>CAWUFW010000771.1:887500-2268298 GCA_963921515.1 Calotriton arnoldi
AGGAGCCCTGGCATGCAATGAATCTGCCAAATGGTTCACCACCTGGAAAAGCCCTGTGGAGGTCCAGCCATTTCCGGAGCCGCTAATGCTTCCTGTAACAGGGTCCATGACCCCACCGACCTGTTTTTTTCAGTACCACATGGAGCTGGTGTTGTCCGAGCACACCTGAATCAGACTCCCCTTGATGGACAGAATGAAAGAAGGCCTCCGGGACAAAAAAGGGGATGGCCATCAGCTCCAGAAGGTGATATGGAGCCAGGACACGGCGGAAGACCAGAGACCTCTGATCTCCACCTCTCCCAGGTGGATACCCAGCCCAGAAGAGAGGCATCGGTCACCTCGGTCAGCTCTGGGTGGGGAAGGGAGAGGGATCTGCCCGTGACCCAATTGCATTCAAGCAACCATCCTGCATTTGAAGTCTCCTCTGAAATCGGAACATGGGCAGACAAATGCCCTTGATGTTGGGCCCACTGAGACTTCAGATAAAACTGCAGATTCTGGTGCCACCTGGCATGCTCGACCTGCAGGATGCAGGAGGCGATCAGTCCCAACAGCCTCAGAGTCGACCACACTGAAATCCAAGACCATGGCTGAGAGATTGGGATCACAGCCTGAATGTCCTGGACCCTCTTTTCTGGGGGAAGGGCATGCAAACGAACCGTGTTCCATAATGGATGAAGATAAAGGGGACCATCTGAGAGGTAGTCAGGTGTGACTTCGGCACTTTGCTAGTGAACCCCAAAGATGGCAGGAGGTTCGCTGGAGTCTGGAGATGATTGACGACTGCCTGGGCCAGCCCGCCTTCAACTGCCAGTCATTGATGTAGGGGAAGAGTGGCATCCCAGACCTCTGCAGATGTGCTGCTGCCACCGCCATCGCCTTTCATGAACACCTGAGGGGCACTACTAAGATGTAAGTGGAGCACAGCAAACTGAAAATGCTTCTGTCCCACCATGAAGCACAAGTAATGTCTGTGTGCAGGAAGGACGGGTATTTCAAAAGAGGTGTTATGCAGGTCCAACGCTGCCATCCGGTTTCTAGGGTCTAGGCAGACAAGACCTGGGCCACTGTAAACATTTAGAATTTTTCCTTCTGGATGAAGGTGTTGAGAGGGCGCAGGTCTAAAATAGGCCAAAGGCCTCTGTCCTTTTTTGGGGACCAATAAGTAGTGGGAATAGAAACCACATCCTACTTCTGGAGCAGGCACTCTCTCAATAGCCCCTTTGGAAAAAGAGCTTGCACTTCCTGCCGCAATATGGAAAGATGGTCCTCCATCAGTCCTTGTGGAGATGGCAGAATGTGTGGCAGTGTGGAAAGGAAGGGGAGGGCATAGCCCTTCCGAACAACTAGCAGGACCCACCAGTCTGATGTTATGGCCTGTCAACCCAGCAAGAATCATGAGATCCTGTCTCCCACTGGGTGGCTGTGCTCTGCTAAGGGCAAACTAATGGGGTTTTGCGGGTGGGGCAGCAGGTGGCAATTGAGGGTGAGGGTATGGGGGGGGGGTAGTGAACTGGGCTGCCCGTTGACCTTGGCTGCAGGAGCAATGGGCACAATGACATCGCAAACCTGCTGGGCGCCATGCTGGGGCTTGACTGGTTACCTCAGCTAAAACCGTGAAAGCAGGGGTAAGACTGATGTGACTGGTGAGGTAGGGCAGATGAGTCCAAAAAGCGTGCTGTAGACCTGCTCTCCTTGAAAACAGGGGGTTGGGAGATACCACTGAACGCATGTCTATGAGTGACGACTGGACATCGCCTGAAAAACCAATGCACTGTAGCCAGGCGTGACGGTGAAAGGCAATACTGGTGCCAATGTCTGCCCAATGGAATTGGTGGTGTCCAAGCCACAATGAATTGTGAACTTGGCAGCATCCCAGCCACCCTGAATGGTTTGGGCAAGGACCGGTAGGAAACCTTTGGGGACATCTGGTAGGACTTGAGCCACTGAGTCCCAATGGGTGTGGAAATAGTGCCCAGCGTGCAGCTGGGGTTCACAGACCTGAGCAACAAGCTGGTATATGAAAATATTCGTTTTTGCAAAGTTTTCAACACGTTTAGAGTCTCTGTCTGGGGGAGTAGTTGGGAATGTGTTGGGCTTGGTCTTACTCGTGGACGCATGCCCTACTAAACGCTCAGGGGAGGAGTGCTGAGATAGAAAAGCAGGTTCACCTGGGGGCAGGGCGACAGCTTCGCGCAATCTGGCGGATGATTGGTGGGTCAGAGCAAGATTTTGCCAAAGCCCTCAATAGGGTGTCTGTTAAACAGAGAATGTGAAGTGAGCTGTTGTCCCTGTGAGGGAGGCTGAACAAGCGGAGGAAGTGGTGCCTGAAATGCCGTGGGGCGCGGTGTTGTGCAAGATTGGATCAGTGCTGTATCAGAGTTGGACAGGACTATTGGAAGCTCCGGCGTCAATGGATTTGGTGTCAGCGGCAAAGTCTCAAGAGCCAATGTGGACCGTGGCGTCAGACACAGGGTCCGAACTGGGACAGGAGGTGGGACGGACTCAAAGGGTCTGGCTGGTGTAGTGGGTGAACCCACCGGCTATACTCCACATGGAGGGCCTTTCTCCTCCTTGGGGCCCAAAGGCGCACCAGAGGGAGCCAGTAAGGAGCCAAAGAGCGGGACCATGGCTGTGCGGAACTCTTCGATCTGTTGGAGGGCGACTTACGGCACTGGAAACTCAATGTTGGCCTGGAACCAGTTTTGGGAATGGCTCCAAAGTCGTCCGACTCCGGGAGTGTGATCTAGACCCATGGGACCGTCCCCGTGCCTGCACAGGCAAAAGTGAGTGATGAGAAGGGTACGAGCCTCATTCAGATTTCTTATGCTTCTTTTTAGACTTACTAGACGATTTGGGGCACGATGAAGACTGGTCTTAGGAGCGGCGAGCACTCGGCGACTCCTGGAGGATAGGAGACGGCTAAAATACCATTCAAAGACTTCCCAGAATGGTATTAATAAATCCAACAATATGACATTGTTGAATTTCTCCTAAAATGTACAGACAAGAAGTTATAAGACTTTCTTCTTTGTAAGTTCAAATTCAGCCTTCCAGTGGTCTGTCCTGATTGGTCAGAGCTAAGTGGATTAGCCAGGCTTCTTTGAAGAGGTGATAAAGAGCCCCTGGGGTTGACCAGCTCTGCTGGGAGGGCAGTGTTCTGTTACACGGGAATGCCAGAGCAGGGGGAGGAGTCGTAAACAATGGACTTCAAGGGAAAGGGAAGACACCAGTGTCATTTACAACTCTACTCTTTTGAACCCAGCCAGATGCTAGGCTTAAGGAAGGAATGAGCAGATGCAAGGGGAAGAAACTATGGAGATTAGCCATCCTAGGGGTGTGTTTAGCCAGCTCTTCTCTCCCTGCTGGAAAATCAGCCATTATGAATTTGGAAGAATTGGTGCACTCTGGGACAAAATAGTGCCACACTCTGTAGGCAAGTGGTCAGACTTTGGGGCGGTACCCTACACGCCATTGGACAGGAGTGACCTCCTGCTTGACCCAGACAACTTGGAATAAGTATCTGAGAGGGGCAGACCCTCTCAGATCTGCTGCTTGAAACTTAAGAGAGCAAGACGGGCCATGCTGAGAATTTGATGTGCATTTCCTAAGGCCTGCACTCTGAAGATTGCACCTTCTGCACCATCTAGAACTACAGCCCTGTGGACTGCCTTGCTGTAAAAGGACTAAAGAGTGGACTGCCTGCAAGCTACAGGTTAACAGAGCTCACGTGGAACATTACCACCAAGAATCCTCAACCTGGAGCACGACCAGTGGATTTGTAAGGGTTTTGTCCAAGTGGATTGTGGGAACTGAAGTCCTCAACTTTCAAGGACCATCTTGGAGCTTCCAGACCCTTGGAGTGAGTTTGAGACCCTTTGGGACCCTCTGGGGAACTTCAGGAAGACGTTCCAGAAGTTTGGAGAACTTTGGAAAAAAGCTCCATAAGGGGACCGACTCAACCTGGTCAGCCAAGCTGCCTGCCTTCAACCGCGAGTCGGCCTGCCGTCCAGGTTTGTCCCGCTGAAAAGCTCCGTGGGTCCTACTTCCAGAATTTGACCGGGAGTAGTTGAAATCCAAGGCCGGCGAACCCTCACCGAATCCAGCCTGGTGAAGAGCATCGAGGGACACCGCAAGAAAAAGCTCCGTAAAAGTTTCTAAGTCTGAACGAAGAAGAGGTGACCGGGAGCCACTGCGAAAGCCAAGCCGTCTGCCTTCAACCGCGTGTCGGCCTGGATCCTTGGTTCGTCCCGCTGGAAAGCTCCAGAGGTCGGACTTCCATAAGTTTGACTGGGAGCTCGTCGCAAGGCAATCTGGCGAACCCTCACCGAATCCGGACTGGCTGAGAGCTTCGAGAGACCCCGGGAAGAAAAGCTCCAGAAAAGTTTCTAAGTCAGAAGATAAAAACTTTGACCGAGATCTACCGTGAGGGGTAGCCGAGCAGGGCTCCATCGCAGTCGGCCTGAAACTTTGACTTTGATCCGGTCTATTGTGACCAGATGTCCCGATAAGGCGCTATAGGTTTCTATATGCTAGATAATGCTAAATCTTTGAAAATTCATATCTTCGGTTCCCTACATTGGAGTTCTGTTTTTGGTGTCATTTTAAAGACAAAAATATTTCCTACTTTTATAAATTGGTGTTGGATTTTTTATTGTGCATTGTGTCTTAATTATTTACTGAATTGGTGTTTTTAAATGCTTTACATACCTGTCTTTGAAGTTAAGCCTGCCTGCCCGCAGCCAAGCTACCAAGGGTTGAGCATAGGAATAATTTTCTAAGACCTATTCTGAGCCCTATACTGTGTTAGTGGCCTTATTGATAGTGGCAGATATACATTTGCCCCTACTAATAATCAACTTTCCACCAATTGCTTATACCTAACCTCAAATCATTTTGATGTTGGTCTTATATTTCATAGATTCAGAGGGGGCACTTGTCAGGAATCTTGCAGCTTCCTTTCAGTTAGCCCGATATGTCAATACCGAGCTTTCTGGTAATCACCGCGGGCCTTCTTGGAAGATTTGTTTCTTTCAGACCATGCCCTCAGAAACCGCATGTTAGGTGAACAGCACACAGAGGACAAATCAGAAAATACACCTTATCCTCACTGTCAAAAACTATCTGCACTGTGCAGCACTGGCAAAAAAGAACAAGTTATTTACCTCGGTAACGTATTATCTGGTAGAGACACAGTCTAGCCGCAGATTCCTTAACTTTTGAATTCTCCCCAGGTTTCAGACTGGATCCGGAAATATTTCAGCAGTACCTCTGCGCGCCGGGGGTTTGCTCCGTACAGCTCAGTGATGACGTCGACTCTAGTTGCGATGTAAGTGGAGCCATACAAGTACCCTCTGGTGCGCAGACGTCAGTTTCTTCTGTGAAGCCTTCCACGCCAGAATGCGAAGCCACTACAGAAACTGGCTGTGGGAACAATGCGCTAAAAAAGATCAATATACCTTTAAAAACATAAAAAGAAAATGGAAATAAATGGTATGACCATACCCAGTCAAGGCCTTAAGGCAAGACCAAAATGAATGATGAAGCAATCATAACAAAAGGTATGACAATACCAAGTCAAGATAAAGGAATAAGATCCAACAGACTGTTAATCACACAATTACGTGAAACAGTGAACACTGGTATATAAAACCAGTACTGAAAAGGGGTATTACCCTTACACTACAGATCGTTGACAGAGTGGGGAGGATGGGCAGGGCGTTAAGGACTCTGCGGCTAGACTGTCTCTCTACCAGATAATACGTTACCGAAGGTAAGTAACTTGTTCATCTGATAGAGACATCTAGCTGCAGATTCCTTAACTTTTGAATTAAATACCATAGCTATACCCCACTCGGAGGAGGGTCTGCGAACCAATCCTACACAAGTTCCTAAAGAGATCTAGCTGGTCGAAATTGACCACAGACCAGATATATGTAGGAATTAGATGAAAAAGAGCATGGCTCCTTATAAAAACAGTGGCAATGGCCACAGACAATGTTAATAAGAAACAACCCAACAGGCCCGGAAAAACCAGAACCTCAGGGGAGCAAAAAACCCTGTCAGAAGACATCTGACAACAGTCAGCCAATAGTATTCAATTCCCAAAGGGTAAAAGAACCTTCAGACTAGTAGGGCCAAAGACAAAACGAATGCCATGTAACCCACATTCCTAACCTAAAAACTCCAGAAAAGAAGGGCTTCCAACACCCATGCTCATTAAAACCAAAATGAATAACTCATTCATTGCAAGGTGTGGAATACCAAACCAAGTATCAAGGAAGATGAATATCATAGTCCATCCTTAAAACAAACCTATTTTAGCCAGAATGACCATCCGAATGCTCACATAATGTATAGTGTGTGTGGAAACGGAAGATAACCATTAGCAGATATGACTCTTTCATAATAATTGAACAATTATGTCCAGATCTATGGCCGTAAACAACCCTATGGCAACAATTCCAACACTGCATCTCAGGAAATCTCAAAAGCAGAGCTCCCGGGACAACCCTGTTCCAAAATTGAACATAGTAATTACACCTCCAAAAATGAAGGAAACAAAGACTGTACGTATTCAGAAGAATACACATCAGACACCTTGAGCTTGCCAGATGTAACGCCTCCAGCAAAGAGGAGCACATTTCTATGGAACAAATTTCTATGTGTAGGTAAGTGAATTCAACACATATTAAAGCTGGCATGACCCCCTTACCGGGAATAATAACCTAAAATTCATCCAACGCAAAAACTATCCGTGCACCACCTGAATTACATAAAAAGTGCACTCCACTAAAGTAGCGACCAGGACTGCATCAGACAAACCAGAGACCAAAATTACCCTGAAGTGGAAACCCAGAGTATTAGCAAAGAACAAGTATACGCTCTGTATACAAAGTCTCACACTGGCGCAAGTAATATGTCTCTATATGAAATACAGCAATTCATATGTAATGCATGCCAGCATAACCAAACTGCTTCGAAAGAAGCATGTGAAAAGGTAATCTTCCTAACCAGAAGACACGTCAGTTGCCGCCAGCAACTTCATACGGTGTTCCTTGAGCGCCTTCGGCTTCAGTCTCTGGAAGGAGCTGCAATCCTCGGAGTCGTGGTGTTCCCGCAAACACCACATACACACAGTATGCGGGTCTATAACCGACATCTGTCAAGTACTGGACCCACAAGACTTAAAGCCCGATGACATCGGAGAAAGGCTTACTGTTCCCACTGACAAAAGCTGTCGAAGTATCCCTGAAAAAACGGCCAGAGGAACCGCTTCTCTGGATCCGCGTCGCAGCACGGAAATGAAGAAACTGACATCCGCGACCGGAAGGGACTTATATGGCTGCACTGACGTCACAACCGGAGTCAAAGTCATCACGAAGCCGTACGGCGCCGTCCCCCGGCAGGCAGACGTACTGCTGAAAAATTTCCGGAACAAGTCTGATGCCTGGGGAGAATTCAAAAGTTAAGGAATCTGCGGCTAGATGTCTCTATCAGATCATAGAAGCATGGAACCTGTAATGTGCAACATTTTAGGGTGCCAAGAACAGCATGTTTGGGACCACTGGTATAGGAGATGCACTAGGGGGAGGCAACTAAGATAAGGCTCTGTGTGTATTCGTCAGCATAAGGCATAAGGATCAATGATCTGTTGTCTGTTGGGATTAAGCTTCTTTCCAGTTTGTGAAGAACTGTTGAGGGTGTATTGCCACTGCCCCCTCCTGAATTCCTATTACTGCAATGAGCTCTACCCTCAAAATTCATGACTCGACCTTCCATGCGTTTAAATGTCGCTGACTATCAAGGAAGTGCAGGTTGAAGTCACCTATTAGAGTATTCCAGTTTTGAAATGCGGTTTGGTTTTCTGTTATCCTGTCCCTAACGTTCCTGAGGTCCTGTCTGTGCAAGGTCACATCTAATCTCACTTTGCCCTCTTTCTTTTCCATCACGGTGTGGGACAACTGGATTGCCTGCTGGATTGCTTGCGTGGACGCAGAGGGTTCTGTCCAGGAGCCCTCTCGGTCTTTGGGGTCTTGTTTCGGCTACAAGTGTGTTTGGGTTGTGTCAACCTGTTTAGCAAAGGTATCCAGATTTTTGTTATTGGGGATAGCACCAGATTCGTCTTTGTTAACTTCAGTGACCTATGTTCAGAATGAGCAACCTTAGGTACCTCGAGACAAGGACCAGTCTCCTGAAAGGGTTGACTCACTGACTGAGACAGGCAAGTATGCTGCAGTTCATGTGGCCCCCCCCACTCACTCTAGGCACTTTGGTTACGAATACACACTGTTGCATATCCTATTACGTTGAAGACTGAACTGCCACATCACCTGTTACCTGCCTCTACCTCAACACTTTCCAGTCCACAGATGGCAAGCAGGCTGACGTTTCTGTGTTGTGTGTCAGCTGAACGAAGGGTGGGGGAATGGTGGTGGTGGATTGAAGGGGAATGAACACAGTCACTCAAATTCTGCAATTGACACTTGTCTACACTGCCTGTAGGCCAGTGACGCCTCAGTGGTGTTGATCTTCTCAACAGTCCTGCTTACCTTCTTCTATTGCAGCGCTTGCCCTGCCATATGTTTGGAAGCACAAGCAGCCAGCTCAGACACCTCTCCCCAATCCACACCATCCGAGTGATGGCTGCATCTTAGGAGGCCGGTTGCCCTGTATTGTAGTCAAAGAGTCTCTTGGCCCAGCAGAATGCCCCATCTACAGCCCCCACAACACCCAATGGGAGGGGAACTTTTTGCACTTCAATCTAACAGGTTTTTGCCTTCTGCGGGCATGCCTGCAATTCAGCCTCCCACACCCCAACAGGAGCAAGAGGGGGAAAAGCGCATGAATGGAAGGAACAAGCAGCCATTCCAGATGTTAATCTTGCCCCACAACGCAAGGATATGACAAAGTGTCAGGTACAGTCTTTGCGGGCCAACTGTATCACCCCCAACGATCTTCTGCTCCCAACTTGCGGGTCAAGTCTGTAATGATAAGTATGGGCAGGTGAGACAAGTGAGTCACTGTCAGAGCTCTCTCAGCACCGGCCACCATTCTGTGACCAAGGGCACCTTGCCACAAGGCTTCATACTCCAAGATGCTACTTTAACCCACCCTCAGAACCTCTCTCACTTAACTCACCCTTATCTTTCATTCTATTGGCACCATAACCTTTCTCTCTGTTCATTCTATACCTGGAGCCAACCTTCATCTTTTCTCTTTTTTCACCTCCTATTTCCTCTCTCTTCATCTCTTCTATGTTTTACTGCTGAGACCTTCCCTCACAAAAGATTCCTTTTACAGTCTATTTTATCCTTTCTTCCACCCTTGGATGCACTGCCTTCTCTCCTCCCCAATGCAATTTGTCTCTTTTCATTGCTATCTCTTCTATCCTTAATCACATCAAAGGGATGAGGCGGGTAAGGAGAGGGCTGAACTTTTTTCATTACATTTGTTACTATAGATCATGGCTTACTACTGGAAATGTTAAATATTGTGGCGGAGGCCAATAACAACATTCTTGTTAAAGGTCAAAGGTTAAATGTTGCAATTTATGAGCACCACCAGTAATATGTCTTGTGGGATTCATTAGCCTCCAGGCTCTCTTCTATTCTGTTCAATGTCTAAGTGAAATTCCGGGATGAACTTCTCACAGGTGGTATGAGTGTCACTCATTTGCATATAATACCCAAATTATCATCCCTCTGTGCAATGATATGAAACAGGATTCGAGCATGATGAATGATGTCACTGGCTTAGTTCAGACATGGGTGGCTCTTAACTGATTGGCCATGAAAAAAGAAAAAACCTGCACTGCTATTGCTAAGCTCTTCTGCATATACTGACGAAAGTAAAAACTTCACATAGTTGGATTATTGTGGGCAACACCTACATTAACATATCACAAAAGTCAAGGAAAGAGGTGTCCTATTTCATACTCAAATTAACATTGAGGCTTAAACTAATCTATTAACCAAAAATTGCAGCTTCTATATCAAACCCTTATCAAACGAAGTCCTTTTTTTGAAGGAGAACATGGAGCTACTATTCCAACATCCATTAATGGCTACCACTTAGATTATTTTAACTCACTTTTAGTGGGCGTTCCAGAAAAAGATTGATGTAAGACTTAAAAAAAAAAAAAAAAAAAAATCCAAATCGTGCTGCAACAGTGATAGGGGGAGCTTGATGACAAGTGTATGCTTCTCCTATTCCTACGAAGTTTGCCTTGCTACTGACTGTCTTGCAAACTCAATAAAAAGGGCTGCCAGTTGTTTAAAGGGCTATAGCCCAAGACTGTTAAGAACACTGGAAGTCATACTTTTATTGTTATTCACCCAAGAGAGAACTTAGGCCAATTTGACAATTTCAGAGATGCACCTCAGGTGGTAGACTTCTGCAGGTGGCTGGTGGTCACCTCTGGAACCTTCTCCCTCTACATCTTAAACATGTATAAAATGTGTAGTTCATTAAGGTGAAAACACTACTATTCAGCAGTTTTAAAGTTAATCAGAATAGTCAATGCATAGCGCCTAGGCACCTACTAGTCTAGGCGCTTTATAAATGATCTGCACATTCTCCTTTCTCCCACTTATAATATTCATCTTAACGCCTAGTGCAGATGGAAAGAAATACTGTCTACCATCTAAAATCACCACTTAATTTTTACTTAATGTATCTTTTAATAACAACTTGGACAAGATATACAATACTATTAGCATCTGATCAACACCCCTCTCTCCCCTAGTTTATTTTCTCACCTTAACCAACTACTCTCTCCCCAAGAACATGCTTTAGTTTACCTATATCTTGTACTGACCCTCTGCCTTCTACTCTAATTCCATTTATCTTCAATCGCTTAATCTTCTTCCTGATCTCCTTTTTATCGGTCCTTATCTTCTGGCACTTCTACAATCCCTTTTAACTACAATGCTATTCTTCCGTTACTTTAAAACCTTCTTACAACCTTTCTTTGGCTTAAATGGAAAATGCTACTTACCAGTATGCATCTGTTCTTGGCATGTAGAGCTGCAGATCCTCACACTTTGCATTAGATCGCCATCTGGTGTTGGGCTCGGATGCTTGCACTTTGTTGTTGTCTTCGAAGAAGTCTTTTGTAGTCATGTGATAGGTGACTTCTCCTTTGGACGATAGTGCGCATGGGCATCGACTCCATCCTCAGATTGTTTTTCGCCATAATGGGGAGTGATGGAGTTAGTAGAAAAGGAAAAGGATGTCCATGTGTGTATATCTAAATAAGATAGGACTGGAACACACACAGGTCCCGGGAGGTGGGTGGGCGTGTGAGGATCTGCAGCTCTACATGCCAAGAACAGATGCATACTGGTAAGTAGCATTTTCCGTTCGAGGCATGTGAGCTGCAGAGCTCACACTTTGCATAGACTGTACAGCAGTATCTCCCCTAGCGGTGGTCACCTGTATGTGTTGCAGTAGTTTGAAAAAGTGTTCTAAGGACAGCTTGGCCCACAGAAGCTTGTTGCTTGGCTTGCACATCAACACAATAGTGTTTAGTGAAGGTGTGTGTTGTAGACCATGTGGCTGCCTTACATATGTCTTCTAGGGGAATGTTCCCTAAGAATGCCATGGAAGACCCTAGTTTGCGTGTTGAGTGCGCTCTAGGGGGAATTGATAATGTGCGTTTGGCTTTCTGGTAGCATATTTGGATACATTTAACGATCCACCTTGCAATCCCAGCTTTTGAGATGGGGTTACCTTTATGTGGTGGAGAGAAAGCTACGAACAATTGTTTTGTTTTGCGAAATGACTTGGTTCTGTCAATGTAATACATTAGGGCTCTTTTGACATCTAGGGTGTGGAGAGCTCTTTCTGCTACGGAATCCGGGTTTTGAAAAACACGGGTAGTTCTACAGATTGGTTAAGGTGGAAAGGAGAAATGACTTTAGGAAGGAATTTTGGGTTTGTCCTGAGAACTATTTTGTTATGATGTATTTGTAAGAAGGGCTCTTGTATAGTTAGAGCCTGGATCTCACTCACCCTCCTGAGAGAGGTGATTGCAATTAGGAACGCTACTTTCCATGTAAGGAATTGAAGTTCACATTTATGCAGGGGTGCAAATGGTGGACCCATGAGCCTAGTAAGTACTATGTTAAGATTCCACACTGGGGAAGGTGGTAATCTGGGAGGTATGATCCGTTTAAGGCCTTCCATAAAGGCTTTAATGGCAGGGACCCTAAAGAGTGATAAGTGTTGCCTGTTTTGTAAGTAAGCAGCAAGGGCTGCTAGATGCAGACCTATGGATGAGTATGCAAGATTACATCTTTGCAAATGTAGTAAGTAGCAAATTATGTTTTGCGTGGAGGCCTGTAATGGCTGGATATCATTGTTAGTGCAGTAAATAGCGAATCTTTTCCATTTTGCTGCATAGCAAGCTCTGGTGGTAGGGCGTCTAGCCTCTTTAATGATGTTCATACAGTCTGGTGGTAGGTTAAGGTAACCGAATTCTAGGACTTCAGGAGCTAGATCGCAAGGTTCAGTTGAGATGGATCTGGGTGCCTTATCTCTCCATGGCTCTGCGTTAGCAGTGATGGGGAGAGGTGTAGTTTTTGATATGGGACTACTGATAGTTCCAGGAGTGTGGTGAACCACGGTTGGCGTGCCCATGTGGGAGCTACTAGGATCATTTTTAGAGACTGTTGTCGGAGCTTGCGTACCACAAGTGGAATGAGTGGGAGTGGTGGAAAAGCGTACGCAAATCTGCCGGACCAATTCATCCATATCGCATTGCCCTTGGACTGCGGGTGTGGAAACCTGGCGGCGAAGGTTGGGCATTTTGCGTTTTGGTGTGTGGCGAACAGATCTATGTCTGGCTGGCCCCATATGTGGAAAAAAGGTAGAAGAACTTGTGGATGTAGTTCCCATTCGTGAATCTGTTGTGTCTGTCGACTTAACAGATCGGCAATCTGATTGTGAACTCCTGGTAGGTGTTCGGCTAGAAGGTATATGTTTTGTGGAATGGCCCACCTCCAAATGTTCTGTGCCAGTTGGGACAGTTGTGGAGAGTGTGTCCCCCCCTGTTTTTGTATGTAATACATGGCCGTGATGTTGTCTGTTCGGATCAGGACGGCTTTGTTTTGTACGTGGAGTTGAAAGGATTTGAGAGCTAGGAATATAGCTAGTAACTCTAGATGATTGATGTGGAGCAGCTTTTGTTGCGTGGTCCACTTGCCTTGTGTTGTATGACCTAACAGGTGTGCTCCCCATCCTGTGAGTGATGCGTCCGTTGTCAGTACTATTTGTGGAACAGGCTCCAGGAACGGCCGCCCTTTGGACAAATTTTTTGTGTTCCACCACTGCAGAGAGCGATGTGTGCGGCTGTCCACCAACACCAGATCTGTAAGTTGTCCATGAGCCTGATTCCATTGGTGTGCTAGACACTCTTGTAGGGGACGCATTTGAAGTTTTGCATAAGGTACGATGAAAATGCAAGATGCCATCATGCCGATTAGTTGCATGAACACTCTGGCTGGGAGAGAGTGTTGGATTTGAAACTTGGTGATGAGGGCTTGTATACTGGCTATCGTGGCTGGGCTGGGATAAGCTAGAGCCGTGGAAGTGTTTATTGTGGCTCCCAGATATTGATGTATATGGGAGGGCTGGAGGTGCGACTTGGTGTAGTTGATTGTGAACCCCAAGTTGTGTAGTGTTTGAATAGTCTGATGAGTGTGTTGGACACACTGGTTGAATGATCTGGCTTTTATGAGCCAGTCGTCCAGGTATGGGAAGACATGTATTTGCTGTCTTCGTAGGTGTGCTGCTACTACTGCAAGGCATTTGGTAAACACCCTTGGACCAGTGGTGACTCCGAATGGAAGGACTTTGAACTGGTAGTGTTGTCCATCGAGTACGAACCTTAGATACTTTCTGTGAGCAGGATGTATGGGAATGTGGAAGTAGGCGTCCTTGAGGTCTAGTGTGGCAAGGAAGTCTTCTTGTTGTAGTAAGGGAAGCACCTGTTGGAGAGTGATCATGTGAAAATGATCCGAATGTATATACTGATTGAGGGGTCTGAGGTCTAGAATAGGCCTTAGGGTCCCATCCTTTTTGGGGATTAGAAAATACAGGGAGTAAACCCCTGTTCCCTGGTGTAGTAGAGGGACTGGCTCTATGGCGTGCTTTTGAAGCAGCGAAAGAACTTCTTGCTTTAAAAGTGTAAGATGGTCTGCGGACATTGGACGCTGCTTGGGTGGTATGTTTGGGGGGGCAGCTGTAAGTTCTAGGCAGTAACCATATTGGATAATTTGTCTCACCCACCTGTCTGTTGCAAAGGAGTTCCAGACAGGTAGGAACTGTGCTAGTCGTCCCCCGACAGGAGTGGAATGGTCGGGGGGAAGTGGAGGGAAGTCACTGTTTAGCAGCGGGGGAGGTACGGGTGTTGGTGCTACCTCGGCCTCTGCCTTTACTGTTGTTCCCTCGGTAACCACCTCTAAAGTATCCTCTATTGGGGGATGTTTGGGTGGTATTTCTGAAAGAAGAGGCACTGTCTGTGTTGGTGTTTCTAGAGGCTCCTCTGTAGAAGGAGCGACGAAAGGAGCCACGTTGTTGTGGAGACTGCAACGCTCCCATTGATTTGGCAGTTTCAGTGTCCTTTTTCATTTTCTCAAGGGCAGTGTCTACAGCCGGACCAAAGAGTTGGTTATGATTGAACGGCTGGTTTAAAATGGTGGTTTGAACCTCCGGCTTGAAGCCTGAAATGCGTAACCATGCATGCCTTCTAATGAGTACGCTGGTGTTGACAGACCTAGCGGCAGTATCAGCTGCATCAAGGGCACACTTAATGGACGCTTTGGAGATTAGTTTGCCCTCCTGAATTAGATCATTTGCCTGCGTTTTGTACTGGTCAGGTAAGTGTTGTAATAGGGTTTCTAGTTGGTCATAGTGGGCCCTATCATATCTGGCCAGCAGTGCCTGGGTGTTGGCTATGCACCAGTGATTGGTGGCCTGCGCAGCTACTCGTTTGCCAGATGCGTCTAGCAATTTTGACTCCTTATCAGGGGGCGGAGCGTCCCCTGAAGTTTGAGAATTAGCTCGTTTACGAGCATTGGATACTACTAAGGAGTCAAGAGGGAGCTGGCCTTTAATGTAAGCAGGGTCGTCAGGGGCAGGTTTATATTTTTTGTCGATCCTAGGGTTAAGAATTCTGGCCCGTACAGGATCTTTAAATATGTCAGGAGCATGCTTGATGACTCCTTTAATCATGGGTAACGTCTGTACAGTTCTCTGAGACTGTTCAAAAGTATCTAGGAGGAAATCTTCCTCTGGTGCGTTTGTGTGCATATGTACCCCATGAAAAACAGCAGCCCTGTGAATGAGTTGCCCAAAACCAATGTTATCATCTGGGGGAGATGGTTTTGTTGGGTATGGTGGAGGGCTTGGGAGGTCTGGGAGATCTATTGGATCATTGTAGCCCCAATCATCCTGTGGTGGTCATCTTGGTCAGTGAATGCGTCATCAGGGTCACCACCGTCCCCCATGTTATCTTGATAGTTATGTGGTGGAGATGTTACAGGCTGAGGCGGTGTAACATGGATGTGGAGAGGAGGGGTGTTAGAGGGAAGGACAGGGGAAGAAGGAGGCATAGGTGAAGTAGCACAGTCCTTCTTTTCCACAGGAACGGGCTTGTGGCGTGGCACAGTAATGATATGTCCAGTTTTGGGGTTAATGTGGATTTTGGCTTGTTTAGGATCAACAGGATCCGGATGAAAAAGCTCCTCCTCCTGGAGATTTGGCTTCGGCGCCGACTTTTTCGGTTCCGAGCGAGGTGATGGCTGTTTTGTGTGCTCTTTGGCCTTAGAAGGTCGTGGAATCGGCTCCGAAAGCTTTGGCTTAGGGGCTGTGTCGTGGAGTCTCGGTTTCGACGCCGACTTATCCCCATGCTTGGATGTGTTGGAGGTGGGTTTTGGAATCGAGGTGGATTTCGGAGCCGAGTGTTCCTTTGGCTTCGGCGCCGAAGGTGCCGGTGGAACTAATACATGCGGCTTGGTCGGTGCCGAGGTACTGGAAGGCTTGAGTCTCTTCTTCGGCGCCGGGCCCGAAGGCGGGGCGTCCAAAGCATGTTTTCGGTCGCGACTGGGGCCAACAGGCGAAGTCTTGACCGGTGCCTTCTGCTTCGGTGGGAGGGTTGGGGTAGGGGCAGTAGTACTCACTCGTTGCCCAGGAGTGATGGGATCGTCTGAGTCTTCTGCCTCCGACACGATCAGTAGACCTTCGGAATCCTCCTCAGGGACATCGGGGCCCTCGTCGAAGATGTCGACAGGTTCTGGAGCGGATCTCTGTGCCATGACGTGCCTTCGAGCTCGACGATCCCGAATGGTTTTCTTCGAGCGAAAGGAGGCGCAAGCTGGGCAGGTAGCCTCGTTGTGGTCGGGCGAGAGGCACAGGTTACAGACCTCGTGATGGTCACTGTGGGGGAACTTTGCTCCACACTGGGGGCATTTCCGGAAGGGCGTCCTTTCCATTAGCCGTAAGCCTCACGGCGTCGATGGGCCCAGCGGCCCGCGTCGACGGCTGGAAAGGGAATCGATGAAGAGGCGCGTCGAGATTTCGATGTCGATAGAAGTTGTTGAAAGTTTTGATGATGGAAAACGGTTGAAAGTAAAGTTTCGAACCGGAACGCGAAAGTTGCATCCGAACCCAATGGCGGAAAAAAACAATCTGAGGATGGAGTCGATGCCCATGCGCACTATCGTCCAAAGGAGGAGTCACCTATCACATGACTGCAAAAGACTTCTTCGAAGACAACAACAAAGTGCAAGCATCCGAGCCCAACACCAGATGGCGATCTAATGCAAAGTGCGAGCTCTACAGCTCACTTGCCTCGAACATTTTTTTTTTTTAATAGTTCACTACACCCTTACCTCTCTAAACTTCTTCAGCTGGCCTGCTAACTTTCATTCTACCTCGACTCTAATTTTGCCCGGTTCAATCTGGCCTTTGCTGCACTCAGTCCACGAAGACTGCTCTTCCTACCGATATCAATTGTCTTTACTATGCATATCAAGCTGAATTATCTTGTACTAGATATATTTGTATCCTTTCATATGTTTTGATAATTTTATTCCTCCTCTCTTTCATCTAGAAACAAGTATTAGCAGCTCTATTGAGTATCTTGGGTTTGTCATGACTTGGATTCCTTTCCTTATATCTTTATGGTTCCTGAACCACCACTTAATTTTTTTCTAACCAGATTACTCTTTTTGCTGGCATTAAGTCCAGCTTTTGCCTATTCTGTCACATCCAAGAAGACAATGTGCAAATCTTTGTCTCCTTCCTTTCCTGAGACCGATCCTTGTACACCACTGTTGTCAATTGTCTTTCCCTCATGCTGCCCCGGATGTCTTCTCATTCTTGATACCCCAACCCTACTAAACAGAGAATCCTCCTTCCTCTGTTCTCTTACACTCAAAATGTGGGTGACATTTTTTAATCTTTTTTCTACTTTACTGCTCCCCTCAAACTTCTGATGTCTATTACAACTGCCAAATCCAGCTATACGCTACTCAATATTACTTTTCTACTTTCATTGCCTCTAAGTTACGTTTCTATCCTTATGCTCTTTTTCTGGTCGCTACGCTTGAATACTCAATAGATTTTGTCGCTATTAGCTTAGACCATTCTCTCCTGTGGCATAGTTCTCCATCTCATCTTTTTGTTGTCTGCCTTCCAGTTGTGTAATCTCTTTTGTTTTCTTTTCATCACTTTCAAAGGAATTCGCTTCTTGCCACACCTTATATCCTCACTTATTTCAGTTTCTATCCGTAGCTGTAACTTTCAGTCTACCCATCAATTACAGTTTGTATCCCTTCATTCATCCTGCGCTCAATCTCGCATTCTCGCCTTCTCTCTTCTCTTTCCTTGGACCCAAATAATATAATTTGGTCACTCTCTCGGTTTGCTCAGCCACAACTTTACACTCCTTTCAGTCTCTACCTAAGGTACACCTTATATGTATTCATAAGCTATCCTGATGAATTTTTACTTGTTTTTTTTTTGTTTTTGTTATGCTTGCATTTATTCAGCTCTTTGTAAATCCTCCATAAATGTAATGGAATGAATAAACAACTTTTGCTGACTTGCCATAATGGCACTGTGGAATTCTGCTGCTGCCAACACCGTTTTACATTTTCAGGGATCTCATCTGTCTAAGGCAAAACACATTCCTGGCATTAAAGGGCAAATCCATTAATTTGCCCTGAAGTCCCTCAAGAAGGAATGGTTTTGTGAGCAATGGGTGTCTGCAAATACAAACCAAGCCAATAATAGCCCTTGTGGCTGTACACACAGGACATTATTGATCTGTGACTGCTGCAAAGCAGATTCTTTGGAATTCAAAGATTCAGAAGATAAACTCTGAGGGAGACTCTTGTGAAAGAAATCAAACAATTTGTCAAAGCAGTTTTGAAGCTTATAGTGGGACATAACTATGTAGTTTACTTGCCTGAAAAGAGAAGAATTCTAGTATTGCTTAGTTTTTAGTTCTGCACTTTAGTCTCCTTGCCAAAATGGAGGCTGGAGAAGAAACCAGGTTGAGCCAGTATGTTTCACAAAACAATCAAAAAGCCACACTTAAGATATAGTATAGAATTTTGAGACTCGGTCAGTAAAGTAGTAAAGCATTAACAGTACCAAAACTTTATCCCTAGTACAGGCACCTACAGTTTACAAATGAAAGAACCACGCTAGAGTACCAAGAATACAATAATTAATTAAAGAAATGCCCCAGTATGACATGGTGATTAAACATTAGCTTCTAGCATTCACTCTAAATAGACCCTCTCATGCTCAGGACAGATCAAGAGAGTACTCACTTTCGTCATTCAGTAATGCATGCTCCATCACTTTTCCTCTGGCTCTGCGTTCTGAAAGGAAAACACACTTATAAAGCAACTGAACAGAGTTGAAGTCACAATAAGTTGCAAGAGCTAAACTTACCTTCCTCATCCCCGGAAGCTGAATTCCTGGACCCCCTGTCTGAACCCCTGGCAGGGAAGAGCACAAATAAAAGCAACATCAATACAGTTTAATGATTCATTTGCTGCATTGCAAAGCATGAAAAGCAAATACATGAGCAGAATTGAAAAATCACATCATCCTTCAACCGGAAAGTCCCTCAAAATGAAAATAAACAAAGATAAACAATTACTGGACAAAGGGGGAGGGGGTAAAACAGCCAAGAGGCTAAAGAAAAGAGGGACTGGTGACTTTATCTGGTAAAAGGGTGGACACAGCAGAAGGGGGAAAGGTGAGCAAAACGCAATCAAAGCCAGTGGGTGACTGTGCGAAATAGACTGCGAAGGTGTGTGGGACCCAATTAAATTGGGTAGAGGGTTCCTGAAGAGAGTGAAAGACCTCAAGGGATGAATGTGAGCAAAGTAAGAGTTCCTAAAGATAGGGTACAGACTACCAATGGAGGGTGAAAAATAAGTTACTTACCTATGGAACAAGTTACTTACCTTTTGTAATGGTCTTTCTAGTGAATACTCTATCTAATCCTAGATTCCTCACCAGTGAAAAACTTGAAAGCAATACTCCTGAGTGCAGGTAGATGGTGCAGTGTGGCTCCGCACCGACTTCGTTCCACTCCTGAAATTACTAATAAAGCTGCATAGAAGCACCCACCCAAGCACGCTAATGTTAGTTTGTTTTGCAGGTTTGCCTGTGCCCTCGGACGCAGAGCCTAACAGCAAATTGGTATGACCAGAGCACAGATTTCTAGGTTAGGACCTTTTTAAATGGAAAAGAGCTCATTACACAGAATGGGGAGGTGGGAGGGCGGTGAGGAATGTGTGATTAGAGTATCCACCACAAAGAGTGTTATCGAAGGCAAGTAACTTGTTCTTCTCCTCGATATTTCTAACCGCAGATTGCTCACCTTATGAATAGATCAAAACAGTATCTCCCAAGGTGGTGGGAGGGTCTGTGGAGCGGCTCAGACAAAAAAAGTCCTGCAGGACCAAATGAGCCAAATGCCCACCCTTATGGACCCGAACCGTCAAGACAGTAGTGCTTCATGAATGTGCGGACTGATGCTCACTTAGCAGCTTATCAGATATCCAGAGCAGGCACTCCACACGCCAGTGCAGTAGTGGCAGCCTTAGCTAGTACATAGCAGATTTTTATGCAGAGGATTATCCACCTAGAGATGGTTCTTTTCTGCACTGCCTTGCCTTTTTTTGCCTACAAGAAGCTCACAAAGAGCTGATCATTCCAGTGGACTCTGGTATGGTAAATGTAAAAATTAAAGACTTTGGGGGTCCAATCAATACAGTCTCTCCACCTCTTTCGAAGGATGAGGTGGGGCAAAGAATGCTGGAAAGGTGATAGCTTGCCTGACAGAGAGATGTTACTACTTTTGGCAGAAATGTAGCTGGAGTTCTCAGGGTCAAGAGGCATAGTGGACAACTGTGAATTGGCTCAAAAGGGGTGCGCATTAGAAAAGTGAGAACCAAATTAAAGTCCCATTGTGGCATCACAAAGAGTTTCAGCAGGAACATGTGTTGTAAACCTTTAAGAACTTTCATCACAACAGGTGATTTGGAAAAAGAAGGCTGATCTGACATACACAAAAAAGCTGATAGAGCAGACAAGTAGCCTTTAATAGTGCCCAGTGCAAGTCCTCACTTGGCCAAAGATAAAACAAATAAAAAAACATCCAACAGTTTGGTTAGCCTGTAATGGGTCCGTCTGGCAGTTGCCACACCTATCCATAAACTTGTCTCAGCACCTGACATACACTGACTTTGTGGAAGGTTGCCTAGCTGCCAAGATAACATCAACAATCAGAGAACAAATGGAATCCACTGCCAACTTTTAATCTCCAGGCAGGCAGCTGCAGATTGCGCAGGTCTGGGTGCAAGCCCCTGTCTAGCTGCTGCGACAGAAGATACACCTGGAGTGGCATCTTGATAGGAGGACAGATGCTCATGGCTAAGAGTTACAGATACCAAACTCTCCTTGCCCAATCTGTAGCCACTAAGATGACTTGGGCCCGGTCGTTTCTGTACTTCTTCAGAACCTGAGGCAGGGGTTGGAAGGCATACAGCAGTCCCGAGCTCCACTCTAGACTGAATGTGTCTCTGAGAGACAGCCTTCTTGGGAACTCCTGTACGTAAAAGTGTTGATAATGGGCGTTCACGGTGGTGGCGAAAGAATCAATCTAGGGTTCTCCCCTTTGCTGGAAGACGTCCTGCACCAGCTCAGAGTGTAACTGCCATTCATAATCCGCTAAGTGTCATGGCTGAGTTTGTCCGTCCTAGCATTTAAAGATTCCACCAGGTGGTTCTCGACCTGAGAAAAGCCTTGACGATATAGCTATTTCCAGAGGCGTAAAACATCCTGACAGAGGACCCAAAACCATACCCACCGTGCTTGTTGCAGTACCAAATGGCGATGGTGTTGTCTGTGAGAATCTCTACCTGCCTCCCTTTGATGGTTCGCAGGAAGGCCTTCAACACCAATCGGAACGCACTCAACTTCAACAGAGTCGAATTTCTGCCGGAGATGAGAATCCTCTGATCTCCACCTCTCCCAGATGGCCTCCCCAAACGAGCAGCAATGCATCGGTCATCACCATCAGCTCTGGTTGGGTTAAGAAGAGTGGTTTGCCACTGGCCCAATCACAGTCAAGCAGTCCCCACTGCAGATCTTTTGCAGTCTCCTCCGAAACCTGGATGGAATCCAATAGGTTCCCCTGGTGCTGCACTCACTGGGACTTCAGATCCCACTGCGGAGCCCGCATGAGCCATCTGGCATGACTGACCAGGAGTATGCAGGAGGCCAACAGTGCCAATAGCCTCAGACTCATCCTCACTAAAATCCAGGACATAGGCTAAAAAATCAGGATCATAGCCTAAATGTCTTGGACTCTCTGCTGCAGCAGAAAGGTATGAAACTGTACCGTTTCCTCTTCGATGTACAGTAGAGTCTGGGAAGTAGTAAAGTGTGATTTTGGCATGCTGATTGTGAACCCTAAAGATGTTAGAAGGTTTGCCATTATCTAGAGGTGGTCTACGACTGCCTGGTGAAACAGCCAGTCATCGAGGTAGGGGAAGACTGGAACACTCAAATTTCGAAGGTGCTGTGACCACTGCCATCCCTTTCGTGAACACCAGATGGGCTGGTGAGGCCAAACAGGAGCACAGCAACCTAAAAATGCTTCTCGCCCACTGTGAATGGCAGAGAAGGTTTGTGCGCCTGCAGGACAGAAATATGGAAATAAGCGTCCTGCAGATCAATCCCTACAATCCATTCTCCAGGATACAGAGCAGACACAACCTGAGCTAGAGTAAGTATCCAAATTTGTCCTTCCACATGTCTAATTCAGAGGCCAGACCAGTCTCCACAGCCCCTTTGGCCAAAAGAGCCAGCCGTTCCTACTGCAACATGGACACGAGGTCCTCCATCAGCTGCCCTGCTGGGATGGAAGGTACGGCTGGGTAGAAAGAAATGGGAGGGCCTAGCCAAACTGTACAAATTGGAGGACCCATCTGTCTGAAGTAATGTCTTGCCACCATGGAGGAAATGGCAGATCCTGCCTCATACACCGTGATTGTGTGCTGGAAAGGACACACTAAAGAGGTTTTGAAGTTGTGGTTGCAGGAGGGCAGTGTGTTGTCTCTGTTGTCCTGAGCGTTGCCTCTGGGAGCTGTGGCCCGACCTCGAAAGGGCTGAGGAGTCTGCTGTGCTGGCAGCAGGGTCTGGTGTTGGTGACATGCCAAACCTCTGGCATAACCTTGAAATGGGCAGAATTGCAGATGGAACTGTCTGGCGGTTGCAGAGAGACCCAATGAGCGAGCTATGGCCAGACTCTCTTTGCATCGCTCTAGGGCCGAATCTGCCCTCTTGCCGAAGAGGCGAGAGCCATCAAATGACATATTCATTGAGGATGGCTGGACAGCCCCTGAGAAGTCCATAGGCCTCATCAAAGCGAGGTGCAAAGCACCACACTTGTTCCAAATGACAGATCAAAGCAATAGTTTGTGTCTAGGCCAGGCTGGACAGCAAATTTTGCTGCACCCTGACCATACTGAATAGTTTGGGCTAAAGACGCCCATAGGTGGTCTGGTACCACCAGTAAGATTTGGCTGACCAGGTTCCATAATGCATGAGTGTAGCAACCGAGGAGGCAGCTAGCATACACTGAATGTAGGGCAAGGCTGGTGCAAGAAAGCATGTGCTTGCCAAACGTTTCCATACTCTTGGATTCGTGGTCAGGTGGGGTCGTAGGAAAAGCGTTAGGGTTGACCTTAGTGGTGGATGCCTGAGCCACCATGCTCTCTGGTGCTGCATACTATGTAAGAAATTCAGGGTTGCCTGATGCTGGTCTGTGGCAATGAGTGACCTGTCTGTTGGCCGGAGGGCCAGAACATGGTTTTGTCCAAGAGCCCTAGAGCACATCTCTACGAGCCTCATTAAATAGCAGCAAAGGTTCGGTAGGTGCCTCGACAGGCTGAAGATCCTTCATAAGGACATTGGTTTTAATTTCCATCATCGGGAGCTGCAGATCAAGGACCTCTACCGCCCTTTTGATCAATACTGCAAAAGAAGCACTCTTCTCCGTTGCAGGACCAGGGGGAAAGACTAACCAAGTATCTACTGAAGTGTCCTGACCACTGGCGCCCTGAAGGTCTTCGTACTAATTGTCCTTATCATATTGAGGAGCAAATTTATCCCTATTGTCTCAGAAATTCTGGCTCGGATCTGAATCTGAGCCAAAAATTTCATGCAGCGTTTATGCAGGACTGCACAGGAAGGGTACCTTGTCAGAAGCATTGTCAATAAGCAGAACCGCAATGGATCAGGGCACAGCTTCGGTCAAGACGAGTTTGGTTCAGATTCAGAAACCACTATCGGTTGTGGTTACTCCTTTGATGCCAGCAGCAGCGTAGAAGGAAGCGGCGCAATGCAGACACTGAGGCAGGTTCAAGAGGCACAGATGACGCCGAGGGCTAACATTGCGAATGGAGGCCACTGTGGATCGTTGGGGCCCTAAGGTGCACAGAGGGAATCAAAACTATGAATTAAGGGTTAGGTGTAGTCTGAAACGAGCCAATTATTTCCAATTTTATATTGGATCAAATTCTGTACAGAGTCTGCTACAGTTATATATCAGCATGGTGTAAGAGGCTTACCTCTTCATCATTCCCTGTGGCTGCAGTGGCTCATGAATCTGTAAAGTATCCTTTTATAACTAGGAATAAATTAAATTTGGTCAGACCATGCCAGCAAGCATTAATCCACCTTCGATAGATGTTATCAAGGCTAGGTACTGGGAGCATGTTTATTGCTTCACAAGGTAATGCCTGGTGGGAAAATGTATTTACAACTGATAGTTTTAACCTATAAGTGTTGCCTGTTCATTAAAATTAGGTGAGAGACTTACCAGAAGACCACACTAAATCTTTGATTATGATTTGTTGTGAAGAACAAGTCACTTACCTTTGATAATACTTTATCTGTTAGAGACTCTCTATAGCTGCAGATTCCTATCCTTAGACCATTCCCAGGTGTCAGACTGGATCCAGAAAGGTTTGAGGAATTCCCTTTGCGCTAGTAGGTGGCATTGTTTGGCGCTGTGTGGCATCAATAGCGTTATGTGCACAGTGGCTATATAGGCGCCACCCCAGTATGCTAACCTCTGTTCTTGACTATTTTTCGGCACCAGAAGCACGGAGCCAAGCTGAGGAAGAGTGACTGCTGTGCCAAACGTGAGAACCAATAGGATCTCTTAAGATAGAGGAGACAGTCTGCAGAATGAGGAGGATGGGAGGGTTGGTAAGGAATCTGCGGCTAGTTAGAGTCTTTAACAGATAAAGCGTTACTTGTTCATCTGATAAAGACTTCTAGCTACAGATTCCTTACCTTAAAATAGATAGAAAAGCAATATATCTCCCCGGAGGTGGTTCTGTGGGTTGCTTCAGACTAAGAAGTCCTGGAGGACTGAAAGGGCAAAGTGCCCATCTCGCAGGACCCGACTGTCGAGGCACCAGTGTTTGTAAACGTGTGCAGTGCTGCCCACATAGCTGCTTGACAGATATCCAAAACTGGGACTCCTCTAACTAACACAGTGGTTGCAGTTGTTGCTCTGGTGGAGTGAGCTCTTAAGCCCTCAAGGGGTTGTTCCTTGGCCATTGAGTTGCAGATTTTAATGCAGTGAATGATCCATTGGAAGATGGTTCTCTCTTGAATTGCCTTCTCTTTCTTTGCCATTGCAAATACAACAAAGAGTTGATCCTCCACCCGGAAATCTTTGGTACGATCAATTTAGAACAATAACACTCTTTTTGGATCCAGGCAATGGAGTCTTTCCTGTTCTTTAGAAGGATGAGGCAGGGAAAAAAGGTAGGCAGGGTGATGTTCTGCCCGATATGAAAAGTTCTCACTACTCATGGCGGAAAGGCATATAGGAGTCTGGAGCCCCACTCAAGACAAACTGCGTCTCCAAGCGAGAGCCGCCTTGGAAACTCCAGCTTGCAGAAGTGCTGATATTGCCTGTTCTCAGCAGTGGCCAACAGATCTAACAATGGTTCTCCCAATCTCGGAAGAGGCCTAGCACTACCTCTGGGTCAAGACGCCATTCGTGATCCGCTAGGCATCAACTGCTGAGTTAGTCTGTTCTGATATTCAGAGAGCGTGCCAGATTTTGAACCACCAGGAATATGTCCTGAAGTTCCAGCCATGTCCAGAGAAGTAGAGCCTCTTGACATAGTGTCCATGACTCCACACCACCCTGTTTGTTGCAGTACCACGTGGCGGTGGTGTTGTCCGTGAACAACTGAACTAGCCTTCCCTTGATGGAAGGAAGACAGGCTTTCAATGCCAGATGGATTGCTCTCAGTTCCAACAGACTGATTGGAGCTGAGACTTCCCTGGAGACCAGAGGTCTCTGATCGCCACCTCTCCCAGACCCTCCCAAACCCAAAAGTGACACATCTGTCACTACTGTGAGCTCTGTGTTGGAGCGAGAGAGACAGGTCTGCCGTTGACCCAATCGCGGTCCTTCATACACCACTGCAGGTCATTTGCAGTTCCCTCCGAAATCTAGACTAGGTAGGAGAGGTTCCTCTGATGCTGTGCCCACTGGGTCTGTAGAGCCTGCATGTGCCAACGGGGCTGTTTTACCAACATGATGCAGGGGGAGTTGAGACCCAGCAGTCTCAGAGTCAGTCTCACCGAAGTCCAGGATAGAGGCTGATGCATCAGAATCATAGCACGAATATCCTGGACTCACTGTTCCGGAGGATAAGCCAAAAACTGCACTGTATCCAGAACATCTCCGATGAAAGGGAGTCTGAGAGGGAATCAGGTGGGACTTCGGCACATTGATAGAGAACTCCTACAAATGCAGGAGGTTCACCGTAGTCTGGAAGTGGGAAACAACTGCCTGGGGTGAGCCCGCCTCCAACAATTTTTATGGTAGGGGAAGACTGGAACCTCTAACCTCCGCAGATGTGCTGCAACCACGCCATCGCTTTGGTGAACACCCGAGGGCACTGGTAAAGCCGAAGGGGAGCACAGTGAACTGATAACATATGAAACTGGTAACGTCTGTGAGCAAGCAGGAAAGGAATGTGGAAAAAAAAGTGTTCTGCAAGTCCAACACTACCATCGAGTCTCCAGGGTCGAGGGTAGATAAGACCAGAACCAGGGTCAGCATCTTGAATATTTTCTTTTTCAAGAAGTAGTTGAGAGGGCGCAGATCTAGGATAGAATGGAGGCTTTCATCCTTATTTGGCGCCAGAAAGAAGAAGGAATAGCATCCACGACCTACTTCTGATGCTGGTACCCGCTCAATGGTTTTAAACAAAAAGAAGTACGCTGTTCCTCAACATGTGCAAGTCAGACCTACAAAATGTAGGTCAGTGTGCAAGTACTGTCCCAGGCACCCAAGAAAAGGGGGGGGGAAGAACCCCTTTCGGAACTAGGGCCCTCACACACCCAGCAAGCTAGGTGTCATGCTTCATCATATGGGCCTGCTCCTCGTCGGGTCGGCGCTGCAATACCCGACGGGCACCCATAAATGGGGCTCTTTGCCGGAGATCTTTTATTCCTGCCGTATGGGTGCCGTGGGTGTGAGGGGCCTAGTGTATGTGTAGATGTGTTGATTTAGTGAAATTAAAACAAGTAGGGAATCCTTTTAGAACAATTTTAATCTGGGGGGGATCCCTGCCTGGTTAAAAATAAAGATAAGGAGAGGCGACTGTCAGGCTATCAAGAGTCAAGAGGCGCTCTGCTCCTAGATGGTCGACATGTTTCACGCCTATCTGTCTTAAGGATCAGGCGGCGTTTCTTCAGGACCGTGACTTAAACTATCTACAACTAATGGTGTATGCCACTAAATAATATAAAACTGTGGTTTGGTACCAATTTACCTACTACCACGAAGGTTCAGCATATTACCTGTGGGCAATGGGACAAACCTGCATGAAAGAACGTGAGAAAACAATAGTTTATGGTAATGCCCGAATGGTGCTGACTGCATGTCAATTAATGAGGGGTTAATAGCCCCATACAATTTATTCATTGTATTGAAATGCCGGCGGTCAAAAGTTTATATAAAAACAGTAAGCAACAAACAATAAATAATAGGAGAAGAAGAGGAAGCAACAGAGGGACTCTCGTTGTTACTTGGTAAGTGACATCATAAGTATGTGATAAAACATGCCATTGTGAGCGGTGGTGAACTTAGCTCTAGGACTCACCTAAAATTGGTGAACATTTCGCCCCATCTGCTTCAGCACAAATAATGACATCTATATTAGGATGTCTAATCAAAATTGGGAGGCAAGCATGTTTATGGAAGGTTAGAGACAGGTCTTGTACTGTCTGCTCGCAGAAAAACAGACCCAACTCTCTGGGACCTCGTCCGGTAAAGAGAGCGTAAGGGAAGTGTGTCAGGGCAGTTACGAAGCAACCCCTGAGCAAGCCCTCTTTACCCCATGTCGGAGCAGAGTAAGAAGGGACAGGGGCGTGGCGCGGGTACCCAATTCCCACATACCAGTCCCAAAACCCAACGGGTTCACGCAGCTGGTCTCTGTGTGAAAAAAGGCCCGCTCCTCCGCCCACCACAGATTGGGGTAAAAAGAGAGAGAGAGAGAGAGAGAGAGCGAGTAAGGCCCAGGGGGTAGATTCAGTAATTACGCCACAGACCAAACCACCATCAAAGCTACCCGCTTACCTTAGTCTAGTCGTCACAGGGTGCTGGGTTTTCATTCTTTAAAAGCTAGACAAAACTCACCCGCTTCCATTAGAAGCCACGCAGCTCACCTACCCCTCGCGCTGAAGCCGGGATGGTGCAGAGCGGCCAAACAATCCCGCTTATATGCACCAAGCCGCTAGCCGTACGAGGGTGGCGGGAAGCTGATCAGAAACAGCTGCCAGGCAGGTGTATCATGTGATCTATCAGCCGTATCATGTGATCTATCAGCGTGCGTTGATGCGAGTGATGAAAAGCATGTCGGCCATCTTGGAGCGGATAGTAGTCCATCCCCAATATTACAACACAAAGCAATGTCGACATAAAAAGAGGCTGTGATAAATACCATTGGCCAAAATGGTGATCAAGGCACACATAGTAAGATATAGTCGAATGACACATGTGTTAAAGGGCTCAATAGGAAATTTACAGATGTCATCACGAGTCAATATGTAATTGTACCGCGAGTATAGTCCATAAATTGTCGATCAGAATGTTTACGAATAAGGACTCCCTGAAGATGTAGTAAGCTCCATATATATGGATATATAATAATCAAGGAGTAATTAAAGGACCTTAACCTGAATACAGAAAGTTCATCGTCATCAATAGACCTAGGACAGGGAACCCCATGGTATTTCATCATTTAATCCCTGATGGTCTAAGCCCAGGCGATGCACCCATCGTTGCTCAATCCTAAATAGTGCCGATTTTGTGATGTGAGGGTGTGCCTCCAGGACCAACCATCGTAAACTTTCAGGGGGATGGTTGCGTTCCTTAAAATGGGTATACAGTTTAGTGGTGGTTTTTTGACAACGGATATTACTCTTATGTTCCAAGATCCTATTCTTAACCACCCTCATAGTCATGCCCACGTACTTTTTATCACAAGGGCATATCAGCAAATATATACATTGGGATGTGTTGCAATTAGTGTGGGTGTGTATCCTCCAGGTAAAGGAATCTGTTAGTACAATCTCTTTTGTTGGTTTAGTTTGTGGGCAGGCAGCACAGGAGCCACAGGGATAGTGGCCCTGCACTGGGGGAAGGTCCCATAAGGTTCTTTGTACATTTATGTGTGTCAGTTTTGGTCTTGTGTGTACGAGCATATCTTTCAGGTTACTCGTTTGTTTGAACGCAAATCTGGGTTTAGGGATCTCAAGGGACCCCGTATTAAGGATCCCCCAGTGCTTGTTGATGACTTTCTTAAGTCTGTTAGATCCTGGTGTAAAAGAGGTGTCACAGGTCAAAATCTCACTCGGTTCCTTTTGTTTTACTTCTAACAGGGCCTCCCTGTTATTGTTCCTTGCTCTTTTTAATGATTTATCAACATGATGTGGGGGTAATGTCTCTTGATAAGATTCTCTGCTAATGACTCAGCCTCTATTCTGTAGTCGGTGATGGTACTACAATTTCTCCTAATACGGAGAAATTGCCCAAAGGGCAAATTATCCCTCAACGCTCGTGGGTGGTGGCTGTGGTATGACAACAGACTATTCCTGTCAGTAGGTTTCTTATACAAGGAGGTCTGCAAGTGTCCATCATGAATGCTGATTTTAAGGTCAAGGAATGATATACTGGTGGCTGAAATGGTCTTAGTAAACTTAAGATATTCATTCTTCGTATTGATCCAGTTGCAAAACTCCTTGCATGTATTCAAGTCACCTTTCCAGAAAACAAGAATATCATCGATATATCTTTTCCACAGTCTCAAGTTATTCAGGTAGGGGTTACTCTGATGGTAAATAACCTCCTCTTCGAAGGCCGCCATGTAGAGGCAGGCTACACTTGGAGCAAAGGTACTCCCCATAGAAGTACCTTGGGACTGATGGAAAAGTTGATTCTTGAATTCGAAGAAGTTCTCCGTCAATGCTAAAGTAGCACATTGCATAATAAGGGTGATTGGCGTAGATGACGACCAATCTACCTGTTTCAGTGCTGTTTCTATAACAGTGAGTGTAGCTCTTTGTGGTATGTTGGTATAGAGCTGCTCCACATCCAGCGTAACCAACAGGTCAATGTCTCGTGTGTCCCTTATTTCTCCCATTATACTTAGTATGTCAGTCGTATCCCTCACATATGAGGGAGTCTGTTTCACCAGAGGTTGGAGAAAATGATCACAAAAGATCGATAATGGTTGGAGTATTGAGCCTATTCCTGAGACAATTGGTCTCCCAGGAACTGGTGTTGTCCCCTTATGAATTTTGGGGAGGGTGTAAAAGTATGGCGTACGTGATTCTTTGGTTATAAGGAAGTCAGCTTCTCTTTTACTCAACCACCCGTTGTTTTCTGCCTCGAATACCATTATTGAGATCTCAGTGGTAAGTCTAGTAGTAGGATTGACAGCGATGGGGGTATAGAATTTCCTGTTGCTCAATTGGCGGAGGCACTCCTGATCATAATCCGTGGTGGATTGTATGACAATGGCCCCACCCTTATCTGCCTGTTTGATGGTGATGCTGATATCATCAGTCAGGGACTTGACGGCTAGTCTCTCGTTTCTTGATAAGTTGCGAAAAGAAGGAGGCCCCACAGTGGTGGTTTGGAGGTCTTTGAGAACCGCTTGTTCAAAAGTAAGAACTTCCACGGGAACCATACTGCTATTAGGGGTAAAGGTAGATGGATTCCTTAACCCTGAATCTTGTAAAGCAGGGTTAGGTTTGTCTTGAAAAAATGCCTTGAGGCGGATTTTTCTAAAGAAGTTCTGCACCTCTCTCAGATCCCTGAATTTATCCGTTTTGGGAGTGGGGACAAAGCCAAGTCCCTTCTCCAGTACTTTGAATTCAGTCTCAGACAATGAGCGATGTGATAAATTGACCACTAAAGTCTCTTGTTCTGTGATTTGCTCCGTGTATCCATTGAGCTTTGCTGGTTGTCTTGCCATTGGACAGTTTTCTGTTCGCCTCTTCTGTTGCGCCCTTTTCCTCTGCCCCAACCTCTGCCTAAAAAGGTGGGTTGCTAGAGGGAAAGTACTGTTGTGGGCCATGAGGATATATCGGGAAAGGCCAGAAGGGTTGAGGTGGCCCCTGGAAATTCGGTAGGTTGTAATTAGGAAAGTGAGGGCGGTTTCCTCTTCTCTGTCTATTACCACCCCAACTACCTGTGCTCGAGTTGCTACTTGATGACCCCCTTCTGGTAGTATCCGTACTCTCATCTGAGGAATAGCTATCCTTTGTGGAGGTATAGTCTGTTCTCAAGTAGGGATATACCTTTTCCTTCTCAAATTTTTGTATATCCTTTTGTAATTTGCTAACCTTTTGTTTCATGAGATATTCTTTTTGTTCTGCTATCTCATTGTTTAGTTCATTAAGTTTGGATTTGAACTGAGTTATCTGGACCGTGGTCTTCAGAGCTCCCTCTGCGATTTGTATCCTAACGAGGAGGGCGTCGGCTATTCTCTTAGCTGTGTTTATAATCAAGATGAGCCAGTCCCTGGTGCATTTCCATGCTATCAGGGACCACTCTTTTTTGAACAATTGATCTTCCAGAAAGAGTCTAGGGAAGTTTTTTACCATGAGGCCGTTAGGGGCGATGTTGGCACGTAAATACTCTGTCATCATTGCCCCATGTAGAGTTATTTTCAACCACTCCCGTTTCATTGACATAAGTGATGTCCAATCTTCCGATAGGGAACCAGTGGCTGAACTGTTCTCTATACCTAAAATGGAAGGGGTTGATCTAAGAATCTCTGCTGCCACATCCTCCCCAAAGCTGAGTCCCTGGTTTTCCTCCATGTTGATAGAGTAAACGGGTGGCTCACTATATAGACGGTTCGTTGCTACTGTGGTTGGTGTAATGGGCCAGAGACCACTATTAGTGTCTCTGGTATCCTCAATAGTAAGTCCCACGGAGAGGCCCGTGCGTATGATTGTTCAAGAAATTAGGGAACTAAGGGCTGTTTAGATAGGTCCAGCGTACATGCCCTATCAATATTTTAAACAAAAAGAAGTACGCTATTCCTCAACATGTGCAAGTCAGACCTACAAAATGTAGGTCAGTGTGCAAGTACTGTCCCAGGCACCCAAGAAAAGGGGGGGGGGGAAAGAACCCCTTTCGGAACTAGGGCCCTCACACACCCAGCAAGCTAGGTGTCATGCTTCATCATATGGGCCTGCTCCTCGTCGGGTCGGCGCTGCAATACCCGACGGGCACCCATAAATGGGGCTCTTTGCCGGAGATCTTTTATTCCTGCCGTATGGGTGCCGTGCGTGTGAGGGGCCTAGTGTATGTGTAGATGTGTTGATTTAGTGAAATTAAAACAAGTAGGGAATCCTTTTAGAACAATTTTAATCTGGGGGGGATCCCTGCCTGGTTAAAAATAAAGATAAGGAGAGGCGACTGTCAGGCTATCAAGAGTCAAGAGGCGCTCTGCTCCTAGATGGTCGACATGTTTCACGCCTATCTGTCTTAAGGATCAGGCGGCGTTTCTTCAGGACCGTGACTTAAACTATCTACAACTAATGGTGTATGCCACTAAATAATATAAAACTGTGGTTTGGTACCAATTTACCTACTACCACGAAGGTGCAGCATATTACCTGTGGGCAATGGGACAAACCTGCATGAAAGAACGTGAGAAAACAATAGTTTATGGTAATGCCCGAATGGTGCTGACTGCATGTCAATTAATGAGGGGTTAATAGCCCCATACAATTTATTCATTGTATTGAAATGCCGGCGGTCAAAAGTTTATATAAAAACAGTAAGCAACAAACAATAAATAATAGGAGAAGAAGAGGAAGCAACAGAGGGACTCTCGTTGTTACTTGGTAAGTGACATCATAAGTATGTGATAAAACATGCCATTGTGAGCGGTGGTGAACTTAGCTCTAGGACTCACCTAAAATTGGTGAACATTTCGCCCCATCTGCTTCAGCACAAATAATGACATCTATATTAGGATGTCTAATCAAAATTGGGAGGCAAGCATGTTTATGGAAGGTTAGAGACAGGTCTTGTACTGTCTGCTCGCAGAAAAACAGACCCAACTCTCTGGGACCTCGTCCGGTAAAGAGAGCGTAAGGGAAGTGTGTCAGGGCAGTTACGAAGCAACCCCCTGAGCATGCCCTCTTTACCCCATGTCGGAGCGGAGTAAGAAGGGACAGGGGGCGTGGCGCGGGTACCCAATTCCCACATACCAGTCCCAAAACCCAACGGGTTCACGCAGCTGGTCTCTGTGTGAAAAAAGGCCCGCTCCTCCGCCCACCACAGATTGGGGTAAAAAGAGAGAGCGCGAGCGAGTAAGGCCCAGGGGTAGATTCAGTAATTACGCCACAGACCAAACCACCATCAAAGCTACCCGCTTACCTTAGTCTAGTCGTCACAGGGTGCTGGGTTTTCATTCTTTAAAAGCTAGACAAAACTCACCCGCTTCCATTAGAAGCCACGCAGCTCACCTACCCCTCGCGCTGAAGCCGGGATGGTGCAGAGCGGCCAAACAATCCCGCTTATATGCACCAAGCCGCTAGCCGTACGAGGGTGGCGGGAAGCTGATCAGAAACAGCTGCCAGGCAGGTGTATCATGTGATCTATCAGCCGTATCATGTGATCTATCAGCGTGCGTTGATGCGAGTGATGAAAAGCATGTCGGCCATCTTGGAGCGGATAGTAGTCCATCCCCAATATTACAACACAAAGCAATGTCGACATAAAAAGAGGCTGTGATAAATACCATTGGCCAAAATGGTGATCAAGGCACACATAGTAAGATATAGTCGAATGACACATGTGTTAAAGGGCTCAATAGGAAATTTACAGATTATGTCATCACGAGTCAATATGTAATTGTACCGCGAGTATAGTCCATAAATTGTCGATCAGAATGTTTACGAATAAGGACTCCCTGAAGATGTAGTAAGCTCCATATATATGGATATATAATAATCAAGGAGTAATTAAAGGACCTTAACCTGAATACAGAAAGTTCATCGTCATCAATAGACCTAGGACAGGGAACCCCATGGTATTTCATCATTTAATCCCTGATGGTCTAAGCCCAGGCGATGCACCCATCGTTGCTCAATCCTAAATAGTGCCGATTTTGTGATGTGAGGGTGTGCTTCCAGGACCAACCATCGTAAACTTTCAGGGGGATGGTTGCGTTCCTTCAAATGGGTATACAGTTTAGTGGTGGTTTTTTGACAACGGATATTACTCTTATGTTCCAAGATCCTATTCTTAACCACCCTCATAGTCATGCCCACGTACTTTTTATCACAAGGGCATATCAGCAAATATATACATTGGGATGTGTTGCAATTAGTGTGGGTGTGTATCCTCCAGGTAAAGGAATCTGTTAGTACAATCTCTTTTGTTGGTTTAGTTTGTGGGCAGGCGGCACAGGAGCCACAGGGATAGCCTGCACTGGGGGAAGGTCCCATAAGGTTCTTTGTACATTTATGTGTGTCAGTTTTGGTCTTGTGTGTACGAGCATATCTTTCAGGTTACTCGTTCGTTTGAACGCAAATCTGGGTTTAGGGATCTCAAGGGACCCCGTATTAAGGATCCCCCAGTGCTTGTTGATGACTTTCTTAAGTCTGTTAGATCCTGGTGTAAAAGAGGTCACACAGGTCAAAATCTCACTCGGTTCCTTTTGTTTTACTTCTAACAGGGCCTCCCTGTTATTGTTCCTTGCTCTTTTTAATGATTTATCAACATGATGTGGGGGTAATGTCTCTTGATAAGATTCTCTGCTAATGACTCAGCCTCTATTCTGTAGTCGGTGATGGTACTACAATTTCTCCTAATACGGAGAAATTGCCCAAAGAGCAAATTATCCCTCAACGCTCGTGGGTGGTGGCTGTGGTATGACAACAGACTATTCCTGTCAGTAGGTTTCTTATACAAGGAGGTCTGCAAGTGTCCATCATGAATGCTGATTTTAAGGTCAAGGAATGATATACTGGTGGCTGAAATGGTCTTAGTAAACTTAAGATATTCATTCTTCGTATTGATCCAGTTGCAAAACTCCTTGCATGTATTCAAGTCACCTTTCCAGAAAACAAGAATATCATCGATATATCTTTTCCACAGTCTCAAGTTATTCAGGTAGGGGTTACTCTGATGGTAAATAACCTCCTCTTCGAAGGCCGCCATGTAGAGGCAGGCTACACTTGGAGCAAAGGTACTCCCCATAGAAGTACCTTGGGACTGATGGAAAAGTTGATTCTTGAATTCGAAGAAGTTCTCCGTCAATGCTAAATTAGCACATTGCATAATAAGGGTGATTGGCGTAGATGACGACCAATCTACCTGTTTCAGTGCTGTTTCTATAACAGTGAGTGTAGCTCTTTGTGGTATGTTGGTATAGAGCTGTTCCCCATCCAGCGTAACCAACAGGTCAATGTCTCGTGTGTCCCTTATTTCTCCCATTATACATAGTATGTCAGTCGTATCCCTCACATATGAGGGAGTCTGTTTCACCAGAGGTTGGAGAAAATGATCACAAAAGATCGATAATGGTTGGAGTATTGAGCCTATTCCTGAGACAATTGGTTTCCCAGGAACTGGTGTTGTCCCCATATGAATTTTGGGGAGGGTGTAAAAGTATGGCGTACGTGATTCTTTGGTTATAAGGAAGTCAGCTTCTCTTTTACTCAACCACCCGTTGTTTTCTGCCTCGAATACCATTATTGAGATCTCAGTGGTAAGTCTAGTAGTAGGATTGACAGCGATGGGGGTATAGAATTTCCTGTTGCTCAATTGGCGGAGGCACTCCTGATCATAATCCGTGGTGGATTGTATGACAATGGCCCCACCCTTATCTGCCTGCTTGATGGTGATGCTGATATCATCAGTCAGGGACTTGACCGCTAGTCTCTCGTTTCTTTATAAGTTGTGAAAAGAAGGAGGCCCCACAGTGGTGGTTTGGAGGTCTTTGAGAACCGCTTGTTCAAAAGTAAGAACTTCCACGGGAACCATACTGCTGTTAGGGGTAAAGGTAGATGGATTCCTTAACCCTGAATCTTGTAAAGCAGGGTTAGGTTTGTCTTGAAAAATGCCTTGAGGCGGATTTTTCTAAAGAAGTTCTGCACCTCTCTCAGATCCCTGAATTTATCCGTTTTGGGAGTGGGGACAAAGCCAAGTCCCTTCTCCAGTACTTTGAATTCAGTCTCAGACAATGAGCGATGTGATAAATTGACCACTAAAGTCTCTTGTTCTGTGTTTTGCTCCGTGTATCCATTGAGCTTTGCTGGTTGTCTTGCCATTGGACAGTTTTCTGTTCGCCTCTTCTGTTGCGCCCTTTTCCTCTGCCCCAACCTCTGCCTAAAAAAGGTGGGTTGCTAGAGGGAAAGTACTGTTGTGGGCCATGAGGATATATCGGGAAAGGCCAGAAGGGTTGAGGTGGCCCCTGGAAATTCGGTAGGTTGTAATTAGGAAAGTGAGGGCGGTTTCCTCTTCTCTGTCTATTACCACCCCAACTACCTGTGCTCGAGTCGCTACTTGATGACCCCCTTCTGGTAGTATCCGTACTCTCATCTGAGGAATAGCTATCCTTTGTGGAGGTATAGTCTGTTCTCAAGTAGGGATATACCTTTTCCTTCTCAAATTTTTGTATATCCTTTTGTAATTTGCTAACCTTTTGTTTCATGAGATATCCTTTTTGTTCTGCTATCTCATTGTTTAGTTCATTAAGTTTGGATTTGAACTGAGTTATCTGGACCGTGGTCTTCAGAGCTCCCTCTGCGATTTGTATCCTAACGAGGAGGGCGTCGGCTATTCTCTTAGCTGTGTTTATAATCAAGATGAGCCAGTCCCTGGTGCATTTCCATGCTATCAGGGACCACTCTTTTTGAACAATTGATCTTCCAGAAAGAGTCTAGGGAAGTTTTTTACCATGAGGCCGTTAGGGGCGATGTTGGCACGTAAATACTCTGTCATCATTGCCCCATGTAGAGTTATTTTCAACCACTCCCGTTTCATTGACATAAGTGATGTCCAATCTTCCGATAGGGAACCAGTGGCTGAACTGTTCTCTATACCTAAAATGGAAGGGGTTGATCTAAGAATCTCTGCTGCCACATCCTCCCCAAAGCTGAGTCCCTGGTTTTCCTCCATGTTGATAGAGTAAACGGGTGGCTCACTATATAGACGGTTCGTTGCTACTGTGGTTGGTGTAATGGGCCAGAGACCACTATTAGTGTCTCTGGTATCCTCAATAGTAAGTCCCACGGAGAGGCCCGTGCGTATGATTGTTCAAGAAATTAGGGAACTAAGGGCTGTTTAGATAGGTCCAGCGTACATGCCCTATCAATATATTAAACAAAAAGAAGTACGCTGTTCCTCAACATGTGCAAGTCAGACCTACAAAATGTAGGTCAGTGTGCAAGTACTGTCCCAGGCACCCAAGAAAAGGGGGGGAAAGAACCCTTTCGGAACTAGGGCCCTCACACACCCAGCAAGCTAGGTGTCATGCTTCATCATATGGGCCTGCTCCTCGTCGGGTCGGCGCTGCAATACCCGACGGGCACCCATAAATGGGGCTCTTTGCCGGAGATCTTTTATTCCTGCCGTATGGGTGCCGTGCGTGTGAGGGGCCTAGTGTATGTGTAGATGTGTTGATTTAGTGAAATTAAAACAAGTAGGGAATCCTTTTAGAACAATTTTAATCTGGGGGGGATCCCTGCCTGGTTAAAAATAAAGATAAGGAGAGGCGACTGTCAGGCTATCAAGAGTCAAGAGGCGCTCTGCTCCTAGATGGTCGACATGTTTCACGCCTATCTGTCTTAAGGATCAGGCGGCGAATCTTCAGGACCGTGACTTAAACTATCTACAACTAATGGTGTATGCCACTAAATAATATAATATAAAACTGTGGTTTGGTACCAATTTACCTACTACCACGAAGGTGCAGCATATTACCTGTGGGCAATGGGACAAACCTCCTACTACTAGACTTACCACTGAGATCTCAATAATGGTATTCGAGGCAGAAAACAACGGGTGGTTGAGTAAAAGAGAAGCTGACTTCCTTATAACCAAAGAATCACGTACGCCATACTTTTACACCCTCCCCAAAATTCATAAGGGGACAACACCAGTTCCTGGGAGACCAATTGTCTCAGGAATAGGCTCAATACTCCAACCATTATCGATCTTTTGTGATCATTTTCTCCAACCTCTGGTGAAACAGACTCCCTCATATGTGAGGGATACGACTGACATACTATGTATAATGGGAGAAATAAGGGACACACGAGACATTGACCTGTTGGTTACGCTGGATGTGGAGCAGCTCTATACCAACATACCACAAAGAGCTACACTCACTGTTATAGAAACAGCACTGAAACAGGTAGATTGGTCGTCATCTACGCCAATCACCCTTATTATGCAATGTGCTACTTTAGCATTGACGGAGAACTTCTTCGAATTCAAGAATCAACTTTTCCATCAGTCCCAAGGTACTTCTATGGGGAGTACCTTTGCTCCAAGTGTAGCCTGCCTCTACATGGCGGCCTTCGAAGAGGAGGTTATTTACCATCAGAGTAACCCCTACCTGAATAACTTGAGACTGTGGAAAAGATATATCGATGATATTCTTGTTTTCTGGAAAGGTGACTTGAATACATGCAAGGAGTTTTGCAACTGGATCAATACGAAGAATGAATATCTTAAGTTTACTAAGACCATTTCAGCCACCAGTATATCATTCGTTGACCTTAAAATCAGCATTCATGATGGACACTTGCAGACCTCCTTGTATAAGAAACCTACTGACAGGAATAGTCTGTTGTCATACCACAGCCACCACCCACGAGCTTTGAGGGATAATTTGCCCTTTGGGCAATTTCTCCGTATTAGGAGAAATTGTAGTACCATCACCGACTACAGAATAGAGGCTGAGTCATTAGCAGAGAATCTTATCAAGAGACATTACCCCCACATCATGTTGATAAATCATTAAAAAGAGCAAGGAACAATAACAGGGAGGCCCTGTTAGAAGTAAAACAAAAGGAACCGAGTGAGATTTTGACCTGTGTGACCTCTTTTACACCAGGACCTAACAGACTTAAGAAAGTCATCAACAAGCACTGGGGATCCTTAATACGGGGTCCCTTGAGATCCCTAAACCCAGATTTGCGTTCAAACGAACGAGTAACCTGAAAGATATGCTCGTACACACAAGACCAAAACTGACCCACATAAATGTACAAAGAACCTTATGGGACCTTCCCCCAGTGCAGGGCCACTATCCCTGTGGCTCCTGTGCCGCCTGCCCACAAACTAAACCAACAAAAGAGATTGTACTAACAGATTCCTTTACCTGGAGGATACACACCCACACTAATTGCAACACATCCCAATGTATATATTTGCTGATATGCCCTTGTGATAAAAAGTACGTGGGCATGACTATGAGGGTGGTTAAGAATAGGATCTCGGAACATAAGAGTAATATCCGTTGTCAAAAAACCACCACTAAACTGTATACCCATTTTAAGGAACGCAACCATCCCCCTGAAAGTTTACGATGGTTGGTCCTGGAGGCACACCCTCACATCACAAAATCGGCACTATTTAGGATTGAGCAACGATGGGTGCATCGCCTGGGCTTAGACCATCAGGGATTAAATGATGAAATACCATGGGGTTCCCTGTCCTAGGTCTATTGATGACGATGAACTTTCTGTATTCAGGTTAAGGTCCTTTAATTACTCCTTGATTATTATATATCCATATATATGGAGCTTACTACATCTTCAGGGAGTCCTTATTCGTAAACATTCTGATCGACAATTTATGGACTATACTCGCGGTACAATTACATATTGACTCGTGATGACATAATCTGTAAATTTCCTATTGAGCCCTTTAACACGTGTCATTCGACTATATCTTACTATGTGTGCCTTGATCACCATTTTGGCCAATGGTATTTATCACAGCCTCTTTTTATGTCGACATTGCTTTGTGTTGTAATATTGGGGATGGACTACTATCCGCTCCAAGATGGCCGACATGCTTTTCATCACTCGCATCAACGCACGCTGATAGAGCACATGATACGGCTGATAGATCACATGATACACCTGCCTGGCAGCTGTTTCTGATCAGCTTCCCGCCACCCTCGTACGGCTAGCGGCTTGGTGCATATAAGCGGGATTGTTTGGCCGCTCTGCACCATCCCGGCTTCAGCGCGAGGGGTAGGTGAGCTGCGTGGCTTCTAATGGAAGCGGGTGAGTTTTGTCTAGCTTTTAAAGAATGAAAACCCAGCACCCTGTGACGACTAGACTAAGGTAAGCGGGTAGCTTTGATGGTGGTTTGGTCTGTGGCGTAATTACTGAATCTACCCCCTGGGCCTTACTCGCTCGCTCTCTCTCTCTTTTTACCCCAATCTGTGGTGGGCGGAGGAGCGGGCCTTTTTTCACACAGAGACCAGCTGCGTGAACCCGTTGGGTTTTGGGACTGGTATGTGGGAATTGGGTACCCGCGCCACGCCCCCTGTCCCTTCTTACTCCGCTCCGACATGGGGTAAAGAGGGCTTGCTCAGGGGGTTGCTTCGTAACTGCCCTGGTACACTTCCCTTACGCTCTCTTTACCGGACGAGGTCCCAGAGAGTTGGGTCTGTTTTTCTGCGAGCAGACAGTACAAGACCTGTCTCTAACCTTCCATAAACATGCTTGCCTCCCAATTTTGATTAGACATCCTAATATAGATGTCATTATTTGTGCTGAAGCAGATGGGGCGAAATGTTCACCAATTTTAGGTGAGTCCTAGAGCTAAGTTCACCACCGCTCACAATGGCATGTTTTATCACATACTTATGATGTCACTTACCAAGTAACAACAAGAGTCCCTCTGTTGCTTCCTCTTCTTCTCCTATTATTTATTGTTTGTTGCTTACTGTTTTTATATAAACTTTTGACCGCCGGCATTTCAATACAATGAATAAATTGTATGGGGCTATTAACCCCTCATTAATTGACATGCAGTCAGCACCATTCGGGCATTACCATAAACTATTGTTTTCTCACGTTCTTTCATGCAGGTTTGTCCCATTGCCCACAGGTAATATGCTGCACCTTCGTGGTAGTAGGTAAATTGGTACCAAACCACAGTTTTATATTATTTAGTGGCATACACCATTAGTTGTAGATAGTTTAAGTCACGGTCCTGAAGAAACGCCGCCTGATCCTTAAGACAGATAGGCGTGAAACATGTCGACCATCTAGGAGCAGAGCGCCTCTTGACTCTTGATAGCCTGACAGTCGCCTCTCCTTATCTTTATTTTTAACCAGGCAGGGATCCCCCCCAGATTAAAACTGTTCTAAAAGGATTCCCTACTTGTTTTAATTTCACTAAATCAACACATCTACACATACACTAGGCCCCTCACACCCACGGCACCCATACGGCAGGAATAAAAGATCTCCGGCAAAGAGCCCCATTTATGGGTGCCCGTCGGGTATTGCAGCGCCGACCCGACGAGGAGCAGGCCCATATGATGAAGCATGACACCTAGCTTGCTGGGTGTGTGAGGGCCCTAGTTCCGAAAGGGGTTCTTTCCCCCCCCCCTTTTCTTGGGTGCCTGGGACAGTACTTGCACACTGACCTACATTTTGTAGGTCTGACTTGCACATGTTGAGGAACAGCGTACTTCTTTTTGTTTAAAATATTGATAGGGCATGTACGCTGGACCTATCTAAACAGCCCTTAGTTCCCTAATTTCTTGAACAACCCGCTCAATGGTGCCTTTGGCCAGAAGGGCCAGTATTTCTTGTTGCAAGAGCGCAAAATGTTCCTCTGTCAGCCGATCTGGGGGTGGAGGGAGTGGTGGCAGGATTTTTTGGAATGGGAGGGCGTAATCCCATTGGACAATCTGAAGCACCCTTTTGTCTGATGTTGTGTCCCTCTATTGATGCAGATGGATTCGGCTGCCAGCCGGGTGCCCATGATGGGTTGAGGGCAAACTAAAGAGGCTTTGACTGTGTGGCTGCTGCATGGTGGGCTAGTGGAGGGCCTTGGATTGGGCGGATGTCTGGCTTTGGGCCCCACGAGGCATGCGGGAGCCGTGTCCAAGAAAGGACTGAGCCTGCTGGCCGTGGTGGCTAGGTGGGAAAGGACACGGCTGATAGCCTCTACCATGGACACAGAAGGGGCGTAAGGCATAATGTGGCTCTCGGGGGCTACAGAGAGCCCCAACAACTTAGCAGTGGCTCTACTGTTTTTGTATCGTTCCAAGGCCAAATCTGCCTAGTCACTGAAGCAACGGGTTCATTGGAAGCGCATGTCCATAAGTGAGGTTTGGACATGCCCTGAAACGCCAGTATTCCTCAACCAGGCGTGACATCTCAGCGCCAAAGGAGAAGCAACGGCTCTGCCAAGTGAGTCGTCGTATCCAATCCATATTGTATAGCTAACTGTGCTAAGTCTCGCCTATCAGGAATAGCTTGGGACAGAATGGCCCGGACCTCGTCTGGGACAACAGGCAGCACTTCTGCAATTGTATCCAAACAGTATGGGAATAATGGACCAATAAGCATGCGGTGTTCACGGACGGCAGTGCCAGGCTGGCGGAATAATAAGGAAAATGTTACTTACCCTGTAAGCATCGGTTTGTGGCATGTACTGCTGTAGATTCATATACTGTGCATAATCCTGCCATCTAGTGTTGGGCCTGGATGAGTGCAAGTTGTTTTTCCTCAAAGAAAGTCTTTCGAGTCACAAGGTATAGTGACTCCTCCTCTTGCTGGTAATGTGCATATTCATCAACTCCATTGTTATATTGTTTTCCCGCACGGCGGGTGAGGATGGAATGTGAAGCAAAGCGCTGTATAGAGAAATGTACATGCAAAGAAAAGAGGAAACTGAAATATATAAATCTGACAGCAAAAGGCACAGACATCCGGGGAGGAGGGAGGGCGCATGTGAATCTACAGCACTACATGCCACAAACAGATGCTTACAGGGTAAGTAACATTTTCCGTTCGAGGCATGTGTGGCTCTAGATACACATGCTGTGCTTAAACAGTAAAGCAGTCCTTCCATCATGCGGTGGTTAGCCTGTGGAAATTGCAGTGATTTGAAAAAGTGAGCGTAGAACTGCCTGGCCAACGTTGGCTTGTTGGCGGGGCAGTACATCTACACAATAATGTTTTGTAAAAGTATGTGATGTGGACCATGTAGCTGATTTACAAATGACAGCCCTAGGAATATTCTCAAGGAAAGCCATAGATGCTCCTTTCTTCTGAGTGGAGTGGGTTCTAGGAGGGATGGTTAATGTTCTTTTGGCTTTAGCATAGCATGTTTGTATGCATTTAACTATCCACCTAGCAATGCCCGATTTAGAAATGGATTTGCCTTACTGTGGTTTGGAGAAAGCAACAAAAATTTGTTGTGCTTTCCTAAAAGCTTTTGTTCTGTTAACATAATACAAGAGGGCTGGTTTAACATCCAGTGTATGGACAGCCTGGTCCGCAACTGAATCAGGTTGAGGGAAAAAGACAGGAAGCTCTATGGACTGATTAATGTGGAACTGGGAGACCACCTTTGGAAGAAACTTAGGATTGTACTTCGTACCAACCCAATCTTTGTGTATTTGGAAGAAAGGTTCTCCTAAAGTTAGTTCCTGGAGTTCAAGTGAAGAGATGCCGACCATAAATGATACCTTCCAAGAGAGAAACCGGAGGGGGCAGGAGTTCAAATGGAGGGCCCATTAGTCTTGTTAAGACAATGTTCCATATCGGGGCTGGTGGGACCCCAAGGAGGAATAACTCTTAAGACCTTCTATGAAAGCTTTAATGACTGGAATGCTGAACAGGGAAATGTGTTGCCTATCTTGAAGGTAAGCGGCAACAGCCGCTAGATGTAATCTTATGGATGTGAAAGCTAAACCACGAGCTTGCAGATGAAGCAGGTAGCAAACAATTTCTTGTACTTTCACAGCTAGTGAGTCAATATGTTTGGACTGACAGTAGAAGACAAACCTTTTCCACTTAGCTGTGTAATAGGCACGAGTAGTAGGCCTGTGTGCCTCTTTAAGAATGTCCATGCATTTGGGTAGACAGTTAAGGTATCCAAACTCTAAGATCTCAGGAGCCAGATTGCAACGTTGAGAAAGTTGGGATCTGGGTGTCTGATTTCTCCATGGTTCTGCATTAGAAGGTCCAGCCTGTTGGGGAGTTTCTTGTGTAGAATTAGTGTGAGTTCTATGAAGGTGGTGAACCATAGTTGGCGTGCCTATGTGGGAGCTACCAGGATGAAAGTGAGAGATGTATGCCGAAGCCCCCGAACCACAAACTGAAGTAGTGGAAGAGGAGTAAAAGGGTAAGCAAATATCCCTGACCAACTCATCCAGAGTGCATTATACCTGGACTCCGGGAACCTGGAGGTGAAGCTTGGGCATTTGGTGTTTTCTGCTGTGGTGAAGAGGTCTATGTCTGGTAGTCCCCAGCGCTGAAGTACTTCTGAAGGACTTGAGGGTGGCGTTACCATTCGTGGACTTGCTGCTGCATCCTGCAGAGGATGTCGGCAAAGTCATTGTCCACTCCCGGTAAGTATTCCACAAACAGATGAATCTTGTGTCTGAGTGCCCAACTCCAGATGCTCTGGGCCAAGTGTGAGAGCTTAGGTAATCTGGTGCTGCCTTGCTTCTGAAGGTAATAAATGGTTGTAACGTTGTACATCTTGGTGAGGGCTACCTTGCCAATGAGGTGGGGAAGGAAGGCTTTCAACACAGGGCGAACAGCTAGTAGTGCCTGGTAATTTATGTGGAGGCCCTTGTGACTGGGTGCCCACTGGCCTTGAACAGTCACGTCTTGTGAGTGCGCCCTCCCACTCTGTAAGGGAAGCGTCCGTTGTGGAGGTCCTCTGAGGAACTGGGTCGAGAAAAGGCCGTCCCTGTAACAGATTGTTGGTGTTCCACCATTACAGAGAGCAATAAACTTGAATGCCCACCAACATTAGATCATCTCAATGGCCCTTCGCTTGAGACCACTGGTGCGCTAAGCACTCTCGCAATGGACGCATGTGTAATCTGGCATGGAGTACTATGGCGATACAAGAGGCCATCATGCTGAGGAAACGCATGACTGTCCCAAGTGTGACCTGTTGACCTAGTTGGAAGAGAGGGATGAGTGTCTGAAAAGACTGTATCCTGGGGAATTTGGGGAGGCCATGCCCATCTGGGAGTTGAGAATTGCCCACAGATCAGGTTGAATCTGGAGGGGTTGTAGGTGTGACTTTGAGGCGTTGATAGTAAAGCCTAGTTGTTGAAGTAGGTTGATGGTGATCGGAGTGTGTTCATGGCATTTTTGACGAGTGGCACTCGAGATGAGCCAGTCGTCCGTATAAGGGAAGACGTGCATGCCTTGTCTGCGGAGATGAGCTGCCACCACCGATAGGCCTTTAATAAAAACCCTGGGTGCGGTAGTGAATCCTAAGGGAAGCACTTTGAATTGGTAATACTATTCACTGACTACAAATCTGAGGTATCAGCAATATGCCGGATGTATTGGAATGTGGAAATAGGCATCCTTGACATCGAGTGCGGACATTAAGTCACTTTGTCGTAACAGTGGAATGACATTCTGACGAGTGACAATGTGAAAGTGCTCTGAGAGATTGTACTTGTTTAAGGGCCTGAGGTCCAGAATTGGTCTGGGTAACCAGTCTTTTTGGGGGATTAGGAAGTATAAGTGAGTAAACTCCCATGCCCTGTTGATGGTGAGGGACAGGTTCTATGGCTCCTTTCTGGAGGAGCACTTCTATCTCTTCCCTGAGAAGTTGTTGGTGTTGCGGGGGGAGTTTGTGTTTGCGAGGTGGAATGTTGGGAGGTGTGGAAGTGAGCTCCTGACAGTAACCATGTTGGATAATATCCAATACCCACTGGTCTGATGTAATGTTCCGCCAAGCGGGAAAGAACCCTTGTAGACGACCACCGACTTGTGTTATGTGATCGGGGGGGGGGGGGAAGGAGAGGCAAGTCGAGGCTTAGTGGTGGTGGAAGCTCCTTTGGGAGAGCCACAATTACCTCTGCCTTTAGAGGTGTAACCTCGGTAGAAACCTCAAAAATAACCTCTGGGAGAGGTGTGTTGTGCGTGTGGGCATTGGTATGAGGTGGAGGTTTCCAAGTAGGTGGTCTTAGAACCCCCACAATATGACGCACAGCAAAAGGATCCAGAAAGGTAGGTGTTTGAAGGGCACCCATTGCCTTAGCTGTCTCCGTGTCCTTCTTTACTTTCTCTAATAATTGATCAACCTACGGTCCGAACAGATGTTGAACACTAAAGGGCCGGTGAGCAAATTTTGCTGAACCTCCGGTTTGAATCCGGAGACACTTAGCTATGCATGCCTGCGCAACAGGACACTAGAGCAAACCCCTCTAGCAGCCATATCCGCTGAATGTCGAAACCCCTCTTTTTTGCTCCTCTGGAAGATATTGAAGGAATTCCTTCATTTCATTCCAATTGGCACGATCCTACCTTGAAATCAGCCAATGGAATTGGCAATCTGCCAGTTGCTGGTCATTTGCGCAGCTACCCTTTTACCTGCAGCATCTATTCTTTTACTCTCTATCTGGTGGAGAGACTTCACCAGTTGTTTGAAAGTAGGTCCTTTTACGATCTGTAGCAATTACTAGGAAGTTGGCGTGGAAGCTGTCCCCTGATGTAAAGAGAGTCATTTGGAGATGCCTTACATTTTCTTGTCCACCTTTGGTGTTATGACTCTGACACATACTGAGTCATGAAATATGTCTGGGGTGTGACAGAGCATGCCTTTAAGCATGTGGAGGTATTGTGTGGAACGGTGACTGGAAAATAAAGTCTCAAAAAGGAAATCTTCCTCTAACGAGTAAGTGTGTAGATCCACTTTGTGGTGGAATGAGGCAGCTCTACCTATTAGGTCTTGGTAAGAGGTGGCATCATCAGGCGGGGAGGGTAGGGCAGGGTACAGATCAGGATCTGTGTTCAACGGTGGGCCAGCGTCGTAAGTGCTCCAAGGATCTTCCTGTGGTGGGATATCAAAGGGATCTCCTTTGCCCTGTCATACCTCAAGTCTGAAAGAGGTGACCTGAGGTGTATATAGCATAGGACTGCCTGGAGAAGTAGGTGAGGAGTGAGAGTGTTGTGGGGTTGGCAGGAGTGGTGGAGGAGCAGAAAGAGAGAAAGGCCTTGTCCACTTTTTTCCGCTGCTTTGGTGGAGGTGGCATGTCCAATGCTTTGTCGAAGGAAAGCTGCCTTTTGGGTGGTTGAGCAGCAGATCCTGGAGGGCAGGTGAGTAGTCGGCCCGTGTGGGGATATATCATGAGGTGTTTTTGTTGGGAGCCAATCTCTTCTTGCAGCTTGTGAAGAATCAGTTTGACAGTCCCGGATCGGTGACTGGACTTCCCGGTCGGTGCCAAAGGTTTCAGCTCTGACAATGGTCTCTGCTTCAACGTTGAAGATGTTGGCTTGGCGCTGAGTCGGGAGATGTTGGTGGCAAGGTGCTCGGCCTCAGTGGTTTCTTTGGCACAGAGCCGGGGCTGGGCGTTACATCTGAAGCTGTTGGTCAATGCTGACCATGGCCCGAAGGCAGTGGTGGCCCAGAAGTTTATCTCTGGTGCTCCAGAGTAGCTGGATGACCCTTTGGTAAAGGTTGTTCAGCGTGGAATCGATTTTGAGAAGGGGGGTACTGTACTCACGATTGGCTGCGTAGGTGGAAGTTCTTTGATTTCCAGCTCAGAGCCAGAGCAGTCGTCATATTGGTGGGGTTGGAGGGGGGGAAGGTCCCTTGATCCGTGGGCGACGTTTGCAGGTGGTGTATCCCATCGATGTCCTCGGGCCAAAAAGGTCCAGTGTGTCGTCTGCGCTCCTCCGTGACATCTCAAGATGTCGAACCCGAAGGTCGAATAGAGTTTTCTTTGAACGGAAGGATCGAGACACAAGTTGCGGACCTGATCAGTCCGTGGATATTTTGTGTGACAACAAGGACACTATTGAAAAGGCGCCCGTTCCATCACCATGAGGACATGGTGGGAGATATACGCCAAATGGAAGAAGGCCCACGTAGGCCTGAAGTCGAAAGTAGCCGGTTGGTCAATTCAGGAATCGTCGAATCAAATGGAAATGAAATGGAAAACAGATCGCTAACAATACCTATGGAGGAAAAGAACCGTGTAACCGAAAACAGTTCAACACAACAGTGTCGAACCGGAGCACACGTCCGAACCCGATGGCGGAAAGAAGACAATCTAACAATGAAGTTGATGAAAATAAGCATTACCAGCAGGAGGAGGAGTTGCAATACCACGTGACCAGAAACATTTTCTTCAAAGAAAAACAATTTGCACACATCAGGCCAAAAACTAGATGGCAGGATTTGGCACAGCATATGTATCTACAGCCACACATGACTCTTTCTGAAGGTGTCCAGCCTCTTGGATACCCTATCTGGTGGAGTGGTAGGGAATGCCCCGGGATTGATATAAGTAGTTGAGGCCTGGCCCACCATACACCATGGGGGCAAGTAATGGTCCTGTGCACAAGAGAACCTGTAAAGGGCTTGGACCACACCCCGAGCAAGACATCAGCGAGGGCTTAGTTTAAGGGTAGTGAGGGTTCTGATGGGGTTACCCCTGGTTAAAGCACCTCCCTCAAAATGTTTATTTTGACTTGAACCATGGGTAGCTGTAGGTCCAGGATCTCAGCCGCCTTCTGGACCAAGGAAGCCTTTTCCTCCGTAGCCACTGTGGGAGGAGAGAGGAGGCCACTGTCTGGTGAGGTATCCAGACCACAGGTATCAGCCAGGTCCTAATACAGTTGTCATTGGCCATCGACTCTGTTAGGGGATTGGAATAGGGTTCCTCAGTGAGCCATTCAGTATAATAAGGCTCTGTCTCCAATTCAGGCCGTGTGGGCCTGGTCAGTGCCAGAGCCTATGTGGTGCGACGCCGGTCTGGCTCTGTATTGGAGTCTGGAATCACAATGGGGGTTGGTATCGCTGATGGGCTCTGGCAGTGCTGAAAACGATGCAACTGGAACAGTCCGCGGAGGAGGTAGCAAGGTCGATCTAGATCCACCAACGGATCCCAACAGCTCAACTGGCACCAAGGGCGAACCCGCAGGCGGAGCTCCAGTCAAAGATCCTCCCAAACCCGTGGGACCTGAAGGTTTTGGCAGGGGTCGCTAAGCTCCAGAAAATTCAGGAAAGCGCGGAGTGGATCCAATATCTGACTCCGGGTGCACAGGAACCACCTGCGAGCAGGGTCGGGACTTGTGGTGTTGTTTCCCTGCGTAGTCCAAAGAGTGGGAGCGACGTGGGGAAGTTAAAGAGCGCTAAGACTTTTTGGGCTACTTTTTGTGGGACTTACCAGAAGAAGTCCTGCAGTGGGACGAGGACTCACACAAGCAACTCTGACTCCAGGAGCGTTATCGAGACCTCGCAGGGAAACAGAACCTGGAGATGCGTGTTGAGTGGCCAAAAGCTCCATGGCCCGCTCTCAGATGGCCTTAGGGATCATGGTTCTGCACTCCACATAGGACACAGAGTCGTGGTCCTTTCCAAGGCATCACCCGCAAGTGTAGGTCTGTCACCGACATCTGTGGGTTTTTTCAGAGACATTTCTGGCAAAAAAGCAAAAATAGCACACAAGTCGTTAACAAAAGGGTTGAAGCCAGTCAAAAAATAACTGAGGGGAGCGTGATCCGGATCTGTGTTGATGGTGCGGAAAAGAAGGAACTGGAGTCAGTGCGCAGAGGTGGCGCCTATGTAGGCATGCGCACGTCAATTCCAGCGCGGACAACGTCACCTACGGGAGTACAACAGGAATTGCTCAAAAATTTCCGGATCCAGTTTTATGCCTGGGAATATTCGAAGGTAAGAGACCTGTGGCTAGAAGTCTCTATCAGATCAAAATGTTATGTAAAAACAATAAAATAAGGCAAATTTTATACACAGATTTTGGAACTTTGCAAGAAGTTAATCATTTAAGTCTGTGGCTTGTTTATGTCACTTTAATAAAAAATTAATCATAAGGGTGTATGGTGGCCATATCCTCGTACCTGGAATTTTGTATAAAGTGATGTTTATGCATTTTTATGTTGGCTTGATAATATAACAATTTGTTTTCAGAAATTCATTCCCTAGAAACCTATGCGTGCTGAACTAAACACAAATGTAATGGCTACTGAATGATATTTGAGTTACAAACTACATAAGCTTGGTTACCCTCCTGTAGGCAGAAAAGGGATCACTAAAGGATTTGCTTCCCCATCACAAAACAGTTGGTCTCCTGCACACTCACCTGGATGCAGTTGAACTCCTTTCAGGGGTAGATCGACGCCGGGTGCGACGGTTACTGGTGGCTTCTGGCATTTCTACCAGACAGCGTGGCTCCACTAACCACTTTGTGGAGAGAGAGAATCTTTCAAACTCCGAAGGAGAAATTAGGTAAAAGCCTAACAAAAGAAAGAAAAAAATATAGAATGGGCATGAGGATATTGCATTGGCAACATAAGCTATTGAAAAGGCTTTAATGTTATTTTGAAGGCATAGCTAGTCAATGCAGTCGGTGCATTTATGCATTGACTATATTCATATAATTATATATATATATATATATATATATATACACAAAAAGTTTACGAACCGTATAAGTATGTGTTTTTAACATATAGTGTTGCAGAATCACATGCTCTGCATACTTCTTTCATCTAGTGTTGGGCTCGGACGTTTGCAAGTTGTGTTTCTTTGAAGAACTCTTGAGTCATGGAATGCAGTGGAACTCCTCCCTTTGAGGATAATGTGCATGGGCTCTGACTCCATGTTTGATTGTTTTTCACACAGCAACTGGGAGCATGTATGGAGTGGTGAGTGAAAGAATGTCGCATGCTGCACCCACCATGTAGTGTCCAACATGTAAGAGAAGGGATCTGTAGCAAACACTGGGTACTGGGGAAGAGGATGGGTGAATGGGAGACTACAGCACTAAACGCTAAGAACAGATGTTTACAGAATAAGTAAAATTTTCGGTCGGTACCACATGGCTGTAAACACACATACTCTGCATTGACAGTAAAGCAGAACCCTCTATACTGGTGGGTTAGCCATGGATGGTGCAGATGTCTAGAACAAGGTTCTTAATACTATTTGGCCAACCATACCTGCTGATCGGCTAAGATAGCCATATTGAGGTTAACCAGGTGGCCTCTTTGCATATGTCAGCTATTGGGCTATTACACAGAAAAGCCAAAGTTGGTCCTTTTTTAGGGGTTAAGAGGTGGGGTTATTATCGCTTTGTGAAAGAAGATGATGCACTGGACTATGCAACTAGCTATGCCATGATGGGATAGCCCTTGTGGGCAGCGGAGTGACAAAAAGCCAGCAGGCTCCGCGGCGCGGGGGCCCCAAGCACCAGGGTGCCCCCTCCAGCATTGTGCACGGACAGCAGATCAGAGCTTCTGACTGGGTTCGGAGGGTGGGTCCCCCTCCAAGTACTTAGCAAGGGGAAGGAGCTCAAGTTTCGTTACGCAGCTGTTTGTGGGGTTTTGCAAAGGCTACCAAGAGCTATTCAGATTTGCTGAAGGGCTTGGTCCTGTCAGTACAGTATTGTCTTGTACTGTAATTGCATTTATATAGCGCTTGCTACCCCTGATGAGGTGTTGAAGCACTTTTTTGGCGAGTAGCACGCTATTCTGGAACCCATAAAGGATTAGTGGTGAATTAGTATAGTGAAATATTAAAGTAATTTGAGTGGTGGATATGTTAGTAAGTTATTTGGATTGAGAAGGATAGGGGTGGGATAGAAGAGGGAAAAGGTTTGCATTTATATAGTGCTTGCTACCCCTGATGAGGTGTTGAAGCACTTTTTTGGCGAGTAGCACGCTATTCCGGAACCCATAAAGGATTAGTGGTGAATTAGTATAGTGAAATATGAAAGTAATTTGAGTGGTGGATATGTTAGTAAGTTATTTGGATTGAAAAGGATAGTGGTGGGATAGAAGAGGGAAAAGGTGTGCATTTATATAGCGCTTGCTACCCCTGATGAGGTGTTGAAGAGCTTTTTCGTCAAGTAGCACACTACTCCGGAACCCATAAAGGATTTGTGGTGAATTAGTATAGTGAAATACTAAAGTAATTTGAGCGATCGATATGTTAGTCTGTTATTTGGTTTGAGAAGGATATTGGAGGGATAGAAGAAGGAAAGGGTTTGCATTTACATAGTGCTTGCTACCCCTGATGAGGTGTTGAAGAGCATTTTCGGCGAGTAGCATGCTACTCCAGAACCCATAAAGGATTAGTGGTGAATTAGTATGGTGAAACATGAAGTAATTTAAGCGGTGGATATGTTAGTTTGTTATTTGGATTGAGAAGGATAGTGGAGGGATAGAAGAGGGAAAAGGTTTGCATTTATATAGCGCTTGCTAACCCTGATGAGGTGTTGAAGCGCTTTTCAGTGAGCACCACGCTACTCAAGAACCCAAACAGGATTAGTGGGAATTAGTATGGGGAAATATGCAACTAATGTGAGTGGTGGACATGTTAGTCTGTTATTTGGATTGAAAAGAAATAGTGGAGGGATAGAAGAGGGAGGAGGGATAGTGGAGGGATAGAAGAGGGAGGAGGGATAGAAGAGGGAAAGGTCTAGAATTCTTTTTTTGGGTGGGGTTCATAGCAGTAGGAGGGGGTTTGGGAGATGGAGGGGGGGAGGGGGAAGAGTCAGAGGGAAGGGTTTACAAAAGGCTTGTTTGGGAGATCTGAATAGTAAGAGGTATGAGATGATGCAAGGAAAGAAGAGTCTAGAAAGTGTTATTTTGGGGATCATAGTAGTGGTATGGGGTTTGGGATTAATGAGAGAGTGGAGGTAGAGGATATATTGATAGAGGTATAGGGTGAGAAATAGGGTAGTGCATTGGAAAGAGTAGTAGAATGAGGTTTGAGATGAGTCAGAGTTGAGGTAGAGGATATATTGAGAGCGGTATAGGGTGAGAAATAGGGTAGTGCATTGTATATGCTGAATTAGAAGAAAAGTAATAAATATGTAGATACATAAGTAAATGTAAGGTATATATATATATATATATATATATATATATATATATATATATATATATATATATATATATATATATATATGCATAAGGAAGGTAATATATGTGGATTAAAGATGCATTTAATACACTCCGGCTTTCAAGTGTTGTACTTTAAATTAATTTATTTGTTTTTAATTTTTGTAATTCAAAAGTGAAGCAATTGTAGATAAATAGTTTTGATAAAAGATTTACTTATTTATGTATTCACTTATATACATGTTAAAAACATAGAATAATGTAACTATCAGTAATATGTACATTTGTTAAGCAGAACTAACGAATATCTACATTTTTAAAAACATAATTATTATACATGTTTATCCAAAGCAATACACATAAAGAGCCCTTTCTACAACCTGAAACTCCTCAACAAAATCAAACCCTTCCTCCCTCCTAATGATCTTAAATAGGCCACACAATCTCTGGTTATGTCCAGATTGGACTACAGGAATACAACCCACGGCAAAATCACACTTAGCCCTCCGCAGAACAACCCTAAATGCAGCTTCTAGGATGGTCACCAGAGTCAAGAAATACGACCACATCTCACCCTCTCTGAGAGAACTAAAGTGGCTCCCGATTGAAGTGCATTCTAACTTCAGAACTGCAGGTCTCACCAACACAGTCCTTCACTCTGGCAAACCAGCTTACCTTGCATCCAAACTCAAAAAGGCAGGCCAGACAAGAAATCTTAGGAGCACCAACACACTACTTCTCCTTTCACCCAAAACTTGCAAACAAAAAACCTTGGCACGCTCCTTCTCGGAAAATGCCCCTAAAATCTTGAACTCCATCCCAGTCCATATCACTTCCTTCATGAGCTTCGAAAGACAGCTCAAGAATCTCTTCCTCTGCTGATACCTCAAACAACTGGATAGCAACCATCCCACGCGACAGGGTGCCTCTGCTACAGGAATCTCATCCAGATGATAAACAATCTACCAAAGCAAGAGGGTTCCTACACCACCTGTCTTTTGCTCCCCTTTCTATGCTCCCCTCCAGGCCTTAACCTGATTCGACACAAGACAATGCTGTTTACTGAACTAATGTTTGTCCGTTATCGTCATGATAATTGTTGTAAAGCGCTCCGATACCTTTGGGTCTGACCAGCGCTATATAAAACTCTTAAATGAATGAATGAATATGTAGGTACATATCTATCGTCCAAATGAATGCTTATATACAGAGGGAGATGCTGTATATTTCTGTTTGCGTATGGTGGTTATGTGGGGAAGATCCAATTCTGGAGTAGTTTTCTGAAGATAAGGTGGTTATCCATGGATCTTATGTTGGGGGGGGTAAAGAGTTCCACAGTTTGACTGCTTGAAAAGAGAAGGATGTGCTGCCCATGTTTTTTTCTTTTACGTTGGGATTTTGAGGCGAGGTGCCACTCTAGAGTGGAGGTTCCTTTGTTGAATGTATTTTGTGATTTTATTCCTGGTGAAGAGCGGTCCTGTTCCATGTATCGTTTTGTGGGGGATACAAAGCAGCTTGAACGTGGATCTTCTGGCAACCGGTAACTAATGCAGGGCTTTCAAGGCTGGGGAGATGGGGGCTTGCAGCTTTATATGTAAGAATAGTCTGGCAGCAGAGTTCTGAATCCGTTGTAGTTAAAGGTGATCCGAGGTAGAGGCTATTGGCGTAATAGAGTTTAGACAGAACAAGAGAGATGGTAGCCTGGACCTGGTTTGGAAATCCCAGAAGGGGGAAGATTTGTCTGAGAGTTTTTATAGTAACAAAGCTTGATCTTCCTAGTTTGTCCACTTGGGCATTCATGGATAGCTTGGAGTCCATGGTCATTCCGAAGTTTCTTACTTCATTCGATACTTTAGGCAGTGTTCCCAGATCATCATGCCAGGCAGGAAGCAGGTCCTAATTTTTCTAATTGCCACATGTGAATATTCCTGTTTTGGAAGCGTTCAGTTTGAGATGGCTCCACATCATCCATTGATCCATGGCTCTGAGACAACAGAAAATTGGTGAGCTTCAAATGCCTTTGGGGCATTCCAGTTGAATGGGTATTTGCGTGTCGTCTGCATAGTTATAGCACGTGAGGTGAAATTGATTGATCAGTGCCGGTAATGACTTCATGTAGATGTTGAAAAGCATGGGTGAAATGATAGAGCCTTGAGGGACCCATGCTTTTGTGAAGTACGTTATGGACGAGAAAGGGGGAGTGTGGATGGCATTAGTTCTGTTTGGAAAGGTAGGATGTGATCCAGTCTAGAGCAGTCCCCTCTATGCTGGCTTCGTAGAGTCTTTGTATCAGAGTGTCATGGTCAACTGTGTCAAAGGCAGCCAAGAGGTCCAAGAGAAGTAGTGCAGCAACCTTGTAGCGGTCAACTTTGTTCTTAAGGTCATCTCAGATGGCAACGAGGGCAGATTCTGTCTCTCTTCCTGGACAGTACATGAGAGCCTGTTTAACGTCTAGGGTATAAAGGGGTCTCCCTGCTATTGAGTCTAGCTGCGGCAAGAAGACTGGGAGCTCTAGAGTCCAACTGAGGTGGAAATTGGATATTACCTTGGGGAGGAACTTAGGATTAGTTCAGAGAACAGCCTTGCCTCTGTGAACCTCAATGAAAGGGTCTTACAGGTAAATGCCTGCAGTTCACTGATGCGTCCGAGTGGTTATGGCTGCAAGGAAAGCCACTTTTCAGAGAGGAACTATGAAGGGCAAGAGTTCAGGAGTACAAAGGACCTAAGAGCCTGGTGAACACTAAATCTAGGTTTCATGCAGGGAAGGGGGGAGAGGGTGGTGGGCCCTCCATGAATGCTTTGAAGATAGCAATCCTAAATAAGGAAGAATGCTCCCTGTTTTACATGTAGGTGAGGCTTGACGTTTCTAGGTGCAAATGTAACAAATGATGTTCTGGTCAGCGGGCTTTAGCGGGTCCAGGTGCTTGGGGATGCAATAGTGGACAAACCTTTTTCACTTTGGGAGCATAACAGGTCCATATAGTAGGTTTGTGGGTTATACGCAGGCTAGTCATGACCTCCTGCGGGAGATAAAGATAGCCAAACTATAAGATCTCAGGTGCCAGATCACTAATTTGAGCTTTCTGGGGTCTGATCTGGCATTGGTTCTGAGGGAGAAGGTCCAGCCAGTTTAGAAGCTTTTTCTGGAGGCTGACCGATATCTCGAGCAGTGTAGGGAACCAAGGCTTCCTGGTCCATGGGAGCTAGGAGAATGAGTGTGAAGAATGAGTGGTAGAGGAAGCGGTGTTAGGGTATTTTGCGTTTTCGGGCAAGGCAAACCGGTCTGTTGATGGGCACCCCAATGTTGGAAGTAAGTGAGTAGGACTTTAGGGTGCACTTATTAATGTGCCATGCTGAGGAGGTCCACAAAGTTGTTGTGTACTCCTAGATGGTACTCTGCCAGGGGGTGTATGCGGTGGCAGATGGCCCAGTGCCAGATCTGTTGTGCTAGTGCTGACAGCGAGGGTGTGTGTGTACCGCTCCTTCTGCAGGTAAGACATGGCAGTCATGTTGTTTGTTTTGATGAGGACTACTTTGCCCTGAATGGCCTCAAAGAAGCCTTTGAGAGCTAGGCATACAGCCAGCACATTGAGGTAGTTGATGTGTCACCAACTGACCTGGAACACCCTTCCACTAAGCCTACGACAGACCCAAGACCTGTTGACCTTCAGGAGGCTACTCAAGACCTGGTTGTTCGACCAGTAGCAGCACCCCCCCCCCCTTTTTCTCCCCAGCGCCTTGAGACCCTCGCGGGTAAGTAGTGCGCTCTACAAATTCTGTGATTGATTGATTGTCACCAGTAATATAAAAGGAGCCCCACTTCCTGTATCGCCATATTGTCTAGAAGCGCACCCCCAGCCTGCAAGAGAGGTGTCCATGGTAATCGTCACCTGCGGGACTGAGTCTGAAAAAGTCCTGCAATGCATCAGATAGTTGCTATTACACCACTGCAGACAGCGATGGGCGCTGGCGTTTAGTAATACTATATCTTCCCAGTGACCCACCGCTTCTGACTGTTCGCCGAGAGGCACTCCTTCAACTGGCATATGAGGAATCTGGCATGGGGCACTCTGACAATGCATTAGGCCATCATCCCTAGGAGGCCCGTTAAGATCCTGACCTTAAGTTCATGATAGAGCTGAAAAAGAAGCAGCAGTTGCTGAAATGCCAACGCCCTCTGTTGCTTGGGGTAGGCTGTGCCTGTAACTGCGGTTAGACAGACCCCACGAAGGGCTGGACCTGTATGGGTTGGAGGTTGGGTTTGGTGGAATTTATGGTGAATCCCAGACAGTGTAGCAGGGAGATAGCAGCTTCAGTGTGGGCTACACATTTCTGCTTGCCTGCATTACAGATCAGGCAATCATCGAGGTAGGGGAAAACATGAGTACTGCGCCTTCTTAGGTGAGTGGCTATCACAGCCAGGCTTCTCATGAACACCCTTGGGGCAGTGGTAATCCCAAAGGGAAGAACTTTGAATTGGTAATGATGTTGACTTACCACAAAGCGGATGCATCCCTGGTGGGAGGGATGGATGAGGATGTGGAAATAAGTATCGTTCCGGCCTAGAACCGTCATGTAGTTACCTTGTTGGAGCAAAGGGATGACATCCTGCAGGATCAGGTTCAGGAAGTAAAGAGAGTAGGTGCCCTTGCTCCGATGGTGAGGGAGTACTCTATGGCTCCTTTGAGGAGTAGTGACTGGACCTCTTCCTCCTCTTCCTCCAGAAGGCTGAGATGTTCTCTGCTGAGGGTATGTGTTTTGGATGGGATGTTGGGAGAGGTTGTGAGAAGATTTAGGCAGAAGCCACGGTGAACCACCTTCAGTATCCACTGATCTGACAAGATTTCCACTCAGCGAAGAGAGAAAATCCTGCAATCTCATCGCAAAAGGTGATGTGCTATCAGTAGGGAGGTGGAGCAAGTCAGTGTTCAACATCCTATTTCAAAACCACAAGTTGTTTGGAAAAACCTTGAAAGCTTTGGATAGTAGGCTGCCCTCTACCAAGAGTCCATTGTGAACATATTTCAATATTTGTACCTTCAAATAAAACTACTAACTCTTTGAATAAAAATGTCTGCTAAATGCATAATTGAATTTTAGGGTAATACACGATACTGGTATAACCTGATAATTAAGTGTACCAAGAAAATAACAATTTTCATGAATTTTTTTTTATGCCACTGCACAGCCAAATCACCTGTCCAATTTTGTCTACAAGCACGGAGCATGGAGAAAATCAGGCCCTGAGAAGACACACAAGGAGTCTGTCTCCCCCACACCTATCTTTGAGTGCATTTTAAACCGCAGAAAACCAAGAAATTAAAATTCCCTTATTTGTATCATCAGTCGTCCATCATGAGTATCTCTTGCCACATGCAGTGTTCTGGAACACGTTTATAAAAGAAAAAAACTCTCCAATTGAGACCACAAAGAACAAACAAATTGTGTAAAGGCAACAATTCCTTTCTAATTTTTTTATCTTTTACTTAAAGATTTATATATTAAATATCAAAAAGCCATTAGAAAAACGGAATTAGGTTTAAACAAAATTTAACTTTGGAGTCCACATTACTTCCAATTTTCTCCCTTCCACCTATAAAAAAAGAAAGAATTATAGGGCATGGTTTACAAAGATATGACTATAGGCTATTACTTTAAGAAAGACCAAACACTGCCACAATCCCAACTTGCAACACAGTGACAGTGAGGTCCTGTTCATTTTGATAGTGAGCTGAAGGATGTTGGATCTAGGCTTCATGAATCTGCTTTCATTGCTGACCTCCATCAGTGAGAGAGGGTTTTTATGAACTTAATGGAGACACAACTCTCTAAATTAGTCATCTTTCGTAATAAAAGAACAGGTTAAACACCAGGAAGGTCATACATTGACAGGTCCAGGTGAGAGTTCCATCAGCTCCCAGGGCCGGGCGTGACCTCATGGGAAAGACTTTGGTGAAGAAATGCATATTGACGCAAAAGTTGCTAACTGACATTGCAATCTCAATGTATTGCAGATCTTCAGCAAAGCTTAAATCAGGAAACAAGTATAACGTGTGGCTGCATAATTTGGGTTCAACAAGAAGTGGTGGGATGCACACCATGCTTTTCTCGATTAATCCATTTTTGTCCTCAATAGTCCTCAGAGAGTGCGCGCTCACTGGGTTCGTGCCTTGCCCTATTGGCACGCTAATACAAAACCGTGCAGTATGGGGCGACACTTCACCCCAACCCAGTCGCACAGCAAAACAATATAGTCACAACAATACTCCTGTTATATCAACCATGTTTAACTCCATATTACGCCGTTATTTGCCCAAATTTTCATCATTCTTCATGTTTAATCCACATGTATGGTACCATGCCATGGTTCACTGCCAATCAAGCTGTTTTAGTATGTTAGAGAACTACTTTGGGCTACTTTTACGGACCATCTTCTTTGTCATTCTGTTCCTTTGAGGTTTTTTTTTTTACTTCCTCACACTCATTCACCAATATTCCAGCTATAGGATTACGATGAAAGTTTTTTCTTAATCTTGTTCATGTTGAAAATGTATTTAAAAGAATGCAAAGCTTATCTTAACCACACTTTTGAGAGATGTAAGTGGTGCCTTTTTTTGCTTCTGATCTTTGTTTATCCACTAATAAAATGCTAAAAATGCAGATAGAGGAAGGAGCATCGAGTTATATGCAAGTATCTTTTCCTTCTCAATCACAAGATTTTCATTAGTGTACATAAACACTGGATGGAATAGCAAACTCATCTCCTCTTAAAAGAGGTCACAGAGGCATAAAGAAGAGTAGCCACAGAAATATGCCAATATGACAACACACCAAAGACAAATATATTGTTAAAAGGTCAAGCTAAATTATTGCCAGTCATTTAGCCAGATTGAGAAAAAAATTGCCTAAATGCTAAATGCACTGAGATTTCATTCTGCTTATTCCTTCGAAAAGAAATGGAAGAACGCTGTAATGGCAATTAAGGGAAATATTGGCTTTCGAGGTCTGCAAAATGCAATGGTGTTTTTGCCATATATAATGGTTACTTTAACCCGTAAGTAATCCAAATAAAAATCTAAAAAATCAAAACTGTAATTGATGCAGGAGGCAAACTTCTTCAAGGCTCAGTAATATTCCTGATGTATTTGCATTTTTGCTATGACTTATTGGGAATAAAGGACAGCTCCCATACTGAGGATGAGACAGAACTGACAGCGTATGACAATTTAAAGCAATAACTCAATATGAAACCAATTAATAGGAAGGCAAAAGAAATACAAGTACAATCTTCATTCAATCCTCTAGCAATGTTGAGTCAAGATTAGAAGAACCAAAGACTTAATATGTTGGTAATCCAACTGACAACTCTTCTGACCAAAAGAAGAACACCAGCAACAATACATTTCTCCAAGGACTCCTAGAGTCCATCAGATACATCTACGTGGCCGAAGAATAGAATATAGCAAATAGATGTACGGTTCAGAAAAACAGAGCGCTATCAGAAATGCAGATAAAAAGTAAGCAACTAAGAGTATCTGATTACCACTTGGATATGCTGCTCTCTTGTGGCATGGCCTTTTTTGGAGTACCTGTCCTGTGAAATGGTCTGCCAAGTGCATGGCCTTCTGAGGCAGTGTGTTTCTTGTGGCAGATTAGCTCCCTTAAAAGCATGGTTTTTCAGATGTGTTTTAACCAAGGCTATGCTCTTGCTTAATGGTTGCTACACCTGGTACCAGACACGAACTAGCACTCTGCACTACCAACTTTTGGATTAATAGCCACACATTGTTTTGATCTTGCAGGCAGCCAGTATCTTTTAAGGTGGCATATCATATCTTGGATTGCATCATGAGCATTCTGTTAAGACAAGTACATGGTGCAAAGCCTAACACCATCTATCCTTTTAGCATAATTCTTCACCTGGCTCAGGAAAAATCACTCATCATGGTCATGGAACTTCAAAATCACCCTCTCTCTTCCAATATCAACGACATCCTCTCCATGGCGAGGTCATCCCCTCTATGTTTAGGCCCCTGCCTAACCTACATGATCTCCTTTTGGAGTCCTGGGTCTATGATATAAGCCTTTATTGACGCTGATGTGATCTCTTGACATTGTCATGCACACAAAATGGCAAAAGAACATGCTGGTCAGCGTGTACTCTTTTCAAAGGCACTTCCAGCCTCAAACCAGTTGCAGCTGCCACAATCAATACCTATGTTTTAAGCAGGTTTCCTGTGGTCCAGTGAACCTACCAATTCCACATCTCTGTGTTTTTATTGGTCTTCAGGGCAAAGGGACAGATGCAGAGTTCTGATCTGCAAACCACCCTTACTAGTCCAAACTGTTTTAACTCTTGGTTTTAGAGCCCAAGTAAACTGAAAAATAAAAAGATTAGCTTTCTCCAGGTTTGAAGGAGCATGTTAACTTTTGAACAAAGCAGATATGTGATTTGCGTTTGTCCCAGCCTTTAGTACCGCAGAAGCCTATGTGAAGGCTTCTTCGGTCCAGTATTAGGTAGATGTGAGGAGGTCCCACAGGCACACCTGTGTTGGTTGGAAAGAAATCTCACCATAAGTGGAACCTCTACCAGGTTGCCACTCTTACTCTGGACTGGGCCTTAGTCAGGGAATTTTCTGTAAGCCCTTGGTGCAATGACCCAAAGAGAGACAAAAAGCTCACCTTACTGCATCAGGAGCCGGTGACTGCCTGCCAGGAGAAGCTGACCTGATCGCAGGAGGACCTACGGAAGGCCGAGCTGAGTAAATAATTTTGAGTGAAGGACGTTCAATGGACAAACCAGTCACAATACCCCATCAGCTCAGCTGGTCACAACAAACTAGATCCTGCAGTTCTTTTCCAGAAGTGTTTCAGTATCATCCCCTTCCCAGACCCGTAATGACCAGAAGGCAAGTCGCCTGCATAACCCAAACGTGGGGACCATTTCTGGTGGCTGGAGGAGGTTGTCCTGAGGCTGGGACCAGCTGAATTATCATTCTAGCCCATAAGGTCTAGATGAATCATAATATGAAGTTGCCAAATTCCAGATGGAAGTGGTGAAGCCACTAGTCTCAAAGGATGCATGGATCTTGTAGGTGTCTGTGCCATGATATTGTGGGAGTTGGAAACTCAACACCTGGGGCTTCGGACAACTGAGTTATATACGTGTGGTGTCAAGTTTGGACCATTACAAGGGCTTGGACAATAAGAGCCACATCTGTATCTCAAGCCCAAACTTGGTACGTTATAATGATCCCAGTGTCAGCTATTGCACAGCCTCAGAAGCAGTGCATATAGTAAATGTGACACTGAAATTATAACAGTGCTGTGCCACTGCCCACCAGAAGAGATCCCAACATGGAGAAAATAGTAAAATACAGAACAGGAACCAATTAATTGCCTGGTCATGTCACCTAGCCACAGTGACATCTTAAAGAATTGTGGGGCCCGAGCAATATAAATATTTTGAAGACCCCTATTTGGAACAACTTTGAATTTATTACCCATTTTGGAACAACTTTGAATTTATTACCCCTTTTTGCCTCACTCATGCCAGTGTGATTTTAAACAATACTGAATTAAATGTTAAACCTTCAGAAATGGGTAAACGCAAAAACAGCAGAAAGCTTAAGCTGCACAGTGTCTGCCAGTCAAATAGTACGAAAAGGAAGCTTGAACAAACCTAGATAAAGCCATTTATTTTTTACCCTGGATTTAGATTTATTTATTTGCAACATTTTATGTGTGCTACCTATTGAAGGGAAAACATGCGAAGGGTAACTTGTTAGACGTTTAGTAGACTGGTGCATAATATTCGCTAGGGAAATTCTGTTTATTGGAATTCTACAAAATTACAAACCAAATTAAAGAACAATAGGAACAGCATCAATGATCATGCACATTGTATATCAACACCTTAGGTCCATTTCACAGTATGAATATACATGTAGTGTCTCCATGCATAGCAGATGCTACATCTATCAGGGGATGACATCCCGCTAATCTGTTTGCAACCTCCTATCCCCAAATAAGGTCATTCTGTATTAGTCTGAACTGATCATGCTGAAATGGTCTCGCCAAGGACTCCATATTGTTGCATTTAAATGCACTCTTCTGCAATAGAACAACAGTCCATCCCACATAGCCATGGGAGGGAGGGAGGGGGCTGGGGCCCCTCTAGATCTTGTATGACTTGCTTTGTCTCACTTAGCAAGACTGCACACAATACCGAACAATATCTTCTGTCCCCAATTACCATCCTACCGCAGAAACATCCCCAATATTGCATTCTTGAGGTGCCTGTCTAGCGGTATTCCAATCACTTGTTCCAATATGTTAAATTTAGGCCCAGTATCTTTGGATGTTGAGGCAATTCCAAATAACATGCAACAGGTAGGTCCACTACTTTTTCCCATCTTCCACAGTCTGTAAGGAGTGTAACATATCCTGTGAAAGTAACATATCCGTGAAAGTATTTAAAATGAATAAGTCTAAACTAGAAAGTTATTACCAATTGTTTAGGTGCCATCTTGGCTTCAACCCAGTCTTCTTCTTCTATCTTGCCACAGTCTGACTCCCACCTCTCGCGCAATGTTTCCATAGGGTCTGAAATGTTAATCACCATGGTTTGCAACAGATGGAAGATGCCCTTGATCCCAATTTCTTCCATGGAAAGTTTGGATTCCAGTTTATTGAAATCAGGAAGTGGGTCAGGGCGCCCCCAATAAGTCACTAGTGCATACCTCAGTTGCAGATAGAGAAAGAATTGTGACCTATGTAGCTCCTAGTCCTTTGTCATTTGTTCCAAGGATAATATCTGGTTAGTAGCCCAGAAGTTGCCCATCTTTGAAATTCCCAGCCTGTACCAGCCCTTAAATCCCTGCAAACCAGAAGATCCCTTTAACAAGGACCACAGCCATACTGGCCTTTCTATAGTAAAAGCCTTATCCCACTCCATTCATTTCAGTGCTCTATGCCAACTTTCTATCCGTTATTGTTATTACAGAGTGCATCAATAAAGGAATCTGGGCTCCATATAGCCAGAACTAAGGGGCAGACCCCAAAATGACACCCTTTCAAGTCGTGTGGCAGGGTCATCCACTGCACCAACACCCCCATCATATGGTGATTTAATGCATTTCTTGTGTGACACTCTCGGGGGAACCCAACCCCCATACGAAGTTATTTACACATACCTGTAAGCTTGCAGAACCAATGTGGGGCTATTCTGTATGGGTAGTGTTGAAGAACAAAGAGCAGCTGTGGTAAGGCCACCATTTTAATTAATGCAATACATCTCAACTGACAAGTTACTTACCGTCGGTAATGCCTTACCTGGTAGAGACATTTTCTAGTCACAGATTCCTTACCTTTGAATTTCCCAGGCGTCAGACTGGATCCGGAAGATTTTTCTGCGAGCAATACCCCTGATAGGGGAAGATTGGCACCCCAGATCTCTGCAGATGAACTGCGACCACTGCCATCACCTTGGTGAACACCCGAGGGGCGCTGGTAAGGCCAAAAGGGAGCACCGTGAACTGAAAGTGTTTGTGGCCCACTTTGAATGGCGGGTAACGCCTGTGGGCAAGTAGGACGGGGATGTGAAAATATGCGTCCTGCAAGTCCAACGCTACCATCCAGTCTCCTGGGTCCAGGGCAGACAATGTGAGCATCTTGAATTTCTCCTTTTTGAGGAAGTAGTTTAGGGCCAGTAGGTCTAGGATAGTATGAAGGCCCTTGTCCTTTTTTGGGACCAGAAAGTAGCGGGAATAGCAACTACAGCCTACTTCTGGTGCCGGAACCCTCTCTATTTCTCCCTTGGCCAATAGAGCCATCACTTCCTCCTGGAGCAAAAGTAGATGTTCCTCCGCCAACCAGTCGAAGGATGGAGGCATGGAGGGAGGGATGGTCTTGAAGGGGAGGGAGTAGCCCCTTCGGATAGTCTGGAGAACCCACCTGTCCGGTGGATCCTGCCACCAACTAGACACCCATGTTCTTGAAGGGCAAGACTAGAAGGGTTTGGAGGTAGAAGCTTCCAGGGGGGTAGTGGCTTGACCAGACCTAGGGCTACCCGACCCACGGGGTCAGAATGAACCACACCCTTGTCTTCATAGGGGTTGTGGAACTTGCGCAGCTCGGTGGCTGGGGTAGAGCTGGTGCAGTTGAAAGCCCCTTCAGTAGCCACGAAAGGAGCGAAAGGCAGACTGGGGACGGAAGGCAGCTGAGAGGCCCAAGGACTTGGCTGTAGCCTGCAAGTCCTTAAAGCGCTCCAATGCCGTGTCTGCTTTGTCTCCGAAGAGACGGGTGCCATCCATGAGCGAAGCCTGGACATCCCTTGAAAAGCCAGATGTTCTCAGCCAGGCGTGGTGTCTAACCGCCACCGTCGTAGAAATCGATCTGCCCGGCGAGTCGGTTGTGTCTAAGCCACATTGTATGGAGAACTTTGCTGATCTCTCCTGTCTGTTATGGCTTGGGAGAGAATGGCCCTGGCCTCCTCCAGGGCCTATGGCAGCACTTGAGCAATCATTTCCCACAGAGAATGAGAATAACGGCCCAATAAGTATGCAGTGTTCACTGGCCGCAATGCAAGTCTGGCAGAAGAAAAGAAATTCTCTCCCCAACTGCTCAGCCTCTTGGATTCCCTGTCTGGGGGAGCGGCAGGGAATGCGCCATGGGAGGTAGAGGCTTGGACTACCAAGATTTCTAGGTGGTGTGCGTAGTGAGGAACTTTGGGTTGCCCGGGGCAGGGAGGGGGCGGCGGGCGACTGTCCTGTTCACAGGAGCCCCTATGCTGGGTTTGGACCATGTTCACCAGAAGTATGTCCGTGAGGGCTTCATTAAAAGGGAGCAAGAGTTCCAAAGAATAAGCTCCCGGCTGTAGCACCCCTGCCAAAATGTTAATCTTGACCGCCACTGAGGGTAGCTGGTGGTCAAGGACCTCAGCCACCCTATGCACCACCATTGTGTAAATGCTCTCTCCTCCATAGACACGGTGGCGGGAGAAAGCATGCATGTATCTTGAGAGTTATCCACTCTGCTGGCTTCACCCAATTCCTCATACCAGTCCATCTCCTGTTCATAAGGCTGGCCTTCTAAAGGTCCCTCCCATTCCTAGCCCTCCAGAATAAGGCTTCGGAAACAACCTAGGACTTGTTGGTCCTGTTGGCGCCAGAATCGGCGTTGGTTGACGTGGCTCAGTGTCATCAGGAAACAGAATAGGGATGGTGCTGCTGGTGGGCGCCGGCACAACCGGGGCATCGACATCAGGGAAGGTAGCAGTGGTATGACTGGCGCCAGTCTGGATTCATCTCCAGATCAAAGGGGGGGCCATCTGCACTGGGGCCGGCGCTGCCTGACCCCAGGGGGCCGGAAGGCACGCCGAGGGGTCAGGCAGCTCAAAAATGAGGCGCATGGCCTCACAGAACTCCTTAATTTGAGCTGGGGTTGCTCTGGCTCCCGATAAAGCGGGGAGGTGTGGAATGGGGCCAGGCGCAAGTTCCGGAGAACGAGGCCTTAAATTTCAATGTTCCTCCATCGCGTCGGCCGTCGGGGAGAAGTTGAAGCACGCTTTTTTGTGTGACTCTTACCGGAGTGCCCCGACGATCTTGAGTGGGACGAAGAGGACTTGGGAGTCTAGGAGCAGGGCTGGGACCTTCCTCTCGATCAGGACCAGGATCTCCAAAGAGTTGGGTATGGCATCGCCTGCCAGGCTTTGAGCAGCTTCCGGGACCACTCCCTCAAAGCCTTCGGTGCCATGGCCCGGCAGTCGGAGCACGACTTGGAGGTGTGGTCGTGCTCCAGACACCACAAGCAGACCAAATTGGGGTCCATCACCAACATGACACAATGTCGTAGGTTTCAGCTGACGCCGTTTAATCACCAAGCATAAAGGTGGATATTGTAAAGGCCTGGAAGCAAAACCCTGCCATGCTGCTGCAACAGCAGATCCTCTGAAGAGTCTGTCTGATAGGAGGACAGATGCTCATACCCAGGCATTCAGGATAGCTTACTCTCCGTGCCCAGTCCGGGGCCACTAGGATGACTATTTAAGAACTCAGGAAAGGAATGGTATCGGCAGAAAGGCAGATGGAAATCCCAAGTTTCACTCGATGTGACCGCATCTCCAAGTGACAGACGCCTTGGAAACTCCAATGAGAAACAGTACTGACAATGCACATTCTTGGCAGTGGCAAACAGATTGAGTCAAAGTTCTCTCCATTCATGAAAAAGACCTTGTCCCACCCCGGGTGTAACTGCGCTTGTGATCCGCTAGGCTCTGATAGCTGCGCTCGTCTGTCTTGGCTGTTAATGATACTGCCAGGAGGTTCACCACCAGTAAAATTCCTTGGTGGTCTAGCCATTTCCAGAGGCGCAGGGCCTCATGGTACAGGGCCCATGACCGAACCCAGCCCCGCTTGCTGCTGACCCAATCGCAGTCTAGTAACCGCCATTGCAGATCATTTGCAGTCTCCTCAGACATATGAACATGGTCGGAGAGGTTGCCTTGATGTTGGCCCACTGAGACTTCAGATCCAAAGCAGAACCTGCATATACCACCTTTGTGCGCAACCAGCAGGATGCAGGCCATCAGATCCAGCAACCTCAGAGTCGATGTCACGGAAATCCATGACAGCGCCTGAAAGAACAGAATCACAGACTGAATGTCCTAGACTTTCTTCACCATGGGAAAGGTATGAAACCGAACTATGTCCAGAATGGCTCAGATGAAAGGGAGCATCAGAGAAGGAGTTAGGCGTGACACTGGTACGTTGATAGTAAACCCCAAAGATGACAGGAGGTTAGCTGTGTCTGGCGGTGGGTGACGACTGCCTGAGGCGAGCCCACCTTTAACAGACAGTCATCAAAGTAGGGGGAAGACTGCCACCGCTGACCTCCGAAGTTGTGCTGCCACCACTGCCATCACATTCGTAAACACCCAAGGGGCACTGGTGAGACCAAAGGAAAGCACAGCAAACTGAAAACGATCCTGTTGCACCACGAACCACAAGTAGCACTGATGGGCCTGCAGGACTGGTATATGGAAATCGGTGTCCTGCAGGTCCAACAACACCATCAAGTCTCCAAGATCAAGGGCAGACAAGACCTGGGCCAGTGTGAGCATTTAGAATTTTTCCTTCCAGAAAAAGTGTTGAGAGGACGCAGGTCTAAAATAGGACGAAGGTCTCTGTCCTTTTTGCGCACTAGAAAGCCAAGGGAATAATGACCACGTCCTACTTCAGGCGATGGCACCCTCTTGATAGCCTCTTTTTCCAGAAGGGCTTGCCACTTCTTGCTGCAAACAGAGAAATGGTCCTCCTTCAGTTGCTGGGGGGACGGTGTAAAGTGCGGCGGCATGGAAAGGAAGGATAGGATATAGCCCTTCCGAACAATTTGCAGGACACACCTATTCGATGTTATGGCCTGTCAACCCAGCAAGAATTGTTGGATCATTCCTCCCACCATGAATGCGAGGGCAGTCGACACCACTGCCTCAACTGCTAAACTACTGGGTGCAGTGCCGGCGTTGGATTGGCTGACAGTATGGGGTGCTTATACCGAAGCTGCGAAAAAAGCATTAGGGCTGATGCAGTTTGGGGAAGACAAGCCCAGGCAGCATGCCATGCCATGGCCCTGCTTTCCTTGAACCACTCAAGAGCAGAGTCTGCCCTGTCCCCAAACAGGCGACTCATCGAACCGCATGTTCATGAGGGACGACTGAACATTGCCTGAAAAACTGGTGGACCGCAGCCAAGTGTGGCGAAGAATGCCAACACTAGTGGCAATGGTTCGCCCCATCAAATTGGTGGTGTCAAAGCCACAATGAACTGTGAACTTGGCCGCATAACGAGCCTCCTGTATGGCTTGGGCAATGACAGGTTAAAGATCGTCAGGGACCCCTGGGAGGACTTGAGCCACCAAATCCCAATGGGAATGGGAATAGCACTCCAGCAGGCATTCACTGAAATGAGTGCCAAGCTGGTGGATAAAAAAAATAAAAAACTTTTCCTGAACGTCTCCACCCATTTTTACACTGTATTTGGAGGGCGGGGGAGGGGGGGGTCAACGGGAATATGTTGCCATTGGTCTTGCTTGCAGATGTCTGCAACGCCAAGGTTTCAGGTGAGATGTGCAGGGATAAAAATACAGACAATGAAGGGTGTGTGTTAGTCTTCGTGGAGGCAGATCTAATGGAGGAAGCAGCGTTGACTCTGCGTCAAAGAGGACAATAGGGGCCTCATTTGAGTCACCATCAGTGTCGAGGTACTGGGAACCGGCATGGATCTTGGCGCCAGAGGTGGAGTCAAGAATGGATCTCGAGGTGGTCCTCTAGGGGACACATAGGGTCCAGCTGGCACCGAAGGTGAACCCACCGGTGGTAATCCAAGTGTAGAACCTCTCGGCTCGGTGGGGCACGCACGCGTGCCAGAGGGAGTTGGCAAGGTTCCCAAGAGTCAGAGCATGGGCCACGGAACTGGCAGAACTCTTCGATCTGTTTAGGAGTAGCGGAAACTTGCATTGTGCCGAAACAAGCTGCAGGATCGGCTTTAAAGTTGAACGACTTTGGGAGAAAGATTGAGATGTATGGAGCAACTCCCTTTCCTTCTCAGGGAAGAATGACTGTTGAGAAAGGGCCGAGTCCCGCTTAGATTTCGTGTGTTTTTTCTTCGACTTATCCTTAGACTCTGATCGAGATGATGTCTGACCTCTGGAATTACTCCTCTGACTTCCGGATCATGAACGGGAACAAACTTTCAACTTGTACCAGTCTTAGGGTGGAGTCTTCCGGTGCTTGGCGATGTTGAGTTTTGCCTTGTGGTCTCATATAGCCTCATGTTCATCGAGGTGCAGTCACTGCAGACCTTAGGGTCGTGGCTCAACCCCAGGCACCACAGGCAAATCTGATGAGGATCTGTCACAGACATTTGCTTGCAAAAGTCCTTGCAGGGCTTGATAAGGAACAGCGTTAGTGCGGAGCTGCACGTAACCACCTACTGGCGTGCTAAGGTACTGCTGATAAGTTTCCAGATCCAGTTTGAGGCCTAGGCAATATTCAAAAGGTGAGGAATCTGTGGCGTAAAGTCTCTATCAGAAGTTGCATCAAGGAGGATGTAGGGAACTGCCCAAAATCTGGAGATTGTAACTGCCCTCGAGCATAAAGCCCCAATCCCTACAGGATGGGGCCTACTAGGACACCGAAGAGGCAGACTGCGGCAACACGCTCCAACGTTCACACACACTCAGTTTCCAATCCCACTAACTTCCAATGCCCTTGGAAAGCAGACTCCTCATCACCACGTTCCAAAGCAAACAGGTTACCAGCATTTTAAAGGTCGTAAACTCTGACATCACACCACATCACAACACAACACAAACAACCAATGGTAACAGGTTGCTCTGGATTTGAGTTCCAGTACTGAAAGGTACTGAGCACTCCCCTGCATAGACCTCCAAAGCCAAAGTCTGCAAGTTCCCCCGGTACCATGTTCAAAGGCCTTTTGGCTGCTATCCTCTATTTTATTAACCAAGACTGACATTTGGCATCACAAGACTCAACACCCACACTGCAACACCTTCCTGGAAGACTGGAAACACGCAGAGATCAACCCCTTGCTGAAGAAACCCTCTGCCGACCCCTGGACATCAAGAACTTCAGACCCATCTCTCTTCTCCCCTTCCCAGCCAAGGTCGTTGAGAAGGCCATCAATGCCCAACTTTCCGAGTTCATTGAAGCGAACTACATCATGGACCTCTCCCAATCCGGCTTCCGAAGCAACCACAGCACCAAGACCACCCTCCTTGACGCCACAGACAACGTCCACGCTCTCCTCGACCAAGGCGAGAACGCAGCCCTCATCTTCCTGGACCTCTCGGCCGCCTTCAATACCGTCTCTCACCGCACCCTATGCACAAGACTCCACAACGCTGGCATCCGCAACAAAGCCCTGGAATGGATCCGCCCCTTTCTCACCGGCCGAACACAGAGTCAGACTACCTCCGTTCCTCTCGGAACCCATAGAGATCAGCTGCGGAGTGCCTCAGGGGTCCTCCCTGAGCCCCACTCTTTTCAACATCTGCATGGCCCGGCTCTCAGCCATCGTCAGGAACCACGGACTCAACATAGTCTCCTACGCAGACGACACCCAGCTGATTCTCTCCCTCACCAACGAACCCTCAGTCACCAAGAACAACTTTCACAACGGGATGAAGGCTGTCACCACATGGATGAAGAACAGCTGCCTCAAGCTCAATTCAGAGAAGACCAAAGTCCTCATCATGGGCCCCACCCTATCCGCCTGGGACAACTCCTGGTGGCCCGCATTGCTTGGAACCCCCCCCACACCCACAGACCACACACGGAACCTCAGCATCATCCTGGACTCCTTGCTCACCATGAGCCACCAGATATACGCTGCCTCATCATCCTGCTTCCACACGCTTCACCTGCTCTGAAATATTTTCAGGTGGATACCCACAGAATCCAGAAAGACCATCACCGACGCACTCATCAGTAGCAGAATTGACTATGGCAACACACTGTACGCTGGCATCACCCAGAAACTCAAGAAACTGCAGAACATTTAGAACGCCTCTGCCAGACTCACCCTCAACATCCCCCGCCGCAGCCACATCACCGGCCACCTGAGAGACCTCCGCTGGCTCCCGGTCAACAAAAGAATCACCTTCAAGCTCCTCATACACACCTACAAAGCCCTATACGACGCAAGACATGCGTACCTCAACCAGCACCTCGCATTCCGTGGCGCCCACCAGAGACCTCCGCTCCGGCAAACTGGCCCTGGCTATAGTCCCACGTATCCGCAAGACCACAGCCGAAGGAAGATCCTTCTCCTACCTCGCAGCAAAGACCTGGAACACACCTCTCCACCTCAGGCAATCACCGTCACTGCCTCACTTCAGGAAGGACCTCAAGACCTGGCTCTTCGACGGAACCACATCGCCCCGTTGGACTAGCAGCTACCCCCTCCCCCAGCGCCTTGAGACCCTTACGGGTGAGTAGTCGTGCTTTACAAGACATCTGATTGATTGATTGATACCTCTTGGCACTCGTCTCCTGGCACGAAGTCTCAAATACCTGATAGTAAATCCTGATAAGCATACTACATTTTCACTCATCCCCTAATGCCATACTACAATGCCTTCTGGCAGTCTTCTTGTCTCACTAATAGCTCTACTGCTTGCATGCTACCCCAGAATCATGTTCCAATTACTTATTATTCTCAGCTGGCACTGTGGTTCAAAACCTTTTGGCAGGGAACTTCCAGATTGCCACCCTTCAATGCCTTCGGAGTTTCCATGTGTTATCAGGTGATTTTGCCTGCAGGTAGGATAGTACCATTTAATCATAAGCCATCTTTATCAGTCTGCTGCTTGTGTGATAATTTAGCTGTTACCTTGCCCATATCGGGTGAAAACACAGGAGGCGATGCCGCTGACATCTTCCTTACGAATGCAGCCATAGCGCACCTGAGGCTTGAGGTGGGGAAGCGAAACTATCTGAATGTCTCCCAAATTAGTCAGGATGGCTAGGTCATTCTCGCTGTAGTCGTCTGTCTTGTGGCTCCCAAAACTCGCTACAGAAGCCTTACGCACCCGGGAGCCTTCCAAGGCTGTGAGTTTCAGTTTCAACTTGGAGCTCACCTTAGGCAGTGTGAATACCTGAAAAACAAGCAGAAAGCATGAGAATCAAAACAACTTTGATAACAAGAGCATTGTAGAGGAAAGAAAGGAAATATTACTTACCTGTAACAATGGTTCTTCAGCATGACCAGCCCATATAAATTAACATGTTTGTCTGAAAACCTCTGGTCTTGAAAAGGATCTTTGAATATTTTCTTTAGTCTATCTTTATTTATTTAAGAGTTTTATATAGCGCTGGCCAGACCCGAAGGTATCGGAGCACTTTACAACAATTGTCATGTAACAATCGAGTACAAAGAATAACAGTAGTAAACACATTAATTCGTGACGAGTCTTGTTCGGGGGGGGGACAAAGGCGCGAGTCAAGAGGAAGATGCTGTAAGAAGTTATTCCTATCACAGTGACTGGATGCTCAGATGGACACGATTCTGCCTTGTGCGTTAACTATCACTTCGTAAGAGTTCGATTGAGGAGGAAGACTTTGAGCTGGCTTTTGAATTTTTTGAAGGAAGGGTTAGTTCTGATATGGACTGGGATGGCGTTCCAAATTTTGGGCGCATTTCCAGAGAAGGAGCGTGATAAGGTTTTTTGTTTGCGAGTTTTCGGCGGGATGAGAAGTAGAGTGTTGGTGCTCCTGAGATTTCTTGTCTGCCCAGCTTTGTTGAGTTTGGAGGCCAGATAGGCAGGTTTGCCAGTGTGCAGAGCTTTGTGAGTGAGACAAGCAGTTCTGAAGTTGGCACGCATTTCGATTGGGAGCCAGTTTAGCTCTCTGAGAGCGGGGGAGATGAGTTCGTATTTCTTTACTCCAGTCACCATTCTGGCTGCTGCATTTAGAGTTGATCTGAGAGGAGCAAGGTGAGATTTAGCCGTGCCTGTGAGGGTGACGTTCCCGTAATCCAATCTGGATAGTACCAGGGATTGCGTGGCTTGCTTAAGGTCTTTTGGAGGGATGAAGGGTTTGATTTTGTTGAGTAGTTTTAGGTTGAGGAAAGCACTCTTTGCGGTGTTCTTGATGTGTTTGACCATGTCTAGGTTGGGGTCCAGAGTGATTCCCAGTGATTTCACGGAGTCGGCCGGGATGAGAGTGCAGTTGAGAGCATCAATAGTTTTTAGCCACTCTGTGATTTGGGGGGGTCTGCTCTTTGTTGGCTATGAGGAGGAGTTTCAGGTGGTTGTGGGATAGCCATTGTTGGACTTCTGTTAAAGTGTCATTAAGTCTTTGCATGTCAGCCATGGAGGAAGTTTCTAGGTAGAGCTGGGTGTCGTCAGCATAGAGATGGAAGGGTATGTTGGCTTTTTTGAGTATGGTGGTGAGGGGCTCCATGTAGATGTTGAATAGTGCGGGTGAGAGAACTGATCCTTGGGGGACATCCTGTTTATGGGGCGTAGGTCAGACGTGAAGTTTCTGATTTTTATTATTTGGGAGCTGTTCTGCAGAAAGGAGGTGAACCACTGGAGGACCACCTCTTCTGCTCCTACCCTTTCACGAAGAACATTGATGAGCAGTTTGTGGTCAACCGTGTCGAAGGCCGCCGATAGGTCCAGGAGTACGAGTAGACAGCAACGGCCCTTGTCGAGTGATTTGTAGACGTCATCAATGACATTCAGGATAGCTGTCTCTGTGCTGCAACCTTTTCTGAAACCCGATTGGTGAGGGTCTAGAAGTTTGTTGTTGTCCATGTGATGGGTAAGTTGACAGAGAACACATTTTTCTAGTATTTTGGCTAAGAATGGGAGATTGGAGACGGGCCTGAAGTTATTGAGATCGTTTGGGTCAGAGCCCGGTTTTTTCAGTAATGGTGTGATTTGACCGATTTTGAGGCATTCTGGCATGATTCCTGTTTCCAGGGAGCTATTTATAATCTTTGACCAGAGCGGGGCTAGAGAGAGTTTGAGCTTTTTGGCCAGTTGGGCAGGGAGGGGGTCTTCAATGTGTGACAAGGGCTTGGTTCCGGTAGTCATTTCCATGATTTCTGTTTCGGAGATGGGTTTGAATGATTTCCAGTTGTTGGGAGGTTGTCTGGGTGGGTTATTGACTTCTTTTCAGGGGGGCGGGCTTTCGTTGGGTGGGCGGAGGTGGTCCTCCAGTGACAGCTCAATCTTGGAGATTTTATCGTTAAAGAAATTGGCAAAGTTGTCACATAGGTCTTTGGAGGCCGGTATTGCGGAAGGGGGGGGGGTTTGGATGTTTGCTGTCTAATGAGGTTAAAGAGTTCTTTGGGGCGATTTTTGGCATTGTTTAGTGCACCACAGAAGAAGGAGGTTTTTTCATTTTTTATGTGCTTTTTATATTTCCTTCATTCCGTTTGGAGTTGTTCAAGGTAGATTGTCGAAGGGTTGTTACGCCAGAGTCTTTCTGCAGCTCTTAGTTGTCTTCTTTCCGAGTTTAGGTCTGTGTTGAACCACGATCTCGATGGAATGTTCTTGACTTTTTTTTGTTTCAGGGGAGCTATTTGGTCAAGTATGGCGGTCTTTGTCGCATTGTAATGTGAGGTAAGTTCTGTTGTGGAACTGTCGCATGCGGTGGTGGGGAGGAGTGCACTTATCTTTTCTTCTATTTCGTCGAGGGGGATCTGGCTTAGGTTTCTCGTCCAGTTAAGGGGTTCATTTGTGCGAGGAAGGCGTTGGGTCTTTTGATTGATGTGAAATAGAATGATATGGTGGTCTGACCAGTCGACAGGGAGGATAAGGTCAATGGTGACTGAGTCTTCGTGTGCTATGATGGCATCCAGGATTGAGCCTCTGTTGTGGGTTTGCTCTGTGCAGTGTTGGGTCAGATTATTATTGCGAAGAAGCTCATTCATGGATTGGATCAGAGGGTTGTTTTCCTCATTCCAGTGTAGGTTTAGGTCGCCTAGTATTAGGTTGTTCGCGTCCGAGAGTGAGCAGTGTGTTATCAGGTCGGAAAGGTGTTCTCCAAATGCAGGGGTGTTGCCTGGTGGATGGTAGAGGAGGTGGCAGTATAGCGTTTTGTTGTCCGTCGTCTTAATGGTGGCGGTTAGGTATTCAAATGTGTTATATTTGAAGGAGTCCGTTTCCGTTACAGAGATGTTACTCTTGTGGATGATTGCGGTACCCCCGCCTCGCTGGTTCTTTCTGTCTTTATTGATGATTGAGAACCCCGGGGGTATAAGCATGTCGATGATGGGGGGTGATGTCTTTTGCAAAAACAACAGTTGATGGACAGAATGCAGAACAATGTCATACATTCACCCCAGTACAGAGATCTGGGCCTAAATCTATCGTTTTTTTGCTCACCATGCCATTCCAGTTTGAACCCAGCCATATGCAAATCAGTCTTGACCCTGTGCCTCATGGGAACAGTCCAGCCCGAACTGCCAAGCCAGGTCCTCCCTGGACTGGAAACAAGCATCCTAGGACCGGTTTCGGGGTTTCACCCTCTTCAGCCAGGATAGCTTGATTCCAGTGGCATGGAGAGCACGGGACCCACGTCTGGGCATACCCGTCCCACTCGGGTGACAAATGCAAAAACAACAGTTGATGGACAGAATGCGGAACAATGTCATACATTTACCCCAGTACAGAGATCTGGGCCTAAATCCATCGTTTTTTGCTCACCATGCCATTCCAGTTTGAACCCAGCCATATGCAAATCAGTCTTGACCCTGTGCCTCATGGGAACAGTCCAGCCCGAACTGCCAAGCCAGGTCCTCCCTGGACTGGAAACAAGCATCCTAGGACCGGTTTCGGGGTTTCACCCTCTTCAGCCAGGATAGCTTGATTCCAGTGGCATGGAGAGCACGGGACCCACGTCTGGGCATACCCGTCCCACTCGGGGTGACAAATGCAAAAACAACAGTTGATGGACAGAATGCAGAACAATGTCATACATTCACCCCAGTACAGAGATCTGGGCCTAAATCCATCGTTTTTGCTCACCATGCCATTCCAGTTTGAACCCAGCCATATGCAAATCAGTCTTGACCCTGTGCCTCATGGGAACAGTCCAGCCCGAACTGCCAAGCCAGGTCCTCCCTGGACTGGAAACAAGCATTCTAGGACCGGTTTCGGGGTTTCACCCTCTTCAGCCAGGATAGCTTGATTCCAGTGGCATGGAGAGCACGGGACCCACGTCTGGGCATACCCGTCCCACTCGGGGTGACAAATGCAAAAACAACAGTTGATGGACAGAATGCAGAACAATGTCATACATTCACCCCAGTACAGAGATCTGGGCCTAAATCCATCGTTTTTTGCTCACCATGCCATTCCAGTTTGAACCCAGCCATATGCAAATCAGTCTTGACCCTGTGCCTCATGGGAACAGTCCAGCCCGAACTGCCAAGCCAGGTCCTCCCTGGACTGGAAACAAGCATCCTAGGACCGGTTTCGGGGTTTCACCCCTCTTCAGCCAGGATAGCTTGATTCCAGTGGCATGGAGAGCACGGGACCCACGTCTGGGCATACCCGTCCCACTCGGGTGACAAATGCAAAAACAACAGTTGATGGACAGAATGCAGAACAATGTCATACATTCACCCCAGTACAGAGATCTGGGCCTAAATCCATCGTTTTTTGCTCACCATGGCATTCCAGTTTGAACCCAGCCATATGCAAATCAGTCTTGACCCTGTGCCTCATGGGAACAGTCCAGCCCGAACTGCCAAGCCAGGTCCTCCCTGGACTGGAAACAAGCATCCTAGGACCGGTTTCGGGGTTTCACCCCTCTTCAGCCAGGATAGCTTGATTCCAGTGGCATGGAGAGCACGGGACCCACGTCTGGGCATACCCGTCCCACTCAGGGTGACAAATGCAAAAACAACAGTTGATGGACAGAATGCAGAACAATGTCATACATTCACCCCAGTACAGAGATCTGGGCCTAAATCCATCGTTTTTGCTCACCATGCCATTCCAGTTTGAACCCAGCCATATGCAAATCAGTCTTGACCCTGTGCCTCATGGGAACAGTCCAGCCCGAACTGCCAAGCCAGGTCCTCCCTGGACTGGAAACAAGCATCCTAGGACCGGTTTCGGGGTTTCACCCCTCTTCAGCCAGGATAGCTTGATTCCAGTGGCATGGAGAGCACGGGGCCCACGTCTGGGCATACCCGTCCCATTCGGGGTGACAAATGCAAAAACAACAGTTGATGGACAGAATGCAGAACAATGTCATACATTCACCCCAGTACAGAGATCTGGGCCTAAATCCATCGTTTTTGCTCACCATGCCATTCCAGTTTGAACCCAGCCATATGCAAATCAGTCTTGACCCTGTGCCTCATGGGAACAGTCCAGCCCGAACTGCCAAGCCAGGTCCTCCCTGGACTGGAAACAAGCATCCTAGGACCGGTTTCGGGGTTTCACCCCTCTTCAGCCAGGATAGCTTGATTCCAGTGGCATGGAGAGCACGGGACCCACGTCTGGGCATACCCGTCCCACTCGGGGTGACAAATGCAAGAACGTGATGTCTATGTCATGGGTGAGGATTGTTTCTGCCAGTTCTGTTGCGTGTTTGGTAGCAGATCTGCAGTTTATGAGCATGCAGTTGGTCGTCCTCTTATTGTTGCGTTTCTCCTTTGGGGGAGCCATGGGTATATTGGTGAGGTAGGCTGGAGGTCTCAACGTTCTCGGTACGATGTGGTCTCTTCCAAATCCAGTGATTACCTGGATCCCGGAGCTGGGGAAGACAGCTGAAGTTGCTTTATAGGATTCGGCGAGATCCCTCGCCTCTTTCATGGACATTGCAGCGCTTGTTCTTTGTGGTCTCTGAGGCTGGTTCCTGAAGGGGGTTGTGTTCCATCTGAGCCTTTGGGACTTGTAGGGACTAGTGTGTTTATTGAAAGTGGCTGTGGGGAGTGGGCGTTGGGTAGGCTCCGTGGGTGTGGAGCGGTTCGATAAGATTTTATTAATACCCTGTATTACGATCTCGAGCTGGTATTCCAGCCGTGCTTGTCTTTGGGTTGGGTTGTATTCATAGAGGAGGGTGTAGGGGAGTTTGTTATCAGGATGTCCTGAGCAGGGCAATCTATGGATGGGGGGAGCTTGTCAGTGGAGGAGTGGCTCACAGTGTTGCTGATGCCTATGTCTATGGATGGAGAGAGCTTATCAGTGGAGGTGTGGCTCACAGTGTTGCTGATGCCTATGTGGTTCTTGGGGATGGTCGTGGGGATGTGCCAAATTAACACCCCAATACTTAGGATATTAGCACCAAGTGTTTTAAAGATTGCCCTCCTCCCCTTCTGACACCATTTTCGTTTTCAAAGTATTACCATGATGGCAAAAACTTTATTCCTAAAAAACAAGTTTAGGATGCAAGTCTATGAAGGGAAGCACAGTTGTTCTAGGAAAAACAGAGAATCTTTTCTAATCCAGCTTAGAATATTCTCTAGAGTCATACTTTGTATAAAATATGCAATGAATATGAGAAGGCACTAAGGAATGAGCCTTCTTCTGAATAGGTTTTTGGTGATAGAATGCCTCACTTACAAATCCTCTTTTATCAGTGGTTATTATGGAAGGTGCTTAGCTAAGGACTCTTTATTGTACTTTCCTATGAACCACCAAACAAGGCTCTGCCCAATGACCTCACAGAGACTTTGACTGACTGTACAGGAGGCCAGGGACAAGTAGTCTACCTACACAAAGGGTCTAGAAATTCTGGGTGTGATTAATAAAGGGGCCAGACACTGTAACGTCATAGTCCTCTTGGGGCATGACAGCACGAATGCACCACAGCGGACATCTCTGAGAAGTAACCCAGGGAGACATGGAAAAAAAGCCTGGCTATGTCATTTGTCCCGATGGCAATTCCCTGCTTTGTACAATATGAGACAGTTGTCCTTTCATTGTGGGCATCAGCCGTCCAGACATGACAGAAACTGCCAAACCTCCTGCCTGGAGTGAAGAGAGAAAGAACCGTTGTTCTGAGGCATCAATTCCATTGTTTATCAGGAGGAAGGAGCCAATGCCAGTAGGTTTATGGAGAGGAATGCACCTTGACGAATGTGTGACTACAGGGGCTTCCTGAGCTCTTTCTTCATGGGGCCCAGATGACCTAAAGTTGGGGTACCTAGGGGCCTAAGATTTGAGAGGGTCCACAAAGGTCAGACCTAAACTGATAGTGGCATGCACAGGGATCCCATGTTTCTGTCCTGAAGAATGCCACAGACTTGAATGAGCCAAGAGGCAGAAACATGTTGACAGTTTGAGTGGTGATGGGGTACTTGTTCCCCTTTTCTCCACGTTGGTTATTAATACCAAGTGGTATTCGATTTAGTATAAATGTCAATTTGGCATATCACATTGTATTTTAATTATACTATGTCATGGGTTCATTCTAAGCTAGAAGTGCCTCTCTGATCTCCAGGTGTAGGCCCGCTCTTCATCAAACCGGGTTTTTGAAGAGAGCGGGGAGTCCTATGATGAAGCATGACACCTGGTGGTGTGTGAGGACATCCTGTCAGATTTTTGTGTATGCCCAGAGATAGACTGGTGTAACGTGTAGCAATGGTTTAAGTAGTTTCTCAGGTGGCTCAGTTGTGTTTAAAGGTTGTGATAGGAGGCCAGCTCACCCTTGAGGCCCCACAGCCTCTAGTTCCCTACCACGGATAGTGCCCAGGGTAATCTGTGTATTGATGATCAATTCCACAAATTCTGGAAGGCCTACTGATGTTCCTGGGCTGTTGTAGTTGCTTCTGAAATACTGAAGAAATAATAAATTACTTACCTGTAAACTGTGGCTCACCAATATTGGTATCTTTTATAGATTGACAAGCTTGAATCATCCCTAGGGTCGAGCTGGGAGTCTCGCAGTAATTTGTAGTAAACAATACAATGCTGCACTGAGTTTAGAAAAGCTTAAAATAACCACTTTGTTAACTTATTCACACCATTTAAAAAGAACTAAACTTCAGCCAAACAGGAGACAGACCAGTGAACACCACTCCCATCGAACCACCATCATGCCTCAGATTTCTTAGCACAAGGGTGAGTTGGGACTATGTTTAAGGTGAGCCCGGATAGGGTAGGAGGATGGGTAGCATGTGAAGCTATGAAAGATACGAAAACTGGAGAAGGAAGAGTCAGGGGTGTGGAATTTAATAAAATATCTACTTGTCCATGGGGCAGGTTACTTCATAAATCTACAAAACCCACGTGTCCCTTTGGTGCCATGTAGTGCGGCGACAAATTATGGCAGCAATCTCATTATATAAGAGCTCTTATATAGCCTCTCTGATTATGCCAGGGCTAATACCATAGTAGTGTTTGAATACTTGCAATCCCCTTATGTTCCCACGTTTCCCCAGATCTACATACTGGGGCTGAAGGTAGTGGTAAGCAATAGTTCCAAGGTCAGAATGCAATTTTGAGTCTGTGCAAACCTAACTTGCATGTTTTAAGGGTTTTCAACAACTCTTCTCTAACCTTTTCCCATACTGACAAATGTTGGAAATCTACTGCTGACAATGGCAGACGTAAACCTTCTTCCCGAGTTGGGGAAAAAGAGGTTGGAGGGAAAGTGAACTTGCAAACACTCAGATTTTCGCATGAGCAAATCTACACATACAAATTTGCTCATGCTAAAATGCAGTTCACAAATATTTTCTAGGAGTACTATTTCTAGTCCTACTTCTGTAAATTCTTGGGAATTCACGAACGCCGTATGACTGCACTTAATGTAAGGACATATACCATGGGTGCACTTTTGAGACTTTCTTTAATAATTGGGCCCCTATTTGGTCTGGCGTTGACCATGACCTTTTGTGTTTATTAAAGTTCTGTCCCTCTCTCTGTATCGGCTGGCTTTACTGTGAGTGACCGCATTCTGCTCTTTCACAAGGAGAATATCGGCACACAAAGTAGTTTTGTTCAGTGCCAGTAACTACTGTGGCAGTATGTCCGTTTTGAGCCCAAAAACTATTTTTTGCTTTTGCCAATGTTTGTTATAATGGTGAGGGCCCGGCAACTCCCACACCAATAGGGTTTTACAAAAACCATTCCCACATTGACAAAACTAAAAAGCTGACCACCAATTCCAGACCTACTGGCTTTGCCAATGCTTGTTTATTTTTGTTTCCCCTAATCTTATTGAAACTGGTTACACTGATTTTCCATTATGAATATTTTGGGAAATACTAGCATGCATCAACACGTTACTAAATGATGCTGCAAAGAAATGGTACCTGAATTTTTACAGTAGTTTAGCGAAATATTTTTTTTCCTGCTTTCATTTTTTTATGAACATTTTATTTTGAAAGCAAAGAATCATCAACATTAATTCTTGAAGTCTTTTTGGAAGAAGGAGTACCGAAAATACTTGTAACGGACAATGGAGTTCAATTAAGTCTCTTCTGAAATGAGTAGTTTTCTTTTTAGTCTTGGGATCAGTCATGATAGAGTAGCTTTGTTCCGTCCACAAGCCAATGGACTCGTGGAAAGAGTGAACCGGATTGTGATGGAATGTATTCAACTTTCTCTAGCTAATGGATTGTCATGGAAGGATGAGTTACGGAGAATGATGTGGGGTCATAGGATTACGCCTCACACTGTGACAGGAGTTTCTCCTTTTGTTGCTTTGAAGGGGAGAGAGCCGGGTACTAAGGAGTCTCCGATGTGGTTGCAGGAGAAGAATCAGGTTTGGGTTGATAGAGAAAATATGAGGTCAAGAGTTGTAGATTGTCAGTGGCGTAATAAGATATGTTTTGACAGTAGGAAAGGTGCTAAGGAGTTGGTGTTTGAGGAAGGTGATTGGGTGGTAATAAGAAGATTTGGATTGGTGAAGAAAGGAGAAAGCAAGTTTTCTCAGCCGCATAAAGTGATCTCTGTCAGAGGTTCCGTGGCTCAACTGGATGATGGCAAGAAGTGGAGTTTTGGGGATTTGTGCAAAGTATCTCATTTATAAAAGGTGTTTTTATTATTTCTTGCTCTTTTGTAAATACTGTAAAATTGTTTACCTGCAATACATGTAATTCATAGGTTTAATGTTTTTAAGTATTATTTTTCTTTTAGATTTCATAGGGGGGAAGATATGTGGTAATGTTTAGAATTGTATGATGCAACTGTGATGCAGTGGAACTGCATCACATTTAAAGTTCCAATGATAATCAGTATTGAATTGTACAGCTGGAGGTTGCTGCATGTAAATCTGTACTCCATTAAAGATACTTCAAGAATTAATCTGAAGCTTCCTGTTTGGATTACTACACTTGCTTTCAAGCTTCTGCAAATATTTGCATCAAATCAGAGAGCATTATACATAGCCTCATATTGCTAAACTTTGAAAACGTGTACACACATTTTTATACTGGAACCACTGTCAGTAGTGCAGTCAGAGCTTACAACATTTACTTAGAGCCCTCACCCTAAAAATAAAGACTTTCAATTAATGAACCATAAATACAAGTTTGAACAGCATTAACATGTGGACAAAAATATTACCTTAACTGCAGACAGTGCCCTTCCCTGATCCATAATGTGGTACTGCAAACTGGCAGCCAAAGGGTTTATGCTGCAGGGGGTTAGGCCTACTTGTCCCAAGGACAGAATTCACATGAAAACTTGTTGCCCTTGACCCCAAACAATATGTCCTGGGCATCGGGCTATAGGAATTCCACATCCCTGAAGAGTTACTCACCTGTAATCCTAGCTCTCTTCTAGGGGAATCCTCAAAGTCATATGCACTAAATAGTCCCGTCCACATGCAGAGATCCCGGAGCACTCTTAAATTTTTTTATGTATGTGTAATAAACTTTGTACATAATACCTTACATATATGTCTGCAGCCTAAAGAAAGGCAAAAAATGGCCAGATTAGATTACATTCTATTTTCATTTTAAAAAGAAACCAATTACATAGAAAAATGTCATTAATAAAAATGACTATAGAAAATCTTTCACAAACATTTTTTTAAAGAAAAAGAAAAGGGAATATGAGACATTGTTTGCCAATTGGCTGCCATTCAAAGGATAGTAGATAAAACTGGCACTGTGCCTTTGAGAACCTCACAGTACTCCCTGTATCCCATCATGCCTCACAGGTGAAAGTTATGTCAGGTCATTTTTACAGAAAATAGGATTCCTGGGTGAAGTAATAGTTGAGAGCTGTAATAGTTCCTATCTGGAGAGGTACGGCGTTGCTTATGACTTTAATGAGGATCCCATGGAAGAGAACTAGGATTACAGATGAGTAACGTTTCCTTCTCTTCCAGGGGATCCTCATCAATAGTCATAAACAGTGAGTAGAATAGCAAGATCATCCAACAAGAAGCGGGCATGAAATAAAAACAGCTCCAAAATTCACCTGAAAAGGTTCCTCAAAGAATCCTGGCCTACTTGAGCATCTGCTTTAGAGTCCAAATCTAGACAATAATGTCTATTAAAGGTATGTACAGATCTCAATGTAGCAGCTTTACATATTTCTGAAATGGGAACATTTCTATGAAGAGCTGCAGTTATGTTACGTTAGGAATTTGTCGAGCGAAAGATTACTCCAATCCGAAGTGTCCCTGCGCTGGATTCCAGCTGCAAGCCAAGTAAGAGTGCCCACTACAATATTAATGGGCCAAAAGCGTTTCTGAAGAACCAGGTTTTCAAATGTTTTCGGAAGAGGACTTCAGAGAGTTTTAATCTGAGATTAAGTGGAAGCCGAATCCACAGTTTGACAGCCAAGAAGCTAAAAGAGCTGCCACCAAGATGTGTTCTACGGAACTTTCGAATCATAGTCAAAGCAGTTCCTGATGATCTAAGACAACGACTGGGAAGATATAATTTAATCAAGGGAAAAAGATAGAGAGGCCCTTTCTGGTTGAGGATCCCATGTACAAAACATAGAGCTTTAAAGAAAATCCTCTCAAAAGGAAACCAATGGAGTTTTACAAGGGCTGGCCCACTCTATTTACATCTGGGGATGTTCAGGAGTAGTCGTGCCGCTGCATTTGTACCATTTGGAGCATTTTGAGGCTGCCTTTAGAGGCCCCCATGTAGAGTACATTACAGTAGTCCATCTGTGATACTAAAAGTGCTTGGACTACCGTTCTTTTGGCAGGATCAGGCAGGAGCCCTAACGTCTTCTGAATCATTTTTAATGTTCTAAAACAGGTACCACCAAGGGTCGAGATCTGCTCTTCAAAGATAAGTTGGAATTAAGCCAAATTCCAAGGTTTTTCAGCTTAGGTTTAGGGATGGGCATAGGGCCTAGCTCATTCGGCCACCACGTAGTGGACCATGTGGATGGTTGTTTTCCTACCACCAAGATTTCTGTTTTATTTGTGTTAGGTCTAAGACAGCTGGCATTCATCCATCTGGCTAGGTCTACCAGGCAAATCTTGAAATCAACCGCAGCTTTGCTGTTACCCTGCGCCAGGGTTACAATCAATTGGGTGTCGTCAGCATAGGATACGGTTTTGGCACCATGGAGCTCCATTTCTTCAGCGAAGGGCCGCATGTATATATTGAATAAGGTAGGTCTCAAGGCCGAGCCCTGAGGCACTCCCTGCTGCAGTGATAGTATCTTGGAGATATAGGGCTGCTGGGAGACCTGAAAAGTGCGACCTTGCACGAAGTTTGCAATCCGGCCCAGCACTGAGCAAGGACTTTTTAGCTAGTAGTTATGAAAGAATTATACAGGAAACTATCCATCTAGAGATGGTTTGTTTTGATGATGCAAAGCCTGTTCTTACTGGGCCATGATCAATAAATAAGTGATCTGATTTTCTTATGTCTTTGGTTTTATCTAGGTAGAATTTTAGAACTCTTAACATCAAGAGAGTATAAAGACTTTTCAGCTTGAGTCGATAGATTAAGGTAATGAGATGGTTTGGTTAATATGGAATTCTGAAACCCCCTTGGGGAAAAAACTGGGATAAGTTCTCATCACAACTTTGTTACCATGAAATACTGTGTTCAACAGAACATAAAGCTTGAATTTCACCCACTCTCCAGACTGATGCCATTGGTACTAGGAATGCCGCTTTGCATGTAAGACGTTGGAAAGAGGCATAAGACGTTGTAAAGAGGCTTTATGAATGGGTTCAAATGGGGTTCCCATTAATTTGGAGAGAACAATGTTAAGTTTCCAAGGAGGAGATGGTGACTTAACTGGAGGGAATACTTTTTTAGCCCCTTCTAAGAGGTCTTTAACTTCAGGTACTTGAAAGAAAATCTTGTGACTGAGATTTCCTATAGCAGGGGTCTTCTGTAGTGAGAGTTACTTCTGATCATTGAAAATCATTGTCAGCTATCGAAAGCTAAACAACTTGCGCATTGTTACTAGACACCACCAGCTTCATTGACTAAGCCGAATGTCCATAGAGCTAGATGCTATGGTTTGAACAAAATACTTTGACTAAGGCACTATGACAGGGCTGTCATGTGTTCAAGTGATAGCACAGTCTTTTGGGGATCTATGAACATGTGTGCATATAAAAGGGATACATTTGTATGGTGACTGAGAGCCTGGTGTCATATGTACTTGCAGCACAGGACATACCTTTCGCCATATGTGACATGTATAACGCAAACATACAATCGCTTCATTTATTTTTTTAAATGGGAGAATTTTAAAGTGCAGAAAAATTTTCGGCAAACATTTTCATAATATGGAACATTTATCTGCACTTTAAATTTCTCTCATTTTAAAAAAATGAGTGTATTTTTCATTTATACTTATGGAACAATGTCTACTGGCCACTGGGAGTAAATGCTACACTATGAAATGGGAGAAAATTTAAATGAAGAGTTAACTTAATCAGTAAGGTAACTTTTCATTTTAATTTTCTCCCATTCAGAAACATCATTTTGTTCACAGGTCAAATATTGAGTTGACAAGGACCTTTAGTTAAGAATTAAATTCCTCAGTGCTTCTGTTGTCCACCTCTGTGGCCCAGTCTGGGCCATAAATTTGACTGTGCGCGTCTCATTATAAGGCCCTGCTATCCGCAGCCTGATGATAATAATGCAAAACAAATGCAGGTGTCCCTTAACTTGAAAAGGAAAATATGACCGTATACTTATTTGAAAATGAACTAAAGGCTGGGAGCTACTCAGAAGGTGTCTGGGAGCTACTTGTAGCTCGTGATCGACTGGTTGGAGACACCTGTTCTAAAGGCTGTTATAGCCACAAGAAGCACGTTAATAGATACAAACTGTAAACCAGACTGTAGCGGGTTAGTAAGGGACAGGAGACTGGACTGTGGTAAAGAGGGTTTTATTGAAGAAAGTAAACGTCTTCGGTGCGTGGCCAGTCGGGTAGCGGTGAAAGAGGTGGCTTGTCCTTGGTGTCCCGGGTCTTCGTCGAGCCCCGTCTGGTCTTGGTCCACTCCAGCTCGAGCCCGTCCGGACGTGGAGATATGCAAATAAAGGAAAACAGGGGCTCTGTATGAGTAGGGTGGCCAGGAACACGGGTGTGGAAGGGAAGGGTAGTGAGGGGGTATCACTCAGTGCTCAGCACATCTATTTTAGGTGAGGAGAAGTGCTCAGGAACGGGGACACCGGGAAACAGGAGTTTTTATCTTTATTGATGGGGTCTCTCCTTTTTACCCACCCAGCCCGCGAAACGCTCTCGTACCTGAGAGAGCCACGCTCCTCCTGGAGCGCGGCTGGGCGACTCGTGGAACCGTTGGCCTCCTGGCTCTCCGTCGTCGTCTCTCCGCACCGCCTCGGTCCTCTCTCTCTCTGCCGTCCAACTCGCGTTCTCCTCGCCTCGGTCTTTCTCCTCAACTCCTCCGGTGATGCCACACACCGGCTTCCGTATTCTCCCTTCTTTTGTTGGCCAGTCCTCCTCGTCGTCATCACTGGGGGCGTGTCCTATGGTCCAGTCTCCCACCTTAAAGGGACGGCAACCCATTTCATCCGGTTTGTCCTTCTCCCGTACGTTTGTACGTAACCACTCGTCCTGCTGCTGTGAAGGGAGAGGGAAAACGATGGTAGTCGCGTTTTCTTGGTGTGCAGGTAGGTCTGCCCTTTCAAGGCCCGGACACCCCCGGTTACATACCACCCCCCTTGGATTCTCCCGATCGGGGAGAGGATATCGGGAAAGGTAATCCGCACTCTTATTGTCTGCCCCTTTTCGGTGTTTCACCGTAAACGAGAAAGGCTGAAGGGAGAGGAACCAGCGCAGAACCCTGGGATTAAGCTAGATGTTACGGCTCATCCACTGGAGGGGGGCGTGATCCGTGTAAAGGGTGAAAGGGTGGCCCTCCAGATAGTACCGTAATTTATCAACAGCCCATTTGATTGCCAGGCATTCCTTCTCTACAGTGGGGTATTTGAGCTCTCTTGGGAAGAGTTTATGGCTGATATATAGGATGGGATGCTCACTACCCTCCGGTGATAGCTGAGAAAGGACGGCCCCTATGCCATAGTCCGATGCGTCAGTGTGAAGAATGAAAGGTCGGGAAAAGTCAGGGGAGGATAAGACCGGATTGGTGGTGATGGCTTGTGTTGTGTTGAACGCCTTCCACATGTGTGGCGTGGGGTGTAGGAGTCTTTGAGCCTTGACGTCTTGTCGTAGGGTGTCTGTCAGAGGGGCAGCTACGTCTGAGAACTGAGGGATGAACCGACGGTAGTAACCGATCAACCCAAGAAATGCTCTCATGTCTCTCTTTGTGCTGGGGAAGGGGGTTTCAGCTATAGCTCTGATCTTTTCAATTTGTGGTTCGATCATTCCATGCCCCAAGACATAACCTAAATATTTTACTTTCTGGTAGCCCACCCGGGACTTACGAGAATTGATATGTAGACCAGCCTGTCGTAGGGCTTGCAGTATGGTTTGTAGATGATCAAGGTGGGTCTCCCACGAGGGACTGAAGATCACTATATCGTCCAAGTAAGCGGATGTGAATGCTTGGTATTCCCGGAGCACTGTGTTCATGAGGCGTTGAAAGGTTGCAGGTGCCCCATGCAGGCCGAAGGGAAGAACCGTAAACTCGTACAGCCCGTCTGGGGTGGCAAATGCTGTTTTCTTCCGGTCTTCTTCCCTCAAGGGCACCTGCCAGTAGCCTTTGGTGAGGTCCAAGGTGGTGATATAGCGGGCCTCACCCAGTTTTTCAATCAGCTCATCTATACGTGGGATGGGGTAGGCGTCAAATGAAGAGATGCTATTGAGGGCTCTGAAGTCCATACAAAGCGGGTGCTCCCATCCGGCTTAGGCACCATCACAATGGGAGAAGACCATTCACTCTTCAAGGGTCTTATGACACCGAGTTGAAGCATATCTTGTACTTCTTTTTGAATCGCTGCCCTCTTTGCCGCGGGTATCCTGTATGGTCGCTGTTTGATGGTTTTCCCGGGGGGGTCTCAATACGGTGTTCAGCTAGGATCGTTTTTCCAGGTTTATCTGAGAATAGGGGGAAACGGTGACAGGGTCCGTTGGAGTTCTTCTTTTTCTGGGTCCCTTAGTTCTTCATTGACCACTAAGAATTCCAGAGTGTTGTGAGAGGAGCCTGTGTCGGTAAAGTAAGGTGAGCCGTCTTTGGTATAGGTCCCAACCATTTCTTCAAGAGGTTTATGTGGTACGTCTGGCTTCTCCGAGCGGTAACATGTACTCGGTAGCTGGTTTTCCCGATAGTCTCGGTGATACGGAATGGACCTGTCCATTCGGCCTGGAATTTTTTTGTGGACGAGGGTAACAGTACCAGTACCCAGTCGTCGACCTCCAACTTCCTCCACCTTTTTCCTTTATCGTAGAACTTCTTCTGCTTCTCTTGTTTCCTCTCGAGATTGGAATACGCCAGATCTCTCAGCTTTCCTATTTTGGATTTCAGGGCCTGGGTATACTCCAACATACCGCGGGTTTCCTTGGCTTCTTCCTTCTCCCATGCCTCCTTGGTCATCTCCAGCAGCGATCTGGGTTGTCGTCCATATAACATCTCAAATGACGAACAACCGAGACTGCTCTGTTTCTGTCCACGGATGACGTACAATGCCAGGGGCATCAATTGGTCCCACTCTCTGCCATTCACGGTAAGCATCTTTTTAAGTGTTGCTTTGAGTGTTCCGTTATACCTCTCCACGAGGCCATCTGTTTGGGGATGATAGACAGAAGTTCTGTGTCGCAGATCCAGCAGCCCACAGACCTCCTTCATCATCCTAGATACGAATGGGGTTCCTTGATCCGTCAGGATCTCCTTAGGGAACCCCACTCGCGAGAACAGTTCCAAACGTTTCTCCGATATAAGGCGGGTGGTTGGCGCTCTCAGGGGAAAGGCCTCAGGATATCGGGTGGCGTAGTCCACTATCACAAGTGCATATTGATTCCCTCTCCCTGTCTTTGGTAGAGGCCCTATGAGGTCCATTCCAATCCTTTCAAATGGGGTACCTATGATAGGAAGAGGTTGTAAAGGCACCGCTGGCGGACGATGGGTGTTCCTCTTTTGACATATCTCGCATGTCTGGCAATGGCTTTTTATGTCCTTATATATCCCAGGCCAGAAGAAGTGCTGCAGTACGTTTTGGGTTGTCTTTTCACTTCCCGTGTGTCCAGCGGTCAAGTGAGAGTGTGAGAAGAACATAACCTATTCTCTAAAAGACAAAGGCACTAACAACTGCTGGGGTTCTTCTCTGGAAGCCTGCCGGTATAACAGGCCTTCTTGTATACTGAATCGGGGATACGTGGGAGAGGGGTCGTACTGCGTTCGGTGTGCTTGTTCCCAGGCATTGAACAAAGTGGCGTCGTTGGCCTGTGCGAACTTAAAGCCCCTGTCTATTGTCCAAGGGTCGGGGCTTATCAGGGCAGGTACGGGGTTGTCTGTTGTCTGTCCTGAATGATCTGTTGTGATCTGCTTATGTACCGTCTGTAGGAACATTTCTGAGAACTCGGGGTTGTCTGTTCCTATAATGAGGTCTTCGGGCAGGCTCTCTAATACTCCCACCCGGATAACGTAGGTCCTGCCATCGGGGTGTTCAAGGGTCACCTCTGCTATAGGGTAAGGCCTGACGTCTCCATGAACACACCTAATGTGGACCAGGGTGTCGGGGATCACCTGTTTACGTTGCACTAACTTACCCTGTATTACGGACTGCCTACAACCGGAGTCTAATAGGTCCTTTACCACTTTCCCATTCACCCGCACACTTACATGAAACGCACTCCCCATCTCCGCGGTGTAGAGAATGGACCTAGGGATGTATCCCACCTCCATAGGTTCTTCGGCCGGTCTACGGTGAGGGCACACCCGGGCGATATGGCCCCAGTCCCCGCACTCAAAACACTGGGGTCCCCTGAATGATGGTACCTCTGGTTTAGGTACTCGGTGTTTTGTGGCTTCTGGGGTAACCCGGGGTCTCTTGTCGAATCTCATAGGGAGGGGGCGGTTCGGTTTGTCGGGTTCCCCCCCCCCCCCCGGTTTAGGCTGAGCGCGGGAGTACGTGGTGGCCATCTCCACGGCTTGCTCGGTGGTCAGATGAGTGTGTTGACGCAACCATTTCTGGGTGTTATAAGGGAGGGCGTCCAAATACTGTTCGAGATACATTTTATCCATTATCTCTTCTTTTGTACTCATGGAGGGAGTCAGCCATTTGTCCGCAGCCATTCTTAGGCGAAAGAACAATGTCTTGGGGTTTTCCCCGGGGGCGCCCCTTTCCTTCCGGAAGCGCACCCTGTATGCCTCCGAGTCCAGTCCCAGGTGGTCCAGAATGATGGATTTAACGTCAGCATAGGGGGTGTTACCTGCTGCGTTGGCTACCTGGTAGGCAGCCTGTGCTTCCCCGGTCAGGAGGGGGGCTAAGAAGAACGGCCATTTCTCCAGGGGCCAGCCACAGGCCTTTGCGGCTCGCTTGAAATTGAGCAGGAAGGCGTCGGGGTCCTCGCCAGCGATATATTTCTGCAGCGAGACCCCGGAGGGTCCTGGGGAGACGCCTCCTTGACCTACGGGGTGATAAGAGGGCTGTCCTGATACCATTTTCTGTAAGCCCTCTACTTGAGCGGTTATGGTGTCCCTGAAGGTGTCTCTGTCCGCCTGGGCGGACGTCATCTGCCGGTCCACGGCCCATTCCAGCTTCTCTTGGCCCTTCACCAAATGCTGTATCAGCTCGTCCATCGTGTGGGTGCCGATGGTGTCGTCTATGCCTGCATTCTCCACCACTTGTAGCGGGTTAGTAAGGGACAGGAGACTGGACTGTGGTAAAGAGGGTTTTATTGAAGAAAGTAAACGTCTTCGGTGCGTGGCCAGTCTATAGTAGGGTAGCGGTGAAAGAGGTGGCTTGTCCTTGGTGTCCCGGATCTTCGTCGAGCCCCGTCTGGTCTTGGTCCACTCCAGCTCGAGCCCTTCCGGACGTGGAGATATGCAAATAAAGGAAAACAGGGGCTCTGTATGAGTAGGGTGGCCTGGAACACGGGTGTGGAAGGGAAGGGTAATGAGGGGGTATCACTCAGTGCTCAGCACATCTATTTTAGGTGAGGAGAAGTGCTCAGGAACGGGGACACCGGGAAACAGGAGTTTTTATCTTTATTGATGGGGTCTTTCCTTTTTACCCACCCAGCCCGCAAAACGCTCTCGTACCTGAGAGAGCCACGCTCCTCCTGGAGCGCGGCTGGGCGACTCGTGGAACCGTTGGCCTCCTGGCTCTCCGTCGTCGTCTCTCCGCACCGCCTCGGTCCTCTCTCTCTCTGCCGTCCAACTCGCGTTCTCCTCGCCTCGGTCTTTCTCCTCAACTCCTCCGGTGATGCCACACACCGGCTTCCGTATTCTCCCTTCTTTTGTTGGCCAGTCCTCCTCGTCGTCATCACTGGGGGCGTGTCCTATGGTCCAGTCTCCCACCTTAAAGGGACGGCAACCCATTTCATCCTGTTTGTCCTTCTCCCGTACGTCTGTACGTAACCACTCGTCCTGCTGCTGTGAAGGGAGAGGGAAAACGATGGTAGTCGCGTTTTCTTGGTGTGCAGGTAGGTCTGCCCTTTCAAGGCCCTGACACCCCCGGTTACACAGACCTTGCCAAATGAAGAAGGTAGGGTAATAATAATAATCCATATTTGTAAAGCGTAAACATATCAACCTTAAGGTTTCAAAGCGTTGGGGGCCTTCGGGGAGATTAAGTGAGCTATTGCCCAGAGTCACATGGTGCTGAGCTGAGCTGCCACCGGCAGTGGCGATCGAACTGTAAGCCATGTGTCCTAGAGTCAGCCGCTCTGGCCGCTGCGCCACACCTCTCCCTGAGGTATAACCACTTCTTCCTGACACAAGACTGGATTGTGTCTGTTTAGGATGCACCATAAGCAAAACCTCTTCCACTTAAAGGCATACGATTTTCTTGTGGAGGGTCTTTTAGCCTCTCCTAATATGTCCTTGCGGTCTTGTGGAGGGCCTAAATGACCTAATTTGAAGGAATTCAGAAGCCAAACTGTTAAGTTCATTGATGGAAGGTTGGGGTGTAGTATCTGTCCCCCGAACTTGTGCAGGAGATCCTGTCTGCACACCAATCTCTTGTGAGGTCGTTCCGATAGGTAAGAAGATCTGTGAACCACCATTGACGAGACCATTCTGGTGCTATCATTATTATCCTGGTTTTTGGACCTGTAGAGTTTGATCATTACTGTCAGTATGAGATGGATTGGGGGAATGTGTAGAGAAATTTTCCTGACCAGTTTATCAAAAGGGCATTCCCCTTCGACCCTGGTTGGAAGAATCTGTTAGCACAGTCTCAGCATTTGCTGTTGTTTGCGTCCATAGAGAAATCCATTTGTGGATAGCCTCAGACTTGGAAAATGCCTTTTAAGACTGTCATTTAGATCCCAGTCGTGATTTTCCTGAAATACCAGACTGAGTGAATCTGCATGTATATTCTGAAACCCTGGAAGATGAATAGCCGTTATGGTTAGGTTTCTGGCTATTAACCATATCTATATGGCTTGAGCTTCAGGAGCTAGAGGTGGAGAGTGAGCCCCTCCTTGCTTGTTCAGATACTACATTGCTGTTGTATTGTCGATCTGAACAAAAAGGGAGTTTGTTGTTTTTGATGGAGGAAAAGATTTCAGGGCCAGACGAACAGATCTCAATTCCAGAAGAAATGATATGATAAGTCTTTTCTTTGTCCGACCAAATATCTTGGATTTGCAAGTGTCCCATATGAGCTCCCCATCCCTGGAGAGATGCATCTGTGATCAATGTTTGAGCTGGCAAATCTTAAAGGAATGGTATCCCTACCAATAGGTTCTTTGGATGTTTTCACCACGGGAGAGAATGAATTGCATCCTGTGATAGGGTTAGTTTCACTTCCCAGTGGTCCAAGAGTCGATTTCACTGATCTTCTAGGAATTGTTAAAAGGGCCTCCTGTGAAGTCCTCCATGTGGAATAAGAAAGATGCAAGAGGCCATCGATCCTAGTAGGGGTGTCATCTGTCTCGCTGTTGGGATGATGAACATGTAAGAGAATGTGACATTTCAGACTGATTGATAATAACCTTCTTTGAAGGATACACTTTTGCGGGTTGGGTTTCCAGTATTGCTCCAAGTTATTGTATCTTTTGGACTGGCCAGGTTGTAGACTTTCTGAGGTTTACTTGTAGACCCAGATTGGTTAGCGTCTTGAGACAAAACTGGCAATGTTTCTTTGTCTCCACTGGTGACATACCCTTTATTAAACAGTCGTCCAGATAAGGACAGACTAAGATCTTTTGTTTCCTTAGATGGGCTGCAACGATAGCCATCCATTTTGCAAAAGTGTGTGGAGTTGATTTTAGTCCGAAAGGTAGGACCTTGTATTGGTAATGATGAGATCCTACTATGAATCAAAGAACCTTTCTATGCTCTGCTGATATTGGAATGTGAATTTAGGCATCTTGGAGGTCTATTGAACATATCCGGTCTCCTTGATGTAGTTGTAGACAAATCTGGTGTAATGCCAGCATTCTGAATTTTTCTTTCTTTATGTACTTGTTTAGTCCGGTAAGATTTAGAATGGGTCTGAAGTCTTCTTTTGTTCCTTTTTATTTGCACCCAAAAAATATTGGGAAAAAATTCTCACTCCTCTCTTCTGCAACTTAATGTTGACTTCTTTTTTGCAGTAGGTCTTTCTGAGTTGGTGGAACTGAAGGAGGAGGGGAAGAGAATACCCAATCTGAACAATATTGAAGACCCATTAGTCTGTTGTTACTAAGCACCACTCTTCTAGGTGTGTGATAATACTTCTCCCCACAGGAGTGACAAACAGAGAAGGGGGAAGTAACTCCTCATTATTAATCTGGAGGTTTTCCCATGGACGTAGACTGCTTTTTTGAGAGTTTCTCTGTAAATCTGTTTAACAAATCCTGCAGAGACCAGTCATACCTTCCCAACAAAGCGGAAGCACTGGCATCCTTGATTGTAGATGTTGATGTTCCACACATCTTTTTGCCAAGAGTATCCATTTGTTTACTTCCCTTGTCTGATGGCACGGAAGAAGAAGGAGCACTAATGTGGGACTTTCTTGCTGTCGCTACTATGATCGAATCTGAAGGAGGGTCTGATCTGAGGATTATATTTTTTAAGAAGTCGAGATGGAGCAGACTTCACTGATGCAGGTGTAAGAAATATTTGCATAGCAAGTTCTAATAGGACAGGAACCAGGGGAAGTAATAGTTGTGTAGCTGTTCTCCGATTTAAAGTCTTAAGAATCACAGAAGACGATGTAGTAGTGGAAGGAATATCAATATTTTATTTTGTAGCCCCTCTTTTTAACACCTCATTAAAGGTAAAAAGGTCATCTATTGGAGACACTCTTGCCGGAGGTGTATCTGTCTGAGTAGGTGAGTATCCTCTGACTGATGAGCAAGTAGTGGTAGACCAAAATGGAGATCTTCTGTGTCTAAATATGGATCTTCTGCTTCTAGATTGTCTGGATGTAGATCTAGTTCTGGATATATATGTGTGTATTTATAAAATATTACAGTTAGGGGATGTAGTGAAGTAGGTGCAATAAATAGGACATTTTACCTTAATGGAAGAGATGGCAATAGACTGCTTGTCCTACAGCTACATCATTGTTTACTGCTGAATCAACTACACGAAAAATAGGGGGAGGTAGAGGTAGAGGCTAGGTTTATCCTCCTTTCAGATATGTGACACACAACAATCGAATACTTTGAAGAAAACCTGCCCAAGGTAATGGTGAATAGGATACAGCGAGAATCCACTGTAATCGCTTAATAGGAATAAAGCTTTTTTCCTAGAGACCCCTCACCCACCAGGGCTGCCCCTAGGTGGCATGCTTCATCATTGGGGTTCATCCCAATCCTCTACGGATTGAGGCATGCTGCGACTTGGCGATTACGCAGGAGCACCTACTGGTGTGTTTAAGAAGTAAAGTAAGGGGGAGTGGAAAAAGTGAAGTTAAAAATACCTAACTTGTGGGCCACTATTTTATTCCAGCCCCTAGTCGGTAAGGTTAAAATCAGGGGATATTACTGAAAACTAGGACCATAATGAGTCTGATTGTCTCAGTAATAGGTAGTCAACATGTTTCGAGCCGACAGGTAAACCCAATTAACCCTGTCGAAAGCCTTAGTGGCATCGAGTGTCATGGCTGCGAGAGAAAGTGAGTGAGTAGAGGCGATGTCTATTGCACCCATGAAATCATAGGTGAGGTCTGATAAGTTCCTGCCTTTAACAAACCCCTTCTGATCAGAATGAAGGATGTCACCTGCCATGAAGCCCAGCCTAGCCGCCAGGATCCCGGCAAAGATTTTGTAGTCTGCGTTCAACAGCGAGATGGGCCTATAAGACCCACAACTCGCTGGATTCTTACCGGGTTTTAAAATCAGGATGATTGTGGCTTCACCCAAAGAACCTGGGAGCTTAAAGCCATCAGATAAAATCTCATTAAATAGTTGTGTCAAAGCCCAGAGATCTATAAAGCTCTATTGGAAGCCCATCGGGCCCTGCAGCTTTCCCTCTTTTACAGGCAAAAATAGCCTTTTTCACCTCTTCCTGCGTGATGTCCTGCTCTAGATCTTCCTGCTGCATAGAGCTCAGGGGAGTGAACGTAGTCCTGCCCAACCACTCCCTAGCCTCCATCTTATCTACAACTCGATCTTCTTGATATAAATCCTGGAAAAAAAAATCAAAGAATGCATCTCCTCTCTCTTCATCCGAGGTTAGAGGAGTTACCCCATCATCACCATTGATTTGTTTAATCTGGTTACGAAGCCTGTCAGACTTGGCCTTCCATGCCAACAGCTTGCCTGCCACTTCCCATACTCGAAAAGGGCAAGCTTGCTTGCCTCCCATCTACTCATAACCCTAGTTTGCAGAATAGTGTCCAACTGCTCCCTTAACTTGCTGAGTTTGGCCAGATCCTCTTGCTGCCCCTCCAAAGCGACCCCTCTATTCAGATCCAACTCTTCTGCCTTCATTTCCGCCTCCTTGAGTGCCACCTCCCCTCTGTATTTTTTATTCCTAAAACTCACCCTACTCGTAATTAGGCCCCTTAGAAAAGCCTTTAGGGAGTCCCAGATCACAGCAGTCGTAGCAGAGCCTAGATTCACCTTCAGAAAATATTCAGTCTCATGAGATAGGTAGGACATCTCTTCTGCCTCAAGAAGCAAAGTTCGATCGAAGGTCCAGGCTCTGGGATGCTGGGCCTGCACCAATTCGAGATCCATCGATATCCCTGAATGATCAGAGAGATGCGGAGTCAGGTATCCGATGTCCTTGACCTTGTCCCTCAAACATTGGCTGACTAGAATATAGTCGATTCTCGACTTGTGTCGGTATTTACTATTGCAATATGAGACTCCTAACTGATGGCCCAATATATCTCTCCAAATATTGCAGAGGCCGGTTTGCGCCATCATAGACTGCAGGTACATCCGGGACTTAGAAGGAACCGTGGCTCTGCTACATGCCGACTTGTCAAGTTTAGGATTGAGGACAATATTAAACCGGGTCTGGGTAGTCTAGTAGATGCGAGAAAATGGTTTTAAGAGAGGAAGGGTCGTCTTGGTTTGGGCCATAATAGCCGACCAAGGTGAGCAGAAAGCCCGTGATAGTCACCTTCAGAATTACCCATCTACCACCTGGGTCAGCCAAAAAGTGTAAAACACGGGCATTAGCTTGTTTTTTTAAAAGTATAGCAACGGGGGCATGGCCGGACAAGATGGCCGAACGGACGTAGCCCGTTTCGGCTCCCGGTCCGCGCAACGCTCCGGAGCAGACAGCAGCGGTTCTACAGCATTCCTTGAGCTGTGGGTTACACCCGGGCGGAGCGGAGAATGTGAGGCACAGAGTGGGAGCCTCTGCTCGTTGCTGGCGCCGCGGGAGAGGTCTCGTTGAGAGGTGACGGAGGTCCGGCGGGCGCAGCCCAAAATGGCGGCTTCCCGACGGGGCCGAGTGTTCCCGGCTGTGGCGAGGTGGGGAGCTCCAGCCTTTGACTCTCCTTCTCGCTACCACGGTGAGGGGTGCGGTGCGCTGGATCTGGGGGCACCATGTGGAGAACTCGCCCGGACTGCAGCGATGCCGTCGAGATACCGCAATGCCTGACCCTAAGATGGCGTCCCATTTGAGCCATACAGACGGGCTCCGTTTTGGGTCCCTGGAGTACCGGGACTGGCTCCCTGTCGAGCGCTGCCTCAGCGGATGTGGGCGCCCCTGCCTACCTGAGCCGTGCCTGATACCCACCTGAGGACATGTGAATGCTGAGATCAATGTGAATCCCCGTCGGGCTTGCTCCCCCGGGGGTGACGCTCATGCCGGATCGAGGGGGCTGTGCATGCGACTTGGAGGTGAGGCACAAAACGAGGCTAGAACGCAGCGGCTAACTGTGACGCTCTCCCCAGTCCGATGCACCGGGGGACCCCCTGCCGCCCAGCTTGCAGGGGACAGAGTACTACCATTTGGCAGGCCTGGCCAGGCCGCGAGTCGCTTAGGGCGCCAGAGGGGGGCTCCACCTGCGTTGCGCCCCCTGCTTGTTACCGCTGCCTTGGCTAGTGACGGGGGTCTTTCGACGACACGTTGGATGGAGGCTCCCAAGGCCTGATTTCCCAGTCTCCTGCCGCGGACGTCGCTGTGGTGGGGGTCCCCCCAGGGCCAGCCCGTATGCCGCCTAAGAGAGTGACGACTAAGACACCCAACAAGGTATCGGACTTTTTTGGCCCCTCAGATAAACGACCGACGCTGTGCGGAGGCGAGGAGGCAGCGGACATGGCTCTTACGAAGGCGGATCTCCTGTCTACACTAAAAGATTTCAAGACAGAGCTATGCAATGAACTCTCTCAGAGCATTACAACCTCTATAGAGCAACTACGATCGGACCTCACAGGAAGATTGACCTCCCTACAACAGGATGTTGACTCGGTGGGCACCAGAGTGCTTGACATGGAGGGACATCAACAAGAGCAGGAAAAACTCTCCTCCGAACTCCGGGAAGATGTTCGCACCCTCCAGGACCAGCTCCTCCAGACGCAGCTCAAGGCAGAGGACCTCGAGAATAGGGCACGGAGAGAGAACCTACGGGTCAGAGACCTGGCGGAGGGAACGGAAGGGCCGGACCTTGAGGCTTTCCTGGAGGGGCTCTTCGCGGAGCTGCTGGGTCCACACACCCTCTCAATAAAGCTAGACAGGGTCCATCGCGTGGGAGTCCTGCAACCCGGCGAGAGGAGACGCCCCGCGACGTACTGGCGAAGTTCCATTCATATAAAGTCAAAGAGGCAGTGCTCCTGGCGGCCAGGACCAAGGGGACAGTCACCTTCCAAAATCAGTCATGTTCGATCTACCAAGATCTAGCACCAGCAACTCTGGCGCAGAGACAGATGTTCCGACCCATTACCGCCAAACTACGAGAGGACAAAGTCCGATACCGATGGACCTACCCGTTCGGACTTAGCTTTGAGTGCGACCACAAACAGCATCATGTCACTGACCTAAAAGAGGGCCTGGAGCTCTGGGTCTCCCAGCGGCTGAGACTGGTTCCGATCAAGATAACCCCCGAGGGGCTCGGCGAGGGCCAGTACAGACGACAACTTGGCTTATGGGCACATGGAGGACGAAAATGAAAAGGCCAGCGCCTAAACTCTCAATAGATGCTGCCCAGCCGTTTGCCCCCTTGAGGAAGAACTGCTATAGTGCGCTCACACAGCATCTTGTTCCGACTAACTGTACTACATGCTTCGGTCCGATGTGAGCAATGGGCCGGTGGATCTGCGACGGTACGATTCCCAACTTACTCCGTTGGCTTGGAACTATCGCATACCTGGGATGGGACCACTGGCCTCCGGTCTATTCCCCGGGGATAAAGAACGGTGGTTCACCTCTACCGCTCCGCACAGAGACTTTTATTGTTCTCCACAAAGGACTATGGTATGCATCTCCACCAGGACCGCCTAAGAGATTTCTGGTGATTCAACTCCGGACGGCGCGGACGGGGTCCTCGGACTCCTGATCCCCCTAGTCCCTGCTGGGTAGGTTGCCCACGCTCAGGGACCAGTTAGCGGCCTTCTTGCCGCATTTGTTGTTATTGATTGTTATGTTGTTTCTAAGGGTTGGGGGAGGGGGGAGGGTGATGGTGGCAGCTTTTACATTTTATTTTAGAGAGGATGCTGTGTTGGTTTTAGTCCACATGGGAGGGAAGCTTTCATGGGTGATAGACACACTGTGGGAAGTCAAGGATACACAGCCGGCTGGACCGGCAGAAGGCGTCTCTGCGTTGTTCACCTTTACTTTAGATCCATGACGATCACTATAGGTTCCTGGAACGTTAAGGGCTTAACTCCCCACAGAAACGCCACAAAGTGTGGAAATATATTATAGATCATCACCTTGATATAGTGGCTCTCCAAGAGACACACTTGGCCCGAGCAGAGGATTCACGCCTCCGTCATAAGCGATATCCCCTAATATATAAGTCATCTGCCCTAACAAAACATAGGGGTGTAGCCCTTCTGTTCCATTCCACCACTAACTTTCAACAGCTGGACCATCGCTCAGACAAAGATGGACGCTGGCTTATGGTCAAAGGCCGTTTGATGGGCAAACTGTGCACTTTTGTGGCACTTTATGCTCCCAATGCGGGGCAAGCAGCATTTTTAAATACATTAACAGAGAGGATTCTGGATTTCGGAGAAGGGCAGATAGTGATCTTGGGTGATTTTAATCTGACATGGCAAAGAGATCTCGATAGTACTCACGCACTCCGCTCGGACATGGGCTCCTTTACCCCTACCACAAAGCAAAATTTTCACGACCTGGGTATGCTAGACGCTTGGCGAACACTTCACCCTCAGTCCCGTGACTACACTTTTTACTCCCACGTTCACCACACATACTCCAGATTAGATTACATTTTTATAAGCCAATCCATGTTGGGCGCACTCCAGGCGGCTAAGATATTTCCTATTTCAGTGTCGGACCACAGTCTCCTTTCCATTTGCGTTGCCTGGCACGGAAATGTCTCCACCACTCCACGCTGGTACTTCCCACCCTCTCTCACCCGGGATAATGACTCGCGCACTAAATTGAGGGAAAGCATCACCGAGATTTTTGACTTTAATAAGCCTGAAGATACCTCAGAATACACTAACTGGGACACGTTTAAAGCGGTCATCCGAGGGAAATGTTTTGCTCTCAACTCAGCATTGAACATGCAGCGGGCTCGGGAACGGGAGGCGTTGGAGATTGAGGTTACTTCTGTCGAGCACACACATAAAGCAAACCCCACTCGAGATAACCTTCGCAAACTTACGGCATTGAGGGGCAAGCTCAGAGCCATTTACAATAATCGGGCAGAGTTCACGCTTCTTAAGCTCCGACACCTCTCTTACTCCCAAGGGAACAAGGTGGGTAGGCACCTGGCTAGGCAGCTCAAGGGTAAAAGGGAACGGGAATATATAGGTGGTATTCAGAAGACCAACGGGGAGACCACATACAAAGATGAGGAAAAGTCCGAAATATTTGGCTCTTTCTATAAGACGCTATATTCCGGAGATCAGTTAGATTCTGCAGCCCAGAGGGAGTATCTACGGACACTCAGTCTCCCACAGGTGGCGCAGGAATGGAATGAAACACTTACTGCCCCCATCACGACTGAGGAGGTGAACGCAGCCATACAAGCACTTAGGCCTCGTAAGGCCCCGGGCCCAGACGGTTACACCGCTCTTTTTTATAAAACCTTTGCCCCCGATATCACTCCGCACCTCACTCGCCTGTTTAACAAAATGGCGGCTGAGGGAGAGACGACAGGGTCTCTTTCTGAGGCGATGATCTCGGTTATACCAAAACCTGGAAAGAGCCCGCAGCTGTGCGCCTCTACCGCCCCATCGCTCTACTAAACCTGGACGCGAAACTCTATTCCTCTATACTGGCTAAAAGGTTGAATGACCTTATGCCTGACCTCATCCACCCGGACCAATCAGGGTTTATTAAGGGCCGGCAAACCCACGATAACACTCGACGCATAGTGCATCTCATAGAAAAAGCTAACAAACGACATATTCCGGCAGTGTTGGTGGGACTGGATGCCGAAAAGGCTTTTGATCGGGTGGACTGGGCGTTTCTGTTTGCTACCCTCATGAGCTTTGGGTTTGCTTCTAAATTTCTCACTATGCTTCGGGCCAACTACGTGCAGCCTCGCTCTCGGGTACAGGTCAATGGCATCCCTTCATCCCTTTTTTCACACTCTAGAGGTACACGACAGGGTTGCCCCCTCTCACCCCTCCTTTTTGCCCTGAGTATCGAACCACTGGCGATAGCTATCAGAGCTAACCCCGACATACACGGCATTCCCTTTAGTGGGGATTCCCATAAGGTTTCTCTCTTCGCGGACGATGTCCTCTTGTCGCTCACGGAACCCGAGCACTCCCTTCCTCATCTACAGAAGGAGTTAGAACGCTTTGAAAAGGTGGCAGGTCTTAAAATAAACATGGACAAGTCCTATATTCTTAATCTTACTCTCCCAATCGAAGAGGTCCATAGGCTCCAACCTCTCACTCCATTGCGATGGGCGACCTCTTCTATACAATACTTGGGAGTACAGTTAACACCTAGGGTGGAAGGATTGTATGCTGCTAACTTCCCCCCTAGTCTCGCACGCATTCAAGACGAGCTCGGGAGGTGGAAGCCTCTGTTTCTTTCTTGGCTTGGCCGCATTCATGCTGTTAAGATGACTCTCCTACCTAAGCTCCTCTACCTGTTCCAGGCATTGCCGATAGAACTCGATCGGGACTTCTTCCGCAGAATTAAATCCATGATCCTTCAGTTCATATGGCAAAAGGGACGAGCCCGATTGTCGTTTTCGCTATTGCGTCGCTCCCGATCGGAGGGAGGAGTGGGTCTCCCGACATCAACTTATATTATAAAGCGGCACAGTTGAGGGTGCTGAGTGAATGGTCCAAACCTGCATCGGATAAACATTGGTTACATATGGACCGTAGTATTGCAGGACGGACGATTTGGGATCTGGTTTGGCGACCCAAGCGAGACAGACCCAAGAATGTGTACTGTAGCACCCCCACACGAACCACCCTGCGAGTGTGGGATTCTGTGGCGGGGGACGATAGATGGACCACTTTTCCCTCTCCGTTCACACCGCTACACTTTAATTCGGCTTTCCCCCCCGGCATGCAGGAGGGGCCCTTTGACGCTTGGCGAGAGGGGGGCTGTTTGGCCCTGACACACCTCTTTCACAACTATGACCCCTTAACTTTTGATAACTGTAAAAGAGACTATGACTTGGCTGACTCGGAACGGTACCATCACACCCAGCTGCTTCACTGGGCCCTCTCTCCACAGGTTCGAGAAGCAGCTACCCGTCCACCTACCAGATTTGAATCCTTCCTCTCCAAGTCCACCACAATGAGGGGGGTGATATCGTTCATCTATAACTTTTTACTGACTACCCTCACTTCACCGCGCCCGCGTTACATGGCTGTATGGGAGGGGATATTGCAACGCGCTATACCAGAGCGAGAATGGACACACTTGTGGTCCGACATTTTTAGATTTAATCACTCCGTAGACCTCCGTGAGGCCCACCTAAAGACCATGATGGACTGGTACCTGCACCCTTCCAGGCTTAAAAAGATTTTCCCCGACACCTCTGACCGCTGCTGGAGAGGCTGCGGCCTCTTGGGTGATTTTCAGCACATTTGGTGGGACTGCCCGACGATACGCCCATTTTGGGCAGAGATCCTAGCGCATATTAAAGATATTCTGGGATACCCCATTTCAACCACTATGGCGGAGGTCCTCTTGGGACTTCGAGACCCTGCTTTAGAACACCAGACACGTGAGGATAAGGCCATCATGTGGCTGTGTATAGGAGCGGCTAAGGTGACTTTAGCGGCCGCCTGGAAACAGAGGGAGGGCCCGGCGATCTCCCTATGGCACTCACGGCTATGGCGGCTTCTTAGCATGGAAAGAATGGCTGACATCTTTCAAGACAACTATAAAAATTTTGAATTCAAGTGGGGTCCATTGGTAGCTTTCCTTTCCCGGGGCTCCCGGCAGCTGTCTGTCCCACTTCAACCCGCGCATTACACCTCTTTCAATATTGAATACACAACCACTACCTTCAGCTTCTATTTTAGTTTAGATTCTTGCTGCCATCATAGTTTTGGGAGGGGGGGTGGGGGGTTTTTAGGTTCGGAGATTTAGTTTTTGTTCTTCAAATATTGCCACACGAGATTCCCTCAGACATAACTTGTGACTAGATGTCCTTTCAGACAAATGCTGAGGTGCCTCACTCTAATGCTCCAAAAAAGCTGTTGTTACGATAGTCTGCCCGTAGCCTCGCAGTAAGAGCCAATGTATCTCTCATTAGCGTGTCTTCTAGAATCGGGGCTGGGCACATTCTGGACAATGTATATTGTTTTACCATTTGAGTACTATCGTAATGTTGGTGCTCACTGCGCTGAGCGGAATGTGATTGATATAATGAGATCTATTTGGCAAAAATTCAATAAACATATGTTTGAAAAGAAAAAAAAAAAAGTATAGCAACGCCCCTGATATTGGCGGTCTGATTTGAACAAATGAGAGAATCCACCCATTTTTTATTTTTGAATATCTCGGTGATCTCATCCTTGAGGAGATGAGTTTCCTGGAGGATAATGACCTGCGCGGGGGAGTCTTAAGTATTGCAAGATTTTTGCCCTTCTGGACCTCACGCGCAAGCCATTAACATTCCAGGACAGGAACTGAATTATTTTCATGGAGGTTTAAACCCGAGATCCCCAACACGGTCAAGACACAGAAGAAACCAGCACCAGACCAATCACAACCTAGCCGCGGCCGTCTGAACGGACACTAAGGTGAGTGAGGAAATTTTGTGTTTTATGCCCCTGTGCTCCTCACCCCACACCCTCTTCCCAAACACCACCCCCCTGGAGAATCCCCCCCCCCCCATTTACCTGGACAGATGTAGTCTAGATGCTGCCTCCTGAAGCAGCCCACCCCGTCCCTTTATGTGTAAATTAGAAAAAACAAAAAAAGAATTTGAGGAAAACTAGAAAAAAAACAAAAGATAAGTGACTAAATGATTACTACAATCATGTCATATCATATCTGAGCAAAAAAGAGGGGAAGATTTAAAAAATCCACTACTGTGGGCTGCCCTGAATGGGCGATATGTAAATAAACCAGGCCAATGCCAGGCCTCGGGATGGATTCGCCCGTTAAAAATCCTCTTTCCCCATGATTTCGAGCAGCTCGTCCGCCTCCTGGACTGATCTTCTATTATGCATTTTGTTCTTGTGCATGATTTTCAGAGTTGCTGGGAATTTGAGCTGGGCGACGGCACCAAGTTTTTTAAAGTCATCCAGCTTCCTGCCCTATTCCCATTGTCTATCAAGAGTAACTCTGGCGAGGTCTGAACGGATTTCAAAAGAGAAGTCCCTGGCCTTCAACGATTTCACCTTTAAGGCCATGTTGAGGATCTTCTCCTTTAGGGAATAAGTATGAAAATTGATGAGGATTTTCCTCGGCTTTGTTCTATTCGGATTTCTGTGGAAAGGGTCCCTGTGGATTCTCTGAATATCGCTACTCAGAACCTCCTCTGATTCTTCAAGCTGCAAAGATTCTTTCAGCAGTGAGAGCATATAAGACTTGAGGTCAGCCCCTTCACTCCCCTCCGGAACATTCAGGATACGCAGATTGTTCCTTCGAGAGTTGTTCTCCAACAACTCCAACCTGTCACGAAGGGTCACTTCCTCCCTCTTGAGGGACTGGATATCAGCTTTAGCAGCCCCAAGATGATCTTTTAGCTCTCCGACAGTATTCTCTAAAGTCTCAGTTCTTGTATTTAAGAGATCCACTTTCCTCTCCAACGACTCGCAGAAATTCCTAATCTCTCCCTGATTAGCAGCGGATACCGAGAACCCCTTCTTAATATCCTCCAATAGCGTGGAGAAAAGATCCTCCAAAGAAGCCACTGAGGGCCCCCTTGCTTCATGATCCTTGGAGCCTTTATCTACCCCTCCGTCGTAGCCAGCTACTGGTGCCAAGGCCAACTGCCCAGCGGAATCTTTCTCTTTATCTGGAGCCCCCCCTTATACAACTCTCACTAAGGAAAGTTGGGGTTACGTCCGGGGGCAGGGAGCCACCAGCAGCCTCCATTGCCTTGTGGGCTCCTCCGGGTCAGCGGTGGCAGTGTCCGCACCTGTCGACACCCCGGCGTTCCAGAGAGGGACGCTTTGGACGAGGAGACACAGGAGGAGCTGGCTCTAACCAACAACGCTACCTTGGAGCCATTGGTGCAGTTTCAGCAGGAAAAGCAGGTACAGGGGGTCCAGGAGGCGCGGACTAGCCCATTATCCCAGGTGAGATCTTCTATCGCTCCTCCTGTTAAGGGGACTAAAAAAGGCAAAAAGCAGGGGGGGCGGGGGGGGGTTGACCCTGGGGCCAGTGAAACCAAAATCGGGTGGTAAAAATAGCAAACAGCCCCCCGAGGAGTCCGGCAGGGGGGGCAGTGGCAAGGAACTAACGTAGATGCGGTCACCAGCAGCTCTGCCTTTCAGTGGTACGAGGTCAAAGGTAGGAGCATTAAGGCAGGAAGGGCCAAAAGTAATCCCCTTGATTCTAAAGTTAGGATCACCCCTTCTTTGAGGTCATATTTCCAAGTACAACCAGCGGTACTGGACATTGTAAAGCAGGGAGAGGCCCTTAGAAGGGGGTCAGCAGGGCAACTAGCGTCAAGACAACTCTGTTAAACTAGAATTTGTGTGTAGCATGATATAATTTGCTCAACATGTCCGACTCTGCATTTGATAATACAAAATAATCTATGGCATACTGCCAGATCTCCATGGCCAACTGAGTGAGGAGATATACAGTTTTCATATGTAGTACATGAACTGTGTGATCTTACAACCATCTCACTGAACTTTGCTCAATGGCAGACAATTCGAGATTGAGGAGAGTGTCTCACGGTAAGTGAAAGTTGGATATGATCTGTTACAGTTATGTGGCACTGATGAGTCAGTTAACCAGGTAAGCTAGATAAGGCTGAAGCATGGGGAACATGTTAATCCCAGTACACAGCCACTGTGGTTAAGTTATATTCAGACCAAAATGTGGGTTTGGAAGCATTGTACTGGAAATACCCACACCAACGTCACGTTATTCCCAATTGCCATCTTGGATGGAGCTATGACTGAACCCACGCATGCCTTTACAATGAGGTCATTACAACGCATGGGTCTTTACCACTAAAGTTTTTACCACGCATGCTTCTACCACAAAAATATAAGTATTTTACAGGTAAGTATAAATCCTTTATATGCACATAAAAAGTGTTTATACTTACCTGTAAAATACTTACATTTTTGTGGTAAAGGCATATGCATGGTAAAAAAAATGTTCAGGGAAATATAAATATATATATATATATATATCCTGCAAACAGCAGGGTCACGTTCACCAAGGCAGGGCCAGTGCGAGGAAGCAGGTGAAGGGACTGTTTTTAAATGTCTAGTAAGCCGGGGTCAGAAATAATAACACAAGCAAGACACCCACTCCACAAATCTCATCTCCAGTAAAGTTTATACGGTAACGCGTTTCACCCACACAGGGCTTCGTCAAGGCCAGTAAAGATACAATGTGCACAAACACCTTTAAAGAAAAATATATAGTAACGCCATAGACATAGAAGAATTTCAAGGATTGAGGCAGGCACATACAAACGGCCAGCAGCACTCCACATAATACATAATTTTCAGTAAATTAACAATTGAAAAAAGCAATAAAATAAATGTTAACCAGAATCTGTAATTCTAGATTCAGAAAAGAGCCTGTAAGCCCCCAATGCACTGACACTATATCTCAAAGTTGATAATGTGGATTTACATATGTCAACTATGGAAATATTCCCTATAAATGCCAAAGAAGCCTCTTTTTTGCCTGTAGAATGGGCTCTTGGTGGAATAGGGAGCATTCTTTTGGCTTTAGAATAACCTGTTTGGATACATTTAACTATCCAACGTGCAGAATCCGATTTAGAAATTGCTTTACTCTTATGTGGTTTTGAAAACGACACAAATAGTTGTGTTTTAAGGAACGATTGTGTTCTATCTATATAGAATATTAATGCTCTTTTGACATCTAATATATGTAACGCTCTTTCAGCTACGGATTCTGGTTGAGGGAAGGATACAGGTAACTATGGATTGTGCCATGTGAAAATGCAATATTACTTTAGGTAAGAGTTTAGGGTTAGTTCTTAAAACCACTTTGTCTCTATGTACTTGAAAAATGGTTTTTCTAAAGTTAATGCATGAATTTCTCCTACTCTTTTTAGCACAATATTTAAATTCCACATTGGTGTAGGTGGTGCTCGAGGTGGAATAACTCTTAAGTCCTTGTAAAAAAGCTTTAATTACAGGAATTCTAAATAGAGAAGTTTGTTCTCCATTCTGAAGATATGCAGCTAGTGCTGTAAAATGTATTTTAACAGAGGTAAATGCCAAACCTGCATTCTGTAAATGAAGCATGCAACCTATGTTTTGAGGTGATGCTTGTATAGAATGAATGTCTTTGAATAACAGTAATAAACAAAACGTTTCCACTTTGCTGCATAGCATGCTCTTGTTGTGAGGCTTCTTGCCTTTTTTAGGATATCCATACATTCTTTTGGCAAGATTAGATACCCGAATTCTAAGACTTCAGGAGCCAAATCGCAAGATTGAGAGATCTAGGATTTGGGTGCAATATTGCTCCTTTGTTCTGCATGAGAAGATCTTGTAGGTTGGGTAACATTTGATGCGGTACTACCGACATCTCCAGCAGTGTTGTGTACCATGGTTGTCTCGCCCATGTTAGAGCAATTAGTATCAGTGTGAGGGATGTCTGTTTTAGTTTGTGAATGACAAATGGAAGCAGGGGGAGAGGTGGAAAATCGTAATCAAATATCCCTGACCAATTGATTGATAGTGCATTGCCCTTGGATTATGGATGTTGGAACGTGGAAGCGAAGTTTTGGCATTTTGTGTTTTGTGGTGTTGCAAATAGACCTATGTCCGGTTGTTCCCATTGTTGGAAGAATGGGCGTAGGAATTGTACATTTATTTCCCACTTGTGGACTTGTTGGCATGTTCTGCTGAGAAGATCTGCCAGATGATTGTCTACTCCTGGTATGTACTCTGCAAGCAACTGAATGTTGTGCTGTAGAGCAAACATCCAGATCTTTTGCGCTAGCAGCGACAATTGTGGAGATTTGGTCCCCCCTTGTTTTTGCAGATAATACATGGTTGTCATGTTGTCTGTCTTGATTAAAACTACCTTGCCTTTTAGGTGAGGAAGGAATGCTTTCATCGCCAGATGAACTGCTAAGAGTTCTAGTTGATTTATGTGTAGAAGAGACCGACTGTGTGTCCAGTGCCCTTGCACAGTTATGTCCTGGAAATGTGCTCCCCATTCTATCATTGATGCCTCCGTTGAAATGGTTGTTTGCGGAATTGGGTCTATACCGTTGACAGATGATCAACACTAGATCTTCCAAATGACCCTCCGCTTGAGACAATTGTTGCACCAGGCATTGTTGTAGAGGTCGCATATTTAGTCCGGCATGAGGTACTATGGCTATGCATAAAGCCATGGTTCCTAGGAGATGCATAACAGTTTTCACAGATATTTGTTTTTGAGGCTGAAATAGTGGCACCAGATTTTTGAAAGTATGAATTCTGGCTGCATTTGGGTAAGCTACTCCTGTCTGACAATTTAGAACTGCTCCCAAGTAAGGCTGTACTTGTAGTGGTTGTAGGTGTGATCTTACTGCATTTTTTTGAGAAACCTAGTTTGTGCAGTAGATTGATTGTCATTTGAGTGCTTTGCACAAATGTAATGTGGGCTGCTTTTGATAGGCCAAACATCTAGATATGAATATAGGTGTATATTTTGTCTCCTTAAATGGGCTGCTACTACTGCCAGACATTTGGTAAATACTCTGGGGGCCGCGGTGACCCCGAACGGTGGCCCTTTGAACTGAAAGTGCTATCTATTAAAGGCAAATCTAAGATATTGCCTGTGTGCCGGATGAATTGGAATGTGGAAATATGCATCCTTTAGATCTAATGCCAACATGAAATCTCCTTTTTGGAAAAGTGGGATTATATCTTGAAGAGTGACCATATGAAAATATTCTGATAGGATATACCTCTTTAGAAGTCTGGGATCTAATATGGGTCTCAGAGCTCCATCCTTTTTGGGAATTAAAAAGTAAAGGGAGTAAGGATAATGTTACTTACCCATCTGTTCTTGGCATGTAGAGCTGTAGATTCACATGCTTTGCATACTCCTGCCATCTAGTGTTGGGTCCGGATGTTTGCAAGTTGTTTTTCTTCGAAAAAGTCTTTCCTAGTCACAAGGTAAGGTGACTCCTCCTTTCGGTGATAGTGCGCATGGTCATCGATTCCATTGTTAGATTGTTTTCCCGCAAGAGGGTGAGAATGGAGTAAGTAAGTGTAGTATAAAGATGTCCATGCGTATAAATGTATAATGAAGAACTGCCACAACTACAGGTACCCGGGTAGGCGCATGTGAATGTACAGCTCTACATGCCAAGAACAGATGCTTATTGGGTAAGTAACATTATCCGTTCGAGGCATGTGTGCTATAGATCACATGCTTTGCATAGACTACAAAGCAGTATACTCCCAAAGCGGTGGCTAACCTGTAGATGATGCAGTTGTTTGAAATAGTGTTTTAAGTACTGCTTGGCCTACATTAGCTTGTTGACATGCTAACACATCTACACAATAGTGTTTGGTAAATGTGTGTGGTGTAGACCATGTAGCTGCCTTACATATGTCAGCTAGAGGAATGTTACCTAAAAAGGCCAAAGAAGTCCCTATTTTGCGAGTGGAATGCGCTCTAGGGGGTATGGATAAAGTTCTCTTAGCTTTAGCGTAGCATGTTTGAATGCATCTAACAATCCATCTGGCAATACCAGATTTAGAGATGGGATTGACTTTGTGAGGTGGAACAAATGCAACAAACAGTTGTTTTGTGAATGTCTTTAGTTCTATCTATGTAGTACAATAAAGCTCTTAACGTCACGCGTGTGAAGAGTGCGTTCTGCTACAGAATCGGGTTGAGGAAAAAAGACTGGTAACTCAACCGATTGGTTTATATGAAAAGCAGAGACCACTTTGGGAAGGAATTTAGGGTTGGTGCGTCGAACTACCCTGTCTTTGTGTAGCCGAAAGAAGGGTTCTTCTAAGGTTAATGCCTGTAGCTGACCAACTCTCCTCAGTGATGTGATCGCAATGAGGAAAGCAACCTTCCATGAGAGAAATTGCAAGGGGCACTTGTGTAATGGTTCAAAAGGTGGACCCATGAGCCTTGTGAGAACAATGTTGAGATTCCAAACTGGGGCAGGAGGAAACCTTGATGGTATTACTCTCTTCAACCCCTCCATGAAAGCTTTGATTACTGGAACTCTGAATAGTGACTGATGTTGCCTGTTCTGCAAATACGCAGCTAACGCTGCAAGGTGCAAACGAATAGATGTATAAGCTAGTCCAGTTTGCTGTAAGTGTAACAGGTAACAGATAATGTTTTGTATAGAAGCGTCTAAAGGATTGATTTTGTTGTTATTGCAGTATACAACAAATCTTTTCCACTTTGCTGCAGAGCAAGCTCCAGTGGTAGGCCTTCTTGCTTCTTTTAGAATATTCATACAGTCTGGTGGTAAATTTAAATAACCAAACTCTATGATTTCAGGAGCCAAATGGCTAAGTTCAGTTCTTTGGGATTTGGATGTCTGATTTCTCCATGGTTCTGTGTGAGGAGACTGGAGGTAAGGTGCAGCTTTTGATGTGGAACTAGTGACAGCTCCAACAGGGTGGTGTACCATGGCTGACGGGCCCATGTGGGAGCTACTAGAATTAGTGTGAGGGATGTTTGCCTGAGCTTCCGAACCAGACACGGAATGAGAGGAAGAGGCGGAAAAGCGTAGGCAAATATCCCTGACCAGTTCATCCATAGGGCATTGCCCTTTGAGAGCGGGTGTGGGAACCTGGAGCCAAAGCTTGGGCATTTTGCGTTTTCTGCTGTGGCGAACAAGTCTATTTGTGGCAATCCCCATTGCTGAAAGTAGGGAAGGAGAACTTGGGGATGAATTTCCCACTCATGAATTTACTGTCTCCTTCTGCAGAGAAGGTTGGCAATTTGATTGTTTACTCCTGGGAGGTGTTCTGCTAGAAGATAAATCTTGTGATGGATCGCCCAATTCCAAATGGCTTGAGCGAGTCTTGACAGTTGGAGAGAGTGTGCCCCCCCTCTCCCTCTGCTTTTGCACATAATACATTGCTGTCATGTTGTCTGTTCGGATTAGGACAGTTTTGCCTATGAGGTGAGTTTGAAAAGCTTTGAGCGCTAGAAAAACTGCTAGTAGCTCTAGATAGTTGATGTGGAGGCTTTTGTGTTTGTTGCTCCACAGGCCTTGTATTGTGTAATCTTGGAGATGAGCACCCCAACCTATCAGAGATGCGTCGGCTGTGAGCACGATCTGTGGAATAGGGTCGCTGAAAAGCCATCCTTTTGATAAGTTTTGTAGGTTCCACCACTGCAGAGAGCGATGGGTTCAGCCATCTACCAAAACTAGATCGGTTAATTGACCCTGCGACTGATTCAAATAATGTGCCAAGCACTCTTGTAGAGGGCGCATGTGAAGTCTTGCATGGGGTACAATTGCGATGCAAGATGCCATCATTCCTAGCAGTTGCATGAACACTCTGGCTGGTAAGGCTTGGTTGGACTGAAACTGTAGTATGATAGACTGAATATTGTGAATTCTGGCTACATTGGGAGAAGCTAGAGCTTTGACTGTGTCTAGAGTGGCTCCTAGGTAAGACTGCATCTGTGATGGATGCAGGTGAGATTTTTGTGCATTGACCGTGAACCCTAGTTGATGAAGTAGGTCTATAGTGATCTATGTGTGTTGTAGACAGTTTTGGTAAGTGCTCGCTTTGATGAGCCAGTCGTCTAGATAGGGGAAGACGTGAATATGCTGTCTTCCCAGATGAGCCGCGACTACTGCCAGACATTTGGTAAATACTCTGGGCGCTGTAGTCACTCCGAAGGTAAGTACTTTGAATTGGTAATGCTTGCCTGCTATCACAAATCTGAGGTATTTGCGATGAGCCAGATGAATCGGAACATAAAAAATATGCGTCTTTTAAGTCTAGAGTAGACATAAAATCTGCCTTCTTTAAAACTGAAAGTACCTGTTGAAGGGTCACCATGTGGAAGTGTTCTGACAGTATATAATGATTTAACTCTCTGAGATCCAGAATAGATCTTAGGGAACCGTCATTTTTGGGAATGAGAAAATACAGAGTAAACCCCTGAGCCCTGGTACTGTGTTGGAACCGGCTCTATGGCTGCTTTCAGTAAGAGAGATTCTACTTCCTGTTCGAGCAATTGTAGGTGTTCTGCAGACAATTTGTGAGGGCGAGGTGGAATATTTGGAGGATTGCTGGTAAGCTCCAGGCAATAACCATGTTGGATAATTCCAATCACCCATTTGTCTGTTGCTATAGATTGACAAATAGGGAGAAGTTGTTGAAGTCTTCACCCGACAGGTGTGGTGTAGTCGGGGGGAAGCGAGGTTCAAGTCACTGCTTATTAGGGGAAGGGGAGTTACGGGATGTGTTTCCCTTACCCCTACCTCTAAAGTTGTTCCCTCTATAACCTCCTCGAAAAAATCCTCTTGAGGGAGAGGACTGGTTGTTACCTTTGTAGGTGGAGGAATTCCGGTCTGAGGATGTGGTTTTAGAACCCCCTCGGTAAAGGGAACGACGAAAGGAGCCTCTGTTTGAAGGAGATTGGAGCGCTCCCATGGACTTGGCCGCTTCAGTGTCCTTTTTCTTTTTTTCTAATGCCTGATCTACTTCGGGACCAAAAAGATGTTTCTTGTCAAATGGTGGGTTAAGAATGGATTGTTGGACCTCGGGCTTAAACCCAGAGATCCTTAACCAAGCAGGTCTCCTAAGCAAAATGGTAGTAGTGACCTCTCTAGCCGCAGTATCAGCAGCATCTAGAGCACACTTTAAGGAAGAATTTGAAATTAGCTTACCCTCATTTACTAAATCTTGCGCTTTAGCTTTATGCTCGTCTGGGAGATATTGAAGCAATTGCTCCATTTCATCCCAGTGTGCCCTGTCATACCTGGCTAGAGGGCCCTGTGTATTTGCAATGCGCCATTGATTTGCAGCTGTAGCAGCTATGCGCTTGCCAGAAGCGTCTATTAACTTAGACTCCTTATCTGGTGGAGGAGCATCCCCTGATGTTTGGGAATTAGACCGCTTACGAGCATTAGACACTACCAGTGAATCTAGTGGCAACTGGCCCTTGATAAACACTGGGTCTGTTGGGGAGGCTTTATTCTTCTTGTCAACCCTAGGAGTCAAGATGCGTGCTCGTACTGGGTCCTTAAATATATCATCAGCGTGTCTCATCATGCCCTGAAGTGTTTGTGATGACCTATGTGTGGATCCTAAGATCTCAAACAAAAAATCTTCTTCTAATGATTCTTTGTGCAGTGCCACCCCATGATATTGTGCAGCCCTGGCAATGAGTTCCTGGTGGGATACATTGTCGTCTGGAGGAGATGGCTTGGCTGGGTAAAGGTCTGGGTCATTATCTGCTGGAGGATCAATTGTATAATCCGTCCACGGATCTACTGGTAAATGTGTACCCCCATCATCATCCTCATGGTAAGATTGTGGAGAATCCTGAGGTGTGATTTGCAAAGGATTTGAAGGTGGAGAAGGAGGTGGTGGAGGGGATGATGGTGGTGGATGAAAAGGACTGGTAGCAACAGATTTCCTCTTTAAAGGGATCTTGTAAGGAGTGTTCTCATCAGGAAGCTTATGTTTCTGAGGCAGCTTGGTATGAATATGACCAGCCTCAGTGCTAATATATAGTCTCTTTTGCTCAGGATCCGTTTTCGGTGGAACAATGTCTAAATTCGGATCCGAAGTAACATCTTTTGGTTTCAGCGCCGACATTTTCGGCACCGGTGCTTTCGATGCCGGCGTGTGCTGGCCTTTCGGTACGGAAGATTTCGGCTCCGAAGGCTGCTTGACTTTCGGCATGGAGGATTTCGGCTCCGAGACGAATTTCTGTTTGGAACCGGAGGGCTTCGGTTCCGACGAGGACTTTTGCCAACTCGGTACCGAGCTGGAAGGCTTGACTGGCTGTTTCGGAGCCGGGCCTGGAGGCGGGGCATCGGAAATGTCGTCTCGGTGCCGACCTTGGCCAGAGGTGGTGCCAAAGCCTTGTGCTTTTTGGGAGTGATTTGAAGGGGCAAGGGGTCTTCTGTACTCACATCACCTTGTCCCTGCGGCAGTTCTTCGGCGTCGAGGTCTATCTCGAGCTCAGAGTCCTGCACGGAGAAGGCTTCTTCCTCCTCTTCCACTGATGCCTCAACGTCTTCTTGACCAGAATCTTCACCGAAGATGTCCGGTGTGTCTTCGATGCTCTGATGCTGCATCTCTCGAAGTCGAGCTCGATGATCGCGAAGAGTTTTTTTCGATGGAAACGATCTGCAAGCGTCGCAGTCTTCTTCCTTGTGCTCTGGAGACAAGCAAAAGTTACACACCCTGTGAGATACAGTGTACGGATACTTCGCGTGGCACTGAGGGCAGTATCTGAACGGTGTCCGTTCCATCGACGGAGAGCTGATCTGACACAGTCAGGCCCGAAGGCCGCCCACAAAGCTTTCCGATCGAAAAGTAGATTCCGTTGACCGAAACGATACGTGGAGGAGTGGGAAACGTGTACGAAACAATACCGTCGAGGGTAGAGAGGATTGCACGTGAAGGGGAACCCGAAGAAAAGTTTCTAATTGGAGCGCAGCAATACCCGTCCGAACCAGAAGGCTGAAAAAACCAATCTAACAATGGAGTCGATGACCATGTGCACTATCACTGAAAGGAGGAGTCACCTTACCTCGTGATCAGGAAAGACTTCTTCGAAGAAAAACAACTTGCAAACATCCGGACCCAACACTACATGGCAGGAGTATGCAAAGCAAGTGTATCTACTGCACACATGCCTCGAACACCCCTCTTTCCCTGTTATTGTATTGGCACTGATTCTATTGCTCCGTTTTTTAATAGAGCTTTAATTTCTTCTTTTAACAGGTTTTGATGTTGCGTAGACATTTTGTGAAAACAAGGTGGTATGTTTGGAGGAGTTGAGGTTAGCTCCACACAATAACCAATTAATCAATCAGGGGTTTTGTAGAGTGTACTACTCACCCGCGAGGGTCTCAAGGCGCTGGGGAGGGAGGGAGTGAGCAGCTCCGCTAGGGTCAATCGAAGAGCCAAGTCTTGAGGTCCCTTCTGAACTGGTGCAGTGTCGGGCTCCGTCGGAGGTGAAGGGGGAGTTTGTTCCAGGTCTTGATAACATCCAACACCCTCTGATCTGATGTGATGTTTACCCATTGTGGAAAGAACTGGTGTAGTCCTCCCCCGACAGATGTTATGTGATTGGGGGAATGGTAGTGGAGTAACTGTTTGGTTGTAGGAGAGGAATTGTTTTTGTTAAAACCTCCTCTACCTCAACCCCTGTTATTATTTCCCCTGTAGGATCCTCTATAATATCCTCTTTGGGAACTTGTTTGAGTTTTGTTAAAAGGGGTGGATGTGTCTGTGGAGGTTGTTTTAGATCCTCCGCGATATGTAGAGCGACAAAAAGTGCCCCTTTGAGTCTGCATTTGTAGTGCTCCCATTGACTTTGCAGTCTCATAGTCTTTTTTTATTTTCTCTAGTAAAGTGTCCACTTGTGGTCCAAAAAGGCGTTCACCATCAAAATGAATATTTTGTTGCACTTCTGGTTTAAAACCAGATACCTTTAGCCATGCATGTCTTCTTAGCATAAGGCTGGTATTTATTCCCCTAGCTGCTGTATCAGCTGCATCAAGGGTGCACCTTATGTTTGAGTTTGATATAAGTTTACCCTCTGATGTAATTTGGTATGCCCATTTTTTGTATTGCTCTGGGAGATGTTGTAAAATGTCTTCCATTTCGTCTCAGAGTGACCCGTCATACCTTGACAACAGACCTATAGAGTTAGCAATTCTCCAGTGATTAGAGGATTGTGCTGCCACCCCTTTCCCTGCTGCATCTATACGTTTGCTCTCTTTGTCTGGTGGTGGACCATCACCAGTTGCTTGAGAGTTTACTCTTTTACGTGCTGTTGCAACTACTTAGGAATCAGGTGTAAGCTGAGTCCTAATGTAGGTAGGGTCTGTTGGGGAAGGCTTATATTTTTTCTCCACTCTTGGAGTGATAATCCTAGATTTTAAGGGCTCTTTAGAAATATCAGTAGTATGTCTAAGCATACATTAGTAGATATTGGGTTGATTTTTGTGTGGAGGAAAGAGTTTCAAATAAAAGGTCAGCCTCTATTTCCTCAGTATGCAGAGGTACCTTATGAAAATTTGCTGCTCTATTTATAAGGTCATAACATGTAGTGGTATCATCCAGTATCGGCTCCTGGAGGGAGTGCTGCGGGGCGGTGGGGCGGGGCGGGGGAGGGGCAGGGTGGTGGGTAGTAAACTTCGGCTTACGGCCGAACTGATTTAAGTACATAAATAAATAAATAAAACGAATTACATTGCGCGCGCTGCATCACAATCGGCGATGCAGCGCGCGCAATGTAATTCGTTTTATTTATTTATTTATGTACTTAAATCAGTTCGGCCGTAAGCCGGAGTTTACTACCCCCCACCCTGCCCCTACCCCGCCCCACAGCACTCCCTCCAGGAGCCGCTACTTGTATCATCTGGTGGAGAGGGATAAAGATCTGGATCAGTGTCATCTGGAGGATCTGTGTCAAATGTATCCCAGTCATCTTGTGTAGGTAGTGTGTGTTGATCACCATCATCACCCCCATCTCCTGTAAAAGAGTGTACTGACTCTTCGGAGTGTATATCCTCAATGGTCTGGAGACAGTTGAGGTGAAGATGTACGTGGTACTGGAGGAGGAGTAATCCTAAGTGGACTGGTGGCTTTATCCTCCTGTTTTCTTTTCTTTGCAGGAATTACATGTTCTTGAGGAGGTCTATTAAGTATTCGTCCTGTATCTGGATGAATTACTAGATGTTTTTGTTTAATGTCCAATTGCTGTTGCAATTTTTCAAAGACTGGTTGAACCTCCTCCGAAGAACGATCAACTGTACGTTTTTAAGGCTCTATTTTGTCTCCTGTATGCCTGGGTGACGAGTGTTTCGGATCCGAGGCTTTAGATTTAGAGCTAGAGTCCGAACGTTTTTTCGGATCCAAAGGTTTCGGAACCGAAGATGTGGATGCGTCTGCTTTGGATGTTTTTGGCTCCGAAGATTTTTTCGATTCGGATGTGGACTGTTTCGGATCGATAATCTTTGACTGTCTTTTCGAAGCTGAGCCGAGGACAGACTTTCTGTGATCAGTCGTTCAGTGCCGACCATGGCCCGAAGGCAGTGGAGGCCCAACAGCAGACTTTTGTACCTTGGGTGTAACTTTTTAGGGCAGATTACTCACCGTTTGTTGCCCAGGTGTAAGGGTCTCAGAGTCAGAGCTTTGTTCTTGAGAGAAAGTACCCTCATCTACAGCTGATGGATGTGCCTCCATTTCTGTTTCCGGTTCCTCCGAACCGATAATGTCTGGTGTATCATCGATGCTGCGTCAAGACATTTGCATTCTTCTTGCTTTACAGTCCCGAAGAGGCTTCCACTCTGAACCCTAAAAACACCCTTGCCCTAACATACATACATATATATTTTATTTATTATTCATTTAAGAGTTTTATATAGCGCTTGTCAGACCCGAAGGTATCAGAGCGCTTTACAACAATTATGACGATAACGGACAAACATTAGTTCAGTAAACAGCATTGTCTTGTGTCGAATCAGTTTAAGGCCTGGAGGGGAGCATAGAAGGGGAGCAAAAGACAGGTGGTGTAGGAACCCTCTTGCTTTGGTCGATTGTTTATCATCTGGATGAGATTCCTGTAGCAGAGGCACTCTGTCGCGCGGGATGGTTGCTATCCAGTTGTTTGAGGTATCAGCAGAGGAAGAGATTCTTGAGCTGTCTTTCGAAGCTCATGAAGGAAGTGTCAATCCTGATATGGACTGGGATGGAGTTCAAGATTTTAGGGGCATTTTCCGAGAAGGAGCGTGCCAAGGTTTTTTGTTTGCGAGTTTTGGGTGAAAGGAGAAGTAGTGTGTTGGTGCTCCTAAGATTTCTGGTCTGGCCTGCCTTTTTGAGTTTGGATGCAAGGTAAGCTGGTTTGCCAGAGTGAAGGACTGTGTTGGTGAGACCTGCAGTTCTGAAGTTAGAATGCACTTCAATCGGGAGCCACTTTAGTTCTCTCAGAGAGGGTGAGATGTGGTCGTATTTCTTGACTCTGGTGACCATCCTAGCAGCTGCATTTAGGGTTGTTCTGCGGAGGGCTAAGTGTGATTTTGCCATGGGTTGTATTCCCGTAGTCCAATCTGGACATAACCAGAGATTGTGTGGCCTATTTAAGATCATTAGGAGGGAGGAAGGGTTTGATTGTGTTGAGGAGTTTCAGGTTGTAGAAGGGGCTCTTTACAGTGCTCTTTATATGTTTGCTCATGTTCAATCGTGAGTCCAGAGTGATTCCCAGGGACTTTGCGGAGTCAGCCTGGGTAAGATTGCAGTTAAGAGCATCAATGGATTTTAGCCATTCTTTAATTTGGGGGTGGAGGGGGTGTTCATTGTTGAATATGAGGAGGATTTCCGTCCTATCTTGGTTGAGTTTTAGCTTGTTGTGTGACAGCCAGTGCTGGACTTCTATGAGAGTGTCATTTAGTCTATGTATGTCATCTACTGAGGATGTTTTGGAAGGGGATGTTGGCTATTTTTTAGTATGATGGTGATAGGCTCCATGTAGATGTTGAACAGTGAGGGGGAGAGAACTGAACCTTGTGGGACCAACCCAGGTTATAGGAAATATGTCATAAGTAGAATTGTTTATTTTTATTTGTTGTGAGCAGTTTTGTAGGAAGGATGTGAACCATTGTAGGTTATATATTTACACACACACACACACACACACAATATACCTACTTGCGAAATACTTACATTTTTGTGGTAAAGGCATATTCGTTGTAAAAATATGCGTGATAAAGGCATGCGTGGTAAAAATGCATGTGTTGTAAAGCTTGCGTAGTAATGGTATGCGTGGTTCCGACCGCATTGTAAATGCTGTTTCGGATCTTGGTTTGGCAAATGTAGGAATTTACTGTTAGGTTCAGTATGCTATTCCATTAACCAGATTTGAACAATGCCAATAATCGAAACAAGGTTATCATTTTGAATCTATACAGGGGAGATTTACAGTGGGTCCTGGGCTTCCCGTTTTCATTTGTATGGAGAGAAAGGGTGAAAACCTTGCCTGTGCAGTTCCTCTGTTTGAGAAAGTGCCTCTTTTGACATGGTTAGCCCCCCATTTTTTTGCCTGAAAAATGATGTGGTTTTGACTGAACGTTCACAGGATCCCTGCCAACCAAGTTCCCGTGCCAGAGCTCCTGGTACCTAGGGCATTAGGACTGAAGAAGGTCCCTTAGGGACCCCTCACCAAGGCCGTGAAACTGACATTGAAGCCTGCATGCTTTGGTGCAGAGAAAAACAACAAAGTCGACATGGCACATTGTCTGTGTGCCATGTCAAGAAGCACTGCCTAAGGTATAGGTAAGTCACCCCTCTAGCAGACCTTACAAGCCCTAAGACAGGGTGCACTGTATCTCAGGTGTGGACATATCTGCATGAGCAGATATGCCCCTATACAATTTGAGTCTATTCTTAATATTGTAAGTACCAGGGAAGTCATTAAGAGTACATGGGCAGGAAATGCATAAACAATTAGACCTAACAGTGGAACCTTCTAGCTGCCAGCACCTAACCTATTATCACTCCATCAATCTTGTCCCTTCTATACTAGCTGGGATCTGTGTGCACACTGAATGGCACCCACCGTCACAGTGCTTGTTCCCTCAGGAACCTAACACTTCAGAACAAAAGCACAGGTGCACCACACAACGGAATTTGATCAATAAGGACAGTTATGAAGTCCATATCCAGAAAAGAAAGTTCTTCAAGTTTTTCTTTTTATTCCATTTTCATTTTACGTAGATAAAACACAGAGTCCAGTTCTAATGACTCAACACACAGTACAGCCGACGCGTTTCGTCCTAGTGCAGGACTTCTTCAGGGCACTAGATGATGGTAGAGTCAAACACTTCCATGAACTGAAAGGTCATAGGATTCCCTGCTAGTGAGCTGTTTCCCGTCCGGTATGTCATTATATCAAGGATTAGAGCCGTCTATATAAAGGCCACGACCAAATAATGACTAAAAGGCACGTCCCACAATGGTGATGTCCAACACCGCCAGGTTATGTTACGATGGTGTTCAAAGCAAATCCTGTAGGAGTTTATCTTCAAATTATCACGCGAAGGCCTAGAAGTAAGAGAGGTAACACCACTTGATGAGGGATAGGCTTGTACAATAAATAACACCGATAGACCTATAATACATCCGAGCAAAGGGGACGTCCCATCGCAAAACAACTCTTAAGTTGCAAACCAATTAGGCAGGAAACCAACAGCCGAGATAAGACTGTCGCGGTCAATGGGAGCGCTGGGGATCATAACAGCAACCAAAGAGCCCGGCTCTTTGGTTGCTGTTACGATCCCCAGCGCTTTTGTTCTACATGGGCAGGAAACTCGGCAACTCGAGTTTCCCAGCACTGTGATGGCTTTGCTAAACCCAGGAGTGTTTGGTACCAAACAACTCCTCTTAATAAACTCACAATCATGCCAGTGTTGGATTTATTAGAACATGTACCGAGAGGGCACCTCAGAGGTGCCCCCTGAAAACCTACCAACCCTGGTGTGGTTTCTGACTGGCTTTAGGCAATCGGCCACCACCGGACATGTTTCTGGACCCATGGGGTGAGAGCCTTTGCTCTCTCTAACCAGAAACAAAGCCCATCCTGGGCAGAGGTGTCACACCTACTCTCCCAGGCAGGCACAGTGCTCGGGAGGGAAACTTCAAAGGACTTGCCACCTTTGTAAAGCGAACCCAGCCTTTGCTGCTAGCAGCAGATGGCAGCCCCCAGTTCACACCCCCACTTTTGGCGGGAGAACCGGTGGGAAAACTAAGTGAGAATAGGAGATGTGCCACCCCCTGTGCTTACCTTAACCCCCGGAGACTGGGTTATTAAACCGTGTTACTTACCTGTAAGCAGCATCTCTTCAATTACCCCCTTTCTCCATTGGATAACATTGGCACCAGATTCTGATTCTGAACCCTGCACCCATCCGCTCCTGTGCCGCTGGAGGTGCAGAGTTGTTACATACCTGAACCTTGCCTGGTGTTGATTCTTTATCCTGAAAACTAAGACTGTAAGTTGCAAAATTACCTGCAAATCTGCATTCTTGTTTCCCTCCCATAGGTTAACATTGCTAAACTGAAAAATTGCACTGTGTCCACTTTTTAAAGTGAAAAGTATTTTTATTGAATAACGTACTCACCTTTTAATGTAAATCTTGGTCTTAAAATAAATCTGGAAAGAAGCGTATTTTTCTAAAATTGGTGTGGATCTCCTTTCTTGTGTCGTGTGTCATTTATTAATCACTGTGTGTATAACAGGTCTCTGTTAGGCCTAAGGCTGCTTGACCACACTACCACAAATAGAGCACTTTGGGTTTTCATAGAAGCCCTGTACACTTCTGGGGGAATCTCTGGACTCCTTACACGATATAACCAATTACTGGTATCACATAAAGAGCCAGCTTCCTACACTCTGGCACCCATTCAATGGAGGGCTTTTGAACCGGTAATTGGACAACTGGGGGTTTGTTTTGAAATACGGAATGGTGTGCAAATGAATTGTGGAAGACAAAGAACAAAGATTTTTTGATTAGGATCAGAACCCAGATGTTCTGGGTTGCAAGTGTCCACAGATGGTAATCATAGACAATTGTCCACTTATTTTTGTCACCTGGATGAGTCAAAAAGCAGCTGTTAAGTAGGAATACATAACAGCATCCTGTTGTTTAATAAACCATATCCACTTAATGCAGAAATAAAATGCAAACTAGAAACACTTGGAGACCTATTCACAAGGGGAAAATGGATTGCAAACATTTAGGTTAACCTCTGAATGTACCTTTCTTTTAAGCCTACCAGGAATTCACAAAGGGATTCCTGATAGACATATATGCATTCTCCACCATGAACGAGTATGGCAAAATCTGCTGTAGTAAATGCCACTCAAAAGATGGGAAGTCAGAGATCTAAGATGTAGTTTGCTTTGGAAGTTTGGGAACGTCCACAAACATGTAAGTCTGAAAACATTACCAAACTCCTCTCAGGCTTCCTCCCGTCCTGGAAATGGTCAGAGATTTACTCCAGTCAAAGACTGGAGTAATTCCCCTTCCATGAGGAGAAAGGGAATAAATCACCCTCTGATATGGTGGGGTGTAGGGTAATGGCTTTCACCGAGGGGGAAAAGGAAAATGTCACGCTGTAAGCATCTGTTTGTGGCATGTAGTGCTGTAGATTCACATGCAGGGCTTAGCTGTAGATGGAGCATAGAGAATATCGATAGAGTAAAGGTAAAAAGATATCACCATCGGCCACAACCACAGGTGACCGGGGAGGAGGGTGGGCACATGTGAATCTACAGCACTGCATGCCACGAACAGATGCTTAAAGGGTAAGTAATATTTTCCTTTTCTGGCATGTGTAGCTGTAGATGCACATGCTGTGCATAGACTGCAAGGCAGCCCTCCCAAAAAAGTGGTTGCTTAGCCTGAGAATGTTGTAAAAGATTGGAAAAGAGTACTTAGGACAGCTTGGCCAACATTAGCTTGATGGCGTGCTAAGACATGCACGCAATGTTTAGTAAACGTGTGAGGGATTGATCATGCAGCTGCTTTGTAGATGTCAGCTAGAGGGATGTTACCCAACAAAGCAATCGAAGCCCCTTTCTTGCGAGTGGAGTGTGGCCTCGAAACGATGGTCAGGGGTCATTTTGTTTTGGCATAACAAGTCGGTATTCACCTTACAAGCCAACGTGAAAGCCTGCTTTAGAAATAGCATGCCCCTTGTGTGGTTTGGAGAAAGACAGAAAAAGCTGTTGTGTTTTACGAAAGGGTTTTGTTCTGTCAATGTAGTACAAGCGCTCTTTCGACATCCAAAGTATGCAGAGCGCGTTGCGCCACAGGCTCTGGACATGGGAAGAACACCAAGAGTTCTATTGTTTGATTGAGATAAAAGCTAGGGCCTACCTTGGGTAGGAATTTAGGTTAGGTTCTTAGGACCTCTCTGTCATGATGCACTCTTTCAAGGTTAGTGCATGTATTTCACTGATGCCTGAGGGAAGTTATGGTTACAAGGAAAGCAACCTTCCAGGAAAGAAACTGCAATGGGCAAGAATTAAGTGGTTCAAAAGGAGGGCCCATTAACCTAGTGAGTACTATGTTGAGATTCCACACAGGAGAGAAGCATCTGTGGTGGGATAACCTGTTTAAGTCCTTCCATAAAATCCTTAATGACCGGGATTCTAAAAAGTGAAATGTACTGCCTATTTTAAAGGGAGGCAGCCACAGCAGCTAAATGGAGTCTGATAGAATGTAGGCAAGTCCCACTGGGGCTGGGAAGCTTGCGTGCCGTGGTGGCTGGGCAGATAGATATGCGGCTGGAAGCCCCTTCCGTGGTCACGAAAGGAGTGAAAGGCAGACTGGGGTTGGTGGGGGCCATGGAAAGGCCCAAGGACCTGGCCGTAGCTCTGCTGTGCTTGAAGCACTCCAGCAGAGTCCGCCTTGTCTCCGAAGAGACAGGACCAATTAAAGGGCATGTCCATAAGTGAAACGTGGACGTCCCCTGAAAAGCCAGTTGACCTCAGCCAGGTGTGGTGCCGTAAGGCCACCAACGAAGAAACCGCTCTGCCTAGTGAGTCGCTCGTGTCCATCCCACATTCAATTGTGAACTTAGCTGTGTCTTAGTCATATCTTGGGAGAGTATGGCCTGGCCTTCTAATGGACCATAGGCGGCACCTGTGCAACCTAATCCCAAAGGGAATGGGAGTAACGGCCCAAAAGGCATGCAGAGTTCACAGACCGCAATACCAGGCTGATGGAAGAAAATTTTTTTTTGCCCAAGGTGTCTAGCCTTTTGGATTTCCTATCTGGTGGGGTAGCAGGGAATGTGCCAGGATTTACTTGGGAAGTGGAGGCTTGGACCACCAAGCTCTCCGCGGTGGGGTGTTGGGTGAGGAAAGAGGGGGTCCCTGGGGGAGGGCAGTGGGAGTGGGCAATTGTAATGTAATGTAAATAAAACTTATAGAGCGCAACTCCTACCCGAGGGCGTCTTGGAGCTGTAGGACTCTGAACAAGGGCAACAGAAAGAGTCACTGCGATAGGCGGAGCTCTAAGATGATTCATCCTGTGTAAAAAGCCAAGTTTTTAAGCCTTTTCTGAGCGCCTGTGCAGGGCTTGGACCAAGCCCGAAGCAAGATGTCCGTGAGGGTTTCATTAAATGGGAGAAGCTGTTCTGTAGATGCAACTCCCGGTTGGTCTTGACAGCCATGGAGGGCCGTTAAAGGTCCAGGACCTCGCCCGCCCTCCTCATCACCATAGCAAATGAGGCTCCCTTCTTCATAGCCACGGTAGGAGGAGAGACCAAGCCAGTATCTGGGCAGGTGTCCAGCCCACTGGCATCCACCAAATCCTCACACCAGTCCATGTTGGGGTCCAGGGGCTGGTATTCTTCAGGGTCCAATGGCCACTCCCGAACTTCCCCAAATCCTAGAGCTTAGGAACAGGGCTTAGGCTCTGGCCTGGAGGGAATGGCTCCAGTCGGCAGGGGCTGCAGTCAATAGCATTGCTTTTGGACGGTGCCACCAGATGGCGCTGTCGACAGGGGTGGGGGGGGGGGGGGGGGAGTCGGTGCCAGGTAAGGTTGTGGTGGTTTGACCTGTGCCAGTACGGATCCATCTGTGGTTCCAAAGGGCCCGAATGGTGTTGCGGGCGGACCTGCTGATGGGGAACCAGGAGGGGCCCCTCCCGAACCTGCAGGGCCCTAAGTTGCTCCAGCGGGGACAGACCACCCATGGTCTCATGAAAATCTTTGGACGGAGTTCGCTATGGCTTCTGGAAACTCGGGATGGCGCGGAGATGGCCAAGCCGTAGGCTCAACCACGGAGCCACGCCTCGAGTGACGACGCTCCCTTGTCTCGTCGGATGACTTCGACGGATGGTGTAAAGTCCAAGACCTCTTTGACTTCTTCCTCTTGTGCGACTTTCCAGAGTGGGACGACTTTGACTGCAGGGAAGAGCGATGGCTCTGAAACCAATCCTGGGACCTTCCTCTCGACCGGGATCGAGACCGCCACAGCCTTGCATGTTGAGGGATCGCTCCCTCAAGGCCTTGGGGTGCATGGCGCAACAGTCGTCACGGGCCGTGGCTGCGCTCAAGACACCAGAGACAGATGAGGTGCGGGACAGTCACCAACATTTGCCAGTGACAGGACTTTAATCCAGCCTTCCTCTTTGACATCCCTGCCAAACCAGGAGACAAATCTCACAGAGCTGCGACAAAAAGCAGAAAAAAGGCAGTCAAAAAGTGACTGGGGGTAGCTCTCCCTGGATCTGCGTTGACTGGCATGGAAAGAAAAGAAGTGACATCAGCGCGCTGGGGTGGCGCCTATATAGGCACTGCACACGTCACTTCCGGTGCCGACGATGCCACCTACGGGCGTGCAGGGGTACTGCTCACAAAATATTTCTGGCTCCAGTCTGACGCCTGGGGATAACTCTAAGGTAAGGAATCTGCAGCTAGAAGTCTCCATCAGATAATGCTAACCATGAACCGTATGTATCTTCTATGCATAGGGTGGATGGGTATGTGGAAGTAGGCATCCTTGAGATCGAGGGTGGCCATGAAGTCGCATTGCTGTAGATGAGGGATGACATCCTGGAGTGCTATCATGTGGAAGTGTTCTGACAGGATGTATCTGCTGAGGGGTCGGAGGTCGAGAATGGGCCTGAGGAAGCCGTCCTTTTGGGGGATTAGAAAGAATAGAGAATACATCCCTTTGCTGCGGTGTTGTGGCAATATTGGCTCTATGGTCCATTTGGTGTGTAGTGCGTCTATCTCCTCATGGAGCAGACGCTGATGTTCTGGGGATAGTCTGTGTTTGTGGGGTGGAATGTTTGGTGGTGGTGTGTGTGTGTGTGTTCTAAACAGTACCCCTCCTGTATAATGTCTAGAACTTATTGGTCAGAAGTGATTTCCATCCATACTGGCAGGAAACCCTGTAAACTTCCTCCGACAGGTGTTGTATGATCAAGGGGAATGATAAGAGCTGTTTTGGAGGGCCAGCCCCTTTGGGGCTGCGCCCTTTCCTCTGCCACTACTCCCCTTGTAGCCTCCCCTGTATTAACACCAAAGTCCGGCTATTCAGAGATTTCCGGCAAATGGGTAATTGTTCAAACCCGTAGTTACCGGGTGGTTTACTGAGCAGTTTTTCACAATTTTGGTGAAAAACCACTGATATCAGCTCCAAGCAAGCAGAAAGTGTCTGCAAGAGTGCCAGCGGGGCTGGGGAGAATGGACAGGGAAGAGGTGAAAGGCACGCTTGTGCCTGTTTGGAGGAGAAATATTGGTTCCCACAGAGTGCTGCAGGGGTTGGAGGCAGGCAATGCTATTGACTGCAGCCCCTACACTGCAGTAACCTTGACAGGCCAGGTGTCTCAAGGCTCAGAATTATCGAACCCAGAGTTTTCTGACCCAATAATTACGGGTCTGGACACGTTATTAATTGCAACTTGAGGTACTTCACCCAGAGTTATTGTTTCGAGTGAAGTACTCCATCTGGTAATGACAAACTAAATGGTGTAAAAAGATTGCCCCTTCCACCCCTCAGAGAAAAGTTTAGATAAGGTTTTTGGAAGTGAGCCTCAGACAGCTATTAAGGAAGAAAAAGTCAACCAACTGAGTTCATGATTGAGGTAGGAATATTAAGAGTAGATATTTTTCAAGACGGGTACCGATCTAATTTAAGCACGTAATGGGGACAAGAGTGAACTTTGGTCCTAAGCTACATGTGGCAGATTAGATGAAGTAACAGATAGTAAGTCTGCTAAGATAGGAGAGGGCATCAGAGGGATTGCTAAACCCAATGCCCCCTCAATGCTTTGTCTGTGTCATTATTTTGGTAACCTGATTCAACTGTATTAGTCAACACGTATTAGTCTAGGCACACATGGAAACAGAAAAAGTCTCAGATTTCCTTTCGAGGAAGCAGATCTTGAGGAAATCGAAGGTCTATAAAAAGGAGTCACTCCCAAAGATATGGACCATGATGATGCAATACCTGTTTGGGTTCTAAGGAGATACCTCATTTTATTTGATCCTACCACTAGAAGCTTAGTGAACTCCTTTCTAAAGACAGGAAAGATCCCATCCAGCAATAAGAATGCCATTTTTACTACACCTTCACAGCAACTTTGCTAGACCCTAAGGAAAACTTTAATATTAGACCCTTAGCAGACCTTCCCATATTGGGTAAGTTCATCAAAAGGTAGTGACATGCCAAATTTGGAGCCACCTGGAGAAGCATGGTTACCTAGGCACAGGACAATCAGGTTTCCAGGCCCTTGAAAAGGCAGGTTACGGTGTTAGACATTGTGAATTCTTTACTGTTAATTACTAGCAGTGATGATCTAGTTCTCCTGGTGCTTCGGACAATTTCTGCAGCATTTGACAAGTTAGTGTTCTACTCATTCGCCAAACTGAAACGGATTGGGTAACAAACCTCCAACTTTCTTTGTTTCGCTCATTCTATCAGAGCAGAGATTACAGTCAAAGTGGGGGATGACCACTACCATCGGTGACTCTGATACAGCAATGGGGCATACAGTACAAATGTTATGCCTTCTGTAGCGTGCTACTGATTGGCTTCAATAGGATGATCAATCAATATTACAAACTGCATGGATGTCTCGAGCAAAGTAGCATTTGGATGGACTTCAGTTGGCTCCAACTGAATGAAGTTAAGACAGAAATGTTTTGGTGGGAAAGTCAAGTTTGAGAGACCATATAAGAATAGGCACCACCCCCAACCAGTTGGGCAATTCATCTAAGTCACCCAAATCAACCAAAGATTTATGAACAGGAGGTTCAACATCTAGGGGCATAAATGGATGCAGAACTAACTATGAATCACTAGATAAGTATTTAAGAGCATGTTTTGTCATCAATAATAGTTGCAGCAAGTGATTTATTTCATACCTCCCCATAAAGACCTGAGCTGTTGAGTTAACTCCCTTTTGGACTAAGCAGTCTTTACCCATACATCCCCCAATAGTTGATCAATAAGTTGAACATGACTCACAGTATGGGACAATAGCGATAGGTACGTGAAAAACTGAAAATATGCCAGAAGGGTAGAGACAAAGCCAATGGTTTAGACTGGAGGATTGGATTTGCTTCAAAGTCCTCTGCCTTGTCCACTAGGCGCTACAAGGGATAGGCCAAAATTAATTAAGAGCAGATTTACATACTTCAAGTCACTTTAGAATATTGATATTTGTTTGTAAAAACATAGTTCCACAAGTAGATGTCAGTATCAGAAAGCTGGGAAAAGAAGCTTTTCCTTCCTGACCCCAAGGTTTTGGAATGCCTTCACTGACAAAAATGGACAGGAAGACCACTGGGCAAACTTTTGTGCAATGGTTAAACTCCTCCTTTATTGCAACACGTTTGCCTCTGTTGGTTTAATTAAATCACTATGGTCCTGCCCCTTTTAACACCTGGGTATTCCTAGGCAACATGGCACCTCAGTGCCAAGAGACATGCTGCATTAATTGCATAAATCAATCAGAAGCTGAAGTTCTAACAGAGCCTGAAAAGACTATGTGCCTGGCCATGCCCATTGTCTTTGACCTATCAAGTGCACAGGAAACACCCCACGATTATGTGGTTATCGGATATACAGACTAAGCTCTAAAGGTGAGGAGGCACACTGAAAGTGTACCTCCACTCATAGTCAAGGTTGGTTACCACCCCCTCTCACTAGGCTGTAGTGTGACATTCAACTGATACCAGCTGTTATTATCCCAGGAGTTTTTTGCTTAACACCCTCGGTTAGGAGGACTGAAGACATGCAAGATGGGTTGATCTAATTCTTGTGCTGTTACAGGATTAGAAATGTTTGGAAGTGGTCAGATGTGTTCTCCTTGAAAGTGAGAGATATTTTTTATCAAAGACAGACAATAGAACAGACTAATGCCGGAGAACCTCATGACTCACATGATCTACTGGCGACCAGAACATATATTGCGGACAGACTTTGTCATCTCTATCTCTTACTGTGCCAATGCTGTATCCGAAAACACCACAAAGTGTGACAGTTTTACAAACACTACCCCTAACTGTGCCAGATTTGCCATACACTAGGCGACTACTGTACCAGCTTGTACACTGGCAACACATTCACTCTGCTAGCTGTGCTTTCCCACAATCCACAACTACTATATTAGCTATGCACTACTTGTTCACCTGCAATAACATCGCACCTACAGTTACTTTCAGCGAGTCACCTTACCTTCAGCTGCTCTTCAGAAATGACTAACACCTGGTGGCTGCCCTGCATATCAGGGCTTTTGGACAGATCATGTGCCACTTCCAGGGGCTCTGGAAGAGGCACGCTGTGTCCATCTAAGACGATGATCCCAACCACAGGCGCACGATGCATGAGCTGGATCTCCTTGGCTAGGGGCGGAAAGAATTATTGTTAGACTGCGGAGTTCAAACAACCTGTAAATCCTATGAAGATTATGGGTCAAGAGTCTCAAGAGAATTGAAGTATGAGTAAGGGAACAGGGTTAGAATAAAATGACCCAGGGAATCTCAATACCACACATACAAAATCAACAGAGTTAAGAATCCCAAGGAGCTAGAATGATGGCAGGACTTTGCTAGGTAAAATTCAACAGTATTAAGGAACAAGGCCTCAAACAGATGGTCTATATATAAGCCATATAAAGCCTAACGAGAGAAGGGAACAATGTCCTGAAAGGTTCAAAGTATTATCCATGCAAAATCCAATAGAGTTCTGTAAAAACACAAAGGTACTGAATGTGATCCAGTTATCACCTTGATTTGCAGTCACCATCTCGTCTGCCCTCCGCTCTGCCGGTGGGACCCGTAAGGAAAAGGCATACACTGTGCCACCGTTAGTGCCTGCCCACAGCGAGGGACAGTGCCGAGAGCCTGCAGTGGGGAAACACAAAGTACATAACTTCTCCTCATATAATGTTAACTTGCTTTTTATACAGAGCTTCATATCATACTTCTGCTGTTCCTGAGTGCTATGAATAATGTTTGTTACTATAGCCAAATTTAATGGAACTCAAATTCCTGACTTCTGAAAGATGGAAGTTTAAGTTGGCCTTCCTGGGATTTGAAATCACTACCTGCCACCCACAGTGATTGTCATTTATCTTACTGAGCGATGTTGCTGTCATATGGAGAAAGGCACAACTACTTATTCCGTATGGCAACATCACAGCCAGCAAATTGTGTTGATGTTAGGAGATTATATGGGAATGCATAGAGTCTGAAAAACAAGAAAGCAGAATGGCTCAACAAAAAAGAAAAAATATACGGAGAAATATTAATGAAGCTGAGGGTAGTAGGAGAGGAATATAGGAAGCTAGGAGGCATTGTGTGTATGTGTGTGTGTGTGTAAACATCAATGTGTCAACTATGGCCTATGAGTCAAGACCTTTGTCCGCACACCCTCTGCTGTACGGCACCTTGCATATTTGATATATATGTTATGATACGTTATAAATATGTATTTTATTATCAAACATTTTTATGATAATGTGTTTTCTTTTCAATCAAACGCAGAATGTTATCTTTGATCTGTAAGGGAGTATATTACAGCACCGTGCAATTATTCCCATCATGTCAGTATCAGAAGGACACTTTCTCATGCTCCTCATCCCAAAAAAATCTTTGCCAGTATTGCTTTACATATATTCTGTACTATAATGACTTATCATAAAAGCCTCTAATAATACAACTCCAGAAGTCTTGTGTGTGTGTGTGCTGATTTGGGGAAAAGGTGAGGGAAACATATTTATAACCTGTCTGTCTCTTGCAAGATGGTTTGCTCTCCCAATATGTATTTTTCTTCAGGCAAGCTGTGGGAGAGAGACATGTCCGGCTTCTATGTTCTGCATAGTGGAATACCTTTAATGCCAGGGGGCCAAGAAAAATCTTGGCAATCAGATAGGCGCACAGATGAATTGAGCTAGAAAGTCCAGTAGCTGTGTAAAAATCTGCCTAAAAATGGAAACACCTTGAAAAGGAGCATTTCACCTAAAAACCACAGCATGAAACAAGCAAGAGGTGACCATATACAACCACTGTAAATGAAAGATGGACTTGCCAAGGTCTAGGAAAGAAGAAGAGTAACATGGGAGGGAAGGGGCCTGACTAAGGCTTAAAAATTTTAAATGGGAGAGAAGGGGCAGACCTGGTTGTGGGCAAATAAAAGTCATAAACATGAGCCCATGGGCATGTATCTGATAGATTTGCCTGCAGGAAACCATGAGAGACAGAGGAGCTTAGCTGCTGTCAGGTATGAGAGAGAAAGACCACTACTGTGGGCAGGTCAGAGAGATGAATTCATTTACAGAGGTAAGGAAGAGAAAGGCTTGGCTACCTGAAAGGAACTGGATAATGCAGGCTAGCTGCAGGCTGTTATTGTCGTGACGTAACGCAAAAAAGAGGTACGCAGTTCCTCAATATGCAGGTAGTGTCCCAGGCACCCTGAAAGGAGGAAAAATCCTCCTTTTGGAACTAAGGCCCTCACACACCCAGCAAGCTAGGTGTCATGCTTCATCATATGGGTCTGCTCCTCATCGGGTCGGCGCTGCAATACCCGACGGGCACCCATAAAGGGGCTCTTTGCCGGAGATCTTTTGTTCCTGCCGTAAGGGTGCCGTGGGTGTGAGGGACCTAGTGTGAGTGTAGATGTTCTGAAAGTGAATATAAAACAAGTTGGGATTCCTTTGAGAGCAAATTTTATTCTAGGTGGATCCCTACTCGATTAAAAATAATAAGGAGAGGCGACTAACAAGCTACCAAGGTTCAAGAGGCGCTCTACTCCTTGATGGTCGACATGTTTCACGCCAGTTAGTCCAAAGGATCTGGTGGCGTTTCTTCAGGACCGTGAGAAGTGACTATCTACAGTGAATGGGGTGTGCAACATGCCCCATAGCTAAAATATATAAAAGAATAGTGTGAGGATATTACCTACTACTATAAGGATGAACAGGATACTACCTGTTATTACTGGGACGAACCTGCATATAAGGATAGTGAAAAACAACACTTGGTTATGTATCTAAAAGTCGATTGCCCAACAAGGTGCAAGCCGTATTGTGAAACAAGAAAAAAGGGGGGAGGAGGAGAGCCCCTCGCAATTGTTTAGTAATGGCACAATGTCTGCGGTCAGGAGAATGATTATTCATAAACCGCGAGTTAAAAGTACATATTACATGAGTAGCAACATACAAATGGAAATAGATTTAGACAACAATTAACAAGTATCATGGTGATGAAGTGATATCTAGTGTATATCATCGTTGGTGCTTAAGTGAGGAGTGGTGAAGTAAGCAATCTCAAACTCACCTAATGAGCTTCAGAATTACGCCCCATCTGTTACAGCACTAAATAAAGACATCTGTAATAGGATGTCTGGTAACGGTGGGAAAAAACACAACAAAAACAGATGGGGAAGGGTTAAACCTCAAAAAAGGTGTATATATATATATATATATATATATATATATATATATATATATATATATATATATATATATATATATATATATATATATATATATATATATATATATATATATTATTGACCAAACACAAATAGTCAACCCATCTCGTTGCAACAGTAACGGGTAAGACAAGCGAGCCGGCAGTACGTAGGGATGGTCACAGAACATGCCCCTAGCCAGCTTCCCAAGCCCCAACACAAGATGCGGGAATGGTGCGGGCAAGAGTCCCACAGAGAGAATCCAAGCAAGTGCTGTCACTGATCTCGTGTGAGACAGACATCCGCACACACCCACGCCCCCGTGCGGGGCCCACAAGGATAAGAGTCCATCGCGGGTCCAAAAGGGGCAGGCACAGTCACCGTGTATCCACAAATCCCACTGTCAACAATCCAGTCGCTTACCTGTACTCAGTTGCTGTAGAGTGCAGGCGACTCTTGGGGTTTAGATAATACTCACCCGCCTCCACTGGAAGCCGCGCTAACCACCCACCCCTTCGTGCTGCAACCGGGATGGTGCCGAACAGTCAGAAGTGCACCGTTCTTATGCTCCAAATGGTGCGTCGTTGAGGGCTGGCGGGAAGCTAATCGGACCCAGCTGCTGCCACGGCGTATCATGTGACTTGCTCAAGTGTACTGGTGAGCATCAAGTTAGAGTATCGGCCATTTTGGAACGGCTACAGGTGAAGGTGTGTAAGGAATATCCCAAGGTAACTATTGGGATCAAAATGCCTGGTGAAAAAGGAAAACGCGTAATAGAAGACCGGTGAGCTTGCTTGTGCATATACCCCGCGTGCTGTTATTATTGTATCATATCGTGTAACCCTTCAGAGTAGTAAAGGCAGTAAAGGCATGTCGGCCATCTTAGAGTGGCTAGTGGTACTGAATAAACTGGTAGATCCAATCTATTTCAGTACCGAATAGAGAACAGGTTGCAAGATATATCATGTTCAACGCTCCCTATTAACATATTGCTGAATAAGCTGGAATTATACGTACAGTGATATGACTAATTCAGATTTATGTTGAATATCACTTTAAAACAAAGAACTCCAAGGTATTTCATCATTTAGCCCCAGGTGGTCTAGCCCTAGTCGATGCACTCCATCGTTGCTCTATCTTAAATAGAGCTGACTGTGTGATGCGTGGGTGTGCCTCCAGAATTAGCCAGTGTAAACTCTCCGGGGCATGATTTTGTTCCTTAAAATGTGTGTAGAGTTTGGTAGTGGTTTTCAGGCAACGAATGTTGCTTTTGTGTTCAGAAATCCTGTTTTTTACAGGCCGCATGGTCATACCCACATATTTCTTATCGCAAGGGCAAGTCAGTAAGTAAATGCACTGAGATGTGTTGCAGTTAGTGTGAGTGTATATCTTCCAAGTGAAGGTATCTGTTAATGTTATCTCCTTGGTATGTCTAGTTTGAGGACATGCTGCACAAGAGCCACAAGGATAGTGGCCCTGTACCGGAGGGAGGTTCCATAAGGTTCTTTGCGTGCTTTTGTTGGATGACTTGGGTCGTGTATGTACCAGCATATCTTTTAAATTGCTTGTGCGTTTAAAAGCGAACCTTGGTTTGGGGATATCAAGAGATCCTGTATTGAGGATATTCCAGTGTTTGTTTATGATTTTCTTTAGTCTGTTAGAACCTGGTGTGAATGAAGTCACACATGTTAAGATATCACTGGGTTCTTTTTGTATTACTTCTAGCAAGGCCTCTCTGTTGTTATTCCTTGCTTTTTTTAAAGATTTCTCAATTTGACGAGGAGGATAATGTCTCTCAATCAGGTTTTTCGTCAGTGACTCTGCCTCAATTTTGTAATCTTTGACATCACTGCAATTTCTTCTGATCCGGAGAAATTGCCCAAATGGCAAGTTGTCCCTCAATGCTCGTGGGTGATGGCTATTATAAGATAGCAAGCTGTTCCTATCAGTAGGTTTTTTGTACTGGGAAGTATGAAGGTGACCCCCTAGGATGCTAATCTTGAGGTCAAGGAACGGTATACTGGTGGCTGAGATGGACCTTGTAAACCTGAGGTATTCATTCTTCGTATTAACCCAATTACAAAATTCCTCGCAGGTATTAAGGTCACCCTTCCAGAAGACCAGAATGTCATCGATATATCTTTTCCACAGGCTCAAATGTTGTAGATAGGGGTTGCTCTGATGGTAGATAACCTCCTCCTCAAATGCCGCCATATAGAGGCAGGCTACACTAGGAGCGAAGGTACTCCCCATAGAAGTACCTTGAGCCTGATGGAATAGTTGGTTCTTGAATTCGAAAAAATTCTCAGTCAAGGCAAGAGTGGCGCACTGCATGACAAGAGTCACGGGTGTTGGTGATGACCACTCAATCTGATTCAATGATGTCTCTATAACGGTGAGTGTTGCCCTTTGCGGTATGTTAGCGTAAAGCTGTTCAACGTCTAATGTTAGCAGCAAGTCAATGTCTCGTGTGTCTCCTATTTCTCCCATTATACGAAGTATGTCTGTCGTATCCCTCACGTATGACGGAGTTTGTTTCACCAAGGGTTGGAGAAAGTGATCACAAAAAATGGAAAGCGGTTCGAGGATGGAACCTATTCCTGAGACAATTGGTCTCCCCGGGATGGGTGTCGTGCCCTTATGGATTTTCGGGAGGGTGTAAAAGTAGGGAGTGCGTGGTTCCTTAGTGATAAGGAACTCAGCTTCTCTCCTACTCAACCATCCTTTGGTTTCTGCCTCAAAGACCATGGTTGCTATCTCCGTGGTCAGTCTGGTTGTTGGATTCACCGTGATGGGGGTATAGAATTTCCTGTTGTTCAATTGACGGTGGCATTCCTGTTCATAATCCGTGGTGGAATGTATGACAGTAGCACCACCTTTATCTGCTTGTTTAATAGTGATGTTTATATCATCGGCGAGAGACTTGGCCGCCAGTCTTTCGTGGCAGTGGGCAAGTATTGAAGGAAAGAGCCCTGACTACTTTAGTGTTACACAGTTTAAATTTGTGGGTGTTTATGTAGCATTATAAAAAGCAGATAATTATACCTCAGCCTACCTGAGGCTACAGTGTCAAAAATATTTTAACAAGCCTAAAGACCCAATAAAGTATAAACCTTACACAAGGCAACACTCAGCATATCCCCAATGACGAGGCCTGAAAAACCTGGCTGCATTGTAAAGGGACTGACAACAGTAAACTGTTCCTGTAAATATCCAGTAGCTTCCCAATCCCAGCACACTTTATACTGTGAGTTGATTCACAACGTTGCTTCTTACTGACAGATTTAATGCAAAGACATACCAGTGATAAACACTCCTTTCATGAGCTGGATACCAGGATGGAAGGAAGGCCATTTATGACTTTATCCAATATGGCTAGAATGCAGGCATTGGAACACAAGTAAGTAACTAATTATCTGTTTCATAGGATCTTCACTGAGAAGCAGACTAGAAATGGATTGCATCTAAATTTGAAACTCTTTACAAAAAGACTTTTCAAAGCAGCTTGTCCAACTGCAGTATTTGCCCTGGCATTCAAGTCAAAACACTGTTCAGTAAGTATATGTATATAACTGCAAACGGCAGATTTACATATCTTATTTAGCAATAGGTTTCTCAACCATGCCGTTATGGATGTTTTTCCCTTAGTCGAAAGTGCCCAAAGATTTCCTGACAATGGTTTATTCTCTAGTTTGTGAAAGCGCTCTGCATCTGGCACCCCGTGTGTGTTCAAATACTGCATTGTGCTGTTATAGAGTCAGATTAAATTAGAACAGTTTTGGCCTTTAGAGTTGTGATATACAGCACCGAACTTCAAGAAATTGCTATGATGGTGGATCTCTTTGCCCATCCAGAGATCTCGAACTTTCAGAATTCCGAGAAGTGTTCAGCAGCCTACCATAGAAGAATATGCAAAGATTGATTGATTATTAAGATCCTCGTGAAACAAAGCCCCTTTCAACACATTTTCCTCTGTAGACTACTAAGGAAGATAATGTTTTGCTGCCACTGTCAGATTTTATCTTCCCAACTGTCCTCCATTAGTGTACATGGTTTTTCAAACAATTGCTACAAGGTTTATATGTAATCTGGCATTCCAGACAATGAAAATACAGGAGGCCATCAACCACAGAAGGGATGAAACTTTAGCAACTGTCCGGAGAATTTGATGACAATTCAGAAAAACTGACTATGCTCTCTCCACTGCAGGAAAGTGTTTCCCTTGGCTTGTATTCAGTTGCACGCAGATGGACAAGTTATTTCCCTCTGGTAATGCCTTCTTTGGAAGAGACTAACCACAGATTCCTTACCTTTTAAATTTTCCTCCCGGTGTCAGTCTGGATCAAGAAAATCTTCTGCAGTACCCCTAAGCGCCGTGAGGTGATGCCACGTGGCTCCGCAGCGACATCGTTCTGCTCCAGAAGTGATGCGAGGGATCGTATATAAACGCCACCCATGTGCATTAACGTCAGTTGTTTTATGAGCTGTCCGCACCTTTAGATGCAGAGGCCAATCACAAATTGGCTTGAACCAGTATGCAGATCTCTAAAGTAGGACCTTTTTAGGTAGAACAGAGTGCAGTTCACAGAACAGGGAGAATGGCAGGGTCGATGAGGAATTTGCGGTTAGATAGAGTCTCCACCAGAAAAGGGATTACCAAAGGTAAATAACTTATTCTTCTGATAGAGACTTCTAACCACAGATGCCTCATCTTTTTAATAGATACCAAAGCTGTACCATCCAGAAGGTGGGTCAGTAAACTGCTTCAAACCAACAAGTCCTGCAGGATAAAACAGGCAAAATACCTATCTCGATGGACCTGACTGTGTAGATAGCAACGCTTCATGAAAGCATGGAGGGAAGCCCACATACCAACCTGGCAAATCTCCAGAACAGGCAATCCGCGTGCCAATGTAGAGGAAGCAGCCTTGGCTCCGATAGAATGAACATGCAATCCCTCCAGAGACTACTTTTTAGCTAATGCATAGCAGGTTTTAATGCAGAGTACGGATCCAATGGCACATGGTCCTCTTCTGCTCTGCCTTACCCTGCTTCGCTCTGGCGATTCCAATAAAGAGCTGATTATCAATAGTGTGTTCTCTGGTACAATCAATGTAAAAACTAAGCGCTCTTTTCTGATCCAACCGATGGAATCTCTCCTCCTCTTCGGAGGGGTGAGGCAAAGCAAAGAATGTTGTTAGGGAGATGTTTTGCCTGATGTGAAAAGTAGTCACCACTTTCGGAAGGAAAGAAGCTAAGGTTCTCAAAATCAGTTTCTCTGGGTAGCACATGTTGTATAGTGGGTTGGCAGAGAGAGCTTGCGACTCACTCACCTGCCTCGCCGATGTTATGGGGTCGAGAAAGGTTGCCTTGAGGGTAAGGAGCCATAGAGGACAGCTATGCATAGGCTCAAAGGGAGTACACATAAGGAATTTGAGAACCAAATTTAGGTCCCATTGAAGCATGATTAATGGAGAAGGAGGAAACTTATGTTGTAAACCTTTCAAAAACTGCATCACAACAGGTGATTAAAACAATGAAGGCTGATCCAACAACCTCAAAAAACCCGAAAGAGCCAACAAATAACCTTTAACTCTGCCCAAGGCAAACCCTTGCTCGCTAGGGACAATGCGAAACGGAAAAATTCGTAATAATTGGCCTGAAGTGGGCCAAATTTGACGGGTGCTGCACCAGACCACAAGCTTGTCCCAACTACAGATGCACACAAATAAAAGTCTAGGGATGCCAGGCTGCCAAGGTAACATCAACAACTTCGGGAGGAAGGTCAAATGTAATCAACTGCTGCCACTCAAACTACAAGCATGGTGGTGAAGCATAAGGAGGTTCAGGTGCAGGACCCTGCCCTACTGCTACAATAGGAGATCCTCCCAAAGGGGTAGCCTGAACAGAGGACAGGTGCTATGCCCAAGAGTTCTGGATAGCACACTGACAATCTCCTTGCCCAATCTGGTGCCACTAGGAAGACGTGTGCCAGGTCGTTTTTCACCTTCTTTAGAACACAGGGCAGGAAAGGTATTGGCGGAAATGCATACAGGAGTCCTGAGATCCACTCTAGGCAAAATGCTTGGAAACTCCAAAGTGCAAAAGTGCTGAAAAGAGCTGTTTTGGAAACTTTGGAAGAAGAAGCGCTGACATTGCTCATTCTCTGCAGTGACAAAAAGATCGAGCCAAGGTTATTCCAAATAGCAGAGGAGATCCTGCACCACCTCCGGGTGTAACTGCCATTTGTGATCCTCTAAGCTTTGACCCTGGCGTTTAGAGATCCAGCCAGGTGGTGCACTAACCGGACAATAGCCTGGCAGTCCATCCACTTCCAGAGGCACAGAGCCTGCCAGCATAAGCCCACCCCGCTTGTTGCAGTACCATATAGCGGTGGTGTTGTCTGTGAGCACCAGTACGAGCCTCCCTTTGATGGATGGTAAGAAGGTTTTTAATGCCAAGCGAATAACCTGCAACTCCAAAAGGTAGATGTGGAGTCTGGCCTTTGCCGGAGACAATCAATCAATCAGGCGTTTGTTAAGCGCGACTACTCACCCATAAGGGTCTCAAGGCGCTGGGGGGGGTGGGCGGGTTAGCAGGTTCCAGTCCATCAAGGGGGGGGGGGTCTGTCGAAGAGCCAGGTTTTGAGGTTTCTTGCGAAGATGGGGAGCATGTTGTCTGACTGAGGTGGAGCGGAAGGGCGTTCCAGGCTCTGGCCGCGAGGAAGGAGAAGGAGCGGCCTCCCGATCTGGTCTTTCTGGTGCGGGGGACCACGGCGTAGCAGAGCTGGGCTGATCGTAGGGTCCTCTGGGGTGCATGGAATTTGAGTCAGCTGTTCAGGTATGCTGGTCCGGTGTCGTGGAGGGCCTTGTGGGCGTGGGTGAGCATCTTGAAGGGGACTCTAGCTTCGATGGGGAGCCAGTGGAGTGTGCACAGGTGCTGGGAGATGTGGCAGTGTCTTGGCAGGTCGAGGACCAGTCTAGCGGCGGCGTTCTGGATGTTCTGTAGCTTGCGGGTGAGGTTTTTGTTTATTCCGGCATAGAGTGCGTTGCCGTAGTCGAGTCTGCTGGTGACCAGGGCGTGAGTGACGGTCTTTCTGTGTTCGAGGGGGATCCATTTGAAGGTCTTACGTAGGAGGCGGAGGGTGTGGAAGCAGGAGGACGAGACAGAGTTGATCTGGCGGTCCATTTTGAGCTCGGAGTCCAGGATGATTCCCAGGTTGCGTGCGTGGTCCGTGGGGGTGGGCGGGCATCCGAGGGCGGGGGGCCACCAGGTGTCGTTCCAGGTGTCGGGCTTTGGGCCCATGATGAGTACTTCTGTTTTGTTGGTGTTTAGTTGTAGGCAGCTGTTTTTCATCCATTTGGCGACGGCTTCCATGCCTTCTCGAAAGTTGTGTCTGGCGGTATTGGGTTCGTTGGATAGGGAGAGGATGAGTTGGGTGTCGTCTGCGTATGACACAATGTTGAGTCCGTAGGTTCTGACGATGGGGGCGAGCGGAGCCATGTAGACGTTGAAGAGCGTAGGGCTGAGGGAGGACCCCTGGGGGACTCCGCAGGTGGTTGGTGTAGGGTCCGAGAGGAAAGGGGGGAGTCTGACCCGCTGCGTTCTGCCGGAGAGGAAGGAGCGGATCCAGTCGAGGGCCTTGTCTTGGATCCCTGCGTCATGGAGTCTGTGTATTATGGTGCGGTGAGAGACTGTGTAAAACGCAGCTGAGAGGTCGAGGAGGATGAGGGCTGCTGTTTCTCCTTTGTCCAGTATGGTGCGGATGTCGTCTGTTGCGGCGAGGAGGGAGGTTTCCGTACTGTGGTTTTTTCTGAAGCCGGATTGGGAGGAGTCGAGGATGTTGTGCTCTTCGATGAATGTGGCGAGTTGGCTGTTGATGGCTTTCTCGATGACTTTCGCTGGGAACGGGAGCAGGGAGATGGGTCTGTAGTTTTTGAGGTCGGTGGGGTCCGCCGAGGGTTTCTTCAGGAGGGGGTTGACCTCGACGTGTTTCAAATCGTCGGGGAACGAGGCGGTTGCCAGGGAGCGGTTGATGGTGTGGCAGAGCCTGGGTGCGATGGTGTCGGCGGCTCTGTTGAAAATGTGGTGGGGGCATGGGTCCGTGGGGGCCCCCCCCCCCCGAGTGGATTGACTTCATCGTCTTCAGTGGTGAGGTCTGTCCAGTTGTCGATTGCTGGCTTCAGGGTGTCGGGGGTGGTTGGTGAGGGTTCAGTGTGTTGGTTGTCTTCGTCGAAGTTGTCGTAGATGCTCTTGATTTTGAGGTGGAAAAAGGTGCTGAGTTTGTCGCAGAGGTCTTGTGAGGGAGGGATGTTGGTGGACTCGCTGGTGGGTTGGGCGAACTCCTTGATGATGCTGAAGAGTTCTTTGCTGTTGTGTGCGTGAGTGGAGATTCTGTCTTCAATCGCTTTTTTCCTCGTTTTTCTGATGAGTTGGTGGTGGGCGTTGGTGGCGGCTCTGAAGTTGTTGTGGGCTTCTGTGGATTTGGTGTTTCTCCAGGCCTTTTCGAGGCGGCGGCAAGTGCGTCTGGACTCTCGAAGTTCGGTGGTAAACCATCTGGCTTTCTTGGAGTGGGTGTTGTTGTTTCTCTTGAGGGGGGCTATGGTGTTGGCGCTGTCGGAGATCCATCTGTGCAGGGTTCGGGCTGCGGTGTTGGGGTCGTCGTTTTCCGAGATGGTTGGGGTGGAGTTGCTGAGTGATGAGGTTAGCTGGTCGTCGGTGATTCTGGTCCAGTTTCTTCGTGGGAGCAGGTGCTGGTGTCTGTGGATGGCAGGTGTTCTGAAGGTGAAGTGGACGCATCGATGGTCAGTCCATGGGAGTTCGGTGGTGTGGCTGAAGGTGATGGAGTTTCCTGTTGTGAAGAGGGGGTCGAGGGTGTGTCCTGCTGAATGCGTGGGTTTGGTCACGATCTGGCGGAGTCCAATGTTGTGGAGGTTGCCCAGGAGGGATGTGGTGCTGGGGTCCAGTTAGTTGTCGATGATGACATGCCTCTGGTCTCCACCTGCCCAAGTGGCCTACGAGACCCAGAAGCGATGCATCGGTAACCACTGCCAGGTCTTGTTGGAGTAGGGAAGGGATCTGCCACTGACTTAATCGTGGTCTCAAAGCCACAACTGCAGATCTTTTTCAGTCTCCTCCGAAATCTTAACATGATCTGAGAGATTCCCTGATGCTGTGCCACTGCAGAGCCTGCATATGCCACCGGGCATGCTTCACTAGCAGGATGCAAGAGGTCATCAGTGACGGCAGCCTCAGAGTCATATTCATTTAAATCTAGGGCAGAGGCTGAAACATCAGGATCATAGCTCGAATGTCCTGGACTCTCTTCTCTGGGGTTAAGGTGTGAAAATGCACTGGGTCCAGAATTGCTCCAATGAAAGGAAGGTCAGTGAAGGAGTCAGATTTGACTTCTGCACGTTAATAGTGAACCCCAAAGACATAAGGAGCCTTGTGATGGGTGATAACTTTCTGGGGCGAGCCGGACTTCAGTAGCCGGTCGTCGAGGTGGGGGAAGACTAAAAAAAAATCTCCAAACAGTAGCTGCTACACCCCCACTGCTTTTGTGAATACCCAAGGGGCAAAGATGAGGCCACAGGGGACCACAGCGAACTGAAATTGTTCCATGCCCATCATAAACCACAGGTAATGCATGTACAGTAGTGTTGAAATAAGCGTCCTGCAGGTCCAATGCTACCATCCAGTCTTCAGGGTCGAGGGCAAACCAGATTTGGGCCAAGGTGAGCACCTTAAATTTGTTCTTCCGCAGGAAGGCATTGAGAGGGCAAAGATCTAAGGTAGGACAAAGGCCTATGTCCTACTTTGGCACCAGAATGTAGGGGAAATAGCAACCCCAGATGACTTCTGATGCCGGTACCCTCTCTATGGCTCTATTGGCCAGCAGAGACTGCACCTGTTGCTACAAAAGAGACAGATTACTTCAGTCAGCCGTTCTGAGGATAATGGAAGGTGCGTCGGGTGGCTAGAATTTGTAAGGCATAGCCCTGGTGGATAATTTGCAGGACCCAATTGTAAGAAGTGACTTCTTGCTACCCTGGCAGAGCAGAAATGGTTGAATCCTGTCTCTGGCAGGGTGGCTGTATGGAAAGGACACTATAGAGGTTTAGTGGTGGCAGCTGGGGATTGAGGGATGGGGATAGACTATGCTGCACACTGCCCCTGGAGTCCACATAGTCTGTGAGTGCTGCTGTTTTTCCTCAAAGTTTTGAGGTTTTCTTGTCAGATTCTACACCAGTGTGAAAGGGACATTGTTGCAGTAACCCCCCCACTTTTTGCCAGATTTATGATGCGCTTAGACTTGATGTGCCCTGGGTCCCTGCCAATCAGGTTCCCGGGGCCTGTGTTATTTCCCAAAACTGTACATTTGTACCCACAATTGGCACCTCTCTGGCCACATGCAAGTCCCTTGTAAAAGGTACCATGGGTACCGAGGGAACTGTGACCAGGGAAGGCCTCTAAGGGCTGCAGCACATATTGTGCCACCCTTAGAGGTCCTGTACCTTAACACACTGCCATTGCAAGCTGCGTATTTTGGTGCAGAGAAAAGTGAAGAGTCGCAATTGCCCATGATGTGCCTGTTTGCGCTGCTGACTCCCTCTGAGGCACCTTTGGGCCCTATGGGGTCGAGAGGTCTCCCAAATGGGACCACACTAACGGGACCTCCCTCGTCCCCTTTTCGGCTCTTTGGGTCTACTCCCAGATCTGTGCCAACGCCGGCACTGCTGCAGTTCCTAGCACATAGCCCAATGCCTGGGTGTGGTCCACCAACACCAATGCCGACTTCACCGGAGCCTATATCCCAACCGTCATTCTGTCTGACACGGAGGCCGAGCTCAACGCCGCTTGTTCGTATCACTAATCCTTGCTCCCTTCCTTCAGAGCAGGGAACGGGTTATTCACAACATTTTTTACACTGATTCAGCTAATGGCACTTATGATGCTTGGGATGACAACGCTCTTGTATATCACGATGGGGATATCAAAACGACAATTGGTATGATGAGCTTTAGGAGGAGATCAGTTTAGACACCTCTCCCAACTCGTCTCGTTTTCTCTCCCGGGCCCAGCCGCCGCAGATACTGCATCATTTGCTATGGTGGTTCGTAGAGCTGCTAATATTTTTGACCTCCAACTTCCTGCACAAGAGAGCAAAACGAATTTGTTGATGGAGGTCTTGCAACCAGGGCACACCTCTGTGGAACCTCTTCTGGCTTTTAATGAGGCTTTGACAAATTCCTTTCTGGAGCCCTGGGCTAAACCTTGCACCTGTGCCCCGGTCAACTGTCAAACTGTCCTTCATCACCGTCCTACACTGGGGGGTCCGAACTTTCTTACCTCAAATCCTTGCCCAGAGATTCTGGTGGTGCAGACTTCGGCAAGCAAAGTTAATCCCAATGTGTTCAATTTTTCCCTGCTGGATAGGAAATCTAAATGCCTGGACACTTTCGGGCGCAGGGTTTTCTCCTCCACCAGTCTTGCCCTGCGTTCTGTCTGTTGAGCAGATTCTCCTTGCACTGTGGGAGTCAGTGGCCAAAGTCCTTCCTATGGCATCTGAGGAGGCGCATGCTATCCTTTTACCAGGCCATGGAGGACGGCTGTGATATGGCAACGTTTTCGGTCTGCTGCGGTCTTGATATAGATACTAAGGACTCCTTGGGGCGAGCTATTGTGACCAGTGTTACCATCCAGCATACTTGGATGCGTTCCACTGGCAGTACGGCTCACCACCTATCCCTTTTACAACAGGAAGCACAGGCTCTTTTGGCCAAAGGAACCATAGAGAGGGTGCTGATGGCAGAAGAAGATTGTGGTTGTTATTCCTGCTACTTCCTGGTGCCGAAAAAAGGATGGGCGTCTCTATTCTATTTTAGATCTTCTCCCTTTCAACGCCTTCCTGAGGAAGGACAAATTCAAGATGCTCATCTTGGCTTAGCTCTTGTCTGCCCACGATCCTGGAGACTGGATGGTAGAAGATGGACCTGCAGGACGCTTATTTTCATATTTCCATCCTGCAGGTTCTCAGGCATTACCTGCGGTTCACAATGGACCAGGAGCATTTTCAGTTCGCTGTGCTCCTCTTTGACCTTACCAGCATCCCTCAGGTGTTCACGAAAGTGATGGCAGTGGTAGCAGCTCATCTGCAGAGGTCGGGGTCCCAGTTTCCCCTACCTTGACAACTGGATGCTAAAGGCAGGCTCATCCTAGGCGATCCTCATCCACCTCTAGATTACAGCAAACTTCTTCACATTGTTAGGGCTCACTATAAATGTGCCAAAGTCACACCTGATTCCTTCACAGACATTTCCTTTCATCGCAGCCATTCTGACACGGTGTGGTTTCGCGCATATCCTCAATAAGCAGAGATCCCAGAACATTTGGGCTATGATTCCAATGTTTGAGCCTCAGTCCTGGATTGCTGGAGCCGATAGCCTCCTGTGTCCTACAGGTAAGACATACTCAATGGCATATGAGGACTCTGCAGAGGGATATGATGTCCTAGTGGCAGCAAGAGGACCTCTCCGCACATGTCCAGATTACTGGGCAGACTGCGCAGCACTTGCAGTGGTAGCTACAGGACAGCGACTTGGTCAGCGGCAGAGCGCTCGCCTTACCCCACCCAGAGGTGGCCGATGCTTTGCATCTGGGCTGGGATGGCCAACTGGGAGAGGTGGAGATCAGAGGTCTCAGGTCTCCAGCAGAGGCTCAACCTTGCATCTACCTAATGGAGTTTTGTGCCATACGCTTGGTGTTGACAATCTTCCTGCACTACATTCAGGGAACAGTGGTTCAGGAATTCACAGACAACACAACTGACATGTGGTACTGCAGAAAGCAAGGAGCGGTGGGGTGGGGTCGTAGGCTGTTTGCCAGGAGGCTCTGCACCTCTGGGCGTGTTTGGAGCACCAGCGGATCTTCATGGTGGCACAGCACTTGGCTAGATCTTTGAACGCCAGGGAGGACGAACTCAGCCACCAATGCCTAGCTGACCCCAAATAGCAGTTACATCCGGGGTAGTTGCAAGGTCTCGTCCGCGAATGGGGAGAATCTTGGCTCGATCTGTTCCCCACCACCCAGAACGTGCAATGTCAGCACTTCTGCTTCCAAAGCGGCTCTCGTTCAGAGACACATTCCGTATCAAATAAAACCCGCCGATACCCCTCCTGTCCAGAGTTCTGAAGATCAAGAAAGACCGGGCCCAAGTCATCCTGGTGGCTCTGAACTGGGCAAGGAAAGTTTGGTATCCAGAACCCATAAGCATTCATCCTCCAATCATGCTGCACCTTCAGGAGGACCTCCTGTTGAACAGCAGGGCGGAATTCTGCACCGAGCCCTCGTTCACTCACTCCACCTCCATTCTTGGAGATTAAGTGCCAGCAGTCAAGCTTTTTTGACCTCCCTCCAGAGGTTGTGGACGTTATCTTGAAAGCCAGACGTCCCCCTACCAAATCTGTATACGGCTGCCATTAGGACAGGTTTGTTGCTGCAGCGTGACCAAACAGGTCGACCCATTTCATGCCAAGTTGACCAAGGTTTTATGGTGCTGCCTTTGGCCCAACAAGGTCTTACTGAGAGTACAGTTAAGGGTTATCTGTCAGCTCTTTCAGCTTTTTTGCGATTGCTGGATTAGTCTCCAGTGATGATGCGTTTTCTTAAAGGGCTTCAACATTTGTGTCTCCCCCCCCCCCCACCCACCCCTCGCCTTTTGTCATACCCTAGTGGGACTTGAATTTGGTTTTGATCTTTCTTACATGTTTCTGGTTTGAAACCATGCATAGCTGTCCTCCGAGATTGCTTACCCTAAAATTAGTTTTCTTAGTGGCTATAACATCGGCTCAGAGGATGAGTGAGCTTCAGGCCCTCTCCGTTAACCCTCTTATACTTCCTTCTATTCGGACGTTGGTTCTATGGACTTGTGCATCCTTCTTACCAAAGGTGGTGACGCCTTTTACCATTGTTCAAATTATCACCCTATCAACATTCATTTCACCACACCACTCTAAGGAGGAGTGTCTCCATCACCGAAACCTCAAGAGGGTTCTGAGCTTCTATATTAATCAGACTAAATACCACAGAGTATGGGGTTAGAAGTCTCTTTTAGAACATATGTTTCCCGAATATCTCAATCCGTTTGGATTTCCTATCTGATGTTGTAGTAAGGAACGAGTTGGGGTTAACCCTACTCTCTGAAGGCAGCATGGCAGGGCTCTCAGGAGTGGGGTGCGGAGTTAAAAAGTCTGGGCCACCCAGGGCAGGGCGATGGTGCCTCGCAATCTGTCGATTAACTGGAGGGTGGGAGCAGGGTTTCACCCACGTCCCGACAAGGGTATCCGGTGTGCTTTGTTAAGTAGTAGCAGAGACTCCAAACTAGTTTACACTGGGTTGAACGACCTCAGTTAGTATTTTGGTCTTGACTCCCATAGTGAGAAGACGTAGGGCAAGGACCTCAGCTGCCCTTTACATGACCGATTCGAAGGAAGCACTCTCTTATGTTGCAAGGCTGGTAGAGACAAGGTCAGTGTCTTGTAATGTGTCGAGCCCACTGGCATCCCGGAGGTCTTCACACTACTTCAGTTGCCCTCAGTAATTGGCTGGGCAAACTGATTCCCAGCATCATACGCATCTTCATTAGAGTCAGTACCAAACAAGGTATGGAGAGTATGAGCCTGTCCATGGGACAAGGGAAATGTGTCGGAAACAGAAGGGGTGGTCAAAGGTTGCAGCCAAAAGGATCAGGGCACAGCCTCGATTGAGGTTGAAGCGGCGCCAACTTGGTGTCGGACAGCACTATGGATTGTGTCTCCTCGACGGCATCAATCCACCATGCTCCGGACATGGGTTGTGGTGCAGGGATGGAAGCTTGCAATTACTCCATTGTGGAACCTGTATCATATTCAGAGGGCCCAACTGGCGCCGATGGGGGGGCTAGCTGGAGGAAGCCTAGTTAGGAGACCTCTTGGTTCCTTGGGGCCCAGAGGCATGCAAGGAGGAGTAATGTGCCAAAGAGGCAGACCTTGGCCATACAAAACTTCTTTTGTTGAGGAGCCTACGTAATTCCCACAAACTTGGTTTACCCTGGTACTGGGGTCAGAATTGGCTCTGCAGAACGACTTCGGGAGCGAGATCTGGAGGCACATTGATGCCTTCTCTGAAGATTGAAAGTGGCGGGAAGGGGCTGAGTCCTGCTTGGACTTCTTTGCTTCTTCTACACTTCTTTTTGGATTTGGCCAAAGACTTCAACTGCAACTAAGATCTGCCACAAGAACGACTTCGGAACGGGACCTTCCCATCAACCTTAACCAGTCATGGCATAGAGTTTTTCAGTACTTCCCAACATAAAGCTTTGCCTCCCGTTCCCAAATGGCCTAAGGGTGCATTAAAACTAATTTACTGCAGGCCTTTAAGTTGTGATCCGACCCCAGGCACCACATGCAACCCTGAAGGGGATCTGTCACAGACATTTGTTTGCGACAGTCCCTACATGGTTTAAACACTGTCAATTTTTTGGGGAGTGGGTGACTTTCCCCTTTCAAACTGGTAGGGTAAGACATTTTTTTTAAAGAAAAATGGTCTCAAATAGACAAGGGGTAGCTGCAGTTTGGCATCTGCAGGTGCGGAAATAAAGTAACTGACGACAGCATGCATGGGTTGCTTCTATATACAACATTGTACGTCACTTCCAGAGTGGAATGATGTCGCTGTGGAGCCGCATGACGCCACCTACCGGCGCACAGGGGTACTCATGAAGATTTTCTGGATCCAGTCTGATGCCTGAGGGAGTATTCAAAAAGTGAGGATTCTGCAGTTACAAGTCTCTAGCAGAAAAGATCTATAGTGGCCTAGACGAGGACCTGGGTAGATTGACATTTAGACACAAACAATTCAGCAGATGTCATTTTGCAAAAGACTTGTAACACTTTCTCTAGCCTACTAGCTTGCATTAGCAAACCTTAATTCCCATAAAGTTAAATTAATAATTCAGTTCCCTTAGATGTGCAACTGCTGCAGGTTGAAAGACAGAACTGTGTGCTGGTAATTTGATCTCCCCACGACAAACCTCAGGAACTTCCTGTGCTTCTTTGATAATGGCAGTATGCATCTTTGAGGTCTACCGCAAACATCGAATCCCCTTGTTTCACTTACATGACTATCTGATGCAGTGTTAGCATACAGAATTTCTTCTCCTGATTCTGGTGTGGTCTAGTTTCAGTTCCAGATCAGTCTGAACTTTACTTAAAGTATATGGTTGTTTATAATTGGAGTTGTTTGAGATAAAACACCAGTGCAACTTTTACGGGATTAGAATGGGGTGGTGCCTGAAACAAAGAACATAACCACTCTCTAGAACAACTCGCACCCATTTGTCACTGGTTATGCTTTGTCACTTGCTTAGATGGAATGAGATTCTTCCTCCCACCAGGGCGGTACATGCCGGGTGGGAAGTGTGAAAGGCATTGCTTTGACCCAGTTGAGGGTTTCTCAGACGAGCTGCTCTTCTGAGAAAATCTTCATCTGAATGATTTCTTCGGGCACTGAAAGTGCCGAACTTGAGACTGGTATTGATGTGAATGTTCTCTTTAAGACCAATGAGGAGACCGTACTATTTGTCTATACAGATCCCTTCTATCTCTTCTGTTGAAAAAGTTACTTACCTTTGGTAACGCTGTTTCTGATGGATACTCCAACTGTAGATATCTCATCTTGTGAATACTCCCAGGCACCAGATGCGTCAGACTGTGTCTGGAGAATTTCCTCAGCAATTCCCTTGAGCATTGGTAGGTGGCGTAGTTCAGCTCCGAGTCTGGTCCGTCCAGCCCCGCCCCAGATGTTTCATCAGGGCCACTAGATAACCGCCATCTCCATGCGCTGACATCAGTTTCTTTCTGTTCTCTGCACTGTAGGGCATGGAGCCATTGGAAATCAGCTTGTATCATTGTGCTGATCTCTATATTGCCATCTTATTAACAAGGACTGGATGAGTCGATTCCACAGAAAGGGAGTTGGTGAGGAGTATCCACTAGAAAGACCGTTACCAAAGGTAAGCAACTTTTTCTTCTGATGGATACTTCTAAATGCGGAGTCCTCACCTTGTGAATAGATACCCAAGCAGTACCACCCCAAGTGGTGGGTCTGTGGAATGACTCAGGCCACGAAATCCTGCAGGTAAGACGAATGCTGCTCATGCCGGACCTGGCTATACAGGTAGAAGTATTTGTGAACATGTGACCTGACACCCACTTAGCGGACTGGCAGATGTTCAAGACTGGCACACCATGTGCAGGCACAGTGGTAGCAGCCTTTGCTTTTGTGGTAGAAGCACAAAGAGCTTCTTGTCCTCCTGCTGCAAAAGGATGTCCTCCTGGAGCACAGATGCTCACAGCCAGTAGTTCTGGGTACCATACTCCTTATCCAGTCCAGGGCCACTAGGATGACTTGGGCCCGGCCCTTCCTGATCTTCTTGAGAACACTAGACAGGAGAAGTAAAAGAAGGAAAGTGTACAGGAGTGCGGAGCTCCAATCGAAGCAAAAGGCGTCTCCGAGCAGGACCTTTCTTGGGAACTCTAACGCACAAAAGTTTGGACACACTGCATTTTCTGTGGTGGCAAAAAGATCGATCCAGGATTTTCCCCATTGCTGGAAGACGCCATGTGCCACCTCAGAATGCAGTCGCCATTTGTGATCCACGAGGAAATGTTGGCTGAGTTTGTCTGCCCAAGATTTTAAAGATTTTGCCAGGCATTGTGCAGCAATGGAGATACCCTGGCCTTTCAGCCACTTCCAGAGGGTGGAGGGCCTACATGTGCCACCTGGGGAGGTCCACCAGCAGGATGCAGGAGGCCAAGAAGCCTCAGAGCATCCCTCACTGAGACCCAGGTCAAGTTTTGAAAGATTTGGATCATAGCCCGAATGTCCTGGACTTGTTGAGGGGGAGGGAAGGCTCAGAAGAGCACCATATCCAGGATGACTCCAATGAAGGGGAGCCAATGTGAAGGAGTCAGGTGTGACTTGAGCACGTTGCTGGATAAGCCCAATGATGTCAACAGGTCAACCGTCGTGTGGAGGTGGTTTACAGCTGTTTGAGGCAAGCCCGTCTTTAGCAGTCAGTTGTCGAGATATAGGAAGACTGGTATTCCGAACCTCTGCAGATAGGCAGAAACCATCACCTTTGTACACACCTGAGGTACACTGGTAAGGCAGAAAGGAGGCACTGAAAACGCTTGTGGCCTACCTGGGAGCACAATTCGCATCCGTGTGGTTCTGCAGAACAGGGATGTGAAAATAAGCAACCTGCAAATTCAATGTCACAATCCAGTCGTCTGGGTCCAAGGCAGCAGAATTGGTGCCAGGGTGAGCCGGAGTAAGAAGTTTAGAGGGAGAAGATCTAGGATAGGGTTAAGGTCCCCATCCTTCTTAGGCACTAAAGAATATCGGGAATAAACACCAGTCGGCACCCGCTCCATGGCTCCCTTGGCCAAGAGAGCTTGAACTTCTTCTTGAAGTATAGACAAATGGTCTTCTCAGTGGTGTTACGATGTGGGAGGCATGTCGGTAGTGTGAGAGAAAAGGTAGAGAGGAACTGCTCTGCACAATATGGAGCAGTCACTGGTCTGAGGTGATGCTCTTCCACCTGTGGAGGTAAAGTTATACATCTTTTCACCCGACGTCATTGTAGGAAGCTAGCTTTTTATGTAGTGTACCAAAATGAGATACACTATGTAGAAAGCCCAGACGACCCTTATTGGCTTACATTAATAATATCAAATGCTCTCTTTTGTGGTAGTGTGGGAGAGCAGTTTAAGCTTATCAGAGGGTAGTGTTAAGCATTGGTTGCACACCCAGGGTCAATAAATATGAGACACACACACAAGAAGAAACACAAGATCAATTTAGAAAAATAACACTTTTATACAATTTTAGACACCTAGAACTTCGTAATTGAGTAAGTACTTTAGACGTTATCAAATTTCAAAGTAGAAACTGGAGAAAATGACAGCTGTCAGATTTTGAGGCATGAGCCTCGAATGTGGTAATGTTATCCTATGGGAGAAACATTCACTGCAGAGGGACACTTGCAAACGACTTACAGGACTGTTCTTCTGGACTTAAGGTGAGGAGGGGCCAAGGTACAGGAAAGCACCAAGAGTTTGGTTTTACCTGCCCTGGGGTGTCTGAGTGTAGAGGTGCTTTTAGCGCTGTAGTCAATGGGAAAAGTACCTTTAGGAAAGAGGCTGCAAGGGAGGACTGGGAGACCAGTCCGGTAGAACCCTTGGGGGGGTTCAACTCTTGGGGCTCTCAGAGCCACAGACAAACTGTCGGTTTAAATGGACTCGGGCTGGGGGTCTTGGGTGCATAGGTGTTTTGTCCAACGGGTCGTCGAGTTTGAGGCTCCTAAGGTTCTCAGTGCACCTGCAGAAGAGGAAGAAGAAACACAGCAAGATGATGTCTGGCATGGAGCTGGCCTCTGGTGAAGTCCCTCGACGTGCAAGTCAGTTTTGGCAGCGGTGGTGTTCAGACTAAACACAAGCCAGCCTTGATGCTTACAACAGGCTCCAGTACCTCGGGTATTGGTGCAGGGTGGCTCCTTAGGGTCTTGGCATGTCCAAACTCGGTGGGGAGACAGATCTGACCTCCTGGAGTACGGTGATCTCTTCCTGGGTGTCCGCTGCAATGGTAGACCCGGTGGTCAGCAGATCAATGTACTGGACGTCGCGGTCAGTGCCTGCAGGGAAGTCGCTTCAAGGGAGATGCTGACGGGTTGGCGAAGTGCTGGCAGCCCTCCGAGGCTTTTGGAGGATGCACAGCTGCAGGACGAGTTGGGTCTTTGCAACTGTCGAGACAGGAGCAGGCAGGCAGGGTTTGGCCCCAAGTCCAGAGCTAGTCCAGTGCTTGCATTTTTCGGCTCTTCTTTGTCCTTATTCTTCTTCTGAAGTCAGATGAATCTGCTTTCCTGGTGTCAGGGGGCCACCTAAATTCTGATTTAGGGGTGTTAAGGAGAGTGAAGGTTAGTAGCCAATGGACTACTTACCCTTGGGGTCACTACACCCCCTTTATGACCACTTCCTGTGGGGAGTGGGCATAACCCTGTCATAGAGTTCCTAAATTCACCAAAATCAAGATGCTGGAACCCTTCTTTCGTGGAGCACATCAGGCAGCCAACCTTAGGGGTGTGACTAGCCTGGTGGTGCAACAGGCATACTTGTATAGCTAATTTCCCAGCTGTCCTGGTGCCAAATGGGCCTCAGAGCAGGGGGTGACAGCTCCCAGTTTTGGCGGAAGCCTGGGTCACATATCAAAGGCAGCAGGGGCTTTGAAGCTCCTGGCCTTGATATGCTAAATCACTAGCCATCCTGCTGGAGGAGGTGTGAACACTTTCCTCCGGAGCAGGTATTGTTTCTGGCCTCAAAGAGCGTGGGCTCTCATCTGCAGGGAGTCAGAAACATGTCTGTGGTAGCAAGCTGGACGATACCAGTCAGCCAGCACACTAAGAGGCTGGTAGGTTTTCAGGGGACCCCTCTTAGGTCCTCTCTATGTGCATGTTTTAAAAAATCCACTACTGGCATCGGCAGAGAAGGTGTTTGATAGCAAACACCTTGGGTTTCAGTAAAGCCATCAAGTAGCTGGGGACCTTGTAATGACCAGTGCCCAGTACATATACTTAAGATGGCTTCCCTGTTTACTTATACTATCTAGTATTTGAACTAGACAGCACAGGGGCATATCTATGCAGATATGCCCTCACATATAATATAACGCACCCTGCCTTAGGACTAAAAGGCCTGCAGTAGGGGTGACTTACATATTTTGCATTCAGTGTCTGTGGGCATGGCACACAGGGTGTGTGCCATGCCGTGTTTTCTCATCTGTGTGCACCATTTCACAAAGCCTGCAATGGCAGTCTGCATGAGTTTGGTGATGGGTTCCTTAAGGTGGCACAATACATGCTGCAGCCCTTAGGGACCCTCTTTAGCACCAATGCACTAGGTACCAGGGGTACCATTTACTAGGGACTTACAGAGGTGTGAATGTTCTTTCCAATTGGGGGACAATTGAACAGTAACTTTGTTTTAGGGAAAGAACACTGGCACTGGGGACCTGGTTTGCAGGAGCCCAGTGCACTTCAGTCAAAATTGAATCAAATACCAGGCAAAAAGTAGGGGTAACCATGTCAAAATGGGGCACTTTCCTACAGTTGTGCTGACGAAGGTGACAAAGTAGTTTTGTTGCAGCTGCAGGGGGAGTGGAACGGGATTGGATAGATCATTGCCTCTGAAGGCATGGCAACTGGTGGCCAGATCCCAGGCCTCTGCCTTGAAAGATTTGGGAGGCCTGTTGCTGTTGAGGCATAGTTTGGCATTGCCTCTGGTGGTACCCCCTTCCAAAGTTTTGAAAGGGGCAAGACTGCTAAAGAAACTGCTGCACAGGCGGTGCCAGCCCAAGAGAGCACGCTTTCTTTACTGTCCTCATAGTGCTCTAGAGCAGAGTTCCATTTGTCTCCAAAGGGACAAGTGCCATCGAATGGCATGTCCATGAGTGACAGTTGGATATCACTTGAAAATCCGGTGGAGTGGATCCAAGCATGGCACCGAAGCACCACACTGGTTCCAACTGCTCTGCCCTTGCAGACGGTAGTGTCCAGGCCTGATCGAATGGAGTTCTTCACAGCATCCTGGCCGTCTTATATAAGGCACTGAAGGTTAGGTCAAACATCATCTGGCAAGATGTCAGCCACCATGTCCCACAACGCATGTGAATATATCCCCAGGAAACAGCTGGCATTAATTGACCTCAGAGCAAAGCTAGCCCAGGAGAACATTCTTTTCGCGAAAGTCTCCATGTGTTTCGACTCTCTATCAGGGAGTGTAGTCGGGAAAGCATTGGGGCTCAGTCAGCTGTTAGAGGCCTGTACCCAGAGGCTTTCTGGTAACGGATGCTGGAGAAGGAAGGTAGGATCCCCCAGGACAGGCTTGTGCTGCCTTGCAATCTGTCTGCTTACTGGAAGGCAAAGTCCTGGCTTTGAGCAGGTGCCCAACAGAATGCCTCGTTGAAAGGGAAAAGAGGCTCCTGTGTCATTTGTCCTGGGAGAAAGACCTCAGTTTAGACATTTGTCTTGAACTCACTGGTGAGAAGGGTGAGTTCTAAAACTTCTGCTGCTCTACCAAAGGACGATGGCAAAGGAGGCAGACTCTTCTGTAGCCACATTAGGTAATGTTGAGTGAAGGTCAGGGGATGTGCTAAGCCACTGACATCCTGGAGGTTTAAAAACAGGTTTTAGTTGTTATATGGAGTACTGGTATCGGAATCATCATTGGCATAGTCATTAATTTGTTTTGGAAGAGCCTCTGGGTCAGAGTGTGGGCATATGCGAGGTCGGTGCATCATCGTTAGAAATTGTTCTGGGTTTGCTTCCGAAACCAACGGGACTATTGTCTCCCCTCTCTGGCGTTGATGAACATGTTGCTTACCTTCGGTAACGCATTATCTGGTAGAGACTCAATCTAGATGCAGATTACTTACCTTTGAATTCCCCAGGCGACAGGCTGGTTCCGGAAACTTTTGCTGAGCAATACCCCTTGCATGCGGTGTCGGCATCAGTTATGACATCGCTGTGCTTATATAGGTGCCACCCAGGCATGCGGACGTCAGTACTTTTTGTTTTTTCCACGCCAGAAGCGCAGAGCCACAAAGTAACTGACGTAGCCGTGTGCAAAACTAGGGCCCTGAAAAGGGGAGTAACCCTAGCCCTACAATAGTAGTCTGCAAAGCGGGGAGGCATGGGTGGGGCTGTAAGGAATCTGCAGCTAGATAGAGTCTCTACCAGATAATGCGTTTGAGAAGGTAAATAACTTGTTCATCTGATAGAGACTTCTAGCTGCAGATTCCTTACCTTTGAATTAGATACCCAAGCCATATCATCCCGGCGGTGAGCGGCGGACCAATATCCTATACTAGGAAGTCCTGCAAGAACGAGTCCCTGCGGACCTGACCATCCAGGCAGTAGTGCTTTGCAAACGTGTGCAAAGATGCCCACGTTGCTGCCTGACAGATGCCTTGCACCGGGATACTCTGAGCCAAGGCTTTCCCCTGGGGGAATGGGCCCTTAATCCCTCATGGGGCTGCTTCTTTGCCAGGGCAGAACAGATCTTGATGCAGAGAACAACCCCGCGAGAGATGGTCCTTTTCTGCACTGCCCTTCCCTTCTTCGCTCTCAGGTACCCTATAAAGAGTTGGTCGTCCACCCGGAACTCTTTAGTGTGGTCAAGGTAGAACGACAACGCTCTTTTTGGGTCCAGTTGGTGGAGCTGCTCCTCTTCCTTAGAGGGATGCGGGGGAGCAAAGAAGGTGGGCAACGTGATGGACTGACCCAGATGGAAAGGGGTCACAACTTTCGGTAAAAAGGATGCCCGGGTGCGAAGCACTACTTTGTCCGGAAAGGACATAAGATAAGGAGGCGAACAAGATAACACCTGCAGCTCACTCACCCTGCTGGCCGATGTAATTGCCACCAAGAAGGCTGTTTTGATGGTCAACAGCCGGAGGGGACAATTGTGTAAAGGCTCACAGGGACCGCACATCAGATAGGTGAGGAAAACATTAAGGTCCCACTGCGGCATGACAAAGGGCGTAGGCGGAAACAGGTGAGCCAGCCCTTTCAGAAATCTATGTACAATGGGAGATTTGAAGAGAGAGGGTTGGTCTGGCAGCCGCAAAAAAGCAGACAGAGCAGAAAGGTAACCCTTGAGAGCTCCCAAAGCAGAGCCCTGTTGGGCAAGGGTTAGAATGAACAAAAGGACAGTAGAAAGAGAAGCAGAAAGAGGGTTAATAGACCTTTCTGTACAGTATAATACAATTTACGGGAGGCGTATACCGTCTTAGTGCAGGGCCGCCTGGCCGCCAGAATAACATTACAGACTTCAGAAGGAAAGTCAAAAGCTATCAACTGTCGCCGCTCAATCTCCACGCATGGAGGCGCAGAGTTGACAGGTTCCGGTGGAGAACCCTCCACTGCTGCTGCAACAGGAGATCCTCCCGAAGGGGCAGCCTGATCAGAGGATCAATGCTCATTTTCAGAAGCTCTGGATACCAGACTCTCCTCGCCCAGTCCGGAGCCACAAGAATGACTTGGGCCCGGTCTCTCCTGATCTTCTTCAGAACCCCGGGCAGGAGTGGTATGGGGGGAAAGGCGTACAACAGGCCTGAGGTCCACTCGCGACGAAAGGCGTCGCCGGGCGATAGCCGCCTTGGAAACTCCAGCGCGCAGTACTGCTGACACTGTGCCTTCTCTTCGGAGGCGAACAAATCTAACCAAGGTTCTCCCCACTGCCGAAAAAGACCTTGCACCATCTCCGACTGGAGACGCCATTCGTGATCCGATAGGCATCGACAGCCGAGTTCGTCCGGTCTGGCATTCAGGGAACCTGCCAGGTGTTGAACCACCAGGGTTATGCCCTGCTGTTCCAGCCATGTCCAGAGCCGCAGGGCCTCTCGACAAAGGGTCCACGACCCCACCACGCCCTGCTTGCTGCAGTACCACATGGCGGTGGTGATGTCCGTGAACACCTGCACTAGCTTCCCCTTGACAGAGGGAAGAAATGCTTTCAATGCCAATTGGATCGCTCAAAGCTTCAACAAATTTATGTGGAGCCCCGACTCCGCCAGAGAACAGTGTCCCCTGATCTCCATCTCTCCCAGATGGCCTCCCCATCTCAGAGGTGAACATCTGTCACGACTTTGAGATCTGGTTGTGATAATACAGAAAAAGGCAGCTCCATAAGACAAAATATTTGCCTAGGATCACACAATTTGAGACTAGTTCATGGGTCAAGTACATTACAGTTAGGTCGAGTAGATTATTAAAATTACTAGACCTGCAGGTCTAGTAACATTTTTATGATTTTTCGAGCCCCGAGAGAGGATTCACGACTACATTCCAGCCCGCACCTTTTGCTCCTCCTCTGAACATCTGGCTATAGTCTGGCTCAGAACAGGCGGTAGATCATTTTCGTATCTAGGACTGCTTAACTGGAACATACGCCCTAGGGATCTGCTTCTAACACGAGACCTTCCCTTCTTCAAAGAGAAACTGAAAACTTGGCTTTTCACACAATCGGCATAAGTTTCATATGTAGGTGCCGTCATGCCTTTAGCGCCGGGACACTCTTGTGAGTAGCTGTGCGCTGTATAAATCTTCCTAATATAACAAAACATAAGGAGATAAGGAGGCCATAATTAACTGCTTCAGCAAAATGTTTTCTGTCACTTGGTAAGGTATTCTGGAAGGGTTGAGTAATCTCCCACAAGTTACAATCATACCTGCCAAGAAGTGTAGAAGCTCTTGCAGAATTCAGAGCTGTACCTGCTGTACTGAAAACCTTTCTACCAACCAGAGTCAGCCTCTGAGTCTATTTGGTAGAACAGAAGTCTTTGGAGCAGAGGCATACCATTTCCTGACTGCAGAAACAACAACAGTGTCCTGTTTTGGGACTGGATTCTGAGGTATAGATTTCTTTAGCAGTTTGAGTTGCAACTCGAGTTATGGCCTGAGAAAGACATTTTTTTTCACTGTTTCCTTGAAGCCAGGCGCTAGAAGTAAAAGAGGACGTGTAGGGACTCTTTGCTGCACCTTTATGATCACAGAGAAAGATGTGTGTGGACTTTCCAGTGAAATAGTAAGCTGGGAAAGCTCATTTTGCCAGTACTTCATGAAATGTTGCGATTTCAGCAAAGCCTAGAAGTAGAACCTAAGGGAGACACTAGTGTGTAAAATGTGGAAGATGGATCCAAGTCTGAAAAAAACGAATTTATATCCCTCCTGGATGGGGAAGTTGTATGTGTCCCATTTCTTTTAGCTGGAGGTGGTGTAGGAGAATGCTTGGGCCCCAGAGGTGCACCAGGTCTTTCTGGCCTTGTCACCTACCAGAGTAGAAAAACAGTGGACAGAGAAAATGGAGATGTAGTATGCCTTAGTGGTATGGACAGAAACTGCAGAGGTCGAACAGGAGGCTAACTGGAGTCTTCTGGTGTATAGCCAAGGCAGGACAAAGAATGGTATGAGAAGTCATGGCCAGAAATGGTGACAGAAACCATAGATGTAGAGGGGGTGATATTATGTGAACATGGTGAAGATCTGTGGCTCAACAGCAGTAAAGATAAGCTGCCAAAGAGAAAGAAGGACTGCGTAGAAATTGAGCGCTATTAGAAAAGAGAACACATAGCTCGCCACAGAGAGAATGACCTTTTTATGGAAGTTATCAGACATTTGTGAAGCCATGGTGCAAGAGTGGCTGCATGTGTGCGCAAGATTCAGGTCTGTAAGAAAAAGGGTCCAACCTATAAAAAATGATCCTGTTCTCTCAAAATTGCTATTGAATACCTCATAAGTACAGATGACAGGAGAGAAGACATAACAGAAATATCCATGCTATATGCAGTTCTTGAAGCAAATTATTTACATATGGGTAGATATTAAATAAAGAGAATAGACTGTGGACGGAGTTGGGAGAGGAAGGAGTTGGGCACAGAAGGAGGCAGAATCATATGAAAAAGATAGATCAGGACTTGGGAAAATCTGGAAGAGATTGGGCAGGCTCTGCACCAGTCTGGAAGTGCACGACTTACACAAACATTGGCATTGATGATTTACTCACTGTCTCTCAGGTAGGTGTCGGCAAAGTACAGTGTTCGCACAAATCCTGTGAAGGAGTCTTCTGCCGAGCGTGCTTCAATTTTCCGCTGTACTGGAGCAAGTTCCATCTCCTGTAGTGCATCATGGTCAAACTTGGCGTTAGCTTCTTGCACCTTCATTGGAAGAGTGGGAGGGAATGAGAGGAGATGAGGGGTGTGATATGAAAATAATTCAGTAAAGAAGGGAGATGACGGAGTATGGAAGAAGTGAGGAGTGAGAAATACAAGGTGGAAAATATAGGAGACATGAGATGCAAGAAAAATGATGAGAAATGGATAATGACAAAGAAAGCAAAAGGGATGATAAACAGGGAAAACAGTGTCTAAACTCTATTGCTCTAGCATTAACTCTTAATCATCCATAAAATGCTTTTTACATTTCTCAGGCATGACTGGGGAAACTTTTTGGCATATCAAGAGCAACTGGAAGAGAATCCAAGTTTTAATTTGCCCGTATTGATATCAGTTCCCCTGGATACAGGTGCATATTCTACTGATGGTATAAGTGAGTCTCCTGCGAACACCGATAAACTTCGCTTTTGGCTGACGTTATTGCTAATGAATAAGCAGTTTTTCCAAGACAAGTGCTTAATAGTAGATCTGTGAATTAGTTCAAATGGTTCTTGTGCTAAGGCTGAAAAAACAGTATTTAAATCTCAAAATAGAGCTGGAGTCTTCACTAGAGAAAAAAGAACAAAATATATGCTTCATAAACTCTTTAATGATTCTTGTTGAGAATAATGAAGGTGTCACTGGCCTTCTCAAATATCTAGATTTTGCTGAAAGATGCACTTTGATTATTGGCTATTTAAGGCCTGATTTAGCTAATACCAAATAAAGTATAAACTGATTGGATGCTATTGACAATGGGTCCAGATTATTGGATTGAAGATGAGTCTATTTACATGCATACATCTTCAGAGTGGAAGGAGCTCTCACTGCCGTACGAACGTCTCTACAGTTATTAGACATTTTTGGTAAACTAAATTACAAGTCCTCATCAGTCAGGCTATCAGGTGCAGTGACACTGGGTCCAGGTAGAAAATCTGGCCTTGCCTCCTGGATAATACATTTGTCTTGAACCGAAGCAGCCTGCTCACTGACCTCTGTTCCACAGCGCTGGAAACAAATGTTGTGTGGACCATGCTGGAGCTATCAATAGCATTAGACACAGTTCCTTCTTCATCTTGCACAATAGTTTGAGTATTACTGGCACAGGCAGAAATGCATACAGGAACTTCCCTCACCAGGCTGTTCAGAAAGCTTCTCCATTGGAGCCGGGCCACAGCCTTCAACTGGGAAACCGTGGGCATTTCTTATTGTAATTTGTTGCAAAAAGATCCAATTCCCATCTCTGGAACACCAAACTTAATTATTTGTTGCTTATCTCTCACTCGTGATTCGTCACCCAAAGTCTGCTGTGCATATTGGCACATACATAGTCTATTCCAGATATGCTCTCCAAAGTAATTCCCCCCTTGGGCTTAGAGCACATGGGCATGAATATGGTCTTCCTGTAATAGGGGAAGAGATCTCATACCTGCTTCTTTCCCAGTTTAGTACATCATTGCTGTCTGTGTGAAAACCCATGAGTTTTGTACTTGAGGCAGAAAGGCTTTCAATGCAAGCCTTACTGCTGCAGTAAATATATTTGAAGAGTTTTTTTTTTCCTTTCGGAACTAATGCCCACTTACAAGCAATTATCATAAAAGCACTCCCCACCTGTGAGGGATGAGTTCATAGTAATTGAACCTTGTGGCATTACTTGGAAGGGGTCAATGGAAAACCTTCAAAAAAGCTGTTCGTTTTTGTCCAGTTTTCATTTGGCCAGCTGTATGAATTTTGTCATCTCAATGCCTTAAGCTTATGAAAACTGCTTGTTTAATTATTCTTGAACTGGTTTCATACAAAGACATCAGTGTAGAAGTAGGTGGATGCAAACAAAATGCAACATAAGAGTCCTTTGAGAAGCCTTAAAAATCATAACATTTCAGGAACGTGCGGCGATGCATGTAAGCGCCACCCCTGTACACCAACATCAGTTTCTTGCTGAACTCTTTCCGAGCCCTTGGATATAGAGCACAAAACAATTCTCAATACCAGTGTGCAGATCTTTATTTGGGACCTTTGTCGAAGGTAAAAAAAAAAAAAAAAAAAAGAGAGACCACGCCACTGAACGGGGAGGTGGGAGAGCAGTGAGGAATCTGCGGTTAAATGGAATACCCACCAGAAAGAGTGTAACTGAAGGTATGTAATTAGTTTTTCTGATGGCTCCTTCTAACCGCAGATTCCTCACCTTTAAAATAGATACCAAAGCAGTACCTCCTAAAGGTGGAAGGTCTGAGGAGTGGGGTCAGACTAAGAAATCCTGGAGGACTGTGCGAGTGGAATATACATTCCGCCACACATGGCTGTCAAGGTAGCAATGCTTCGTGAACGTGTACATGGACGCCCACGTCGCGAACTGCCAGATGTCAATGACATGCACTCTGCATACCAATGCAGTGATCGCAACCTTACCATAGTGGAATGGGCTCTCAGATCTTCCAGACTGCTTTTTGGCCAATATGTAGCAGATCTTAATGCAGAGTTCTCTTCCGCAAACGCCTTCTCTTTATGTGCTCCGAATAACCACACAAAAAGCTGATTGTTCACCCTATGGTCATTGGTAAGATTGAACTTAAAGCTCATTTGGAGTCCAACTAATAGAGCCTCTCCTTCTATTTCAAGAAGTGAGGGGTAAAGAACGCTGGGAGAGTGATGGACTGTCCAACGTGGAAAGGCATCACGACATTCGGCAAGAAGTCTGCCTGAGTCCTCAGCACCTATCTGTCTGGAAAAAAGGTGGTGTAGGGGGTTTGCACTAACGGTGGCTAGAGTTCACTCACACGATGAGCTGGAGTGATAATAACAAGGAACACAGTCTTTAGAGTCAGCAAACGCAACGAGCAGCCATGCATTAGCTCAAAGGGAGTACAGTAGGTGTGTAGGTGCAATGCTGTAAAGTCTCTGTGTACTGGTCGATGAAAGAAACTGTCTAGTATTGTACCGTGAGCTCGCACTGCAAGCTGCAAACTGATTGTCACAGGTAAGTAACATTTTCTGTTTGCATCATGTCCTGCTGTAAACCACTATGAGAAGGATGTAGAGCAAGAAAAAAAACAACAGACTAGATTGTGGCCCAGAGCATGTGAGGAGATTGCAGAGGCAACCAACCAGTTGCAATCAGGGAAAACCCCAGCCCCAACGGCTTGCTGGTCGAATGATCTTACTTCTGATTGAATAGCTCCGGGACCTTTACAGGTCCACAAAGGAGGATGAGATCCTGCCAGTGGATGTTCACGGGATGACAACAGTGGTGATACCCAAGGCAGGCCGAACGGGCCACAACTGTGGCTCTTCTCGACTGATCTCGCTACTTAATACTGAAGTTAAAATTTTAACAAATGTTCTTGCAACTCACCTCACTGCTGTGGTTGGCTCTCTGATACATAGGGAGCAAAGTGTCTTTATGCCGCAGTGTGTGATGAAACATAAAATATGCCGCTTACATAATGCACTCCCACTGGCTGAACACTTTGGGTCTCTAGCTGCCTTACTCGGAACTGCATTTCCGAAGGCCCTCAACTACTTTAATTGGACATACCGGTTTGCCTTGCTGGAAAAATTCAGGCTGAGACCCATATTTACAGTGCACACTAAGCTACTACACACCGACCTGATGGCATAGGTACAGATAAAAAAAGTCCTCTTGGTCCCCTTTCCTGTTTCATGCGGCACTAGGCATCGCTGTCCTGTTTCGCCCCTGCTTTTCAAACTGGCTATAGAGCCATTGGCAACACTGCTCAGATTGGATCCCGGAGAAGAGAGTTTTAGATGAGCTACAGGGGTAGAAGACAATGTTTCCATTTATGCAGATGAGCTGCTGGTCTATTCAGGGCAGCTAGAACATTTGGGGCACAGAGTGCTAAAGGTACTTCAGGAATTCGGAAAATATACAAGCCTGAGGGTGAAATGAACTAACTATTGAGTATACCCATTAGTGGGCACAGCATCCAAAGGCAATTGGATTTCCCAAAACTCAATTCCCATAGCAACAAACAGTATGGTCTATTTAGTGTCTTTATATTTGAACACCACATACAGATGTAGGAGGGCAACATGGGGAGGGTCGAGAGACAGTTTGCCCTATGGACAGTTATCCCGATCTCACTCATAGGCAGGGTCGCCCTCTTCAAGATGGTTGCCATTCCTCAAATACTGTACATATTACAGAACATCCAGGGTAAAGTGGTGGTCTCCTTTTTCAGAGCCTTGGCATCGAAAATCTGCTCCTATCTATGGAACAACAGGACTACCCGAGTCAGTATAATTAAGTGCTGCAAATCACAGTTGGATGGAGGCTTCGAAATGGCGGGTTTGCTTTCTTATTACCTACCGGGAGTTACACCAATAGGTGATCAATTGCTGGTTTTTGGACGTAGAGTCACATCTAGCTTATAGCAGTGTGCGCTGAACAATGGGAGAGGGAAGCATACTATACTCCCTATATGGGGGTCAGCTGCCTCCAGTAGTTCTACCAGTCATTGGAACAGTAATGACAATATGAAAGGACACACTACAAGCTATAGGATGGGGCACGAGGGTCAGCCAGCAAACCCCATCTGTGGGTCGGAACAATGTTGCAGAAAATTAATGGACTAGAAGGCTTCTACGGGTGGGATACACTAGCAGTTACTCTCCTCAGTTAATACACAACTTAAGACATTTCTGGTGTTCCAACATGACTTCGGCCTGCTCAAGACCCAATTATTTTGTTATTTACAACTCAGGCATGCGGTATCATGGCGGCACTTGAGGGGCTACCAGAGTTCAGCCATTTGGAGGTCAAAGTCTCCCAGTCGGCCAGTACTGGGTGACTTGGATACTGCACTCCTCAAGGTTCTCCACTGCATTGAACACTAATGACATGAATGAGCAGACCTCCTCAGAAGGATGGCATGAATGATAAGAAAGACCATTTTCATTCAGAAGATCTACGTAAAGTCTAGCATCTATGTGATAAAGTGAGAGGAGAATGCCAAACTTGAAGGAGGCTTTGACCTTTTTACTAGCCATCCAAATGATTTCTTTGGACTTTGAGGGCTGCCAGCACCTTCACAGGGGATAGCTTTCTTGGGACCAGTGACCAGGCTGCAGTTGTGGCTGCGCAGGGAGCCGGGTTGCAACTAGCTCCGAGGTACTGGAATCACCAAGCCTGTAGGCTCTGGCCATTTTCACGGCTGCCTCTCAAACGATGTATAAGAGTATAACATACAAAAACTTACATTTTGTAATCACTATGAAAAGCAAGCAAAACATTGCAGGAGAAAGTAGGTTAACTCTAGCCCTAACAAGTTCTAACAAGAGTAGATCCTGTGAACTACAACAAGAGATCATCTATCCATTTTAACGAAGTTTGCGATATAAAGAATGATTTTAAACAATAAAGAAACGGCTATGACAATTATTGGTGTGTACAAGTAATAAGTGCAGAGTTAATTTTAGGGCCTGGTTTAGCCCTCTTTTGTAAGACGACTTCAGGTGCTATGGCAGAGAAGAAACTGAAGAGTATAAAAGAGGTATACAATCTCAGCGAAAATATTAACGACAAGCACTGGCAAGGCCAGTATGCCTAGCTTGCATGCAATACAGACAGAATACACAGGGCGTCACAATTATTCCATGCATGTAAAATTGTGAAGTAGTAAATGGCTATTCTCTCTTCACTAATGACATAATATAGTAATTTGCACATTGTGGCCATGGTTGGTATGCTGTGGCCCTCTAGTACTGTTGACCTAATTAGCACTCACAACAGACAGCTAAAGCGGTCTATAGCCAAATGTTAAAAAGGCCTTCCAGCTAAGGAAGCTGCTCTCATAGCTTTATCAAATCAGAGAACCTTCTGAACTTAGGGCACAGGCTGTCTGGGTACACCAGTGGAAATAGGGATAAATTCTGATTTCTTAAATTTTCTAGTAGATGGAAGTGAAACCATATATTTGAAATCAAGCACGAACAAGTAACAAGCAAGTATTAACCTATCATGTTATTCCATTTTGAATGATTGTGCATTTTGGGCCAGATGTATGACTGTTTTTTGCGGTCGCAAACGGAGATTCGGTCCGTTTGTGTCCGCAAAAAAGGTCAGCCCCATGTAAAAAACATATTTTGCGAGTCGCTAACCTATTAGCGACTCGCAAAATATGGTTTGTGACTCGCTATTAGGAAGGGGCGTGCCAAGGGCATCCCTTCCTAATAGCGAGTGCAAATGGCATGTACCATTGTTTTGTGACCGCATTTGCGGTCTCAAAACACTCGCAGTTTACCACCCTTTTCAAAAGGGTGGTAAACCATTCGCAAACAGGAAGGGGTCCCCAGGGGACCCCTTCCCCTTTGTGAATGGGTGCGTGAATATTTTTAAAAGCAGGCAGTGGTCCCAGGAACCACTGCCTGCCCTTAAAAAATGAAACTGAAAAGTTTCATTTTTCTTTTTTAAATGCATCCCGTTTTCCTTTAAGGAAAACGGGCTGCATTTTAAAAAAAAAACTGCTTTATTGAAAAAGCAGTCACAGACATGATGGTCTGCTGACCCCAGCAGGCCACCATCCCTGTCAGTGCTAGCCATTCCCAATGGGGTCGCAAATTGCGCTTGCCTCATGAATATTGATGAGGCATGCAATTTACGACCCCATTGGGAATCGCAAACAGTGTCTGAGACACTGTTGTACATTGCATTGTGCGACTCGCAATTTGCGAGTCGCAAAATGCATGCTTTGTACATCTGGCCCTTTATGTCTATGAAATCCCAATAATGGATTGTCTACTGCTGGACGTACTGCTGGACTGTGTCTGAGCTCACGCCTCAAAAAAAAGGTTCCTTGAGGCACAATAATAATGACAGACATTTCTTTCTTTTAGGCTAAATTTATCAACACAGTACATTATGTCAGGACGAGGCAAGGATTATGCTGTACTTTCTTCACTATATTTCATCAGCAGCCTTACAACATTTAAGAAAACTGCCTTTACTGTAAACACTTGGGAAAATGTGAAACAAATGTTATCCAATCAGAACACATGCTGCTCCTCAAATTCATCTGTCAGCCATTATGCTCCCTCTTTCTTCACTTATCCAGCGAGCCATGTTAAGTACTCCTTATGGTCGATGGTCTAGGCCTTTTGAGGAGGTTTCAGTATATATATTGTGCTTTGGATGTATTGTTCATGGTCTAATCCGCTTTTAGGTCTCGCGCCTAGCGTTGCAGTGCGTAGCACTGCTCGCGCAGCGCGAGACCTTGAAAAGGGCTTCAGAAAGCTACCCACACGCTCGTGCGTGTGGTTTTGCTTTGTGAAGCCCACATTGGCTGGAGCGTGCGTTTTTTTACCGAGACGGCACGCGATTGGGCAAAGGCGGGCGCATGTCCCGCCTTTGCTCCTCCCATTCCCGACGGTGGCCAGAACGCGCAGCAGGGCACGTTCGTCTCGCTGCCGCTGCCGCGCTCTCTCCCCCCGCTCCTCTGTGGTGCGCGCGCACCACTGTTTATTTCTTTTTACCGCGCGGCCGCCATTTTTTTTTTTTAACTGTGGTATGTTGTTACAATGCTCATTTAAAGGAGTCTCCGATGAACAGATGTTTATTTCAATTTTTATAGTGCCCCTCACTAGAATCCAAATATTTGATTGACGTGTGTGTGGTGAGTGTGACCGTTCCCTGCAGGTCAGGACAGAGATATGTTAGGGAAGGTCTGCGGAGCCTGCTGGGGTCACAGGTCTGGCTGCATCCTGCCAGCAGAAGGGGTGGAGCTTCAGAGTCCGAACCCATCAGAAAACCTGCCCTTCCGTGAGCTTTCCTTTATGACGAATAATAGCCAAGTGTGTATCCAGCGAGGTGCTCCAGACGTATCTAAACCCTCCAATGTGCGTTTACTAGCGCTATATACATAGAGCGCGAACATAACCGCAAGATCGGCAGAGCCATGTAAGGGATGAGGATGGCCTACGCCACCCTCAGGGCCAGTCACAATGGCAGTGATCAAGAGCGGTAGGTGCTCTTGCCATGTCACTTCCACATTTATGGCCAGAAAAGCCTCGGAGTGAGAAATCTCACCCTCGTACGTATTAAAGGGTGGCAGAACATAGAAATAATTAAAAGTGCGATACGCCGGAGAAGAAAACAATTCACAATAAGCGATTAAACCTTTGTATCGAGGTGGTGAGCTTAATTTAATGTTGATTATGAGCCGATCCGCGGTCAGACAGTGAAATGTTTAGCTAACCCGAGGAATGCCCTGGTCTCTACAAGCAAGCTTGAGGACTTCTTTTAGGTATCGAACTTTATGTAACATTTGGAGTTCCGCTTTTATTATGGAGGTCTAATCAAACTTGCGGGGTCACCACTGTATCCCAAGCCACAGTGACAAGCATCATGCGAAATTCCTGAAATAACACCAGCATAATTTAAATTTCACACGGGCCTATATTTATATCTCTGAAACTCTGAACATGCCTCTGAGGCAAACCATACATACTAACTTCCCAAATTTCCTTAAATAAATCTCAACCAAGGTTCCCCCTGATTACTCCCACACAACAGCCTTTTAATCTCTCACTCCAACACCTTGTTGGGAAAGTTGATATAGATGGGGAGACTCTTTCCTGCATGTTCATTAATTATGGAGTATTCTGTCATTAAGGCAGAACGTAGAAAATGCCCTGAAACAGTACTGGGAAACAGGCACTGTCATCAACTTAAAGGTCTCTATTTAAAGGTCTCTAAATCCCCAACCTAAACATTATCAGCCTTGCATAAAAGTGTTTGGGTATCAGTAACGCCTCAAAACTTCGAAAGCAACACTTTTAAAATAAAAAAACAACACTTCTCAATTATTAGATCTAAAAATAAATATTTAAAAAGGAACACTTACCTAAGTGTTTGATCCCAAAATATACTGAAGTAGGGACATTGCGAAATGTGTTCGGGGGTTAGGGTATAGGTGGTAGGGATTTAAGAGTTAAGGGTATAGGGTTTAGAGTTGGGAATATAGAGTTAAGAGTTTGAGTGATAGATGTTAGGAGTTAAGGGTGTAAGGTTAAGAATATAGGGTAGAAGGCTCGGGGTCTGAGAAGGAGCTTAAGGTTTGGGGGTATCGGGTTAAGGATTTGGGTATAAGGTTTAAGACTTAGAGGTTAAGGTTAGAGCGGTCAACGGTTTAGGGTGAAGTGTTTGGGGTATGGAGGTAAAGGGTTTCGGGCAAAGATGATAAAGATTTAAGGAGTTCTGGTTACAATTAAGGGCTTCTTGACAGTACGGATATAGGTTTTAGGGAATATGGTAAAGGGTTTACGATGCAGTTAATAGTTAGGAGTATAGGTTTAAAGGTAAATGTTTAAGGTATGGGTTGGGCCTAAATCTATTAAGCTGAGGTTAAGGGTGAAGGGCATAGGGGCACGTGCTTTGGGTCTAGAGGCAATGGATTGAGGGTATATGATTGAACATACATTTCTTTACTGTCACACTTCGAATGTGTTTAATGTAAAGAGTGCTGGATGAGTGTTACCGTTATTTTTATTCTATCTGTATGATAAAAGTGTTGCTTTTCACTGTGGCACTACACTTAATTTCATTGGAGCACACTTGTATTTTGAAGTAATGCAATTAGAAATGTTTAAAAAATGAACTGATTCTATTTCTCAGTAAAAATATTCCAATTAATAAGATACAACCTGGCCATTCTGGCCATTCTGGCCTATAGAGACCATATACATAGCATTAACTTCCTGAAATATTGGAGATAAGATACATTGCTACTGTGCCCTACCACGGTACATCTGTACTATAAAAAAAACAAGTATGAGAAAAATATAATGCAGGCGTTTGTGAAAAAATGTTTACGGGCGCAAGATCTAGCGGTGACAAAATTGCACTTTTAAATCAATAATTACATTAAATTTTGCGAACTGCACTTGCTGGTGTCCCACTTGTACTGTGAACTCAAGAGTATACCTCATGGTCAAAGGTCACGAGAGATATTCAGCAAAAGGCTGGCTCGAGACGAAAATCTCTCTCAGAGAAAGTTTTACTGTTCCTGTCAGAAATATTGTGCTCGAACCAGTGACCCACAAGCAAAAACCTTTCAAAAGTTCATGAAATTTGTGTAATGTGTAAATTTGGAAATTTCACGAGATTTTAACCTTTTTTCACAGCTTGTTCATATTTTTCGCCATTCTCTCTCTCTGTCTCTCGTTTTTTCATGGTACCTTGTACCTGTCTTTCCTTTTCCATCACCCACTCCATTTCTCTCCCTTTTCGTCTTCCTCGCTCCCACCCTCCACTTCTCTTCTCATAATTTCTCCTTTGCCTCCTCCCCGCGACTCCTTCCAATATGCCCGTATCTTCACACACTTTGTTAAACGCTTGCTCAAACCAGTGGCATAATGTTATCGCCTTCAGGGGCCTCAAATTAAGCCGTGTCTGCCGGTACGCTCGGCGCTAAAATCATATTTGCATTTAATAATGTAGTATCCTCAGATCATTACGAATAGCCACAAATCGTTAAACTCTGCAAACATGTAATGAAAGTTGAGCTTTACAGTACTCACCCTAAGTGCAAATGCCTTGCATTAATGGCTAACTCACTCACTGACCCTCTCACTGACCCTGTCTCTCACTGTCTCTCACTGTCTCTCACAGACACTCACTGACGCACTCACAGGCACCCTCACTGACACACTCACTGACACACTCACTGACCACAGACACACTCGCAGACACACTCACTGACCACAGACACACTCGCAGACACACTCACTGACCACAGACACACTCGCAGACACACTCGCAGACACACTCACGCACTCACTCACGCACTCGCAGATGCACTCACTCACGCACTCGCAGACGCACTCACTCACGCACTCGCAGACACACTCACTCACGCACTCACACACGCACTCACACACTCGCACACACACTCGCACACGCACTCGCACACGCACTCGCACACGCACTCGCACACGCACTCGCACACTCACAGACACACTCACAGACACACTCACACTGACTCTCACACTCACACCGACTCTCACACTGACTCTCACACTGACTCTCACACTGACTCTCACACTGACTCTCACACTGACTAACTCTCCCACTCTCTCTCACTGACTAACTCTCCCACTCTCTCTCACTGACTAACTCTCCCACTCTCTCTCACTGACTAACTCTCCCACTCTCTCTCACTGACTAACTCTCCCACTCTCTCTCACTGACTAACTCTCCCACTTTCTCTCACTGACTAACTCTCCCACTCACTCTCACTGACTAACTCTCCCACTCACTCTCACTGGCTCACTCTCACTGACTGACTGACTGACTCTCTGACTCACTCTCTGACTATCTCACTGACTGACTCACTCTCTCACTCTCATTCACTGTCACTCACTGACTCTCACTCACTGTCTGACTCTCTCACTCTCACTGACTGACTCTCTCACTGACTGGCTGACTCTCTCACTCTCACTGACTGACTGACTCTCTCTCTCACTCTCTCACTGACTGACTGACTGACTGACCTTCACCCTCCTGTTATTTATGCCCCCCCATAACAAAAAAACCCACAACAAGCAACCATTGGGACAGGCAGATACAAGTTGCCAGCATTGAAAGGACAAAAAAACTCAAGACATTATTTTTATTACTTTTTAATATGGTCGTTCAGTTGTACATAATGCTTTTTTGGTCATATCTAAGGTAACAAAAATGCTTCTGACACTTCTTTATTATAACTTTGCAGCATGCTGCAGACTTCTGTACAGCACAGCTTAAAGACATAGGTAAAGTCAATATCTCTGGCTAAACACTTATTTTAAAAGTCGCTGCTTGTTTGGTTTACTTTTGGACAGTCACTCTCCAACAGAGCATTTTGGCACTCCGACACCAACTGCTCCCTCCATCCTCCCTTAGTAGGTAACAGACATTGCCATTTACAATGCCAATAGCTCTAACTTAAAAAAATGCGAGACCTATTGCATTTCCAATGCTTGTTTCCTTAGGGCGTGCCACAGAAGTGCAGATATGCTCTACTTGCGGTCACATTCTCCTGCAAAGTCGGGCAGGGGCATGGTAGTGGTCCACCGGCCGCTAGATGGCTCCAGCGCTCTAACTCGCATTTATCCCCACGGACGACAGCTCCGACTGGCTTGATGCAACTGACAAGATCTGGAGCAGCACGCCCGTCCATGAGCGAGTCACGTAGAGTTAAACCTGTTCTCAGGTTATTACAAATAAAAGTCAATACCTGCCCGCTGTCTGAGGTCAGAAATCGAGGGGTTTGTATTTATATTGGCTCGTAATGAGCTGAGGGACTCTGCCCTTCCAGATAGTGGCATATAGAGCCCAGTGGACACCACCCAGGTGTTTGAGGGTGCACACAGTCTCTGTTCTTGAAAGGAGTGTGGCCCGTGAGATCTAGTGGGCCATCTGGTGTACTGGGCATTTGCTATATTGAGTCTTGCAGGCTCCATATACTATCTTCACTGGGGCCCCCCACCAGTCCATAGCCCTCTATGTATGATTGATGGTGGGCCCCAGCATAACGCCGAGGATGGCACCTACCTTGAAGAGTACACCTCATTTATTTCCTTTGATGATGAGTTTTGTGAAGTTGTTGATGCCTCCATTCACAAAGCGGTGCCGGATGCCAAGGCTCCCCTGGAGAAGAAATTAATTGAATGGGCACAGCAGTGCTTTGAACCCCTTCTTTGGAGGGAACACCTACCAGGAACTATGGATTTCCCATGGGGACTCGGATGAGAATATTGACATGATAGACCCTGTTGCCCTTTTTTAGGCACCCCTGCCATCCTCCCTCAACTGGGATCGGCCACTGACCCAGTGTTGGATATGTTTGATCCAGAGGGCATCATCCTCCACCATCCCCCCCCTCATCTGAATGGGCTCCTGGGGACAAAGTGGCCGGCAGGCTTCACAAACCCCTTAATAAGAAGATTCGCAACCACCTACGGGCGGAATGCCCCGTTCGTCACTGGACGGCAAAGTGGCATGCACCCCTGAGATAGACACGCAGATGGCCACGTTCCTGGCAAAGTATGTGCGCAACCCTAAGAAGGATATAGTTAATTCCTGGTGGTCATGCCAGGCCAAAATCCTGGCTGTCAATGGGCTCCTTACAAAGATACTGGAGATGGCTGAAGAGGCCAAGGAATCTGGTTCGCTCATCTCTCCTAAAATTCTATCTGTATGGGCACAGAGGGCTGTTATTTCCCTTGCCAGTGCCAACTGCGCTATCTCTACCAAGAGGCGCAGATGCCTTCCGATTAAGGTGGACCCGAAACTAGGGGATCTGGCCACCTTCGAAACGGGTCCCACTGCACAAGGGGGACTCTTCGGGGAGCACCTTATCAAAAAACTTGGTAAGTTCGTAGCCAGCTTTACCTCTTTGTACAAGGCACAAGCGTCCTGGAGGATGATCTTCACTACTAAGGTTTTCTCCAGGTCAAACAGGCAGGAGGCGCTCAGCCGGCTGCTTCCAGTTCCAAGCCTCTTCCAGAGGGTAAGCATCCAGACACAGGCAAGATCCCAACAGTTTTCGGGGTTTCTTCCTCTCCAGAGGCTATAACCGTCACTGTGGATCACAATGAGCCTTCAGAAGCAACAGCAATACCGGATCCGGTAGAGGTGAGTGTTCACCCAATTGGAGACTCTTTACTTTGGATGTCTGGGTGCTACAGATGGTGCAGGGTTTCCACATCAAGTTTTACGGCTCCCCAATACAACCTTTCCGCCCCCGCCCCATTGCCATGTCGGCTCAGGGCGCCTCTCTGGTGGACGATCAGAACTCCTAGCCAAGGGTGGGGTAATTCCCACACAGGTGCACACGGGCAGGTTCCTCAGCAATGTTTTCCTCATGAAAAAAAGGGATGGAGATCATTGTACCGTCATAAATCACAGGTAGTTTGAGAGGCTGGTATTCCGCCACTTCATAATGGAGGGGGATTAATCTCCTTAGGGACATCTTGAGGCCCAATGATTGGCTCATAAACCTGGATCTCTAGGATGCTTACCTTAAGATCCCTATCTACACTCCTCACTGGTGTTACCTTCAATTCCAGTGACTAAGCCAGACGTACAAATTCATGACCCTCCAGTTTGGCCTATCATCTGCACCCTGGTGCTTTACCAAGGTGCTGAAATCGGTGGTGGAGCACCTCAGGTATCTGTCTGATAACCTACTTGGACAGCATCCTCCTGATGGAGCAGTGCCCTACAAAACTGACGGAACAATTCCAACTGTCCATCAACATTTTGGAATCCCTTGGCTTTGTAATTAACGAGAAAAAATCTATCTATGCCCGACTTGCCAAAACAGGTTTCTGGGTTTTGTAATAGACTCAGTCACAGCAATTCTAAGCGTGCCGTCCAAAAAAATGACACAGATCCAACACACACTATGGAAGGCTCTCCTCAGGCCAGATCTTCGTTAAGACAGACTGCTTCTCTGAGTGGGCTGCTTTTGTCCTCCATTCAGGCCATGTTTCAGGGCCCACTCCTCTACAGGGCACTTCAGCGCCTCAAGGCATTCCATCTTCACCGGAGGCTCACGTACTCGCAAGTGGTGCTGCTCTACGAGGAAGCTAAGACGGAGATTGAATGATGGTTGTCCTACATAGAAGCATGGAATGAGAGTGCGTTTTTCGGGTACCAGCGAGACTTAGTCATAGAATCAGACACCAGCAGAAATGGTTGGGGTGCAAGATGTGGGGAGTTCTCCACAGACGGAGAGTGGTCTGCTCAAGAACAGCAACTTCACATCAACTGCCTAGAGTTGCTGTTGGGGTTCTTTGCTGTTCAGTGCTGGACCAAGGACAAAATCCAATGCTGAGTTCTTCTCAAAATGGACAAGGCTGCAGTTCGATACATCAACCACTTGGGAGGCATGAGGTCCCGGACCCTCTCGGAGCTGGCCAAATACTTTTGCCTAGCCGCTTCGCTGCGGCGCACATTCCCCCGCTGTGCGGGGTGAATTCTACGCGTGCGCAAATTGGACGGCCCCTGGCCGTCCGACGCACATGCCCACCGTGACGTCAGACGGCCCGGGGCCGTCCGACGCACGGAAGAGGTTAAAGGACTATATAGAGGTCTTAGTGCAGTATCTTCCAGGGTTGCCCAGTCAGGTGGCAGACTGGCACTCTACACACATTAAGGACTCCAGCCTATGGAAACAGAATCAGCGGGTTTTTTCTCCCTCCTACACAAATGGGGCCTGTTCTCAACAGACCTTTTTGCGTGGAGCCTAGACCATCAACTGGAACGGTTCTTCAGCTGGACACCAGACCCCAAGGCAGTAATGACGGGTGCTTTTCTCCAAGACTGGTTGAAGTAACAGGAGTACGCCTTCCCCCCCGTTCTACAAAATCACATGTCTCTCTGCTTAGGCGAGCAGGCAAAAGGTGGACTTAGTGGTAGTGACCCTGCAATGGAAATCTCAAGTTTGGTATCCAATTCTGATGGATTTTTTTGGGGACGTTCCTATTCCCCTTTCTGACGCTTCTGCAAGATCCACCAGGAAACCCGCCACAGAATGATTCTAGAAGGCTCTCTCCGCATTATGGCATGCTGGATTTCCGCAGAACACTGTAAAGTCTCAGGATTTTTCCGACAGGCTGAGGACCTCCTCTCTAAGGCCTTGGCAGACGGAACAGTCAAACAATAGGGATCAATACAGTCAACATGGATGGGTTGGCGTGTGCAAAGGCATCTGGATCCTTTGGGGTCAAGTACTGTCAATATCCTGAATTTATTGGCAGAATTGGCATCACAAGGTTTGGCATACAAATCCATAAACACCTTTCAGTCAGTCATTTCCGCAGGGTCATTCTCTTAGAGGGCCACCCTGTGGGGAACCACTCTCTGGTAAGGAAACTCTCGAGGGGTATCCCTCTTTCCTCAGAACCCTGATATTCAGTAGTATGGGACGTCAATAAGATCTTTAACCTTGGAGGAGTAACAAGTATCTCTCCCACAAAGAACTATCGGGGAAACTGGCAATGCCATTATGCCCAATTTCTTGCAGTTGTGAAAGGCCTGGATATAACAGGTAGGAATTTCACTCTGGAGGGGCTAATTTTAATATCGCAAGATGAAGAAAGAACAACTCCATGATAGTGTCATAGCCAGCCTTTCCGGATGTTCCGAAACTGTGTGTGGTGAGGTGTATTAAAGAATACAAGTGTATGACAGAGGATATTCATTCTCCTGGGGAAAGACAATTATAGATCGAGCTCATGAAGCCTCACAAAGCAGTGTCTTCTCCCACATTAGGCAGATGGGTTATGCTGCAGGCTGCCTTTGCCACCACATGTTGTTTCATTGCTAGCATTTATAAAGCACGCGCACACCAGATGGTTTCTTGGCGCTATAGTAAATGAACCATTACATCCTGCTCACACTTTCAATCATATGCTTGTTTGAAGAGCCATGTTGGTAGAAGTTGTCTAAAGCTAATATAACAAGGAGTCGTCCTAATATCAAGTAGGAAGGAGTTCCAGATACGGGGGGAGGGGGAAAAGAGTACAGAAAATCTGGAGCCGCCAAATCTCTTCTTTATAAAGGAGGGAATAGCGAGAAGATTCAGGTGAATGGATCTTAAGTTACAGGTGGGTATGTAATTTTGGATATGGGCAGAGATGAAAGCTGGGCTGCTACCACAGAGAGATTTAAAAACGATGCATCCAGTCTTCAATACAGTTCTCGGTTTTACCGGCAGCCAATGTAGTTTCCTGATCAGGGGAGTGATGTGGCATTTTCTTGGCAGATTAATCTGGGTGCCTGATTTTGTGCCAGTTGTAATCTACGGTTCAGACCTTCAGATAGGCACAGGTAAAGCAAATTTGCGTAATCTATCCTCGAGATGACTAATGCGATGATTACCTGGATAAGAGCCTCGAAGATAAGGAATTTAAGTATCTTTCTAATTTTCCGAAGCTATAAAAAACAGGTGAGCTCACTGCCCCTAGTTGGAGTTTCATAGACAGGTTTTTTATCAAAGAAAGCTCCAAGGCTCTTAACTGAGCTCTTAGGCTGGTGGGGGTACCCATGGTGGGGGTACCCATTACAGCTTGCCAGAATGTGGGGTTCCACAAGTCATGCTTGCTGCTAGTTATGACAACCTCAGTCTTGTCAGAGTTTAATTTGAGTTGATTACTATTCATTCAATCGTGGATGAATAACATCATATTTTGGAAAGTCACTTTGGATTCTGGTGAGTTGTCAAAAGCAAAAAGCAGTTGCATATCATCCGCATAATTGTAAATTCTCACCTTCATTTTTTTAGCGAGTGTAAAGGGGACGTACGTACAAGCTGAAGGTGTGGGGGGACAAAGAGGACCCCTGAGGTACTCCACAAGTGAGTTGGACTTTTGAAGAGCTGATCCAATCAAGTGCTGTGCCCCGTAAGCCCGGGCCTCCGACAGTCGACCAGAATTTTATGGTTGACAGTGTCAAAGGCTGCCTAAAGATCAAGAAGCACCAGCGCCTGAGTGGTGCCCCCTATCAGCATCTTCCCTAACGCCATCTACGACTGAAAGGATGACTGCTTCAGTAGAGTGGGTCAGCCGAAAGCCTGCTAGAGGGGGTCAAGAAAGTGGGTTTCCTCTAGGAAAGAGCATAAACATCTGGCAACATGCACCTCTAAAACCTTTGCTAAATAAAGAAGCAGAGGTATAGGGTGATAAGTTCTTCCAAATATGAGGATCATCACCAGCTTTCTTTAAAAATGGAACCATTATCACCTCCTTAAAAGAGCTAGGAACCAAACCTTGGCTCAAGTAATCATTGAGGAGGAATAGAGCTGGGTCAGGTAAAAGGGAGAAAACGTCTTTTAGCACCTTGGGAGGACATGTGTCAGTGGGGAGCCCGATTTCACTTTATTGAGCAGGTACATGTGGCGCACCTTGTTGATTGTGGGGCAGCTCAGACATTATGATTGGGTTCTTATCATCGATAGGCGCTGGCACAGGAAAGGAACTTAAAGGAATGCGGTCTTTAATTACTTTAATCTTATCAATAAAAAAGGAATTAAGTGCATCAAATAAAGTTTGGGTGGGCAGACTCACAGCAGTTACTCTGTCAGAGTTTGCTAATTCAGACACAAAGCCAAAGATTTCCTTAGACTTATTTGCCGAGTTTATAATTTTTCCAGAGAAAAAAGTTGATTTAGGTTGTATAATTGAATTTTTATATTTTTTAAGATGAGATAGATAAAATTCCTTTTTTTCGGGTGAGTAATTCCTACGCCAATCGCATTTGGCCCCGCGGAATTGGAGTTTTGCAAGTTTCATTTCTTCAGAAAAATATTTCGGCACGTCATGGTGCCTAGCCAGTCTGGGTTTCCGAAGGGGATCATGCATATTACTGGCTTCTGTTATTCAGGCTGTGATACCTTTCTCATGTTGGTTAATATTGCCATATATCTCGAGTAAGGTGGTTGCCAATGAATTACAGAAAGAGTCAATATTAATGCAAGCCCAGTTCCTAGCTAGCTTTTCTGTGCTTAGCAAAGGTTTAGGAAGAACCAAATCAGAGAGTTTAAATGTATTTAAATAATGATCTGATCAAGCGCAGGGCATGACCATAAGGTTAGCAACTGATAAATTGGTAGACCATACCTGATCGAATGTATGGCCCTTGATATGAGTGGGAAAAGTCACATGTAGTTCAAAATTCAGACTGCTGAGCAATTTGCTTAACTCAATAGATGATTGCCCACCCTTTTCCTCATTAACCCAATAATTAAAATTCTCAATTACCACAGTTTCTGAATAGTCAATTACTAGAGGAGAGATATGTTCCGCCAGAGAATGTGGGAAGTAGGGCATATGACCCGGGGGTCTTAATATCAAGACACAAGTTAGAAAGGAAGATATAGAATCAAGTTTAATTAAGAGACTGTCAACTGCTGTAATATCTAGTGAAGCAAGACTGGTAAACTTTAATTCTTTTCAAATTATAGCTGCTACATCTCCACCTATTTTACCTGTAGGTCAGTTAGCATGAAGTAGGTAATACTTTTCGGGGAAAGCAGTCAAGGTGTCAAGTGAAGATTCAGTCAATAGCCAGGTTTCGGTTAACAATAAGATGTCTGGCTTTCCAGAGTCCAGCAACTAAAATATTTCTATATGGTGTTTAACCATAGATCTGGTGTTCAGGTAGATAGCTGTAAATTGGTTAGCCGAGTTATCAATCCCAGCAGGGGCACTGACAGGGGGGCTGATGGGCTTGCTTTAGTTTAATAGTTGAGCTATTTTCATTTAGTAGCCTTAAGTTAGTTAGATGTGACAAAATGTCAGGCTCGAGTTAATATCCTACCGAGTATAAGTGTTTACGTTCATTGGCGGTGTAGGGGAGATTTTGGGCATAGTAACTAGCCCCTAGGCCCTACCAGCCGCAGGCGGGCTTCCCTTTGGTGTGCCCGCTGAGCACGTCTGTGCCACTGCCATCATTTAAAGGGCTGCGAGCTATAAAAGGCTCTGCCCCCTTGATTGTGACTGGTTCCCCCAACAAGTCTGTTACAAACTGGGCATGTCTACTGTCTGTGAGCAGCAATGCGATAGTGTGCAAGAGAGCAATAAAGTGCAGGTATTTCTAAAAACAAGATGCCCAAAACATTAAAAAATTACCACGTGCGGCGGGAGCAATTCCTATTACTGGCGCGTCCATCCCGCTGCCACTGTTAAAAGGGCTGCCAGCTCTAACAAGTTCCGGAACCTTGATTGTTATTGGTTCCTCCCAACAAGTCAGTTGCCAACTGGACACGTCTAGCGTCTGCGAGCAACAATGCAATACTGTGCAAGAGAGCGATAAAGTGCAGGTATTTCTAAAAACAAGATGCCCAAAACATAAACAAATTCCGAAGTGCCCCGGGAGCAGTTCCTAGTATTGGCATGTCTGCGCCGCTGCCACCATTTAAAGGGCTGCAAGCTCTAACCTTTGAAACTTTGACCGACTCATCCCCATGCTTTCCAGTAACATCGACATAGCTACCTCATAATATACTTGCTGTTTAGACACAGACGCTACCCTTTTATCACCAGTTAAAATAGTCAAGGCCAAACGCCTTAACAACTGGGCCCCTTGGTTTTCTGCTGAGCTGAGAGCCAGCAACCAAAGCTGCAGAAGACAAGGGAAGAGATGGAGAGCTGTCTATAACGAGGAAGAAAAAACAAAATACAAGCGCTGCTTAGCAACCTATAAATCTGTTATTATTAAGTAAAAATGCCTCCTTTTTCACAATGAAGATAGATGTAGCAAAAAAATCCACGCAAGTCAAACCTTCTGTGATACTTTGGCCAACTTCTTTCTACAAAAAGTAGAAATGGTGTACAATACTTTCACATCATCTACCTTGTCTAACACAAGGGATACATTTACGATTTCTTCCCTTATGGAATGGAACATACTAAGTGAATTGACCGTACCCCCTTCTGAGGAAGTCACAAATATACTTGGATCCTTGACTCCAGGATCCCCACAGGATCCATGTCCTCCTACTGTGGCAAAGCTAGTGGCGGAGATTATTGCCGCTAAGCTTACGACCATCTTTCAAATTATGTTTAAGACCGGTGTTTTTCCAACAATATGGAAAAAAGCCTCTGTGCTTCCACTTCTAAAAAAAAAACAACAACAAAAAACACTGATCCGATTAGCTACTGCCTAATCTCCTGTTTCCCTTTGCCAGTGAAGATTGCCAAACAAATTATCAACAACCAACTTGTGGAACACATCCAATCCAATAACCTTTTGGATGCTACTCAATTTGGATTTCATAGCACTGAGACAGCACTGATCAAGGCAACAGAAGAGATCAGGCAGGCATTAGACCATGGCAGAAGGGCTGCCCTCTTCCTGCTTGATCTCTCGGCTGCTTTTGATACCGTTAGCCACGAACTGCTGTTAGAACGGTTGGCCAATATTGGGATTACCAGCCTAGCCTGGGATTTGATAAAATCCTTTCTTCTGGATCAAGAACAGGCTGTTCGACTGGATGACTATGTCTCACACCCTTTCTCCCTTCTGTGCGGGATCCCTTCAGGTTCCTCGCTGAGCCCAACACTTTTTAACATTTATGTCACTCCCTTAGGGAACCTAATAAAGACCTTTGGCTTTTCCTTGACTTCATACGCAGATGACACTCGAATTGTTAATGACTCTGGAAAACGACGAGATTAGCACGGGGTCTAGATTCTGCGAGTGTATGCAGGCAATCGATACATGGATGGATTCAAATTGCCTGAAACTCAATTCAGGTAAAACTGAAGTCATATTATTGAAGCCTTCTAGACCAGACCTCCTGGCCAGAGGAGATGGTCCCCCTATCGACACCAGTGAGGAAGGCCCGCAACCTGGGAGTGCTTATCGATGATAAGTTGAGCTTCACGTGAATGCGGTCACATCCTCTGCCTTTTTTACACTTAAGACCATCAAAAAAACACTGCCTTTTATCCCCGTCAATCTCCAGAAAACTCGTCACTTTCGCTGGTGATGGCTAAATTAGATTATTGCAATGGCCGGTTTCTCACTGCTCATCAATTCATATTAAACAAACTACAAGTCCTACATAATGTGGCGGCCAGACTTCTACTAAAAATCCCAAAATACCATTCAGTCTGCATTGGCTCCCCATCAGACAAAGAGTCACCTTCAAAACACTTTGTATAGCTTACAAAGCCCTTCATGATCTTGTCCCACACTCTCTCAAACAGAGCTATAAATGGTACACCCCAAACAGAAGCCTACGCCTGGCCAGCGCCAAATTCTTAGTTGTACCCAGGTTCAAGCGAACCACTTGGGATGGCAGAAGCTTTGTGCTGGGAGCCATCACGGCATGGAATGCACTGCCACTCCCCATTAAAGTGGCACCCAATCTTCTCGCATTTAGGAAAGCCCTGAAAACTTGGCTATTTAGCACTCTGTAGGTTTTTTTCCTAGGACATTTCTTTTGTCTGTAATGCCAGCGCCAAGACACCTCTAGGTATTCGAGCGCTTTAGAAATTTTATTAACATAACTAACAGGCTCTGCCCCCTAAATTGTAATTGGTTCCCACCAATAAGTCAGTTGCCAACTGGAGTATGTAGCATCTGCGAGCAGCGATGCAGTACTGTGCAAGACAGCAATCAAGTGCAGGTATTCTAAAAATAAGATGCCCAAAACATTTAAAAATTCCCAAGTGCGTTGGGTGCAGTTCCTATTACTGGCACGTCAGCACCGCTGCCACCATTTAAAGGGCTCCGAGCTCTAAAAGGCTCTGCCGCCTTCATTGTGATTGGTTTCCCCCAACAAGTCAATTACCAACTGAACATGTCTAAGAGTCTGCGAGCAGCGATGCAATACTGTGCAAGAGAGCGATAAAGTACAGGTATTCCTAAAAACAAGATGCCCAAAACATTACACATCTTTCGGAGCACACTCCGCAGAAGTGCCATGGCCTCTAAGGTTTTTGCTCAGGGCGCCAGGTTGGAGGATATCCTTAATGCTGCTGACTGGTAACAGACGAGACCTTCCTGGTAGTAAGGAAGCTTTGAACCAGCTTAATACTCGACTCCGCTCATGACATAAAATGAAAAAGTTCCTTGCAATCGTAACGGAAAGTTTCAATTTTATTAAGGACTCGGAGGCGAGGCTTATCCACCTGAGCACTGAAGTGACAACTAAACATAATTGGAGGATCTTTTTCCACTGGGGTAGGTATTCCCTGTGTTGTTTAACACTGTTTCTGTATTGAGAGCCTTTGATAATGTTGTTTGCAAATTGTCTTGTACGATTTTTCTAGGCACTGATTGTTTATGTGTAGTTGAATGACTTGCAACAAAAGAGGAATATGGTAGTAAATCCTATCTCTCTTTGAAGGGTATGACGACTCCAAGCAAGACTGAAGGATCATCCGGCGTAACATCCTGTCGAAAGAGGAAGCATAAGGGCAGACGGGGGACTTTGAAGGGAAGCATGTGTCCTGATTAGCTGACATTTGTTTCACCATTTCTCCAAGTGCTCATGGGAAAGGTAGTTTTTTTTAAATGTTATAAGGCTGCTGAAGAAATAAAGTGAAGAAAGTACAGCATAATCCTTGCCTCAGAGTCCTTAATAAAATTGAAACTTTCTGTTGCGGTTGCTAGGAAATATTTAATTCTATTTGGAACAGAGTTGGACATTCTGCATGGGTTCTGTCATTGTCTGAATAGTACGTTTTACCTCAGACATGTTGGCACCCCGGCGTTTAGACACCTGACTTCTCCTTATTCGCCGGAAGGACTGTCTCAGAGACTTCTTCAAAGATTTCACTCTAGATAGAGGTCCCTCGAGAGCCAGCTGATCACTTGGATGCAGTGTACATCTGCAAAGGAAGAAGAACACAGTCACCAAAAATTGCAGTTGTAACTGGATGCACAGAGCACTATTCATTTCATCCCTACTAAGACAAGAGCGTGCAAGCTAATTGCCATCCACCAGCAAGAAATCAAATTTGTGAGCTATGTAGGAGACAAGCCAACAAGGCCCAAATAATCTGACCACTAAAAGGAAACCCTGGATCCCTCTTAGTAGATTGGGACAAGCAGCAAGGCTTTCTGCAAAGCAATCGATGTTATGCGTGAACAATAAGTTGAAACAACAATACAGTTAAGAAATACAGTGCTCAAAAGATCCAAACCAGGTTAGCTACTGGAATAAGAAATTAAGGAAAATAAATACACACAAATTAAATAAAATGGATGTAGGGTCAATGGCTATAACAAAACAAATTTTAATTACCAGTTAGTATAGTGCAGCAGAATTAAAGAGTTTCTTTATTAAAACAGTGGCAGGGCAGGTAGCAGCGGCAGAGCAACAAGCTAAACATCCTCTATTTTATGCTCACCTTCAGCAGAATAAGAAAACAAAGGAGGGACAGATAAGAATGACTTCCAATAATCAGGACTGGTCCTTTGGACCCTCGTTCCAAGCCTCCTCTAGAGGGCAAGCATCCAGAAGCAGACACTGGCAAGATCCCAAAGATTTTGGGGTGTCTTCCTCTGCAGAGGCTATTACCCGTGCTGTGGGTCACGAGGAACCTTCAAAAGCAACAGAAATACTGACCCGGTAAAGGTGAGTGTTCACCCTTCCCAATAAAGATTAGGGGGCACGTTGGCAGATTTTCTACCTAATTCTAGGCTCTTGACTTCGGATGCCTGGGTGCTACAGACTGTGCAGGGTTTCCACATCAAGTTTTACGGCACCCCAACACAACCTTTCCGCCCGCCCCATTGACATGTCGGCTCAAGAAGCCTCTCTGGTGGACAGAGTTATCAGAACTCCTAGTCAAGGGCGCAGTAATTCCCAAACAGGTGAACCCTGGCGGATTCCTCTGCAAAGTTTTCCTCAAGAAAAAGAGATACAGAGATCGTCCCGTCATAAATCACAGGTAGTTCAAAAGGCTGGTATTCCGCCACTTCAAAATGGAAGGGGATTCATCTTCTCTGGGACATTTTGAGGTCCAATGATTGACTCGTCTGCCTGGATCTCAAGGATGCTAACCTAACATTCCCTTCAACCTATTTCTAGCTTCACCAAGATTAATAACTCCTTTTGTTTTCTCAAGGGAGCAGTAAAAAGTAAACCCTTGAGTACTCCATGTACCTGTTCCTCGAATACAACTAATTCCAGAGTTAACCTGATCACAACCAGACACTAACATTACTGATTCGTGAGTCGCCAGACCACAGCACTTTGTCCAGTCATCGACAAACCATACCGAGACACAGAAAGGTCAACACTCAGAATCATGTTTCCGACAACAAAACGCCAGAACTGAAATCCAATGTGTATCTATCCAATGACTTCTTCTTGTATGTTTTTGCATAGAGGTCACTGCAAATATCTTTTGCTTTCTATGTTCGGACCAACGTCCCCTAAAGGGTATGGAAAAGCTGTGTACCCTGCGCTGTCCCTTTTTTCCTGTTAAGATCTAAGATTTCCTCCTGTTTAACGTGACAATCATGCAAGTTCACTGTAGGTCTATCACTTTTTTCTTTAATCATACAACTCCACTGGAGGAGCGCCATCCTTTTAATTTTTTTAACTTTGCTTGTCCTTACAGCTGCTCTTTAAGGATAGAGTTATGCCCTAAGTGCACACCTATGCTGGGTGAGGGAGTTACTACCGCCTTCATCGCAGGCTGGTGATTGGGTGTACTGGCAGTGAGTATTTATCTAGGGGTGAACGCCTATTTACCCATATCCCATATGGTGAGAATCCAGCTGGTTTTTCTGAACAAAGGTGAAATGCACCCTTCCCTGTATTCCTTTGTTACTGCTGGTCATTGAGGAAAAGGTGGACTGTGTTGGTTCAGACTTAAAATTTACAAAATCATCTTTACCATCTCCAACCAGTTTGACCTGTGATTTCTTGCTCCAAAAGCCCTGGAAACATGGGCAACAAAGTAACAACACATTCCAATATAGCTGTAGGAATCTCTGAACTTTACAGACAGGCAGCACTTGATATGCTGGGCCAATGGTCCATGTTTTATACTATATCATTAAAATGTATCAATAAAGATATTTGCACAAAAAAGCGGCACTTTGGTTGGTTCTAGCTTCCCGTGTTGGTAGTAAAATTGGAACAAATGCCCCTTAAATAAGCAAGTGGTAACTATTTGGACTGCCAGGGACCTCGGACACCATTGTAGAGCAAATGCACTTCCAGGAGCTAAACTTCTCTGAGCTACTGAACTCTCTACAGACTTGTCACAAGTCATGATTATTCTGTGAATCCTTGCTGCAGGAACCTGCCTAGTAATAGAGCGCTACACTGCTGCCACAAAAATCTGACCTACCCCTGCTAGGACTAACTATGAAGACCTGCACAAGTTCGAGCTGAATTGAAATCAGCATGGAGGATTCTCAAATGACCAAGACCACCCAGGAGCTGTGCTATCCCAGCAGCCTAGCTGAACTTAAGAAAAACATCTGGGTTGTGGAGCTGCCATATTGCACTGCTCCATCAAGCCAATGAGCCTTCAATGTCCCAAACTCAGTCCAAAGGCACACACCTTGGCAGCCCAGGTGTATGGTTTAGTTAATTTGTAGGGAGAAGTTGTCTGCCTGTGGAACCTTTTTAATTATCTTTCTTGTCCTCAAAATTCAACAGATATAATTTAAACACATGTTTGAGCCCTAATCCTAGAGGCCAATTCCCAGTGGGGCTATTAAGTTCAGTAAGAATGGTACTGGAACCACCAGAAATGTTAGATTTTGAGATACAGAAACTGAAGCAGCTCTGTTATGAGCCCTCATACTGCAGGCCTAAACAGTAGAAGGAGGAGAAAGTTGTCGGTAACAGAGAACAGATAGTGCACCATGATGATACCTCAAGGATTTGGTCCTTTGTGGTGAACATCAGGTGAGAATGATTCTTTGATGGCTCCCCAAGAAGCACTTATACCAAAGGGAGTCATCGTTCCGGAGTGGAGATGGAGAGAAGGGAAGTAGGGGGTACTCTTGTCGTGTGCTACTCTGCTTGTGGGAGGCAGGGTGTCCTTATCTTGATGCCCTCACATACCCCGAAGGATGTCATGCTTCATCATTGGGCTTTCCCTCCTCGTCGGGCCGGCGCTGCAATGCCCTACGGCTTCATCAAAAGCCCGTATGGCTTCATCAAAAGATCTCTGAAAAAGAGACCCTTCGGGGGACCCGTAGGGCATTGCAGCGCCGGCCCGACGAGGAGCAAAAGCCCAATGATGAAGCATGACATCCTTCGGGGTGTGTGAGGGCATCAAGATGAGGACACCCTGCCTCCCACAAGCAGAGTAGCAAACAACAAGAGTACCCCCTACTTCCCTTCTCTCCATCTCCACTCAGGAACGGTGATTCCCTTTGGTATAAGTTTAATTTCGGGAGCACGGGTCACAGGACCTTTTAGAATAGCTCCTAGAGTCCCCCTCTTTTGATAAATAGGATCCCCAAGAAGCACTGCCAACTGCTCTACGAGGCTGGGTGAGAGATAGCACCATTGTGATGCATTCAGAACTCAGGCCTGACACACAGGAGTGTGATGGATCAAAAGAAGGGATGGCACACTATCCATGAGGCAAGGCTAGGGGTGGTGTAGTATGCCTGGATAGTAAGGATGACTGCCTTTCTACCATGCGCTTCTCTCAGTGTGAAACAAGTTCCTCCTGCCTTAAGCCTAAGCAAAGGGACCTTTGCTTGCTTATGGATGCTTTCTGTACGGTTGAATGGGAAAATGTTGGACACAGCAAGGATTGGGAAATGACAGCTGCAGATGTGGGAGATCCAGGAACAATGTGCTGTGACAATGATCTTGGGGGTGTGCGTAGGCTGTATTCAAAGCTTCCCTGTAAATATACCTCACTTGACCTACTACCTCCAATTGATTTCCTCAGCAGAGAATCCATGGTGGGGGGAGGAGGGGTCTGACAGATTTATCCACTTCCACTCACACTTCCCTTTCTTCATTGCGTACTGAAATTAAAATGTTGCACCACTGTCCTCCTGGCAACTAAGGAGAGAAATCAAACCACAATGGCAACTACAGTATCTCCTTTCCACGACATTCCCAGCACCTTCTTCCTTCTCCTTTCTTACTTGCTTGCTTCCTTCAACATTCCCCTACCTTTACACCATTCCGCTCAGTCCACCCACAACCAAATTCCCCCACAATTTCTTCCTCTTTAATGCGCCAGTTCAATGTTCCTCAACTCAAATAATAAGGAATGAGGAAAGGAGAGAAGCTGACATGGTACTTATGTATCAAAAGGTTTTAACCATTCTGTGTCTGTGGGGAAATGCGTTGATACACAGAGCAAGGCTAAGTTCTGTGTTACAGGTTAACATTGCCAATGTGATAGAAAATGTATTGTTAGAGCCAGGGAGTCATATGCATATCTGGGATCATATCTTTATCTCAGAAAAGGTCAGCACTTTCTGGTTTATTCTTATTGCATTCTTAACTGCTCCTTTTGCCTGTCTATACATAAATTCCAACTCTTCTTTGAAGTTATAACACTGCCTGGACACTGAAGTCATTGAGTGTTATTTACTGTGTGCATTTGAGTTTCTAACACCTATCAACTCCTAGAGTAAGCATTGAATACTCTTCATTATCTAGAGTCGTGCCTCAAGTGAGTAGGGCTGCCCTAGGGACTCAGGCAGGCTGTGCTCCCCAATGGTGCACCCAAAGCACCCATTTAGATGTCTCAATTGGATCCCTTTGTAGCCCTTGAACCCTAGTCATAAACTCCTCTTGGGTCCTTCAAAGTCTCTGGTCAGCTGCCATTATAGTGAGATGACTCTCCTTAGGTCTACATTGGGCTTATGTTGCACGTCCGAGCCAGTAACTGATGTGGCGGCGACTTGTGACCCTGCTCCAATTTACCAGTTTTGTTGGAAGGTGTTTTGCACCCAGTGGCAGGTGGTAGTTGCAGCTCCAATTTGTGAGGGAGTGATGTCTCTGTTCACTTTTCCTGGTGGGCGTGGCAGTGGTCTTTTCAAGTGTTGGTGCCTCAGTATGTCAGTTATGCTGGCTCCTCTCTCCTGGGCGCATGGTGGCAGGGAGGCTGCAGGGTAATTGCAGGAAAGTGGGTTTCTGTTGCAGTAACCCCCCACCACTTTTTGCCTGACACTTGATGCACTTTGACTTGAGGTACCCTGGGTCCCTGCCAATCAGGTTCCCAGGGCCTGATTGCTTTCCCAAAACTGTACCTTTGTACCCACAACTGGCATATCTCTGGCCACAGGTAAGCCTCTTGTAAAAGGTACCATGGATACCAAGCGCACTGTGACCAGGGAAGGCCTCTAAGGGCTGCAGCACCTATTGTGCCACCCTTAGGGACCCTGCACCTTAACACCCACACACTGCCATTGCAGGCTGCGTGTTTTGTGCAGAGAAAAGTGAAGAGTCGATGTGTGCCATGCCTGCAACCCACAGCCTGGGGCCTAGGTAAGTCACAACTCTAGCAGGGTGCCCTAGCCCACAGGTGAGGGTACAGTTGCATTAGCACTGTACCCCTACAGTGTCTAAGTCCATTCTTAGACGTAAGTGCAGTAGAGCCACAAAGAGTATATAGTCTGGGAGTTGGTCATTACGAACTCCACAGCTCCATAATGGCTTTACTGAAACCTGGGAAGTTGAATACCAAACTTCTCAGCACATTAAACCCACACTGCTGCCAGTGTGAGATTTAATGTAAAATGCACTCAGAGGGCATCTTAGAGATGCCCCCTGAAAAACGACCAGCCCTGCTGTAGTTCCTGAATGGATGCCCGCCATTTGCCACCACCAGACAGATTTCTGGACCCCTTCTGGGTCCAGAAACAAAGCCCATCCTGGGCAGAGGTGTCATGCTTCACCCCCGAGGATGGGTTGGGTCCACAAAGGGTGACACCTTAAAGGCCTGCCGCCTTTGTAAGCTGTCCCTGCCTTTTGCTGCCCAGAGCAAATGGCTCCCACCGGTTTTGACCCCCACTTTGGGTGGGAGAATAGGTGGGAAAACCAAGTTAGGAGGAGAGGTGTGCCAACCTTTGCCAACCCCATCCCTCTGTCCTGCGCCCTGGAGAAGAGGACCTGAGGTGCACCTACGTCCCTGAGCCTTCCAACTTACCTGCTCAGTTGTTTGTTCCTCCTGGAAGACTTCCTGGACCGAGCCTGCAATCAAACTCCAAAACCAGCAACCTCCATAAGATTGCATTGGGCTCCCGACCCCTCCTAAGCACCCTGCAACCGGCCACCCCGGCGCCGCTGGTGGTGTGGACTTGGTGTCAACCTGGGACCCACTTTGCCCTGACCTTAACCGTAGGAGCTTGGCTCCCAAGACTGAGTGGCCTGCCCGTGAGCAGCCCCAAACTGAAGTGCCCCCCTCGCCCCTTCGGCGAACATTGGGCCTCTGCACCCGGCTGCCCTAGTGCCGCTGGTAGTGCAACTCGAGTGCCTTCTTGAACCTTGGTTCTAACCCCCGAAAGCTACTCTTGCAGGTTGTTTACTTACTTGCAAACCGATAACCTTCTTTTCTCCCATAGGAACCAATGCTAAGTGTTGAACTGACTATGTAAACTAAAGTAACTTTCTTTGACTCAAAAATTGTCGTACTTACCTGTAAATTGTCAGCCCCCTTGTGTGATATCTCGACATATCACCCCAAGTAATCAAAAGTAATTTCCATGTATTTGAAACTGTTTTAAAAGCAAATACAAACAAGTAACAATTGCAATTTCAACCACAACTGCATTTCCTTGTAAAGTTTTGATTTGTAAGTATATGTCACTTACCTGTGCCAAGTCCTGCTTGGTTCTAGAAATAAAACATAAGTATACCTTTTTATACTTACCTAAGTGGTCTGGATTCTCTCTCTGAGTGTGTGCCATCAGCCTTAATTGAGTGAATACAATAAATGTTTAACACACCCTCCTGATAAGCCTAACTACTCGACCACACTACCACAAAGCGAGCTGTTAGTGAATATCTATTTTAGCCTCTGCTATACCTCTGGGGATCCCCTGGACTCTGTGCACGCTATTCCTTACTTTGGAATAGTATATACAGAGCCAGCATCCTACAGTAATCTCCTGAGCATATGCAAATGCACATTACCTATATCCAGTTCAAATCTTCCTTTACGTCATAAACCCATTCAATCATGTATGCCAGAATAGAATACGATGTAGCAACTACAGGGAATTACATACCCGGGTGAAGTAAATCGATCATCCACAAGACGTTTTTCTCCAAATGACCCGTCATCCTCTTTGAAGCTTATTCAGCAAGCTTCAAAATAATTATAAAGAACCTTGGGATGTTCTCTCTATGATAAGAGCTTTACAGTAGTCTTTTGCAAATAAACTGCTTACCCTGGCCTCAGTTTTACTTTGCTGAGACCATCTGAAAAAAGAATTACAAAGTCCTTGGTGATGAGCTGGGTTTGGCAGAGACTATACAGATTCTATGATCGCATTTGGTACTACACACTATCTAATGAACACAGCTCCTTTTAAAAGAGAGCAGGTACCTCAAACATGTGGTTCAAAATGTAGGTGCACACCGTACCCTCTATTATTAGAGGCTCCAAACTGTACTGCTGTTTTTTCAGTAGATATGAGAAGATATGCAAGCTTACATGTTGACGTTTCTTCGTGGCAAACAATTTTGTCAAATACAATATTTACTAGGGCTTGTAGATTTGATGCATAATAAGGGTATTGTTGCTGTATTATGGAAAACCTCTTGCACACAGGCCTTCCGTACATCCCCATTAACCTTTGTCTTAGTTCAGCAAGTTGAAAAAAAAGATACTTTCACATTTTTAAGATGACTTTTATTGAAGCACACAATTTGAAATGCAGCAACACACAAAGAAAGTAGACAAAGTCATCAGCCACACTGGCTTCGAGAAAAAGACAAATGTTTAGCAACCTTGTTAGAGGAGTTTTTTTTTTAACTCAGCCTCTTTGTTGGGTACAGTACTGGCGGAACCACTACTCTTAGCTAGCACCTAGTTAATTTGATAATGTGTTCCAGGACAACACCTAGCTACAACCCTTGCACAGCCAAATCAAGAATATTACATTGGGGACTTAGTGGTAAATACAGACAACAGGCTTGGTCCCCTTGCGTGCCCATCAGGTTCTTCTACCACAGTCTTTCGACTGCTTCTCAAAGCTGGATGTCCTTTGTTAGATTTTGAGTGCTTTCTCTTTTTTTTAAATGTTTCTTATTTCCTTGGTGTTGAAGGGGAATCACCGGAAAACCCTGCCAATGAATGTCCCCTCAAGCTTGCTGCAGAGAGCAGGCCAGAAGATCGATCGGGGGGGGGGTGAATGTCAGCTGTTCAGATAATTCAATTCAACGTTTCATGAACACATCATTGTCACTCTGAGTGAAGGTGAGATATCACTAGTTTCATCATAGTCATCATAAAGTTAAATTGGCTAAAGCAATTGGTGACCTGAGGGACAAAAAGATAATCGGCTTTTGAAAAGATTACCCTTATTGTTTTCTCTGAATTTCCCACATTTTAAGCAGAGTACTCTATCTACACATGCAAGAATGTGCTGTCCAGAATAGGGGCCAATATCAACCTGATACAGGTTTATGAACATACGAGTTTGAAGTGAATATGGGAACCCTACTCTTGGATGACAAAGAAAGGCATTACATACACAGTGCATTTGATTCTGCACAAATGAACAGGTCTAATGAACAAGCTACTTACCTTTAGTAACAATATATCTGTAAGAGACATATATTAGTTATGGATTCCTTACCTCAGAATTACCCCCAAGCGTCAAACTGGATCCGGAGAATTTTTCTTCAGCAGTACCCATGCGCGTCGGTCGTCTCCGCGTTAGTCGTTGGCATTGTGATCGTCAGAATGACGTCGCGGTATCTACTTAGACGCCGCCCCTGCGCGCGGACGTCAGAACTTTACACGACATTCCACGCCAGAAGCGCAGAGCCATGCAAGACACTGACCACTGGTGCATAAAACCAGGGCCCTGAAAGGGAGTCCCTTACTCTAGAAGTCAGTTCGCAGAACGGGGAGGATGGGTGGGGCGGTAAGGAATCCATAACTAATATATGTCTCTTACAGATATATCATTACCGAAGGTAAGTAACTTGTTCACCGGAAAGAGACTATTAGTTATGGATTCATTACCTTAGAATAGATACACCAGCAATACCAACCCCGGAGGTGGGTCTGCGAACCAAGTTCACACCAGGAAGTGCTGAAGAAAGGAGCGGCCAAAGAAGCTGTCTCTCCGGACTTGGCCGTCCAGGCAGTAATGTTTAGTGAACGTGTGCAAAGAAGCCCACGTGGCTGCCTGGCAGATGTCAGGAAGGGGGACTTAATGTCCCAAAGGAGTAGTGGCTGCCGTCGCCCTGGTGGAATGGGTGTGCAACCCTACTGGAGGTTCCTTTTTCGCCAAGGAATAACACATTTTAATGCAAAGAACGACCCATCGAGAGATGGTTCGTTTTCGCACGGCCCGACCTTTCTTGGCGCCCACATAGCCAACAAAGAGCTGATCATCCACCCGGAATTGTTTTGTGCGATCCAGATAAAATGAAAGCGCACGTTTTGGATCCAGACGGTGGAGCCTCTCCTCCTCTTTAGAAGGATGCGGGGACGGGAAGAAGGTGGGCAAAGGTATGGTCTCTCCTATGTGGAACGAGGTAACCACTTTGGGAAGAAAAGAAGGTTGAGTTCAAAGGACAACCTTGTCCGGATGAACAGCAAGGAAAGGAGGCTTAGAAGAAAGAGCCTGAAGCTCACTCACCCTGCGACAGAGGTGATGGCAACAAGAAAAGCAGTCTTTAAGGTCAAGAGTCTGAGAAGACAATTATGTAGCAGCTCGAAGGGAGCGCACATAAGGTAAGTCAGAACAAGGTTCAAGTCCCACTGGGGCATTACGAAAGGAATAGGAGGAAAGAGGTGAGCAATGCCCTTAAGGAAGCGATTTACAATAGGGGACTTGAAAAGAGAAGGTTGATCAGGGAGGCAAAGAAAGGCCGAAATGCCCGAAAGATAGCCTTTAGGAGTGCCCAGAGCAGAGCCCTGCTGGGCCAAAGAAAGAATGAAGAGGAGAACCTCTGAAAGAGGGGCAAAAAGGGGATCCACAGCCTTTGCTGTGCATCATGCCACAAATTTGTACCATCTACAGGTGTATAACCGTTTTGGTGGAGGGACGCCTGGCTGCCAAGATAACGTTACAGACTTCGGGAGGAAGGTCGAAAGCGGTCAACTGTCGCCGCTCAATGTCCACGCAAGAAGGTGGAGGCTGGACGGGTGCGGGTGGAGGACCGTCCCCTGCTGCTGCGACAGAAGATCCTCCCGAAGGGGCAGTCTGATCGGAGGATCGATGGCCATGTTCAAGAGCTCGGGATACCAGACTCTTCGTGCCCAATCCGGAGCCACAAGAATGACTTGGGCCCGGTCGCGCTTGATCTCCTTTAACACTCTGGGCAGAAGTGGCATAGGCGGAAAGGCGTATAGAAGACCGCAACTCCACTTGCGACGAAAAGCGTTGCCTAGCGAGTGCCGCCTTGGAAATTCCAACGCGCAGAACTGCTGACTTTGCTCGTTCTCTTTGGTGGCGAATAGATCTAACCAAGGCTCTTACCACTGCTGAAAGAGACCTTGCACCACCTCCGAGTGAAGACGCCATTCGTGATCCATCAAGCACTGGCGGCTGAGTTCGTCCGCCCTGGTGTTCAGAGAACCTGCTAGGTGTTTAACCACCAAGGACATGCCTTGATGTTCCAGCCACTTCCAGAGACGAAGGGCCTCCTGACAGAGGGTCCACGACCCCACTCCGCCCTGTTTGTGGCAATACCACATGGCAGAAGTGTTGTCTGTGAACACCTGCACTACTCTTCCTTTGACAGAAGGAAGAAATGCCTTCAGTGCTAGACGAATCGCCCAAAGCTCCAGAAGGTTGATGTGGAGCCGGGACTCCGCCAGAGACCAGAGGCCTCTGATCTCCGCCTCTCCCATGTGGCCGCCCCATCCCGTGAGCGACGCATCTGTCACCACTGTGAAATCTGGTTGGGGAAGGGAGAGGGATCTGCCGTTGACCCAATCCTGGTTCGTGAGCCACCACTGCAACTAGTGTGCAGTCCCCGCCGAGATCTGGACGACATCGGACGGATTCCCCTGATGCTGCGCCAACTGGAACTTCAGGTCCCACTGCAGAGCCCGCATATGCCACCTGGCATGATCCACCAGCAGGATGCAGGAGGCCATGAAGCCCAGCAGCCTCAGGGTCATTCTCACCGAAATCTGGGATAGAGGCTGGAACATCGGTATCATAGCCCGAATATCCCAGACTCACTGTTTGGGAGGATAGGCCCGAAACTGCGCTGTGTCCAGAACCGCTCCGATGAAAAGGAGCTTCTGAGAAGGGTTCAGGTGCGACTTCGGCATGTTGACTGTGAACCCCAGCGAATGCAGGAGGTCCGCCGTAATCTGGAGGTGGGCGCCGACAGCCTGGGGCAAGCTCGCCTTCAACAACCAGTCGTCGAGATAGGGGAAGTCTGGAACCCCATATCTGCGCAGATGAGCTGCGACCACCGCCATCACTTTCTCGAACACCCGAGGGGTGCTGGTAAGACCAAAGGGGAGCACGGTAAACTAAAAATGCTCGTGGCCTACCGTGAACTGTAGTTAACGCATGTGGGCCGGCAGGACGAGGATGTGAAAATAAGCGTCCAGCAAGTCCAACGCTACCATCCAGTCTCCAGGGTCGAGGGCAGACAGGACCTGAGCCAATGTCAACATTTTGAAATTCTCCTTCCGGAGGAAGCGGTTGACGTCCCTGAGGTCCAAGATAGGACGCAGGCCTTTGCCCTTCTTGGGCACCAGAAAGTAGTGGGAGTAGCAGCCACGACCTACTTCTGGCACAGGGACTTGCTCGATGGCTCCCTTGGCCAAGAGAGCCGCAACTTCCTGACGGAGAAGGGCCAAGTGATCCTCCGACATGCAACGGAGTGTAGGTGGCATGGAGGGAGGGGTAGTCTCGAAGGGGAGGGAGTAACACTTTGGACTATCTGCAAAACCCACCTGTCCGACGTGATGTGCCAGTGAGTGGGGGAGGTGATGGCGTATCCTGCCACCCACTGGCAACTGGTGGCCCTGAAAGGTCGGACTAGGAAGGTTTGGAGGCTGCTGCAGAGGGGGCACTGGTGAACTGGCCCACCCGCTGGCTCCCAGACCCACATCGCTGGGTCCTACGTCCCCGCAGAGGCTGGACAGCTTGCGCGGGCCAGTGGCTCTGGGCAGAACGTGGTGGGGCACCCTTTAAGTAGCCACGAAAGGGGCGAAAAGCAGACTGCGTGGGGCGAGAGGTGGTAGCGCGGCTTAAGGATGTGGCCGTAGCCCTAGAATCCTTGAAGCGCTCGAACGCATTGTCGCCAAACAAGCGATGGCCAACAAAGGGCATGTCCAAAAGATTCGATTGGACATCGCCCAAAAAGCCAGTGGACCTCAGCCAGGCGTAGCGTCTCAGGGTTACTGACATTGAAATGGTCCTGCCTAGCGAGTCGGCGGTGTCCAGCCCACAGCGAATGGCGAACTTTGCTGCGTCCCTCCCTTCAGCGACCGCACGGGAGAGTACGGCCCGGGCCTCCTCCGGGCACTGTGGGAGCACCTGCACAACCGTGTCCCACACAGAGTGGGAGTAACGGCCCAAGAGACATGCAGTGTTCACCGACGGCAGTCCTAAGCTGGCGGAAGAAAACATCTTCTTCCCAAAATGATCCAGCTTCTTGGAGTCCCCATCTGGGGGAGCAGTACGGAACACACCTTTGGACGCTGAGGCTTGGACCACCAAGCTTTCAGGGGTGGGTGTTGGGAGAGGAAAGTGGGGTCGCCCGGGGCCGGACGGTGGTGTCGGGCAATCATCCTATCCACAGGAGCCCTTGTGCTGGGCTTGGACCAGGTGCCCAGAAGGATGTCTGTGAGGGCCTCATTGAACGGCAGCAGGGTCTCCGAAGTGGCTGCTGCTGGTTGAAGCACCTCAGTCAGGAGGTTAGTCCTGACTGCCACCGTAGGTAGCTCAAGGCCCAAGGCCTCAGCCGCCCTATGCAACACCACAGCGTAGGAGGCTCCCTCCTCCGTAGCCACGGTAGGAGGAGAAAGCATATCAAGGTCTGGGGAGGTATCCAGGCCACTGGCCTCACCCAGTTCCTCTCTCCAGTCCGGCTCTTCCAAATGGTCTGCTAGAGGGTCCTCCTCACCCTCCTCTGGCTGCCACTCAGGGTGATAGGGAACGCCAGGATACAACAGGGGTACAAAAGTACCGGTCGGCGCCGGTACCAGCGTTGGTTGACGCAGGGCCGGCTCAATGTTCGTGTCAGGGGGAGGCCGGAGTCGACGACGGCAGGGGACACAACCGGCATTGGAGGGGGCGGAGGTGTCGCCAATGGATTCGGCGCCAGAGGAGGTGCCGTGAGGTTGACCGGCGCCGATCCGAAACCAGGCCTAGATCCCTAGGGGCCCTGCGGAAACGGAGCCAAAGCCGCCGGCATTGAAGGCCTAGAACCCCCAGCCGAGTCCGCGGGGCCAAAAAGGGGCGCCGGCGGAGTCCGGCTGCCCAAAGATGGAGTGGAGGGCTTCCTAAAAGCTACGAAGCTGGGCAGGGGTCGCCCCGGCTCCCGGGAAGGGAGGGAAGCTCGGAGCTGACCCAACAGGCTCCGCGGGCGGAGCCGGATGACTACCTTCCGCATCCCGCATCGTGCCGGCCGACGGACGGGGAGAAGACGAAGAGCGACGGTGCTTCTTCGCCTTCTTTTTGTGCTTCGACTTACCCGAAGACTTCGAAGAGGAGTGATGGTGGTGACTCCGCGACCGGTCCCGCAACCTCCCTCTCGACCGGGACCTCGAGCGGCGCAGAGCTGACTGCCGGGCCTCGGGAAGCTTTCGGGACCGCTCCTGCAAAGACTTCGGGTTCATGGCCCGGCAGCCGGAGCACGACTTCGGGGCAGGGCGTTAATGAATCTGCGGCTAGACTGTGTCTCTACCAGATGTTACGTTACCGAAGGGAAGTAACTTGTACATCTGATAGAGACATCTAGCCGCAGATTCCCTAACTCTTTATTTAAATACCATAGCTATACCCCACCTGGAGGAGGGTCTGCGAACTAATCCTTTGAAAGTTCTCAAAGAGAACCAGCCGGTCCTAACTAATAATGTACAAAATATACATAGGAATAGCAGAACAAGAGCTTGGCTCTTAATAGAATCCATGATCACTGTCACAGAACATATAAATAATAAACAACACTACAGGCCTGAAAGAATCGGACCTTGAGGGGAAAAAACCCCAAACAACCAACTAACTGACAGTTATCAGACATAATCCTCTATCCCCCAAGGGGAAAGAGAACCTGTTGACCAAAAAGGCCAAGTACAAGACAAAAGCCATTTAATCTGCATTCTTCACGATAATAAAGAAATATTAGAGAAAGAACTGTCCTGATAAAATCCAAAAGGACTCTCCGGATTCATTCCCATTATGCCAAGATGAATGAATATTAACGCAAAAACTGGAGACAAAAATACGTATACCAAGAAAGATAACAATAATACCTCCCTGGTATAAAGAAGTTTGTATGAACAAAATGACCACTGGAAGATTACATAATGCACTGTAAAGAAGTTAAAATTACACCCAACAGATTTGAATCTTGTATAGGTATTCATCAATTATGCCAGATGCATAAAATTTTGCCACAAAGATGTATTTATGGACGGGGGGGGGCGTAGCCGACTGCCGAGCATGGCAGACGTGTGCTGAAGGAGCTCCGTGCTAAGCCCCGATACTACGCCAAGAATCCTGTCAGTAACTGGACCGACTGAGTTCGAACACAGCGCCCTGGGCAGCGGAACACCTGTGGCACCAGCGATCCTGAAACAGAGTGTCCAGCTCCTGTTTAGAGCAACTGAAAGCAGCCGCTCCTGAGGCCGACGGAGAGGAAATGGGCGGAATGCTGAATGCGACCGGAGGGCACGGTGTGTAGCGACGGTGAGAGGACACACTCGACTTGCGCCTGCATTCATTAGCTGATTTCTTTAAAAAACAAAACGCCCGCACTGATTGTGAGAATCTCTGCGTGAACGCGGTGAATACCCGGCTTGGCGATGCATGTATGCCTGACGAGGTAGCAACAGGATGGCTGAGGGCAGCGCTTGATTGCAGCGGATCATTACCGGAATCTGGGAAGCCGTCGATGTGGTGTGTGGACCCCCTCCCTCGTTGGCAGTGACCACAAAAGGCACACGGTGAGGACTGCGGTTGGGGTATTACTCAATATCGACGAGCTGGGAATGCACTCGACAGGGCTCATTTCTGCTGCGTCATAGACTGGAGATTTAAGCGAGGGGACAAGAAGCACAAGTTACTAACTTGTGTAACGATATATCTGTAAGAGACAGTAGTTAGTGACAGATTCCTTACCTTAGAATATCCCCAGGCGTCAGGCTGGATCCGGAAAGTTTTTGCGTAGCAGTACCCTTGCGCGTCGGTAGGCGGCGTCGTGCGGCTCCGCGTCCGTCGTCGGCGTCGTGATCGCCGGGATGACGTCGCGGGCAGTACTTAGACGCCGCCCCTGCGCGCTGACGTCAGTTCTGTACACGACTTTCCGCGCCAGGAACGCAGAGCCATGCAAGAAGCTGACATAGGTGTCTGAAAAATACTAGGGCCCTGAAAGGGATGACCTTAACCCTAGAAATCAGTTCGCAGAACGGAGAGGATGGGTGGGGCGGTAAGGAATCTGTCACTAACTACTGTCTCTTACAGATATATCGTTACACAAGTTAGTAACTTGTGCATCTGAAAGAGACACGTTAGTGACAGATTCCTTACCTTAGAATAGATACCCCAGCAATACCAACCCCGGTGGTGGGTCTGCGAACAAAGATCAGACAAGGAAGTCCTGGAGGACAGAACGGCCAAAGAAGCCGTCCCTCCGGATCTGACTGTCAAGGCAGTAATGCTTTGTAAACGTGTGCAGCGAGGCCTACGTAGCTGCCTGACAGATAACCGGCAGCGGAACACCGCGGCCTAAGGCCGTGGTAGCAGCCGTTGCCCTGGTGGAATGGGCACGCAGCCCAACAGGAGGCTCCTTCTTAGCCAAAGAATAGCAGGTCTTGATGCACAAGGTAACCCAGCGGGAGATGGTTCGCTTGTGCACCGCCCGACCTTTTTGGCGCCCACGTAGCCAACAAAGAGCTGGTCATCCACCCGGAAGTGTTTCGTGCGGTCGATATAGAAGGAGAGCGCACGTTTTGGGTCCAGACGGTGGAGCCTCTCTTCCTCTCTGGAAGGATGCTGAGGCGGAAAGAAGGTAGGCAAAGTGATGGTCTGCCCAATGTGGAAGGCAGTAACCACCTTTGGCAAGAAGGACGGACGCGTCCGAAGAACAACCTTGTCTGGATGAACAGACAGAAAGGGAGGTTTGCAAGATAGAGCCTGGAGCTCACTCACCCGCCGAGCGGAGGTGATGGCCACCAGAAAGGCTGTCTTCAGAGTCAGAAGACGAAGAGGACAGTTATGTAGAGGCTCAAAGGGAGCGCACATTAAAAAGGTAAGAACCAAGTTCAAGTCCCACTGAGGCATTACAAACGGAACATGAGTGCCTTTTAAGAACCTGTCAACAACAGGGGACTTGAAAAGGGAGGGCTGATCAGGGAGCCTGAGGAAGGCCGAGATAGCACAAAGATAACCCTTGATGGTACCCAGGGCAGAACCCTGTTGGGCCAGAGAAAGAAGGAACAGAAGGACCTCAGAAAGAGGGGCAGAAAGGGGACTCACAGCCTTTGCTGTGCACCATGCCACAAATTTGTTCCACCTGCAGGCGTATACCACCTTAGTGGAGGGACGCCTGGCTGCCAGAATCACATCACAAACTTCGGGAGGCAAGTCGAAAGGAATCAACTGCCGCCGCTCAATCTCCACGCAAGCAGGTGTAGACTGGATAGGTTCGGGTGGAGGACCGTTCCCTGCTGCTGCGACAGAAGATCCTCCCGAAGAGGCAGATGGATCGGGGGATCTACGCTCATACTGAGTAGCTCGGGATACCAAACTCTTCGAGCCCAGTCCGGAGCCACAAGAATGACTTGGGCCCGGTCGTGCCGAATCTTCTTCAACACTCTGGGTAGAAGTGGTATAGGCGGAAAGGCGTACAATAGACCGCAACTCCACTCGTGACGAAAGCGTCGCCGGCGAGTGCCGCCTTGGAAATTCCAACGCGCAGAACTGATGACATTGCGCGTTCTCTTCGGTGGCGAATAGATCTAACCAAGGCTCTCCCCACTGCAGAAAGAGTCGTTGCGCCACTTCCGAGTGAAGACGCCATTCGTGATCCATCATGCACCTGCGGCTGAGTTCGTCCGCCCTGGTGTTCAGGGAACCTGCCAGGTGTTGAACCATCAGGAACATGCCCTGATGTTCCAGCCATGTCCAGAGGCGCAGAGCCTCCTGACAAAGGGTCCACGACCCCACCCCGCCTTGTTTGTTGCAGTACCACATGGCGGTGGTGTTGTCTGTGAACACCTGCACTACCTTCCCTTTGACAGAGGGAAGGAATGCCTTGAGTGCAAGTCGGATCGCCCGGAGCTCCAGAATGTTGATATGGAGCCGGGACTCCGCCGGAGACCAGAGGCCTCTGATCTCCGCCTCTCCCATGTGACCGCCCCATCCCAGAAGGGACGCGTCCGTCACAACTGTGTGCTCTGGCTGGGGAAGGGAGAGGGATCTGCCCATGACCCATTGCCGGTTCGAGAGCCACCACTGCAACTGTTTTGCAGTCCCCTCCGAGATCTGGACGTGATCGGACAGGTTGCCCTGGTGCTGCGCCCACTGGAACTTCAGGTCCCACTGCAGAGCCCGCATATGCCATCTGGCATGATTGACCAGCAGGATGCAGGAGGCCATGAGGCCCAGCAGCCTCAGGGTCATCCGTACCGAAACCCAGGATAAAGGCTGAAAGATCGGAATCATAGCCTGAATATCCCGGACTCGCCGTTCGGGAGGATAGGCCCGAAACTGCGTCGTGTCCAGAACTGCTCCGATGAAAAGGAGCTGTGGAGAAGGAATCAGATGCGACTTCGGCACATTGATGGAGAACCCCAGCGAGTGCAGGAGTTCGGCCGTAGTCTGGAGGTGGGAGACGACTGCCTGGGACGAGCCCGCCTTCAGCAGCCAGTCGTCGAGGTAGGGGAAGACTGAAACCCCTGCCCGGCGCAGATGAGCTGCGACCACCGCCATCACTTTCGTGAACACCCGAGGGGCACTGGTAAGGCCAAAGGGGAGCACGGTGAACTGAAAATGCTCGAGGCCTACCGTGAACCGAAGGTAACGCCGGTGGGCCGGCAGGACGGGGATGTGGAAATAGGCGTCCTGCAAGTCCAACGCTACCAACCAGTCTCCAGGGTCGAGGGCAGTCAAGACCTGAGCTAGGGTGAGCATCTTGAACTTCTCCTTCCGGAGGAAGCGATTGACGTTCCGGAGGTCCAAGATAGGACGCATGTCCTCCTTGTCCTTTTTGGGCACCAGGAAGTAGTGGGAGTAGCAACCACGTCCTACTTCTGGGGTCGGAACATGCTCGATGGCCCTCTTGGCCAAGAGGGCCGTGACTTCCTTCTGCAGAAGTACCAAGTGATCCACTGACATGCGGTGGAATTGAGGTGGCATGGCTGGGGGGGTGGTCTCGAAGGGGAGGGAGTAGCCCATTCGGACAATGTCCAAGACCCACCTGCCCGAGGTGATGGGACGCCAGTGGTGAAGGTGATGGCGGACCCTGCCCCCTACTGGCGTGCTGTGCACCTGAAAGGAGGGACTAGGAGGGCTTGGAGGCCGCGGGCGGGTTGGAGGTGGTGGCCTGACCCGCACGCTGGTTGCCCGAACCGCCACGGCGGTATCCACGTCCTCGGCCACGCGAAGACGCCTGCTGCGCGGGCCGGTGGCTGGGCTGCTGACGTGACTGGGCGCCCTTCCGTGGCCACGATAGGGGCGAAAAGCAGAAGGTAGCGGAGGGCGTGTAGCAGAAAGGCCCAGGGACTTGGCAGTAGCCCGTGAATCCTTAAAACGCTCCAACGCATGGTCTGCTTTGGAACCAAAAAGACCGACTCCATCAAAGGGCATGTCCATGAGGGTATTCTGGACATCACCCGAAAAACCAGTGGTTCTCAGCCAGGCGTGGCGACGCAGCGCCACCGTCGTTGCAATAGATCTGCCCAGCGAGTCGGCGGTATCAAGGCCACAACGTATGGTGTATTTGGCCGCATCCCTTCCTTCCGCAATGGCGCGGGTAAGCAGTGTCTGGACCTCCTCAGAACACTGGGGCAAAACAGTCGCCACCGAATCCCACAAGGAGTGGGTATATCGGCCCAAAGGAAGAAAAACCCTTCTTCCCAAATTGATCCAGTCGTTTGGATTCCCTATCCGGAGGGGCGGTAGGGAAGGCGGTTTGGGAAGCCGAGGCTTGGACAACCAAGCTCTCAGGAGTGGGGTGGACAGAGAGAAACAAGGGGTCGCCCGGAGCTGGGCGATGGCGCCGGGACACGTTCCTATCCACAGGAGCCCCTGTGTTGGGCTTGGACCAGGCGCCCAAAAGAACGTCAGTGAGTGCGTCGTTGAACGGCAGCACAGTCTCCAAGGAGGAGGCTGCCGGCTGAAGCACTTCTGTCAAGAGATTAGTCTTGACCGTCACCGTAGGGAGCCGGAGATGTAAGGCTCCAGCTGCCCTACGCAACACCGTTGCAAAATTGGCTCCCTCCTCCGTAGCCACGGGAGGAGACAGCATGCCAGTGTCAGGGGAAGTATCTAGACCACTGGCATCCCCTAGTTCCTCTGCCCAGTCCTCATCATACTGACACTGTTGTGCCAGAGGGTCCTCAGACCCCTCCCAGTCCTCCTGGTCCTCCTCCGGTTCAAAATAAGGAGGAGGAGGGACATTTGGGACCCAAGGTCTCAACGGCGCCGGAACCGGCGTCGAGCGGCGCCGGTCCGGCTCCATGTCCGGAGCCGGAGAGTACATGGGGACGACGCCGACCGGAGCCCCGGGCGGCGTCAGGAACGGCACCGGAGACATCGGCGCCGGCGGAGGCGTGGTCAGGTCGACCGGCGTCGATGGGGGTTGCGGTACCACCGGAGCCGGGATCGAGGCCGGGGCCGAAGCCGGAGCCGGGACCGAGGCTGGAGGCACGAGCGACGCCGGGACCGGAGTCGTCGGCGACGCCGGGGCAACCCCATCAGGGCCCGCGGGGCCCGAAGGCGCACCGGAGGGACCTTGAGGCCCAAAGAGGCGGGCCATGGCCGAGAGGAATTCCTGTACTTGGGCCGGATCCGCCCCCGAACCCGGGAAGGACGGGTATTGCGGGGGCGGCTCCACAGGCATGTCCGGGGCCGCGGGGGCGGGGACGGTGCTGGGAGGCGCCTCAGCCGAGTCGCGAGACCGGCGAGGCGAAGTCCTAGAGCGATGATGCTTTTTGGACTTCTTGTGCTTAGACTTACCGGACGACGAAGACTTGGATCCCGACGACCGGCGAGGACTCCGCGACCGACCCCTCGACCTCTCACGCGACCGGGGCTTGGTGTGGCGCGGAGCCGACTGCCGGGCCTCGAGGAGCTTTCGAGACCGCTCTCGCAAAGCTTTCGGGTTCAGGGACCAGCAGTCGGAACACGACTTCGTGTCGTGGTCTCGCCCGAGGCAGAAGAGACACTCCAGATGCGGGTCTGTGATGGACATCATCCGAGCACAGGCGTCGCAACGTTTAAAGCCGGGCATCCCTACGACACCTTGGAGTCGATATGAAAGAAACAGTGAAAAAATTCACCCAAAAAGTTAGACAAAAAATGACTAGGGCACTGCTCTTCCCGGATCTGCGCTTGCTGGCGCGGAAAAAGAAGAACTGACGTCAGCGCGCAGGGGCGGCGTCTAAGTACTGCCCGCGACGTCATCCCGGCGATCACGACGCCGACGACGGACGCGGAGCCGCACGACGCCGCCTACCGACGCGCAAGGGTACTGCTACGCAAAAACTTTCCGGATCCAGCCTGACGCCTGGGGATATTCTAAGGTAAGGAATCTGTCACTAACGTCTCTTTCAGATTAGGAAATACACGGAGCTGTCCGACTGACCTTTTGACTGGGACACAGGTCGCCACTTTCGACAGGCAGCGCCTGACATTTCCACTGTTTGTGGCTGTGATACGGAGGAGGAGACGCTGTCGCACTGGCATAGGGAGTGGCCACAGACTGAGCACATTATAACGGATGGGGGATTTAAGGAGGCACGACTGGCAATAACGGGTCTCGCTGCGGTGGATCGGAGGAGGGACTACACCGCGGGGCCCTTATGGTGCCAATTCCAGGAGCATATAATACTGCGCCATAACTGTGACACAAGCCCATATTTGTATTCATTGCCAGACACGGTGAGGAGCCAACCAGCGGGGGATACTGTGGTCTGAGGTACCGACTGGTGGCAGAGGCGAACTAGATACAATACGGAACAGTGGGTGCAAATCACAACACCACCCATGCGCGGCAACGTTATCCTCATAGTAAAGTCTACATACTGAGGCATGATAGGATCCCCGAGCACGTAGGCGTCGGACACCTGAAGCCCCCCTGGTGTCCTGGCCTAGGACACGTCGGTGATAAAGTCCTCTCTGCCTGCGCCAACACATATGAGGAAGGGACTAGACCACTGAAAATCTATCCCAGCAATACCCCAACATAGGGGGCATGTAGTGAGCTTCCCCACTCGTGAAATCGGAGCAGGTTAGCGTGTGTGATCGCTGCTCCTATACATCATGGGTCGTGTCAAGACTAAGCAACCTGATCCAGCTGCCGTTGATGACACGAATTCCACGTAGGGCGGTGTACTGTCGCAGAATTCTGACACTGATGTGGTGCCGCCAACTGGGACTGAACGACACGCTGACAAATTGGACTGAATACTAAAAGAAATCAGGGACTCACGAGTGGCGATTGAGGCGCAAATAGGGTTGCTATCTACTAGCCTTAACCTTTTACAGGCGGATCACAAGAAACTGGCGGACAAAGTGAAGTCGAATAAACTTGCCTTAGATGATCTGATCCCACAACAAAATATACACACCTCCCAAATGGAACAACTGCAACGTCAGCTCCGAGGCTTGCAGGATTGAGTAGATGATGCAGAAGGGCGATCCCGCCGCAATAATGTTCGCATACTCGGAATACCGGAGAGAAGCGAGGGGTCTAACCCCACCCAGTTTGTGGAAAGATGGCTGTGTGAACATGTGGCAAGAGAGGGCCTTACAGATCTTTACAGCGTGGAACGGGCACACAGGGTGCCGCCCAGACCTCCCCATCCAGGGACGCCACCCAGACCATTGATAGCGCGCATCCTGAATTATAAGGACCGGGACACGATCCTGCGTGCTGCAAGAGAGAACGCTCCCATCCGCTTTGAAAACAAAACAATTTCCCTATATCCAGATTTCACACTGTCGGTGCAGAAAGCGAGGCCACTTTTCAGGATGTTAAAAGAAATTGAGAGCACGCAACCTGAGATATGCTCTACTTTTTCCGGCCCGGTTGAAAGTCATTTTTGGCCAAAATCTATATTTTTGATAATCCCGAGGAGGTGGCAGACTGGTTGGAAATTACCTTTACGCCTACAGTGTCCCAGAACTCGCTCCCGTCGGGTCAGCCAACACGACCCTTGTCGCAACGTGAAGCTGCAGCCAGCCAGCCTGGATGAGCACCAGCGCAAAGCAGGTGATACTAGTGTGAGCCCATTCTTGGAGCAGATCTCGAATAGCCAAAGAGATGCCCTTCTGACAGCGGCAGCCCTGGCGGAACACGATGCCCAGAACCGAGTGATGTCTACACAATCCTCGGATGCTGCCACAGTTCGCTCTGAATCGGATACCAGTTTGAAATTGTTTCCATCAGTTACTGCTCAGACTGCGAATGATTATTAGAGTGGTGTGATGGGCCCTCCAGAAATTGGTGATGTATGAAGTGCTACTCAGGGTACTTAACTGTACAACATAGGGATGGAAGGTCCAGTTACCATTATATGATGATGGGGCTTGTGTTGGAACAATGTAAATAAGGTCACTACACACAGGTTAAGGTGTGTTAAGAATGGGGTAGTTGCCGCCCCCCCCCCCCACCCCTTTTGGCGACTGCACTATGGTATTTTCTGTTTAGAGTTCCTGTTGAACTTGCTTTTAAGGTTTGGTCCCCTGCTGTTTTCCGGGGGAATCTAGTATTGGGGAGTTCTGATGGTTCTGCGGGCTCGGCTACAGATTACATGTCACCAGATAGTCCTAGAACCCTATATGCTCAGGGTCGATCACTCCACTTGAGATCTTTCAATGAACCACTGGCAGCAGGATGGGCTGTAATATGTCTTTATTATGCAAAGTAATTTACTGTTACTGTGGGGAAATTTGGATTTCTATGGACATACGACATTACAATAGACACACTGAGGGTGTGGTACTTTGGCTGAGTCTGCAGTGGGGGGTGGGCATTGAGGTAGTTAGTTAGTTTTTTTGGATAAAAGAAACAAAATCACCAGGAATTGTTATATTACTTACTTGTATAATATGAAGTAGCCCACAAAGGTTGGATCATATAGAATACCGTCTGCAAAGCACTCTAGAAATGGAGTTCTGTACACTTGTTTTGATGTTAACTGCTGATCAGTTCTGTATATGAGCACTGCTTTGCTATCAGACTGCACCGTCATTCTTGTGAACGTTTATATGATGACATGTATGCGTATAACATAATGTCTTCTGGTTTCATCTTTAATATGCAAAATCAATAAAATATGTTTAAAAAAAAAAAAGATGTATTTATGGACATATATATATATATATATATATATATATATATATATATCACCAAACAACTCCTCCTTTCTGAAGAAGCAGAGGCCACTCGAGGAAATACTGCAGGAAGCTCTTTATTGGACTGAAAATGGGCATGATGCATTTCGGCCTTCTCGGCCTTCGTCGGATGCCTCTGTGTCCAGGTTGCTCTCCCACCCGCGTTTTCAAACGACCTACACCTTTCCCATTGGCGGGAACACGCTCCACCCAGATTGCTTGCTTGTACACCAATTGCAGCGGATATAGACTGCAACTCCCAGAGTTCACTGATCCAGGTAAGTGTTACATGGGGTTTTAACTGTAGTGCCTCATTAGGCTGGCGAAGTGCAGGGAAATAAACACGATGTGGCCAAATGTTAAAGTCCCGGTTGGTATGCAGTCCTATGGCTTCCTCAAGTCCCCATCATGTTCTAGCCCCAAAATTCAAGTGTCCGCCGGTCAGGGGCAGGAAAATCAATGTATCCTACCACTTCGTGTAGTCACGAACTGCGATGCAGCAGCCCATTGCTTTGCTTGCGCTGTGAGGCGGGCCGGGTCCCATCCAATACCTTGGAAAGACAGAAACAGCAGCAGCTGCAGGAACCAGTGATGACTCGGCCAACTTTCAGAACGGGGCCTCTGCACCGAGTCTCTGGCTGACGCGCATAATATCACCAAACAACTCCTCCTTTCTGAAGAAGCAGAGGCCACTCGGGGAAATACTGCAGGAAGCTCTTTATTGGACTGAAAATGGGCATGATGCATTTCGGCCTTCTCGGCCTTCGTCGGATGCCTCTGTGTCCAGGTTGCTCTCCCACCCGCGTTTTCAAACGACCTGCACCTTTCCCATTGGCGGGAACACGCTCCACCCAGATTGCTTGCTTGTACACCAATTGCAGCGGATATAGACTGCAACTCCCAGAGTTCACTGATCCAGGTAAGTGTTACATGGGGTTTTAACTGTAGTGCCTCATTAGGCTGGCGAAGTGCAGGGAAATAAACGCCATGTGGCCAAATGTTAAAGTCCCGGTTGGTATGCAGTCCTATGGCTTCCTCAAGTCCCCATCACGTTCTAGCCCCAAAATTCAAGTGTCCGCCGGGCAGGGGCAGGAAAATCAATGTATCCTACCACTTCGTGTAGTCACGAACTGCGATGCAGCAGCCCATTGCTTTGCTTGCGCTGTGAGGCGGGCCGGGTCCCATCCAATACCTTGGAAAGACAGAAACAGCAGCAGCTGCAGGAACCAGTGATGACTCGGCCAACTTTCAGAACGGGGCCTCTGTACCGCATCGCTGGCTGACGCGCATAATATCAGCAAACAACTCCTCCTTTCTGAAGAAGCAGAGACCACTCGGGGAAATACTGCAGGAATTTAAAAAAGATGTATTTATGGATATATATATATATATATATATATATATATATATATATATATATATCTATCTCACGGAATTATGCCGGCCAATGTCTACTGCCGTACCGCAAGTAACTACCAAGTTTTCCCCCTGCCTGGCCTTCAGTGCCATGGTCTGACAGTCTGAACATGACTCTGAGTCATAAACACAATCGAGGCACCAAGGCAAACAAGATAAGAGAAGCAACAGCATCTCACATTAAAAATCGCTTTCTGTAGTCTTTTTTTATTTTTTTAAATATTGAAAACCAAATATGTATAACAAATATGCACACAGCCATGTATACTCTGTATACATAATAGCTAAAATCAGACCAAAAGAACAAGTTACTTACCTTCGGTAACGATATATCTGTAAGTAACATTAGTAGTGATAGATTCCTTACCTTAGAATATCCCCAGGAGTCAGACTGGATCCGGAAAGTTTTCGTCAGCAGTACCCCGGCGCGTCGGTAGGTGGCGTCCTGCGGCTCCGCGTCCGTCGTTGGCGTCGTGGTCGCTGAGATGCCGTCGCGGGCGCTACTTAGACGCCGCCCACGCGCGCTGACGTCAGTTCTGTACACGACTTTCCGGGCCAGGAACGCAGAGCCATGCAAGATACTGACCACTGGTGCTTTGAAACTAGGGCCCTGAAAGGGATGACCTTAACCCTAGAAATCAGTTCGCAGAACGGGGAGGATGGGTGGGGCGGTAAGGAATCTATCACTACTAATGTTTCTTACAGATATATCATTACCGAAGGTAAGTAACTTGTTCATCTGAAAGAAACACATAGTGATAAATTCCTTACCTTAGAATAGATACCCCAGCAATACCAACCCCGGTGGTGGGTCTGCGAACCAAGATCACACCAGAAAGTCACGGAGAACAGAACGGCCAAAGAAGCCGTCTCTCCGGACTTGGCTGTCCAGGCAATAATGCTTAGTAAACATGTGCAGCGAGGCCCACGTGGCTGCCTGACAGATGTCTTGCAGGGGGACACCACGTCCCAATGCAGTAGTGGCTGCAGTAGCTCTGGTGGAATGAGCACGCAGTCCCACCGGAGGTTCTTTTTTAGCCAAAGAGTAACAGGCTTTGATACACAAGATGACCCAGCGGGAGATAGTCCTCTTGTGTACCGCCCGACCTTTCTTGGTGCCAACGTAGCCAACAAAGAGTTGGTCATCCACCCAGAACTGTTGCGTGCGGTTGAGATAAAATGAGAGCGCACGTTTTGGGTCCAGACGGTGGAGCCTCTCTTCCTCTCTGGAAGGATGCGGAGGTGGAAAGAAGGTGGGCAAGGTAATAGTCTGCCCAATGTGAAAGGCCGTAACAACGTTTGGCAAAAAGGAAGGACAACCTTGTCCGGATGGACAGATAGGAAAGGAGGCTTACAAGAAAGAGCCTGGAGCTCACTCACTCGCCTAGCGGAGGTGATGGCCACCAGGAAAGCAGTCTTCAAGGTCAAGAGACGAAGAGGACAGTTGTGAAGGGGCTCAAATGGAGCGCACATCAAGTATGTAAGAACCAGATTCAAGTCCCACTGTGGCACCACAAAAGGAATAGGAGGAAAAAGGAGCGTAATGCCTTTCAGAAATCTATTTACAACAGGGGACTTGAAAAGAGAGGGCTGATCAGGGAGCCTGAGAAAGGCCGAAATAGCAGAAAGATAGCCCTTGATAGTGCCCAGAGCAGAGCCCTGCTGGGCCAAAGAAAGAAGGAACAAAAGGACTTCTGAAAGAGGGGCAGAAAGGGGATCCACAGCCTTTGCTGTGCACCATGCCACAAATTTGTTCCACCTGCAGGCGTATACCAACTTAGTGGAGGGACACCTGGCTGCCAGAATGACATCACAAACTTCAGGAGGCAAGTCAAAAGGAATCAACTGCCGCCACTCAATCTCCACGCAAAGAGGTGGAGGCTGGACAGGTTCGGGTGGAGGACCGTCCCCTGCTGCTGCGACAGAAGATCCTCCCGAAGAGGCAGTCTGATCGGAGGATCGATGCTCATATTGAGTAGTTTGGGATACCATACTCTTCGAGCCCAGTCCGGGGCCACAAGGATGACTTGTGCCCGGTCGCGCCTGATCTTCTTCAGCACTCTGGGCAGAAGTGGCATAGGCGGAAAGGCGTACAACAGACCGCAACTCCACTCGCGACGAAAAGCGTCGCCGAGCGAGTGCCGCCTTGGAAATTCCAACGCGCAGAACTGATGACATTGCGCGTTCTCTTCGGTGGCGAATAGATCTAACCAAGGCTCTCCCCACTGCTGAAAGAGACCTTGCACCACCTCCGAGTGAAGACGCCATTCGTGATCCAGCATGCACCGGCGGCTAAGTTCGTCCGCCCTGGCGTTCGGAGAACCTGCCAGGTGTTGAACCACTAGGGACATGCCCTGTTGTTCCAGCCATGTCCAGAGACGCAGAGCCTCCTGACAGAGGGTCCACGACCCCACCCCGCCTTGCTTGTTGCAGTACCACATGGCGGTGGTGTTGTCTGTGAACACCTGCACTACTCTCCCCTTGACAGAGGGAAGGAATGCCTTCAGTGCAAGCCGTATCGCCCGAAGCTCCAGAAGGTTGATATGGAGCTTGGACTCTGCCGGAGACCAGAGGCCTCTGATCGACGCCTCTCCCATGTGGCCGCCCCATCCCAGGAGGGACGCATCCGTCACCACTGTAAACTCCGGTTGGAAAAGGGAGAGGGATCTGCCGTCGACCCAATGCCGGTTCGTGAGCCACCACTGCAACTGTCGTGCAGTGCCCTCCGAGATCTGGACGTGATCGGACAGGTTCCCCTGATGGTGCGCCCACTGGAACTTCAGGTCCCACTGCAGAGCCCACATATGCCATCTGGCATGATCGATCAGCAGAATGCAGGAGGCCATGAGGCCCAGCAGCCTCAGAGTCACTCTGACCGAAACCCGGGACAAGGGCTGAAAGATCGGAATCAGAGCCCGAATATCCCGGATTCGCTGTTCGGGAGGATAGACCCGAAACTGCGCCGTGTCCAGAACCGCTCTGATAAAGAGGAGCTTCTGAGAGGGAATCAGGTGCGACTTCGGCACGTTGATGGAGAACCCCAGCGAGTGCAGGAGGTCGGCCGTAGTCTGGAGGTGGGACACGACTGCCTGGGGTGAGCCCGCCTTCAACAACCAGTCGTCGAGATAGGGGAAGACTGAAACCCCTGATCTGCGCAGATGAGCTGCTACCACCGCCATCACTTTCGTGAACACCCGAGGGGCGCTGGTAAGGCCAAAAGGGAGCACAGTGAACTGAAAGTGCTCGTGGCCTACCGTGAACCGCAGGTAACGCCGGTGGTCTTGCAGGACTGGGATGTGGAAATAGGCATCCTGCAAGTCTAGCGCTACCATCCAGTCTTGTGGATCGAGAGCAGACAAGACCTGAGCCAGAGTGAGCATCTTGAACTTTCTTTGCGGAGGAAGCGATTGACGTTCCGGAGGTCTAAGATAGGACGCAGGCCCTTGTCCTTCTTGGGTACCAGAAAGTAGTGGGAATAGCAACCACGTCCTACTTCTGGCGTCGGAACGCGCTCGATGGCCCCCTTGGCCAAGAGGGCCGCAACTTCCTGCTGAAGAAGCACCAAGTGATCACCCGACATGCGGTGGTACTGAGGTGGCATGGCTGGAGGGGTAGTCTCGAAGGGGAGGGAGTAGCCCCTCCGGACTATCTCTAAAACCCACCTGTCCGACGTGATGGTGCGCCAGTGGGGGAGGTGATGGCGAAGCCTGCCACCCACTGGCGTTTGATGGGCCAGAAAGTTTGGACTAGGAAGGTTTGGAGGCAGTGGTGGCCGGGGTGGAGGTGGACTGACCTACCCGCTGGCCCCTTGGTCCGCCACGGCGGAACCCGCGTCTGCGGCCGCGCTGGGATGGCTGCGCAGGCCTGTGTCTCTGTTGCGAACGCTGCGGGGCGCCCCTTCCGGTGCCACGAAAGGAGCGAAAAGCAGAAGGCGGAGGAGGGCAGACTGCAGAGAGTCTCAAGGACTTGGCCGTAGCCCGTGAGTCTTTAAACCGCTCCAACGCACTGCCCGCTTTGTCGCCGAAGAGGCGACGGCCATCAAAGGGCATGTCCATAAGTGTGTTTTGGACATCCCCCGAAAATACAGTTGTCCTCAACCAGGTGTGGCGTCGAACCACCACCGTCGTTGCAATCTATCTGCCCAGTGAGCCGCCGGTGTCTAGGCCACAACGAATCATGAACTTAGCTGCGTCTCTCCCCTCTGCAACAGCCTGGGAGAGAGCTGTCCGGGCCTCCTCCGGACACTGGGGCAGCATTTGCGCCACCGTATCCCACAGACAGTGGGAATAACGGCCCAAGAGGCATGCAGTGTTCACGGACCGCAGCGCAGAACTGGTGGAAGAAAAAATCTTCTTCCCGAACTGATCCAGTTTCTTGGATTCCCTATCCGGTGGTGCGGAAGGGAAGGCGGTCAGGGAAGCAGAGGCTTGGACAACCAAGCTCTCGGGGGTGGGATGTTGGGAGAGGAAAATGGGGTCACCCGGAGCCGGGCGATGGCGTCGGGCCACGTTCCTATCCACAGGAGCCCCTGTGGTGGGCCTGGACCAAGTGCCCAAAAGAACGTCAGAAAGGGCTTCATTGAAGGGAAGCAGCGGCTCCGCAGAAGTAGCTGCTGGCTGGAGCACCTCTGTCAGGAGGTTAGTCCTGACGGCCACAGTAGGGAGCACGAGGTGTACGGCCTCGGCCGCCCTACGCAACACCACAGCATAAATAGCACCCTCCTCCGTAGCCACGGTAGGAGGAGACAGCATGCCAAGGTCTGGTGAGGTATCCAGACCACTGGCGTCCCCCAACTCCTCAGCCCAGTCCTGTTCAGACTCGCAAGCAGCTGCGAGAGGGTCCTCAGACCCCTCCCAGTCCTCCCCTACCTCCTCAGGCTGTTCAACAGGCCTAAAATAAGGAGCAGGGACATGGGGATAGAAATCCCCGAGCAACGGGGCTGAAACCGGGGCCGAGGAGCGGGCGACGTCAGAAGTGGTGCCGACGTTGGTGGAGGTGTTATAAGGTCAACCGACGTCGACCGGGATCCAGGCCTGGATCCAGGGGGGTCCTGCGTCGCCGAGGCCGGAGCCGACAGCGATGCCGGGGCCGGAGCCGCCGGCGAGGAAAGGCGAGGACCCCAGTCGGGACCGCGGGGCCCGAAGGCGCACCAGCGGGACCCAACGGCCCAAAGAGGCGAGCCATGGCCGACAGGAATTCCTGTATTTGGCCCGGAGTCGCCGACAGACCCGGGAAGGGCGGGTAGGCCGGCGGCGACTGCCCAGGCTCCGTCGGAGCCGCGGGGGAGGCATCACCCGCACCCTCAGCCGCGTCGTGCGACCGGCGAGGGGAAGTCGGAGAACGATGGCGTTTCTTCGACTTCTTGTGCTTTGCTTTACCTGACCCCGAGTGCGAAGACTTGGATCCTGAAGACCGATGGTGATGACTCCGCGCACGGTCCCTCGACCTCCCACGGGACCGGGACCTCGAACGGCGGGGAGCCGACTGCCGGGCTTCCAGCAACTTTCGGGACCGCTCCCGCAAAGTCTTCGGCGCCATGGCCCGGCAGTCGGGGCACGACTTGGGGTCGTGGTCGCGCCCCAGGCAGAAAAAGACACACACGGTGCGGGTCCGTCACCGACATCATACAGTGACAGTCCCCGCAGGACTTAAAACCGGGCATCCTATCTGCACCAGGAGTCGAAGACTCGATGAAAAATAGAGACAAAAAGCCTCAAAAAGACAGTCAAAAATTGACTGGGGGTTCCTGCTCTTCCCGGATCTGCGCTTGCTGTTGCGGAAAAAGAACGGACGTCAGTGCGCGTGGGCGGCGTCTAAATAGCGCCCGCGACGTCATCTCGGCGACCACGACGGACGCGGAGCCGCACGACGCCACCTACCGACGTGCAGGGGTACTGCTGACGAAAACTTTCCGGATCCAGTCTGACGCCTGGGGATATTCTAAGGTAAGGAATCTATCACTATGTGTTTCTTTCAGATGCACTTTACAATATTTTGATAAAGGTATCACACCTATTAATGCAGTACCAAAATTATCATTAAAAAAAAAAATCGATACATCGAAAAGAAACTATTCATAAAAATGAATCCTTGCCAGCAACAAGCACATACGACCACACATATGATACAAAACAAAATTTGATCATAAGTCCGAAAACCACTATATATATATATATATATATATACACACCATTTACACTTCTTCAAAAAGCAAGAGCCATGATTTCTCAAGGACTGTTAAATGCAGAGAAATTTAGATACAAACCTCAAGAAGACAGGTAATATCTAACCTTCAGACAGAATAACATATGCAATGAACATTGTAGGAGACCTCCTACCATGTAATGCATGGCGGAAACAGCCTTAACCGTTTCAGACACTGCCTCTTGGACAGCTTAAGACACAGAGTTCACACCGCTATGTTCTACGATTGAACAAAAGAATTACCTATACCCTCTCACAAAGGAGGAAGTCAAAAACTCTTGTATTCAAGAGAATACCACCATAAACTCTGAACATACCAGCACCACTCTTCAAAAAATTGAAGCACTTATAATAAATATCCAGTCCGCTCCAGAAGAGAAAACAAGCTATACTGATTACCCTGGCTAAGAAAAATCAGAGGGCGTGTAAAGGTAACATAACCCCAAAAAGGAGATCACAAGAGGAAAAGAACGGCTATCCGCCCACACAATAGCCCTTAAAAGAGCACATAAAGGAGTCCAAGAAGGACTAAGCCGAATAGGCGAGTGATGCCCGCACAAGGCTGGGTACTCAGAGAAAACTATCTAATTAATAGCAAACAAATGGACTACATAAGTAGTACACATAAAAAGCTATACAATAGCAAACCAATACTCCACGCAGAGGGATACGTATACCCTAAAAGGGTATGAACTCTTGAGACTAAGCTACTCATCAGAGTAAATTAAAAGAACAAACCAGCTACGCAGCTGCAACGACAATCCGGAGATTAAAATAGTCAAATCCGGAGTCAAACACTCTCGCAAGAAGAAAGAAGCTGTGCTTAATACTTCAACACCACAAAGTGCAACAACATTAGAGGCAGGATTAAACTCCTTAAACCTAAAGATCCATAACCGTGGCTATATGAAAGAGAAGCAAAAGACCTGACAAGGCTATACTATAAGTGACCAGCCATGAGGCGCTGAATCACAGAATCTGCATGGTCGTCAAATAAACGAACACCATCAAAGGTCATATCCTTCAAACTCTCCTGAACATTCTCTGGGAATTTCCACTCACGCAACCAAGCGTGTCTGCGAAGAGCAACAGACTGTGCCATGGCTCTACCAATAGAATCGGTGGTGTCCATCGCCGATTTAATATTAAACTTTGCCATCTTACGGCCATCTTGCGCAGGCTGAAAGAGCTCAGCCCGCTCCCTTCAGGAAGGGAAGGAAGCAGATGGTTGACAGAGTCCCATAAACAATATGAAGCTCTGCCTAAGGCACAAGATGTGTTTAACGACCACAAGGCCGAACTAGCTGAAGCAGCAAAGATATTCCGGCCACACAGATCCAACCACCTAGATTCTCTACCTGGTGCAAGTAGAGGAGAAACATCTGGATTTGGCAAAGCTGTAGCAGCTTGCAGGACGAACCCCTCAGCAGTAGGGTGCCGAGAAAGACAGACAGGGTCGTCCGGAGCAGGGCGATGGGAAATGACACGATCAACAGAGACCCCGGTCACTGGCCTCGCTGCAGTTGCCAGAAGAATATCATATAGAGATTATCCATAGGGAAGTAAAGGTTCAACACCTGTCACACCCTAATGAAGCAGGTCCAACAACGGAGCGGATGACAAAGTCACCGAAGGAAGCTGCAATTTCAAGATATCAGCAGCTCACCTTAGAACTTCAGCAAAAGCTGTACTAGCCTCCGTCGCCATACGCAGTGGAGAAAGCAGATCAGAAACAGGAGAGGGTTGTACACTACCACCCTCACCCAATGCAGCCCAAGAACCATTGATTTGATTGTTTATATAGCACTCGGTTGCCCGGAGGGGTCTTGGCGCTGCTTACAAGCAAGTTCTAAAACTGTAAAGATTCACCCAGTAACTAGTTGCTGAAAAGCCAGGTTTTTTGTGCCTTCCTGAAAAGCAGGAGGTTTGAGCATTCCCTGAGCTCCAACGGGAGAGAGTTCCAAAGTTTTGCAGTTCCTACAATTAATCTTTTTCCACTCTACTGAGCTCTTTAGATCCTAGTGACGACCAGAAGTTTAGCATTGGATGATCTCAGTTGCCTCGCTGGAGAGCACCAAACAAAGCTCTTTCTGAAGATGTGTGGACCGTTATTATGTAAGGCCTTAAAAGCTATGCATAAAGATTTAAATTGGATTCTTTCACTTATTGGAAGCCAATGCAGCTTGGCCAAGCCATGGGAAAATGACTGGTACCTAGGGACTCCCAATAGCAGTCGTGCTGCAGCGTTCTGAACAATCTGTAATCTCTGCAGTAGTCCTTTTTGGATGTTAAGGAATAGAGCATTCCTGTAATCCAATTTTGAAAGGGCTAATGTCGTGACCACTGTTTTTTTGGAGGTGTAAGGGAATAAAAGGGCAGATCTTCCTTATTATTTTTAGAGTAAAAAATACTGAGGATGTCAGGGAATTAACATGATCTTTAAAGGTCAGTTTGTCGTCAGAGATGACCTCTAAATTTCTCACCTTCTTCACGGGGAGAGGCAGAGTACCCAGATCTTTGGGACCAGAAGGAGGTATTGTTGCCCAGGAGGAGGACCCCGGTCTTCCTGGAATTAAGTCTGAGGCAGTTGGTAGTCATCCATTTATTGATCTAGGCCATACACGTGTTGAATCGCTCTGCTGTTTCCACTGGGTTACTTGAAATCGAGACCACCCGCTGGGTATCATCTGCATATGAAACCACTGAAAAACCAAACTGATTAATCAGTTTTACTAGCGGGGTCACGTAAAGATTGAATAGGGTAGGGCTCAAAGACGAGCCCTGCGGTACTCCGCACGGTAGGCTGAAGAGGTCAGAGGAAAAAGGCCCCATTGTGACCTGTTGCACTCTGTCAGACAGAAAGGAAGTGAGCAGTGACAGAGCTGTGCCCTTTCTTTGAAGTTCTAGGAGCCGTTTAGTTAGAATGTTATGATTGACGGTGTCGAAAGCTGCCGACAAATCCAATAGGTCATGGCAGCCCTCCCTCCTCTGTCCAATATAATTCTCAGTTCTTCTGACGCTGCCACTAAGGTAGTCTCCGTGCTGTGAGCAGCTCAGAAACCGTACTGAGTGGGATCAAAGAGGTTATTATTGTTTATGACAGAGGTTAGTTCTAATTTAAGATCTCTTTCTAGTACCTTGGAGGAAAACGGCAGTCTCGCAATGGGTCTATGGCTACTCGGTTCTATTGGGTTAAGATTGGATTTTTTAATTTAAGGAAAGGTGGAAACATTTTCCAATCAGCCAGTTAAAGTCCACTGGTAATGATTCTATTAAGAATGTTCATGAGTTGACCGCTTATCGTTTCTGCCACTAAGTGAAACATCTGTGGGGGGACAGGGGTCGATGGTGACCCGTACTTGGTTAGTTTTATCAGCTTTAAGCCTTGATCCGAATCTAACAGGGTTAAGGATTCCAGTATTGTTGACGTCCCTGAGGTAACGTTAGTTTCATCCAGAGATCTGTCATGATTCCTGTTTATTGCAAAGGTGTTAAAGATGTCTGCAACCTTACCCTGAAAAAATGTTGCCAGTGAGTTGCAAAACTCCTGACTACCATGCTGCTCTTTGAGGTCGGGTAATTTAGCTAGTCTTTTGACTGTGCAAAATAGTTCTCTGAATGAATTTTTAAATTGTAAAAATTTTATGAGAAGTATTTACTTTTTTCTTCTCTGATTAATTTTTTGTAGTCTCCTCTAGATTTGGCATATTCATTTTTGGCCGAGGGATCATGCTTGAGCCTCCATTCTCTGTCCTTTTTACGGCAAAGCTGTTTTTGAACTTAATGTTTTTCAGTGTGCCAATGTTCTGAAGGGGCTCTGCGCCACCTAGAGTAATGTTTTAAGGGCGCTAATGGTTCCACCGCAGCGCTAATCCGTGAGTAGCCGTGCACTGCTTTATTGATCTCTGGGTTGATGTACCTCATTGTGTTAGGAAGGGATACTTGGAGGTCACAGGGATCTATTTTACTGAAAGCCTGACTATATGTAGCTAGGGAGTCACATAAGGTCTGGGTTGTAAGTTTGGGATAGTAACTGAAAATATTACTGCTCTGTAATCTGACCATAATACTGGTAGCTGTTTGTTAAGACTTCTAATAGAGGGTTGTTGTAAAAATACCATCAAGTGTATGGCCCGCTATCTAAGTGGGATTTCTTACCCTTTGCTCCAACTCAAAGTTAGCCATAATGTCAATTAAGGAGGTTGTATCGCCATCGTCCGCTAGCTCAAGATGGAAGTTAATGTCTCCTAAAATAGTATAGTCAGAAAATTCTATGCTGGTTTCTATAAGAGGGCTTATACTTTCTAAAAAAGAAGCTCTTGACCCTGGAGCATGATAAATTAGCAGGACTTTGAAAGTGTACCATTTGCTAAATTCAATTTGAAACATAAGTATTTCTGATTCTCAGATTACATCAACCTTAACCCCTGAAACTGGCAAATAGTCTCTGTAGATAATGGCTACTCCCCCCTTTATTTCCTATCCTGTCTACTTTAAGAATAGAGTAGCCGATAGGTAGTGCTTGTACCAGCTCTGGTTCTGACGCTATATCCGCCCAAGTCCCTCTAATGAAGACTATATCCAAGTTGTGTGCCTCAGCGAACTCGTGCTTTATTAATGAGTGCGTAAGAACCTTCCACAATAGACAAACAAATATTATTTGATTTTAAATTTGTTTGGTTTAAGTTAGCAAGACAAAAAAGGTACAAACTTACAAATATCCCATTCATTTAAAAGTACCATGGTAGCACAGCAAGACAGCACATATCTGTGTGATATATAAAAGGTAACAATCAAGGCGTAGCTGCTATGATCATAACAATACATTCCTCTAAGAGCTCGTGGGTACCTGTATCCTGCCTCTGAGCAAGGATAAGGAGTATGGGCGTGAGATGTCAAACTCCTTTCGAGACATCCTTAATATATCCCAACAGGGGCACTAATGGGGGTCTGTTGATGTGGTATTAAGTAATAGTGTCCACAGTGTCCAACAAAGACTTCCAAAAGGCCACCTCTCCAGGGCAGTTCCATGCCAGATGTAGAAGATTTGCATCATGTACCCAACATCGCTTGCATCTAGCGTCCTCTATAAGGCCCATTTTACATAAAATAGAGGGGGTAAGATACAGTCTATGAAGGAATTTAAAGTATATCAGATGCAATCAACAGTTCAGGGCTAACAAACCAGTCAAGTTACAGCAGTATTCCCATTGTTTCTCCATTAACTCCGTGCCCAAATATCGCTGCCAGAGGTCATGAGCCCTCACAATACAGAGTGGTGATTTATCTTGCATTGTGGCATATAGACGGATGATGAGTTGTCTTGGGGAGGTCGCACCCAGTATAGTTTTAAGCGCCTGCAGCTGCAGTGGAGTGACAGGAAACGTCGGGAAAACCTCTCGGCCGGTGGCATGTAGTCTATGGATCAAAAATGCATTGAGAGAAGTGCTGTTCGGTTTTGCCTGTATGTCATGTATGCTGACAAATGCGACCCCAGGTAACAGTGGCCCCAGTGTCATCAGTTGTAGCCGTTTTAGATGTGCACACACCCGTCAATCCATTGTTAGTGGCAGAACCAAGTTCTGCATGGTGGGGATCAAGCTAGCGTAAAGGGCTACTAAGGGTGCTCGTTGTCCGAGTCGGTGCCATGCCCAGACAGTGCAGTTTATGGCATCCACCACAGCCTTGAGTTGAATTTTATTCTTAAAAAGTTCTGAGGTAAACTAAGGAGAATAAATCAATACTCACTTCCAAAAATGTACAGAAAAGACATAACATAAAAGGCGTTCCTATTCCCAAAAATCCATTTTAGGAATTCTGTTTTTACCAGAACACTTTTTACTGAGGAGGTCAACTTCGGAATCTGCTTACACCATGTACAGAGGGAGTTTATGTTTTCGTGCTGTTTGAAAACTTGTCACAGACACTCTTAATTTGAGGCTTCTTGCATCTTTGACCACCCATATTGTAACCATGTTTCAAATCACTCTCCTGGGTCCTTTGAAAATTAATTTGAGGCACTGTGCTTGCAAATATGCTGATAAGAAAGGAATAGCACAAGCCTATTTATATATCGGTCATTTTACAAAAACGAGCTTCACATGTTAAGACACAAGGTAACCGACACTCTCCTGTTCTCCTTCACTTCAAGCATGTCTCAGTGCTGTCCTCCCTGCTGCAGGCTGCCAGCTCATCTTACTTGCAGCACAAGAGGTTAGCAAGCATCTTGTCTGCTCTGCTCTCCTTGAATGCAGACTGCCTGTTCTTTTTACCAATCATCTGAAGATACAAAGCCCGCTCCTCTCTCCCTTGGTATAAGTGCAGGATGCCTGCTGCTCTCCCTTATACATTGAGTACAGGGGTCATTCTACTGGTCGAATGCAAGCTACTTACTAGTCTATTCTGCTGTCTAAGGAAAGACTGACTGCTCCTCTCGCCCACAAACTGTGTGCAGGCTGTTGATTATCTATCATGCAGGCTTCCTGCTGTTCTACTTTTAGGGTGTCTGCATACCTCCTGCTCCTTTCCACAATGAGGATTATAGACTGCCTGCCACGGTCTCCTCGAAGGCGCTCCAGAGGGGCCGGGCCACACAAATATGAGGTGCATAGCCTCATAAAATTCCTTGAGCTGGACGGGAGCCGCTCCGGCTATGTCAGGGAAAGCATGGAGGAGAACCCGACTCAGGTTCCGCCGAAGTCTGGAGTGCCGTCCCTCCCGTGCCTCATCATTAAACTTCAATGGGTGAGGCAAAATCGAAGACCGCTTTGGCTTCTTAGATTTCTTGTACTTGTGGAACTTACTAGACTTTCCCAATGACTTAGAGTGCGACAGGGGTCACTTCATGTACCTCAGAAACGGTCCCAGGACCTTCAGCGTGACCAGGATATTGAGCATCGTGGAATCGTCGGGCGGCGAGGAGTTTGGGGGCACGCTCCCTCAATGCCTTCAGATGCATGGCACGGTAGTCCTCGCAGATCTTTGAGTCGTGGTCCCTCTCCAAGCACCATAAGCACACCAAGTGTGGGTCTGTCACAGACATCTGCCTGACACAGGCACCACATTGTTTGAAACCAGTCGGTTTCTTAGGGTACACCAGGAAAGAAAATCTCTCAAAAATTGTCAACAAAAAGTCAAGAAAAAACAGTCAAAAAATGACTGAGGGCAGCTCTGACTGGATCAGCGCTATCTGTTGCGGAAATTAAAGAGCGGACATCAGCTGGCCAGGGTGGCACCTATATAGATACCGCGCATGTCACTCTGGCGCGGACTACACCGACACGGAGCTGACACCATGCACCAGCGCGTAGGCGAACTGCTCAAAAACGTTTGGATCCAGACTGACGCCTGGGAATTATTCTAAGGTAAGGAATCTGCGGCTAGAAGTCTATCAGATGCTGCCTGTTCCTCTTTCCTGCAGTCTGAGAAGAGGCAGACTGCTCTTGCCTGTTCAATGCATGCTACCTCTTCCTCTCTCCTGCCAGCCAATTCCGTATCGGTTCTTCCACTCTGGAGCAGATGGAGTGAAGTAAATCTGCTGCTGTCTTAGGAGGTTGAGTGCACACCTTATGCTGCACCCCCTTATAAGCTGAGAGCATGCTGCAATTTGTCACACAGACAAAGTGCATGCTGCCTGCTCCTTTCTCATAGAAGTCAGGTATAGGATCGCCACTTACTTATTTTGCAAACTGTTTTTTTCTCGATTTTCATGACATCACTTACTTCACAAAAACCTGGCGCTTCTGTTGGTGATCGAACAGTCCGAAGCCATGACTGGTCCCGAAGGCTACAAGCTTCCATTCTGAGTGCAAAGCTAGTGCAGTTACCACAGCGGGTGGCTGGCACTGCACCATGGCGAATGGCTGGAAACCAGGGGGAAAGCGCACAGGTTCCTCGCAGATCTTCAGCTTCTCATGACCTTTCCACCGATATCCTTCTTGGTCCTGCAGCAGGTTCACCACTGTGTGCTCCACTACATGTTGGGACTCATCGTCATTCAACTCCATCACCAGAACCTGAAAAAGTGGAAAAATTATCAGATATGAAGGGCACTCAAGCATCTCATAGTAAAAGATATAGTGATAATCAGTGAACACAATAAAAATGCTAACAGTCCTCTGGCACACAAGTATATTCAAGCTACTATCTGTTCTTTCCCTGCCTGGAGTTACTGATAATGGAGCTTTGACATGCAGCCCAATACCAGTCGCCTATAGATGCAACAACAAAGGTTGATGCCACACACTACATGAAAAAGTGTGCCACCTTCTGAACTCATGACAACCACTACAATTAGCAATAAAACAGGAACAGTCAGATTGAAGAACCACTTCCCTGGAAATATGAAATTAAACACTAAGAAGGGATTCATAAATTACATCTCGTCAGGTAACCCTGCAACTCTCATCTCCTACAAATGGCTCATCTCTAGAACAGAAAAGACAGAAACAGGCCTATATCACACCAATACCAAACAAGTATGGGTAGACACCTATAAGTCACTCCTAATAATATGCCATGTCATAGCTAAGTTGCAGAGAAAACAAATTCAAACATAGTCCTATTCAATTAAAAAAATATGACCTAATGCCATATATTAACAACTTTCCATGGTTTGGAAAGGTGGAAACCATGTCATTCCTGAAGCCAAGCCACTACAGGACCTAGATACTGAATCCACAGAACCTCCTTTTTGACAAAACAATCAACATATGCAACTTGAGTCAAGGAGAATGGAAGTTAAGGACAACTGTCAACCTTTATAATAATAGAGGTAGCCATAATACCATCTACCATCAGCAATACTGGGATACTCAGTCCTCACAAGTAGAACCTGTGGTTAGCATCAAAAGAACATTACTCCAGCAAGAAGGCTCACTAAAGCAACCGAAATACAAGAAACATCAGCTGGATCAACAAAGTGCAATCAGAAAACAAAAAGCATTGGGACGTAAGTCTACAGGTTCCAAGGGTGCCAAACCAGCTTAATTCCCTTCACCATGATCAAAAATACACCAGAAATCAAAGCCCTGACATCAGACGAGAAATTAGTAGACATTGGTCCCAGACACCTGATTCAGACAGCTCCACTGCAATACGCATCAAACAGAAGGCCCTTCCAAACCATCTCCTTGCACCACTCAGAGCAAAAATACAGAAGAAGGTGAAAATAAGGTGTTTTTGTGTGTGGGGTGGGTTAGTCATCTGAATATAAAATCTAACACTTTGACGTAAGACATCCTGTTATCCCTACCTTTTATCTTGAAACTAAAGTGCATAGGTCCCCCTGTAGGCCACCAGGGAGGTCTGGAGCAAAGGCTCTCTAACAGATCAGAGCTATTTACATATTTTCTTATGATACAAGTTTGGCATAGTGTGTTGGAGACTCTTTAGACGTCTTACATATAGTGAACTATCTACCTTGGAGTAAAGATTACACTGGATGTGACCTGTCTGTATGCTTGTATGCAACATTCACATGGTCTAGTGGTGCTAAATTATTTTCCTATAATACCTGTGTCTAATTATTCAGACAATCTCAAGTTATTAGAGAAGATGGAGTTTGCCATGAACGAAAACTATTACATCTTCAGTGTTGAAAATTACCTGCAAGTATGTGGGGTAATGACACAGACTTCTATTGTGCTGCCATACACCAATATCATGATGGGATTGATTTGGGAAAGGGCAATGGCATGGTCCAGGAAAAATGATAGATGGCAGAATCATGGAGATTAGGTATTTTCATACAAACTTTCTCATTTGGGATGGAGGCATGGAAAACCTCGAAGACTGCATGATAGCATTAAAAGAGAATAAAAAATAACATTTTTCGATCTGCTCCTTTATGTGCAGGAAAATTAACTGCATATGAAATTATGTCACAAATCTACTTCCACTGATATGATCTCACATACTTGAAGCCATCATTGCCCAAGCTCATTTCGAGCATTCCATGTGGAAAAAAGATGAGACCACTCAGTAACTGTTCAAATGTTAAATATTTTGATATCGAGATTAATTGAATAGAACAAAGGTTTAGAGAAGGTGTTGCCCACAACAGATTATATACAGGTTCAAAACCAAAGAGAGAAGTAGTAACCACAATATATCTTGGTTCCTATGGAAAAAAGCTGTGAATCCAGATCCAAGTTTAGATTCTTCACAAAATTAGAGTGCAGAGTAATCTTAAGAAGCATTGTGATATCAGTTGTTATGTTATGTTACAAAAGTTTTTATATAGCGCACATACACCAAACGGTTTCTTGGCGCTGGTAGGGCAGACAGGTGCTAGCAAGAAGCAGGGGTTTAAATGTCATATGATTGGATGAATAAATGAGTCTTAAGCAGTTTCCTGAACTGTACCATACGACGTAGCCCGTCTTAGCTCCACCGGGAGGGAGTTCCAAAATTGAGGAGCCAAAACTGCGAATCTGGAGCCTCCATGCTTTTTGCGTTTGAAGGAGGGAATGGCTAATAGATTTAGATGGGACGATCGCAAGACCCTGGAGGGGGTGTATCTTTGAATTAGGGAGGAGATGAAAGCTTGGCTATTGCCGTGAAGGGCTTTGAAGATGGTGCAACCCAACTTGAAGGCGCACCTCTTGGCCACTGGAAGCCAGTGTAGCTTCTTCAAAATAGGAGTCACATGCTGCCGCTTTGGTTGATGGAAAATAAGTCTGGCAGCTTGGTTTTGAACCAGCTGAAGGCGTCTCAGTTGATAAGCAGGGATGCCAAAATACAATGAATTGGCGTAGTCTAGTCGGGAAGTAACCAATGCTAGAATAACCATGGTTAAAGCTTCCCTAGACAGAAATCTACTGATCTTCTTTATTCTCCGCAGTTGAAAAAACTTACGGAAACCACAGCGCCAATTTGGGCATTCATTGACAGATCATTAGAGATCACAATGCCTAAGCTTTTGGCTGAGCTTACCGGCATCGGGGGGACTACCCAAAGAGGGGGGCCAATAGTTGGAGTGCCAGGGGTTCGAAAAACCACCTGTAAGAATCAGCTCAGTTTTGTCGGGGTTCAACTTGAGTTGGTTAAAATTCATCCAGTTGCTTATAAAAATCATGGTGGATTGGAAGTGAGAAATTGAAGATGCTGATGAGTTGATGTCAAACACCAGTTGGAGATCATCAGCGTTGGACTTAGATTTAAAGAATTTGTATTTCAGACTATTCCATGTTAACATGCAAGAAGATTCAATCAAGTGGGCATATGATTACTGACAGCCAATATGCTGCAAAGGAAATAAACACAGATAGGCACAGGGGATATAGTGAAAGGATTCTGTATCTGTTTAAGGTGCAAAGGTTTTAACTGTGGCTAGAACAATATAACATCCATTGCAAAAAAGGGTTTTGTCATTAAGAACATGATTAAACAGATCATTTCATACATGCTCTTACTTCTCCCTTTGAGATGATAAATGTAATATATTGGAAGCACAATCAGGTCTATGGAAATAAATATTCTTGAACTTGTTCAGGCTATTTCTAATATGGATGCCAGTTATTCAGTAGCTGTAGGAACTGGTGAGCAGCTGCAGTGTTGAGGAGTTAAACTACTTGATAAGGAGGAGTGCTTACATGCAGTCTTAAGACACAGATTGTTAGGTAAGCTTGCTGTTTGTTAATCCTGTATACAATGAACCACTTTGATGGGACTTATCCATTAGGCATGAAGTTATATTCAGAAACACATTTGTGGCTAGGCATCCACATGGTAGAAATTGTTGTAAATCTTTGAATTTTTTACATTGTGTTTTTTTTTTAATTCTTGTGCTGAGTGGAGATGGACGCATTTTATGTAGTTCACATGCATGTACATGTCAATTAAGGTAAAATATGGAAATATAAGGTAGAACACGCGTTAGCATAAAAGAAAATATGTATGGTTGGAATCAAGGCCAGGTTTTAATTGTGTCCTGTGTTAAGGAATGGGTTACTACAGCTGAGCACAACATTGCCAATAGTCTGGGTGATGAATGAAAGTTCCTTTGACGTTATTGATGGGTTTAGACACTCATTAAGTCATCATACATCACTCATATTTGCAATCATGCACTAATTCATCTATCAACTGGTTCATTCATGCATTCACCCTCTAAAACAACTACAATAAAACACAAACAAACTCAACAAGATATGCAAGATAAATTAAAAGGATACAAGCAGAAAAAAGAAAACATGCTGCCATCTAAACATGGCAGGCATTTGCTTGCAATATTTAAACTAAGCATAGGAGGGGGCGCCCATCTTGTAGTGGTATTGTACATATTCAATCATTGATTTAAAGTTGCAGCATTGTCACCAGGTTTAGACCCAACGTGTTGGCAATCTTGGAATGGTAAAACAATGATACACTATGGACAACAGAATTTAATGGTTGCCTTAAGACGGATGGTCACACTGGAAGCAGGTCACTGAACAGGAAATCAGCAGCCTTTTATTACCGCGTGGGGGGACTGCAGTATCTCCTTAAGGAAAATGTAAAATGAAAAAAAAGACGGAAAAGAAATGCAAGGGGAAATATAAAAGGAGAAAACTGAAAACTAGATAACTGGCTAACCAGCACTGACACTGAAGTGCCCTCATTTTCAGGTGGACATGCATGTGATCAGAAAATGCAGCCATGTATCTCATATATCCATATATCAAAGCCTCCCTTTGTTCCCGGATCAGACCTGGCGAGGTCAGTGCGTGTCACAGGGCGTGAGATATCCTATATCCAAAATACAACATAACTCAGACAAGTTGACAACAAGATGAGCACTTCAGAGTTTTGAATACTTAATGCGATTAATTTATTTGGAAAAGCAAATACCCTACGCTTTTCGCCCATACAGCCTTGTTCACAGGTAGTGCTGAACAACTGACTTCACATTAAATAAACAACAAACACAAATGTCGGTCAACACGATCTCAAGCCTATCAGAGCTGCACGGGCAGCATATTGGAAAGTCTCAAACATCAATGTTAGTACAACAGAATTCACGCAAAGCAACAGTAGTCCAATCAATACTTCATGCAACCATTTTCAAATTAATAAACATACATATCAAAAGATAAAACGAGTTAAGGGCGTGTCTTGTGGGGCCAACATGGCGGACGCGTTTTAATACAGCTCTGCTACTCATCTCCCTTATCCGGCAGTTATCAGGCCCACAGAGCGGCATCTATATTCCTGCTGGGTATCACCGTATTGTCCTACTACTTGCCTCCTATACGGGCCATTTCTGAGGCCGTGACGATCTGTGAATGGCCATATTTGCACTGCGACCTGACTGCGGACGTGCGAGATGACGGAGGCTGCCTGAGCTCGTGACCAGACGTGTGCCACGCTGACCTGGTGTGTGAACATGCAGGCAGCTACTACTGGAGCGAACACCAAGCGGGGACTGGGGACAGTACAAGATCCCCCCCTTCTGCTGAGGCGGAGGCCGTAGGAGCCAACCCTGAAGGTGGGATGGTGTGAATGGCCCCATCCACTGCTGCTGTCCCGGGCGCGTGAGGTGAGGCCTGGGTGACTTGCTGCTGTAGCGCTGCTGTCCTGCTTGGCTCGCCGTGGCATGCCCTGCGTGCCCTTCACCCGTCTATTGGCACCCGACTGCTTTGCTGGGCAGCTGTACCTGCTGCGGATACCCGGGGATTCAGACGTCGCTTGCACTTGTGAAGCCCATTGGGAGGCCCAGGCCTCAAGTACATTGAATTGATTCCCTGGCCCTGGGGATGGGCCCCCTCTGTGCGTGCAAAGCAAACACAAGGAGATGATGGACGTAGTGCTCAAACCTTTCAAACACTCACCCCCAGTCACAGATCTGGGTTGAATCCATCATCATTCTTTAGCTCACTTTGCCACCCCAGTTCAGACACAGCTATATGCAAATCAGTCTTGACCCTGTGCCTCATGGGAACAGTCCAGACCGAACTGCCAAGCCATGTCTTCCCTGGACCGGAATCAAGCATCCTGGGACCGGTTTCGGGCTAACAGCCCTCATCAGCCAGGCTAGCTTGAATCCAGTGGCAAAGTGAGCAAGGGACCTACGTCTGGGCTTACCCTGCCAACTTAGGGCGGACAAAGCAAACACAAGGAGATGATGGACGAAGTGCTGAAACTTTTCAAACTCTCACCCCCAGTCACAGATCTGGGTTGAATCCATCATCATTCTTTAGCTCACTTTGCCACCCCAGTTCAGACACAGCTATATGCAAATCAGTCTTGACCCTGTGCCTCATGGGAACAGTCCAGACCGAACTGCCAAGCCATGTCTTTCCTGGACCGGAATCAAGCATCCTGGGACCGGTTTCTGGGCCAACAGCCCTCATCAGCCAGGCTAGCTTGAATCCAGTGGCAAAGTGAGCAAGGGACCCACGTCTGGGCATATCCTGCCAACTTAGGGCGAACAAAGCAAACACAAGGAGATGATGGACGGAGTGCTGAAACTTTTCAAACACTCACCCCCAGTCACAGATCTGGGTTGAATCCATTATCATTCTTTAGCTCACTTTGCCACCCCAGTTCAGACACTGCTATATGCAAATCAGTCTTGACCCTGTGCCTCATGGGAACAGTCCAGACCGAACTGCCAAGCCATGTCTTCCCTGGACCGGAATCAAGCATCCTGGGACCGATTTCGGGCTTTCAGCCCTCATCAGCCAGGCTAGCTTGAATCCAGTGGCAAAGTGAGCAAGGGACCCACGTCTGGGCATACCCTGCCAACTTAGGGCGAACAAAGCAAACACAAGGAGATGATGGACGGAGTGCTGAAACTTTTCAAACACTCACCCCCAGTCACAGATCTGGGTTGAATCCATCATCATTCTTTAGCTCACTTGGCCACCCCAGTTCAGACACAGCTATATGCCAATCAGTCTTGACCCTGCGCCTCATGGGAACAGTCCAGACTGAACTGCCAAGCCATGTCTTCCCTGGACCGGAATCAAGCATCCTCTGTGCGTGCAGCCTGCCAGCGAGTTGCTCTCCAGCTTACGGGGATAATCATTTATGGCGGTGTGAGTCCCTGCAACAGGCTAGTACTACTTGAGGATCCCAGTAGAACACTGCATATTCCTGCAGAAGACACGTGAGCGGGGTCGTGACCAATGCCATTCCCACTGCAATTTCTTTATGTCTCCTGCCACAGTTGCCTCGTCCTTTTAAAGGCAATGCGGCCATTCCTGCTGCCACCAATCATAAAGACAGGTGTAGCCCCATATACTCTTTTCCACTCCTGTTGACTCCAAGATCCCCCCTCTAGTTGTATGTGGGCCTGGTGGGAGTGGCGCCTTCCCCTGCTCCCTCTGTTATGAGGGTGACCAGTATGCTGCACTACGTGCAGCACATGAGTGCGCGAGATGAACATTCCTTTGCGGAGGAGCATCGCCAGAAATGCTGGGAAAGAGGTTTGGCCGCCTTCATTGAGTGTATGTTTGGACAACACTGTGCTGGCCCGCCATCACGTACTATCTGTTCCTGACAGTGTTTTTCCTCATCGCTGCGGACCGACGTGCCCTGGGCTGCACGTGCTGCGCTACCCTTTGACAATACAAGGGCATCTGCATGCTGGCCCAGAGGATCTGCAGGACAATTTGACCCCACTTGCCCAAAAGTTGGATCAGCAACCACCTCTCTACTCATCTGGTAGAGACAACGGCTTCCACTTTTTTTGATACCACCTTGCTGCCGTCATATGGAGGAGAGATATTGTGTGCTGCTGGCCTCCAGGGATGACCTCTGGGCTGCCTGTGCTGCGGTAGTGAGATATAGGCTGCCGCAGCTGCAGGCGGGCCTTTTCACGCCTCTGATCACTCCGCTGTGTTCACCACTCTGATGTCGAAGCCAGCTGAAACGGGCTGACATTGGAACACTAACTCCAGATCCTCCTCTCGCTCCTCTTCGGTCACAGGCACCGACCCATCAGACCATACTGAACCTCCTCCTCCTACTGATGATAAATTGAATAGGAAACTGGCCGCCATTGAACAGAGCTGCACATCATTGGAGTCTAAAATCAACAATGTATTGGCAGACCTTACGCTACTACATGCAGAAACTTTTGAATTAAATACCATAGCTAAACCATATCAGGAGGTGGGCCTGCGAACCAATCCTACAAAAGTTCCGAAAGAGAACTAGCTGGTCGAAATTAGTCACAGACCAGACATACTTAGGAATTAAATAAAAAAAGAGCACCGCGACTTATAAAAATTGTGGCCATGACCACAGGCAATGTATATAACAAACAACTCTGCTGGCATGGAAAAAACAAAGCCTCAAGGGAAACAGGACAAAATCCTGCCACAAGATACCAAATCCTACAAAAGGTCTCAGAGAGGACTGCCGGCCAAAACTAAAAAGAGACCAGGCACATGTAGGATAGACTATTTATATGAACCCTGGTAAGGACCACAGGAAAGAAAAGTGAAAGCTTCTGTAGACACAAAAATATGGGACTCCAGAGAAGGAGATTAAACTTCACCGAAACAAAAGCATCAGTCGTACCAACAAGTACCAGACCCCAAGGATGAAGTAAAACCATGAATTAGGAAGACCAAAAGTGAAATCCAGTGATGTCATCCGCAAGCCACCAAAGCTCAAAATTAAAGGAAACAGAAGGTCGAGATCTAGACGCCGATCTAAGTCCTGTAGCGACCCTAACGGATCCACATCGGTGCCTCAGCAAGGAACTTCAGCCTCATAGCCGCTTCAGGACTCCCCCAAACAAGGGGACCGATGGTGACACTTGCCCAGACCGATGAAGCACGAGGGGGGGCTAGTACCTTTGCTAGACTCTTAATAGTCGAGGGGAACGCCCGTTGAATATGGGCTGGTTATTGGGGAACCATTGGCGGGGATAGGCGGGGGGCTCCCGTTGGGGTCCGCAAGCTACCTCCGCCGCAACAGATACTTCAGCGGTTTTGCGGTATAGGGGGGAGGGTGGTGGAGGGTAGTTGAGGAACACATGTTGTATGTTTGCACTCCATCACTGCCATACATGGCCACTGCTCGCACATTGGATGATAATTGTCCCACATACCAGAGTCCCGGGATCCTTCGATGGCGGTTCCAATAGATATGGTGCGATCCCATGCGGGGGATTTTCGGATAGTGAGCTGGAACGTCAGAGGAGCGCTAGACAAAGTAAAAAGAGGGGCTATACTCTAACAGGCCAAACGCTATCATGCAGACATCCTGATGCTTCAGGAGACGCATTTAATGGGACCCAAAGCGTTGTGTCTCCTCAGATATGGCTTTATTCAAGTGTTCCACTCCGGTTTTACCAGGGGGTCTCGTGGGGTCGCGATTCTAATCCATCGTTGGGTCCCATACAAACACATTAAGGCATGGACTGACACCCAGGGGAGATACGCATTCGTTATGGGCACCATTTATGAGGAACAGGTAGTATTGGGCTGTGTATGCTGTGTATATGCCCCCCGCCGGTGTCGTGGGCGCTAGTTGAGCGCCTTACGACCCTGTGGGCGGATATACCGGAAGGGTTAGCAATAGTAGGGGGGTCTGGAATGACGTGATGGACATGACTAGAGATAGATGGAGAGCAGGGGGATACTCTAATGCTCATCAAGCTACCAAACTGAACTCCCTGGCGACGGGGTTGGGCTGGGCGGATCCATGGCGGCGGCTACATGGTGAGGAGCAGGGGTCCACTTATTTCTCGCAGACGCACGATTCCTACTCCCGCCTCCATTAAATATTCGTACCCTCAGGTGCCGCCAGTAGAGTGAGGGCCGTTGAGATCCACCCAAGAGGTTTGTCAGATCACTCCCCTGTGGTCCTTATGGTACAGTTAGGTCCTGAGAAACCGCCCTTTCGTTGGCGTCTCTTCCCCTGGCATCTGCAGGATGAGAAATATCGGGCGCATATGGGACAGGCAATCGAGCAATACTTGGACATAAATGTGGGGTCGGTAGCGGAAGCTCAAATTCTGTGGGAGACCATGAAGCCAACCCTACGGGGAGTTGACATTTCATTCTGTGCGACAGCGCGTCAAACCCGTCGGGAATCGCTTCTGAGATCAGAGGCCCATATAATGGAACTTGAGCAGCGTAGTAGGGGAGAGGGAGGGAGTCTAGTGCGCCGACAACTAGTGTTGGTGCAGCAGACCCATGCCAATATTTTGATGGATGAGGCCCGTCTAGCGTGGCTAGCATCCCGCAGCAGAATTTATCAATGGGGTGACAAGTCCAGTAAACTACTCCATAGACTGTCAGGGGGCCTTGCACCCACAGGTTCTCCCCAGCATTCCAGGACCGAATGGAAAAGCTCTTAGCGACCCTTCCTTAATAGCAGAGAGCTTCGCAAGCTATTTCGCAGAGCTGTACACCCCTAAGGAACTCATACAGGAAGGCACAATACAATGCTTTATAGATGACCTACCACCCCGGGCCCTTTCAGACGAGGCAAGGGCAGACCTAGACCTCCCGCTCACTGAGGAGGAGCTTTGCACGGCACTGGGGGATTTGAATTCTGGAAAGGCACCGGGTCCTAATGGATTTCCATGCAAATTTTTTAAGAAATACTTCTCTAAATTGGGGCCCCATTTCCTCAGAGTTGTAGACGAAGCGAGAGACCAAGGTCGCCTTCCACGAGAACGGAGACACGCGGAAGTAGTCGTGTTTCATAAACCTGGCCGGCCCCCGAAACAACACGCCTCATACCGCCCCATTTTACTGTTGAATGTCGAGGCCAAAATTTTTGCCAAAGCATTGGCCAATCGCCTCCAACCTCATATAACCAATTTGATTCATCCTGACCAGGCCGGCTTTATGCTCCAGAGAGCTACGAGTCATAATATCTGACGAGCGCACACTGTCATAGCCACTATCCAGGGAATAGGAGAACAGGCCGCCCTATTGTTGGCGGATATGGATAGGGCGTTTGACTCCCTTAGCTGGGTGTACCTATTCACACTACTAGACCGCCTTAACATGGGTCCACGATTCCTGTCATATTTACAATTGCTGTATACGGATCTTACAGCATCGGTGCGTGTTGCGGGATCCACCTCCTACACATTTCCAATTGGAAGGGGCACCCGTCAGGGGTGTCCCTTGTCGCCATATTTATTTGCCTTGGCAATGGAGCCCCTGGCGGCGTGGGTGCGGATGGATGCACAGGTGGCAGGCTTTGAGTGGGCTCATGGGCTCTCAGACCGCATCGCATTATATGCAGATGATGTTCTATTCTTTTTAACTGACATCAACAGGACGGGCCGAGGCTGCTCCGCATCATGCAGATCTTCGGGGAGTCATCGGGCCTATTTATAAATCCCCATAAGTCCACCCTGTGGGTGTTAGGGGGAACGGCTGGACTGGGGCCTTGGGCATCAGCAGTACAGGTAACGACGGAGGGAGTAAAGTGTCTGGGAGTTTTCCTGTCGGATACATCACGCGTGGCATGGGACAGAAATATTATCCCAATATGGGCGCGGGTGCGTAAGGAGATGAAAGCTTGGTCGCACATGCCCCTCTCCATCTATGGTAGGTCGGCTATTTTTAAAATGGTATCGCTGCCGCGCCTGCTCTACCAATTGCAGAACCATCCATACCGGATTCTCTCTACGTGGTTTCGTCAGGTCAACGCGGCATTGGGCCAATTTCTGTGGGCGGGGCGTCCAGAGTTGCGTTGCGGACTTGCTTTCAGTCTACGAATTGCGGGGGGTTAGCTACGTCGGATGTCCAATCGTATTATATGGCATCACACCTGCTAGTACTGAATGAATGGTGGTATGGGGATAGGAAGGACCCCGCATATGCAGTGGAGCCAATGTGTATGGGAGAGTCTACCCTCCATACCATATTGTACTCGGCACCCCTGCGCAACTCTCTGCCGCTGGCCACGCGGGTGGTATTCCAGTTGTGGAAGCAGTCCCTCCGTAGAATGGGGTGGTGGGGCAGGCTAACCGGGGAAACCCCACTGTGGCATAATGGTCGACTGCCACAGCTGGCCGCGCTCTCCGGATTTCGTGGATGGGATAACGTAGGAATTTCTACATTAGGAGATGTGATGCGTGGCTCTGCCCTGAAATCCTTCCAAGACCTACAACAAGAGTACCAGATGCCTAAAACTCAATTTTATAAGTATCTCCAATTTCGGCACGCCATCTATTCTAGCATCTCAGGGATAGAGGCTCTCCCCGAATTTAGTCCTATTGAAGCCAAGGTGTTTATGAGCGATCTGCAAGACCATAAAATCGCAAAAATGTATCAGTCACTGGTGACAAATAGCTCTACCACATTAGACAAACTTAGAGAAGCATGGGTGGGTGATCTTGACCAAATAGACGGGGATGATTGGATGGATGCACTAGCCTCCCCTCGGGGGACAGCGATAGCAACGCGGCTGCGTCTTATCCAATTTAAATACTTACACCGGGTTTACTATACCAGGCTACGGTTGTGGAGGGCGGGCCTGGTGTCATCCGCCGACATGCCTACGGTGTGGTCGGGAGGAGGGATCCCTCATGCATACAATTTGGCATTGCACAGCGCTCACGAGGTTTTGGCGAGGGGTTCTGGCCTGCCTCGCAGAGGTGTTGGGATGGGAGCTCCCCTCCTCACCAAGATTGGTAATCAACATATCATGGAGGGCATTGGGGGCAATATCTATAAAAAGGCACCTGTTACTGCTTGGGCTGACATTGGCTAAAAGGGATATTGCAAGGCTGTGGAGGGCACCGGCCACGCCTTCTCTATCGGCATGGAAGAATGGACTCGACTTTTGTATGGGATTGGAGATACCAATATTTAAGGCCAGGGGATGCCCGCAAAAGCATCCCAAGATTTGGAAAAGATGGGCAGACTGCCGGGGACTGTACTTGGACCCAGTGCCCCCTCTGGATGCATCCGCACCCTTATTGCCATGCGGGCTCATTGGGTGAGGGACCAACAGCATAATGATGGAACTCATTTGTTGGGGTGGGCGAGGTGGTGGCGAACGAGACGCAGCAGTGGAATAGTGCAAAGGGGGGGGGGGTTCAATACATTCATGTTGTTTTGTTCTACATAACCATGATCACGATAAAATATAAGCTAAATGTCAATGACAATGCTTTGCAATGTATATTATGGCAGATGTCTCCTGTGTTAAGGAGCTCTGCATTATGCTTGACCTTTGACACAATAAAAATTGTTTATAAAAAAAAAAAGTGAAACGAAGGCCAAACCAATGTAAAGTTCCTGATTGCAAGACAGTGAGCACTAATGACTCACAACGGACCGCTGATCTAGAGGGACATCAGCAGGAACAGAATGAACAAAGTGAAAGACGCCACAGTCATCCTTTTTTGTTTTAAAAAAAAGAAATAGTGTCTGCCACAAAAATGTATCATAATGAAAATATCCTCTTAATCACAGCTGAAGAAGAATAATCATATTTTGTCCTATGAAACATTCACTGACAGAATAAAAGGACCACGAGTCTGAAAGAACCCCAGACAAGGGATTTCTAAGCCAGATTATAGAGGAACATGGATAAAGAAGTATTCATAGAAATGTTTGACAGACTAAAAATAAGAAACAAAAAATCTATACAAATCTGCATATTCATTGTCCAATGAATGTGTATGTGAATGTGGCAACAAGAAAAAACAAAAAAAACACCTCTTTAACGGTATTAACCGCCACATTAAGCAAAAAAAGAAAGACGTCCGGGCTGAGAGAGAGGCTTGTGTCGGCACCAACGCCAGAACCAACACTCTTTAATCTCAGCAGTAAAACCGGAAAACAGAATTTTTTCTTTTTAAAGGACCCAATGGCAGCAATTTATGCTCCAACAGAAGAGATATCAGCTCTGCCGAGCCCAATAATTCCAAACAAAACAGGTAAAAAAAGCCATCTTAACCCAGGATCACCTGAAAAGCAAGACATGTGTACTTCCACTTCCGTTAAAACCAGTTCTCTTCTTATTCAGTTGGATTGTAGCAAGGTCCCAAATGAGAATCGAGCCCTACAGGGATCAACTCCAGTGTCCTCAGAAAGAAGACAGTTAACTACAATGGCACAGGTGCACCAGAACGCTCACTTTGCAAGCCAAAACAAAGATATCGGAAGAAGATCAATTTCGGGCAATAAAAATGAGCTCACGGAAGATCAATTAGATAACTCTATCAAACAGGCTGACCTTTGGGACGAAGCCTGGACCCGCTCTTTCTCCTTATCTAACGACGACAACCTCCTCAAAATTCTGGAAATGAACATGCTAAAACAAGACACACCAGAAGCAGTAATTCAAGAGAAACTCCCTCAAACTGTCACTCCAACGGGACGGGCATCTGGAGGAGCAGGGGGGGTAGCCTCCACCCCCCTAAACTCAATCTACAGAAAAGATCCCCAAGAGGAAAAATCAAAAGATGGAAGCTTTTCAATAAAAACAAACCAGATAAGCCCGTCATCTCCAATAACAATCTCATCAGTAAGCCGGATCGAACTAGAGTCGGTGACATCAGGAAAGTCCCTCCAAAAGACACCAACTGCACGATGGAGTAAACCCCTGCTAGGAACCCTGGAACAAACAATAAAGGTATTGAATTTTCAATCGGACAAAATGGAGGTGCAGATTGACCTGATAAACCTAATTGCAGAACACATAGCAGGCATAAATATCAAACTGGACCTAATCACGACTCTACTCAAAAGCAGGGTCAGCTTAGAAACACAAACAAGTAACTCTCAACAGCAGTACGACTGCGGCAAAATAATTGACAAACTGGCCAAACTCCCCGAAATACTAACAGACATACTGGGGGCAGTACAACCAACTTGTAGGCTTAACCAATAGTGGGCACGCAAAAGAATGATGAGAACAAGGACAAAGAGGAGTCCCCAAAAGAAACAAAACCAACATAAGTGACAAGTGGCAAAAACAAAGGGGAATTAGAGAAAGAGGAAAAAGAGAATGAGTCTGAATTAGGGGACAATCAAGCTGAGGCAATACAGACTACCGTCAATCCTTCGCCTATCGGGAAACCCACAAAAAGGCAACGAAAACGTGCCAGGAAGGCCAGGCTAAAGCATAACAACCAAACAATCTTAGGACCTGGGAAAATCTACTCAATATTCACCAATCAAACAATGCTCAGGAAAAAAAACATGATACACAAAGAAGCAACGTTAGACGCCTCAATTGCAGGGTCAGTTACATCAAACCCAGTTGACTTTAACAAATCTGATAAAACCCAAGAGCTCCCGTCCGTTCAAGCCCCCAGCAACCAAGAGAACACGAGCCAGGCACACCGCACAATCACCGACCAACAAACGGCTAATGAAGTGGCGCAAAAGCTGGGACCCGAAAAGTGGAGACCAGACCAAAAACTATCAATTAACAATGAAAAAGGGGAAGCAAAAACCCCAAGGGTCCAGCTAGCAAAAGCACCCTCAGGTTATAGAGGCTCAAGTCCAGACAAGGGAGCACAAAGAACCAGCATGATAGAGCCGGAACAAACATCGAATAAACTAGAAAATATGACAGAATTACTAGGGGAAAAGGTTTACGAAAAATCAAAAAGTAAGGAACAATGTACTCAAATTCCAATTACAGTCACAATAAACAGAAAGGGCCGTACCTGTAGGCTCTTTCCTACAGAGTTCAAAATCGAGCATCCACGGTTACCAACACATAAAAAAATCTGGGAATCCTAAGCTAGGAACAAAAGGACACCTCATGGCCATATCATACGAAAAGGCCGCCACAGAATGCGTTGGTCAAAAAATTCAAACCAGCCTTGAAATACACGCCACCCAAAAACTTCAACTAGCCAAAAACAAAATTTCCAACTCTCATAACACCACCAATTCCCAAAATATCACCACTGAGACCACATCAAAATTAACATTTGTGCCAGAATATTCCACCAAAGGAAGACAAGATATTCTGAACAGAGGGAATTTGCTAACGTTGTTCAAAGAGATACCGGAACTAAAGGGGATAACATCACAAGATCTTTTAGCCGTAGAATTCCAGCAAACAGCATCCGCCCCAGATATTGAAGAGTCCTTGACAACTTGGACTTCTAAGGAACTAGTGGATAGGATCTACGCAACCAGAACAACGTTTGAAGCCTGGGGAATCACCCTGAGGCTCCATCAACGCCCAAAGTATCCATATCCTCTCGCAAAAAGTATTGTAACTCCAAAAACGGAACAAACCTTCGGGAGAAGTCAAAATACATGCCTACGAGGCGCTCGAAACTTCACACCACCCAAGCAAAACAATTCCTCACAGAGCAAGGCAACAGCAAGTCCACCAAACCTCGAATGTCAGGCAATTTCCAATCAGGACTGGTCCTGGGTGCCAATGGCCCTGAGTACAAATCGTACCTGATGAAAATCTAAGGATAAGCCTGGATGACACCAGGGGGGTGCAACCAGGCAGGAACACCAGGGCAGAAATCGAGAACAACCATGATTCTGGAGTATTGGGTCTGGACGCCATCAAGATCTGCTCATGGAACGTCCACGGCTTCAAAGAAATGGGCCAAGATCACGAAACTTTGGCCTTCTTGCAAAAACAAGATCTCATCTTGCTCCAAGAGACATGGAATATGAACCCAGTTCCAATTCCGGGATACAGTGAACATCACATTTTTGCAGAAAGATTCTCAAACTTTGGGCACCCAAGAGGAGGACTATCAATTTACGCAACGGTAAAACATGGTTGGCTCACAGAAGATCTAGACACTGGGGAAAACTGGTTGCAAGTCCTAAAACTTACTGGCACAATTCAATTTAACTCGTCAAGATGGCAATTAACATTAATTAACGTCTACATCCACCCTGAGAAAAAGAAGCAGAAGGAAAAAATCCAAATACTAGTGAACCTGATTAAGGTGCTGCAAAAGACCCATGAACTAAGCAATCTGATTATCTCTGGAGATTTTAATAGCAACCTCATAACAAATAAACAGAATAAAAGAAAGAGGCAGGAGGATTTGGGAAGAAAAATAATAACTAGAGAGTTGGAAATTCAAGGCCTGACTATCTTGAATGGCAATATAAACAGAGATAGACCAGCGGCTATCACGCATTTAAGTGGAAAAAATCAATCAACCATAGACTTCACCATTGCCAGCAGTGACCTTGTCCCAAAAATAGATTCATTTCAAGTTTGCCCGTGCCCGGAAAGCAACCATTTCCCGCAGATCACGAAAATTAACATCATACTGGTTCAGGTACAAAAATTAAAATCCTTACTACAATACCCAGAAAAGTACAACCTTAGGAAATTAAAGTGGCGAGGATCAGACACGAAGAAAATAATGGATACAAGGATTACATCAATCAAACAGAGATACAGAAAGAAGAAGATATAGTTAAAAACTGGGAACACCTGGGCCACGTTCTTATTCAAAAATTCCCAGTCATTCCCGGACGTCAAAAGAAAATAGAAACCAGGGGGGACCAATGGTTTAACATAAATCTGCGAGATCAAAAAAGAAGGATCGCAAGGGAGGTGCAACTTGAAGCAGTCACAGCGAGATTGGGAAAAAAACCAGACAACAGCAATCTTAAGGAAATGCGGAAAGAATACAAGAAAAAGTTAAGGGAAGCAAAAACAGAGTACAAAGAAACCATCTGGAAGAAACTACTGTGGGCAAGTAAATTGCCAACAAGCAGGGAATTTTGGGGAACTATAAATAACTTTACCAAGGGACCAAGACTCCAACAAGTTGCAGGAATTGGCGAAGAGACCTGGATACAACACATGTATAATAATGTGGAGCACAAAAAGTGCGCTAAAATAACATCGGCCCCAGAATCACCCAGAGGACAGAGGCTTTGTGTAGAAAAAAATCACTCCTCAGCCTCAGGAAGAACGCAACCAAAAAGAACAAGAGATAAGCAGTAACGAACAAACCAACCTAACCGATATTAAACAACTGAGAGAAATAATTTTAAAAAATTGAAAACGGAGGGGGCAGCGGGTCCAAACGGGCTCCCCAACGCGCTTTTCAAACTAGCACCAGACTTTTGGGCAGACTATCTAACGCCCCTTTTTAACTATATCTATAGACAGAACAAGGTCCCCAACTCCTGGAAAGGGAATATAATTCATCCAATTTTAAACAAGGAAACCACAGCAATCCAGAAAACTACAGATTAATATCCCTGATCGACGTAGAGGCCAAATTGTACGCATCATGTCTCCTAGTCCATCTTCGAGATTGGATAGACGAAAAAAGCATAATTCCAAAGTTTCAAACAGGCTTTAGGCCAGGGATGGGAACCACCACAAATCTGTCAGTCCTGGCACTTTTAACAGAAAAAGCAGCAAAAAGAATAACGCGATTATATGCATGCTTCATCGACCTGAAATCAGCGTTCGATAGAGTGACCAGAAACCGACTTTGGGAAAAACTAAAAACCTGGGGGCTACCGATTAAATTATTGGATGCAATGATCGCCCTACACAGCGAAACCTGGGCAAGAGTGAAACTAGGCGACGGGAGCAGAGTAACAGCCAGTATAAAAACACAGCACGGCCTAAAACAAGGTTGCGTACTGGCCACGAGCCTATTTAATCTGTTTCTCGTGGACATAACAAATTACATGCAATCGGCCAACTACCACCCGCCAAACTTGGCAAAAGAACCGATCCCTTTTTTACAGTACGCAGATGACATCGTGTTGTTGAGTCAAAGCCCGATTGGCCTGCAAAGAGCAATAAATAACTTAGCAATTTACCTCGACCAGGAAAACCTCGAGCTGAACAAAAAGAAAACCAAGGTTGTACGCCTAGTGGATCCAAAAAAAAACAAGTTCAAATGGCATGTTGATGGGGTACCAGTCGAAGAGCAAGCGTCTTATAAATATCTTGGCATAAAACTGGGGCGAGGAATGACCCACAAGGAACAAAAATCGGACATAAGAGCTAAAGCCCAATCATTAATCTTCGCCTACAGGCTATTGAACAAAAAACTTGGCTGCCCGGCCTACAACCACCTCCTAAAAGTTATGGCTGCTCAAACTCTACCCACCCTGTCATACGGTCTAGAGACATGGTGTGGAAAGGAGTCTGAATTATTAAACGAGCTCCAGACCAGGGTTTACAAGGCTGTTTTTAATCTCCCAAAGTCTGCATCCCCGGCACAGGTACGGTTGGAATTCGGCCTCCAGAATCAGAAATTTCATGGCATGAATTCATTCGCGAAGCTGTGCCACAAATTTCGATCATCAGAGCCCGGCACATTGAACAGTGTTCATGCTGGAACGAGATCAAAGCCCAGACGGACCAAGAAACATCCAACACATGGGGGGCATACCTAAGAAAATCCTTGGCCGAACTTGAAATTCAATCAGTTTGGGACAGTATGGTAGGACAGGCAAATTTTAACAGGTCCAGCAATGATTCTGCAAAGAAGAAATCCCTCCAGGAAGACAAAAATACACTGTCCAAACGACGTCACGCGTGGACAGTGATAAATTCCTACACACATAAAAAGCCCCAAGCCTACCTAGCAGCCCATTTTAGCATCGCGATAAAAAAGAGCTTTATTCATCATCGCTTAGGAATACACGACTCAAAGGACCTACAGCCATCATGGAAAGGCCATCAACAAGACGCACACTGTCGATTATGTGGCTATCCCCACGAAACACTAACTCACTTGTTGTGCGCTTGCCCGGCACTTAAGGACTTGAGGATATCGCTTTTAAAACCTACTTTTAATGAGTTAAATATTCGCACATGCAGGCAAGCCGTGATCAGCTGGATGGAAGGCTCCTCAATAATCCTGTCCTGTCGTAAAATATTTTGCTGAATTGAGGAAACTCCTCCGGCAAGCAGATTTGGAGAATAACAGAGAGTAAGCCAAAAGATCAGCTTTGGGAACGGGTTTTAGACCAATCACTGTTGCACTTTACGCGGCTATAAAACCAAGGGTCCCATGTACAGCTTATAACAGGAAAAAAAAAAAAACTTACAGCAGGACTTTGAAGCAAGACGAACATTTTTTAATTTAACTCAATTGCACTGAACTTCCTGTTTTAAAGTTTTAAATATAGATAGATATAGAATCATTGTAGGCAGCCTATACCTTATAGGCCCAACTTCTCTAGGCATTTTAATAAGGTAGCATAGCACTTTGCACTTTAGCATAAGACCTACATGCGCATCACTTATTTCTTACATTATTCGTATCTTTATTAATTGTATGTTGTGTGTTATTGTTTTGTGAACATAATTGTTAAGGTTCAGTGGCTATTTTGCTGATCATGTTATGATAATTTTTATTCCCCGCAAATTGTAATGATTTTAAGTAATCACACAATAAACCTTGAACTTGAAAAAAACTTGAATGTGTATATCAACATACAGGCCCCCTACTAAAAGGACCAGAGAGTAAGGCACTTACTTTACTGTCTCTTAACCAGAGACTGGCAAAAATATTGCTACATAATCTGTACCCTTACAAAGAGTAGAATTATATCCAAAACGTACAACCAGAAAACCTGCTTGTACATATTAGAAATACTCACTCCCAAATAGAAAGGAGTTGGAGCTCCACAACAGGACACAATAACAGAACACTGAAGGGACGGACCGAAAAGAAATCTTCCTTCAACTGACTAATGGCTTTAGACTGTCAGTAAATCAGATGAGGATCATTCAAAGAAGAAAGGGAAAAAACCTGCCACCTTAAAAAACGGTAATTGACAGCACTTCCCAACCTAACCTTTTAAACTTAAGAGTGATAAGTGTAACGTGCTCTCAAAGATAAGACACTTGAAAAGATGTTTCTTTTAAAAGAAACCATCAAAATGAAACACCAACAACCTAGGTGTAAGAGACAACAAGAATCCACATAGATGGATACACTCTTCATTCTACCGGAGTAGCATGGTAAATCTGCAGGAATAAAAATACATTGATGCCATACAATAGAAGGCAACAAAAATAAATAAGTCGCAATCTGCAACAATTGAAGAATACATACCCGAAACAAGCGGAGAAAAAAACATTCCAAAATAAGGGAACCAAAAACTGTGAAGCATCACATCTAAGGGATACAACTTGCTGAAACAGGGCAAGAGGATAGTGAAAGAAAATGGTGATCCAAGAAACAGAAGTTCCAATAAATTACCAGGTCAAGTCCTGTACCAATAGAGACCCATGCTTAGTGAAAAAGAGGCAATAAGCTCTACTGCAACTGCTTCTACCTGCAGGTAACACAGGTAATCAACTTCACATGAGAAAGAAACCATAGATCCTAACCTCTTGAGTGAGAATCTCCTCAGCAAAGACAACCAAGAAACTACCCATATGTAGGGGGAAAAAAACCAAGTAGGGCCTCAAAGAAAAACATCCTGTCAATGACAGGAAAAAATACCATAAGAAATAAGGCCTGCATAGGCAGGAACACCACATCTGGTGACGTTACATTGGAAAAAGCAAACCATAATGCTGGTTTGAGCCAAATTACAAACCAAGAGGAGCCTTCTGCACAGGAACCTCTCCCTTAGAATACAGCAACAGTTGAAAGAAAGGAACAGGGCTAAGGGTCTGAGCCATCCTAACTGTCCTTAAACCTACGCAAAGCGGCATCTGCATAAGCACCAAACAAATGAAAGCCATCAAATGACGTCAATTAAAGCGGACTGGACTGCCTCTGAAAATCCAGTAGAACGAAGCCAAGCTCGCCGGTGTAACGACACAGAAGATGCCATGGCTCGACCAATCGAATCAGTGGTATCCATTCCATACCTAATGATTAACCTAGCTGCCTGCTGCTCATCCGAAATCAACTGACGCAGTTCATTCCTATTAGCCTTCGGAAACAATGGCAATAACTGCCTCAACGAATTCCATAAGGCATGTGAAAAAAGCCCAAAGACCCAAGTTGTATTAATGGAATGTAACGCCGCACTGGTGGAAGAGAACATACGTTTTCCACAAGAGTCTTGCTTTCGGGAATCTTTGTCAACCGGAGTATGAGGAAGACTATCTACATTGTGGGAGGCTGTAGCGACCTGAACCACAAAACTGCGTTTTGTCAGTTGACAAAGAAGGCAAGCAGGGTCATCGGGGGCAGGGCGGGGCTTGTGGGCAATAGTACTGTCCACAGGTGCACCAGTATCACATCTAGCCCATGCCCCCAGTAAAATATCATATAACGCCTTACAAAAGGGTAGCACTGGCTCAATTCCTGACTGACCCGGATGAAGAACCTCAATGAGGGGGTCTGTAGATTTCTCCACCGAAGGCAGAATCAAATGTAGGAACATCAGCCACCCTCTTTAACATATCCGCCAAGGAAGAGCTGGCTTCCAAGGCATGGCCAGAAGGAGATAGAAGGCCAGAAGCTGGGGATGATTCTAACCCGCTTGCTTTGCCTAACTCAGAAATCCAGCTATCCATCAAAGGAGGATCTGTAGGGACTGGTTGCACAAAAAGAACTCCTTCTACATTTCCTTCCACAAACTGTTTGCCCACAGAACCATGAATTATCCGCTCCATAAACGACGTTAATCGATGCCAACACGGCACAGTATCGACCTTGGAATGAGAAAGTGGAAGGGCATCGGACGGCGCCGACAAAACAAGTCGAGGGGATGTCGATGCCTCAAGACTCTCAGCGTGGTCGTGCACAGACTCCGGTTCTGAGCCTTCGGGCACATCAAAACATATCCCGGAGGAACAACCGACAATGCTCCGGAGTCAGTCAGCGAGGTGTGAACCTCGAAGGGCTGTGCACCGGCATCACTGTGTGTAAGGGCCTAACTGTAGGCGAGGATGAACCCGTTGGTGAGGACGCAGTCAGAGCACCCATCACCTCTTTGGGGCCCAGAGGCGCTCAAGGGGAAGGTGAGGACCCAAATATGAGATGAAGAGCCTCATACTACTCTTTCATCTGGGCCTGAGTCATCCCAGCACCAGGAAAGGCGGGGAAGCTCGGAAGCGACTCTTGAGCATGGTACTAAGCACGAGGGCGTAAGGAACCGCTTGAAACCACGTCGTGAGACGAAGAAGCCATGGAAGGCCACAACTTTGATTGTTTACAACGACGCTTACCGTGGGATGTGGACGGGGACTTGGACCGCTTCCGCCGTTAAGTGGATGGATAGCGACACCCACAAGAGCGGCCTCTGGATTGGCTCAGTTGCAGAACCTTAGTCGACCGACGTTTAGGAGAACTAGAAGTCCTCAACATTAGTCGCTTCCGCATCGCTTTTGGTCTCAGCTGTTGGCAGGCGTCACATTCTCCGACCGAGCACTTCATGCATATAGAATGAGGATCCGTATCAGACATCTGTCAAGCACATGATCCACAGGATTTAACCACAAAAGGCATATACAGCTGCACACTGTTTCAGACGAAAACTCTTCGCAGCAGGCTGAAAAACAGCAAGATACACTTCTCTGGATCCGCATTGCAGTGCGGAAAAGAAGAAACTGACGTCCACGCGCCGGAGGGGACTTATATGGCTTCACTGATGTCACAACCGGAGTCAACGTCATCACGGAGCCATACGACACCGTCCCCTGGCGCGCAGAGGTACTGGTGAAATATTTCGTCTGATGCCTGGGGAGAATTCAAAAGTAAAGGAATCTGCAGCTAGTCTGTGTCTCTACCAGATACACTGTTACTGAAGGTAAGTAACTTTTCCATTTAGACCCAGATTCATTGCGACTGCATCAGGTTACACGGTGGTGAACAATCGAGGCAATGCTCTTTCTGGTGGATACCCTTTCCATCCGCAAATTCCTTACTTTTGAAATACCCCAGGCACCAGACTGGAATCTGTGATTAGATGTATCCATCAGACCCAAACCCTTTACTCTTATTCAATGCTCATACCTGTCCTGCTGTGCCAGCGATGGCCAGGTAGCCGCTGTATTTGCATAAATAAATCTTCTGGATTCCAAGTCGAGGATCATCGCTGTAGGGATCAAAGGATCCAACCTGTAGGGCAGAAAAACAGAAGCGAAACCAGAAGCATTAAAATACTGTGGGCTATCTCTCTCTGTACTCTTGTTTTTCAGGGTTAGTGTAACTCCTCACCTTGCGCAATGGGGGCCACTCCTCGCCTTCCTGTTGGTTCAAGTTATCATTATGATCGGCATCTGTCAGGAACACACTCACGGTCTTCATCTTGTACAGCAAGCGCAGGCAGACCCCAGAGGCATCCCAGAAGCGTACCGTTCCATCCTCATGCCTAGGAGAACAGTTACAGAATGGTAGATTATGTACAATTAGTAGCTAGGATCCAGTATAACCAAGGATTGGAGATACCCAAGTTAGAGTTTATAGGTTACAGTCTAGTCCAGATGTATACTTGCTGATTAGAAGCCTGAGTAAGGTAGCTTGAGAGAGGGGAGGGCCCGAAGGGGGAGCAAGCTTACACTAGGTGATATGAATGTCAGACAGTTTGAGTACTGTCTTTTATGCTCGTCATTCACAGTAATTTTTCAAAGCTTTCTCAATTGGAAGGCACATTTGGTTTCATGTAAAGGTCAACGATGACTAACCAGGGTTCTTCAGTGTTACTTCACATGCTGTGATCATTTATGCCACAGCCTCAGGAAAGGGACTAGAACACTTAAAAAAAATATATATATATATAGGAGCATAAAAAACAAATTAAGTAGCCCAGTGAGATGAATCTAACATTGACAGAAGATAGTGCACAAAAGCAGCGAAAAACTCCGGGTGAAACTAGGGGTGTGGGGAACTAGACCATAATTACCTATTTCTCAAGTAATTCTTTATTTTTGGGGGAACCTCAGTGTTATACTAGCAAGCCCTGTTAACTCTATACCCCTAGAATTACTGGAACACCTCGAAACGTAACAGCAGGTGTGGACTTAATGAGGTACCTCAGAATGAGTCCCACTGTGTCATGGACCTCTAGTACACAAGTTGTCTGTTGGAATGCCCCTCTGATAGCTAGCAAGGCCTTGCTCTGAAGTTACAGGCTTTCAACAGTGCAAGTATTTATCAGTTGAGAATTCTGCGTTATTACTTATTGAGCTTTTTTCAGTGGTGTTGCCTCTTGCTCCAGTTTCTTTTTGTTGAGTTGGTGCTTTGTTTGTGTGTGTCAGGGACTTTTGTGCAATATAACATTTGTTTGTGGGGTTGAGATGAAGTGTACTGTTGCGGTTCCCCTGGAAATGGAAGGTGTGTGGATCTGACAGACACACCTTTTGTTCCCACCCAAAAACACAGAAATACACGCAAATCTGTGTAATGCATGCCTTTGAGCAAGAGTATTGCCTTCTCTGCACTTCAAAACATATTGGTCATTCCACCTGCCTGGTTACTGATGCTTTCTCTGCTCCTCTCTTTCACAACTGTCCGTCTCACACACATGCACATCCCGTCCAGCTCTAATTATTCCATGCACCTTTGTCTCTCAAATCTGTTTCACCCCTGTGCCTTTTCAGGTGTTTTCCTTTCTTTTTTCTGTAGATCGCTCGCCTAAGTGCCACTGAGTTAGCTATTCTATTTGTTTGACTCCCACCTCTGGTCTTAATCCCTCATGTCTGTCTTACAGAGCTCTCAGTTTTTCATGCATATGCCATTATCTCTCATTCACTCACCTGTGTATCTGTTTCTCATTTCGGTACACCTCTCTCTCGGTCGCTCAATTCAGGGACTCTTTCCTATGCCTCCTTCCATTTCTCACCATCAGTATCTGTCACTCCATCATATTGTTGCCTCAGAACCCCGCCCCTTCCCCCCTAATGTCTGTCCTTTTGTCTTACGGCCTCTCACATTTGCCCCTTTGTCTCAAACCTCTGCATTTCTCAACTGTCTTCTCTATATCCCTACTTTCTGTCACCTAGCACTTCCACTTATGTGGCTCAGTGTATCTTAGTGTGTCACTTATGTGCTGCGCCTTCCTTTTGATCCTCTACTTCTCCACCAGGCAGGACAGGAAGAGGGGCCTGCTTCCAGACCTCATGTTCAGCGCTTTCTGAATCTTACTTGTGAATACGGAGAATGAAATGGCATGGGTTTGAGCCTTCTTGTAATCCTCCTTTTAGCAGCTAAAGGCTGGCTACAAATATTGAAGGGGCATATCAGATATAAATGAAGGGATCTGAAGGTGCCAGATGGCAGAATAGGGGTAAGGAGCTGTCATCACTGCTCACAGGCCCTCCCCCCTCTCTACTAGAATTCTGCGATTCCACTGTGAAAATGTGAAAAACGTGAAGAGACTGTCTTGGATTCATCCCCTATGCACAATGACTTCCTTTAGAGTCTGGCATGCAGCCGTGAAACATTCTTCAGCTGGAGAACGAGCCTTGCAGGGTAGTCATTTTTAACTCAATCAAGCTAGGGTTAGTATGACCCCAAACACAGCAAACTCAAGAGGGGCAACGCCACAAAACAGTTACAGGTATATGCTGAATATCTTGAAGCCGTTCTCTGAAGGCTTAAGAGGGCACAGTAGTTGCACATGCAAGACATTAGGAGAGAAAGGACTGACAATATAGACCAAATGATAATAAACTAAGGAAAGAGTCTTAAGTCTCAAACGAATTGCACATGCTGTACAGTGAAAAGTCTGTTACCCAGCAATAGAATAAAATGAATGACGAACGGGAAGCCAGTGGGTGCTTATGGGGAATGAAACTTGGCTACCATACACAACAACAAAAAGGGCCACCCAGTGTTCTACCAAAAGAATGGGTATTTCATGAATGCAAGAGCAATCACTTCCAGAGTAGTCATATGATCTTGGATCATGTTCAGACAATAGCCCAACCCCAGTAATTAGGAACAAGTTACTTACCTTCGGTAACGCTTTTTCTGGTGGATATAGTATTTGCCTGTGGATTCCTCACCTTTTGAATTACCCCTTGCGCAGCATTCCACGGAAACATTTTCATAGCTCTCCCACGTCGACAAGGACATAACAATGGAACGGCTCCGCTCGCGACTCCGTGTGACGTCATCGGAGCCATAAGAAGACCTCGTCAGCGTGCTGAAGTCAGTTCCACCCATTTTTTCCGTGCCTTCGAGGCGAACGGGTGAAACGACAACATTTCACAAGTATACACAGAATAAAACATTTCCTCAAGTATACACTGTATACGACTTAAAGAAGAAAAGAAACTGGAAATTCTAAGATATAGACATTTCCTAGTGACAAATATCACATTATTTTGAATAACAATGAAACATTTGAATTTCATGCCAAAAATCTTTTCAGTATAAGTAGGCAGGCAACGGGCAGGCGGGTGGGTCAGTGAGGAATCCACAGGCAGATACTGTATCCACCAGAAAAAGCGTTACCAAAGGTAAGTAAGTTGTTCTTCTGATCGATACATCTGCCTGTGGATTCCTCACCTTTTGAATTGAATCCCCAGCAGTCCCGCTCCCGGAGAAGGGTGCCCGCCTACCTATACCAAAAAATCCTGCAGCACGGAACGTGCAAAGTGGCCGTCCCTCCTCACCTCTGAGTCTAAGCAGTAATGCTTCACAAAAGTGTGGAGGGAGGCCCAAGTTGTCGCCTTGCAGATGTCTACAACAGGGACACCTCTAGCCAAAGCTGAAGAAGAAGACATAGCTCTGGTGGAATGAGCTCGAATACCTTTAGGAGGTTCCTTCTTGGCCAAGGCGTAGCATTTCTTGATGTAAAGGGTGATCCACCTGGACAGCATTCTCTTGTGGACAGCCTTGCCCTTTATTTTTCCCACGTAACCAATGAAGAGTTGGTCGTCCAGCCTGAAGTCCTTTGACCTATCCAGGTAGAAGCTGACCGCCCTCTTAGGGTCCAGGCGATGAAGTCTCTCCTCCTCCTTAGAAAGGTGAGGGGGAGGATAGAAAGTGGGTAGAGTGATAGATTGTCCTAGGTGGAATGGAGTGGCCACCTTAGGCAGGAAAGCAGCTCTGGTCCTAAGAACCATCTTATCCGCATGATTAGAGGTAAAAGGAGGCTTTGAACTATGAGCCTGTAGCTCACTAACCCTCCTGGCAGAAGTAATCGCAATCAGACAGATGGTCTTGAATGAGAGAAGTCTCAATGGACAACTACGCATAGGGTCAAAGGGAAACCCCATCAGGAAAGTAAGAACTACATTTAAATCCCACTGAGGCACGATAAATGGGGTGGGAGGAAACCTGTTAGTGAGACCCTTAATGAATCTCCTGACTATGGGTGACTTAAACAAACAATGTTGGTCTGGTAAGCAAAGAAAGGCTGACAAGGCAGACAAGTAGCCTTTAACAGTTGCTACCGCACAACCCTGATGAGCCAAGGAAAGTGCGAAACTCAGAATATCAGACAAATGGGCCTGCAAAGGAAAAATTGATCTCTCTCCGCACCATTTAACAAACCGGGACCACATACCAGAATAAACAGATTTGGTGGAGTGTCTCCTGGCTGATAATATAACATCCACTACATCCGGTGGAAGAGAGAAATAACTCCGGTTGCCCCGTTCAATCTCCAGGCATGAAGGTGCAGGCTCTGGAGGTGGGGGTGCAGAACCTGCCCCTGCGACTACTAGAGGAGGTCTGCCCAGAAAGGGAGACGGAGCGGAGGGTGCGATGAGAGGTGAAGTAAGTCTGTGTACCGCTCCCTTCTTGGCCATTCCGGGGCAATCAATATGACTTGAGCCCGGTCTTGGCGAACCTTCCTCAGAACCCGAGAAATCAAGGGTATGGGAGGAAACGCGTTAAGAAGACAGCCCCAATCTAATTGAAACGCGTCCCCCAACGTTCCCCAGCCCAGATACTGGAGACTGCAGAACGACAGGCAGTGCGCATTCTCGTGAGTGGCAAACAGGTCCAACCAAGGAAACCCCCAAATCCTGAAAATGTAATGGACCACCTCTGGATGGAGACGCCACTTGTGATCGGCAGAGTATTGCCGACTGAGACTGTCCGCACGCAAAATTCAGCACCCCGGCCAGATGATTTGCAATGACACAAATCTGATGATCCTGAGCCCAAGACCAGAGTCCGCAGATCATCTCCGCAGAGGCGATACGATCATACTCCTCCCTGTTTGTTGATGTACCACATCACGGTAGTGTTGTCTGTCAGGACCTGAACTGACTCACCACGAAGGGAGGGAAGGCAGGCCTTGAGAGCCAAACGTATCGCCCGGAATTCCAGAAGATTGATATGAAGCAATCTTTCCTCCGGAGGCCAAAGGCCCTTGACCTCCAGATTCCCCAGATGAGCTCCCCACCCTAGAGTGGAGGCATCCGTTATCACTGTGGCCACTGGAGATGGGGGATAAAACGGCTTCCCTTGAGACAGGTTGCCAGGGACACCCCACATAACAGCTCTGCTTCAGTGTCTCTGGAGATTCTGACCACCTCCCTGAGATCTCCGTTGTGTTGAAGCCACTACCTGCGGAGGCACCACTAAAGTGCCCTCATGTGCCAGCGTGCATGGTTGGCCAACAGTATGCAGGAAGCGTACAGACCGAGCAGGCGTAGAACTTTCAGGACTGGAACAGCCGCTCCATCTTGAAACATTGGAATCATCGCCTGTATGTCTGGAATTCTCTGAGGAGGTGGGAAAGCACGACTCGCAGTAGTGTCCAGTAATGCCCCTATGAACAGGTTGCGCTAAGAGGGCACCAGGTGAGATTTGGGTACATTTATCGAAAAACCCAAGTCCAACAACAGCCTTGTTGTCACTTGCACATGATGCAGCACCATCTCTGGTGACTGCTTTGAGCAGCCAGTCGTCCAGATAGGGGAAAACAGGAATCCCCAACCTCCTGAGATGTGCTGCTACCACCGCCATAACCTTTGTAAAGACCCGTGGTGCGGATGTAAGACCGAACGGAAGGACAGCAAACGGATAGTGTTGGAACCCCACCGTAAAATGGAGATACTTCCGATGTGACTTCAGGATGGGAATATGAAAACACGCATCCTGTAAATCGATCGACACCATCCAGTCTTCCAGCTGCAACACCCAGAAGAATCTGAGCTGGGGTCAACATCTTGAATTTCTCCTGTTTGAGGTAAAAGTTCAAGATCCTGAGGTCTAAGATCAGTCTCAATCGCCCGTCTTTTTTTGGGATCAGGAAACACCAGGAGTAGCATCCCTGACCCCTATTCTGCTCCGGAACCACCTCTATGGCACCTTTCTGTAGGAAAAGATAGAACTTCCTGCTGCAGAAGCAACAGATGGTCCTCTGAACACCAACCCTGAGGAGGGGGAAAAGAAGGGGGAAACTCCCGGAAAGGAAGGGCGTAACCATTTTCTATGAGATTCAAAACCCAGAGATCTGATGAAACAGATTTCCAATTTCGAAGAAAATGGGACACCCGACCTCCCACTGGTCCAACATGCTCTAAGATGGGGGATCTAGAGCGGCTTCCCTGCGGAGCTAGTAGCCGGAACAGGAGAGGAGGAGGAGGAGGAGACGTGTTGGCAAGCAAATCCCCACAGACCTCTACCCTTCCCTCTGTATGTTCTATACAGTGGGTTCGCCTGTTGTTGCTGCTGTCGGGCCCGAAATGGAGCAGCCTTTCCAAAGCCCCGAAATCTTTTGTATCCAAAACCCCTAGGCTGAGATTGCAGACCTAGAGATTTAGCGGTAGCTCTACTGTCTTTAAAGCGCTGTAGCGCTGAGTCCGCCTTGGCCCCGAAAAGTCTAGAGCCATCAAAAGAAAGATCCAAAAGCGTGGCCCGAACATCTGGAGAGAAACCTGATCCTCTCAGCCAGGCGTGCCTCCTAATTGCCACTGAGGAACCCATCACCCTAGCAACAGAGTCAGCTGTGTCAAGCCCAGATTGAATAACTTGAAGGGCCGTAGCTTGAGTGTCCGACATCACCTCTGCAAAGTGGCCCTGGATATCCTCTGGGAGTTAAGGAATCACTTCCTTAGCAGAGTCCATCAATGCATGTATGTAGCGTCCCAGCAGGCACGTAGCATTAGTCGACTTTAAAGCCCTACTGGCTGATGAAAATACCTTTTTTGCCGACTGCTCCAATTTTTTTGAGTCCCTATCCCGAGGAGTGGACGGAAAGAAACCTGAAGATTGCTTCGAACAACATGAAGCCTGAACCACCAAGCTCCCGGGTGAATGGTGCGTCGATAAAAAGGCTGGATCCCCAGGCGCAACCTTGTACTGCCTTGCCGCTGATCTGGACACAGCTTGGACAGACATAGGCGTTTGCCATACTTCCAGAACGGGTTCCGTCAAGGCCTCAGTGAATGGAAGCAAGGCTCTATCACAGATGAAGGAGAGTGAAGAAGCTACGTCAGAATGTTTGATTTGACCTCTGAAGTGGGCAACTGCAAATCCAGAAGGTCAGCAGCCTTCCTGATGACAGAGTGATAGGAAGAAACCTCCTGAGAAGGTAGAGCCTTAGGAGAAGAGAGTTTCCACTCTGGCAACGTATCCAGCCCACTAGCTTCCTGAAGCCCTTCAAATTCATGCATGGGATCTACTATATCTGCCTCTTCCTGTTGCTCCTGGAATTCTTCCTCTTCCAGAAGCCTCTGTGCCTCCCTTCTTGACCTTATCTTCGGTATCGGCGGTGCCAGACGCTGCGCTGGTGACTCTGGAACCGGCGTCGATGGCGGCCCTCTAGGGACGGCCAGAGGTGCCGTACGATGGCGAGACTGCACCGGACAAGAGCCCGACAGCGCCGGAGAATAGTTCATCCTTCCCACCTGGGATGGAATCGGCGTCGAGAACCTCGGCGTCGGGAGAGGCCAATACGGGGTCATCGGCATAAAAGGTGCCTGGGCATAATGATGGAGTAAGCCCATGTTGAAAGAAAGAGGACCCATAGGGCCAACAGGCGCACCAGAAGGGTTAGCCTCTCTGGCATACAACGCATTTAAAAAATGCTAAAGATCCGTACCTGGAGCCGGGAAAGGTGGGTACGGTTCCGGTTCCGCCTGCTCAGGAACAACCCGAGGTTGTAAGGCTGGATCTGGCTGCTGCTCCGGAGACACCAGGGCCGGAGTGGTCGGAGGCAAAGGCGTCGCTTCCCTGGGTGTTGGAGATCCCCTCAGAGTCGGATAATGAGCCGGAGTCACCTGTGCTGAAGAGGAAGGCGAGATCTCATGCTTCCTGTGATGCCCTGAAGCTGGGGACCCCGACTTTGGCGACTTGTCCTTGGAAGAGTGACGTCTGGAGCCATGACACTGCTTCTTCTTGTGCTTCCTCAACGACTTCGAGGTGTGCGGTGTCGTCGACTTGGACCTCAACTTTGTCGTTTTCCGACCCCTCTTCTGCTTCTTCGCCCTGGCCATGAACAGTTTCACTTCCCTTTCCTTGATTGACGGCCTTCGGGTTCATACGGCAACACGTGGAGCACCCCTCAATGTCGTGATCAGACGACAGTCACCAAAGACAATAATTGTGGGGGTCCGTGAGGGACATATGACCCCCACATTCCCTACAAGGTTTAAATCCAGACTTTTTCTGAGCAGCCATCGCACTGCTACAATTACAGATGACTGTAACAATGTAAAACTACAAAGAAATGGAGAGTCCTAGAAAAACCGTTACGCATTGACAGCGTGGAAAAAACGGACCTGACGTCAGCACACCGACGAGCTCTTCTTATGGCTCCGATGATGTCACGCGGAGTTGCGAGAGGAGCCATTCCATTGTGACGTTCTTGTCGACGTGGGACAGCTATGAAAAAGTTTCCGTGGAATGCTGCACAAGGGGTGATTTAAAAGGTGAGAAATCCACAGGCAGATGTATCCACCAGAAAGAATAATATGCAGTTAAGACTCCAATAATTCATGAATACATTCATTGAATAGAGCTGTCTACAAATGTCAATGTTTCGGTTTCTTCACAGTAATCTATCCACAAGGCCAGCCTCAGGACAAAATGTGCACTCCAATTCTTTTATTCCTCATGATTATAATATACCAATAGTCTCTCACAACAGTTTGTACAAGACATAAAGCTCCGCTTGTTGAGACATTATGAAACTCACATCAGTCAGGAATTGACCTCGGTAAACAAAAGTTATAACACTTTATTCAATGAATATATGTATGATTCAGTGGAGTCTTATGGAGTTGTGTGTAGGCTCCAATAAGGATTGTACACTCTTTTTGTGCATTTGTCTATATTTGTTTATCTTTTGCATAGTGTACACTCTATTTTTATTCCTTCCTCAATTTGTATAAATGTTTCAAGAAATAATTGTTGGCTCTCTATTTTTCTATTTAACCTAAAGAAAATCAAATTGTTTAAAGATTTATATTCTAGTTGATTCCCCTTGCTAGTTTTTCTAATTATGCAGTACCCGTATGTCTGTTCATTGTTACTGTATTGAATTTAAATATCCAAGTTTTAATTACTGGGCTTTGATTGCTGTCTGGCCCTGTTCCAAGGTCAAATGACATACTTTAGCAAGGTCAACAAGTTACTTATTTTTGGTAACTCTTTCTGCTGGATACTCTATCTAACCGCTGAGTCCTCACCGTAGAATATGCCCCAGGTGCAAGACTAGAATCTGAGAAAAGTTTGTCTTTTCCCTTTACACGATCTTAGACGAGGAGTGTGAAAAATTGGTCACGCCACAAAATGGGGAGGTGGAAGGGCAGTGAGGAATCTACGGTTAGATCAAGTATCCACCAGAAAGAGCGTTACAGAAAGAAAATAACATGTTCTTCAGAAGGATTCTTCTAACTGCAGACTGCTCAACTAGGTATCGATGCAGTACCTCCCCAATGTGGGGGGTCTGTGGAGGGGATAAGGTCAAAATGTCTTAAATGTCTTTAAGAACTGAGCTGGTGATGTGTCCTTCTCACCAGACCTGACTTTCAAAGCAGCAGTGCTTCATGAACGTATGCACCAATGCTTATGTTGTAGACTGGCAGATACCAAGGACAGGCAACCCTTGCACCAAGGCACCGGTAACAGCCATGTCCCTAGAAGAATGGGTCCATAGGCCTTTCAGGGGCTGCTTCTTGGCTAGTGCACAGCAGTTCTTAACGCAGAGGACTGTCCAACTCATCAAGGTCCTCTTCTGCGCAACCTCCCTTTCTTTGCCCCAGAGAACAGCACAAATAATTGATTGTCCACTTGATAATCCTTGATATGATCTATGTAAAAGCTAAAGCACTTTTGGGGGTCCAAATGATGAAATGATGGAGCCTCTCCTAAACTTTTTGCTGGGGGGTTGGGGAGGGAGTGCAAAGAATGCTTTTAGAGTGATACATTGCACAACGTGGGAGTCAACTTTTGTTAAAAAAAAAAACTATCAAGTCCTCTGCACCAATGTGTTAAAAAATGGTGTAGGGCAGTTGTACTGACAGTGTCAGCAGTTCACTCACGTGTCGAGCTCATATACTCACGATGAGGATGACAGTCTTCGAGCTCAGGCTCCGCAGCAAGCATCTATGCAGAGGCTTGAAAGGTGCACATTTGAGAAATGTCAAAGCCAAGTTAAGGTTGCACTGTGGCATCAGAAATGGCTTTTGGAGGGAACATGTTGTCAAACCTTAATTAATTTCCATCACAATATGTGATTTGAACAAGGGCAGTTGGTCTAGCAAACATAGAAAAGTGCTGACAAATAACCTTTTACAGTGCCCACTGAAGACCTTGCTGAGCTCAAGACAAAACAAACAAAAGAATGTCTGACAAATTCGACTATAAGGGGTCAGTGGCCCAAGCACCACACCAGGCTACAACTTTGTCCCAGCATTCCACATAAATGGATTTCGTAGAGAGGCTTCTGGCGGCGATGATTACTTCTAACATATTAGGTGGTAGATCGAAAGTAGTTGTTTGAACTCCATGCATAGATGGGAAAGTTGTGTAGATTTGAGTGGAGGACCCTGCTCTGCTGCTGAGACAGAAGGTCTTCCCAATTGGAAGCCTGATCTGAGGACAGATGCTCATGAATTCCAGGTACCACACTCTCCTGGCCCAATCGGGAGTCACCAGGATGACTTCAGTCCAGTCTTCTTGATCTTTTTTAGAACTCAAGTCAGGAGAGATAGTGGCGGGAAGGTATGCAACAATTCCTTATTCTATTCTAGTGGGAACGCACCTCCTTACAAGTGTTCTTGCAGAAACTCCAAATCTCAAAATAGTTGACATTGCACGTTTTCAACAGTAGTGAAAACATCTAGCCAGGTTTCACCCCAAAGGTGGAAGACACCCCTTTACCACCAGGGGATGCAGACGCCACGTGTGCTCTGCCAGACAACCTCTTACTAAGTTGATCCTTTGTGGCACTCCGGGACCCTGCCAAGTGGTTGATGGCCAGAAAGATGCCATGGAGCTCTAGCCCACTCAAGAGCTCCAAAGCCTCCTGGCACAGGACCCCCTCTGCCCTGCCTGTTGCAGTACCACATGGCAGTCGTGCTGTATGTGAAACTCTACACTAGCTCTTGATGGACAGAAAGAAGGCCTTTAGATCCAGGCCAATGGCCTGTAGCTCCAGTATGGTGATGGGGAGTCGGCTCTCCACTAGAGGCCAGAGCCCCCTGATCTCCAACTCCACCAGATGTACCTCCATCCTCCCCCCAACTTAGCAGTGAGGTGTCAACTAACCATGAGGGAGGAAGAGTGGACTGCCACACTCACAAATTGTGATCAGCAGCCTCCAAGCCAGATTTTGACCTGCCTCCTCTGAGAATGGGATGGTGTCAGAAAGGCATCCTAGATGCTGGTCCCACTGGGATTTCAGTTTCAACTGCAGAGCTTGCGTGTGCCACCTGGCATAGTTGAGAAGGAGTATGCACAAGGCTAACAGGCAAAGAAACCTCAGAGCCACTCTCACCTTGATCGAGCCGGAAACATCATGATCATAGCCCGAATAGCTTGCATTTTTGCTATGGAGGAAAATACCTAAACTCCACCATGTCCAGGATTGCTGGAAATGAAAGAAAGACTCTGGGAGGGAATCAAGTGGAACTTTGGCTCATTTATGATGAAACTTAACAATGTTAAAAGTTCCACTATAGTCGGAAGGTGGTCCACTACTGACTGCAGCGAGCCCACCTTCAGCATCCATTCGTCAAGGTACGGTAATACAGGAACTTCCAAACTTCAGAGATGTGCCGGAACCGCCCCCATCACTTTTATGAACACTGAAGGGACGCTGGCGAGGATGAGGGGGGAGCACGTCAAATTGAAAATGCTCCTGGTCCACCTTGAACTGCAGGTAGCACCTATGGGACTGCAGGACGGATATATGAAAAATGCACATCGTGCAAGTCTGAAGACACTATCCAGTCTCCCGGGTCCAGAGCAGATAGGAGCTGGTCCTATGTGAGCAATTTGAGCTTGTCTTTCTACGGGAAGGCTATCAGGAGTTGAAGGTCCAAAACAGGCCTGAGGCCCGCGTCCTTTTATGGAATGAGGAAATAGCTGTAATAACCTCTGTCTGGGAGAGGAACAGGTGAAAAGACCGATGCTCTGATGAAACTCGTTCTGAATGGGAGAGATATCGGGTGGTGTGAAGGGGAGAAAAGGTAGGGGGCAGCCTGTTTAAACAATTTGCAAGATCCATCCGTCAGACGTGATAGATCGTGAACCCAGGAGAAAGTGTTAGATCCTCTCCCCACACTTGTTGGGCATGTGCAGCTAAGGGCAAACTAAAACTGTGTGTTGGCCCCCGTAGCAGGGGAAGAGGAGCTGGAAGACTGGTGCCCTTGCTAGCCTGCATGCAGCATCCGTTGCCCCAAAAAGACTGAAATGTCTGCCACAACACCAGCAGGGAAGGCTGTCTCTGCCAATACGCAAGACCTCTGAAAAAGCACCTAAACTTCTGAAACTGGTGTGGAAATTGTCTGGTGGGGGTCAACAGCCCCAAAGAGAGCGCTGCAGCTTTTCGGTCTTCAAAACGTTCCAAAGTGGAGCCTTTCTTCTCTAAAAGGCAAGACCCATCAACAGGCATGCCCATTAGCGAAGCCTGAACATCATAGGTGAATATGGTGGACCTCAACCAGGCATGTCTACAAAGGACAACACTGGTACCAACTGCCTTAGTATCCAAACCGGATCGAACAACATACTTGGCCATGTGCTGCCATCAGGTTTCATCTAAGCCAAAGAGGCCTTAAGATCACGAAGTGGAGCATTCGCAGGAACGGACTCGGAGCTGGGACTGATACTGGGACCGGGACTTGGAGCAGGATTTGAGTGATGGCCGCTACTACTTCTTCTGTTCAGCGACATAAAACTTTGCCTCCCAGTCTTGAATCACCTTTGGGTGAATTAGGGCACATTTATCCCACCACTTTGAGTCATATCCTGTGTGCAGGTACCAAAGGCGCACCTTGTGTGGGTGTGTGATTGTGATCAACATCTGCTTCCTGTAGTTGTGTTCCTTGGCACACTGTGGAAAAACTGATGAAGTCGGGAGTGGGTGTCTGAGTCCGCATCGAAAGGCACCGAAATAAAAAAGTGACTTCAGTGCTCATAGGTGACACTTACATGCAGCTCTGCTCCGTCACGTTTGGGCAGTAGAGAGCCACAATGGAGCTGCATGATGCCCCCTAGTATCACGTGGGAGCACTGCTACAAAATTCTACAAATCCAGTCTGGCACCTTGGGCATATTCTAAGGTGAGGCACCGGTAGTTAGAAGTATCCATCAGTGTGCTCTTTTGTTCCAACAGCCATGCATGTGTTTTTAATTTATATGCTGTGTGCAAAGGCCCCAGCCGTAACCTTGAATTCATATGTCCTACAAGTCTTTAATACCAGGAACTGGAGATAGAACAAGTAGGTGAGAGCAAAGACACATTTGCATTTGTTTAAATGGCAGATCACTAAGAGAGACCACCTACATAGTTCTATGACATGGTGTACTCTGTCATGCACAAATTCCTTCTCAACAGTTTATAAATTCCTTAGTCACACTTACCCTGTTAGCAGTAGGTCTCGTTGTGGCGGATCAGGACCCAAGACAATACCACCATCAATTGGCCATGGCTGAGGAAATAAAACAATCTCTTGTGCATCAGCCTGTCTGTGCAAGCAACAATAAAATGAAAGAGTAGCAAAGTTAGACAAAATGCAAGCTACTCAAATAATTTTGCAAGAGCAAAGAGAATGACCAGCACCCAGGTGCTGGGGGATATTTATTGCTCTCCTTGTAAAATGCTGAGTTATTGATTTAAGGACTATGTAGGAAGGCTCTTTTAGCCCAGTCTATGACTGCTCCTGACAGTATTGCCCCTCCATCAGTAGCTGCTGCAGTATGACTACACATACACACTATGCTGGATTAGCAGGATCTACGCTTACCACTAGCACATCACTACCATACGGTTTTGGATAATAAGTTTTGCCAGCACTGATAACCCACTCAAATACCATGTTGGGGTTGCGGACCCTTTGTCTCCACCTCTCAATGATGTCTGCCATAATGTACTGCAGTAGTGAACATTCTGCTTGTCCCTGCCGTGAAGAATGCACTCTTATGCTGCAGAAGAGGGTGCTATGATTTAGTCAATGGGCTGATGATCCTTCCTGGCTATGCAGTGGGATGTGCTTTCGTGCATCACTTAATCACCTCCGATACCATGCTGAAATAGAGGGTGTTTGCTTTTTAACTCTTTCAATCCATGATGATTTTGTGAGTGCGCACACACTCCTAAACCTCCCCAAATATCAAGTAAGTTTACCCCGCACTGACATTACACCAGAGCATACAAGAGTAAAATGTGATATGCTTTGCTATATATACCATATACTGAATTGGGGTAAAATACGCCCCCCGCATCTGTGGGTGAGTCTTTACCTTCCTCATTAATGATACTGCTACACAATACCATACAACAGTTGTGGATGCTGTTCATTGCCCCCTCATTAATGACTAGCACCTCAAACCCACCCCAAAATACAATGCTTCTGTTGTCAGCACAGTGCTGGCAAACCACCCTCAAAATGACCCTTCCTACCAAATAAAGTATTATAGTTGTTAAAGTTATGCTCTGTCCCTTCATTTAATGATCCTCCAAATGCTGGAGTTGTGGGTACCATGCTTAACCTGTCTCACCCATTTCCCCAAACAGTGACCTGCAGTCGTGTGATCTAAACTTTGTCTCACTCCTTGATGACTTCTCCTAACAGCATGCTACAATAGAAGGTGCTCTGGTTTGGCTCCGTACCAATTCCCCCGTCAATGCTGTAGAGTTGGGCGATTTCAGGAGCCACCTCACTAATGGCCCACCATACTATGCTGAAGGAGTGGCTTTTCTACTCTCTTCTGTGTCAGTGATGCCCTTTATCTCTTGCTTCCTTCATCAGTGATGAAGGTTTCCACTAGCACCCACTTCCTTTCCCTGCTTCCATACTACATTACAGTGGTGTACTCTATACTTTGCTCTGCACGGATCTCAAACCATTACAGACTGGTGTAGAGTGGTTCAACTTTGCCACCCACACGAGACTGGAGTAACAGCCCCATTGTGCTCTCATTATCATACTTGAAAAAAAGGATAATGTTACTTACCCAGTAAGCATCTGTTCTTGGCATGTAGAGCTGTAGATTCACATGCTTTGCATACTCCTGCCATCTAGTGTTGGGTCCGGATGTTTGCAAGTTGTTTTTCTTCGAAGAAGTCTTTCCTAGTCACGAGGTAAGGTGACTCCTCCTTTCAGTGATAGTGCGCATGGTCATCGACTCCATTGTTAGATTATTTTCCCGCAAGAGGGTGAGAATGGAGTAAGTATAGCATAGAGATGTCCATGCGTATGGAAGTATAATTAAGAACTGCAACAACTACAGGTACCTGGGGAGGCGGGTGGGCGTATGTGAATCTACAGTTCTACATGCCAAGAACAGATGCTTACTGGGTAAGTAACATTATCCGGTCGAGGCATGTGTGCTGTAGATACACATGCTTTGCATAGACTACAAAGCAGTATATTCCCAAAGAAATGGCTAACCCGTAGATGTCGCAGTTGTTTGAAATTGTGTTTTAAGTACTGCTTGGCCTACATTAGCTTGTCGACTTGCTAACACATCTACACAACAGTGTTTGGTACATGTGTGTGGTGTAGACCATGTAGCTGCCTTACATATGTCAGCTAGAGGAATGTTATCTAAAAAAGCAACAGAAGCCCCTATTTTGCAAGTGGAATGTGCTTTAGGGGGTATGGATAAAGTCCTTTTAGCTTTAGCGTAGCATGTTTGAATGCACTTAATCTATCTTGCAATACCAGATTTAGAAATGGGATTGCCTTTCTGAGGTGGAGCAAATGCAACAAACAGTTGTTTTGTTTTGCGAAAGATTTTTGTCCTATCTATGTAGTACAATAAAAATCTTTTTCCGTCAAGCGTGTGAAGAGCGCGTTCTGCTACAGAATCAGGTTGAGGAAAAAACCCTGCTAACTCAACTGATTGGTTTATATGAAAAGCAGAAACTACTTTGGGGAGGATTTAGGGTTGGTGCAGAGAACTGCCCTGTCTTTATGTAGCTGAAAAAAGGGTTCTTCTAATGTTAATGCCTGTAGCTCACCAACTCTCCTTAATGAGGTGATTGCAATGAGGAAGGAAAATGCTACTTACCAGTATGCATCTGTTCTTGGCATGTAGAGCTGTAGATTCGTATACTTGTGCATAGATCGCCATCTGGTGTTGGGCTCGGATGTTTGCACTGTTTTTGTCTTGGAAGAAGTCTTTGTAGTCACGAGGTAGGTGACTCCTCCTTAGGACGATAGTGTGCATGGGCATCGACTCCATCTCCAGATTGTTTTGCCATGGAGGGTTATGATGGAGTTAGTAAGAAATAGAAAAGGATGTCCATGTGTAATGTATCTAAGTAAGATAGTACTGGAACAGATAGAGGTATCCGGGGAGGCGGGTGGGCGTATACGAATCTACAGCTCTACATGCCAAGAACAGATGCATACTGGTAAGTAGCATTTTCCGTTCGAGGCATATGAGCTGTAGATCGTATACTTGTGCATAGACTATACAGCAGTTACCTCCTTAGCGGTGGCTACCTGTATCTGTTGCTGCGGTTTGAAAAAGTGTTCTTAATACAGCCTGGCCCACACAAGCTTGCTATTTTGCTTGCACGTCTGCACAATAGTGTTTTGTGAACGTGTGTGGTGTAGACCAAGTTGCTGCTTTGCAGATGTCATCTAGGGGAATGTTCCCTAAGAATGCCATAGATACCCCTAGTTTACGTGTGGAGTGAGCCCTAGGGGGAATGGTTAAGGTGCGTTTGGCTTTAGTATAGCATATTTGGATGCATTTAACAATCCACCTTACAATCCCTGTTTTTGAGATAGGATTGCCTTTATGAGGTGGGGAGAAAGCCACAAAAAGTTGTTTAGTCTTTCTAAAGGATTTTGTTCTTTCAATGTAGTAAAGTATCGCTCTTTTTACGTCTAGCGTGTGAAGAGCTCGTTCTGCTACTGAGTCTGGTAGAGGGAAAAACACTGGGAGTTCTACAGACTGGTTAAGATGGAAAGCAGAGACGACGTTAGGTAGAAATTTTGGGTTAGTCCTAAGAACCACTTTGTTATGATGGATTTGGAGAAATGGTTCTTGTATGGTTAATGCCTGGAGTTCACTGACTCTTCTGAGAGAGGTGATCGCAATCAGGAAAGCTACTTTCCAGGTGAGAAATTGTAATTCACATTTATGCATAGGTTCAAATGGGGGACCCATGAGTCTGGTAAGTACCACATTCAGGTTCCATACTGGAGAGGGTGGAACTCTAGGTGGAATTATTCTTTTAAGTCCTTCCATAAATGCTTTGATAGATGGTACCCTAAACAAAGACAAGTGTTGTCTGTTTTGGAGATAGGCTGCTATTGCAGCGAGATGTAGTCTAATGGATGTATACGCTAGGTTACATTGTTGTAGATGTAAAAGGTAACAGATGATGTTTTGAATAGAAGCATCTAGAGGGTTGATTTTGTTATTTGTACAGTAAATTACAAATCTTTTCCACTTTGCAGCATAGCAAGATCTAGTGGTAGGACGTCTAGCCTCTAATGATGTTCATGCAGTCTGGCGGGAGATTAAGGTAGCCAAACTCTAAGATTTCAGGTGCCAGATCTCAAGGTTGAGTTGACTGGGATCTGGATGCCTTATCTCTCCATGGTTCTGAGTGAGAAGCTTGGGTGAGATGCGTAGCTTTTGATGAGGAACTACTGATAGTTCCAAGAGGGTTGTGAACCATGGCTGTCTGGCTCATGTTGGAGCAATCAGGATCATTGTGAGGGAATGCTGTTTGAGCTTCCGAACCACTAGCTGAATGAGCGGGAGAGGCGGAAAAGCGTAAGCAAATTTGCCTGACCAGTTCATCCATAGCGCATTGCCTTTGGACAATGGGTGTGGATACCTGGATGCGAAGCTTGGGCATTTTGCGTTTTGGTGTGTGGCGAACAGGTCTATTTCTGGGTGGCCCCACATTTGAAAGAATGGAAGCAGAACTTGAGGATGAAGTTCCCATTCGTGGATCTGCTGTGTTTGGCGACTGAGTAGATCTGCAATTTGATTGTATACTCCTGGGAGGTGTTCTGCAAGGAGATATATGTTTTGAGGAATGGCCCATCTCCATATGCTTTGAGCTAGGTGTGAAAGCTGCAGAGAGTGTGTCCCCCCCTGTTTTTGTATGCAATACATTGCTGTCATGTTGTCTGTACGGACTAGGACAGCTTTGCTTATGAGGTGGAGTTGAAAACATTTTAACGCTAGGAAGATTGCCAACAATTCCAGGAAATTTATGTGGAATTGTTTTTGTTGAGGGGTCCAAATGCCCTGAATGGTATGGGTTTGAAGATGAGCTCCCAAGCCGGTGAGCGATGCGTCTGCTGTTAGCACTATCTGTGGAACCGGGTCGAGGAACGGCCGCCCTTTGGAAAGGTTTTGTGTGTTCCACCACTGCAGAAAGCGATGGGTGCGGTCGTCTACCAACACCAGATCTGTTAGCTGCCCTTGAGCCTGGTTCCACTGACGTCCCAAACACTCCTGTAAGGGACGCATTTGGAGTTTTGCATAAGGGACGATGAGAATGCAAGAGGCCATCATCCCGATTAGTTGCATGAACACTTGCGCTGGTAGTGAGTGTTGAGGCTGAAATTTTGCTATTAGAACTTGTAAGGTGCTTATCCTGACTGGGTTGGGCTATGCTAGAGCTTTTGAAGTGTCTATTGTAACCCCTAGATATTGTTGTATGCTGGACGGTTGGAGGTAGGATTTGGTGAGGTTTACCGTGAATCCCAAGTTGTGAAGCAGTTGGATTGTTTTGTGTGTGTGTGTGTGTGTTGCACACAGCTTCTGTGTGACTTGGCTTTTATGAGCCAATCGTCTCGATCAGGGAAGACATGAATGTGCTGTCTTCGTAAGTGGGCCGCAACTACTGCGAGACACTTGGTGAAGACTCTGGGTGCTGTAGTCACCCCGAATGGGAGGACCTTGAATTGGTAGTGTTGACCATGTACCACGAACCTGAGATATTTCCTGTGAGCGGGGTGAATGGGAATATGAAAGTAGGCGTCCTTTAGATCCAGAGTGGAGAGAAAGTCGCTCTGTTGAAGCAGTGGGAGCACCTGTAGGAGAGTGACCATGTGGAAGTGATCCGACTGAATGTAGAGGTTTAGCGGTCTGAGGTCCAATATGGGCCTCAGAGAGCCGTCCTTTTTTGAAATGAGGAAATAGAGGGAGTAAACCCCTGTGCCTTGATGAGGCAAGGGGATTGGTTCTATTGCATGCTTTTGTAATAGAGAGAGAACCTCTTGTTTGAGAAGTGTTAGATGTTCCGAGGACGTTGGACGTTGTCTGGGAGGAATATTTGGGGGAGTAGAGGTGAGTTCCAGGCAGTAACCATACTGGATAATTTGTCTTACCCACTTGTCTGTTGTGATTGAATTCCAGACAGGTAGGAACTGTGAGAGACGTCCCCCGACAGGAGTCGGATGATCGGGGGGAAGGGCAGGAAAGTCACTGTTTGGTGGTAGGGGAGTTGCGGTTATTGTTGCCGCGACCTCGTCCCTTACCATTGTTGCCTCTGTAGCCTCCGCGAAAGTATCCTTTGGAGGACGTTTGAGTGGGGCTTTTATAGGAAGAAGAGGGATGTTCTGAGCCAATGGTTTTGGAGCCAGCTCTGTAGAAGGAGCGGCGAAAAGAACCTCTAGGGGAAGGGAATTGTAAGGCCCCCATGGACTTAGCAGTGTCAGTATCTTTTTTCATTTTCTCTAAAGATGTGTCAACTGAGGGCCCGAAAAGATGTTCTTGATCAAAGGGCTGATTTAGAATAGCAGATTGCACCTCCTGTTTGAATACGGAGACTCGGAGCCAAGCGTGCGTGAGCAACAAAACGCTAGTGTTAATGGCGCGAGATGCGGTATCAGCCGCGTCGAGCGCACATTTAATTGAGGTGTTTGTGATCAATTTCCCCTCTTGTATGAGGTCATTGGCCTTTTGTTTGTACTGGTCAGGAAGGTGTTGCATGAGCTTTTCAAGCTTGTCATAGTGAGCCCTGTCGTACCTGGCCAATAAAGCTTGGGCATTGGCAATCCGCCAATGATTTGCAGCCTGTGATGCAATACGTTTACCAAATGAGTCTATTAGTTTGGACTCCTTATCAGGAGGGGGGGTGTCGCCTGTACTCTGTGAGTTTGCCCTCTTGCGTGCATTAGACACCAAAGGGACCTGAACTTTAATGTAAATTGGGTCATTGGGAGCTGCCTTATAGTTTTTATCTATCCTGGTGTTGAGAATCCTGGCTCTGACAGGGTCCTTAAAAACTTCTGGGGCATGTTTCAGCATGCCTTTTAACAGTGGCAGGGTGTGTGTGGACTTTTGCGAGGGTGCAAAGGTTTTAAGTAAAATATCTTCCTCTAAGGGATCAGAATGTAACTGTACCCCGTGGTATTGGGCAGCCCTATTGATTAGTTGCGCAAACCCAATATTGTCATCTGGTGGTATTGGCCTAGATGGATAGAGGTCCGGGTCATTATGTCGGTCGGGTTCTGTGTTGTAGTCATCCCAAGGGTCTACGTCGTGTGGGATGGTAAGTGCATCATCATCCCCATGTGGATCTATATTCCCACCCCTATCGGTATGATCATCCTCAGTATCTGATGTTTGAGGTGAAAAAGTATGTTGTGGGGAGTGTGGTGGAGAAATTAGAAGATTTGGATCAGCTGGAAGAGGAGAAGGAGGTGGGGAGGTGTTAGTACTCATCTCCTTTCGTTTCAAGGGTATTTCAGATTCCTCTGAAGTGCCCAGTTTCCTCTTTTTGGAGGCTTGGCGACGACTTTGCCAGTCTCTGGGTCAATAAAAAGAGTTTTTTGTTTTGGATCCGAAAAATCAGGTACAGGCTGTGTGGGTAAAATGTCTTTTTTCGGTGCCGAAGATTTTGGGTCAGAATGTTCTTTGGACCGAGTCTCTGAGGCTTTCTGTGGGGTCTTGGACTCCTTAGGTTTTATTCTAGGAGTTAGTGGCTCCAAGACTTTTTTCGGCTCCGACGATTTTTTGGGTTCCGAAGCCGTTTTCGGCTCAGAAGATTTTTTCGGTTCCGAATGTTTGTCCTTGGTATGTTTCGACGCCGAGGGCTTCGGCGTCAAGGCTGTCTTTGGCGTCGACGAAGAAGGGCATGGCACATCTTTGGTCTGGTGCTTCGGTGCCGAAGGTGACTTTTCGGCATCGGAATGGGGTTGGCTCGAGCCCGAGGGCTTACCTTTAGGTTTCATAGCCGGGCCCGAGGGCGGGGCGTCTGAGACATGTTGCCGGTGTCGACCCGAGGGCGAGGGTGTTACCGGAGCCTTAGGTTTGTTTTTTGGGAGAGGGGTTTTGGTACTCACGGACCGCTGAGCCGGGGTGAGTATCTCCTCTTCGACGTCAGAGTCGTCGGCCTCGGAGACGGAGATGTCTTCATCACCTTGTTGCTCTGGCTGGACATTGGGATCTGCTCCGAAGATGTCTGGAATCGAGCTGCTTCCGCAAGACATTTCGTGACGTCAAGCCAGACGATCACGGATGGTTTTCTTCGACCTGAACGATGCACAGGCCTTGCAGTTCTTGTCTTCGTGCTCCGGGGGGAGGCAGAGATTACAAACCTCGTGCAAGTCCGTGTGTGGGAACTTAGCACCACACCCGGGGCATTTTTTGAAAGGAGTCCTTTCCATTGACTGCAGGCGTGGTCGGCGCGGATAGGCCCAACGGCCCGCGTCGAAGATTGAGGTCGAGGAGTTTGTTTTAAAGATGCGCGTTGAAAGGGAAACGCGATCGAGACAATACCGTCGAGTGGAGAGGAATTGCACGTCGAAGGGGGGTTCGAAACCGACACCGACCCGGAGCGCAGCAAATCACATCCGAACCCGATGGCGGAAAAAAACAATCTGGAGATGGAGTCGATGCCCATGCGCACTATCGTCCTAAGGAGGAGTCACCTAACTCGTGACTACAAAGACTTCTTCCAAGACAAAAACAAAGTGCAAACATCCGAGCCCAACACCAGATGGCGATCTATGCACAAGTATACGATCTACAGCTCATATGCCTCGAACAGCAACTTTCCATGAGATAAACTGTAACGGGCATTTGTGCAGTGGTTCAAAAGGTGGACCTATGAGCCTTTTAAGAACAACATTGAGATTCCAAACTGGGGCAGGAGGAATCCTTGGTGGTATTACTCTTTTCAAGACTTCCATGAAGGCTTTGATCACTGGAACTAAGAATAGTGATAAATGTTGCCTGTTCTGCAAATACGCAGCAACTGCTGCGAGCTGCAAACAAATAGATGTATAAGCTAGTCCAGTTTGCTGTAAGTGTAACAGGTAGCAAATAATGTTTTGTATAGAAGCATCTAGAGGGTTTATTTTGTTGTTATTGCAGTAGACAACACATTTTTTCCACTTTTCTGCGTAGCAAGCTCTGGTGGTAGACTTTCTTGCTTCTTTTCGAATATTCATACAGTCTGGTGGTAGATTTAAAAAACAAAACTCTTTGATTTCAGGGGTCAGATTGCTAAATTCAGTTCTTTGGGATTTGGATGTCTGATTTCTCCATGGTTCTGCGTGAGGAGGCTGGAGGTGAGGTGCAGCTTTTGATGTGGAACCAGAGACAGCTCCAACAGAGTGGTGTACCATGGTTGACGGGCCTATGTGGGAGCTACTAGAATTAGTATTAGGGATGTTTGTCTGAACTTCCGAACCAAATATGAAATGAGAGGGAGAGGTGGAAAAGCGTAGGCAAATATCCATGACCAGTTCATCCATAGGGCATTGTCCTTTGAGAGCGGGTGTGGGAACCTGGAGCTGATGTTTTGGCATTTTGCATTTTCAGCTGTGGTAAACAAGTCTATATGTGGGAATCCCCATTGTTGAAAGTATGGAAGGAGAACTTGGGGATGAATTTCCCACTCGTGAATTTGGTGTCTGTCTGCTGAGGAGGTTGGCAATCTGATTGTTTACCCCTGGAAGGTGTTCTGCCAGAAGATAAATCTTGTGATGGATTGCCCAATTCCAAATGGCCTGAGAGAGGCTTGACAGTTGGAGAGAGTGTGCCCCCGCATCTGTTTTTGTACATAGTACATTGCTGTCATGTTGTCTGTCCGGACAAGGACAACTTTGCCTATCAGGTGCGTTAGAAAAGCATTGAGCGCTAGAAAGACTGCTAGAAGCTCTAGATAGTTGATGTGGAGGCTTTTGAGCTTGTTGCTCCACAGGCCTTGTATTGTGTAATCTTGGAGATGGTTACCCCAACCTGTCAGAGATGTGTCTGCTGTGAGCACGATCTGTGGAATAGGGTCGATGAAAGGCCGTCCTTCTGATAAATTTTGTAGGTTCCACCACTGCAGAGAGTGATGGGTACAGCCGTCTAACAACACTAGATTGGTTAATTGACCCTGCAACTGATTCCACTGATGTGCCAAGCACTCTTGTAGAGGACGCATGTGAAGTCTTGCATGGGGTACAATTACGATGCAAGACGCCATCATTCCTAGCAGTTGCATGAACACTCTGGCTGGTAAGGCTTGGTCGGATTGAAATTGTAGTATTATAGACTGAATGTTGTGAATTCTGGCTACATTGGGAGAGGCTAGAGCTTTGACTGTGTTTAGAGTGGGTCCTAGGTAAGATTGCATCTGTAAAGGATGCAGGTGAGATTTTTGTGCATTGACTGTAAAGCCCAATTGATGAAGTAGGTCTATTGTCATTTGAGTATGTCGCAGACAGTTTTGGTAAGTGCTCGCTTCGATGAGCCAGTCGTCTAGGTAAGGGAAGACGTGAACATGTTGCCTCCTGAGATGAGCCGCGACTACTGCCAGACATTTGGTAAATACCCTGGGTGCTGTAGTCACTCTAAAGGGAAGTACTTTGAAATGATAATGCTTGCCTGCTATCACAAATCTGAGGTATTTGCGATGAGCTGGTGAATTGGAACATGAAAATATGCGTCTTTAAAGTCTAGAGTAGACATAAAATCTACCTTTTTGTAAAAGTGGAAGTATGTGTTGAAGGGTCACCATGTGAAAGTGTTCTGACAGTATACAACGGTTTAACTCTCTGAGATCCAGAATAGGTCTTAGGGAACCGTCCTTTTTGGGAATCAGAAAATACAGAGAGTTAACCCTGGTATTGTACTGGAACAGGTTCTATAGCTCCTTTTAGTAAGAGAGATTGCACTTCTTGTTCGAGCAATTGCACATGTTGTGGAGACAATTTGTGAGAGCGGGTTGGAATGTTTGGAGGATTGTTGGTAAGCCCCAGGCAATAACCATGTTGGATAATTCCAATCACCCATTTGTCGGTTGTTATAGATTGCCAAATGGGGAGACATTTTTGTAGTCTTTCCCCGACACGTGTGGTATGGTCAGGGGAAGCGTGGGTTAGTCACTGCTTATTAGGGGAAGGGGAGTTACGTGGTGTTACCCTTACCCCCACCTTTAGAGTTGGTCCCTCTATAATCTCCTCGAAAAAAGCCTCTTGAGGGAGAGGACTGATTATTACCCTTGGTGGAGGTATTTTGGTCTGAGGGTGTAATCTTGGATCCCGCTCGGTAAAAGGAACGACAAAAGGACCCTCTGTTTGATGGGGACTGAAGTGCTCCCATGGATTTGGCCACTTCAGTGTCCTTTTTCCTTTTTTCTAGTGCCTGATCGACCTATGGGCCAAAAAGATGTTTTTTATCAAATGGTGTGTTTAGAATAAATTGTTGGACCTCAGGTTTAAACCCGGAGATCCTGAACCACTCATGCCATCTAAGCAAAATGATAGTGTTGACCTCTCTAGCCGCAGTATCAGCAGCATCTAGAGGAAACCGTATGGAAGAATTGGAAATTAGTTTTCCCTCATTAACCAAATCTTGTGCTCTTGTTTTATGCTCATCTGGGAGATATTGGAGCAATTGCTCCATTTCATTCCAGTGTGCCCTGTCATACCTGGCTAAAAATCCCTGCATATTTGCAATGCACTAGTGATTGGCAGCCTGAACAGCTACGCGCTTGCCAGAAGCAGCTATCAACTTGGACTCTATCTGGTGGAGGAGCGTCCTCTGATGTTTGGGAATTAGCTCGCTTACAAGCATTAGACAGTAATAGTAAATATAATGGCGACTGGCCTTTGATAAATACTGGGTCTGTCGGGGAGGCTTTATACTTTTTGTCAACTCTAGGAGTCAAGATGTTTGCACGCACAGGGTCAAAAAATTCGTCAGCATGTCTCATCAAGCCTTTAAGCATAGGAAGTGTTTGTGACGTCCTATTTGTGGATCCTAAAGTTTCGGGAAAAAAAATCCTCTTCTAATGATTCTTTGTGCAATGCCACCCCATGATATTGTGCAGCCCTAGCAATGAGTTCTTGATAGGATACATTGTCATCTGGAGGAGATGGCATGACGGGGTAAAGATCTGGGTCATTATCTGCTGGAGGATCAATTGTGTAATCTGGCCATGGATACCCTGGTAAATGTGTACCCCCATCATCAATATCCTCGTCATCATGGTGAGATTGTGGAGAATCCTGAGGTGTGATTTGCAAAGGATTTGAGGGTGAAGAGGGGGGTGGAGGAGGGGATGGTGGTGGTGGATGAAAAGGACTGGTAGCAACAGACTTCCTTTTTAAAGGAATCTTATAATTAATGTCTTCATCAGGAAGCTTGTGTTTCTGAGGTAGTTTAGTATGAATACGGCCTGTTTCAGGGTTAATATACAGTATCTTTTGTTTGGGATCTTTTTACTGTGGAACAATGTCTAGATCCGGATCCGAAGGGGCATCATTTGTTTTCGGCGCCGGCGTTGTCGGTGCTGGCATGGGCTGGCCTTTCGTTAAGGAAGATTTCGGCTCCGAAGACTGTTTTGTTTTCGGTGAGGGTTTCGGCTCCGAGCCGGATTTGTGTTTGGAGCCAGAAGGCTTTGGTTCCGAGGAGGATTTTTGCCGACTCGCTACCGAGCTGGAAGACTTGACTGGGTGTTTCAGAGCAGAGCCTGGAGGCGGGGCGTCGGAAACGTTGTCTCGGTGCCGACCTTGGCCAGAAGGCAGAGGTGGTGCCAAAGCCTTATGTTTTTTGTGGGTGAGTTGGTGACGCAAGGGGTCTTCTGTTGCTCTCATATCTTCTTGACCAAGTTCTTCACCGAAGATGTCCGGCGTGTCTTCGATGCTTTGACGATGCATCTCCCGACGTCGAGCACGACGATCGTGAAGAGTTTTCTTCGATCGAAACGATCTGCAAGCGTCGCAGTTTTCTTCTTTGTGCTCTGGAGACAAGCACTAGTTACACACTTTGTGCGAGTCAGTGCGCGGATATTTCGCGTGGCACTGAGGGCAGAATTTGAACAGTGTCCATTCCATCAACGGAGAGCTGGCACGACGTGGTTAGGCCCGAAGGCCGTCCACGAAGCTTCCCGATCAAAAAGTAGATTCCGAAACGATACGCGGAGAGGCGGGAAACGTGTACGAAAACAATGCCGTCGAGGGTAGAGAGGATTGCGAGACGAGGGGAAACCGAAGAACAGTTTCGAACCGGAGCACCACAATACACGTCCGAACCCGATGGGGGAAAAAACAATCTAACAATGGAGTCGATGACCATGCGCACTATCACCGAAAGGAGGAGTCATCTTACCTCGTGACTAGGAAAGACTCCTTCGAAGAAAAACAACTTGCAAACATCCAGACCCAACACTAGATGGCAGGAGTATGCAAAGCATGTGTATCTACAGCACACATGCCTCGAACATTATGTTTTGCTGGCTTTCATGCCAGTAGTTGGCACTCTGCGCTGCTTTCAACTTGTGGGAGAAGATAGCACCCTGTCCTGCCTCCAAATCATAAACCTACAAAACAAATACATACCACACTGAAGTAAGGGGTGTTTCTGCTTGCCTGTACCCTCTCATGCTGTACTAGTGGGTGCTCTGTTTGCACCCTTCACCCTTATCATGCTCTCCCTAATCTGCACACTATGTAGAGTACAGGGTGATCTCCTTCCTCCACCTCTGCATACCATGCTGAAGTAGTGAGTATTCTACTTGCTCCCAAAATTATGCTTGAGTGGTTGGTTGGTGCTCTGCCTACCATCATACTAACCCACACCATATCAACTGAAGAGTGGTCACAGTGTTTGCCCTATCATTACTATGCTACTACAGTAGATACTGTGGTTATCCACCCTTTCCTACACCATGCTGCAGTGGTAGGACACCTTCCCTTACTATACTGGAGTATTGCTCGACTACCATCACCCATATCATGCTGCAGTAGTGGCGAGTGGTCTGTTTGCTCCCACTCCCCATCTCATGCAAAAGGAACATGTGGTCTGCTCCCACCATACCATGCTGGAGTACTGGGTGTTCTGCTTGGCCCCCGCACTTAGGGTCCGCTCCCAGAGTTTCAGTGGGATGTTGGAGATGTGATGAGAGCAAGTGATAGCAGAGCAATGGAGAGAAACGAGGTATGGAGACTGGATTACTGGCCAGCCTGCTGTCTTCAAATCAATCACCACCAGTTCCTCTTCAGCCAACACCACAAGGGCAATGGGATCATCGAACTCTGCAGAAGGAAAAGACCATCATAGATGAAGCTAAAGGTGTCTGGAACGGCAATACTGCATCTAAAGCCAGAATTCAAGTTCTATAGTAATGTTTCATCCTTTGGCGTTAGGAAGGGACCAAGGTCCAAAATGGAAAATACTACTTATTAATGATAACATTATTCAGAGTGCGGTCCTTGTTGAAAGGTCCATGCCTGTAATGTATCCACTGGAAGTGGAAGGACAATCCATTTCCCAGTGGAAGCAGATATTCCAGTCTGTGATCCAAACTATCAGGAATTGGGATACCAGCCTGAAAATGTAATTCTTAAGAACAGTCACCTTTTATAGGTTTATATGCTTACTGAATATTCCCCCACAACAGGCTTGGAATTCTTTGCAAAATATAAACAAAAATTTCACATCATTTTACATGTCCTATCACAGAACAAAATGCTTACATGAATTGGGCTTGTTTTCACATTTTCTGATCTGCACATAAAGACCTTCTGAAGCCACCACCCTCGTGAGAAGCAACACAAATGTCTACCAAATCTCAATTATATCACCCTACTTGCAGGCAGCAAGTGTTGCATGTGAATCTATAGAAGAAACTGATGCATGAGAACTTAATTTACATACAACTTGATTTTCCTCCATTGGATCAGTTCTGCATTCAGAAGCTTACTGAACACAGTAACAAGCTATAAATAAATGGACTGCCCCAGGACCATCAATAATAACCCACGTAATCCCTTTGGGTAGCTGACACTTCAGCAGTAGCAAAGTTGAGCAGCCAATGCTTACTCAGGAAGTTGCAGGGGTAGAGACTTTAGCATGACACTGTAACAATGAATAAACTCAATGTCAATCTAGGTCCTTATCTTTAAAAAACAAGCAGATATTTTCTAGAGCGGAGAATACGACCCCAAACGTTTTTATACCATTTATGAGTGAGGAGCTTTTCTGCAACATCAGACAACAATAATAATGCACTCTAAATGCACAACAAGGTTGCTTCTTTTGGGCATTTAACTCCAGGCAGCAAGAAGTCAAAACTTACTCTAGGAGAGTTGGGAAGAGGTTAGATAATCAGATTCAGTATGAACAGAAAACAAAACTCATTAACAATATCTCAGCCTGACAGTTCTGGGAAGGGAAGAGGACTATTACTGGACAGAGACAGGCATAAGAAATTAGCAAAGGTGGTCGCTGTGGTGTGAGTGACTGATGGTAGACATGAAGCGATCATATGCAGTGTGGGAGGCACGAAGAGACCGGGATAGAGTCTATTTGTGTTGGACCGTTCCATGCTGCTTAGGTATGAAAAGGGTGTTGTGTTCAGTTGGTGATGCAGAGAAAGAATTTAATCACACCCATTTACAAAAAGTGATGCACTTTGGCATTCACCAAGAGCTTCTGTCCACTTTAAAAAGGCTCTTCAGTTACCTATTGCACCCGGTTTACTGATTTCAGAACTACAATACAATGCATTGGCTGACAAGAGTAGGGTGGCCAAGGCCAATGCCAGAAGTGTATTAAAAATGAGGGCTGTATTGTATTGAACAAGTCTCACTTCGGAGACGTTTGTGGGAAACAGATAGGTCCTGGACAAATTCAGTAAATTAAACGCTTTACCTTACTGTGCACAGGGAATACAAAGAAGTCATTCCTGGCAATAAGGATTAGCAAAGGAATTTGGAGTCTCAGGGGAAGCGTGGTTAAGTTCTGATGTTATATGTATTTGTAAAGCGCACTATCACCTGCGAGTGAATCCTGGCGCTGAGCAGGTGTGTGTGCCTAGCCCTGCATATGGTAGGTTGGTTAATTGAAAAGCCAGGTCTTATGCTTCTTGTGGACCTCAAGAAAAGAGGAGGAGGCTCTGATGTGGAGTTGGAGGCCGTACCATGATTTAGGAGGGATGTAAGAAAACACCTGTCCTTCTGATCTGGTTCTGTGTATGAGTGCAAGTAGGAGTCCTACACAACAGCGGTGTCTGTGTGGTTGGTGGAAGGAGATGCGACTGTTCAGGTAAGTGGGGCTTAAGTTGTGTATTGCTTTGAATGTGTGTGTGAGAAGTTTGAAATTAGTGCCTGTGTATTGAGAGCAGTGCAGTGCCCTGAAATGCGGTGTGATGCGAGTTAGTGTGCTGTGTGAGGTTGAGGACGAGTCTGGCTGCAGCGTTCTGAATGGTTTGTATTCTTCTAGTAAGGTGCTTGGTGAACCCAACATAGAAGGTGTTCCCATAGTTCAACTTGCTAGTGATTGGGGCACGAGTGACCCTTTTTCTAGTGTCGCTTGGTAGCCATTTGAAGATCTTCCTCAGCATCTTCAGGGTGTGGAAGCATGATGCAGTAACGGCGCTTACTTGTGCCGTCATGTCCAGTTTGCTGTAGATGGTTATTGCTAGACTCCAGGGTGCTGGAAATGGGTGTGGTTCAGAGTTCGTCCGGCCACCAGTTCGAGTCCCATGGTGAGGTGTTCTTGCCGAAGATCACTACTTCTGTCTTGTCAGTGTTGAACTTGAGATAGTCAGCTTTCATCCAGTTAGCGACTTTGGTTATGCAGGAGGTGAACTTGTTTTGTCTTGGGGGTATTTTTTGAGAGGGAGAGTACGAGTTGCGTGTCGTCGGCGCAGGACAGGATGTTGGTGTTGTGTGCATGGAAGAGGTTGGCCCAGATGGATCATGTATGTGTTGAAGAGGGTGGAACTGAGCGAGGAATCTTGAGGCACTCCACTGAAGAGGTTGCGGGCTTCTGAGGAGTAAGGTGCCAGGCTGACAGCTTGTGTTCTATCTGTTCTAGCAGATCCAGAGGAGAGCAGGTCCTTGGATATCAAAATAGTGCAGCAGCCTGATGAGAATGGGGTGTGAGACCGTGCCAAATGCTGCAAAGAGATCCAGGAGAATGAGGGCTGCCATGACTCCTCTGTCAAGGATGATGTGGATGCCATCTGTGGCAGCGATGAGTGTTGTTTCTGTACTGTGGTTGGGTATGAATCCGGACAGTTTGGCACTGAGGATCTGGTGGTTGCGGTGGTGGTCGACAAGGCATGGGTTGATTAGCTTCTCTAACATCTTTGCCAGGTATGGTAGAAGCGAGATGGGTCTGTAGTTAGAAAACATGTCTAGATCAGTGAATGGTTTCTTGAGCAGGGGCATGACAGTGGCATGTTTCCCGGTGTCCAGGAATGTGGCTGAGTTGATGGAGGCGTTGAGGATGGATGTTAATGCTTCACTGATCGGTAGGAGTCCTTTGGTGAAGGCTTGGTGGGGGAGCAAGGATCAGATGGAGCCCTGTCTCCATGGTAGCAGCAATTTCGACAGTGGTGACAGCAGGACACAAGGTCAGAGTTCGTTCTTTGGTGATGGCGTATGGTTGATGGTCAAAGATGCTGTATATGGAGGTGATTTTGCTACAGAAGAATTCAGACAGCTTGTTGCAAAGGTCCTGTGAGGGGCTGATGTCACTGGAGGTGGCAGGAGCACGGTAAAATCCTTGATGATGGCAAAGATTTCCTTGCTGATGTAAGTGCTGGCATTGCTGAGATCTGCGAGAGCTGTGCGCTTGATGTTCTTGATCTGCTGGTGGTATTGTCTTAGGGCTGATTTGAAGCTATCTATATCTATGGTGTCTTGACTGGTTTCCCATTTGCGCTCCGATTGCTTGCAGTGCCTTTTCGTCAGCCTGAGTTCCTCTGTCTACCACTGGCCTGTGGTCAGGCTCTTGCCGTTTGGTTGCGCTTGAGGGAAGCCAGGAAGTCTGCGGATGTGGTAATCTAGCTGTTGAGGTTCTTAATGGCTTTTGGCAAGTTGCTGGTGTGCTCGGGCTGGTGCGCGAAGAGGGAAGAAGCCCACTCCTCTTCTGTGATGCTTTTCAGCCTTGACTGGTAGGTCGCTCCCCCACCACACAGCTCCGTCTGTGTGCCCTGCTGCTGCCCCTGATTGTGCTCGTTTTTCCTTTCTGTGCCCCCTTGCTGCCCCTGATTGTGCTCGTTTTTTCCTTTCTGTGCCCCCCTTGCTGCCCCTGATTGTGCTCGTTTTTCCTTTCTGTGCCCCTTTGCTGCCCCTGATTGTGCTCGTTTTTTCCTTTCTGTGCCCCCCTTGCTGCCCCTGATTGTGCTCGTTTTTTTCTTTTCTGTGCCCCCCTTGCTGCCCCTGATTGTGCTCGCTTTTTTCCTTTCTGTGCCCCCCTTGCTGCCCCTGATTGTGCTCGTTTTTCCTTTCTGTGCCCCCTTGCTGCCCCTCATTGTGCTAGTTTTTTCCTTTCTGTGCCCCCTTGCTGCCCCTCATTGTGCTAGTTTTTCCTTTCTGTGCCCCCTTGCTGCCCCTCATTGTGCTCGTTTTTTTTCCTTTCTGTGCCCCCTTGATGCCCTGATTGTGCCTCGTTTTCCCTTCTGTGCCTGTTTCCCGCCGCTGCGCCCTGCGGCCCCGCCCCTCACTGCCATTCGCTGCCCCATTCCCTGCTCCTCCCTCCCACCTCCCCATTTATGGCGGTCGCTGCGTGGTGAAGAGAGCGACCCCTGACCTTGACTGGTAGGTCGCTCCCCCACCACACAGCTCCGTCTGTGTGCCCTGCTGCTGCCCCTGATTGTGCTCGTTTTTCCTTTCTGTGCCCCCTTGCTGCCCCTGATTGTGCTCGTTTTTTCCTTTCTGTGCCCCCTTGCTGCCCCTGATTGTGCTCGTTTTTTCCTTTCTGTGCCCCTCTTGCTGCCCCTGATTGTGCTCGTTTTTTCCTTTCTGTGCCCCCCTTGCTGCCCCTGATTGTGCTCGTTTTTCCTTTCTGTGCCCCCTTGCTGCCCCTGATTGTGCTCGTTTTTTCCTTTCTGTGCCCCCCTTGCTGCCCCTGATTGTGCTCTGTTTTTTCCCTTTCTGTGCCCCCTTGCTGCCCCTGATTGTGCTCGTTTTTTCCTTTCTGTGCCCCCCTTGCTGCCCCTGATTGTGCTCGTTTTTCCTTTCTGTGCCCCCTTGCTGCCCCTCATTGTGCTAGTTTTTTCCTTTCTGTGCCCCCTTGCTGCCCCTCATTGTGCTAGTTTTTTCCTTTCTGTGCCCCCTTGCTGCCCCTCATTGTGCTCGTTTTTTTCCTTTCTGTGCCCCCTTGATGCCCTGATTGTGCTCGTTTTCCCTTCTGTGCCTGTTTCCCGCCGCTGCGCCCCTGCGGCCCCGCCCCCTCACTGCCCATTCGCTGCCCCATTCCCTGCTCCTCCCTCTCACCTCCCCATTTATGGCGGCCGCTGCGCGGCCGCGCCGCTGGCGCGCCGAAGGCGCGCCTAAGGCAAGCCCGTCTGCGCCCGTCCGCGCCGTGACCGCGCGCAGCGCCAGACCCCCTGGTCCGGGCATCCCCGCGCCCGCCACATCAACAGACGCCGATACGACGCCAGCACCCTCCACGCACTCAACCCCGGAAAAGATCACGCCTGCTACCAGGCCACCCCGAAGCGCACCCAAGGGCCCTTCACCTGCCGGAACTGCAGCTTCGCCAGCACCCGCCCCGCCAAACCACCGCCCAGGAAAGAACCCAACTACCTCAGATGCATCCTCCTCAACACCCGCTCCGCCCGCAAACACGCCATCGAACTCTGGGACCTTCTCGACTCAACCTCCCCAGACGTCGCATTCCTGACGGAGACCTGGCTGAATCCCGCTTCAGCCCCCGACATCGCCATTGCCATCCCGGACGGATACAAGATCACCCGCAGGGACCGCACCAACGGAGTCGGAGGAGGCATCGCCATCGTCCACAGGAACACCCTCAGAGTCTCAACCAACACCGACGACACCCTCAGCACCGTCGAACACATGCACTTCCAGATCCACACCGATCCCAACACCACCCTCAGAGGAACCCTCATCTACAGACCCCCGGACCCCGACCACAGTTCAGCGATTCCATCGCTGACTTCGTCAGCACACACGCCATCGCCTCCACGGACTACATCCTTCTCGGGGACCTGAACTTCCACCTCGAGAACAACAAGGACACCAACTCCACCACCCTGATCGACAACCTCGCCACCCTCGGACTCAGACAGCTCGTGACTACACCCACCCACGCCGCCGGCCACACGCTCGACTCCATCTTTTCCGCAAGCCCACACGTCTCCTTCAACCACACCTCCGAACCCCACTGGACTGACCACCACTGCATCCACTTCACCTACAGGAAGCCCACCACGCACCACCGCACCGAACAAATGCCTCGCCGCTGCTGGAGCAGAGTCACGGAAGACCAGCTAACCACAACCCTCGCCCTGAGCCCACCCGCCGAACCCTCCGACCCCGACACCGCCGCCCGCAACCTCAGACAGTGGATCGACGACTGCGCCAACACCCTCGCCCCGCTCAAGAATCCGCCCAACAGCCACACCAGCAAGAAAGCCACCTGGTTCACCGAAGACCTCCAGGCCTCCAAACGAACATGCCGAAAACTGGAGAAGATCTGGCTCCACGAACGGACAGCGGACAGCTACGCCGCCCACAAGAGCGCCACCCGCAGTCACCATCACCTCATCAGATCCGCCAAAAGGGCCTCACTCAAAGACCGCCTAGACAACAACGCACACAAAAGCAAAGAGCTCTTCAACATCGTGAAGGAACTCTCCAACCCCAGCTCCAACACCAACGACATCCAGCCGTCGCGAGACCTGTGCGACTCACTGGCCACCTTCTTCCACCGCAAAATCGCCGACATCCACGACAGCTTCAACACCACGACCGCCCCGGCAACCACCGAGACCACTGCCCCCACAACCACCAACCGCCTGGTCTCCTGGACCAACATCAACGACGAGGACACCAGCGAGATCATGAACACCATCCACTCCGGTTCACCGCTAGACCCGTGCCCTCACCACATCTTCAACAAAGCCAGTACAGCCATCGCGCCCCATCTCCGGAAAATAATCAACATCTCCTTCGAGACAGCAACCTTCCCGGAAAGCTGGAAGCACGCCGAGATCACCGCCTTACTCAAGAAACCCAAGGCAGACCCCAAGGACCTCAAGAACTTCCGACCCATCTCTCTGCTCCCGTTCTCCGCGAAGGTCACCGAGAAAATCGTCAACAAACAACTGACCCGCTACCTCGAGGAGAACAACATCCTGGACCCTTCCCAGTCCGGCTTCCGCAGCAACCACAGCACCGAAACCGCCCTCATCGCCGCCACCGACGACATCAGGACCCTGCTAGACAACGGAGAAACAGCAGCCCTCATCCTCCTGGACCTATCAGCCGCCTTCGACACGGTCTGCCACCACACACTACGAACACGCCTTCACGACGCCGGGATCCAAGAGAAGGCCCTGGACTGGACCACATCCTTCCTTTCCGGCAGAACACAAAGCGTCCGCCTCGCCCCTTCCGATCCAAGGCCACCAAGATCATCTGCGGCGTACCCCAAGGCTCCTCCCTCAGCCCAACGCTGTTCAACATCTACATGGCACCCCTCGCCCACGTCGCCTGACAGCACAACCTCAACATCATCTCCTACGCCGACGACACCCAGCTGATCCTCTCCCTCACCACAGACCCTCACACCGCCAAAGCCCACCTCCACGAAGGAATGAAGGCCGTCGCCGAATGGATGAGGACCAGCCGCCTGAAGCTGAACTCGGACAAGATGGAGGTCCTCATCCTTGGTTCCAACCCTTCAGCCTGGGACGACTCCTGGTGGCCAACATCACTGGGAACAGCCCCGCCACCCACCGACCACGTACGCAACCTAGGGGTCATCCTCGACCCCACCCTCTCCATGACTAAGCAGGTCAACGCCGTTTCCTCATCCTGCTTCAACATCCTCCGAATGCTCCGCAGGATCTTCAAGTGGATCCCCACCGAAACAAGAAAAACAGTCACCCAGGCCCTCGTCACCAGCAGGCTGGACTACGGAAACACCCTCTACGCAGGAACGACGGCTAAGCTCCTGAGACGGCTGCAACGCATCCAGAACGCCTCTGCATGTCTTATCCTCGACATCCCCCGACGCAGCCACATCACACCCCACCTGAGACACCTGCACTGGCTCCCTGTCAACAAGAGGATAACCTTCAAGCTCCTCACCCACGCACACAAAGCACTCCACAACTCCGGACCAGCCTACCTCAACAGACGACTCAGCTCCTACACCCCCACCCGCCAGCTCCGCTCGACCAGCCTCGCCCTCGCCACAGTCCCCCGCATCCGGAAAACGACCGCCGGCGGCAGATCCTTCTCCCACCTCGCCGCCAAGACCTGGAACACCCTCCCCACCAACCTCCGACAGACCCAAGACCTACTGGCCTTCAGAAGACTCCTCAAGACCTGGCTCTTCGATCAGTAGCAGCACCACCCTCCTCTTCCCCCAGCGCCTTGAGACCCTCGCGGGTATGTAGTGCGCTTTATAAGTGACATGATTGATTGATTGATTGATTTCGAGCTACAGCGGGCAGTTCTAGGGATGATAGGGCTGTGGTGATGCGAGATGGGTATTCAGAAACTGATGAGGGCATGGTCTGTCCAGGTCGTGGTTGCTGGCTTGGCGGCTGTGATGTTGGTGATTGAGGAGAACATTGAACGTAATAGGTGCCCTGCGGTGTGGGTGGGTTTGGTAAAACGATGGGTGAGGCCTTAGGTTTACAAGGTTTTCTAGAAGGGCCATGGAGATTGGGTCAGGTCACTGCAATTTTGGTAAAAGTTTAGGTTTTTGAGGCAGATGAAGGGGCTGGAGTTGATGATAAGGAATGCAACAAACTCTGCGATGTCACTGGCAAAATTGTTGTGGGGTCTGGTGGTCTGTATACAAGGGTTCCACCCAGGGAGAAGTTGGCTGTGATGTGTATCTTGAATGTGAGGTGTCCCATGCAGCTGGTGGGGCTGTCCATGTAGGCTGTGCAGCTGATGGTATCTTTGAATATGATGGTGACTCTGCTTCCGGGCTTGTGCTGATTGTCTTGCCTGGCAGTCTTATAGCCCCCGGGGATGGCTGTAGCAATGTCCAGCACAGAGGTTTGGTTTAGTCATGTGCGCGTGTGGAAGAGCAGTTCTGGAGCGTGGTCGTGCAGTAGGTCCCATATCTCTCTGGTGTGTCTGGTGAGCAAACGGTGTTGAGGGGCATGCATGAGTGTGGCGTGTTGTGTGGGTGCTGTCCGGTCTGTGTGAGTGTCAGTAGGAGGCTGGTTTGAGTGAGTGTGATCGAGTGGAGTGCTGTTGGCGCAGGAGAGGTGAGTGTGGGAGAGTGCATGTGGATGTTTCTCTCTGTTGTGTGGTGCGGCGCGGTGTGGCAACAGTGTGGCGAGTGGGGGCCAGGGTTGAGAGCACAGGAGCGTGGCAGGGCAGTGGTGGGTAGCACGAGAACCAGGGTTCCTGGCACTGGGCGAGGTCCTAGCGCTGATGAGTGCAGATGGGCTTGCCTTTGGTGTTCCAACCGCATGCCCACTGCACGCATCTGCGTTGCTACTGCCATTAAGTAGGGTCTGGGAGAGGGGAAGAGCTTGGGGTGTCATGGGTAGGAAACCAGTGATGTCACTTCTTGTGCAGATGGATGATGGGTAATACAGTGATGTCAATTCCTGTGCAGATGGATGCTGGGAGATGCAATAATGGCCCTTTCTGTGCTTATGGGTGATGGGAAAGGAAGTCCTCTTGCTTGGCTTCTTCTTTTAAAGATGGTTTTGGTGGGAAATCAGTAATCTCTCTATCACAAGAAGAGGATACTCCTGTATATTTTCGTTCCTCTGTATCTACGTTCCAGATGACCCTGGTGGTAGGGTAGAGAACCCTGAAATCTCTTAGATTGTATAGAAAGACCCTCATTCACTAGTACCACAGGTGGCATGCTTCAGCATCGGGTCCTCACCCACTACACCTAATGTGTGTGGGTGGGCTCAACGCTGTTTGTTAGCAGAACTCTTATTGCTAAGGAATCTGCAATTAAAATTGCCTTCAGGTTTTCCTATCAATGCTTAGTTAGTCTCTTTATTTTGGATACCTTTGGCAAGATTAAAAACATTGAGAAGTTGTTAGGAAGGTATGTTATTTACTCTAACATCTTAGTTCGAAATGTTTCAGCCAAATTCCTTTTGTTTTTTTCGGGACAAAGTTTCCTCTAGATCCCTAGGTGTTCAGTAGTTATTTACTACTGTTTTAGTGCATTAATCAGTTGTGACATTCTCACAAACTCCAACACATGTATACCAGTACCAGCCATTATTTGGGAAATTCTCTATTTTTTGTCTTGCACGATATGTATAGAAAAACAGAGACTTAGTCAGCATTTTAACACTTCATATGTTTGTTGCGCATTGTTGCACTGAGTTCGTTTTCACCAATTGAAGTATTCATGCAATTGTTTACAGTTGCTGGTGAAATCCCTTTTTAGCCCCACATGAAGTGGCTAGAATACTCTTTAAAATGTGACGTTAGCGATGTTCAATCATGTGAATACACACTCTCATGCAAGAAAATAAGCATCAAGATCTACACTGCCCATACGTATCTATTGCCCCATAGGGTCTCGGGGCTAGGCAGACCCTGTAGTCTAACACTACGGAGTGAAGAATATTTGTTGTAAACGCTTTAAATTTGCAATTTGGTAAAGAAAGTAAGTAAAGTACCATGAGAAACTATCCCACCCAAGACTTACTTCATCAAAGGTTCACACCTGCCGGCATACATAATCTCGTCCTCCAAACCCTGCATGTTGAAAGACTGCTGTGTGTGCCGGGGTTTTTGAGCTTTTTTATCCAGGCACATGTGTCCATACGTCATCACGCGGCCCCATGCTTCATAGGATATGTAGTACCAACCTCATCGACTCAGGACGATTTGTGTTATTCCAAAAACGGGGTCCTGTGTGTATGCATCTGCACGCCCCTATGTTACATGGAAAATGTAGTGTCAAGCCATTCGATTGTGGATATTGGGCACATGGGGTTTGTTTGCCTTGCGACCCCATGTCCCCCGGTTGAAGGGATATATAAACCCCCATGTTCTGTATATGTGCCCGTAATGCATTTCATTACCTTTCATGAGGGTCACGTCACCTATGTCAGTATCTTTACGTGGCCCAGTGACTGCTGGGAGATGGAGTTCTATTTTTCACAATGTCATGTTTACTAGCCATATACAGAAGAACCTTGGCTGACTGTTATATCCCTTGTGAACTTATTTCTTATTATGTTTGACTTTGAGAAATAAAGAGCCTTGTTATAGATGTGCCTTATCTGAAAGGTGTGCATTTTTAACGTCCGTTATATTTCTCTTTATTAGTAACCTGCACAAAGGGTGGGATATCCTTACTTTTCTTTCGTCACTATGGTGTGACAAGCACTTATGAGTTGGGTATTATAAGTTCAAAGCCTAGGTCATCTATGTCCATATCCTTGTGTGGCCCAGTGACTGCTGGGAGATTGAGTTCTATTGTTCACAATGTCATGTTTACTAACCTTATTCCAAAGAATCTTGGCTGATAGTTACCCCCTTCTGAACTTATTCTCATAATATGTGTACTTTTGGGGGAAAAGCCTTGTTATAATTGTCTTATTTGAAAGCTGAGCATTTTTAAGATATGTTATATTTCTCTTCATCAGTAACATGCACAAAGGGTGAGATCCTCGCTTTACCTTGATTATTACATCATGACAAATGGGTTCTGCGGTGGGAATTATAAGTTCTCACATCTCCGTCTCCAAATAACACTACAGGGTATCCTGGCCTCCCAGGTGTGTTCAGATTTTCAGCTCTGTATTATCTTACCCAAGGGATATCATTATTTAGACCTTGTTTGCGAGTCGAAAGTCTGTATATCCAGCGTTGCTCCTTTTCAAATAGGATTCTTTCTAGGTTCCTACTGTTACTATTCATCCATTTTATAAGTACACATCTTAAGTCTTTTACTGTGTGGCCTGCACAGATATAATGTTCTGCCATCTTGGTAGTGCTTCTCCTGCAGTGTATGTTGCTCACAAATTATCGTTTTACTTTGCGGACCGTCATGCCTATATTCCAAAGGCCACAGGGACAGGTGATCATAAAGATTACTTGGTTGGAATTACAACTGGTATGTCTTCCAATATGCCACATGGTGGTTAGGCTCAGATCTATTGTTTTATGGGGGAATTGAGATGGCAAATACTATATTGTCCACAGGGGTAGTGTCCTGTCACTGCACGGAGTCCCAACTGTCTGAGTATGGTATTTTTTGTAACCCCTGGACTCTTAGGTCTGGTGTGGACTAAAGTATCTCTTAAACTTCTCGACCCCTCTTGAGGGAGAACAAAGGATAGTCGCACACTCTGGGTCTGGCATTCAAAATGTGCCCATTTCTTTTGATGATTTTTTTGACCATGTCTGATGCTACATTGAAGGTTGTTACACAGACCAGGTCCGCCTCTTTTTTATTCCTATGTGAACCTTCCAGGAGAGCTTCCCTATTTTGGTTTCTGGCTCTCTTTCTAGATTTCTGCATTATCCTCTCTGTGCAGTCACGGATTCTCAACCTGTTGGCCAGAAGTTCAGCCTGTGCTTTGAAATTTGAGATTCTACTGCAATTTCTTCTCAGACATAGGAACTGCCATATGGCAATTCCTATGTCTGAGAAGAAATTGCTCCTGCAAATCATTCTTGCAATGCACTTTATTTCCCAAAGCCACACATTACAGGAATAAGTTCACACATAATATGAGACTACGTTCATAAGGGATATACCTGTCAGCAAAGGTTCTTCTGCATAAGACTAGTAAACATGGCATTGTGATTAACAGAACTCCATCTGCCAGCAGTCACTGAGCCACGCAAAGATATCGGCATAGGCGACCCTCATGAGAGATAGGAACACTGATATGAAAGGTAATGAAACACATTATGAGCACAAGCACAAAAGAAGGGGGTTTATATGTCCTGATCTTCAGTAGTAAGAGCTCCCCCTGGTTGTCACCTGACCTGGGGCCCATGCCCATGCCCACTCCCACAAACCATGTCAAAAGCCTCTGCATCATCCTGGACAACAAACCCTCGATGGACAAACAGGTCAACACTGTGAATGCATTCTGCAGCCACATCCTTAGAATGTTTCACAAGATCTTCAAATGGCTCCCAAATCACACAAGACTCACGTCACCCAGGCCCTAATCACCGGCAGACTCGCCTACGGCAATGGACTCCACGTCAACATCTCCAACTAGCTCACACAAAGACTCCAGACCATCTAAAACACCGCCACCAGACTCATCCAAGACATCATTAGAAGTGCCCACATCTCTCCCTACCTCAATCAAATACACTGGTTACCCATCCAGAAACATAGCAATTCAAGCTGCTCATCCACGCCTACAAAGCCCTCCACAACACAGGAACAGCATACCTGAATGACCGACTCCATCTCTATTAACCCTCCAGACAGCTATTCTTTACCTCGCTGTCCCTCGCACGAATCCCCTGCAGAAGCAAGACAGGAGAGCGTGCTTTCTCCTTCATCGCCACCAAAATCTGGAATGAACTCCCTTTACATATCAGAACTGTCACTACACTCCTCAACTTCCTCTAGAAATTGAAGACCTGGTTGTTCAACTCAGAGCACCGCCGGACTTTCACTCCAGCATGTGGATACCAGCATAGGTGGTAAGCTGCGCCATTCAAATTAACCTAACATAACCTGGTAGGGATCCGTCAAAAGCATTTGATTGCGACAGTCCATACAAAGTATAAATCGTATCATTTTAAGATGGGACATTTCCCTAGCATACATGAAACATTTTACAGGAAAAGTAGGTAATTATTTTTCTTATGGATACTCTAGATACAGATTGCTCACCTGTAGAATAATCCTAGGTGTCAGACAGGATCAAGAAACTTGAAAGCTCTCACATCACCGTAGGGAGCGCAGGCTTCATACCGACGCAGGAAGTGGCATCATGTGACGTCCGTAGCCATAAAGTGCCCACTCACGTGTAACATCAGTTTCCATCCATTTTTTCCAAACATTTGAAGGGAGCAGACGTACGGACACTGATTGAGTTGTGCAGTGCAAAATATATACATATTTGGGATCTTATTAACCTTACCTATAACTATCCGACAAGCGGGGAGGCAGGTGGGTTGGTGAGAAATCTGCAGGTAGACAGAGTATCCACCAGAAACATCGTTCCCACAGGTAAGTAACTGATGAATACTTCTATCTACAGATTCCTCACCTGTAGAATAGATTTCATACCAATACCCATCTAGGATGAGAGTTGATTGACTGTTATACTAGAAAATCTTGCGAGACCAATCTGAATAAATGACCATCTCTAAGCACATCGGAACCTAGGCAGTAATGTTTGGCGAATGCGTGCAGAGACGCCCATGTAGCTGCCTTGCATATCTCTGCAATTGGAACTCCATTTGCAAGGGAATAAGTGGTGGCTTTAGCCATGGTAGAATGGGGCCTGATCCCTTTTAGAGGTGGATTCTTGGCCAGTGCATAGCAGGATTTAATGCAGCGAATGATCCATCAGAGAGGAACCTTTTCTGCCTCGCTTGGCCATTCTTGACATCACAATACCTCACGAAGAGCGGGTCATCTAGTCGTGTATCCTGGGAACCGGATAGTAGTTGACCGCCTGATGAGGACCCAACCTATGCAACTGCACCTCATCCTTCGAGGGATGGGGCGGGGGATAGAAGTCAGAATGGTGATGGACTGACTCAGATGGAAGAGATTTACCCATCTTAGGCAGGAAAGCAGACCTGGTTCTCAATACTAACTTGTCAAAGTGAAAATATGCAAAAGGTGGACGGGAACTAAGAGCCTGTAACTCGCTCATCCACCTGTCTGAAGTTATCACTACTAGAAAAATTGTAAAAAAAAGGTCAACATTCTTAAGGGACAACTATGTAGCTCAAATGGAGTACCCATCAGAAAAGTTTAAATTAAATTGAGGTCCAACTGGGCACAACAAAGGGGGTTGGAGGGTACAGATTTGTCAACCCTTTCAGAAAATGTACCACAATGGGGGATCTGAAGAGGGACTGTTGGTCTGGCAGACACAGGAGCACCAACAATGCAGCTAAATAGCCATTGACAGTTCCAGTCACACAACCCCTGCGGACAACAAAGTGTAAATCGCAGAACCTGGAATAAGTTGACCTGCAAAGGGGGGAATGCTGTTGTCTGGGCACCATGCAGCAAAGTTGCTGCATTTGCCAAAGTAAGCTGATTTTGCAGAGAGGAAAAAGCGCCAAAAAATGACATCAGCCATCTCCTATGGAAGCTGAGAGAAACTCAGATGTCTGAGCTTAATCTCCAAGCAAGTAGGTGGAGGTTTCCAAGATTAGGGTGCAGAATCATCTCCCCTGACTGGAAAAAAAGGTCTGGTCTGAATGGCAGCTTCAGCTTGGGCCATAGGGAGAAGGGATGAAGGTCTGCATACTACACCCTCCTTGGCCAATCCAGGGCAATGAAAATGATTTTGGTCCCGTCTTGTTGAATCTTCTTCAGAACTCGAGGAATCAAGGGTATGAGGGAGAAACATGTAATGCAGCTGAATCTTTCAGATCAACTTAAACGCGTCTTTGAAGGCTCCCCTCAACGGATACTGGAGGGCACAGAAAAGCGGACATTGAGTGTTTTCTGAGGAGGCAAACAAGTCCACTTGTGTAGTGCCCCACTGGGCGAAAATGTCCTGGACTACCTACAATAGAAGATGCCACTCGTGATCAGCAAGATAATACAGTTTCAGGCTGTCACTTCTGAAATTCAGAGACCCCCTCTAGATTATTGGCGGTGAGCCAGGTCTCAATGCTTCCAGGCACGGGAGGTGAGACCCTACTCACCCTTGCTTGTCCACATACTACATCACTCTTGTGTTGTCCTTCAAGATCTGGATGGAGCAACCATAGATAAAGGGGAGAAAGGCCTTGAGTGGCAGCCGAATCGGCCTCATTTTCAACAGGTTCATGTGAAGAACCTGTTCTTCTGGAGACCAGAGGTCTCTAATCGCCAAATCCTCCAAGTGAGCTTCCAAACCTGAGGTAGCGGCACTTGTCAGTACCATAGCCATGGCTGGACAGGGAGAGAAAGCCATCCTGCAACTCAGGTTTGCTTTGTTCCTCCACCAAACCACTTCCACAACATTGCTGGGGGAGATCATGATGGAGTCCAACAGGTCCCCCTGTACTCCAACAGCTGCCTGCGGAAGCACCACTGCAGCGCCCTCATGTGCCCATGTACATGTGTGACTAGGAGAATGAAGGAAGGCAGAAGACCCAGGAATCACAGGATCTTCAGGACTGTAACACACAGACCTTGTTGAAAGGACCGGACCATCTACTGTATGTTGACAATCATTTGAGGTAGAGGGAAGGCGCAGAATAGAGTGTGTCCAGTACTGACCTCATGAACAGCAAAGCACACGGTTGACTGCAGGTGGCTTGTCACAATCTCTGGCGACACAGCTGTGATCAGCTAGTCGTCCAGGAATGGAAAAATTGAGCTGCCCGACCATCTCGGGTGAGCCGCAACCACTGTCATCACCTTGGTGAACACTCGAGGCACGAATGTTAAGCTAAAGGGGAGAACTGCAAACTGGTACTGCGTAGAACACGTAACAAAGCACAAGAACTTCCAATGAGAGTGCAGGATTGGAGTGTGAAGTAGACATCCTGCAGGTCCATTGATACCATACAGTATCGAGCTTCCAAAGCCAGCAACACTTAGGCTAAGGTCAGCAATTTGATCTTTTTCATTTTGAAAAATAAGTTCAATTTCTTGAGGCCCAGGATTGGACGCAGACCCCCATCATTCTTGGGCACAAGAAAATAAGAGAAGTAGCATCTTTGACCCCTTTTAACTCCACAGTTCCTTTCTGCAGGAGAAATATCACTTCCTGCTGCAGGAAGAAAAGGTGGTCCAGGGAGGAAGAGGAGAAAGGAGGTGTGATGAAGGGTGTAGCCTGAAGGAAGGGAAGGGTGTAGCCTATTCCGCTATTTGGAGGACCCACTAGTTTGGCGTTATGGCCTTCCAGGCAGCAAAAGCGAGGATGCGCGCCCTTCTACAGGCTCCAAGTGTGTTTGGGAAAGAGAATTATGACTGCTTTCATGGTAGAGCAGGGGAGCAGGAGGAGGAGGAGAAGAAGGCATGCTGAAAGGATCTCGGGCTCTTTCCCTAAATCTACCTTTGCATGTAAGAACCAACGGTTTTGAGGTAGCTGAGTTTGTTGCTGAAGGGTTGCATCTGCTGAAATGAGGAGACCCTTTAAAACACCTGAAAGCAACAAAACTGCCTGTACTCTCTGCACCTGCAGTTGTTAGAGACCAAGGAGCAGGCTGTTGCTTTACTAGCCTTTAGCATTTCAAATGTCGCATCTGCTTTCATCTCCGAAAAGTCAGACGACGTCAAAGGGTAAGTCCAAGTGATTGGCCTGTACGTCACTAGAGAAGCCCAAAGTTCTAATCCAGGCATGGAGTCAGATGACAACCAAGGTGCCCATTGCTCTTGCCACCGAGTTTGCAGTTTCTAGGGCTGGCTTGATTATGTTCATGGAGATATTTTGTCCGTCCCGCAACAATTCCTGGAAATGGGCCTGCATTTCTTCTGGGACATGCGGTGCAATCAGATGTGCCACGTCCCATAAGGGATGGGCATAGCGAGCTAATAAGCAATTAGCATTCAATGACTTCAGGGCCATACTCCCAGCTGAGAAAATCTTCTTTCCCCAAGACTCAAGTCTCTTGGATTCCCTATTCATGGGGAAATGTAGGGAATGTTCTGTGTAATTGTCCTGAAGAACATAATGCTTGAATCACTTAGCTTTCAAGTAATGGGTGCGCTGAGAGAGATGAGGGGTCACCAGGAGCAGGAAGGTAATGTCTAGCCACAAAGCGAGTGACAGCCAGCGCCAATGAGGGTTTCTCCTATGCCACTAGCACAGGCTCCACCAACCCCTCATTTAAAGGCAGTAGAGGTTCCGACATGGGAGTTGAGAATAGGAGACCATTCATAAGGACACTGGTCTTTGTAACCACTATGAGGAGCTGCAGATCCAGGACTTCCGCCGCTTTCTTGATCAGTGTATGAAGGGACACAGGGCCCAATTTATATCACGGCGGGCGGCCTGTCATTCAGCCACGGGGACGGAGTTAATTATGGTCAGTTCATTCCTTCATTACCATCAAGTTGACCAACCTAGCTTACAAACCTACTGTGAATAGATGCAGGACCTGATACGTCACGTACCCACATGCCACATTCGGCTTTGCAGTACTCTGCACATCTGCTGACCCCCGCAGCAGGTGCAGTGGCCTCTTTTGGTAGGACAGTGGGTCAACCTTTTCCACACTATACACCTGTACCAGATTACAACCATGCCCTTTCTCCCCAATTCGCCACCCATCTTACCTGAATGGGGAACTAGGGTCACAATACACTCCGTGGCTCCCTTATCAGCCACACTTGCAGGGCCCACAAGGCTGGTTTCAAGGATCAGATTGGGAAGAACATTGGCCGTCTGCAGTGTGGAAATGGACATAATGGCAGCCTTTCACTGAGGAATGCCAACAGCTATGATGAGATTCCCAAACTTAGAGGAGATGGGACTCCCATTATAAAAAGAGTGTGGCTTGTAAAACCAGTTGACCTATTAGGTTCAAACGGAAAGGGAGACCGACCCCTTCTCAGTATATAAAGCAGCCTAGCTAGGATGTGGTAGCATGTACAGGCAAATCAGAACTCAAAACATAACGTTACTACCATTTCACAAAACACATCAACAAAGTAACAAGTAAAACTGTGGAAATCTTCAAAATTTATAAAAAAAGAATCCTGTCTTGATGACTTAAAATGCAATTCATGTGCATCAATACAATACTGTGAAAACTCAATTGAATTTGTTGAATACAATATTGCCAAATTAAGTAAGTCAGTTACCAATATTCTTCAATTGCCTCTCTTCTCTCACATCCACTATATATATGGATGTCCATGGTATTTCTGAAGCGCAGAACCAGCCAAAAGGCAGATGAGCACAGCAGAGGATCCACTATAATACACCATCTCTCCATTCATACCTCTGGAGACCACAAAGCTTACAAAACTGGACATCAATTTAAGGAGTCTAAAGCACCTAGCTCAGCCATCTGACTGTTTGAGGTGGTTCTAAAAAGAACAGCCTTGAGCAGCTGCAAAAATATAATCCCTCAGATCACTGATAAGTGGAAGAATGTGATGGCGGAAAATGAATTTTGAAGAAGAATTGTATCACGTGCATTTTTAAGCTTGGGACTCATCACAAAAACTCTGGTTACACTCATGCTTCAATGGAGGAGTTTTTTTGTACAGGATCCAACTAGTAGATGAGGAGTATGGAAACATGTAAATCTATAACAGATTTGTGTTGCGAAAGTTCTAACCCAGATCAGACAAAGAAGCTTTGTTTTCCTATCATGAGAAGTTGAGTAGCAAGTGTCCCTCCATACATCGATTTACGCTGTGAATCCAGGTCCTGTAACATATCTCTCTGTATATATCTGCACCCAAGAGAAGTGATAAAGGTATTGGTGAAGGTTTGCAATTTTATGGCAAGGTACGGAAGCCAATATTATACATACCTCTTTAATTGCAAACTCACAGCAGCAACATCAAAAATAAAAATAACTTAGAATAAGAATCCATTAACATTCCACTCTCTATATAACTCCTTGTCTGGCAGCCATCTTGTTGCTGTTCACAGCCGATAAGTTCATGTATTTAAATCTGTTTATTGGTATGAGAAATGAAGTTGTCAGTTGTGTACACACTGATTGATTGGACTGAGTGTATGTAAGGTAATTATTTTTTCAATAGTTGATTAACAGCAGTACTGAAAAATGGTTTCTTAAAGGATATGTTTAGCAGTCTGAGTGGGGGCGTACAACGTGAGTTGGTTGTGCAATCGGGGAAGAGTTTTGGGATAAATTCAATTATTTTAGGAATTTTCGGAGTTTAAGCTTACGTTGTGAGGAGGGTTTGGCGACCGCAACCTGTAACGGTGCAGGCACGAGACACTCCTCAGTTGACTGCTTCTGCGCTCAAGCGACTTGTTCCGCATCAAGCGCCATCAGGCGCAAGACATTCCTTGGTTGTCTGCTTCTGCGCTCGAGCGACTTGCTTCGCATCGAGCGCAGGCAGCTGAAAAGGCGCGAGTACCCCCAGGCTAATTGAATTCTCTCCAGCTGGGGGGGGGGTGAATCGTGCTCACAGCATTCAGCGCTCACAATATATTCTTTCAAATCTGGGATTCTAGCAATTCGGGAGGCAAGAGCAGAAAGGTTTATGTTGAAGTAATAAAGTTCGGTGTCCTACCTGTCCACGCGCAAAGCCGAATAGACGGATGTGGGCATAATTAGTTTATGAGCCGCCGTAAGAGCGTCGGATGACGCTGCGGCCATTTTGGATTGGGATAAAGGTAGGAATTTGGCTGATTGAATTGACGGCCATCTTTTGGGTACAAGAAAAAGGCGGAGACACAGTTTCTCCCTGTCAGTTCACATGGAGGGAAAGAGAGGAGCACTGATATTTGTGGTCCTGCCCTTTTGGTTGTGAGACAGTTTATTTCTAGGAATGTGGTTTGAAAAGTGATTAGAGAAAGTTATTTTGGCTTTGACAGTTTGTCAGAATGGAGACAGATAGTACGGTTGAGAAAAGTGTGGAGTACAGGGTGCAGGATTGTGTAAGGCTGTTTCTGTGTTGGCTAAACAGTTAGGGAAGAAAATAGAGGATTGCATGGGTAAATTAGAAGGAAGGTTTGGAAACAGTATAGAGGATGAGAAGTTATGGTCTGTGGAGGAGGTCGCAGGTGATGATATGGTTGGTGGAAGTGGTCGGAAAGTGACCCAAAAGCAGAAACATATTCACTGAGATAAGCTAAATAAGAAAAAAGGGGCCTTTAATCAGAAAGGCGAAAAGAGAGCAACTATAATAGAGTTGAATAGTAAGGCTATAAAGGCCGCAAAAGGACACAGATCAATTGTTTGTCAGGAGTCTTCCAGTAGTGGAGACATTGTGATTTCATGCTCATCCGATTTTACTGACGCTGAGGAGGAGAGAGAAAGGAAAAGGGTTAAAAGGAGAAAAGTGAATTGGATCAGACTAAAGATCCTCTAGGGGATTTCATGTTTGACCCACATACAATTCAGCACCCGCTCTCCTCAGTGGGTACCAGCAAAACACGTAGTGGAGTATGTGGAGTTCTGGATTAGGCAAGAAATGCCAAAAGAGGTTAGAACTAGACTCCGTTCAGAGTGCCCAAGACCTTCTCTGGCTAACAAGGCGGCGTTTAAGCCCGAGTTAGACGCTAAGATGATTACATTTTTTAATAAGTCTGGTAGGGATCCCAGAAGTTGTCTTGATAAAGGACTGAAAGGCTGTCAGAATTGCCTACTTGATGTTTTTGGACCATTGAAAAAAGTATTTGATTTATGCGAAGAGGCATACCTGCAGGAGTCTGTAGTGGATGTACTGGAACTGCGGTAATGGGTCCAAAGAGCAGTGTGTTTGTTAGGAAACACAAATGCTGCATTATGTGCAGAACGAAGGAAGAGTCTATTAATGAAAATAGACCCGAAGTTAGCTGAACTAGCAGGCAAGGAGTCCGGTCAAGAGGCAAATGATCTTTTTGGAGACGAGTTTGTTAGAGGAATGGCTCGCTATGCAGTGGCATTTAACTCTATTCATAAAGTTCAGAATGACATTAGGAAGATTTTTGGAGGGGCCGGGAGAATGCGGGGACGGTTCCCCGGCCGTGGTTTTGGAATCATAAGAAGTTATTTTTCACGTGGAATTAGACCCAGTGGGTATCAGACCTTTGGATCCAGTACATCCAGCTTCTATCCCCAGAGGCAGAGGGGAAGAGGAATATTTAGAGGAGAGAGAAGTACAAGACAACAAGGTATGTTTGGGAAAAGACCCTTTGTGTATTGTGGAAAACTTGGGTGGCAGACTCACCCATTTTTTAGACAGATGGAAGGAGATAACTTCAGACCCTTGGGTTTTACAAACGGTGAGTGGATATTTAATAGATTTTGTAGAGAGTCCAATCCAAATAAGGCGACCAAGGGCGTTGTGTTTTTCAAACAAGAAAGAAAAGATGGTAGATCAGGAAGTACAGGAGTTAGAAAGAAAGGGAGCCATAGAAAAAACAGTCAATGATTCAGCAGGATTTGTGAGCAATCTTTTTCTTGCAGAGAAAAATGATAAGGGCATGAGACCAGTGATACATTTGAAGGAATTGAACGATTGGGTGCAATACAATCACTTCAAAATGGAAGGGATTCATATGTTGAGGGGTCTCTGGAGAAAAGGGGACTGACTGACGTGGTTAGATCTGAAGGATGAATATCTGGCAGTCTCATGTTACAAACAAAGGAATTAGCTCAAATTTCAATGGAGAGGGATTATGTGGCAATTCAAAAGTCTCCCATTTGGATCGGCGTTAGCTCCTTGGTGTTTCATGATGGTGATGAGGCCAACAGTCGCTTTGTTGCGGAGGAGAGGAGTGAGGTTGATAGAATACTTGGATGATATCCTAATTATGTCACAGAGCAGAGAGTTGGCAGAGAAGCATACAACGCTTGCGGTCTGTGTGTTAGAGGATCTAGGTTTTGTAGTAAACAGGGAAAAGTCATGTCTGGAGCCTACACAGGAGACCGGTTTTTGGGTTTTCAGATTTGGACGTTGGATTGTATATTGAGATTTCCCATAGAAAAGGTAAAGCAGATTTGCAAAGAGATTCGGAGAATGTTGATATACGAGTGGATAACCTTGAGACAAATAGCCAGGGTATTAGGTCTATTGTCGGCATCCATTCAGGCAGTATTCCCAGCACCAATGCATTATCAAGCTCTCCAGAGACTGAAGACAAAGTTCTTGCACAGAGGAGTGAGATACTCACAGGAAGTACAGTTAGATGGAGAGACGAGAGAGGAGTTTAAATGGTGGTTGGAGAATTTGGAAGCATGGAATGGAAGGGCCATTTTCGGTCCTATACAGGATGTGGTGATAGAATCGGATGCCAGTCTTTAGGGCTGGGTAGCAAGATTGGGCTCGTTGACGACAGGGGGGAAATGGAAAGGCCTAGAAAAGGAGATGCACATCAATCATCTAGAATTGTTGGCATGTTCATTTACGATAAAAAGTTTCATCAGGGATCGTGTGAGAAGTTGTGTACTATTAAAGATGGACAACATCTCTGTTGTACGTTATGTCAACAACTTGGGGGGACCTCGATCCAAAGCTTTAGCAGATTTAGCAAGGGATTTTGGGCAGTTTTGTCTGAGCAGTAACATCATGATACAGGCTCAGTACATACCAGGAATGAACAATACTATCGCAGATTGGAATTAGAGAGAGTTATAGGATTTCAGCGATTGGATACTGAACAGGGAGGTGTTCAGGTTTATCAATGACAGATGGGGTCCGTTTATGGTGGATCTGTTTGCGAACTGAGTAAATACTCAAATAAATAGGTTTTACAGTTGGAGATCAGATCCAGAGACGGAAGCAGTGGATGCGTTCCTGCAGAATTGGAGCAAAATTCGGGGATATGCTTTCCCTCCTTTTGCTCTGATTCAGAGAGTATTATTGAAGGTGAAGAAAGAGGAAGCGGAAATGGTGTTAGTAGCACCTTTCTGGTAATCCCAGGTTTGATACCCAGATGCCATGGAGATGTTGATAGCCGACTCAGTACTTCTGCCGAATATTCCAGATTTGTTAGTGAGTGCAGTGGGAGACAGGCACGAGTTGGTTCTGCAGGGGCAGTTGCGGTTGATGGCTTAGTTGATTTCGGGAGAGCCTGGCAGGTGTCAAGGTTATCGTTGGAGGCTTCAAAACTCATTAAGGACTCATGGGCTCCAGGGTCTTCCAAGGCATACAGGTTGGCCCGGAAAAGATGGGTTTGTTGGTGTGTTTCGAGTCGTTTGGATCACATATCAGCACCTTTGGTAGATGTGGTGAATTATGTAACAGAGGTCTTCGAGGAAGGAATGTCGTACAGTTCAGTGAACATTAATAGGTCGGCAATTTCTGCTGGGCATGAATTGATAGATAGTTTACCAAAAGGACAGCATGATGTAGTGAAAAGATTGTTAAGGAGTGTAAGGTTAAAGGCCCCCCCCAGGGCCTAGGCATTCGTCTTTGTGGGACGTGGATGTTGTTCTTTAGGACTTAGCAAGTTGGTCGGAGAATGAGTTTCTAGATTTGAAAAGACTTTCTTTGAAATTGGTTTTGCTTCTTTGTCTAATTCCATTTAGGAGGGTCTCGGATGTTAAGGCATTAGAGGTCTCGGGACGAAGATATTTGCCAGAAGGGGTTTGTGTCAATATTACTAAGAGAACAAAAACAATGTCCCGAACTATTTTTTATCTGAATTTGGATGAATGAAGAAAGTTGTGTGTGGTGAGATGTTTGCATGAATATGAAAGAAGAACAGAGAGTTTAAGTGACGTCATGGATGCACGACTGATAATTTATTTCAAGAAACCTTACAAAGCAGGGTCTACACCTACTTTGGCTAGGTGGGTGAGAGGGGTTATGAAGAGAGCAGGAATAGATCTTGCTAAATTTGGGGCACATTCTGCTAGAGTGTCTATGGCATCCAAAGCATATTTGTTAGTCAGTGGATTGACTGGTATTTTAGCGGCAGCAGATTGGTCATCAGAATCAGTTTTTAATTTATTTTTATTTCAAACCTGTTGATTGTGCAGTTAGGAATATTATGGCAAGGCTTTAAACATGCATAACATTGGCCTCCATGCCTTGCCATAAAATTCAGATTTTCCACAGCTGGGGTGGGTAGAAAATCATGATTTTTATTAAAGACACGGAGGCTGATATTATCCCGCCCTATAAATTCTCACTCTGTAAAATGTTTTTGGTTTATTTTCAGGAGGAGATTACAGGAAATAAACATGAAATGGTGGAGAAGAAAGAAGTTGTTCTAGTTGGTTGAGATTTGGTTATTTTATGAGTGTTCATCGAAGTTGGACAATTAAGCTTGTTCGCAGCAAAAGAAGGAAGATGGCTTCCAGACAAGAAGTTATATAGAGAGTGGAATGTTAAAGGATTCATATTCTAAGTTCTTTTTATTGTTGATGTTGCTGCTGTGAGTTTGCAATTAAAGAGGTATGCCTAATATCAGCGTCCGTGTCTTTAATAAAATCATGATTTTCTACCCACCCCAGCTGTGGAAAATCTGAATTTTCTTCAAGAATTTAGCCCTCAATGCATCCCGCCTTACCCAATTGGAAACAAGTGACAAATACTCTATTGGTTTATGTGTTAAGAAATAAAATGTAAGCATTTTGCATATTTAGCAGCACAAAAACATAAAAAAAAGGCAGTAAATATATCCGGTCAAAACATTTTTATCCAGTGTAACCAATCCCTTTCTGTAACTGAAAAATTATGCTTCTAGTAATGTCAGATCTTTATATATTAAAGAGTTTCACGAGCACTTCTTGATAACTGCCTCTAAAACCTACATTTGTTAGCCAAGGTAAATGGAAAATTGTGACAACTATCTTTTTGTGTCATTTTCAACTAATTACAGGGGAAGCCATACCATTCCTACACATATTTCTTTAATATGTTAGTCTGACTGCGCAACCTGAAAGTGGCTGAGCTCATCACGCATGCGTACACTATAAAATTAAGCATGCTTAGTAACATTTCATTTCCTTAGGAGGGCATTGCTTTTAACCTTTCTCTTCCTCCAAAAATTGCTCCACACCAAACTACCTCCTGATCTGACAATCACCTGCCCTGTGGACCATGCCTTATGTTGTGCCTACTGCTAGTAAATTATTTTCGTTCAGGAAGTGCTTCACAATGTTTCTGCTGACAACCTCCAATGGTTGCAATTTTAAACCTGCTCCCATCATATTGCTTCAAGGTTGTAAATCTTTTTCTCCCTAGACCCAAAAGCAGCTATTGCCTGGTGGAATCTTTCGCTGTATCGCCCTCTACACCCACCCGTTTCCTGCAGAAAGATCCCGTAATCTTACATCCTTCATACCAGGCCCTGCGTGGTACTGTTGTCAGGAAACTGTAATCACTATTTAATGTGCTTCCAAGTCCTAAAGCCACACTACCTCCAGACCTTATTCCACATCATACGTGCTGCTAAGTTACATCTCTCTACCAGTAAACTCAAACCTGCAACATACCTGCCTCCAAGTCGGCATTGGAAATGACGAAGAAATCAATAACTCTGGAGGTGAAGTCAAAGGCTGTCTGTTGGTTGCCATGGATGACAGAGATGCTGTGCCGGTCTCCATAGCTGGCCCGGGGCATCCCCCCCTGGAACACAATATATGGAGGCCTGGAAGAAACAGCAGTTAACAACTTTACTATTCTCAACAGCTGAAGAAAAATGAAAAAAATATCAGTCACCAAGATCCTACACACATGCAAACATACACACGCTCGACCCAAGTATGTGTATACACACACCTGCACGCACGCAGGCACACACAAATGTGTGCACCGACAGAACATACATACACAGAGAATATCACTGGGGACGGAGAATAACTGCCAAATTCTCAGCAGTGACCCACTGGACACCCACCTCGCGATGCTTCACCCTGAAGGCCAATGACTAACTGGGCAACAAGACTGATAATTTGTCTAATCCTGCAGGTGATCCTTTCACAGAGGTCTGCGAATGAATGAGCCCTAAAAAGTTACTTTTCCCACCCACAGGGCATCCCATCCTAGTGCATAAAGCAACACGATGGAATACACCTTTAGCTGATTACAGCTCAACTACCCCACGCGCAGTTACTTCAGACAGAGAGCCGACCATCTTGAACAAACACTGCCATTACTCCACCAATTGTACTTAATGATAGAGGTAGAGGACCGCCGCTTATTGCACTTCAGTGACTATCAGAAACAGTAGGACCACCACACACACTCCGTTCTCACCCTTCATACACAACCACCCAAAAGGTCAGAATTGGGCCAAATTCCAACACCTACCCCTTCCTCGTGGTCTGCCAGCAGATCTTGGGGATGGCCTTGCAGGGAAAAGGACCTGCCAAGAGAAGACAGTCATATTCACTGGTGCAAGGGGGGCATTCTTCTCTTGGTGCAGTAAAACTAAGATTCTACATTGAGATAAAAAGTAAGCAAGTACAGATGCCCAAACTCTGCTTATACCATTTTACACTAGTTGAAAGTAAATAGGCAAACCTACAATCTGCGTCTTCCTCCCCATCCACAATTTGCCTACAGTAGATCTTTGCTATTAAAAAATTCTCCAAGTCATCAGTATGATTAGATAGTGTAAACTTCCTGCAACCTCCGAGAGAATAAATGAAAAAAGCAAAAGTGAACCAAAGAAAAGTTCCAGTCTTACAATCCTCCCCATTGCTAGCTTCTGAATAAAAAGTGATATTTTTTTTTTTTATGAAGGTGGGGTGTCCACAACTATCTACTAGGTAAGAGACACCACTACTGATCAAACCAGTTTCACTGGTTATGAAGTGCTGCATGTAAATATTAATTTCAACTAAGCCACATCCTGGATAATACTGGTATGCGAGGAAAGGGCATTAAATCAGAAATAAGGGCCATTACATAGTCAGCCCAATACTGACTTTGATAACCCTACTGACCAGCAGAACAGATGAAGCTTTTAAGTTTCACGCTGAAAAGAGAAGTGACATGTTCTTTCTGGCATCTGTGAGCTAATCTACAATCTACCTATCCTGCTTTGTGAACCTTTAACACAAATAAAAAAACCATTGTTCGCAGCTGATTCACAAAGGCAAACTAACAGCAACCAATGTAAAATAGACTGAGAAGGCGATACTGGCATGAAAGTACACAGACAAATTAACATTTCAAAATAACGCCTACAGAGTGCCATGCAGATTGGGATGAAGTAGAACTGAGATAGTACCAGACTTACATGTAGGTACTAAAATACGTAGAGCAACCAACAACAAATGAACATTCCCTCACTTGGATTGAGTACATTAAGCACAAGGAACTGAACTTTATCTGGACTTTCGTAGATTGGCAGCTACTCATTTGAATAACAAAGGGATTGGGGACCCTGTAAGAAACATCTGATCCAGCGCCATGCTTGTTTGTGCTTGGTGACGCATTCTGAAATTGCTTTTCATTAAGTGCCATTTCCGCTACCAAGGGGTAAAATCTGGCAGGCGGTGGCATCCCTTCAAAGTACAATGTTCAGTATGGATCACAATGCTTTCATGCATTAATGGAATCCATTCCAGAAAATAAAACCAGTTTAGGATTAATAATTGCCAAACTGCTAAGGACTGGAAAAGATCCAGGTCCAGAAGTGAGATCCAGGTTGCTCTTTGAAATGCTAGGTTGCTTATTCTTTCCCATGAATAATCATCAGGAAGCCCTAGCCATTACTATACCCAGCATTAATGCTGGCCACAGGACGGAAATGCTAAACTTCTCATGTGAGGAGACACATTGTGCTTTGAGCTGCTGTGCCTGCGAGGAAAATAAGCGCTTGTTTCTTGTTTCCAATGGTCTGCTACAGTTCAAACCAGCTTTACTGACATCCTTCTGGGCCTTTCCTGACATAAGTAAGTAAATAAAGTTTTTTTGCATAGTTAATAAAAACCATTGCATACAGCTAATAGAAATAGTGAATATTACAATTATAGCAAGTAAACCACATAAAACACACTGTTTACATTTATCCATAGAATGTCCATTCTAAAAATCTATACAATTGAATGACTTGTGTGAGAGTCAGTTTATGGCCGTATGTGGCTTGTTTCTTGTTGTGCTTGTTTTGAGCTCATCCACGTGTTCGTGCAAAGGAGCGTTTCTGTCACTGCACAAAAGGTATTTTGATGTTCCAAATTGACGCTCAAATACTTGTATGTGGCGGACTACTATGGTTTTAAATAAGTTCAACTCCAAGCCTTGCTAGTCCGTGGTTTTTAATGCGTTCATGCTACGTTGCAGGCCGATTGGTGCTTGGCTCAAGAGAACAATATCATCGGCATACTGCAAGCATCATATTTTCTCTGTTGCCAAAGTAGGGGGATGCCTTTCCTCTTGTGGGAGGTGACTTTCGAAGTCTGCAAGGTATAAATTTAACAGGCTTGGGTCTAGCACGCATCCCTGTTTGAGGCCATTCATTGTGTCGATTTTTTTCGTGACTCTACTGCCATTTCCTATTTTGACCTGAGCCCAGGTTTTTTTATACAATGCTATGATTTCCCTTAGCTGATTTCTTGGGATGCACCATTCTACCAATTTTGCCCAAAGGCGGCCACCTGGGACCTGGTCAAAGGCCGATTTGAGGACAACGAAACATGCAAACAGCCGGGTTTTGCACAGTTTTGTTTTTCAGGTGAGTTCTGTTAAGTTTGTGAGCGTTTTTGGTATCAGGTTGTTTTCGTTTTACCCATGATTGCAGGTCTTGGAGTGAACAAGACGCATATAGCTTTGCTTTGACGTCTATGAGCGCAATTAACCCGCAACTGCTTGGCAAGCAAAGATGCTTCCTTTCCATGAATCTGGTATGATGTTAGTGCGAAAGATTTGATAGAAGAGGGAGGCCAAGTAGCATGCCTACAAAGCAATTTCCTACTTGAAGAGTGCATTGGGCAGGCTGTTAGGACCCACAGCTCCTTCTACCTTCAGTTTCTTTAGGATTTGTTCTAGTTGTTTGACATTAGTCATTGGCGCCGCGTTTTTCTAGTGGTTGCGGATTATAATCTGGTTTTCTGCGCGGTCCGTTTGATCGCTGTAGGAAGTGGGTTCTTGCTTTGCCTCGTTTGTCTCCTGCTGTCTTCTAACTATGACAAGATTTGGGTTTGTTTGTTTTGGCTGACCTTGCCCTTCCGGTGGTTGGCTGGCAGGGCCTACATTTCGCAAAAGTGGGCTTCCCAGACTTTATCCGCAATCCCCGCGTTTTGATGTCCGTCCTTTCCCATTACCCACACATTTATCACTTGCCAGAATCCTTTGTGGTTAGGAAATTAGCTTCTTTCTTATTCCTTCTTGAAAAATTATTTTTGCTTTCCAGCACTCCCTTGTGGTTATAGTATTCTCATGTTTCTCAGTGGGTTTTTTCGGCCTATGCCTTTCTTTACATCCGATGTTAGTCTTCTAACTTCACTTGTAATTTGTGCTTTTAACTTGAGCAACCCGCTGGTATACCAGCTTTGCTTTCCTGTTCCCCTTGTTGCGTTACTTCCTTCTTTATTCATGTATGGTACCGTTCTGGCTGGAAATTTTGACAGTAGGGGCGTGATTAAAATTTCCCAGGCCTTTTCACATTGCCCTGCTCCTGTTTTTACTTCTTCTGGTTTTCCTTTGCAGCGATAAACCTCTGCCATTATCTTTTCTATCCCTGGGCCATTACATTTTAATCTTTTTAGGTTGTAGCTGACTGGTGTGGAGACTAACCAATTTGCGGTACTCAACTAATGGAACTTGCTTTCGATGCTGATGGTTTATGGGAAGTGGTTACTCTCTGAATGGGCGATGATTTGAAATAGGCTCACCAGTGAGAACGCTTCTTCGAATATTAGCGTGTAGTCTATTATTGATTTTATCCTGCTGCTGAGGAAGATTATTGATGCTAGGGTATCCTCCATTATGTTGCCATTTAGTATCTTTAAACCTTGTTTTTCCAGCTGCTTTCGTGGGTTAATGGAATTAAAGTGATTACCTCATTTTTAGGTCTCGCCTAGCGTTGCTGCGCACATGCGCAGGTCGCTCGTTGAGATTTAATGCAGATGAGTACTTTTACAAAAGGGCTTTAAGCCCCACCCCTCATTTCCATTGGCTGGCGTCACCATTTATGCTAAACGGTGGCCAGCCATTGGAAAAGAGCTATGTATGTTGCCTCCCTTTGGCTTTTTGGGACGGCCCACTTGGACTGGCTCGCCTGCTTTCCGTTCGTCGTAAACGTTTTCTCATCTTTATGGGGCCATGTGTTTCAAACACATGGCCCCATAAAGACAAGAGATCCGGCTGCAGCGCGGTCCTCTTTTCACTTTCGGGACCGCGCTTGGCCCCCCGCGAGCTCTCCAGGCTGCTCTCGGGTACCCTCCTCCACCCGGCCTCACTTCCTCCCTGCTTCTTCCTGTCCTGCGACGGCGCTGACCGCAGCTCGGGTGTGCTTGGCATCAGCTGGAGGTAAGGCTCGGCGGTCCTCGTGCATCAGTGTTGTGGTGCAGCCTCTTAACCTTTCATCCCCTCTCTGCTCTTCAGCCTCTTCTTGCATTCCTAGCCGCTCTCGGGCTCCTCGCATTGTTTGTGGGGGCTGCTCTCCTGGCGCTTGTGAATATTTCCAGCAGTAAACCACGGACACACCTGGCTAGTAGTGCTCGCGCGCCCTGGGTCCGTCCTCTCCATGCCAGCTGGTCTCGGGTATTGCGTGACTGCTTCAGACGTCCAATCGATTTATTTCTATTTCAATAGAATTATTCATTTCATATATTGCCGCTCGCTATAACACGGAAGAATGCCTTAAAACTCAGCGCTGAGACTGCTAGCCATCAAAGTGACGTGCCGCCTAATAAACTCCTTTCCTGCTGCTGACTGACAGACGTGCAGTGCTTTACTTGGGGCGGGTCCTGCCGGTGTTATAAAAAGCACAGACATTAAAATCGCTCCCTAACCACAACACAGGCCGGAAACTGCAGTGGCCTCTGTTGTAATCTTTGGACTGCTTTACGCGTCCCGTGTGTTTACATTGGCAACACCTCTCTGACATGGGACGAGTCACATCAATAAAGTATTTCTGGCTCGCGTACATACAGTTTTAGCAGTGCGCGCGGCAGATTAGGAGCTAAAACCTGCAGGGAGTACAGCGAGGGGGTTCGGCAGTTCTCTCCCCGCACGGTGTAAAGTACAGGGACTGCGTGCAAACTGTCCCAGCCTCGCAGGAAGTACGGAAGGGACTCCGTGTTCCCGGCTCTTCGGGCCCCAGCCCTGCAGGAAGTACACTAGAAGTGCAGGGGCCCCTCGCCCAGCTGTGCAGGGAGTCCAGTGAGGAGCACAGCCCAGCATTCCATTGCACAGCCATGCAGGGGCTGCAGAAGTGTTTATATGCGGGGAGTACACCGGTGACTATAAACTATCAAAGGATGCAGAGCGGAGCGCACAGTAGGGGACTCTAGGCATTGCCACCCCAAGCTCTGCATGGAAATCAGCGGGGGCCATGACACTGCATGAGACCCACAGAGCTGCCCCATAGCACTATGGGAGAGGAGAAGGGCTTTGAAGAATACACCAGGCTCTGCTCACAGTTATTTTTACATATAGCGCGATCTCGACCCGAAAGTATTGGGGTGCTTTATGTGAGCACCAGTTACGTTATGACACATTAGTTTTTTGAAGGCACGGGGGAGATTAAGTGATTTGCCCAGAATCACAGGATGTTGAGCCGACGCCGAGACTCGACCCCGGTTCCCCAGCGCCAAAGTATGCAGCTCTGGCCGTTACGCTGCATCCTCTCCACCTCACGGTACAAGAAAGTCTTGTAAAGTAAAGTGAAAGAAAAGCTCAGATATAGGGGGCAGAAAAACACACGTGTACGTCACCAGATGATACACAGCTCATAAAACAACACTACCCACAACACAGACCGGAAACTGCAGTGGCCTCTGTTGTAATCTTTGGACTGCTTTACGCGTCCTGTGTGTTTACATTCGCAACACCTCTCTGACATGGGATGAGTCACATCAATAAAGTATTTCTGGCTCGCGTAGATACAGTTTTAGCAGTGCACGCGGCAGATTTGGAGCTAAAGCCTGCAGGGAGTACAGCGAGGGGGTTCGGCAGTTCTCTCCCCGCATGGTGTAAAGTATAGGGACTGCGTGCAAACTGTCCCAGCCTCGCAGGAAGTACGGAAGGGACTCCGTGTTCCCGGCTCTTCCAGCCCCAGCCCTGCAGGAAGTACACTAGAAGTGCAGGTGCCCCTCGCCCAGCTGTGCAGAGAGTCCAGTGAGGAGCACAGCCCAGCATTCGATTCCACAGCCATGCAGGGGCTGCAGAAGTGTTTATATGCGGGGAGTACACCGGTGACTGTAAACTATCAAAGGATGCAGAGCGCACAGTAGGGGACTCTAGGCATTGCAACCCCAAGCTCTGCATGGAAATCAGCAGGGGCCATGACACTGCATGAGACCCACAGAGCTGCCCCATAGCACTATGGGAGAGGAGAAGGGCTGTGAAGAATACACCAGGCTCTGCTCACAGTTATTTTTACATATAGCGCGATCTCGACCCGAAAGTATTGGGGTGCTTTATGTGAGCACCAGTTACGTTATGACGCATTAGTTTTTTGAAGGCACGGTGGAGATTAAGTGATTTGCCCAGAATCACAGGATGTTGAGCCGACGCCGAGACTCGAACCCGGTTCCCCGGCACCAAAGTATGCAGCTCTGGCCGTTACGCCGCATCCTCTCCACCTCACAGCGCTCCCCAGTCACTCAATGACACTGGGACTTCGGCTTTTCCTCCCCAGCCCTGAAGGGGGCGCAACAGGAGGTGCACAGGGACTGCACCTGCTCCTATGGTCCATAGGGTGACAATAGCAGGGGCAGCCAACTGAGGTTGCGCCCCCATGCTGAATGATGAGAAAGGGTCAACCTCTTCAGTGTCCTAGATTGTCACCCCACGTCATGAAGCACTTGCCAAGTGACGTCACATCCGCGGCGGCGTAGAAGGGAAAGCCTAGCTTCGGGTAAACCATGACGATGCTGCAGCGAGATAAGCAGCGGGCCGCAGTCACTTCTTCCAGCCCTGCACAGCCATGTAAGGAGCGCAGAGTTCTCTCCGGCGGGAACTTTCCACACCCCTCTTCCACTTGACTCCGATACCACTGGCAAACTCTAGAGGAAAGGATGACTCTGCTGGTCGCTCTACCTGTGTTTGTGCCGCAGTTCTCAGGTCTCCTTTGAGGCTTGTCTTCTTTCTGTTCCCGTAATTATCTTCCCTTGTGCTCTCATAAGCACGTCCTTCTCCTCCCGCTGCCTTTCTTGCTCTTCCTTCCTGCAATGCCCTCGGTCTCTCCGAAATGACCAGCTCTGGCTTGTTTTAATCTGTCAACAATGTTGCAACTCTTCTATTCCCACATTTATTTCACTCATACGTGCACATACCCACAATTGGAGGCATATTGAGCTTTAGTGCAACAAACAATCTGGGGTATCGCTTCTATTGGTGCACCAGGTGAAGTTGCACCAGGGCCCAGCGGCCTTAGGGGCCCACTGAACCCTGTTATTACTGTATTTTATAATTCAATCTAGCAGCCATTTCCTTTTTTGTACTAGGGCCCATGGCACACTGCATAAGCTACTGCAAACAATGCACTTACTTAAAAAATATTAGCACTTTAGTTCCTGCACAGGCTGCTGTTTAAGCTTTGCTAGGAAATCTCATTCCTTTGAAAACTCCTTAGTGGCCAAAATGATTGGACACGCTGCTGTGAAGGAAGGCATGCAGAGCCAATCAAAAAGAGACTGACTAAGTTATTTTGTATCTTAAAAAGCATCGGACAGACAGAAAAATAGAGGTTGTGTGCCAATATAATTAAAACAAGCATTTGCAATGCAATAGGTCTCGCATTTGCAAAAGTTTGAGCTATTGGCATTGTAAATGACAAACCTTTTATCTATGTGTTGGTTTTGAAAATTTGAGCTATTGGCATTGTAAATGACAAACCTTTTATCTATGTGTTGGTTTTGAAAACAGATAAATAAAAGGCATTGTCATTTACAATGCCAATAGCTTAAACTCTCGCAAATGCGAGACCTATTGCATTGCAAATGCTTGTTTGTTACTCTAGATGCGGTTTATATTGAAGTCTCCAAAGATGATGAGGAGCGATTGTTGGTGTAGGTTCTGTAATGTCTTTATTAGCTCGATCACGGTTTCCATCCTTTCCTCCTGGTCTGCTTTGCATGGGTGAATGCAAACGTTTATGAGGAGGAGCAGCTTCAAGAGTAAACTGCTGCTTTTGCTTTCTAGCTTGGTTACCTGTATCCAGTTTACTCCTGAGTCTATATTTTCTAGCGTCCAGTTGTATTTTGTCGAGGAGTATGTACAGAGGACCCCCAGAGGGTGCCCGTAATTTGGGGTCTTTTCGGCTGGAGTGTGATGTTCCACATAACTTAATATGGGTGTTGGCTTTAAGCTCCAGGTTTCCTGTGTTAAAATTATGTCAATTTTTTGTAGAAACGTCACTGTGTCTCCATCTTGCAGCAATTTCTCGAAGCCATGAGTGTTCCAGGAGCAGATGTTAATACGGGCCTGCTCTTGCATGGAGAGGTTACGATCAGGATCAGTTGATATCTGGGTTGTTGAAGATCTATGACCAGGGAGAGGTGTGGCGCAGCGGCCAGAGTGGCTGACTCCAGAGCGTGGGGCTCACGGTTCAATCGCCGGCGGCAGCTCAGCACAGCATTATGTGACTCTGGACAATAGCTCACTGAATCTCCCCGACGGCCCCCAGCGCCTTGAAACCTTAAGGGGTGATATGTTCGCACTTTACAAATATGGATTTTAATATTGATTATTCCTGGTTTGATTCCACTATGGGATCCTGATGGCGCTGCTGGACCTGTCCAGTAGGGCCAGATACTGGGAATTTCACTATTGTAAATTTTTGGTAATTTGTCAAGGATTGCTATGCTCCTGTCGCCCCCCTTGGATCCGAGTGTTTTACTGCTGCTACAGTTTGATTATCGGTTGTATTAATTGTGGCTTTGGACAACAATGGACCTGGATAACGTTGTAGCTCGATCCCACATTGCTGAAAGGTTTCCTGCTGGGCACGAACTTGGTGCACGAGTTCTGCTGTAGCCCATGTTGTTACCATTGCTTCTCTATTTCTTATGGAAGGATGTGGTTTGAATTCTCTTGCTAGTAAGTGTGAGAATTTGATGTGTGCCAGCTCTCGTATTTCCTTAGTTAGTTTCATGATCACCCCTCTGTTCAATATAGGTGGGAATCAACCAGAGTTTAGTGCTTTGTTGGTCCTGCGTCACTGCTTGGATCTGGACCCCCTGTGGCGCAGAGGGTGCCTGTCCTTGTTCCTGCTGAGGCGCGCCATGCTGTGTGTGTTGACCCTGTGCCTTGACCTGCTGTGAGACCTTAATGTTACATGTGTCTTAGAGTATCTGGCATTCCTTCTCATCATTACACCATTACTGTTCTCTTTACGAGTGTGCAGATTTTTTGCTCTTTGTTACTGTTGGTTTGGATTCCTTATATACGTTAATTGAATTGTTTTTGGTTTCTTCATCGTTCCGATGTGCTATTATTCCTGACCGTGTATCCGCCAGCCTTTGTGCTGTGTCGCAGCTCATAGGAGGTCTTGTTAGTGTTTTTGTCACGCTATTCTGAGTGCAGATAGAGCTTAAAACAGTTACTGACCCCTGGATGCTGTTAGGGGCTCTATCAGTTGCAGCTATTTCGTCATGCTTTGGTTCCTCTGGGTTGGCCTCCGCTTTTACTTTGGGCAAATATCTGCAATATGTTTTTTTGCTGGAGCCCTTTGTATTTCTTGCAGATTTTCCTTTGCCTTTTCCTTTCCTTTTTGGTAAGGGTCCGTCCTTTCCTTTCCTTTCAGTTTCCTCAAGTGCGATTTCTAAGACTTCTCCCTCTGGTTTCTCATATGCTGGAATATCCCTGCCGTTTCCTGAAGTTCCAAGTTGCCTTCGCTACTGTTGTTGTCTGCGGGATTTGTATGACATTTTTTAAGTGAGGTCGAGAGTGGGATACCCACGATTGCTTGTGTATCAATGGAGGGTACTGCTTTTCTTAAATCGTATTCTAAGACCCGAAGTCTCTCCTGTGGTCTGGTTGATTGTATTCTTACTTCCTACAGGATATCGTTCAGGGTAGATGGAAGAGCCTGGAGATAGTTCCCTAATCTTACACATTAACAGGGAGCTTGTTGTATGCAGTTGTGATTTTGGGCTCTCTGAATCAGCTCATTGAGCGCTTGCAGTTTCTTGTCTATGCCAACTATGTGTACTGCCAGGAAATTAAGGAGGTCAACCTGTATTTCCTGTTTGTCTGCTTGATGTCGGATTGCCAAAGACATTGTCTCCATTGTGATTAGGCGTGCCCCCCATGTATCTGCTGAATCCGCAGTGTTTGTGGCTTCGGCTACTGCTTCCGAGCCTGGAGTCCCGGTCTCTTTCCCTTGGAGCAGTTATTGGAATCTGGAAGCATCTTGATTGGGCTTAGTGAAGGCTTTGCCTCGTAGGAGAACTTGTCCTTTACTGGCGAGCTACTGCTGTGGATCAGGAAAGGGCTCAAACTTACTGGTAGTATCCTTCTGAAGGTTTTGCTCAGTAGTAAAGGTACAGGTTTTTTTGATTGAATTTGCCTCTTCGCTTTACATAGTTGATGATGTTTCCGTGAATTCAATCAATGGAGGATTCTGTGTTTCGAGGTTCATAAGCTGACCTTTGCTGTTAGCTCCACTTGCATCTTGCGCTCCCCCGCCTCGGTCCACAGGGTTCAGGCCGGGGGTAGCGCTAGCTTCGCTAGTTGGGCTATTAGCTTTTTTTCTCGTAGGTGCGATCTGAAGCTCAGTCTAGATTGGTTTAGTGTTTACCAGGAATTGACTGGGATAGCTGCAGTCAGGCAGCGGCTTTCGTCTTGGTTTTCCCTGCTGCGATCAAGGCAGGGGGTGCGTTCCCTTGGCTGTGAACGTCAGACCCTGGCCCCACCTGGATCGGTCAGCCCATGGTTTACTGATCCTAGGATTGCTGCCAGGGCCAAAGGCAAGGTGGGGAAGGCGTGCAGAAGCTGGGCTGGAGCAGTGAATTAGCGCAACAATGATTCTGCCCCGTTAGGGGGCGTCTGGAGGGGCTGGGGCCAGGGGCCCGGGTCAACGGGTTCAGGGGGCCTGGAGCCCAAGCCTCCATTTGCCCGGTCAGCGCTGGTGCCACCTTCTCCCCGTGAGCCATGAGTCGCACCACGGGGCGCTCGTGTTCTGGCACCTGCCTGATGTAACGGGCCTGCTCAGTGGGGCTCAGGATGGGGAGCACGAGCAAACCAGCTGCTTTCAGCCGCCTGCCCACCTACTCCAGCTCCTTGGCTCCTCCAACCGCTTCTAATCTCCACCTGGTCGTGCTTCCGCATTGCTGCTCGACTCTGCACTCGAGTAGGCTCGCTGCGCATGATCGCAAGCCAGAAAGGTTCCTGACATACGTGTTCTCTAGATGACATCCCAAAGAATCAACATACCGTGTTTGTGATTCCCTTGGCTACCTGCCCATTCCTGGGATGTTGGCAGAACTCTAGGATACAAACAATCTCCTGAGTGGGGTAGATGAACTGCTCTACCGTCATAATGAGGCGGACACTGTGGGAGAACATCCTTCTGGTTTCATAATAATAATAAAAAAAGAGGCATTCAGAACATGAAGGAAAAGAGTTTCCCTTACATCCTGAATTGTTTTGTTTTTCAGTCTCTTTGATGAGCAGAGTGCACAGCAGTACCTCTGATTGCTATACGAGTGAGATCACCAAGCAGGGACTCGTTGTGGAAGACCCTTGGTATGGGCAAATGATCCCACTCCTGCATTCTTGGAGGAAAGCCCACAGGAAGCAGGGGGGGGGGGGCGAGAGAGAGAGTGTGTGTATATTACCTACTGGCGATAGTCAGTGACATCACTGATGACATCGCAAATCACCTCACTGATGACATCATCAAAAGAAACACTCACACACCCACTCACACCCCCATACAACCTCTTGTATGCCCACTCACACACCCACACAACCACTCACATACTCATTCACAGACCAGTCGGGGCCCGTCCCCTGCCAAAGTGGCGGGGCAGGCCGGAGGAGGGAGCTGAGGGAGGGAGCTGGGGGAGGGTGGGGGGTATGTGGGGGGGTTGGTTCGGGGGACAAATAAAAAAATAAACATTCCTGATCACCGCCGCCGCCTCCGCCGTCCGCTCCATCGCACTCTTTCTGATTCTGGGGCAGGCTCCAAGACTGCACCGCGGCCAATCATGACGCTGCAGGAAAGCAGCATCAGGATTGGCTGGAGCACTATGACTTTGCGCTCCCAGGCAGACTGGGAGCCGGTGCCTGCTTTCTCCAGCCTCAGCAAAACAGCTGGGGCTGGAGAAAGCTTCACTGCGCATGAGATGTTTGACTGGCCTAAAACGGCCGGCCAAACACCTCGTGCAGTGAAGGGATAAGGGAGTGCACTACCACTCCCCCACCATAGTGTCATCACCCTGGACCTACCCCAAAGACTCGTCAGAGTCCTGGGGGCAGGTCCATGGGGATTAAAATAAAACTATAATAAAACGGGTTAGAAACCAGTTTTATTATAGTTCTATTTGTGGGTGGTGGCAGGGGGGGCGTTGCTCCTCTGACCTAATGGAGGGGCCGCCGCTCTCACAGACCCATACCAATTCTCACAAACTTACTTACTCCTGCATAGAGTCACTCACAACCATTCACTTACCCATACAGCTATTCATATAACCAGTTACTCACTCATACAGCCACACACTCAGCCATACAGCTAATCGCACACCCACTTAGACACCTACACAGTCTCTCACACACCCACTCACTCCTTCAGCCTCTCAACACAGCCATATAAGCAGTCACACACCCACACAAACACTTATATACCCATTTACACATCCATACATTCACTCACACATCCGCTCACTCACCCATACAGCCATTCACACAGCTACTCTCCACACAGACACTCTCCAATGCAACCACTCACATACCAACTCACTTAACCAAACACCCACTGAAACAGCTACTCACTCACCCAGACAGCTACTTACACGCCCAGTCATTCACTCATTCAGCCATTCAGACACCCACACACTCACACATACAGTCACTACATAACCACTTACCCACCCATAGAGCCACTCACACCACCACTCACTCACCCATACAGCCACTGACACACCCACTCACTCATCAAAACAGCCACTCACACAGCATCTCACTCACCCACACAGCTACTCACACACCCACACAGCTACTCACACACCCACTTATACATCCATACAGCCACTCAGACCCGCATACACACAAAGATAAATACAGTCACACAGCCACTCACATAATATATGTTAGAAGCAGTATCATTCAGAAGTGCACCTAGTACAGTAATTTAACTTTTGTAGTAGGTTAGTATATATGTTTAACACTCAAACTCTTAGAAAATACTTACACTCACTGGATGAGGTCATCAGTGATGTCATTAACCATGGCATGAGTGATGCAGTATGTGAAGTTATAAGCAGTGCATTGTGGGGGCGTAAGTTATAGTTAGCACAGGTAACTATAACTGCTGAATTATACTGGTTTTGTACGAGAAGAATCTGAGCCTAACTATAGCATCCCTGTAACCTTTGGTCTTTTTCAGTGAAAATATATATATATATATATATATATATATATATATATATATATATATATATCTATCTATCTATCTCCAAGAGTACCCAACATACAAGGAGCACTCGAACAGCAGCCACAAGCATCAAGCCTTTAATGGTATGCGCACATCCAGCACCCCGATTCTAAGAGCAGCTCGACCGCCATTAATGCCTGACGCGTTTCTGGAGTATCTCAACCCCTCCTCAGAGGCTTCGGCAGGTCGAAAAAGCGCGGGACACCACCCCGTCATTAGAATACTAAATAGTACGCCCTGGATGGGCAGTCTGGGATTTGTAGTGTCCATAATAATTCCACAGATGGTTTAGCGCGCACTAGCATTCCGAGGCCCATTGAGGGCTTGCTACTTTTGCCAGCAGTAATCAATAGCGCTAACCATCTGTGGAATTATTATGGACACTACAAATCCCAGACTGCCCATTCAGGGCGTACTATTTAGTATTCTAATGACTGGGTGGTGTCCCGCGCCTATTCGAACTGCCGAAGCCTCTGAGGAGTTGAGATACTCCAGAAACGCGTCAGGCCTTAACGGCGGTAGAGCTGCTCATGGAATCGGGGTGCTGGATGTGCGCATACCATTAAAGGCTTGATGCTTGTGGCTGCTGTTCGAGTGCTCCTTGTACGTTGGGTACTCTTGGAACTTTTTATTAAACGCGGCTACCCTGCCGCGGAGGAGCACCACCCCGAGATTGAAGGGGGCCATGTGGTTTGGTATTTACCGAGCCATAAGAGTGGAACAGCAACTAAGGATTTAGCGCGCACTAGCATTCCGAGGCCCATTGAGGGCTTGCTACTTTTGCCAGCAGTAATCAATAGCGCTAACCATCTGTGGAATTATTATGGACACTACAAATCCCAGACTGCCCATCCAGGGCGTACTATTTAGTATTCTAATGACGGGGTGGTGTCCCGCGCCTTTTCGAACTGCCGAAGCCTCTGTGGAGGAGTTGGGATACTCCAGAAACGCGTCGGGCATGAACGGCGGTCGAGCTACTCATGGAATCGGGGTGCTGGATGTGCGCATACCATTAAAGGCCTGATGCTTGTGGCTGCTGTTCGAGTGCTCCTTGTACGTTGGGTACTCTTGGAGCTTTTTATTAAACGCGGCAACCCTGCTGCGGAGGAGCACCACCCCGAGATTGAAGGGGGCCACGTGGATTGGTATTTACCGAGCCATAAGAGTGGAACAGCAACTAAGGATTTAGCGCGCACTAGCATTCCGAGGCCCATTGAGGGCTTGCTACTTTTGCCAGCAGTAATCAATATCGCTAACCATCTGTGGAATTATTATGGACACTACAAATCCCAGACTGCCCATCCATGGCATACTATTTAGTATTCTAATGGCGGGGTGGTGTCCCGCGCCTTTTCGAACTGCCGAAGCCTCTGTGGAGGAGTTGAGATACTCCAGAAACGCGTCGGGCATGAACGGCGTGCTGGATGTGCGCATACCATTAAAGGCTTGATGCTTGTGGCTGCTGTTCGAGTGCTCCTTGTACGTTCGGTACTCTTGGATAGATAGATTATATATATATATATATATACACACACACACACACACACACCTCGTCTTCCGAAACAATCCCGGGAAAAAGAACCAGCTACTTCGGATTTGTAATGATGATAGCAATTTATTTTCTGGGCAAACAAAAGCAGATAACGCATTTTGACTCACCAGAGTCTTGGAGATATGGAACAGCCTTTGTCAAGTTAACGTAACATACCCAGAATTCAAAATAAATACGTATTGCATCATAGGCAACATAGAAGAGTTCCTTTCATAGACATGGAAGAAATATATATGTAAACATCCATATCTCCAGTACAAAATTCTTATTCAATACATGTATATGTATACATTTTTTCAATCCAAATTAGTTGAAGCCACATAATTACTTTCATTATGGACAATCATGAATGTAAAAAAAGAGACTACTTCTTAGTACAGTCTGTTGATTTCCTTTGTCATTGTAATTTCTAGGATAGAACTAATTCATTCCATTTAATTAGCTAGAAGTGCCCTAAGTGACAAAATTATAACCACAATTTTTTAATGATCATAAAACAGTATATTAGAATCATGTTATTGCTGTTCCCATGTATCCATAAATCAATTGGATTCAATTCACACAACATTTTCTCATGTATATGCAAAATGTCCTCAGGACAAAATAACTCTCTCCCAGATCGGATAAATATCCTGACGGAAAGCATGATTTCAAATGTCTCATGTGAGATTACTGTTACTACAATGTCGGGCAAGTGCCCCAATCATATGTTCAATCTCAGCTATTCAATTTCATATTTCGATCATCATCAAATGTGGTATATGTAGTGGTGTGAAACCATAAGAAAAAGAATGCAATGGCAAAGAGGCAAGATTAATTCAGTAAAATCAATTTTACAAATTCTCATTAAAAACTAATATCAGCAATGCAATGATGTTCCGGTAATCAGAGGATTGGAGAGAATTGCTTTGCCAGCGAGCTGTTTTAAAATGTATTGAGCTGCCTTTTATTTTTACTTGCACTTTACTTACTTGGTGATTCCTCAGGATACCACTCCCTGGTCCACCGCGAGACTATCTCGTTTGTGTGGAGGGAGGCGGGTACTATTTCCGGTGTAGAGGGAGGTCAGCGCTCTAGTGGCTACTCCCTCTATAAAACCGGATGCTAGCCGCGACGCGAGTGGACGTGTGCTGCCAGTGCGGAGTAATTGCTTTGCCAGCGAGCTGTTTTAAAATGTATTGAGCTGCCTTTTATTTTTACTTGCACTTTACTTACTTGGTGATTCCTCAGGATACCACTCCCCGGTCCACCGCGAGATTATCTCGTTTGTGTGGAGGGAGGCGGGTACTATTTCCGGTGTAGAGGGAGGTCAGCGCTCTAGTGGCTACCCCCTCTATAAAACCGGATGCTAGCCGCGACGCGAGTGGACGTGTGCTGCCAGTGCGGAGTAATTGCTTTGCCAGCGAGCTGTTTTAAAATGTATTGAGCTGCCTTTTATTTTTACTTGCACTTTACTTACTTGGTGATTCCTCAGGATACCACTCCCCGGTCCACCGCGGAGACTATCTCGTTTGTGTGGAGGGAGGCGGGTACTATTTCCGGTGTAGAGGAGGTCAGCGCTCTAGTGGCTACCCCTCTATAAAACCGGATGCTAGCCACGACGCGCAGCGGACGCGCGCAGCGGGCGCGCCGGCGGCGCGCCAAAGGCAAGCCCGTCTGCGCCCGTCCGCGCCCAGAAGCCGCCAGAAGTCCTGGCCATCCTTCCTCTGACCATGAATGCCCTCCGAGACGGATCTATTCCGTCAAAGAGATGGTAGAGCTGAGGCCTACTCCTTGCCCTGCTGGTAGGTCAGACTTCTGGCCCTCTTTTGAGGGTCCTTTCTCTTGTCTGACCTGCCGTTTTCAAGGCACCATCGATAAGAAAGCACTTAGTAACCCTGTTAGGGCCAATATACCCCATTGTGACCCCTCTGTTACAAAGTTTACACCTTCTTACAGCCCGGAGTCGGGGTGGAAAAGTTTACTATGCAATGTGAGATCTCTCCCTAAGCATTCCACCGAGGTTTGGGATCTCCTCTCCTCGGTCCAGCCAGACTTTGGGTTTTTAACCGAAACCTGGCTGAAGCCCCATTCGGTTCCCTCCATAGCTCTTGCCTTACCAGAAGGTTATAGACTTATCCGTATGGATAGACCTAATAAAATGGGAGGTGGAATTGCTATTGCACATAGAGATGGTATTAAAATCATCGAGCTGGAACAACATTGCGATCCAACCATGGAAGCAATGGTTTTCCGTATAGATTTCTCGCCCCACATGAGCTGGAAGGGGGCCTTGGTATACAGACCTCCTGGTCCGATGCATGATTTTTCTCTTCAATTAATCGAATTAATCGCCCCACATTTAATTGCGAGCAGCAATTTTTTGCTGCTGGGCGATTTCAACATACACAGTGAGTGCAGTTCTAACGCGGACACAGGGTCACTAATAACGGAGTTTAGTACTCTAGGTTTGACCAAGCTCAACGAAGGCCCTACACATGTAGCTGGCCACACACTGGACATCATTTTTTCTAATTCCCTCAATGTTGCCTGTAAATCCCCCCAGTTTATGTCCTGGTCTGATCATGCATCAATTGAATTCTGCATTCAGGCGCCAGGGAAAGGAACTTACATCACACATGATATCCCTCCCCTTCTCAGACAGTGGAAGAAAGTTACGCCAGAGGGTTTCATTCAGTTTTTTGAAGAGCCTCGGATATCGGAATTAGATGACATCGAAGAGGCCCTTGATAAATATAACCTGGCAGTCTCTAGAGCAGTGGACCAGCTAGCTCCTTTGAAACCCTCTCCTAGCTCCCCTAAGCATCCTCAGAATGCTTGGTACTCCCCTCAACTTCGCGCCGAAAAACGAATTTGTAGGAAGCATGAAAACGGTGGCGCCTTACCCATTTGGAGGAAGATAAGGAGCGGTTCTATATAGCCTTGGCTAAGTATCATGGGGAAATTAGGGCAGCACGTAAAGCTCATATAGCTCTGCAACTAAACCAGGCTAAAAATGACCCCAAGGCGCTGTACCGCATACTTCAGTCCTTCACCAATCCCAAAGCATGTGAGAACCTAATAGCCCCGACACAAAAACTATGTGATGATATTAGCATCTTTTTCACACAAAAATTGAGACCATCTATGATAAAATAATTCAATCAGGACATCATTCCCCTTTGATTACGATTCCCAAAGCACTTGGGCTGACAGTTACTCAATCACTGGGAAGCTTTCCCCCAGTGACGCTGGCGGAGGTAGAATCATTGATCCATTCAATTAAATCAGGATCCCCCTGGATTGTATCCCGGCAAAATTACTACCTCTCTCGCCTGTCACCTGTCTCCCTCCATTGCACATCTCCTCAATCTCTCTCTGCGAGGAGGCTCGGTCCCTCTGGAATGGAAAACAGCACAGGTTATGCCTATCCGAAAGAACACCAAGGCCCCGCTAACTGAGTTTTCCAATCTCCGGCCCATCTCTCTCCTTCCGTTCCTGGGCAAGCAATTGGAGAAACGTATTAACATCCATCTTTCCAACTATGTCGAACGGACATGTAGTCTTGACTCTTCTCAATCAGGCTTTCGCCCCAAATACAGCACTGAATCGGCCCTACTAGTGGTCACCGACAACATCAGGATGACCCTAGATAGAGGCCACTCTATGATTCTGGTGCTGTTGGACCTTTCTGCCGCATTCGACACAGTTTCCCATAAGATTTTGCTCAGGAGATTGGAGGAGATTGGGCTCAGAGATTTGGCTTTACAGTGGTTGACGAGTTTTCTCTCATCCCGATCACAGGCGGTTAACCTTGGTTCGTATCGTTCCGCTGCATCAGAATTGTCCAAGGGAGTACCACAGGGCTCTTGTTTGAGCCCGACTTTGTTTAACATCTATGTGGCTCCCTTGGCCAATCTGTTAAGGAGTAGCGGGTTTATTCCCGTCTCCTATGCGGACGATACCCAGCTGCTTTTTCCATTCGAAAAATTTACACCCTCTGTACAGGCTGCTTTCTCTTTGGGAATGAGAAACATCGCGCAGTGGATGAGGAGTAACTTTCTTCAGTGCAATGTGGGGAAGACGGAGATTATGCTTTTGGGGAGGCTCAATTTCTGTGGACCCCCAACTGGTGGCCCACAGATCTGGGTACCGCCCCGCCCCTAAGTCCTGTGTAAAAAACTTGGGTGTTCGTCTGGAGCAGACCCTTACCATGAAGGAGCACGCTGCACAGACAGCTGGCTCCTGTTTCCATGTGTTGGGCCTACTCGTCGCATCCTTCCCTTGCTTCCTGATTCATCCAGGAAGACGCTAACCCAGGCGCTTATTTTAAGCCGCCTGGACTATTGCAACAGCCTATTGCTGAGTGCTAATGAGGCTGCTCTTAATAGATTGCAGGTTGTTCAGAATACGGCAGCACGTTTGATCCTGAACGCCCCACCCAGGACAGCCTCTCGCTCTTTAAGCTTCACTGGCTCCCTATACGAGAACGAGTACAATTTAAAATCTGTTGCACCATACACAGGGCCTTGTCCAATTCTGGCCCTAGCTATCTTACAGATAAATTTACTCCCTATATACCTCAGCGGTCCCTCCGTTCAGGATCTCAATCCCTCCTTGCAGTGCCTAGAATCAAACGGTCCAGACAAGGTGAGAAGTTGCTTTCTTATTTAGGCCCCTGTTTCTGGAATAAGCTTCCTGTGCAGCTCAGACAGTGCACGGAATATTCCCTCTTTAGGAAACAGCTCAAGACCTTTCTTTTCTGCTCCTGTTTTTGATTCTACTTTCTAGCAGTGAGTTCCTCTCAGGTGCCCTGTCCCGAGCGCAGAGATACCCCTTCGGGGGTCGATTCTGGCGCTTTATAAATTAATAAATAAATTAATTAATAAATAAATAAATCATACTCCTATGTATGTTGCCAATTCCTCCTCCCTGTTCATGCCAAATGGCATCCTGGTATGCAAATCAATTATGTAACGCGATTTGAGTATACGTAACTGTTTCTCTCTATCTCCTCCCCATATGTGTTTCATTATATGGTCTATTCCAAAGAATTGAAGCAGTTTTTTGTCACTGTTGTGTGTTTAGAAATGCCTAGCCACAGGATAATTAAAATCCAGATTAGTTATGGCCCTTTGATGTTCCAAGATACGATTCTTTAATTGCAGTTTCATACTGCCTATATATCTGAGGCCGCATGGGGACTCTAAGATGTAAATTACAAATTCAGTGGTGCAGGTGATAAATTTACGAATCTGCCTGTCTTTTCCATCCCATGTCTTGAAACTCTTGTAACTGTGTTTGCATGCCTTACACGAGTTGCATTTATAAAATCCCTCCTTTACCTGTAACCAAGTCCCTGGAGGCTCAGTGGTTTGAAAACTGTGCACCAGTTTGTCCTTAATCGATCTTGCTCTTCTGTAAGTGACCATGGGGGCCATACCTACACTTTTTCCGATCACAGGGCAGCTCGAATGAGTCCCCAATGTTTTTTTTAAATGGTTCTAAACTTGTGTGATCTTAAATTGAAAGTGGTAATCATTCTAGGAATACTTTCAGATTGTTTCTTAACTATATCCTCTCTGCTTTTAAACAAGACATCCTCTTATTAAGTATCCTGTAATTTGTGTCTAACCTGAGAAAGAAATGTATTTGAGTACCCTCTCTTTCGGAACCTGTGCATCATGTCATTTTGTTCCCTGTTGAAACCTTCATCTGTGTTGCAATTCCTGCGAGCTCGTAGCAATTCCCCGTAAGGAAAGTTATTGATAAGTGAGGCTGGATGATGGCTTTGTGCATGCAATGTGCTATTTCCAGCTGTTTCCTTCCTAAACAGGCTAGTGACCAACATGTTTTTTCAGATAGTGATTGCAATGTCAAAAAAGTTACAGGATGTTTTGCTTAGTTTGTAAGTGAAGCTCAAATTCAGATTGTTGTCTGACAAGACCTGAATAAATTCCCTGGCTAGATCTATTTCTCCATCCCAAATGATAAAAAGGTCATCAACATACCTCAACCACAAGGGCACATGATCAGTGTATTTTTGATACCCACAAATATCCACCCATTGATATCCACCCATACCATCTGTTCCTCCCACCAACCCAGGAACAGGTTTGCCAGGCTGGGGGCGAAAGAAGTGCAATGGCAGTCCCAGTTCGTTGTCGATATAGGGTTTTGTCAAATAGGAAAATATTCTCTTGTATACAGTATAGCATCATTTGCTTGGGCACTCTAGTATGACCTAACAGACCAATTGGTCTGCTTTGGAAAAAATACAAGCAAGCCTCCACTCCTTTCTTTATATCAATACATGTATACAAAGAACAAACATCTAAAGATATTATCAAGAAACTTTTCTCCCACTTGATGATATGAATCCTTTTAAAAAAATCAGTGCTGTCCTTGCAATGTGATCTAAGGTCCATAACACATGGTGCCAGAAAATAGTCTAGGAAAATAGAGGTATTTTCCAAAAGACTTCCATTCAGGGATACAATCGGCCTACCTGGTGGTTTAGTAGGATGTTTATGTACCTTTGGTAGGAGGTATAGACATGGTAATCGTGGGTTGTCATTTTTCAAGAAATGATACTCATCCCCTAAAAGACCCACCGTCCACCATTCATTCAACATGGCATGATATCTGTGTATAGATATTTCATATGTTTCCCAATTGATAATTTCAGAGCAACTCGAATCATTTAATTGCCTGATAGTTTCTGATTTATAGTAATCGAGGTTCATCAAGACAATGTTGCCTCCCTTATCGGAGGGTTTGATTACTATGGTGGTATCCTGCAACAGTCTGACCAGGGCCTCTCTTTGACCCTTCGTTAGGTTATCCTTTATTCGAAAGTCATGATTATTCCGTAACGTCATTAATTCTCAAGTCATGACTGAGTGGAATGCTTCGATATTATCGCGAGGGACATTCCGATTAAACTTAGATTTTGGTTTTATGCCACCTTTACACATTGTATTCAATGAAAAACTCAAGATTTTCAATGTCATACTCACATCCTCATTTAGAACACGAGCACAGTTTATTTTAAAGCTGATGAATTGCTAAAATTGAATCTAGGTCTTGTAAAGTGAAGTCAGTAGATATTCCCAATGCATTCTGTGTGATCATATTTGTCTTCAGATTGTCCTGATATTTCGGTATTTTATGTAATTTCATCAATTTAAGTTTCCTCACAAATAGAAATAAATCAATTCGCATATCCACATAGTTCATATCTGCTGTAGGACTAAAAGATAAGCCCAATTTTAATAGTGATTCCTCATCAGATTTTAAAGTCCAAGATGATAAATTAATGATAGGTTTATCAGTTGAATCACTTTCAGTTTGTCTTTTGTGCCAATATTTGTTTCTTCCTCCTCTCTTTGTTAGTCTTTGTTTTTCTTTGTGCCCATTCCCTTTCTTTTTCCTCGACTTCTTCCTTTTCCGTTTTCCTTCAGAGGTGTCCGGTCGTGTGCAACTTGTACCTTTTGTTGTTTCAATAGCTGAAATTTGTGGAGAAAGGTCAAGGGGCGTAATCCTAAAGGGGCTACTGGGGTCTGCCTTTCTGTGTCAGAACTTAACTCTGAGCTGGAATCCGTGGAGGTTACATCATGTTGTTTTTGTTGTTAGATGAACTGGTGATCGCTTTGAGCCCAATCAAAGCGTTTGGCATAAGTTAAAATTGTGCCTTCTGCATAGTCTCTTGTTTTGTAAAAAGTTCTGTTTTTTAATTTTATTGCATCCTCATAACTCTTGAGACGACCCTCCAAAGTTTTCAAAAATTCAATTACCACACTGTCGTATTTGTGTTTATCCAACTCTTCTCTTAGTGTTGATAAATCCGGTCTCGTTTTTTCCAGGTCAATTTTAGCATATTTGACTAAAAGTTCCAGCATTCCTTTGCATGTTTTGGCCATATATGACGCCAATTCCTTCAAGAGTTCTGGGTTAGGGTTCTCGTAAGTAGGTATTATTGATATTGTTAATCCTCTCGGAACTCGACTCACTTCAATATAGTTGGTTAACGAGGTCACTTCCCACCATTTATTCAGTTCACGTTTACAAAGTTTTTCAAGCAAATTCAGGTTTTGTTTTAGAGTGGGTTCAACTATTCTGCGCGATGTTCCAGTTTCAGTTGTTAATTGATTAATATCAGCATTCTCGTTGAACAAGGAGAGTGCGACTGCTTGCCGCTCTGATTCCCATGCATTCATTTCTCGTCATAAAGTTTCAACACTGTGGCTTTAAATCGACACAGCAGTAGAATCAATCCCGCCGTGTTGCACTGCTCCAGATACAATATAGCCAATAATGGAGATACCTGCAGTGACGATGTGGGGGGAAAATAGTGGAGACAATCACGCTTCCAAAGCCCTCCGACGCAGGCAATCACGATGCCTACCCCGGGCCCGCACACCACACTTACAGCGCACTTCTAGCTAATCAAATGGAATGAATTTGTTCTATCCCAGAAATTACGATGACAAAGGAAATCAACAGATCATACTAAGAAGTAGGGTCTATTTTTTTACATTCATGTGATTGTCCATAATGAAAGTAATTATGTTTCTATAACTAATTTGGAATGAAAAAATGTATACATATAGAGGTATTGAATAAGAATTTTGTACTGGAGATATAGATATTTACATATATATTTCTTCCATGTCTATGAAAGAAACTTCGATGTTGTTGATGATGCAATACTTATTTATTTTGAATTCTAAACACTGTGGATGCAATCGGTGTGTCGCTTTCCTTGCCGTTTGTGACAGGATTTTGTTTGATATTGGGAGGCCATATATATATATATATATATATATATATATATATATATATATATATACATATACACACACACACACACATATATGGACAATGCTATACCTCTCTGAAGAGCTCTGAGAGCGAAACATGAGTCAGGGGTTGCTTTTATTCATATCATGTTGGCTTGGATGGTATTTTGCCAATACAAAGCTGTAATAATGTACCTGGAGTGGTAAAAGGCTTTGGCCATTTTACAGCTCGGCAAGGATAGCACTGTGCTAATCCTATGCTTAAAGACTTTGCTGTGCAAATGGCAAAAGACTTTGTCCCTTTCTATCTCTGCGTGGATGGCACTGTGCTAATCCTACGCTTAAAGACTTTGATAGAAAAGCAGACATTTGAGGTGAGCAAATTTTAAGTGTCGCTGATGTTGAGAGTGCTCTATATTGGAGCTGCTTTCCACCTAAACTTGAGAACTACCCAGAGTTCTCTGCTTCTTTTTTTGCATAAATTATGCGTCACTCTATGCCTGAAAGGGTTTTGTTTTGAATTATACTGGGTGCTTCCTTGTGTCTGGACAAAGCTATACCTCTCCGAAGAGCTCTAATGAGAGCGAAACACATGTCAGGGGGTGCTTTTATTCATTTCAGGTTGGCTTGGATGGTATTTTGCCAATCCAAAGCTGTAATACTGTGCCTGGAGTGGTAAAAGGCTTTGGCCATTTTACAGCTCGGCAAGGAAAGCACTGTGCTAATCCTATGCTTAAAGACTTTGCTGTGCAAATGGCAAAAGACTTTGTCCCTTTCTATCTCGGCGTGGAAGGCATTGTGCTAATCCTACGCTTAAAGACTTTGATAGAAAAGCAGACATTTGAGGTGAGCAAATTTAGAGTGTCGCTGGTGTTGAGAGTGCTCTATATTGGAGCTGCTTTCCACCTAAACTTGAGAACTACCCAGAGTTCTCTGCTTCTTTTTTTGCATAAATTATGCGTCACTCTATGCCTGAAAGGGTTTTGTTTTGACTTATACCCATATATATATTGAAGTCTTAAAAAAATAGCATGGGTATAGTAATATTCTAACGTATCCAACCCATGGAACTAATTGCATGTTAATTGTAGTGAGAACGTCATCACTATATACTCTATGGTTAAACATAACATGCTTGATTACAATTTTTCTTGTAGTTTAACTCTACTTGTTGTTATTCTTAATTTTGATTTTTCATACACTGAAACAATAGTTTTATTTGAACTCAGTGTCCTGCAGGGAAATTGGAATATAGTCATGTGTAACCCCATGCCCACTTGGGCAGCACTTGTGTAGCTTTTCCCTTTTTATGAGGAAGTCATGCCCAGGAACATGTATGGGGATATAAATACATCTTTCCAAAATGGCGAAATTCATGTTGAAAAAGGCGGAAGCCGAAACGCATCCCGAGAGACCGTTGTTGTAAGCCCATCCGAACAATAAAATCTTTGAAGCATTGAGTGCCCTACCTTTGTAAATTCTTTGGAGGATCTGAGGAAATGTTTGGCGTCGGCGGGGAGACGCATTGAGAGGCACCACCCACGATCAGGGGCTGACAGGCACAGCTGTACTGGAGAGGAAGCGGAAAGCAGCCTGTCAGCCAGCCCTCGCACAGCAGATCACAGTGCGACACGGAGAGAGCTAGCACCGAAGGCAGGAGGACTGATAGAGGCAGGCGGAGGACAGCCGAAAACGGAGCACCGCTGTTCCGCGGTGAGCGACTCTCAAGTGCTGGGCGTAGACTAGACTGCGGAGTGAGGCGCCGCCGCAAGAGTGCCGAACCCTGCACTTCAGCCGCGATTGCTGAACAAACTGTAAAACGGGGAGAGGCCATGACTGAAAACGCAACATCGGTGTTTGCTGCAAGGCGGCTACGGTCAGCCACTATTTTCTCTAATATACCAGGACAGAGTGCAAGCAACGCTGCCAAGGTGAGCACCCGGAAGCGGTTATAACATCTACATACATTTCAAAATGCTAGAAAAGTTAAAAAAGACTGAATTAACTAAATGGTGGGAATGTGAGTCCCTACAAAAATACCTGGATGTGGGGAGAGTGCCAAGGGGCCTGAGAATCCCAACTATGCCTAGCCACGAAAATCCTAACCCCGAAATGCTGAGTGAGCAGAGCACAATGCCACCAGTTCAGCTGGCATGATAAGAATCCTGATTAAATACGCCGGGATCAATAGAGAGAGGATCTTAGGCGAGATCAAAGACATTGAAGAGAAGACTGGAAAACATGAAAATCAGGAATTGGTTCAATCACTAATGAAATCTATGGGTGATAGGTTGATTGCAGTTGAAGACAGAATTGCACAGAAAAAGGCACGCAAGTTTAACAGGGACAGAATTGACTATGAAACAGGTCAAATATACACCTTCGCAAAACGCTTTGACAATCTGTGGAGGCAGAAACTCAAAGGGGTGGTGAGATCACAGCAAGACCCCCCTCCCAGTGATGCTAGCACATCGGACACGGATCACGAGGAAGGCAGAAGACTGGGTGGGCACACCACACTACAAGACGAGTTTGATTTTTTACAGATGGACAGGAGAACAAATCAGACCATGGCGCGGCAACACAAGACAAAGAGGCAGAGGAAGAACAGAAGAAGTGGCCAAGGAAAAAGAAAACGCCGAAGACAACAGTGGCAAAGTGACGAGAAGAAACAGGAGATATTGAGTAAAGAAACAATGACGGTAATTAACCTTTCAGACATGACACTTACCGTTGAGGACCACAAAAACTTGACATTGGGAACATCATACTGTGAACCTAAAAACTTTGAATATGTGGAAACCAGAATTGAGCTTTTCAAATTTGTTAGGAAACTGAAGCTAGCGAAACTATACAAAATGAGTACCCCCAAAAGTGCAGTAGCTGCCGCCACTAATACCACCGAGCAGAACTTAGTGGTAGGTGATACTGATGTTATGCAGGAGTTATGGGAACTGGGAGGGACAGACTTGGGTTCCTCAGAACAGAATTTGATAACTGAAAGACTAGAAAAGGAGGGCTTCTGGGTCTCTGAAGAGGGTGGTTCGGCCTTAAGACCTAGATCAAAAACCTTACCACTAACCTTAAATGATGACAGACAAATTCGCGGAAAGGGTCGCCATTGAAAACAAAGAAATGAGGGACTCTAGAAAACTAGTGAGGTACAATGCCAATACCAGCCTCAAGGAAACTATGAAGAAAATATCTGAGAATCGAGTTATAGTGGTAAGGAGTGCCGACAAAGGTGGCAATATAGTCCTCTGGTCAAAGAAAGCTTATATGAATGAAGCATTTAATCATTTGAGGGACCGAGCATGCTACAAAAAGGTTAACTTAGCACACTGTAAGGAAGTGGAAAAGGGCTTCAGCAATCGACTGTCCCAATGGAAAAATGAAGGGTTGATTAGCAGCGATGAATACAGTTTTTTGAGAGTGGGGAAACCTAAACTTCCTGTTTGTTTACCTCATCCCTAAGATACACAAAGACGCCTCTAAACCACCAGGCAGGCCAATCATTGCAGCACAGGGAAGCTTGTTTGAAAATGTGTCCAAGTATATTGACACCTCCCTCAGATCGTTTGTTGAGAGATTACCATCATATATTGATTTTCTCAGGCACCTACAGGACACGCAATGGGAGGAGGGTTTTCTACTCATGACATCGGATGTTCAGTCATTGTATACCAGTATCAACCATGATGATGGTATCAGGGGTACTGAGTATTTTCTTAAGGAGAGACATATAAGATTTTACAGGCACAATATGATGTTGATTGAAATATTTTCTTCTTTAACAACGACATCTAGGAACAACAACAAGGGACAGCCACGGGCACCTGTTTTGCCCCGAGTTTTGCAAACCTGCATATGGGGTGGTGGGAAGACCAGATTTTGAACAATTACCCACTGGAAAAATGGAGCAATAACATAGTGACATGGCTACGCTTTATTGATGATATTTTCATCATCTGGCGAGGTGATACTGATAGTGCTGAAAATTTTGTAAGCGAAATAAATGAGAATACCCTAAATCTTAAATTCACAAGCCATATAAGCATTACTTCAGCGGAGTTCCTATATGTAAGAGTCGAAGTTAAGAACAAAGAAATTATTACCTCGCTATTCAGGAAACCTAACGCAGGGAATAGTTTACTGCATGCACAGAGTTTCCACTCCCTCAGCCAGATACAGGGCATCCCCTATGGCAAGTATCTAAGACCCCGAAGAATTTGTAACTCGGAATAGGGTTTTAAGAAAGCTAAAGCAGAGATGACACAAAGATTCCAGCAACGAGGGTACAGTAAACGCACCCTTGAAAAAGCCAGTGAGAGCATAGAGAAAACTCAAAGGGAATCTCTCATTTTCTGAAAAAAGCGCAGAGTAGAGAACAAAGTGGAACACCGATTCATTACCACCTACAACACTGCACACGAAACTCTTATAACTACATTGCAGAATCACAGGCATCTACTGAAAAGTGACCCCATTATAGGTATAGATATACCGAAAAAACCCTTGATCACATTTAAAAGAGCAGACTCGATCCGAGACCGGCTGGTACACAGTAATGTTATAGTTGAAAAAGAAACATGGTTACGACCACAAGATGGTTTTTTCCGCTGCAGTAAATGCAAAGCGTGCAAGAATGGAGAAAATTTGAAAGAGATTTCCATCAATAAAAGGGTATACAAAATAAAAAAAATTCCGTAAAGCTGTCATGTGATCAAGGCTCCTTGTGAGTTGAAACGCGTTATGGCGGCATCCGAATAAACATCCAAAGTAATTTGAAGTGGTCCGTGTCCATATATTTCTTCGAGCAATCTGGAGTATCGGCGGCAAGTGGAAAATAAAAGGTCAATACACATGTTAGAGTGAATATGTAGTGTATGTGTTGAAATGCTGATGCGAGAAGATGTATGTGGGCAGTACTACTTTGCAGGTACACAAACGTATCCTGCAACACTTTAGAGCAGTTAAGAATAAGGATCTTCACTATGCACTAGCCCGACATTGCCAGGCCTTTCATGACAGTGACACTAAAGATGTTAAGTTCAGTGTGATTGACGGGGTCAGGATGAATGAAAGAGGTGGAGGCAGAGAGAAAAAACGTAGGATTCTGGAATCTAGGTATATCTTGGCACCCATGGCATGTAGGGAGGATCCGTTTTATAGACGACTGTTCAACTAAATGCTAGCCTATGTGAGGAAATGGTTGTATTATGCAGATATGTAATGTTCTTTCCTTTTCTTTAGCGCTGCCATCATCTCTCATATGTGTCTGCTTCTGTTATGAAGGAAATAACATCCTCCCCGTCCTCTACGCCTGTATTGTAACTGTGGAAATGAATAAAGTTTGTTTAAAAAAACCTAAAAAAACCCAGACAAGTTGGATATAAATCTGGATCACTGGGAGTAGTGGAATACGTGTCATAAATATTCCAAGGGTCCAGATGCCCTAATGGCCCCCCTAAACGCCTACTGTCTGAATGTGGTGACCGCTGAGGTGAAGCATCAAGTGGGTCATGTGCTGGAGACAGTGGTGGAGGAGGGGATGGAGATAATGGTGGTGGTGATGGAGGCTGCGGTGGAGAAGGATGGTGGTTAGGCGTGGTGGCTTTATCCTTTATCTTCTTTTTGGGAGGAACAGGAATGCCTAGTTCCTCCTCAAATGTTAATTTCCTCTTTGGTGGCAGAGAGGCAAGAATCCGACCAGATCCTTCTTGAATTTGAATCTTTCTCCGACGAATGTCCATCTTTTCCAGAATGGGTTCGACAGGAGAGATGGAAGCCGATGAAGGTCTGAAATCGAAGGATCAATACCGATGTTTTGCTTGTCCAGCACCAAGGTAGATGGGGTGGTTGCCAGGTAAGTACCAAAGGTCAGGTCGATACCGAAGCATGTCCTCGGTCCGAAGAGGTCGATGCCCAAGGCTTAGCCTTGGGATCAATTTTCAGTGCCAAGCCTGGGGGCAGGGTGTCCGAAACAGTTTTTCGGATCCGACCTTGGCCCAAAGGCAGTGGTGGTCCGGCGACCTCTGACAGTGGGAACGGGGAATATTTTGTAGCCAACTTGGATGCAGGAGCAGGGACCACAGTACTCACACGTTGGCCGGATGGAAATTCGTGCATCTCCATATCCAGCTCAATGTCGGAGCCAGAGCTTTCATCAATAGAGAAAGGCTCTTCTTCAGCGTTTGGCTCTTCCTGGGCGTGTTCTTTGCTGAAAGGTCGGGAGTGTCATCCCCGCTCCTTTGAGACATTTCCAACAGACAGGCCCTTCGATCCCGAAGGGTTTTCTTGTACCGAAACAACTTACACATGTCGCAGTCAGCTTCTTTATGGTTGTGCAAAAGGCACAGGTTGCACAAGAGGTGCTGATCGGTGTGCGGATATTTTGCACGACAACACAGACAAAATCTAAACAGTGTACGTTCCATTAGAAACACATCTTTGATGGAAGCAGTGACACGCTGGAAGGTAGGCCCAAGATGAGAGGCGCCCAAATGGCAGTCGATTGAAGTCTGAACCGACAAAATTAGAGTGCAGAGCAGAAGTGGAAAAGCGCAATCAAAAACAATACCCTCAAAGACAGTAAAGAAACCAAAGAATCGTACTGAACGGAGTTGAAACATGGAGCAGAGGCACACACCTCTGAACCCGACGGCGAAGAAAAAACAATCTAATTAAGGACTCGATGCCTAGACGCAATATCACCAAGAGGAGGAGTCACTCAATCTCGTGACTCGAAAGACGACTTCAAAGAAAAACAACTTGCACAACTCCGGACCCAACACTAGATGGCAGGAGTATGCAGAGCATGTGTATCTACAACCACAAATGCCATCGAACATATAGATATCTAGGGACGCGAACCCTCCGCGGATCCACCTGCGGTGAATCCATGGCTCCATGAGACACAGCAAGGCTCTGATTCACTGCTCACAACCCGAGAGAAAAGTTGTGGCCATTCTATGTGTCGGGAAACGGTTCCTGGGGCTGAAAAGTAGTGTGTAAAACAGATGAAGGTGTCACGGTAGAGGTTTCCTGACCCCATATTTCTGAAACAGAGGTAGTAAAAGTATGTTGGGTAAGAAGTTCCTTAAAAACATTTTTGCGAAATCCGCAGAGCCATTGCGGCGCTCAGCGCGACCCCCCGTGTAACTCTGACAGATCCGCGGATCTTGCTGTGAGTTAAAAAAAGGATTATGCTACTAACCATGCAAGCATCTGTCCTTGGCATGTAGGGCTGTAGATTCACATGCTTTGCATACTCCTGCCATCTAGTGTTGGGTCCATATGTTTGCAAGTTGTTTTTTTCCGAAGAAGTCTTTTCCAGTCACGAGGTAAGGTGACTCCTTTCAGTGATAGTGCGCATGAGCATCAACTCCATTGTTAGGCTGTTTTCCCGCAAGAGGGTGAGAAAGGAGTAAGTGTAGTACAGAGGCACAAGTTACTAACTTGTGTAACGATATATCTGTAAGAGACAGTAGTTAGTGACAGATTCCTTACCTTAGAATATCCCCAGGCGTCAGGCTGGATCCGGAAAGTTTTTGCGTAGCAGTACCCTTGCGCGTCGGTAGGCGGCGTCGTGCGGCTCCGCGTCCGTCGTCGGCGTCGTGATCGCCGGGATGACGTCGCGGGCAGTACTTAGACGCCGCCCCTGCGCGCTGACATCAGTTCTGTACACGACTTTCTGCGCCAGGAACGCAGAGCCATGCAAGAAGCCGACATAGGTGTCTGAAAAATACTAGGGCCCTGAAAGGGATGTCCTTAACCCTAGAAATCAGTTCGCAGAACGGGGAGGATGGGTGGGGTGGTAAGGAATCTGTCACTAACTACTATCTCTTACAGATATATCGTTACACAAGTTAGTAACTTGTGCATCTGAAAGAGACACGTTAGTGACAGATTCCTTACCTTAGAATAGATACCCCAGCAATACCAAGCCCGGTGGTGGGTCTGCGAACAAAGATCAGACAAGGAAGTCCTGGAGGACAGAACGGCCAAAGAAGCCGTCCCTCCGGACCAGACTGTCAAGGCAGTAATGCTTTGTAAATGTGTGCAGCGAGGCCCACGTAGCTGCCTGACAGATATCCTGCAGCGGAACACCGCGGCCTAAAGCCGTGGTAGCAGCCGTTGCCCTGGTGGGAGCCCAACAGGAGGCTCCTTCTTAGCCAAAGAATAGCAGGCTTTGATACACAAGGTTACCCAGCGGGAGATGGTTCTCTTGTGCACCGCCCGACCTTTTTTGGCGCCCACGTAGCCAACAAAGAGCTGGTCATCCACCCGGAAGTGTTGTGTGCGATTGATATAAAAAGAAAGCGCACGTTTTGGATCCAGACGGTGGAGCCTCTCTTCCTCTCTGGAAGGATGCGGAGGCGGAAAGAAGGTGGGCAAAGTGATGGTCTGCCCAATGTGGAAGGCAGTAACCACCTTTGGCAAGAAGGACGGACGCGTCCTAAGAACAACCTTGTCTGGATGGACAGACAGAAAGGGAGGTTTGCATGATAGAGCCTGGAGCTCACTCACCCGCCGAGCGGAGGTGATGGCCACCAGAAAGGCTGTCTTCAGAGTCAGAAGACGAAGAGGACAGTTATGTAGAGGCTCAAAGGGAGCGCACATGAGAAAGGTAAGAACCAAGTTCAAGTCCCACTGAGGCATCACAAACGGAACAGGAGGGAAGAGGTGTGTGATGCCTTTTAGGAATCTGTTAACAACAGGGGACTTGAAAAGGGAGGGCTGATCAGGAAGCCTGAGGAAGGCCGAAATGGCACAAAGATAGCCCTTGATGGTACCCAGGGCAGAACCCTGTTGGGCCAGAGAAAGAAGGAACAGAAGAACCTCAGAAAGAGGGGCAGAGAGGGGATTCACAGCCTTTGCTGTGCACCATGCCACAAACTTGTTCCACCTGCAGGCGTATACCACCTTAGTGGAGGGACGCCTGGCTGCCAGAATCACATCACAAACTTCGGGAGGCAAGTCGAAAGGAATCAACTGCCGCCGCTCAATCTCCACGCAAGCAGGTGGAGGCTGGACAGGTTCGGGTGGAGGACCGTCCCCTGCTGCTGCGACAGAAGATCCTCCCGAAGAGGCAGACGGATCGGGGGATCTATGCTCATACTGAGTAGCTCGGGATACCAAACTCTTCGAGCCCAGTCCGGAGCCACAAGGATGACTTGGGCCCGGTCGTGCCGAATCTTCTTCAACACTCTGGGTAGAAGTGGTATAGGCGGAAAGGCGTACAACAGACCGCAACTCCACTCGCGACAAAAAGCGTCGCCGAGCGAGTGCCGCCTTGGAAATTCCAACGCGCAGAACTGATGACATTGCGCGTTCTCTTCGGTGGCGAATAGATCTAACCAAGGCTCTCCCACTGCAGAAAGAGTCCTTGCGCCACTTCCGAGTGAAGACGCCATTCGTGATCCATCATGCACCTGCGGCTGAGTTCGTCCGCCCTGGCGTTCAGGGAACCTGCCAGGTGTTGAACCATCAGGAACATGCCCTGATGTTCCAGCCATGTCCAGAGGCGCAGAGCCTCCTGACAGAGGGTCCACGACCCCACCCCGCCTTGTTTTTTGCAGTACCACATGGCGGTGGTGTTGTCTGTGAACACCTGCACTACCTTCCCTTTGACAGAGGGAAGGAATGCCTTGAGTGCAAGTCGGATCGCCCGGAGCTCCAGAAGGTTGATATGGAGCCGGGACTCCGCCCGGAGACCAGAGGCCTCTGATCTCCGCCTCTCCCATGTGACCGCCCCATCCCAGAAGGGACGCGTCCGTCACAACTGTGTGCTCTGGTTGGGGAAGGGAGAGGGATCTGCCCATGACCCATTGCCGGTTCGAGAGCCACCACTGCAACTGTTTTGCAGTCCCCTCCGAGATCTGGACGTGATCGGACAGGTTGCCCTGGTGCTGCGCCCACTGGAACTTCAGGTCCCACTGCAGAGCCCGCATATGCCATCTGGCATGATCGACCAGCAGGATGCAGGAGGCCATGAGGCCCAGCAGCCTCAGGGTCATCCGTACCGAAACCCAGGATATAGGCTGAAAGATGGGAATCATAGCCTGAATATCCCGGACTCGCCGTTCGGGAAGATAGGCCCGAAACTGCGTCGTGTCCAGAACTGCTCCGATGAAAAGGAGCTGTGGAGAAGGAATCAGATGCGACTTTGGCACATTGATGGAGAACCCCAGCGAGTGCAGGAGTTCGGCCGTAGTCTGGAGGTGGGAGACGACTGCCTGGGACGGGCCCGCCTTCAGCAGCCAGTCATCGAGGTAGGGGAATACTGGAACCCCTGCCCGGCGCAGATGAGCTGCGATTACCGCCATCACTTTCGTGAACACCCGAGGGGCACTGGTAAGGCCAAAGGGGAGCACGGTGAACTGAAAATGCTCGAGGCCTACTGTGAACCGTAGGTAACGCTGGTGGGCCGGCAGGACGGGGATGTGGAAATAAGCGTCCTGCAAGTCCAACGCTACCAACCAGTCTCCAGGGTCGAGAGCAGTCAAGACCTGAGCTAGGGTGAGCATCTTGAACTTCTCCTTCCGGAGGAAGCGATTTACGTTCCGGAGGTCCAAGATAGGACGCATGTCCTCCTTGTCCTTTTTGGGCACCAGAAAGTAGTGGGAGTAGCAACCACGTCCTACTTCTGGGGTCGGAACATGCTCGATGGCCCTCTTGGCCAAGAGGGCCGTGACTTCCTTCTGCAGAAGCACCAAGTGATCCCCTGACATGCGGTGGAATTGAGGTGGCATGGCTGGGGGGGTGGTCTCGAAGGGGAGGGAGTAGCCCCTTCGGACAATGTCCAAGACCCACCTGTCCGAGGTGATGGCACGCCAGTGGTGAAGGTGATGGCGGACCCTGCCCCCTACTGGCGTGCTGTGCACCGGAAAGGAGGGAATAGGAGGGCTTGGAGGCCGCGGACGGGTTGGAGGAGGTGGCCTGACCCGCACGCTGGTTGCCCGAACCGCCACGGCGGTATCCACGTCCTCGGCCACGCGAAGACGCTTGCTGCGCGGGCCGGTGGCTGGGCAGCTGACGTGACTGGGCGCCCCTTCCGTGGCCACGAAAGGGGCGAAAAGCAGAGGTTAGCGGAGGGCGCACAACAGAAAGGCCCAGGGACTTGGCAGTAGCCCGTGAGTCCTTAAAACGCTCCAGCGCATGGTCTGCTTTGGAACCAAAAAGACCGACTCCATCAAAGGGCATGTCCATGAGGGTATTCTGGACATTACCCGAGAAACCAGTGGTTCTCAGCCAGGCGTGGCGACGCAGCGCCACCGTCGTTGCAAGCGATCTGCCCAGCGAGTCGGCGGTATCAAGGCCACAACGTATGGTGTACTTTGCCGCATCCCTACCTTCCGCAATGGTGCGGGTAAGCAGTGTCTGGACCTCCTCAGAACACTGGGGCAAAACAGTCGCCACCGAATCCCACAGGGAGTGGGTATATCGGCCCAAAAGGCAAGAGGTGTTGACAGACCGCAAGCCAGCACTGGAGGAAGAAAAAGCCTTCTTCCCAAATTGGTCCAGGCGTTTGGATTCCCTAACCGGAGGGGCGGTAGGGAAGGCGGTTTGAGAGGCAGAGGCTTGGACAACCAAGCTCTCGGGGGTGGGATGTTGGGAGAGAAACAAGGGGTCCCCCGGAGCAGGGCGATGGCGTCGGGCCACGTTCCTATCCACAGGAGCCCCTGTGGTGGGCTTGGACCAGGCACCCAAAAGAACGTCAGTCAGTGCATCATTAAACGGCAGCACAGTCTCCGTGGAGGAAGCTGCCGGCTGAAGCACTTCCGTCAGGAGATTAGTCCTGACAGCCACAGTAGGCAATTGGAGGTGCAAGGCTCCAGCTGCTCTACGCAACACGTTGCGAAATTAGCTCCCTCCTCCGTAGCCACGGGAGGAGACAGCATGCCAGTGTCAGGGGAAGTGTCTAGACCACTGGCATCCCCAAGTTCCTCAGCCCAGTCCTGATCATACTCACACTGTTGTGTGAGAGGGTCTTCCGACCCCTCCCAGCTCTCCTGGTCGTCCTCTGGTTCAAAATATGGAGGAGGAGGGACATTTGGGACCCAAGGTCTCATCGGCGTCGAGCGACGTCGGTCCGGCTCCATGTCCGGAGCCGGAGATAACCGGGGAACGACGCCGCCCGGAGCCCCGGACGGCGTCAGGAACGGCACCGGGGACATCGGCGGAGGCGTGGTTAGGTCAACCGGCGTCGATGGGGGTTGCGGTACCATCGGAGCCGGGATCGAGGCCGGGGCCGGAGCCGAGGCCGGGATCAAGGCTGGCGGGACAGGCGACGCCGGGACCGGAGTCGTCGGCGACGCCGGAGCAACCCCATCAGGGCCCGCGGGGCCCGAAGGCGCACCGGAGGAACCTTGAGGCCCGAAGAGGCGGGCCATGGCTGACAGGAATTCCTGTATTTCGGCCGGAGTCGCCCCCGAACCCGGAAAGGACGGGTAATGCGGGGGCGGCTCCACAGGCACGTCCGGGGCCGCGAGGACGGTGCCGACAGGGGCCTCAGCCGAGTCATGAGACCGGCGAGGCGAAGTCTTAGAGCGATGATGCTTCTTAGACTTTTTGTGCTTCGAATTACCCGAGGAGCGCGAAGACTTGGACTCAGACGACCGGCGGGGGCTCCGCGACCGGCCCCTCGACCTCTCACGGGACCGGGGCTTGGTGCGGCGCGGAGCCGACTGCCGGACCTCGAGTAGCTTTCGAGACCGCTCTCGCAAAGCCTTCGGGTGAAGTTTCCGGCAGTCAGGGCACGACTTCGTGTCGTGGTCTCGGCCGAGACAGTAGAGACACTCTAAATGCGGGTCTGTGATCGACATCATTCGACCACAGACGTCGCATGGCTTGAAGCCGGGCATCCCTATCGACACCTAGGAGTCGAGAAGACTCGAAAGGAAACAGTGAAAAATTCACCAAAAATTTAGTCAAAAATTGACTAGGGCACTGCTCTTCCCGGATCTGCGCTTACTGGCGCGGAAAAAGAAGATCTGACGTCAGCGCGCAGGGGCGGCGTCTAAGTACTGCCCGCGACGTCATCCCGGCGATCACGACGCCGACGACGGACGCGGAGCCGCACGACGCCGCCTACCGACGCGCAAGGGTACTGCTACGCAAAAACTTTCCGGATCCAGCCTGACGCCTGGGGATATTCTAAGGTAAGGAATCGGTCACTAACGTGTCTCTTTCAGATATGTACAATATGAATAATGCATGTACAATATGAATAATAACTGCAACGGCCATAGGTGTCTGGGGAGGAGGGAGGGCGAATGTGAATTTACCGCACTACATACCAAGAACAGATGCTTACAGGGTAATAACATAATCCGTTCAAGGCATGTGTGCTGTAGATACATATGCTTTGCATAGACTGTATAGCAGTACTCTCTCAAAGCGGTGGCGAACCAGTAGGCATTGCAGTTGTCTGAAAGAGTGTTCTTAGGGCTGTGTGTCCTACATTAGCTTGTGGACATGCTAATACATCCACACAGTAGTGTTTGGTAAATGTGTGTGGTGTAGCCCATGTAGTTGCCTTACAAATGTCAGTTATGGGAATGTTACCTAAAAAGGCCATAGATGCTCCTATTTTACAAGTAGAACATGCTCTATGAGGTATAGACAAAGTTCTTTTGGCTTTAATATAACATGTTTGGATAGATTTAACTATCCATATAGAAATACCAGATTTAGAGACGTTCTATCAATATAATACAATAATGCTCTTTTGACATCTAATATATGTAGAGCTCTTCCTGCTACAGAATCAGGTTGAGGGAACAAAACAGATAACTCAACTGATTGGTTAATATGAAAAGCAGAGATTACTTTTGGAAGAAACTTTGAGTTGGTGCGAAGAATCACTATGTCTTTATGGAGTTGGGATGAAGGTTCTTCCAAGGTTAAAAGTAAGATTTCAAGCTGGTGCCAGTGGAACCTTCTGTGGTATCACTCTTAAGTCCTTCCATAAAGGCTTTAATCACTGGTACTTTAAATAGGGATAAATGTTGTCTGTTTTAAAGTAATGCCGCCACCACAGCAAGGTGTAGGCGCATGGATATATACGCAAGGTCTGCCTGTTGTAGATGCAATAAATAAATGATTTGTTGTATAGAAGCATCTAGTGGGTCAATTGTCTGGATATTACAATATAGAACAAACTTTTTCCACTTTGCTGCATAGCATGCTCTAGTGGTAGGTGTCCTTGCTTCTTTAAGAATTGTCATGCAAGCGGATGGTAGATTTAGGTATCTAAACTCTATGACTTCAGGAGCCAAATTGCTAGGTTGAGCTCCCTGGGGTTTGGACATCTGATTTTCCCATGGTTCTGGGTGAGAAAGTCTTAGGTGAGGAACTACTGAGAGTTCTAGAAGTGTGGTGAACCATGGTTGGCGAGCCCATGTGGGAGCCACTAGAATAACAGTGAGAGATGTTTGCCTGTGCTTCCCAACCAGAAATGGAAGAAGAGGGAGAGGCTGAAAAAGCATAAGCAAATATCCCTGACCGATTCATCCATAGCGATACAAAAGGGGATGATGGACGGAACGTTTGAGCCAATCAAACACTCACCCCCAGTCAACTGATCTGGGTTTAATCCATCATCATTCTTTAGCTCACTCCACCACCCCAGTTCAGACATGGCCATATGCAAATCAGTCTGACCCTGTGCCTCATGGGAACAGTCCAGCCCGAACTGCCAAACCATGTCTTCCCTGGACCGGAAACAAGCATCCTAGGCACAGGGTCAGACTGATTTGCATATGGCCATGTCTGAACTGGGGTGGTGGAGTGAGCTAAAGAATGATGATGGATTAAACCCAGATCAGTTGACTGGGGTGAGTGTTTGATTGGCTCAGCGTTCCGTCCATCATCCCCTTTGTATCGCTTTGTTCGCCCTAAGTTGGCGGGGGTATGCCCAGACGTGGGTCCCTTGCTCACTTTGCCACTGGATTCAAGCAAGCCTGGCTGATGACGGCTGGAATGCCAGAAACCGGTCCTAGGATGCTTGTTTCCGGTCCAGGGAAGACATGGCTTGGCAGTTCGGGCTGGACTGTTCCCATGAGGCACAGGGTCAGACTGATTTGCATATGGCCATGTCTGAACTGGGGTGGTGGAGTGAGCTAAAGAATGATGATGGATTAAACCCAGATCAGTTGACTGGGGGTGAGTGTTTGATTGGCTCAAGCGTTCCGTCCATCATCCCCTTTTGTATCGCTTTGTTCGCCCTAAGTTGGCGGGGGTATGCCCAGACGTGGGTCCCTTGCTCACTTTGCCACTGGATTCAAGCAAGCCTGGCTGATGACGGCTGGAATGCCAGAAACCGGTCCTAGGATGCTTGTTTCCGGTCCAGGGAAGACATGGCTTGGCAGTTCGGGCTGGACTGTTCCCATGAGGCACAGGGTCAGACTGATTTGCATATGGCCATGTATGAACTGGGGTGGTGGAGTGAGCTAAAGAATGATGATGGATTAAACCCAGATCAGTTGACTGGGGGTGAGTGTTTGATTGGCTCAAGCGTTCCGTCCATCATCCCCCTTTTGTATCGATTCATCCATAGGGCATTGCCTTTGGATAGAGGGTGAGGGAACCTTGAGGCGAAGTTTGGGCATTTTGAGTTTTCTGCTGTTGCAAAGAGATCTATTTGTGGAAACCCCCATTTGTGGAAGTATGGGAAGAGGATTTGGGAGTGGAGTTCCCACTCCTGGACTTGTTGCTGCATCCTACTGAGGAGGTCGGCAAATTCGTGGTCTGTCCCTGGAAGGTGTTCTGCTAGCATTTGGATTTTGTGATGTATTGCCAAACTCCAAATTGTCTGAGAGAGGCGTGATAACGTATAGAATGTGTCCCTCTCTGTTTTTGTACATAGTACATAGCTATCATATTGTCCGTCCGAACTAGAACAACTTTCCCTAACAGGTAAGTTAGAAATACTTTTAGCACTAGGTGAACAGCTAGAAGCTCTAGGTGGTTGATGTGGAGATTTTGCTGTTTGGTGTCCCAGAGACCCTGAACTGTTAGATGTTGTAGATGAGCACCCCACTCTGTGAAGGATGCGTCTGCTGTTAGCATGATCTGTGGGACAGGGCCGACAAAGAGCCACCCTTTTTAAAAATAATTTTTTTTAAACATTTTTATTAATTTTACAGCATCAGTAGTCAGGCCCATCATACAACTTACATCAATATGCTGATACTTGTGTTTAAACTTTATAAACTCATTTCCCTTCCCCCATCCCCCAGGTGAAAATCAGGTATGATAACATATTGGCGATAGTCTGATGCAGATACAGGCATGTAACATGACGAGTTCCCAATGTACAGTGGACAAGTCGCGAGCCAAAATTTTTTAGGCCTCGAATAATTCTCAGGTCTTCTCAAGATTACCGTGCATGACAGTGCATAAATCAGATCTCTTAATTTTTGCTATTTGCCTATGTCGTCAAGAACTTGTGTACTTTCCCCCATATGTAAATCTAACAGCATCTGTCTCCATGCTCCCACATCATTTTCTAACTTTTCGTCCTGCCTAACCTGCTTCATTCTGGCCTCTTCAGCAGTCGCCCACTCCACCATGTCACGCAACCATTCCCCGTGACTCGGTGGGCACGTGTTTAGCAATTGAATGGAAATTCGGAGCTTGGCAAGCACTAGTCCCAGGCTCAAACATTTACGACTAAGTTTCCTTTTGGCAGGAGCCGGGAGAAGGCCCAGCAACACTTCGTGGGGTGCCTTCAAATTCCCATCCAGTAGCCTGTTTTGAGTGTAAGGAGGATCTCTATCCAGTATGGCTCAAGGTGCGCGCAGCACCAAATCATATGTAGGAAGTCAGCCGCAGGGGTTCTACAACGCGGACATTCGTATGATCTCGCAGAGTAGATAATATGCAGGGGTGTGTTACAATTGGCGGACATAATTATATTGTATGAGCTCAAACCGGGCGTTTCACCTAATTGTATGTGCCTCCTCAAAAGGGCCAACCTTTTGATACGTTTTGAGTGTTCCACCAATGCAGAGAGCGATGGGTGCGGCTGTCTACAAACACTAGATCTTGTAGTTGACCCTGTGATTCATTCCATTGATGTGCTAAGCATATCCTGTAGAGGATGCATGTTTAATCTCGCATGAGGCACTATGGCAATGCATGATGCCATAATTCCTAGGAGTTGCATGAAAGTTCTGACTATTAGATACTGGTTGCTTTGAAATTGTAATAGCAGTGTTTGCAAATTGTTGAATTCTGGCTGCATTGGGATAGGCTAAACCTGTTTGAGTGTTTATCATAGCTCCTATGTAGGGCTGCAGCTGTGAGGGTTAAAGATGGGATTTTTGTGCATTGACTGTGAATCCCAACTGATGAAGAAGATTTATGGGAACTTGAGTGTGTTGTAAACACTTGTGGTAATGGTTCGGCTTTGATGAGTCAATCGTCTAGATATGGGAAGACATGAATTTGTTGTCTTCTTAGATGAGCTGCTACTACTGCTAGATATTTGGTGAATACTCTGGGTGCAGTAGTGACACTGAATGGGAGTACTTTGAATTGGTAGTGCTTTCTTGCTATCACAAATCTGAGATATTTGCGATGTGCTGGGTGAATAGGGATATGAAAGTATGCATCCTTTAAGTCCAGTGTTGACAAAGTTTCCTTGCTGTAAGAGCGAAAGCACCTGTTGAAGTGTGACCATATGGAAGTGTTCTGATAGTATGTATAGGTTTAATGGCCTGAGATCTAAGATTGGCCGTAGAGAACCATCCTTTATGGGGATTGGGAAGTAAAGTGAGTAAACCCCTGACCCTTGGTGTTGAATTGGAACTGGTTCTATAGCTCCTTTTGTTAGAAGAGCTTGTACTTCTTATTTGAGCAGTTGTTGGTGCTCTAGAGAGTTTGTGAATGCAAGGTGGAATATTGGGAGGATTGCTAGTGAGCTCCAGACAAAAACTATGCTGGATAATGTCCAAAACCCATTTGTCAGATGTTATTGATTGCTAAATGGGAAGAAATTGTTGCAGTCTTCCCCTGACAGGTGTATGATAGTCGAGGGGAATTGTTCTTAAGTCACTGCTTGTTGGAAGATGGAGAGGTACATGTTGGTGTTCCTCTACCTTGTAGAATCCTCTAGAGGGGGAGGATTGAGGTTGAGTCTTGTAGGAAGATGTGTTGGCATTTGCGGAGGCACTTTTTGAGCCTCCTCTATAAAACGAGCAGCGAAAGGAGCCTCTGTGAGATGGTGACTGGAGTGCTCCCATGGATTTTGCCACTTCAGTGTCTTTTTTCAAGTGCTTCATCCACTTGAGGGCCAAAAAGATGTTCCTTGTCAAAGGAAGCATTAAGTATTGTCTGTTGGACCTTTGGTGTAAACCCAGAGATTCACAGCCATGCGTGTCTTCTGAGGGAAATACTGGTGTTAACTCCTCTGGCTGCAGTATCAGCAGCATCTAGCGCACATCTGATGGAGGAGTTGGAAATTAGTTTTCCCTCCTGCACTAGTCCCTGCCCTTTTTCCTATTCTCCTCTGGGAGGTATTGGAGTAACTCCTCCTTTTTGTCCCAGTGGGCCCTATCATACCTAGCCAAAAGACCTTGTGTAATGGCTATGCGCCAATGATTGGCTGACGTACAGCCACTCAATTTTGCCTGAGGCAACGATTAATTTGGCATCTATTAATTTAGACTCTTTGTCTGGAGGTAGTGCATCACCTGAGGTTTGGGAAATTGCTTTTTTTGCGAGCACTGGACAACCAGAGTCTAATGGAAGCTGGCCCTTACTAAAAATGGGGTCAGATGGTGGGTGTTTGTATTTTTTTTATCAACCCTGGGTGTTATGATACAAGGACGTATAGGGTCTTTAAAAATGTCTTCCGCATGTTGCATCATGCCTTTTAACATTGGTAAAGACTGTTTTATGTGTGGTCCCCAATGTTTCAAATAAAATTCTTTATGTACATTGACTCCATGGTATGTGGCTGCCCTAGCAATTAACTCCTGATATGAGATGTTGTCATCGGGAGGTGAAGGTCTTGCAGGGTATAGATCTGTGTCTGTGGGAGGATCTATATTATAATCATCCCATCGATCTGGTGGTGGTTGGCCATAACTATCATCCCCAGCACCTGCGTCAGGATCAGTATGATAACCCTGTGGTGTAGTGTCTAGAGGGTCCAAACTTGGTACTAAAAGGTACTGGTGAAGATGTTAGAGGGGTATAAGGAATGGGGAGAAGAGGGCTAGTAGCCATGTCCTTTTTCTTTTTTTAAAGGAATTTTATATCCTGTGTCTTGTGCGCTAGGAATCTTCCTTTTGGAGGATGATGGTATCACAGGTTTTGTTCAAATATGTCCAGTCTCTGGATTAATATAAATTTTCTTTTGTTTTGGATCCAGCTTTTCTTGCATGGTTTCCAGAATTGGCACCGGAGGCTTTTGAGGAGCATATTTCAGTGCCGAAATTTTCGATACCGAGCCGGATATTTCCTTTTTGTCCTTGGAAGTTTTAGGTGCTGAATGTGTGGTATCTCGACTCGAGCCCAAGCCGGAAGGCTTGACTTGCGCTTTCGGTGGTGAGCCAGAGGGCAGGGGTTCGAAGCAGTGTCTCAGTGCCTACCATGGCTGGATGGCAGTGGTGGCCCAGAAGTCTTTTGTTCGATGGAAGCAGGTTTTGTGGGCAAAGGTGTTTTGGTACTCATGGCACCTTGACCGGCTGGGACATCCTAGGACTCCAGTTCGATCTCCAATTCGGAATCGAAGTCCTGTACGGAGAAGGCATCTTCCTCTTCAGATGGTTCCATTTCCTTCTTTTTAGATATCTTCTCTGAAGAGATCAGGGATGTCCTCAATATTCTGCTGCTGCATTTCTCTCCGTCAAGCCCGACGGTCCAGCATGGTCTTTTTAGATCGAAATGAGTGACCGGTGTGTCAGTGTTCTTCCTTGTGCTCCGGGGACAGGCAGAGGTTACAGACCTTGTGATGGTCTTGCGTGCACATTTAGAGCGGCACCAGGGGCAGAATTGGAACGGAGTTCGTTCCACTGGCAGATTACTCAATGATGTTTTCCTCGAGTGGAAGTTAACAGAAACAGGTTAGGCCTGTAGGCCGCGGTTGGAGTTTTCTTGATCCAACTATGAAAGTTTTCTGATTTTCGACACACGGAGGATGGGAAAGAAGATTGAAACAATATCGAAGAGGGCACAGTGGATTGCGCACCGAAAGGATCCCGAAGAACGGTCTTGAACCGGAGCGCTGCAAACCAAGTCCAAACCCGATGGCGGAAAGAAAACAATCTCACAATGGAGTCGATGCCCATGCGCACTATCACCGAAAGGAGAAGTCACATTACCTCGTGACTGGAAAAGACTTCTTTAAAGAAAAACAACTTGGAAACATCTGGACTCAACACTAGATGGCAGGAGCATGCAAAGTATGTGTATCTACAGCACACATGCCTCAAACATATATATACCCACACACACCCACACAGATACACTCACACCTACTCACAGGCCCAGAGATACACGCACATACCCACTCACAGACCCATAGACACTTGCACACCTAGTCACACAACCACACACCCACTTACACAGCCACTCACAGACCCACAGAGACACACACACCTAGTCACTCACCCACACAGCCACTTACACACCCACTCACAGACCCAGAGACACTCTTAACACCCACACAGATACCCACTGATAGAGACACTCAGACACTCACACATTCACTCACAGACCAACTCAGACACACGCAGTCACAGATCCCATGTGGACCCGTGAATCCACTGCAAAGTTACACGGAGGCCGCACTGAGTGGAATAAAGCCAACCAAACTGGACTTCTTCGCAGGAAACATGGAAAGGGTTAAAGAAATATTGACTGTTTAGGAGTAGAATAACAAAAAGAAAGATGAAAGGAAGCCTGTGATTTGTTAGCTAGAGCAGCATAAGTAAAACAACAATGTGAGGGGTAGCCATTTTACCTGATTTTCTACTGAGAGAGGAGGTGGTTTGCAGGAGTTCAGACTAAAGATTTGGAATGAAAACAGATGTTACCAGACAGACACAAAACTGATAGAACAGCAAAGCTCTTTTACAGATATGTTAATTAGGTTGTAGTATATAAATTAAATTTAGAAAAAAATAGTGAGTATATGAAAGCTGAAAGAAAATGTGTAGCTTCTAGACACTATACTAGAAGGGAAAATAGAAGGGTGCTTAGATGAGAACATTAACAATAGTGAGCAGGAAAGGAGAAAGAAGAATTGGTATACTGAATGAATATTAATTTTATTATGTCAATATAACTGAATGTGTTTGAAATTAGATGTGGGTGCTTGCTTATAGTATGCAATTTAATAGTATGTAATTTGCACACGCTCATACAGTCAGGCAGGCACTTACAGAACCAGGTACACTCCCACAAAAGCACTTCTGTACCAATCACTCATATAGGCAGACAGTGACTGCCACACTCACTCACATTCCCATAAGACCATTCACACACCCATTTACTCACCTGTACGTCCAAGTTTGAATATCAGTTTGCCCTTACAGCCTAGGAGGAAATCCGCAGAATACAATCTGCACCGCAAGAAGAGTTTTATGAGAACTAAATTGGCACTCTTGAGAAGGGAGAATCCTGATTGTAGTTGATCTTAGAATCAGGGCCCCTACAGGTAGTGGTTCGGAGAAGGAGGAAAAGGAGCAGAGAAATTTCTGGGCGAAGGATGCATAGGAGAGAGGGGATCCCCCACAGAGGGAGAGTTCCCTATTGGATTCGATACAGAAAGTAGCGTCTCCTCCCAAACCCAGCCCCTGAGGAGCTCAAGGACAGAGGCTGAGAGGGAGCTGAGGCTGCAGCAGGCCCAGCTGGCTGCAGAGGAGGGTAAAGCTGAGACAGAGCCTAGGAGGAGAAAAGGATCTTGTTGGCTCATGAAGTGACTGTCAAGAAAGTGGACTTGAAGGTCAAATAGCTGTTAGAGTGTAGCAAATATGACGGGAGCAAAACTACTGTGTCAAGTGCAGATGAAAGAGTCCATATACCCAGAGTCTTGGTGTCGAAGTGCAAGGAGGGGGGTGATACAGAAAGGTTGTTTCGGGCATATGAAGTAGCTCTAGAGAGGTACAGAGGATCTCTGAGGAGGATTGGGGAGCTGACCTTTGGAGTCATATTCCTGGTGATGGAAAGGACGCCCTAGAGAAGGGGAAGAGGTAGAGGTATCCCATCATGAAGGATGCTCTTGTCAAGTAAGCTTGAATATACACAAGAGGTGTGCAGGTTGAAATACAGGGGCAGTCAGAAACTGTGTCAGTAGTCCGAGGAGATTTTTGTGGGGTACTTTTGAAAAGTTTATAAAAAGTACTGCTGTTTTTTAAGAAGGTTTTTCAAACAGTTTTATACTTTTCCTTTTTTTTCCAAAGAGACCTGGGAAGAAGGAACTGACTTCAGACTGTTAAAAACATGAAGGTTCAACAGGGAGCTAGGAAAATAATTAAATATTTTTGATGACAGTACAGTACAGTTGTTGGAAACAGTACTTGCTACATTATCTTTTTTTACAGAATGTCTGATACAGTGACTCATACACCCAGTTATATACCGATACAACCACTCACACACCCACACACCAATACAGCTACACACGCACCCACCCATAAACTGCTAAAGCCACACAGAGACTGGCACATCCATGCACAGACCAATACAGTCACTGACACACTAAGGCAGTCACTGATACAGCTACTGACATACCCAGACACACTGATAAAACTACTGACACACCTAGTCACACTCCGATACAGAAACTGACACACTCAGGCACATACTCATACAGTCAATGACACACTCAATCACATATCGATACAGCCACTTAGATATTCAGCCAAACACTGTTAGAGCCTCTCAAACACCCATATACATACTGATACCGGCAGTTACACACCCAACCACACACTAATACAGACATTAACACATCCACCCAAACACTAATGCATGCAATAAGACACCCAAACACACAATGATACATACACCGACACACCCAGGCATACATTGACACACCCAGCCAAACACTAATGCATCCAATAACACACTTGGGCACACAGTGTTGCATACACTGACACACCCAGGTGTACACCATGCAGGCACTGACACACCCAGGCACACAGCAAAGGAGACACTGAATCACCTAGCCAAACACTAATGCAACCAATAACACACCCAGGCACACACTGACAACTCCTGGGACATACCAATGTAGACACTGACACGCCCAGGCATACAGCAACGCCGACATCGACACACCCAGCCAAACACGAATCCATCCAATAACACACACAGATGCAATCATTAACACACCCAGGTGCATTCACTGACAAACCCAGTCATACAGCAATTCAGACACTGACACACCCAGCCAAAAACAAATGCAGCCAATAACACACTTGGGTACATACTGATGCATACACTAGTACAGCCGGCATACACCAAAGCACACATTGACATACGGCAATGCAGACACTGATGCACCGAGCTGAACACTATCTGCACACTGACACAGTCACTGACACATTAAAAACACAAAGTTATCTCTTTGTTTGACCAGATGGTGGTTCTAACAAGAACCATTTTTAGGTCTCGCCTAGCGACGCAGCGCATGCGCTGCTCGCCTTGGCGAGATCTATTGTTGTCGGTTTGGTGGGCGAAGGTGGACAGGACATGTGTACGCGTACATCTAACAGCTTAGCTGAAGACACAGCAGATGTGCGCGTATGGGTGACAGGAGATGTGCACGCGTACGGCTCTGCTTGGTTGCTCCCTCTCTCCTTCCGTGTCTGTGCGCACGCAGGACAAAACATATGCACGCGCTCTGCTTCCGTTATTAAGGACAAAACATATGCACGCGCTCTGCTTTCGTTGTTAAGGACAAAATATATGCACGCGCTCTGCTTTCATTGTTAAGGACAAAACATATGCACGTGCTCTTTCGGTAGCTTGTTTATACTTTCACTGTCACTTTTAATGATGGAGTGCCTGTTTGCAGGTCCACCGCGGCCCTAAATAAAAACCTCGCAAATAACAGCCCGCGCGCCCTGTCCATTGTCCCCAGCGCGTGATGGCAGCCTTCAGATTAGCAACGCTCCCCTTGACGCGGGCGAGGCATAACATCCTCCAGTTTGAGACACATTAGTCCTTTTCAGGGAGCGATCAAAATGCACGTGTCCCCCCCTCCGAAGCCCCTCGCTCAGCTGACCAAATGGCCCGGACAACGCGCTTAAAAGCCTCGCTTGTTCCTCGTGTTCAGCTTGACTCCTCGGGACGCCCCCCACCAAGTCTTCCTCTGTCTCCTCTCTCTCTTCTTCCTCCTCCTCCTCATCCTGGGGCTGTAATAGGGAGCCCCGAGGCCCTCTCTGAAAATGCGAGCTGGAGGTGACGTTAAGTGTGAAAGCACCAAGGTGTGAACCGAGAGAAGAGGCGGGGGTGGGCGGCAGGTAGAGGGTCATAGGGGGCACTGGCTCTCAGAGAGGTGAGAAGGGGCGGGCAGCAGTCTGAGCACAAAAACAACACCAGAGCAACAGGCAGAGCGCTCCGCGGGAGCCTGGTGTAAACTGAAGAAACGTACACTTCTTAGCACTACAAAGCAGCCGAAGTGCGCCTTTCACTAGAGCCAACAAGCGGCTGCCATTGCCGGCTTAACAGACGGGGATTAAAGAAATAATTCATTGTCACTTTAATTTGTTTGCTAGATGTGAAGGCTTTCCTTCCTCTTCTGTTTGTCCTGACTCTGGAGCATGTGTGCATTGCTATGTCCTTACAATGCTCACTTTTTCATGTGTTCTTTTTCCCCATTCTCTTTGTGTTGCCTTCTCGCTCGTGTGCTTTCTCACTACCGGCTCTACTTTCCTCTCTTTAGCACCATTCATCCCCACGCCCGGTGTTTCTTCCACCCCTCGTCCCCATGTTGTTTCCCCCACCCAGCCCCTTGTAACTTCCCTGCCACCCTCTCTTTAAAGATAAAAGAGCGCTTTCAAGCTTTTTTACCCAACTCCGATTGGTAACTAAAAAGAACAAGCATTTGCAATGCAATAGATCTCGCATTTACGTGAGTTTGAGCTATTGACATTGCAAATAACAATGCCTTTTATGTTTGTTTTCGTTTTAAAAACATAAATAAAAGGCATTGTCATTTACAATGCCAATAGCTTTAACTTGTGTAACTGCGAGACCTATTGCATTGCAAATGCTTGTTTTTTCTAGAAGGGTTAACAGTTTTTAATTGTTCTCTTTTTTATTTTTTATTTTTTTAACAAAAATTGAATAGGATAGTAAAAAGGGTAAGGATGGGGAAATGCAAAGAAGTAACTGGCTTCAGTCTTCAAAAAGCATTATGTGATCACTGGAAGCAAAAAGAAAACTATCAGCAATGCTTCTTCACAGTACCCAAGAATGCACCCACGGAAGACATTTTTACAGCGACAAGCATGTGGCATTTCGCACAGTGAACAACCATGTCACTCAATTCTAAGAAAGCAGTTGGTATTGTAATGACTGTAGCTGATGATGGTTCTCCCAAGGCTACAGTAAAGGTCGACTGTCCGGCTGCACCTGCTTTCTCCTACATTATCAGGTTGTAAGACCTTTCATGAATTGTTTTTAGGTGCTTCCACATGGAACTTGTTCCATTTGAATATTTCTTTGCAGTGCCTCTGGATAACTGCTTGCCGCACATATTGCACTGCACATATTTTGCGGTTACTTTCTTTTCCCCAAAAAGGTATAGTAAAGTGCTTCCAGACATCACTTTCTTTTCTTTGAGATAAAGTGTATCTTCCTCCTCATCCTCAACACGTTTTGGATGTTCATCCTGGACGGAAGATGTAGCTTCAGCCATTCTATAAAGCAGAGCACCACTGGTTCTCAATCCTCCTTCTAGAGACTTCACTGAAGAAGTAGCTGGTTTTGGGCGTGGTTTCCATGTGCATAAGTGGGGTCCTCATATCTAATCAAACGACAAGGACTGCGTGTGATTTTGAGCGAATCTGCGAATTTGGTGGGTAGATTCGCAGAATCACAAAACTCATAAAATGGGTAACTTTGTTGAAAACCAGATGTAAGGGGGTTTATATATACCTGTAAATATGTTCACACTGATGTGATTAATGAAAATGGAGGGGTATACATATTTGAAATAATTTATGAAATGTTAGTCGAATCCTCGAATTCAGACTGCGCGGATACATTCCGATAACATGATCAGGATTAAAACCCATACAGAAGTAGTCCGTCTATGTTAATGGACCCGCAACCCGCTGTACCCAAAAAAATTACAATAAAAAAGAAAATGCATTTAATTACATTAAAAAAACTTCATATACTTTACATTAATTACATGTGTGATTTGTATGTTTTTCAACATATATAAAGTATATTTATAAAAAAAGAATGTCTATAGTTCAAAAATAAAAAATCTAAATTAAAAGTCAAAATAAATTGTAATACACTTAGGGGCCGATTCCGATCTCGGTCGGAGGCGCACCCAACGCCATTCGGTCGGGAAAAAAGCCATGCGAATGCCTGTTTCCCGACCGATCCGCACATTAATCCGAACGAACAAGTACGATGCGCACAACAGCACAGATTCCGACCCAGTCGTACTCACCCAATCCAGGTCCCGTTCCCCGACCGAGCCGGATCCGTAAACGCAGAATCGAGTCGCCCGGAAGCCAAAATCCAGCCCCGTCCGGCCGGACAAGTACGATGCGCTTCCCGTACGCGCCGAACCCGTCGCTACGCACGGCACGTCAAAGCATCCGGGACAGGCGCACATAAGCTCCAATTCACGCCACAACACGATCCACGGCTACGAGACGAACACGCAAGCGACGAGGACGAGGCGAAGCAACGACAAAGACGAACGAGATGAACCAACCATGAATCCCATCGTTCCGATCCTAGCAAAATTCTACATCTACTACCGGAACAGGCACGGACGCGTACGGCGCAGAAGGTAAGTCAGACACCAACCACAAAAACAAACAACACGTACCCGACATATCACACACACACACACAGAGGGATGCAGAAACTACTTACACCAGAAACAGCAGCACCATAGGGGCGGGATGCCCATCACCAATGCCACATATACACATAGGGGCCCGGATGCCTGTCACTACTACCACCTCTACCCATGGGGGGCTGGATGCCTGTCACTACTACCACCCCTACCCATGGGGGGCTGGATGCCTACCACTACCATCACCTCTACCCATGGGGTGCCAGATGCCTACCACTACTACCACCTCTACCTAGGGGGTGCCAGATGCCTACCACTACTACCACCTCTACCCATGGGGTGCTGGATGCCTACCACTACTACCACCTCTACCCATGGGGGGCTGGATGCCTACCACTACTACCACCTCTACCCATGGGGTGCCAGATGCCTACCACTACTACCATCTCTACCCAGGAGGTGCCAGATGCCTACCACTACTACCACCTCTACCCAGGGGGTGCCAGATGCCTACCACTACCACCACCTCTCCCCATGGGGGGCTGGATGCCTACCACTACTACCACCTCTACCCAGGGGTGCCAGATGCCTACCACTACTACCACCTCTACCCAGGGGGTGCCAGATTCCTACCACTACTACCACCCTTACCCAGGGGGTGCCAGATGCCTACCACTACTACCACCTCTACCCATGGGGGGCTGGATGCCTGTCACTACTACCACCTCTACCCAGGGGGTGCCAGATGCCTACCACTACTACCACCTCTACCCATGGGGGGCTGGATGCCTGTCACTACTACCACCTCTACCCAGGGGGTGCCAGATGCCTACCACTACCACCACCTCTACCCATGGGGGGCTGGATGCCTACCACTACTACCACCTCTACCCAGGGGGTGCCAGATGCCTGTCACTACTACCACCTCTACCCAGGGGGTGCCAGATGCCTACCACTACCACCACCTCTACCCATGGGGGGCTGGATGCCTACCACTACTACCACCTCTACCCATGGGGTGCTGGATGCCTACCACTACTACCACCTCTACCCAGGGGGTGCCAGATGCCTACCACTACTACCACCTCTACCCATGGGGTGCTGGATGCCTACCACTACTACCACCTCTACCCATGGGGGGCTGGATGCCTGTCACTACTACCACCTCTACCCATGGGGTGCTGGATGCCTACCACTACTACCACCTCTACCCATGGGGGGCTGGATGCCTGTCACTACTACCACCTCTACCCAGGGAGTGCCAGATGCCTACCACTACTACCACCTCTACCCAGGGGGTGCCAGATGCCTACCACTACTACCACCTCTACCCATGGGGACTGGATGCCTGTCACTACTACCACCTCTACCCAGGGGGTGCCAGATGCCTACCACTACCACCACCTCTACCCATGGGGGGCTGGATGCCTACCACTACTACCACCTCTACCCAGGGGGTGCCAGATGCCTACCACTACTACCACCTCTACCCAGGGGGTGCCAGATGCCTACCACTACCACCACCTCTCCCCATGGGGGGCTGGATGCCTACCACTACTACCACCTCTACCCAGGGGGTGCCAGATGCCTACCACTACTACCACCTCTACCCAGGGGGTGCCAGATGCCTACCACTACCACCACCTCTACCCAGGGGGTGCCAGATGCCTACCACTACTACCACCTCTACCCATGGGGGGCTGGATGCCTGTCACTACTACCACCTCTACCCAGGGGGTACCAGATGCCTACCACTACTACCACCTCTACCCATCGGGTGCTGGATGCCTACCACTACTACCACCTCTACCCATGGGGTGCTGGATGCCTACCACTACTACCACCTCTACCCAGGGGGTGCCAGATGCCTACCACTACTACCACCTCTACCCAGGGGTGCCAGATGCCTACCACTACTACCACCTCTACCCAGGGGTGCCAGATGCCTACCACTACTACCACCCTTACCCAGGGGTGCCAGATGCCTACCACTACTACCACCACCTCTACCCATGGGGAGCTGGATGCCTGTCACTACTACCACCTCTACCCAGGGGGTGCCAGATGCCTACCACTACTACCACCTCTACCCAGGGGGTGCCAGATGCCTACCACTACTATCACCTCTACCCATGGGGGCTGGATGCCTGTCACTACTACCACCTCTACCCAGGGGTGCCAGATGCCTACCACTACTACCACCCTTACTCAGGGGTGCCAGATGCCTACCACTACTACCACCTCTACCCATGGGGGGCTGGATGCCTGTCACTACTACCACCTCTACCCAGGGGGTGCCAGATGCCTACCACTACCACCACCTCTACCCATGGGGGGCTGGATGCCTACCACTACTACCACCTCTACCCATAGGGTGCTGGATGCCTACCACTACTACCACCTCTACCCATGGGGGGCTGGATGCCTAACACCACCAACACCCCCACTCACAGGATGGCCAATACATGACACCACAAGCACACACCAACATAAAGAATGCAACATAAAGACGTCCCCCCCCAACACCATGACAAGCGTGTGTAGACTGTGTCAATTGCCTACAACATTGAACATGACTTTGAACCTACAATGTGACCCCCTATCACATGTGCCACACATAAATGTGTGTGGCCCCCACAATGCAAGCAGGCCATGACCATTGTGGCAATGGGGTCCAAACCCCCATCATCACAGTGCCCAAAATGTAAGTGTGGGGTCCATAGCTGAAGCACATTTTGAACAGTGTGGAAATGGGGTCCAAACCCCCATCATCACAGTGACCAAAATGTAAGTGTGGGGTCCATAGCTGAAGCACATTTTGACCATTGTGGAAATGGGGTCCAAACCCCCATCATCACAGTGCCCAAAATGTAAGTGTGGGGTCCATAGCTGAAGCACAGTTTGAACATTGTGGCAATGGGGTCCAAACCCCCATCATCACAGTGCCCAAAATGTAAGTGTGGGGTCCATAGCTGAAGCACATTTTGAACATTGTGGCAATGAGGTCCAAACCCCCATCATCACAGTGCCCAAAATGTAAGTGTGGGGTCCATAGCTGAAGCACATTTTGAACAGTGTGGAAATGGGGTCCAAACCCCCATCATCACAGTGACCAAAATGTAAGTGTGGGGTCCATAGCTGAAGCACATTTTGACCATTGTGGAAATGGGGTCCAAACCCCCATCATCACAGTGCCCAAAATGTAAGTGTGGGGTCCATAGCTGAAGCACATTTTGAACATTGTGGCAATGGGGTCCAAACCCCCATCATCACAGTGCCCAAAATATAAGTGTGGGGTCCATAGCTGAAGCACATTTTGAACAGTGCGGAAATGGGGTCCAAACCCCCATCATCACAGTGACCAAAATGTAAGTGTGGGGTCCATAGCTGAAGCACATTTTGACCATTGTGGAAATGGGGTCCAAACCCCCATCATCACAGTGACCAAAATGTAAGTGTGGGGTCCATAGCTGAAGCACATTTTGAACAGTGTGGAAATGGGGTCCAAACCCCCATCATCACAGTGACCAAAATGTAAGTGTGGGGTCCATAGCTGAAGCACATTTTGACCATTGTGGAAATGGGGTCCAAACCCCCATCATCACAGTGCCCAAAATGTAAGTGTGGGGTCCATAGCTGAAGCACAGTTTGAACATTGTGGCAATGGGGTCCAAACCCCCATCATCACAGTGCCCAAAATGTAAGTGTGGGGTCCATAGCTGAAGCACATTTTGAACATTGTGGAAATGGGGTCCATACCCCCATCATCACAGTGCCCAAAATGTAAGTGTTGACAAAGAAAAAGCTGCAACTGCCAAACTGCATGGATGATTCCTGGTCACAGAACAACAAACACATCAGTGGCAAAGTAGTGCTTGTGTCCCATAGCAACATAGATTGGGGGAGGCAAACAGTGCAGTGCAAATAAGACATACCTTTGGCCATGTGCAGACAAACATCACCCATGGGGGCTGACACTGTCAACATTCATCAATGACACAATGACAGAAGTGACCATCTGAATGCAGACCCACATATTTGCACCAATGGGCACACAAATTCAGATACCCTGTGGAGACTGTAGATGTGAGGTGAACAGATACCATACCATGGCAGCAATGGGACACACAAACAATGATCATAGTGCTGACTGATGACCTAGGAGTCCCAGGGACAGCAGGGCAAACACACCAAACAACATACAGCCAATGGCACACTAAAGATATGCCAATGCAGTGGTGCAGATGCACAAACACAAACAGGCAGACCCACACTGCACATCAAACACAACAGGTGAGGGGGGGTACCAGTGTCCCCAGGCAACCACACAACACATGAGGAGGCCTGAATACCAATTACACAGACGTGCATACAGTGCCACACAAAGGTAACTCATGGATCCAAATCCCCCATGTGGGCAATCAGGCATTGTCAGATGAGAGGGAGCACAAATCACACATGTCACACAAGCATGTAGGAACAGCAACTGACACAGCAAGACACATAGACACCACAGCACTACCCCCAGGGCCCCCACAATGTGGTGACCCTGGCCTGCATTACAATCCCACTGTGATGACAAAGCTAGATGTCGTTCACACTGTGAACCACAGTCATGTGTCCTGAGCAACAAACTACCATCACACCTACACAAGCACAAATCAATCAGCACGGCCAGTAAGCCAAGGCCAACATGGAGGCAGGGGTCTAGCCGGGCAACAACTCTCATCTGCACACACTCAACACCACACACCTCGACCTCCAACAATGTGCAGCAGTGAAGCTCACATGCACTGGTGACATTGCACATGCACCCATGACAATCCCAGGGGGGTGGTGGGAACCAAGGGGCAGAAACACATCACACATGGCCACTCAACAAGACTCCTGAATGTCTGACACACTGCACACTACGCTGTACATGGACATGACGGCAATACCACACCAACCAATGGGATCCCAGCCACAGTCACACACCAATGAAGAAGCCAAGGTCACCCACAAAGAACACACATAGACAACTACCAACATTGCAGCCCTGACCCTGAGGAGTGCCAGCAGTCACACACACAACGTGTCACAACCAATGAAAGCTAACACAAACCGGAAATCACATGACAGGTGTAAACAACAAGTGCCAAGGGGAATCCTGACTGTGACCCATCTGCGTCTGCCCACTAACTCAGCCCTGACAGCAAACACACCTATGGGTGACACCCTGATGACCAGTAATGTGCCATGCACCCACATCACAGAGAACCCAGGGAGAAGACTTTGGGGGAACATTGCTCAACTCAGCAGGCATCACAAACAGGAACATCACTAGGGATCCTAGCATGCACAGCAACATGGAAGTGAACACACAGACATGCTCATACAACACACACCTTGTGCGCAGGCGATGTCACAGGAGTACACACTGCCATGAGGGGACTCCACTCCTGTGTGAGGAAAGCTGTGCCATATGTCGCATCAGTAGGGCTCCATCATGTCAGCAGAACACTTGGTCACACAGTCAACAATTAGCACCAAATGAAGGCTCCCCTCACATCAGCCTGGTCATGGGAGTGTCAACGAAATCATCAGCACAGATCCAACACACATGTATAGCAAGTTGCACTGACAACACAGATGAGTTCTACCCCATTGATGCCCAAACCTGCATGTCCAGTGGAGATGGCCACACGGTCAGGGAAGTAGACTAATTGAACAATGGCAAACACAACAGATGTGCAGCGGTGGAACCCACAGATGTGACATTGCTAATGTAAGTAGGGAATCCCATTGCCAAATATTGAAAACATGACACCCTCAGATGCTGCTAAGGATGACATGGATACACCACAGGATAGGACACTGTCCCCCTGGACCACATGGGTTCCTGCACAGTAACACTTCATTGTCATGAGACCAAATATCACCATCACTGCAGCAAGGGCATGGTTAGCATCATCAACATCATGTACATCAGAAGCAAAAGCACTAGAGAACTGAAAGTTGCTTTATTCAGCATATGTGGCATCAAAAGTAGAAGTCAGGTCGAAAATAAACAAAGGCCAATGGCCAGTCCATCATTAAAGTCAAAAGTGGGTGACAGTGGCAGATGCCACCCTACGCATGCCTGCACTGACAAAATCCAGGGACAATCCCCTAGGAGGGGCATACAGGGGGCAGGCCAGGCACCGCAGGGACAGGATCAGGGCTCACCAGGAGGAGGCAGGGAAGGGGTGGTGGGTGCTGGAGAGCCACTGACAACTGCAGTGGAGGTGTCTGACATGGTGTGTGCCGGCACAACTGGGGGCATGACTCAGATGTAGTGGGTGCCGGCACGACTGCAGTGGACCCTGCAGATGGAGTGGACAGCTTCGCCACTGCAGTGCCCAAGTCAGACAGGGTGGTAGTGGACTCCACTGCAGTGCCTACCTCCAGGGGAGGAGAATGGGGATCAGGTAAGGTGGGCAGGACAGAGGGGGAGGACACCCTCACCACATCAGTGGTACAGACAAGCGCAGCGGGGGTGTGGGGCCGGAAGAGCAAGTGGCAGGGGGAGAAGGCTTGATCCTTCTGGGGATGGTGTATCTGTGGGTGGGGGAACCTGGGGCAGGGTGTGGTGGGGGCACCTGTGGAGTGGGGGCCTGAGGGATGGCGGAAGGAGACTTGGTGCCTGAGCTGCAGGGCGGCGGCGGGGTCTTGCTCTTCCGGGACCAGGGGGACTTGCGGTGGGGGCCTCAGTCGGTCTGCGCCTGGGGGAGGGTGTCCGGGGGCCAGGGGCACTCCGCTCCGTGTGGGTGGGCTTCCTCTTCCCCCTGAATGCTGGATCAGCTGGATCGGAGGGGAAGAGGCCAAGGTCACAGAGGAAGAGCCGCTGTGTCTTTGAGGTTGCAGGTGAGGCAAGGGAGGGGTCTTTGGAGGGAGAGGCAACTGAGGACTGCGCAGTGCATGTGGATGCGTGTGTGTGTGCCTGTGCCCCATCCCCTGTGAGTGTGGTTGCAGTCCCCTGACGGTGCGTGCGTGTGCGTCTTGTTTGTGGCGTGTGTGTCTGTGTGCTGCACGTGTCTGTGCTGGTGTGTGCCTGTGCCAGTGTGTGTGTGCTTGGGACAGGTAAGGTGCTGGGGAGTGTGGATGGGGCAGAGGCAGGAGGGGTGAGGGACTGTCGGAGGAGGGACACTGCTGCCGTCAGGGAGGAGTCCATGGACCTATTGCCCCTCTGTAGGTCAGACATGCCCGATGAGATGCCCTCCATGAACGACACCAGCTGAGTCAACAGACTGGTGTGTGCATGGAGGACACTCAGCATCGCTGTCTGTCCTACATGGAGCTGGCGGAGGAGGTACACAGACTCCTCACTCAGGGCAGCAGGGGACACAGGGGCAGGGGGTGCGGTGCCTGGCCCGAAGGAGACACGCTCCCGAACATGGGAGCCTCCACGGACCTCGGGAATGGGAGCCGACGGGAGGGCGGTGGTGGTGGTGGTGGCGGGGACAGCAACACTAGCTGGGGTGTGGTGGCTGCTGACACCCGCCTCCATAAGGGAGTCATCCTCCGAGCTGCTGTGGTCCTCAGCTGAGGTGGATGGTGCTGAGGACTCCTCGGTGTGGCTCCCCTCGCCCTCCGTGCCACTGGGTCCCTCCGACCACTCCTCGGCTGCTGACCCAGTCTGGCTCTGCGGCTCCTCCTGGTCCGTGGAGCTGTCCCCTCCTGTGGCCGTGGATGTTTCTGCAATCAATAGGGAAACAGACAGACATCAGTCACCTGCACCGAACGCACACACCACAGTAAGTACAGCACATTACAGAGCAAGCCCTGGCATCCTTAGTTGAACATTGCTAAAAGTGCCCAAACAGAACAGGAGAAGTCAATTGTCAGTCTGATGGTCAACCATGGCACTCACATCCCACCTGGCCTTGCACCCATCTGTCTGCTGTCTGTTGGATGGCAATACCCCAGTGTGGACACATGCACCACCTACACAGTAGTTGGACAGTGCAGAGAACCCGGTGAAGCATGTGGACATGCACACATCACAACTCTTGCCACTGAGTCAGTACAGGTGTCCGGATGAAAGGGATGCCCAGAGTCAAATAGGAAATGCATGTCATGCATACCAGCGACAGACACCATGATGCACCCATGTCCTGATAGCCATTGCCACAATGGTGTGCATGTAGCACATGTCACTCCCCTGCAGGATCACTAATAGGAAGTCACATGCCATGGCACAGGCATGCCTGCTAAGTCATACATCACTGTCTCCAGTCACATGGGCAGGGCAGCCAGACAACAACACTCTGCACTGTGTCACAATAGTAGGTCATGGGGAATGCAAGTCCTGGAGCTGAACAAGTGCACATGTACATCCCCCACACACCACATCATCTGAACCCTCATCTGTCCAGGTCATACCCATTGGACATATGGGAGACCTGTGACACTACCCTCTGCACCTGAGCACCTCACAATCTGCTGTGAATGGGAAACAGCTGCCTGAACTTCACATTCGCATACCCCAGTCTGCACGGTCAGGTGATCAAACACCTATGTGTCACACAAGTATCGTCCCCCATGGTCACATCTCCGGTGGCATGCGGAGCCCCAACCGAGAAACACCCCAGCAGACCTGACAACGAAGCCACAGCACACTGACACAGAGGCAGACACCTGAGGGGACAAATCACTGAGCACAACGTGTCAGCTGATACACGGGAGTGGGAGTACAGAGTGTATTGTATGGCCTGGAGTAGGCATGACTGTCCTGCCCCACATGAATGAGGGATGAGCCCTGGACAGTAGGCAGCTGGCTAAGTATGTGTGACACACGTTATATACACACTCCTGGGGCCCAAACATTGTTCCCACCCGCAGCATGGGTGTGTGCCAGATACCCCAGGCACATGTGGTGGATCAGCTCTGCAATTGGACCACATATCAAAGTAACACGCAGATTACATGTCAGAACACAGCCATTGTGTAAGCAATGGACCCACCCATGATGCCCACCACAGAGTTAGGGAAACAGATGCTGTCCCCCACCTTGAGTCAAGCAAACTGCAAGGACACAGTACCCAAGTGACACAATTCCCTGACTGTAAGGGCCACACCAGGGTATCAGATGAGGAGTGGGCAGTGCACAATAGAGGGACATGGGTCCTGGACCACATGACTGATGTACTGTGGATGTTTAACCAGGCCAGAGGAGGGCACATAGCATGGCAGACATAGTTCACAATGCAGTCATGGACTCACCCCCTCCTTGCTGCTCTCTGGCCTTCAGCTGCCCATCCAGATCAGGGAAGACCACCGCCAGGATCCTCAGCATGTGGGGGTCAGGGTCCGGTGTCCGCCCCTCCTGCGAGGAGGCGACAGCTTCAGCTGGACCCGTGCGATCCTCCGGGTCCAGCCCCGAAGGTCCTGCCACCTCTTCTGGCAGTTGCGGATCCGGCGCTTGTAGACCCCCACCGATCTCACTGCCCGGACGATGGTCAGCCATATCTGCTGCTTCTGGTGGGCATCAACCTGTGAGGATGACAAAGTGAGAATGCCATTACTACACATGCAACATATCCGTGCATTACACAGTTGTATATACATGTCTCAATCACAGGGGCACATGATGTACACAGGCAGTGCAACGATGGCCATGGACAGTATGCCAGCAGTTACTACATGGTATCATTGCCTGGGAAGTAAAACCTTGTTTAAATGCACTGTCACTGCACTATACCTGTCCAGTGCATGTAACTACACACTATGGGGGGTGACAACTACTCAGTGAGCCTGCTAGCCAGTGGCGTGCAGACTGTTAGCCTTGCTAGTCAGACAACATGCACATTTAGAAAGGCAGTGGACAGAACACTCACCTGCTCCCCTGCTTTCCCATACAGCTTGCTGTACTGTGGAAGGAGGTTGTCCAGCAGGGCCTGGTTCTCCTCAGTGCTGAAGGCTGGGGCTCTCTCCACAGTACGTGCCATTGCAGGGTCCAGAGGGTGCAGATACAGCAGCAGTGTAGTGGCAGATGTCGTCCTGGAGCATGTAGTGCAGGCAAGTGAGCTCTCAGGGGAACTGCCAGCATTATATGTGTGCTGCAGAGGCAGATACTGTCCCATGTGTCCAAAGTGATAGGTCCAAGTCGTTTGCATCTTCTGAATCTGGCCAATCCATGGAATTGCACCACTTACACACGCCCCCAGCATCCTTCAAATGTTCAACTTCATGACACCCATGAAATTGCAACATTGTTGTGGGTGACCAACTGAATTTACAGCATCAGACTCGTTCAAATCTTGAAAACGCGTCCGTTGCCAGGCCAGGCCATAGCCAATGGGTGCGCACCGATCGGACCATTGCTGTTCAACGCGTACCTAGGATACAACGCGTACCCGCACACATTGAATGCAATGGGCCGGCCGGGCACACCGATCGGACCATTGCTGTTCAACGCGTACCTAGGATACAACGCGTACCAGCGCACATTGAATGCAATGGCCAATGTGTGCGCACTGATCGGTCAGTTGCTGTCCAACGCGTATTGCGAATACAACGCGTACCAGCGCACATTGAATGCAATGGCCAATGTGTGCGCACTGATCGGTCCATTGCTGTCCAACGCGTATTGCGAATACAACGCGTACCAGCGCACATTGAATGCAATGGCCAATGTGTGCGCACTGATCGGTCCATTGCTGTCCAACGCGTATTGCGAATACAACGCGTACCAGCGCACATTGAATGCAATGGCCAATGTGTGTGCACTGATCGGTCCATTGCTGTCCAACGCGTATTGCGAATACAACGCGTACCAGCGCACATTGAATGCAATGGCCAATGTGTGCGCACTGATCGGTCCATTGCTGTCCAACGCGTCCCTGTACAAGTCACTGGCATATGTCACCATGCCTGTCACAGGTGAACATATGCCAGCCACATATACTTCCCAGGGAGTGAGGGGCACACCTACAACACCACAGCCTGTCCAAACTGTATCCTACGGCATGTAAGGCTGCATTACCTATTCCGTGTATGGGGGTGAACATGTTGTTCTGTGGGTGTCACTTGGGGGCAGCCACCCCCAGGCTGTGCACGTGTTCATGGGGACAGAATCCTTGGTGTTTCGTGTACATGATCACTGTGATGTGCAACTGTTCATATCTGAGCATGTGGCATGGTCAAATTTCACGGTGGTGTATGTGTATGTCATGTCACATACCCCCTGAGTCCCATGTGGGACGGTATGTTTAACCCAGGGTGACCCATTGGCACAATGGTGATGGTCCTCCACAGTCTGTGTGCATGTTGTGTTTACAATGTCTCTGATTTCATGTGCACAATGGGAGGCAGTCTCCACATCCACGTTGTTTGTGCATGGACTTTGATGTTGTGCGTGTGTGTGTCACAGACGTCCATGTCTGTCCTGCCGAGGCAACAGGGACCACTACCTGTGGGGGTCATGGTTGTTTTGCTGTGGTGTATACATGATACACCATGTCATGCCAGTGTCCATGTGGCAATACAGGGTCCCTGGGAATCTACCTGTCGTTGAGCTGTGATGCCTGGGGCACATCTGTCCTCACATGTCACTGTGGGGTGTGTTTGTAACGTGGCAGCAGGAGATGGGAACTGTGACACGGCCTCATGATATCCAATGGCACGACCTGGGACTTATTGATGCCACTTGTTGAACTGTGATGTTAGATGTTGGCCATGTATGTGCCATACATATCCTTACGGAACTGCACACATCATGTACTTGTGCCTCATAATGATGTATCATGTGATGTTGAGTGTGTTCAATGCCACATATGTGGGGTGACTGACAATCTTGCTTTCTTCACCTATGCACTGCACTGCAGGGCACCAGCTGTCCTTAGACCATTCCCTGACCTGGCAACGATGGTGGAACGTGACAGCATCCGACTGTACCGCTTCACCAGGCAGCTGATTGAGGATTTGGCAGTGCGCTTGGCACCACATTTGCAACCTGGCCGGCCGTACCCTACAGCGCTGACCCCCAAGGTGAAGGTGATGGCAGCCCTACACTTCTTTGCCACCGGTACCTTTCAACACACTCTGGCGACTGCTGGTGGGATGTCACAGACCATGTTCAGCCGTGTGCTCCGGGATGTTTTGGAGGCTATGTTGATATACCTGAACCAGTACATATATTTCCCTAGTCTACAACGACTCACTGGCGTGAAGAGTGACTTCTATGCCCTGGGGAGGATGCCGCATGTCATTGGCTCCATTGATGGGACACATGTGGCTTTGGTACCACCACAGGCCCAAGAGCAGGCCTACCGTAACCGCAAACACTACCACTCGGTCAATGCACTGGTGGTCTGTCTTGCAGATATGAGCATCTCACACGTGTGTGCCCGTTTCCCTGGTTCTGCACACGATGCTTACGTGATGAGGAGTAGTCGCATCCCGAGACTGATGGCACAGATGCCGAACCAGCGTGCCTGGCTTGTTGGTGTGTACTGACTTTGTACCATTGTGTGTGTTCTGCTATGTAGTGTTCCACCCTCTTTTCCAACTCTGCTAATGTGCAATTGTCTGTATGTAGGTGACTCCGGATACCCCAACATGCCGTGGTTGCTGACGCCCCTCAGGAACCCTGTGACACCAGCCCAGATGCGCCTCAATGAGGCACATGGTCGGACCAGGAGAGTCATTGAGCGGACATTTGGTCTCCTAAAGAGCCGCTTCCGCTGCCTCGACAAGACAGGAGGGTCCCTCCCATATGCCCCAGCAAAGGTGTGCAAGATTGTCATTGTCTGCTGCATGCTCCACAACCTGGCAGTGCGGAAGGAGTTGCCTCTCATCCTGGATGACGATGACCAACGTCCGCCACCTGTGGAGGATCCTGGCCTGGACCACGATGCCAGTGATGATGATGATGATGGTGATGTCCGCACACAGCTCATCACCAACTTCTTCAGCTGAATGTGAGTATCCAGAGATGTCATGTCAATGATGTGAGTTTGCATGATATGTGTTGGTGGTGCTCTGGTGCTGTTTGAGTGTGTCCATGGGCTACATGACTGTATGCGTGTAGCGATGTGTCCTTACAGGTAGTCTGTACTCCCCAACAGTGTTGACATGCTAACTTGGTTCTGGGTGGGTATCTTGTAACATGTATTGTGCATGAGTATTGCAGTTCTGTCCTGTTCTTCAGTGCTTTTGACTGTGTGTCATTTCTGTCCTTCACAGGGTACTTTCAGAGTCGTTTGGTCAACTGTGATCCCCAACACCGTGATTCGACTTCCCGGGTGGTAGCTGTTGTGTCCCTACAGGTGATGTGCACCACACCCATGGACTTCCTTCCTTCTACACTTGTTGACTGTGTGCCCGCTGCCAGGTGGGATTACCTTGCATCTGTGGTGGTTACAACATGTTGCAAATATGTAATAAACCTGTGCTTCACTTTGTGATGTGCGTTGTCTGTGATCACACATCTGACTGACATTTGCTTACTGCACCAGTGGGCTAGTTAACACAGACTGTGAATAGGTGTTGGGTCTGTGCAATACAACGTATTTCCTGGCAACATCAGTGTAGGCGATGAGTCAGATGGCCATGGTGTGTATGTGTTGTGTAGCCCTGGTGGTGTGCCTCCCTCATATGTGTGACATCGCCATGACTCACATGCCGGTGTTGTACTTGCTGTAGCAGTCAGCATGCACAGTGTCATTTCCCAGATCATCATCGCCACTTCTGAGACAACATAGGAATCACAACAGAGGCAAGTATGGTGTATTAGTGAGTTTATTGACATACATGTGTGAGTATAGTGCACAGGATGGTGGGTGCTGTACATTGTGATTGTAATCCAAAGGTCCTAGATGATTTGGAAGTCCTGGTAGCAGAGATGTCCAGAGTAAAGTCCACAGTAATCTGAGACATTGGTCCAACTTGAGCTCCCCATGTCATGTGGGAGAGTTGTGTTGCAGTCAACAGGGTGAACAGTTTGCGCACAAAGGTGATTATCCAGAACAGGTTTTGGCTTCCTGGGGGTTGCACATGGCCATCGGCCTCTCACTTGCCCCTCCTCGGACGGCCCCTCTTCTTTGGGGGGGGACCCTCAAGTGCAGGCTGCTGCGGTGCAGGGGACTCTTCGCCAGAGTCATCCGCCCTCCCTGTGGCAGTTGCAGTTGTTTCAGCACCAGATGTTGTGGGCACACAGGGAGGTGTTGACTGGTTGCTGCTCATCTGGCGGAGGCATTGTAATATGTCCCTATGCACCGCCGTCATCTCTTGCAGTGTGTCCCACTTGGACTCCACGCGGGACATGTGTGAGTCCAAGTGGGCATGATGGGCAGCCTGCTGCTGTTTCATGTCCCTGAGGAGCCCCACTACCTGGCTGAATTCTCCGGTGCTGGACTGGTACGCATCGGCTATGCGTGCCAGTTGTGGGTCATCATGCAGTCCAGACCCCTCTGCGAGCAGCGACCTAGGTCTCCCACCCCTCCCACCACCCCTGGCGACACGTGCAGTACCTGAGGTGGCACGCACAGGTGACCCTGGGCCACCTTGTGGGTTGTTGGTGGTGGTGGTGTCCATGGCCCCACGTTGGTCCAGGGTCCCTGTGCTGGTGGTGGTGGTGCTCCTTGGTCTGTCCATGTCGGCAGGGGTGGTATGTGTGTTGACAGTCGTTGGAGGGGTGGGTGCAGGGGTGCAGCTGGTGGTCCTGCTGGTGCTGCATGATGACTTGCTCCGGAGGTGCCAGGTGGGTCTTCTTCATCCGAGGAGGGCAGAGGCTGTTCCACACCAGTGAGCTCCGTATCCTCTTGAGCTTGGGACGAGGACTCCTCTGCGTCTGCTGCTGTGTCCCCATCATCACCTGTTTTTGGGAGACACACACAATGTATGTTGTGTTTCTGCAGGCATCAATGGTTGACACACCTGACAGTTGTGACTGTGCCTCTGGATGCGGGCCTGTACATTGCATTGTCCTAAGTTGTCACAGTCAGGGGTTGATATTGGTGTAGCACATTGTCCTGCATTATTTGGGCATTTCTATGTGAATGTTGGGGTGTGTACATGGTCTGCATTGGTTGTATTTGGTTGACATCCGGCCCTCCTTCCCACCCAGCCAGATATTCCACCATGGAACGTGCATCCATTGCAGGGAGTGCAAGTTGTCTTTCAGGATGTCAGTCAGTGGTGTCCTGCTGTTGGTTGGTGCACAGTTCCCAGCAGGGCCTTGTGCTCCCCACAACAGAGCACCAGTGTCAGACATCTTTGATGGGGCTTTCCACTCTCTGTGGGGTGTGCATGCTTGAGTGTGAGCTTGCTGGGCCATGTGGGTGGGGGATGTTGAGCTGTGACTACCAGTCCCATCATGCTATTGCCTCCACCCCACTTCCCAGCATGCCCATACTTACTTGCTTTTGGGTGGACTTCAGTGTGTGTGAGTGTGAGAGCAATGGCAAGATGGCTGACAGTGGTGTCCTGCTGTTGGTTGTTGCACAGTTGCCAGCAGGGCTTTGTGCTCCCCACAGCAGTACCCAGTGTCAGCCATCTTGTGAGTCCTTTCCACTCCCTGTGATGTGAGCATGGTTGAGAGTGGTGTTGATGGGCCAATTGTGAGGCTGAGCAATATCTGTGCCTACAACTCCCATCATGCTATTGCCTCCACCCCCTTCCCAGCATGCCCATCCTTCCTTCCTTTTGACTCTGCTTCCCTGTGGGGTGGGCTGCCTGTGCTGACAGGATGGCTGGGAGTGTTGTCCTGGCAGTTGTTTGGCTAAAAGTCCCAAGAGTGTCCCTGTGCTTCACACATCATAACCCAGGGTGGTGGTTCTTTGTGGGATCTTCAGTTAGGATGTGAGGCATTGCATTCTCCCAGGTGGGTTCTGTGGAGTTTGTGTTGAGGGGGTGTGTGACGGGAGGTGCTTGTGACTATGGTCAGTGCTGTGAGTCCTCCTTCCCACCCAGCCAGATATCCCACCATGGAACGTGCTTCCATTGCAGGGAGTGCAAGTTGTCTTTCAGGATGTCAGTCAGTGGTGTCCTGCTGTTGGTTGTTGCACAGTTGCCAGCAGGGCCTTGTGCTCCCCACAGCAGTACCCAGTGTCAGCCATCTTGTGAGTCCTTTTCCACTCCCTGTGATGTGCGCATGGTTCATGGTGGTGTTGATGGGACAGTTGTGGGGGTGACCAATATCTGTGCCTACGACTCCCATCATGCTATTGGCTACACTGACTTGCCCAGCATACACATATTTCCTTTCTTTCAGTGGGCTTCACTGTGTGGTGGTGTTGTAGTGGTGGCTACTTGTCTGGATGGGTTTGTCAGTTATATTTGTGCCACTGCCTAGCTGTAGTTGTGTTTGTACATGTGATGACACAGTTAAATGTCACTTTGAGATGGCATGTGTTGTGTTTATCTGACTGACATACACATTTTGGGATGATTCTGTTCTGGTTGCTGTGTATTTGCTAAGAGTGCATGGTTTGACTCTCCCCTTGACAGTGATGTGTGTGTGTAGTCGCAGAATATTGTGTACATTGGTTGTGTACTCACCAGGCTCTGGGATGTTTTCTAGTCCATAGACGCTCACTGGTGGTAGGATGGCCCGCACCTTCTCCTCCCAGGGCCTGAGGTATACTGGCTTGGCAGGAGGGCCACTGCCGGTGTGTTGGCTCAAGAGGTAGTCCTTCTTCAACAGCTCCTTGACCCTCCTGCGCACGTCATACCACCTGTTCTGGATGTCTGTCTTTGTGCGTAAACATGGTGATTGTGCGTTCACCCTGTCGACGATCCTCTCCCACATCTTTGTTTTCTGTGACATGGGTGTCTGTTGGACCAGTGTACCAAAGAGCTGTGGCTCTACCCTGAGGATCTCATCTACCAGGACTTCCAATTCACCATCTAGGAACTTATGATTCTTCTTTGGGGGCATGGTGATGGGTGGTGATGGTGAGTGATGTGTGTGTTGGTGTGCAGGTGAAGGTGTGTGAGTGTGTGTTTTGCTGAGTGTATGTGAGGTTTCTATTTGTTGGGGTGCTGATGGTGTGTGGCTTGTGTGATGGATGAGCTGTGGGTGTGTGGTTGCGGTCTGTTGAGTGCTGGCAGGTAATTTGAATTTGCAAAGGATCATGGTAGGGATTTGTGTCCTTTATATGGGTGGAGTTGTGGGTGTGTCTTTGTTCCCTGCCCCTCCCCCCCCAGTATTTATTGGCTTTGTAATTGCTTGTTTGGCCTTTTTTTGTGTATTTTCCCTTTGTACTTTTCGTGCATGTAGGAGACGTTCTTGTGACCCAGTCGGACCCTGCAGTTGTCTCTTACGGGCTTCTCCGTTTCGTTCACGCTGTGTTTGTGCTGTTTTCTATGCTGCGTACGCGTCGGTCGCGGTATTTTGGGTTGCTTCGCCTCGCAGTTTTGTATGCGTGTCGGTCGTACGGCTTGTCCTCCGTGCGACTCGGTCGTGTTTTCCACGCCTTGCATCGTACTTGGCGGGTGGGAGTTCGCGGGTACGTCTCGTTCGGGTTTGTTCCGGGTGCGAGTCGGTTGGTTCGAATTGCGTGTTTTTCCGGCCGGATTGCTGTTTTCCGCGCTGCTTGGTCGTTCGGCTTGTGTTCCGTACGAGCCGGTCGGGGTTTTGCTCGCTTCTCATCGTACTTGGCGGGTCGGGCTGCACCGGTACGTGTCGGTCGGAATAAATTCCGGCTCCGAATCGGTCGGTACGTTTTCCGGCCGGAATCGGAATCGGCCCCTTAGTATTAAAAAGAAACTCTACAAATTAACTAAAAAAAAAAAACATTAGAGGGACATAACACTTTAGAAATAGAATTTGAAAAACCTTAAAAATTCACTGAAAAAAACCAAAGGTTACAGGGATGTTATAGATAGAAAATAGAATTCTGAAAAAAAACCTTAGAACTTCACTGAAAAAAACAAAGGTTGCAGGGACATTATAGTCAGGCTCAGATTTCACACACACAGTGATGTCATCAGTGATATCATTTGAGATGTCATCAGTGAGGTCACTGACATTGACATGAGTGATGTAATATGTGAGGTCATAAGCAGTGCATTGCGGGGGCGTAAGTTATAGTTAGCTCAGGTAACTATAACTGCTGAATTTCTATGGTTTTGTGCATGTGAAATCTGAGCCTAACTATAACGTCCCTGTGAGAAGATACGCGAGGGAGCCATATTCTTACCTGATTTGGAGAACCCGCCCCGTAGAAAAATAGTGTCCTCTGGTCTCCGATGCCCGAAAGGAGGCGATCCGATGGCGGAGGGGTAGCGACAAGACACACCCCCCTTTCCTATCTCCCTACAGCGGGACCTTGACCCGGGACCGGAAGTGGGAGGAGATGACCCCTGAAGTCCGTTCCCAAAACCAATGAAAGAAGACGGGAACGAAGAAGGATTGTCTTGGACCAACTCCGGAGTGAGAGCAAGCAGGAAGTCGGACGAGGAGGAGCGGAGAAGCGAAGAAGGAGGTTACGGGAGGAAGGACGAGGAGAAGCCGAGGAACGACGACGACGACATCGGAGAAGACGAGGAAGCGGAAGAGCGGTGGAGCGAGGAGTGGTGGTGCCCACCGGAGGACGCTGGAGAGCGGCCGCAACGCAGGAGAGTTGCGGCGGAGCCGGTGAGTGACCGCGTCTCAGGGGACAGTGAGGGAGGGTACGAGGGAGGTGGGAGGTGGGGTGAGGAAGTGGGGCACGGGTAATACTCACACAAAAACCCCAATCTCACAGGTGCGTTATGCGACTCCGATGCTTGGGGATTTCGACGTACGCTCTTACCCCTCCCCGTTTCACTGAGCACTTCCTATCCTCATCTGACCTGATTACCTTTCACGAGATTCTACCCGCATAGGAGTACCGCAGTTGTCCTACCCTGCTTCGGACTCTTTCTCTGCGACACTTGGGTGTGGTGACGGACATACCTGCTCCTGGTATTTCTTTATTTGATTTCTTCCCCCCTCCCCGACAGTGATTGACAGCTCCCTTTTCTCCTCTCTTATGAGCCTCCGGAGTGACACACACCAGACGGAGAAGCCGGGTCCGACCCTACAACCCAACGCCATCAAGACGGATCAACGGGAAGAGAGCGTCGGAACACCAGTCATACCCTCTGCTCCCTCGATCTCTGTTAATAAAAAGCCCATTTTTGGAAAATATATTCAGCCTCCGCGTCTGCATATCAGACCTGCCCTCCCACAAGTGGTGTCAGAAGTGGGATCTGAAGGAGACATGGAGGCGGCCCTGGCGAAGATGGCGGAAAACCAGGAACATTTGGGCAAGGTGATGGAACGCTTCTTGACCGTAGTCGAAGAGGATCGGGGGAAGCTGCAACAAGTACTCACGGGACAGAGCCAAACCCATGGAGCTGCTATGGACAAGATCACTGAGGCCCTCGGACATCAGAGAGGGCCCACTACACTCCCTTCAGTGGTTCTGCAGCGGTACGTGAGTGGGGAGGACCCTGACTATTTCTTTAACAACTTTGAGCGAATGGCCGCCGCGGCCTCCTGGCCGGCCGAGAAATGGGGCCAATATCTGGGTCCTCTCCTGTCCGGCGACTTACAGGCTGCCTATCAGGCCGCAACAGCCCAAGGCGTGGTTCCCTATGCCGACATAAAACGCTGCATCATGGAACGATTGGGGGTGGACGATGAAACGTATAGAATGAAGTTACGCCAGATGAAAGAGGGACCCCAAGAGACACCTAGGGCTCTGTATTACAGGGTTAAAGATATGGCCGACCGCTGGTTGAAACCAGCCACTACGGACAAGGACGGGATCATGGCCAAAATATATCTAGAGCAATATCTATCCTCCCTTCACCCGCCCATTCAGAGGTGGGTACGACAACAAGCCCATCTAACCCTTGAAACAGCGGTGGAAATCGCCAGTGCGTACAACTGAGGTCAAGAGATCCAAAAGGGGAAGGAAGATCCAACCGGGAGACCAGGGGGAATGGGTGTGCATCGACTTCCCCGTCCACCTATGGTGAAGAAGCCGGAACCTGTCAGCATCATACCCGGGACATCAATAGCACGAACCCCCCCATGGGACGCCAATGTTTTCATTGTGGAGGGATGGGACATATCGCCCGGTTCTGTCCCCAAAAAGAAGAACCGATGGAAATAGGGATGGCCCGCAACTACTATTGCTCCCCCTCGAAAAACGGATCTCCTCCCTATCATTGTACCGTGTTAGTGAATGGACGTCCGGTTACTGCGTTGGCCGACACAGGTTGCCTACAAAGTGTGGTTCGACCCCAAGACCTTGGACCCGGACTCGGTCCGATCGATGGAACAGTCGCCATACGTTGTGTTCATGGTGACACCAAGCCGTACCCTGCAACGCACGTACAGATACAACACCCTCATGACCCGGGAACCCTCTGAAGGTGGGTCTCATCCCCCGTCTGCCGGAACAAGCCATCCTCGGGAATGACTACCCCGTCCTAACACGGTTGCTGCACAGGGCCGCCCCAGAAGAAGAAGAATGGTGGGCCACGGCGCCTTTTTCCCAAGAAGTCGACAAGGAGTGGCCCCCGTCGAAACCCCGGAAAAGCCGAAAGCAGAGAAGGGCAGAAAAAAGGAGAAACCCGTTAGTTCTACCAGTCCTACAAGAGGAGAACCCCTGGGAAACCGACAGAAGCTTCCATGCGACACAAAGAGAAGACCCATTCTACAAGAAGCCTGGGACAAGGCCCTAGTGGGCGAAGACCCCCTTCATGTATGTCCATACTTCTTTACGAGAAAAGGGCTGTTGTATAGGAAAGGGAGTCCCTCACAAACACCCCAGTTGTTAGTTCCAGGCCCGTTCCGAGAGAAGGTATTATTCCTGGCCCACAGTCACCTCTTGGGGGGGCACTTTGGTAATGATAAAACCGAAAAACACATCACGGAGCGGTTTTACTGGCCCGGCATATACCAACACGTTAAGAAGTATTGCCGAGAATGTCCAATCTGCCAGAAAAATAATAAGTACCGTCCTCCCGAGCCCCCTACGACCTCTACCTATCATAGGTGAACCCTTCCACCGGATAGGGATGGACATAATCGGCCCATTATTGCCTTCTAGAAGTGGGTGTCGTTATGTTCTCGTGATGGTCGATTATGCCACCCGCTTTCCGGAGGCCATACCGTTGCGTCGCCCAGACGCACCTAATATTGCTAAAGCGATGATAACAGTATTCTCACGGGTGGGATTCCCAAAGGAGATCCTAACGGATCAGGGAACCCCATTCGTGTCTCGGCTCATGAGGCAGGTATGTGTCCAGCTGGGAGTGAAGCAAATACGAACAGCTGCATATCATCCCCAGACGGATGGTTTAGTCGAGCGATATAACGCCACTATTAAAACCACCCTAAAAAAGCTTCTGGCCCTTGAGTCTAGGAAATGGGAAGACATGTTGCCCTTGGCGTTATTTGCCATCAGGTGCAAAGAACAAAAGAGTACTGGGTATTCCCCATTCGAGTTGTTGTATGGTCATAAACCACGTACCTTCTTAGAAATGGCACAAGAAAAATGGGAAACCGAACCGAGTGATTCAAAACCCTTGATAGAATATGTTTCTAATTTACGAACGCACTTATGCCAAATAAGGGCAGTAGTTAGGAATAACCTGGAGGAGGCACAAACAGCACAAAAGAGACAATACGACAAAAAAGCAAAAGAAAGAACCTTTGAGATAGGCGACTCTGTGTTACTGATGATGGCTTCTTCTGATCACAAGTTACTAGGGCAGTGGCAGGGTCCCTATACGGTGGTGGAGAAAGTGACCCCTGTGACGTACCGCATCGAAACGGACCCGACCAGGCATACCTCCCAGATCTATCATGTCAATTTGTTGAAAAGATGGGAGGGCCCCTTGCCGGCTCTCGTGAACGTAGCAGTGACTCCAGCTCCTTTGTTCCACCAAAGCATAGACCCTGACCTCCCTGGGGAACAAAGACGTGTATTATCGGAGGTGCTAATCCCCCTCCAGGATACCTTCTCCACCTCGCCGGGAAGGACTCCCCTCTGTGATCACGCCATAAAAACCCCTCCAGGGAAACGGGTACGTCTCAGGCCTTACCGTATCCCTGAGGCCCGTCGACAGACCATTAGGGATGAGGTTCAACAGATGTTGCGGATGGACATCATTGAACCCTCCGTAAGCGAATGGAACTCGCCCATTGTCCTTGTACCGAAGCCGGATGGTTCGGTACGCTTCTGTATTGACTTTAGAGAGATTAACAAAGTCTCGGAGTTTGACACCTACCCCCTTCCTAGGGTTGACGAAATGGTAGAGAGGATAGGTCGGGCTAAATACATCAGTACGTTGGATCTGTGCAAAGGATACTGGCAGATTCCCTTGAGAAAACAGGATAGAGAAAAGACTGCCTTCTCTACTCCTGATGGTTTATTTCAGTTCAAGGTGTTGCCCTTTGGGTTACACGGGGCCCCCGCCACCTTTCAGAGAGCCATGAATAAAATACTACAGCCCCATGAGAGCTATGCCGGAGCCTACATCGATGACAATCATCTATAGTGATACCTGGAAACAACACTTACTTCATCTTTCCCATGTAGTACAGACCTTGGAACAACATGGTCTTAAAATCAACCCAGCGAAAAGCCGTCTTGCAGCCCAGACAGTTCGCTACCTGGGATACTTGTTGGGGGAAGGAGTTATAAGACCCCAAAACACCAAACTCACTGCCATATCCCAGATATCCGTACCTCGGACAAAAAAAGAACTCCGAGCCTTCCTGGGGTTACTCGGATACTATCGCCGCTTTATCCCCCGTTACTCCCAAATAGCTGCTCCTCTTACCAATCTCCTTCAGAAAAACGTCAAAACCGAGGAGATGTTGAAGCATCCCTCGTCTGACGTAGTGTATGCCTTTGAACACCTTAAAACCTCCCTCACATCTGATACAGTACTAGCCAGTCCTGACTATTCACTTCCCTTCATCCTTCAGACGGATGCCTCGGACCAGGGATTAGGGGCGGTCTTATCACAGGACACTAAGCAGGGAGAGAGGCCCATACTGTACATCAGCCGGAAGTTGTTTCCAAGAGAAAGGAATTACGCGACCATAGAAAAGGAGACACTAGCCATTAAGTGGGCTATAGACATCCTGCGGTACTATCTCGAGGGACGTGAGTTCACGTTATATACAGACCACGCACCCTTAGCATGGCTAGCCAGAAATAAGGGCAACAACGAAAGAGTCCTTAGATGGTTCTTGTCCCTCCAATCGTATCGATTCCAAACCAAACACAGAAAGGGGTCCGAGCAAGGTAATGCAGACTACCTGTCTAGGTTTCCCCAAGACCTTAACACTAGTAGAGAGACAGCAAGGGAAAGGGGATGTGAGAAGATACGCGAGGGAGCCATATTCTTACCTGATTTGGAGAACCCGCCCCGTAGAAAAATAGTGTCCTCTGGTCTCCGATGCCCGAAAGGAGGCGATCCGATGGCGGAGGGGAAGCGACAAGACACACCCCCCTTTCCTATCTCCCTACAGCGGGACCTTGACCCGGGACCGGAAGTGGGAGGAGATGACCCCGGAAGTCCGTTCCCAAAACCAATGAAAGAAGACTGGAACGAAGAAGGATTGTCTTGGACCAACTCCGGAGTGAGAGCAAGCAGGAAGTCGGACGAGGAGGAGCGGAGAAGCGAAGAAGGAGGTTACGGGAGGAAGGATGAGGAGAAGCCGAGGAAAGACGACGACGACATCGGAGAAGACGAGGAAGCGGAAGAGCGGTGGAGCGAGGAGTGGTGGGGCCACCGGAGGACGCTGGAGAGCGGCCGCAACTCAGGAGAGTTGCGGCGGAGCCGGTGAGTGACCGCGTCTCAGGGGACAGTGAGGGAGGGTACGAGGGAGGTGGGAGGTGGGGTGAGGAAGTGGGGCACGGGTAATACTCACACAAAAACCCCAATCTCACAGGTACGTTATGCGACTCCGATGCTTGGGGATTTCGACGTACGCTCTTACCCCTCCCCGTTTCACTGAGCACTTCCTATCCTCATCTGACCTGATTACCCGTCACGAGATTCTACCCGCATAGGAGTACCGCAGTTGTCCTACCCTGCTTCGGACTCTTTCTCTGCGACACTTGGGTGTGGTGACGGACATACCTGCTCCTGGTATTTCTTTATTTGATTTCTTCCCCCCTCCCCGACAGTGATTGACAGCTCCCTTTTCTCCTCTCTTATGAGCCTCCGGAGTGACACACACCAGACGGAGAAGCCGGGTCCGACCCTACAACCCAACGCCATCAAGACGGATCAACGGGAAGAGAGCGTCGGAACACCAGTCATACCCTCTGCTCCCTCGATCTCTGTTAATAAAAAGCCCATTTTTGGAAAATATATTCAGCCTCCGCGTCTGCATATCAGACTTGCCCTCCCACAGTCCCTGTAACCTTTGTTTTTTTTTCTGAATTTCTAAGGTTTTTTAAAATTCTATTTCCTAACTATAACGTCCCAGTACCCTAAAGGCTTTTGCATTTACTTTGCTGGTGCATGCCTGTACCATTGCTGGTGCATGCCTGTACCACAAGAAGAATCTCTGGAGTCGGGTGTTATGTGAGGAAGGCAGGGTCACCCAGTGCCTAAAAGAGTACCAATAAGGGCCTCACTAAATGTAGCAATGGCTCTGTGGGAGCCCAACCACGTTGCAAGACTCCCATCAATATATTATGTTCAACCTCAAAACATGAAAGCTGTAAATCCCACACTTCAGCCTCTCGTTGCATAACTACAGGGAAAGAGGCACCTGCTGCTCCAGCTTGGGAGCAGGATCCTGCCTGTCTGCTGCAACAGAAGATCCTCCTGAATGGGCAGCCTGATCAAAAAACAGGTTCTCATGCCCAGAATTTACAGATACCACGCTCTCCTGTCCCAAGAGATTTCATAGGAATCCAGCACAAAAGTGATGACATTATGTATTCTCAGCAGTGGTGAAACGATAAGCCATGGTTCTCCCCACTACTAGAAGACGCCCTGGACCACCTTGGGGTGTAACTGCCAGTCGTGATCCTCTAGACCAGTAATACTCAAAGTGCGGCCCTCTTGACCTTTAGTTGCGGCCCCCTGGTGAACAGCTGAGAACAAAAAACAAGGGAACCCTACTCACGGGGAGCCTGGGTAAGTAAGTTAATGGGGAAACATTGGCTCCTGTGGAATAATAATACAGTATTTCTAATGCAATTCTGCACAATGGCAATATACAGGGTTAGTAGGATGTCAAAAAGAAAGCTGGCCACTGACACTGAGGGTATAGTCAATGTGAAAAAAATGTTTTTCGTTTATATAATAAATAAATGAAATAAACAATATATACATAGGGCTTGAGAATCACAATATGATTATACAACAAACAATGATTACAAATAGTGAACGGTGTCCCAGTGAAAAAAACATTGGAACCTAAACTAATAGTGACATAATACGTGACATATGTACAAGGTTTCACTTGAAAACATTTTGGCGACCATTAAATAAATCAAAATCAGTTGGACAACACTTTATACAATCATAAGTGTTTGATAATAGTTCGCCTTTGTTAATTGTCGGCGACCATTAAATAAATCAAAATCAGTTGGACAACACTTTATACAATCATAAGTGTTTGATAATAGTTCGCCTTTGTTAATTGTTCGACGACGTTTCGACCCTATCTGAAGTACAGGGTCTCTTCAGGACCTAAAGGATGTAGGGACACCTGAGGGGAGGCCTGCACTGCCTAATGTGAAAAGCAGTGTCACCGTGAAATAAGTGAAGAAAAAACTCACAGGGACCCGGCCGGGCACCCTTGTGAGGGTAGTGTTAGGCAGAAAGGATGGCAGGGCCTGGATATCTCAGCGTTACTCGGGGCACTTGATATTCTCAAGGTACAAGAACCATGTGGGTTTCTCTGGCTGATCAGCAGAATAGCCGATCTAAGCTGCAGGCGATTGCTTCGTATATGGGCAATGAACACCAAGGAAATAACAGGTGGAGCTCTTGGATAAGCTGAAGTAGCCGGTGTATTTCCCCCGAGTGCTGCTGGAACAGTGGAGCGTCCGTCTCCCTGTTTGGTGCGATAACGCTGAGATATCCAGGCCCTGCCATCCTTTCTGCCTAACACTACCCTCACAAGGGTGCCCACCTCTTCCAGGTGGCCTCCCCAACCCAGCAGTGATAAGTCTGGCACTGCAGTTAACTCTTGATGGGATAGGGAGAGGGGTTTGCCGCCAGTATATTTGAGGTTGAGCAGCCAGCAATGCAGCTCTTATTCAGTCTCTTGTGAAACCTAGATGGCATCAGACAGGTTCCCTCAGTGCTGATCTCACTGAGACTTCAAATCCAGTTGCACAGCCAGAATGTGCCATCTAGCATAGTCCACCAGCAGAAAGCAGGAGGCCAATTGGCCAGAAGTCTGAGCCACTCTTTAGACCTAGGATCGAGGCTGAAACATTGGGATCATAGCCTAGACTACTTGCATCATAGGGAAGGCTCGACACTGCACTGTATCCAGAACGGCTCAGATGAACAGGAACCTCTGCAAAGGAGTCCGGTGCGACCATGGCACGTTGATTAAGAACCCCAAAGATGTAAAGAGGTCTGTTGACGTCTGGATGTGATTTACAACTGAATGCAGCGGGCTGCCTTCAACAGCCAGTCGTGGAGGTAGTCGAAGACTGATATACCTCAGAAGGTGTGCAGTAGCCACCCCCATCACTTTTGTGAACACCCAAGGAGCACTGGTTAGGCCGAAGGGGAGCAAGGAAAACTGAAAATGCGCTTGGTCCACTTTGAACAGAAGGTAACGCCTATGGGACTGTAGAATGAGGATATAAAAATAGATGTTCTGCAGGTCAAGTGCTTCCATCCAGTCTCCCGGATCCAAGACAGAGAGAATGTGAGGATCTTGAATTTGTTCTTTTTGAAGAAGAAGTTGACAAGATGAGGATCTAAAATAGGATAAAGGACTCTATCCTTCTTCTGGACCAAGATAGAACAGGAGTAACATCCTGTCCATATTTCAAATGCCAGAACCCTCTCCATGGCTCCTTTATCCAAAAAAGCCTGGACTTCTTGCCACAGAATGGACAATTGTCCTCCACAAGCTGCTCTGAAATGGGTGGGATATGAAGCGGGTCAGACAATAATGGCAGGGTGTATCCTAGTTGAACTATTCGGAGCACCTATTTGCTGGATAATGCTCCACCACCTGTGAAGGTAATAACGTATCCTGGCTCCAACTGTATGGCCATGTGTCACTGGGAGCAAGCTAAAGTGGCTTGGAAGGTGAAGTGGGGGGCAAGGGACTTGGCATTATGCCTTGAGGGTCTGCACGTTGTCAGCTGGATTCCCAACTCCCGCCTTGAAACAACTGAGGGGGGTCTATTGCTGGGGTGGAGGGCCTTGGTGTTGTCTTTGTGCCAAACTCCTTCCAAAACCTTGAAAGGGCAAAACTGCTGGGAATACAGCTGCAAGGATGCAGAAAGGTAGGGGGAGCACACTCTGACCCAGTTCTCTTTGAAGTGATCCAGTGCGGAGTCTGGCCTTGTATTCGAAGATCTGTGGGCCTGCAAATGGGATATCCATTAATGACACCTGGACGTCATCCGAAAAACCAGTGGAACTCATCCATGCATGCTATCAAAGCACCAAGCTGAAACCACCTGCCCTGCTTAAGCATTCAGGGGTGTCCAGACCAGAGTGCATGACATGTTTTGCTGCGTCCTGGCCATCCTGAATGATCTGCGCTAGGTAAGAGCGAACCTTGCAGACTATGTCCCACAGTGCATGCTGGTTTTGTCTAAGGAGGCAGCTGGCATTGACTGCACGAAGGGCCAGACTGGCTGAGGAGAACATCTGTTTCCCAAATGCCTCCTTGCGTTTCAACTCCCTTTTAGGAGTAGCTGTACGAGCAAGTTAGGGTTCAACCTGTTCACAGAGGTCCTAAACCATGGGATGCTAAGTGAGGAAGACCGGGTCACCTGGTCAGTTCTTATAGAGCCTACTGACCTGCCTGTCTAGCGCAGCAAGATCAAGCTCTGGCCCAAGTGCCGATCAGCCTGTCAGAGTCATGATGAAAGGGAGGAGCAGTCTTGTGGAGGTCTGTCCAGGCTGGTACATTGGTAGACTAGTTTGGGCCTCAATAGATGGTAACTGCAAGTCAATAACTTTGGCCACACACCGGATGACTACAGTGAAAGAGGCTTATTCTTTTGTTGATTGGTTGGGGAAGGGGAACTCAAACCAGCGTCAGGGAAGGTGTCCAGGCCACAGGTCTCCTGTAAGTACATAAGAAGGTTGTCGTCATCATATAGTGGGATACACCATCCCTGTCATCTTTAGTGTCATCACTAAGACCATGGTGACTATGTTCTGAATCAGAGCCTCAAAAGATTTTGGAGTGATTGAGGGCAACTCTTGGGCAGTAGTAACGTTTTATCTGAATCAGAATGAGGTTGGACCGGCTATGTCAGAACATGTAGAGGACCGCAACTTTGGTTGAGGCCTTGGAGCATTTGTTTTGGAGTAAGAGAAAACAATTGGGTCCTCGTCCGGCATCATCAGCATCTGAGCTGGCGTTTGCGCGGCAGAAACTGGTGTGGGCTGTGGTGCTAGGTTCGAAGTCGGAATGGGCGTCGGTCCCAGAGTCAGGACATCCCAGCAGTGGACACAGGAGGCACAGACTGTGTTGAAGATCGATCTGCTAACTGTAACCTCACTGGAGACCTCCCTTGATCAGTGAGGCCTAAAGATGCCTCGGAAAGAGTAGGAAGGGTGTTGAAAATCTGCAACATGACTTTGTTAAAAACTTCTATCTGCTGGGGCATCACCATCAGTCCCAGAAATTGAGGTTACATCAGGACCAGTTGTGGAAGTGGTTTCTCTTTAGGAGATTGGGACCGGCACCTTGGCGTCCCCGTGAATTCTCCGAGCGACACTGGTGGGATGGAGAAGAATCCCACTTTGTCTTCTTTTGTTTCGTCTTGGACCTTGACTTACCTTCAGGATTTAAAATGGGAGGAGAATCTTACGCGGAAATGGCCTCGAGATTGGTGCGGTTCCGTGCCCTCGACCCAGAGCTGGTCTTACAAACCTTTCCTTGGTGTTTGGTGACAGAATTCAGCTTTTGTGCTAACGGGTCGCCTTGAGGCGCTTCCATTGCAAACCTTGGAATCATGCGATGACCTTAGACACTAGAGATATACCTTGTGGGGGTCTGTCAAAGACATCTGCTTGTGACAGTCCTTACAAGGCTTAAACGTTGTAGTTTTCAGTGGGGACATGTTCCTTGCTCATAGGAAAAATAGTTTTGGACCAAACATTTCATCAGAGATGAGGTAAAAGTTTTCGAGCAAGCTCTGGGTCAGCGTCCGAAAGTGCAGGAAGAAAGGAACTGACATCAGTGTGCAGGGCTGGCACTTATATGTGACTCTGATGTCACTTGCGGCGGGTTGAAGTCAATGTGGAGCCGCACAACGTAACCTGATTGTGAGCAGGAGCTACACTGAGAAAAATCTCCAGATCCAGTCTGGCACCTTGGGGTATTCACAAGGAGAGGACTCTGCATTTAGAAGTATCCATCAGAAGCCGATTGCTTCAGAAAGGCCAGAAGGGCTGTGGTGGCAAGTGCCACGCCTCTCAAACATTCATAACAGTTTGAATGGTGAGAGCAAGGATTGTCAAAATGTATTTTTTACAACTGACAATCTCATAATTCTTAGACCACCAACTATGCACACCCTACATTCTAAAAAAAACAAACATAAAAAAATACTGATTTTACAAGCCTGTCGAGGTTTTTTGTGACACTGATGTCACTTCATATAAAATAATGTCACTCATTTTTATAAAACTTAAATAATAAAATGCGCAGTCAACCCTGCTGGGTTTCAAATCGGTCTCCTGAAGTTGAAACTCATATCAACAGAACAAGTTCAGTCTATGGATGCATCTTAAGCAGGGTGGCTCCTCTTTCCAGACTATGATGGATCTTGAACAATGGACAAGTGAGTTAATCAGCTTATCTTAAGGTCTGCATACAACTTATAGCATCAGAGTAAATCAGGCAGGGCAAACTTGGCCTTCTATCCACGATTTGGTGGCTGCAACAAGTACCATTAGGGAAGGTTATAGAAACACCTGTTATTTCCACCTTTACGGAATGACACAAAACCTTTTCAACCACTTAATTAAAGGTTATTGTTGTTTGCTTAGGTGTGGTCACAAGAAAAGTAAATGCAAGAGTCTGATTTCGTATGGAATGCCATGCAGGGTGAACATTTATATAAACTTGTCTGGCGTCATTCGGTTCAGTGACGATAAGTATGCTCTACAGAATGTGTAGCTTTTTTGTACGGTAAAAAACTGACAGCATAAATGTTGTTGAAGAATTCAACAAATGCACAATGCACAATATTCGACAATAAAAGATCAGTGGTGTGACAATTGTGGCCTTCTCAGAAGCAGGAATGGCCAACATTGCATAATCTTTCTTTGAATCTCATGAACATATGAGCATCATCTATGAATAGTATGCAGGTTTCCAGTGCCTTTCCTTTTATAAATAAATCAGAAAGAGACTCATGTCTCTTGAAATGTATGTAATACTATCTTAAGGTTTTCAGATCAGGGTGGAATTGTTTCAGTTTGGGCACATATAAACATATCTAACTACATAACAACCAATTACAAGAGTGCAGAGTAGTTTGAGATACATGTGGAACAAACACTAGTTGCTGTACCCTCTTTTCCCACAAACAAAATAAACACAGATAAAATTAATTAAAAAAAAAATATGAGGCAATACAGATGGAAAGGTAATAAAAATAAACACCATCAAACCAGAAGCACTAATTATGAGCTGCAACTCAGTTGTTGGCTTCGGTTACACCATATTTTTGGTCAACCAACAAACACTATATATAAGTTGTCACCTATTCTTATTTTTCCCCACTTATTTTCGGGAAGAGAGCTTCAGCAGTTAAGGAACTGAATCACATTTCTCTTCAAATTGTAATTTAATTATTTCTTCAGCATATTTCTTTTCACTGTAGCCTTGCCTCTGACCCTTTAATTTTACTCTGCCTGAGTGGCTTTTTTGTGTCTATCAGAAGTCTATCCTAACCTCTATCTGCTGTACCTTTTAAAAACTGTTTGTGGTTATATTTTAATACATTTTACCAGCTACATTTTAAAATTAACTCACCGGTACTTCTAATAAAAGTCTAACAGGATTTCTGCCCTCCTTGTGTATTTCAAAATTAAGTGCTCTACATTTTAGAAGAATGTTGACCAATCACCCGCTTTGTTTCTCAAGATCAGGGAAGCTTGGAGAATTTCACTTCTGATTTCGTAAAGGTTTAAGGATTGCCAATACTTCAAGATGGGGCACTGCTAATCTAAAGATGACAACTGTTCAAGAAACTCCGTACCCATAGCACAGTGTCTATTAAGAAGAATCAATAGGTAAAAGGTGCACTGTTTACACAATAAAGCCTTCAGCAACTGCTGGTGGTGGGTATAAGCTGCAACTGAGTGCAGACTGTGTACCAGGAAAGTTCAAGCACATGACATTTAAGCATTTCAGAGAGGCTTGTATACTATATCCTAAATCCTTCATAAACTCACCATAAGGCACTTTGTTTTCCAGGGGCTCAGACTGTGTTGCATCTCCAGATACTGACCACTTGCTGTAACTCCCATCGTTATGACAGCTAATGATCTGTCGGCCATCCCGCTGCCAGAAAATGTTGTCCAATTGCTATGAAGAAAGTTACTCAGTGAAAATCAGACACAAGAAAGATAACTTTGCTCATTATTTATGTGATAGATCATAGATGAGCAAAACCAACACTACACCTGCCCAACACAGAAGACAACAAAGCCCCCTTCCAAATTATTAGTACTTTTCCCATTTGAAATCCTCAAAAGGCAGAAAATGCTGCTCCATTCTTTTCGTCTTGCAGAATGAAAATACCCCAAACAGCGAAAGTTTTCAGCAAAATCTGCCCTCACCCTACAGAAATTCCTGTAGTCTCTCACTCAGAAGTACAAAAAAGAAAAAAAAAAAACTAGAATACAAGGTATCCCTCAGGAGTGCCCCAACCAGTCTGCAACTTAGAAACTTAGAGTTGAAGACAGGCCTTATTAAAGAAAACTACATTATCATGCAGTAAAAGTCCACTCTTGGTCTTAGAAACCAGTTACTCCTCCAATTACATGTTGACTATCTTTGCCTGTGACCCAGTCCAGCACTCCACTGACTTTCAATTTGGTATTCGCTATCCAAATACAAACAATATACAGTTACACACTCACTCACTAGCAAGTACTGAGAAAATCGTAAACTCAATGAAAAAATGTACTGTGTTTCTCAGCTGATATATAGTGCAGCTAAAGTTTTACAATTCAATACAAATTTATTTTGCAGTACCTGAACACCAAGAAACTGCTGTATGATGCGGCTACTTGACAAGTCCCATACAACCATTAGGCCACGACTGTATCCAATCAGGATCTGATCAGAATTCCTCGGATTCTCCTGAAGGCATTCCACGGATTCCAATGATCGCCTGTTGCGGTACTCATCTGGAAGTCTGAGACGCAGAACACACAAGTTAGGACTGTAGTGGTGACTTGCACTCACTACATTCACTTATTACACTCACTCACTGCCCACCATTAACTGCAGATTTGCGTGAGCCTAATCCCATGCAACTTTTAGGCCTTTGAGACTCCCGAAGACATGCTTCACAACACAGAGCCTCAGGGAATAATCCTGTTCATAGCAAAACAAGGCCGAATGCCTGGCCACGTAGACCTTATGCTTGATTCTTCCTGTTTGTGAAAGGGCCCTGGAAAGACTCCCATTAAGAATGATTCCTGGTCATTGCCAACCAGGCAGGGCTTGGCAAGGCGGAGACCCCACAGGGCTGCCCCATGAAGGTCTGTTGTATCACTCTGTTCCATTCAGAGACCAGTTCTAAATCAACTAAAAGGGAATGAAAATGTGCATTTGTAGAACCCCATTATTACCTCAGAATGCTCACCCAAAGAAGACACTAGTTTACTATAAATAACGCCTGATTACCTTGTTGAAAATCACCCAACAAAGAGCACCATTCCATCTACTGATGACATTCAACAAAAATTTTAGTTGGTGAATTTGTTGATAACTGTGTGTTAAGAAATTAATTTCTCCACTGAGTAATAGCTCTGATAAGATCCAACTTAAGAAGAAACTAACTGCTGGTTAATGGGGCTTATTAAAAGATATTTACCAGGTAGAGGGTATAACACGCTCTGACTAGAAGACCCTTAGCTACATGACAGGAGAGGCAAAACAACTTATCGCTCTCTTTTGGAGGAAAAAAGAGGCCCCTGCGATAGTGCTGTGGTTCAATAGACTCTGGCATATCCTGACGATAGAACAAATCTCCCATTTACTGACAATCACTGAAAAGAAGTTAATGGAGATTTGGCACACTCATCGACTATATGGCCAGACTAGAATTCCTATGCTTATCCCCACCTCGCTTAGGCCTACAGCTCTTTGATTAACAATAGAGCATCACACCGGGGGAACCTTCTATCTTGGTGGTCCAGCTGCTAAATAAGAGAATATTATTGGTCTGTCCTAGCCTTACTGGTTGAGTGGCCTCTGACCTCTCCTCCCCCGACATACCAAAGTATCCTCTTTTTCTTTTTGAAGAGAATTGGTTGGGAAAGAGTTGGCAGGGGCTTTCTTCTTCTTTTTCCCCGGTTTGTTCTAGATGCTAATGCTTATGTTTTCTCTGGGGGAGCATTGCATCTTTGCACTACGCACTGGAAGCTGTAACTACAACGTTTCGCTCTCTTGAGTATCTGTCTCAGTATGTAAAGCAGTAAAGTACGGAGTGATGTTACGCACTCCCATTTACACTTATGTTGCTAGCTAACGCTACTTGTAACACTATTGTGCCCCTTGCAAAAAAATCAATAAACAGATATGAGTAAAAGATATTCACCCCAGAACATGTTAACTTAAAGGCATTTTCTATCAAAGTGGTTAGGGATTGAATGTTTTTGAGGTTTCTATCTGCCGTACTAGGATGCACAAACCTTTTGCATGATTGTGAACACTATTCGACCTCAGCTGAGAGCTCAAGCCTTGCTAGGGCCTTCCTTTCTTCACTGGTATGTGCCAAATAAATCAACCTCACGTGTACGCGACCAAACAGGGTACTCTATGTACACCAATCACCAGGCAAACCATCTGCTGGTCGTAGACAACAACACAGGTACACCACACAAACATTATGGAAGACCAGGATCTCAGTCATGGGACATTGGCTCAGTATTGCAAAGGGACACCAGTAGGCACCTGCCTTCTCAAAGGTGCATGTAAAAAAGCTTGTTCTCCTGTACTATCAATCAGCTGACACCAGTCTCCGGTTACCATCATCATCTGCTTTTGGTACAGTATGAGTGTATTCCATTATGAGTACAACAGCGGCTATACTGTGGAATGTTAAGCACAATCATGGATCACAAAATGTCATGTTCTCTGGGGGAAAACTAGAAGCAGGCCTGAAAAACAAACAGAACAAGTCAGGAGGACTTCACACGTCATGTATGAAATTCTGTCCTACGTCAAAGCCATACTAGGAATCTTTTAACTGTAGGCCTATTGTTCCTGAACAAGATGCAAGCTTTAGCCTGGACCAAAGGAGGTGAGTTCTCACAGAAATATATTATGATCGTAAGACAGCTACAAAAGGTAAGTTTGCCACCTAAATGCAGGGCCAGTTAAATAGTACAACAGATATTTTTTAATGGTACTTCGCTACATCATCTCTGAATACATTCAGGTTTAAAGCAGAATATGCTTCTTTCAAATGCAATACAATAAAATGCATTTTGTCCAGAGAAATAAACTGCCACACTCCAAATCAGAGCAGTCTCTAAGTAAATGTATGAGACAATGGAGTTCTGTGAATTCTACACTGTTTGTGGAGTCACTGCTAGGCAGGCAGTATCTAGTCATGATTTGCCTCTGTTTTCCCTCTGAGTCACCTATTCTATAAAACTCCCCATACGCCAATGCTGAGCTTGGGAAAAATGGGTCCAAGTATCTCATTATCAACATCACAGCCTCCCCAGCATAAGGGGAGGAGAGGCTGTAAAACCCTTTGCTGTCATTAGTATTAATACAGTGTCTTTGCTAATGTCTGTGGCACTATATTTGTCACCATGAGCACATCCAGTGGAGATTCTCTCAAAGATGCACTGATCTTAGAAGGATTATGCCAAGTGAAAAGGGTAAAATACCAATGCACTGGGACACAATGCAGACAATCCCAGGACTCCATTTCCAATAGCAGCTAAAGACCGGAGGGGTCTGCTTCACCAACTAACTTTGTTAACTGTAAAAACATTTCTAGAACCTCTTAAAATTGGAGTGTTCAGACTCTGGCATTGAAGAGGACAGCCGAGAGGTCAGCAGACATTTCAAATTAAAATCCACATCATGAACTAAAGAAGCAGTCACAGTTTTCAGTGAGGCAGCCCTCGAAGTCACTAAGTCTAATAAGGCTTTCTAATGACATAAATGGTGATGTCAAGGGCCTGGAGTGGTTATGTTACTAATCTTCACTCATTCATACGCAAGCTGCATGATAGTATGGTGTACCAGAATTCAAATTGCCCGAAGGCATTGATATGTTTATTTAGGACCTTACAAAGTGTTCCTTTTGGTGAGCATGCTTCTGTCAGTAGTAGGGGTGCTTGGTATGGCACTTAGCAGATTGCTTCATCTCATATCCCAAAGGATTATGTCCACTGATCAGTGCACACAACATCATGTAACATCATTATTTCAATACAATAAAAGGGTATCTGGTACTAATTGCTTAAAATAGGAGATTTAGCGAAGCTCCCATCGCTTCTCTTTCTGTCATCGTTAGAAATTATTTTCCAGTAAATTCCCATCAGTGCGGAGTGTGAATTTATTTTGAGTGCTTTTACTTAACAACTTTTTGAAACTACTGATTCCTATTCTTTTCCACAGTCTACTCTAAAAACTGTGAATTACATGTAACATCTACCAGGGAGTAGTCAGGTAATGAAAGACTGGCTTAATTCTAAAATACCACCAGAATAAAAGGCTCCATGTCTTCTTGGGACCTCTTACCGCTGCTGTAATTTCTCTGGTGTGATGATCCTTTCATCAAGCACATGGAAGGAAGGAAGCTCCAACTGGTAGACACTGCCACTTTCTGTGCCCAAGCACAGTAGCTTCTGGGAAGAGTGTGCCAGAGCTGCTGTAATCTGAGTAGCGCTCGGAGGAGTCCTGCGGAGATCAAAATTGCAAATGTTAGACATTCTGTGCAGGTAAAGAAAGGCTCCAAAAAGATAGACAGTTGCTCCAAATAAACGCTTTCCCCACACATAATCTGCCTTGCAAGCTACGAGGATGCTGTAGGTTACCTCATACCAGAATCATGCACTTTACAACAATTAACATGCAGCATCTTGTAAATAGAGCAGAGGCCCTGCCCAAAGGAAATGGGACTACTGTAGGGGAAGAGAGAAATGGTGACTGTAGAACAGCTTTGTGTATTAGTGGACCCTTGGCAATCTCATTTGTACCAGTAAGAGTGCTATTCTTATGTCATGGGCAGTCATTCAAAAGCCCAGGAGGTGAGTGAGACAAGTCTTGACAGCCACTACTGTGCCATGAGTGTGAAGTGATCTATACTGCTCGGAGTAATATGTGGCCCATGTGGTTCCAGCGATATACATTTTCTCCTTTGTGTAATCAATGGCACTGATCTATGTATATTTCTACACAAAGTACAGATTAACTTGTCTTTGCACAATCATACGCAGTCAGCCCTTATAGAGGAATTGTAAATTTGAAAGCATTACACAGGATCAAGGATAAATGCTCTGCACACTCATAGGACACTCCTGAAAGGAGGCATACGATTCACTGGATCACCTACATTTCTATGTATTCACATCTGTGGCACCCCCATTTTCACCAGAGGATACTAGAGTGTGTGTACACGCTGTGGCTGACCAAGCAGACGAATGCAGCCCTTTAGTATGCAAGTGTTTCTAAGGGAAGTTACAGACCAAACAGGCATTACTGGGGATGCACCTACCTCTTACAGAATAGAGCACTAAATGGAGAATGCAAATAAAAGAAAGACATTTTGTTACCCTGGGGGGGCTCGAAGAGTGAAGCACTGCTCCTCGTGCAGCTCTGACACACCACTTTGCTGTTTCAGTGTCCACAGGTGAAGGCTATTGTCATCCAGAAGCGTCACAAGCTGGCACTAAAAAACAAACAACATAAAATGAATAACCATGCAAAAACTCATTAGCACCAATTAGGAAACCTCAGCTCTAGGTTTCCCTAAACATAATAAAACTGGAAAGCATAGCATAGACACTATTGGTTGCAGGGTCTGACTAGCAAACTCTGAACAGAATGCAGATGAAAAGGAATATAAAAACAAAGACCAGGTCAAAAGAGAATCCTCAGCAAAGCAGCTCCACATACTTTTAAAGAAAAACCTGGACACCAAGATGGTACAGGGAGGCAAAGCACCAAAAGCAGGAGCACAGAAGCAACGAGGGGCTACACAAATGTTCAAGGGCACTGAGAGGGCTCTACCTACTAGATAGACCATAAGCCGGACTATGCACAAAAGAAATGATCTCAACAAATCTAACCACTCTCATAAAGTTTGACAATACATAAGGAGGAGGGTTTCCTAGCAATGATGTTCTTCTTAGACTAACATGAGCACAAAAGGTAGGGAGTTCTCAATACTGTCCACCCACAGTGAGAAGTGTGTCAACAAGTAAGTCCGTGCAAAGCAAAGAGACTTCCACAAGAATATCCATGCACAGCCAAGGCCGGCAGAATAGGCCCTGCAGAGTAAAGCAACCACGCCTACCACCACTACTACCTCATCACCAAAAAAGCTTTATACCTTTTAGAGGAAGAATAAGGGAAGGTAAGAGGTAGGAATGATATCTGGAAATTTGCTCTCATAGACAAGTGGTTGCTTGATAAAAGCTAAGAGGGCAAGGGTGATCGTGGGTGTATTAAGCGTGAAGGGTATTGGTACTGTGTGAGGTTATAGGTGGGATTTCAAAGGTAAGTGTTGATAGTAGGTGGGGCATTTGCTTGGTGTGGGAGGTGGGGCACGGTTATTAGATGGGGTAGATGAGGTAGAAATACTTCTGGTTAGATGGAGAACGATAGGTAAGGTGATGGAGATGATAGATGGAACAAAATGTGGAAGCTGTAGACCTAGGCGGGGTACATGGGCAAGTTACGGATTTAAGGAAATATGCGGGGAAGATAAGTCACAAAAGAGGAGACAGGTGGGAATCAACCGTGCCAAAGTCACCCATGAACCTGCTAACCAGCGTGGTCTGAACCAGAGGCTCCATTCTTACCTGATCAGGGATGAAGCAGATCTGCATCACAGCATTATTCTCCGCATGCAGGCCCATGAATTCCACCCCAGGAGTGCCATATCTGATGTTGTGAGCTCAGGAAAGGATAACGGAGACTGTGAGTAAAGAATGCAAGTAATGGCATGCTGGACGGACACACACGGTGTTTGTGTGTCTCTCTCTCTCTCTCTCTCTCTCTCTCTCGAGAGAGAGAGAGAGAGAGAGAGAGAGAGAGAGAGAGAGAGAGAGAGAGAGAGAGAGAGAGAGAGACATAGCAAACATTAGGACAGCAGGGACAGTGCATCTCTGTACAGAAGGTGCCGAGCATGGTAGAATAGTAGACACAGCACATACCATGATAGCAGGTACAAATTAGAATGATGAACCTAGACATAGTATGCACATCAACAGAAGGCAAAGCACAGACACAGAATGCAATGAACATGAATGGACAGTAGTTTACACATTGGGCCAGAAGGCACAGCCCACAGTGGTACACGAGAAATATTCATTCGTTTTGGGGACCATGCTCATTTTTTAGGTCGAGCCTCGAGTAGCGCGCAAGCGCTGCTAGGCGAAGACTTTAAGTAAGTGAGTTTCAAAAGCAGTCCAAACGCTCGTGCGTCGTGGCTGGCCTTTTTGGGATGGGTACGCGCTGGCAAACATGTGTTTCCAATTATCGTGCCCAGACGCGTGCGCGATAATTGTAAACACATGCCGGCAAAAGGCCATGACGCACGAGCGTCTGGTCAGCTGAGCAGGCTGCCGCGCTCGCTCGCCTCGCCCCGCTCCTCTCTTGTTAAAATTACTGCCACAATTTCTTCAAAAAACTGAACTGCGCCCTGAATGAAGCCCTTGAGTCAGTGCAGAACATGAGGACAGACACGTAAAAGGATAAAACGAACTAATGACCTGAACAAATAGTTTAAAGTATTTCACTGTGACAGCCAGCACCTCCCCTCTCGGTCATCTGTTTCTTACTGAGCTATGCACAACCACAAGCTACACCTCTGTGGGCGGCGCTATCAGGGTGGGAGGTGGCACTCTGTGACGTCGTGGCGACGTCGACTCCCAGGCAGGAGGCAGCTGACTTGAGTTAAGGCTGTCCTTGTGAGTGCCACCGCTTAAAAAGACGGTAACAACTCTGACAGAAACACAGGAGTCGCGCCGTACACTCTGCTGGTGCTGCGCGCTCCCCTCTACTGGCTCGAGTGGTGTTCACGGCAGCGCGCGTGCACTCTGCCGTTTGGAAGGATGGTGCTCGCGACATGCTGCAGGCTGGCGGCGCCGCTGCTGCTTCCCGTGCTGACTGCCGCCCGCCGCCAGGGCAGGGACCTGCGTTCCAGAGAAACACTTCCTGCCCCCTCCTTCTGCAGTCTCGCCGGTTGCTCGTCCAAGCTCGGGTGTAAGTGGAGAGGACAACCTTCTATGTCCATAAGCAGCTGTTTGTTGACATTTAGTTTGTGTATTTCATTTTTTTAAAGGGGAGAAAAGGACTGTGAGCACGAATGTCGTAACGCGCAGTCCGTCTTGGACGCCTTTAGGGGTTTTGAATTGACCACACCCAACCAGAGTCTGACCCGTCTAACGCACCCTTATTAAGTACCGGACCACTTCAACGAGAATGAATGGTTTGTCCAGCATTGCATTTATTTTGTAGGCATGCCCGACATCCCACCTGGTTTCCAGCTTGGTAGCTTGCAACGTGACCTCGTTTGACTTCCTGGAAGCGAAGCTGCTGCAAGTAATGTCTGTTTGGCAAAGCACGGTGGGAGCACCAGCATTCCTGCCTGGCCTGTGCAATTTACACACGTCCTCACTAACCCCACGATTGTATCCGTGTGGTTACATTGTCTACAAAAAATGCTGGCCTTTGTTGTAGTTACCTAGTTGGCTGTTGTATGTTCCTCTACTGATTAGACGTCATTCTAAAATGTTGTTCTTACTGCCCTGACGATAATATGAGGTAAAATTATTTTACAAGGATACTTGTACAGCAGTGGCTGATTTATTTCTATATTTTGTAAAAAACACAGGGTTTTATTAGAGCCCACTTCGTGGCGTCGTTGCAGTTTGGTGGAAAAGTGTGTGTGGAAAACCAATCACAGGACCATTGTGGTGTTTGGCCGGTCCTAGGATATGTGGGGCCCCGGGCAGAATAGGAACATGTGAGGCCCCTAAGCAGAGACGACGCGGGATCAGATCGGGCCGGCTAAGGAAAGTTTTTTTTATTTTTTTTATTAAACCCCCGCGAGTCATGCCGGCTGCGACTGGGTTTTGTCAATGGTTGTTAGCTGTTTAAGCTAAATGAGTAACTACAATAAATGATTTTACTTTCACATTGTTGTTTTGACCAATAAGAAGCTCCTTCACACACGTTTGCATAGAATCACAACTGGAATGCAGGACCATTGCTCTTTGTGCTCTGCAGAGAGGCCATATTTTGAATGATCATGTAATCTGAACACCTTTTTGACCCACAGACGGGCACAGTGTAAAAGTTGTGCTGCCTGCATCCTCAACACCAAAGTGCTCAACTGTAGCCTGTTATAAACACCTGGAGGCGACTCAGTACAAAGGGTGCATCATGCAAGAGTAATATAATATGCTGTGAAATGAAATACAGAAACACACATGCTTGAAATAGCTACCACTCTTGGGAATGCAAGATTAAGTAAAGAATGGGAAGTTTAAACAGGTACAAGATCACTGCCATGGATTACCCTAACATCAGGGCCACTGGAATTATGCTGCAGGAGATGGCTAAATTATGTGGCAGGATGAGAAAATTATGTTGCAAGAAAAGGCAAATTATGCAGCATAATCCGGCACATTTTGAAATAGTATTACTTCATTTTTTTTTGCCATTTTTAGGTCGAGCCTAGAGTAGCGCGCAAGCGCTGCATCTGGCGAAGACTTTATGTAGTGGGCACTTCAAAGCTGACCACACGCTCGTGCACAATGGCCTTTTCTGTGCGGTTACCCGCACGTTTCAGGCACGATGCATGAGCGTGTGGTCAGCTCAGCACGCTGCCGCGCTCGCCCCCGCTCCTCTCTGATCCGGGACGGGTCAGCAGCCTTCTAACCACGTTTTCGTGTAGCAACCATCCCTTCCCCTCTGCATTCAAGACGTTCTCCTGACTGAGTTTCTGTTTCCCCGGCATTTACTACGCTACGCCACAGTTACAGTGCTGTTTCCACATCTTCTGTCTGGAAGGCGCTCTTTCTTTTCCCCGTCTCGCTGGTCACCTCGTTCCTCCCGTCCGCCAGGTTGGCCGCCGGCCACTCGCAGCCTGTGTTCCGGGTCCCTCCCTCCGCAGCACCGCTTGAAGCCCCCGGCGCCACTCTCCCTCCCTGCCCGGCCCTTCGCTGCCTCTTGCTGCTCCCCGCGCCGCTACTGGGCCGCCTGCTCCTGCTGCCTCTTGCCACTGCGGGGAGCAGCCCCCGCCATGCCCGGCCCCGCCGTCGGGAGCAGGGTCTGGGTCTACGCCGAGGTGAACAGCCTGAGGAGCCGCGACTACTGGGATTACGAGGCGCACGTTCCGAGCTGGGGGTGAGATTCCAGCCCACATAGGCCCTCCGCGGCCATGGATATTGCTCTGTGTTATTGGCGGTTGATAGTGGCCGCTTCTCCCATTAGCTACTGTCAGTACTTGACGCATGTCGAATAACTAGAGATGTTTAAGCAAGTCGGGACGCCGAATATTTCAAAATGGTCCCATAGTAGGACAGGGTGCAGCGATGGTTTTTGAGAGGACGTTGTATCGTGCTATCAATACGATTCTGCCATCTGAGGTTTTGCACAGGGGAAAAGGATTTTTTTTTTGATCGGGTTGCTTTGTTTGCCTAATGAGGGGGCAATATTTAGATCCCAAGACTCCTGTCACCCACATCCCCAGGTAATGAAAGTGATCTCCGGTTACCTTAAGTGGGAGACAAGCAAAGTCTCCTTTCTTTGCAAGAGACAATGGGCCGGATTCACAAAGGTAGATTTGCTCGTGAACACAAGTTTATGAACAAAACCATCTTACTTGACAGGAATTCACAAACGGACTCCTGGCAGTTCTTAGCACAACAGCTTTACATAATATATATGTATTCATCCACCGTATATTCACTTCGCATTTTCTCTCACTGACGTACTCTTTCCATCACTGCTGTTATTTAGTGCTTCCATCATCCACTCGCTCACATTGACACTATCTCTCTGGTACGCACATTCACTCTTGTACAGTCACTTATCATTCATTCTGGTACTTATTTACTTCTGCTCACTACTTCATGTATGTGCACATTCACTGCTGCATGCACTTACACATTCTCTCACTGTTGCACTAGCTGACTGAGATGCTCACTTTATGCTGCCCTCATTCACTTCCATACTCTCTCCTATTTATTCCTGTACTAGCTCGTTCCCTTCTGCTCTCATTCACCCTCACACGGTCACACATTCACTCCACCTCACCTATTAATTGCTGTACGCATTCTTTACACACCATACACCTTTCATTTCCTGCCACAATCATTCACCCTGTGCAATCATGCTTTCCCTGCTGCATTAACGCCTGCACACTCATTAATCCCTGCATTTATTCACTCATGCAGTCTAGCACATTCGTCCCGGTACTTACTCAGTGTTTCATTCACTTCTGCATGGCTCTTGGGGATGCCTTATGTCCTGTCGCCCTGGGTGCAGCCCACCACGGCTTTTCCAATTCCTGCCTGCCCTACAACAACTTCTTCCTTTTCATAAAACCAAAGGTGCCCTTGCCCCCGCCATCCTAGGCAGAAGGAAACATTTACTTTATATTTGCCAAGCAGACCTAGAGAGGAGCACCCATCTGCTCCAAGGCCCTAACTTTCCTCCTCGCTGCTCCACTTTCAAGCCTTTCATTCTTGCCACTGCTTTTGTTTCTCCTGCCTCATTCTCACCCTTCACACATTTTGGTCTTTTCTCGTTAATTTCTCTTTCCTTCCTCATTTCTTTTTCATTCTGTCCTTTCTCCAGCTTTCTTCATCTTTCCTTAATTCCTCATTCAGTCACATCTCCCATTTGCTTCCTTCTTTGGCTTTGTTTTCAATCTTTTCTGGCACTTTTCTTGTTTCAGTTGCCATTCCATCCTTTTCCCCCTTATTTCTATAATTTACTACTAAACAGGGACTCACAAATGGAGTTATCTTGCAGGCTCTAGGGGTATGATTTGAATGGTGCAGCAGGTGCAGTGGTACTGGGCCCAAAAGATATCAGAACTCCTCTAAACACATAATATTGCTATTACATCAATGAATTCTATTATTTCCCTCTTTCATTTAATTTTTCAAAATGTTGCTATTAGTTACCCTCACTATACTACTAGTAACAGCACAATATATTGCCTTTTGCACATAAACAAGTCATAACACTTTAACAGACTTTCTGTAACTTGTATTGTACAACTACTCAGCAAGCTACAACTTACAACAACAAGCATTGGCATAGCCAATAGGTCTCGCCTTTGGGACCTTATAAGTGTTTAACCATGCAACAGTTAATGTTGTTGCACCAAGGATATTGTGCTGCATAACTAAATACTTATAAGGTCCCAAAAGCGAGACCTATTGGCTATGCCAATGCTTGTCATTACAGACATTGATCTAGAACAAGAGAGCGAAAGGGAGGAAGGAGGATGAGGAATAAGACAGGAACATAGTATCAAAGGAAGGAAGCAGGGATGAAAAAGGCAATCCAAGACTGAGATAAAGTGCAGAGTGATGGAAAAAACAGGCATGAGGTGAAATTAAGAACAGGCAGCCTGGGTAGTCGGCAACCCCAGAATTTTGCAGTGCTGCTGTGGGCTCTTAAAAAAACCTTAACATAAAGTGTATTTGTAAAGCACACGTAACAACCAAGGGTATCAAGGCGCTGAATAACAGATGTTTATTGCTACCCAACTCAATGGTACTTGTTTTATCGACCTCGGAAGGATGAAAGGCTGAGAGGACCTGCCGGGATTTGAACCTGTGGCCAAGAGGTCGAATACAGGCCCCTACAGTGCTGCACTTACTTTTTTTTAAATATATATCAAGCAAGGAACATGCACAACAGAATCACTCAAAGATAGAGTGCTGCACATGCCACAAATGGCCACAGGGACAGTAAACATGCACACATGCATTAGAAGAGAGAGCTGATGTAAGAAGGTGGTCTTGAGGACTTTCCTGTTTTTAACCGTTTTTGGGACTAGTGTAGTGTGGATAGAGTGTTTTATGGCTTCGGCAAGAATCTGTTTTAGTTATTCTCTGTCACGTACCTGAGCTGGTTGTAATAGGTGTCTGCTCTTTTTTTCCCTTTGGGTGAACACCCACCATCACCCCAGTTTCTCTTCCTACATTTCTATGCTTTCGTTTGGAATTCATAAGTCAACATAAATTGAGGGTTCTAATTCGTCTGCATATGGGTGTGCCAAAGGCACGCATATTCAGGTATGATCAGGGGACAACCACTATGCAAGTTTTATACCCAAAATGGATTTCTTGAATATCTTAGCTTTCTTTGAACACCTACTCTTCTATTGAGCTGAGACAGTTAAACTCAGCTTCCCAAACACTTAATTAAGACATCATGAACTAGCGGAAATATCATAATATTATTAAATCCTATGATGTGCAAGACAAGGAAGTTACTCACCTTTAGTAATGCTATTTCAGGTGGATACTCTATCTAATCGCAGATTCCTCACTTTTAGAATATTCTCTAGGTGCCAGAAGTTTTCCAATTTGCCGATAGTTAATGCTGTGCGGTTCTGCGCTGGCCTCGTTCCGCCGTGCAAGTGACGAAGCAGAGCTGCATATAAGTGTCACCCCTGTTGACATCAGTTTATTTCTGGACTCTTTCCACAACCTCGGACACAGAACACAAATAATTGGAGGTAGCAATGTGCATGTCTCTAATTTGGAACCTTTTTAGATGGTAAAAAAGGGGACCAAATCTACAGAATTTGCAGGTGGGAGAGCGGTGAGGAATCTGTGGTTAGATAGAGTATCTGCCAGAAAGAGTATTACCGATGGTAAGTAACTTGTTCTTCAGATGAATACTTCTAACCACAGATTTCTCACCTTTAAAATAGATACCAAAGCAGTACCTCCCAAAGGTAGAGGGTCTGTGGACTAGACTGTTAGAACCTACTTTAGAGGGCCACGAGGCAAGCAGGAGCTACTGGGCCCAACCGTGTGGGTTGTGGCCTTTCACTCTTGATGTCAAGGGACCAACCTACTATGGAGCCCGGGCAACTGGGCCAAGTATCCCTTCAGCACTTGACTTTAAGTGGTAGAATGGGACGAGCAGTCCAAGGCTTCTCAGGGGAGGTGGGGTGGTGGTGGTGGTGGTGGGGAGAGATACAGCGGAGCTAACACGAAACGTACGTTCAATAGCAGCAATACATGATTGTCCAGTCAAATACTGTTTACTATGACAATAGTAGTATTTATATACGAGCACAAAGTGAAATAGGGTATACACAAACAATACACTCGGCCCCATAAAGTTAGGGCTCTGGAGTCTCACTTCCCTCTCACTAGAGGTAGTGGTTATTTCCCATTCACTATAGGCAACATTCAGGTTTGGCCTGACTAGCAGTCTCATGGGGTCCCACTCCAACTCTGTTAGAAAAGTCAAACGTTTTCCCAGCGCCAAAGTGCTATCTGGCAGACAAATTCCCCTGTGCCTTCTGGTCCTTCGATCAGTCTTACCCACACCAGCAGTGATTGTCCGACCACAGTCTCTGAGAGTGTCACTCTCCCAGGTGCAACGCTGCTACAGCTGCCTTCGGTAGGCATCACACATGCGGCTCTGCGGTAGCCAAGGCGAAGAGTCCTTGGCGCTCCACAGATGCGATGAAAAGTTTCCGTTGGTCTTCAAAACATGGTTGGAATTAGATGCTCGGATTCCAGTACTAAGTCAGGGCTCGTGTCCACACAGGCCACCACAGCGGCCTCTACTCGTGATGATGGCATCAACCATGCTATGATCCTTGTATTTTCCAGTAGCCCCCCCCTCTGGCATACAGAGTAACTACATCCACTCCTCTTTCGGGATGGTCCGATCGACACAGCAGCATGTTCGGTTTTATGGTGGCCCCCTCTGGCATATGGGGTCACTGACTTATAAACTGTACACGGTCATTTGCCTGACTAGCACGGCTGTGATGCTGACCACAGCTGACTTAACGGCAGCCCCTGTGGCATACGGAGCCATCAACTTGAACCTGAACATGGGCAACAACCCAAACGGTGCAGAAGCAGTCTCCTCACACCTCGCTACAGAGATCCACTCACCAGGCTCCCTGTATTTGTTTCATTGAGTAGAGTGTAATTATGTGGCGTGTAATTATGTGGTACTGAGTGGTATTATGTGGAGTGTATTTATGTTGCATTGATTAGTGTATAATTATGTGGTGTGTAATTATGTGTATGGAGCGGTTCCCAGGGCAGGGGGTGTGGGGGGGCAGAGTTAGGCTGCCCCATTCTTTGAAGCCTGCCTCAATCTCTGACGCTTCCCTTCATTCTACCAGAGGTGTGCCGGAAGTACACCTGCCTTGACTCAACCTTAGGGTATCTGTAACCCCACAGGAACTTGCACTGTCTCACTTTTCATTTCACAGTTGGCATTCTTTCCCAGAATGAGTATTTTTTTTTTTTTCTTTTGTCGAAGTATTATGTCTACAGAACAATTAAAAAACTGAAAAATACTATGAAACATGAACGACCAATGCAAAAAAATAGTTTTTGGTCGGCTTTTTCCACTAACTTGGAGTCTGTTCAGGGAAGAGTATTTCCCCCTCTCTGTTTACAGCAGAAACATGTTTCTCTCTAATAATCTGTCTTCTATCCGTCACCTCTTGTTTGTTTTTTGTTTGTTGTTTTTAAAGCTTGTTGGTTATTTGCCAAGGCAGCCCCAACCGGTTTCTCTTCTCATTTAACATAAATCGCGTTGATGCCCCAGGTTTGCAATGGTCTAGCAAGAGTGCTACGGACCCTGATGGCAGTAAGGGTAACGGTCTCTGCTACCCCCTGTTGGGTGGCAAAAATATCCATAACTGGGGTGCAGCGGGCCCTTCACAACTCTGGGCTCCGGTGCCACTGCACCTGCTGCACTTGGAGAGATACGCCTCCTCAGTCCCGCAGCGCTATGTAAAACCAGCACTTAAATAACATACCCAGAAATAGGTTTTAGGAAAAACATTTTTAACATACAACTTACTGACTTAGTATGCTCGGTTATACATATTATATCACTGGTTGTGGCCTCGCAGCGCTATAGTTAATCAAACACGTCCTTCGATTTCTGCTCAGTCTATCAGGACACACAAATGTCATTTCACGGACACAGATTTCTTACCCTTTAGCACTAACTTATGAACAAATACTGTGACTAAAATAGCAATGCAGGCAGCAAGAGGCGCGCACCCTTAATCAATCCGGTACTTCTTATCTAAGTTTTATTATAGCTCAAAAAAGTACCCAGAGGCCTTCAAGGCGCTGTGCAATGGTTGAAACTCCAGGCTAATATAAGACATAACATAGCACAACTAAGTGACATTTGACAATGAAACCCTCTCACAAATGCTTATTGGCGACTATTAGTTTCAGTTGATATGTTGGCACTGTAGAAAGCGCTTGCATCTGGTCTACTGACATTTCCACAGGGCTATGTGTTTTCCAAAGCACCTGGACTACGACACGCTGGCGCTATATGAATCCGATAAACAAACCATTCAAGTGAAACTGTCAACGTACCTTGGCCAATGTTTGTAGCTCCAAACTGCTTTGGCAGAGATAGATTCCAGGGGCTATATAAACAAAAGTATACCAAATAAACTCAACATAGAGGGGAGCTTTGGAGAGGCCAGAGCCTGGACCGGAAGGGGGCAGGGGGGTTCCCAGGCTCACGAGCTGTGCATGCTGCCGGGCCTCTGCAGCATCCCACAGCAGCTCAGATAAAAACAAGCGCGGTGCACGCGCTCTGCAAGGAATGCGAGGTATGCAGCTGGCACCCGGCCGCGCTGCTGCTCGGTCCTGAGCTCCCTATAGCCAGGGGAGAGAGAAGGCGGGACATGCACCCGCCTTTAGCCAATTGCGTGCAGTCTTTCTTAGAAAGACGCACGCAAAGGCCAATAGCGTGGGAGCCAGAAAAAAAAAAACACGCACAAGCGTGTAGTCCCAGTTGGAAGCCCTTACAAAAAGCCTCGCAGAGCAGCGCATGCGCGCTGGCTCAGGCGAGACCTAAAAATGATCCACCCCATGGAAGATCCTAATGTATCATTTGAGATTGGGCCACAAACCGATCACCTGTTAAGTAAAAACGTGATACTGTAAAATAAAGTGCAAAAAGGTATAAGAAAACCAAATAATCAGAAGAAGCAATTGTCTGTCCAACAGAAATAGGATACAAATGTCATATGAAACACACATCATGTGTGGCTACTGGTCATCTGTAATTGAAATTGGGAAAGTCCGTACTGTTTAGGATGTGAACACTGCCCATGTTCTTGGGTTTATTGGTCCGGTCTCGTCTTTTGCTTAGACGTTCTATCCATACAAATCGGTCTAAAATGGGTTAAATCTGTCTGTCAGTGTTACATGTATGTCGCCCTGTCTGTATGTTTGAAGGTGAATCATCTTTGAAAATGTGAGCATTGGTGCTGTGTGCCTGTGTTAATGCACTTGAAAGGCAAAACCCTTTGGCTGTGTCAGTGCTCACTTGCCCCCGGACTATATAATGTATTCTTTGGCATTTGGCCATGTACACAGCTAGGTGTGGCTGGCCCGCCATGGATTGCACCTGTCAGTGCATTGGCTTTAGTGCCATGTCCAGTTGTGAGCACCCGTGGGTGGGAATTCCTTGTTCATTACCTGGTTTGCACAAAGTAAATCTGTCATAACGAGTTGTGACCCTCGAATAACAAGAGTTTCATCCAGTGTTCGATCTTTTTTGTGCTTTTGATCAGCAGTTTCTTATCCTTTTTTTTCCTTCGTTTAAAGTATTAAAAATAAACAAATAATACAATTGAGAGGGTTATGAAGTTTTTTGATCCAGCTATTGTTTTAGGCGTGGCCCTGAATTGTCCTCGGTGGTTGAGGTGCACGAGACCTTTGGAGCTGTCAATCTATCCCCGGCCAAAGCGATACCAAAGGGGATGATGGACGGAGCGCTTGAGCAAATCAAACACTCACCCCCAGTCAAGTGATCTGGGTTTAATCCATCATCATTCTTTAGCTCACTCCACCACCCCAGTTCAGACATGGCCATATGCAAATCAGTCTGACCCTGTGCCTCATGGGAACAGTCCAGCCCAAACTGCCAAGCCATGTCTTCCCTGGACCAGAAACAAGCATCCTGGGACCGGTTTCTGGCTATTCAGCCGTCATCAGCCAGGCTAGCTTGAATCCAGTAGCAAAGTGAGCAAGGGACCCACGTCTGGGCATACCCTGCCAACTTAGGGCGAACAAAGCGATACCAAAGGGGATGATGGACGGAGCGCTTGAGCAAATCAAACACTCACCCCCAGTCAAGTGATCTGGGTTTAATCCATCATCATTCTTTAGCTCACTCCACCACCCCAGTTCAGACATGGCCATATGCAAATCAGTCTGACCCTGTGCCTCATGGGAACAGTCCAGCCCAAACTGCCAAGCCATGTCTTCCCTGGACCGGAAACAAGCATCCTGGGACCGGTTTCTGGCTATTCAGCCGTCATCAGCCAGGCTAGCTTGAATCCAGTGGCAAAGTGAGCAAGGGACCCACGTCTGGGCATACACTGCCAACTTAGGGCGAACAAAGCGATACCAAAGGGGATGATGGACGGAGCGCTTGAGCAAATCAAACACTCACCCCCAGTCAAGTGATCTGGGTTTAATCCATCATCATTCTTTAGCTCACTCCACCACCCCAGTTCAGACATGGCCATATGCAAATCAGTCTGACCCTGTGCCTCATGGGAACAGTCCAGCCCAAACTGCCAAGCCAAGCCATGTCTTCCCTGGACCGGAAACAAGCATCCGGGGACCGGTTTCTGGCTATTCAGCCGTCATCAGCCAGGCTAGCTTGAATCCAGTGGCAAAGTGAGCAAGGGACCCCCGTCTGGCCATACCCTGCCAACTCCATGGACAGGTGCCCAGTTTGTGACAAAGCGGTGAAGACTTATTTGCTTTGTTAATAAAAACCATTACAGACGAGATCATGCAGTGTGCATGTAATCGGACCATTCCTCGCGCGGAACGATCCACTCCCCTCTTACTCCAGAGGGGTGCGCTGGAGGTGTCCATTGACGGCGCAGGGTTTGCAGTGGTGACTCACTGGTGAGTCGGGTATGTGTGTTTTCCAAACAGGAAGGTGGGCGGGAGTCCTTCTACAAAGATGAGCTACTCTTTGCTTCTCCGCCGTGGCCGCAGGATTGGTTCTCGCAAGCCTTCCTCCTCCTGCCTTCTCCAGTTCCCATTTCTTTGTGCCTGATCTCGTGAATACCAAACACGGGTGGGGAAAAACCAGTGACGCAGGGTCACGCCCCTGACTGGGCTTCTGCACGCGGCTGTCTGTCACTTCTCCGTGTGGAATAGCTTGGGTTCGCTTTGCATCGTCTTCTAAATGGACACTGGGCGTCCATCTCAAAGCTCGAGAGCTCTCTCTCCCCCTTGCTGGACATGACGCACCCCCCTTCATGTGACTGTCGCATGTTACTAGATTAAGGCATTAGGGGCCCGACCCCTCACAATTGTTGTTATTGTTACACATTAGTACACCACCTTCTTATACTGGGCCTGTACTCCACAGTTCTGAAACTATAAATACAGAAATAAAAAAAATACTAGAGGAGAGGCCAGAGTGTGCCGTCACTGCTGATTCTATATCGGATATATTACTTCAGGGCGCGTCGGAGACGTGATGTTTGAGAGGTCGTCCACGATCATTTAGTACACTTTAATGCCCTGGCTTTTCAAACAGTTTGTGTCAGACTTTTGTCACTCTCCTCCTGACGTGTTTACCCAGGGAGTTAAGCAGTCGCCCCTGCACGTACAGGATCTAAAGGTCAAAGGATACAATTCCAGAAAGGTCTGCACCGCCGCACCCCCATCCTTCCATGGTTGATTACCTGAGCCGCAATAATTGCCAATAAATGTGATAGTGGGGGACACCTGCTATTCACAGCACTACAAAACATCAAACCTGCCATAGGGAGCGCTATATTAAAACCAGTGGTGCGCGCGCACCACAGAGGAGCGGGGGGAGAGAGCGCGGCAGCGGCAGCGAGACGAACACGCGCTGCTGCGCGTTCTGGCAACCGTCGGGAATGGGAGGAGCAAAGGCGGGACAAAAAACGCACGCTCCAGCCAATGTGGGCTTCCCAAAGCAAAACCACACGCACGAGCGTGTGGGTAGCTTTCAGAAGCCCTTTCTAAAGGTCTCGCGCTGCGCGAGCAGTGCTGCGCACTGCAACGCTAGGCGCGAGACCTAAAAATGGATGGATCGGAATCGGTTAAATATCAATCTTGATAAAACTGAAGTTTTAATAGTTGTTAACAACCCTCAGATTAGGTTTTCATCTATTTGCCCTAACTCCCTTGGTCGTCAGTTTTCCACTCACAAGACCGTGGTTATGTCATTAGGAGTAAAATTAGACAACCATCTGAAATTGACTTTGGAGATCTCAGGTGTAGCTTAAGCCTATGACTTTATTTTTCATAAGCTACGCCTATTTTGAAATTCCTGCAAGAGGAAGGCAGACGCATTGTAGTTATTTTGGGATTTCCTGAGTGTCAAATCCATAGGCTGCAAGTTATCCCGAACCAAACCGGAAAGGTGATTACCCAAGCTCACCATTATTCATCGGCGAATCCTGCCCTTGATAAGTACCACTGGCTTCCAATCCAACAAAGAATTTGTTTTAAGGCTCTGTGTATTGTGTACAAATGCCTCAATGGACTTGCCCCGGTCTTCCTCTGCTTCAGATATCGGAAATATATTCCCACTAAATGTTTGTGTTTTTCCGACATTTTTCTTGCTACTCCACATTTCAACAAGTCCTTGCAGAGAGGCAAATCTTTTGCAGTGTTAGCAACCTGCCTAGGAACAATCATCCTTCCTCACTTTTAGGAAAAGTCTCAAAACCTACCTTTTTACCTCGTAAGGCCATTTCTTAATTCTCTGCTTAGCGCCAACGGACCTCCGGGTGTTTGCCATGATTTATAAGTGCAATTAACAAGACACACACTGCTACAGGACAGACAGCCAAGCAAAAGTACAGTGGAAACGGACATCAGACAAACTGGCACTAGTACTGCTAAAGTGAACCTGCACCCACACGTAACGCACACAAAGCACAGGCAGATGTTTATCACCAGCCTTTGCTTTCTGGTCTTTCAGGCACAACACACACTGGGCCAGAAGACACAGTCACATAAGCAGAGAAATACAAAGGCTTCACACATATTTAATACACACCCACAGAGAAACATACATATAAATTCACCAAAGTCATTTGAACAATATTTCACAAGTACAGATGAACCTTCAGTAGATGCCCCTCTCCTGTACAATAGAGAAACAAAATCAGAATATGTCACACTGATACAGCATTCAAAAGCTTGAAGAGATAAAACCATCCAAATAGATGCCCACAGCAGCAAAGACATAGTGAGGTCCATGTTCAATGGACAAATGGACAGACAAACTGAAGGAAAACAAATTGCCAATCACAGAGATGCATGTCCCATTAAACTTTAACTGCTACAGACACGACTATGCTGGATTTACTGCACAGCAGTTTAGGGGGTTCCAATCAGGCATTCTGGAGCTGGGGGATTACAACCAAATATATCACTTGTTAGCCACCTCATGCCCCCGTTGGTTCAGGGACTACAATTAAACATATCACGTGCTTACCCATCTCATGCCCTGGTTGGCCCAGCAGCAGACAGTCTGTCAGCTGACAAGCCCCATTCTCTGTGTCCCAAGGATTCTCCTTCACACACACACACACACACACACACACACACACACACAAACACAGACAGAGGGAGGTGCTTTCTCATGCAGCTAATGACTTAACTCTGCCCGCCATGTAAGTATCCGACATCCTGGCTTTAAATATGGATCCAAGAGAGACTATCTGCCAGACTGATAGCATTTCTACCAGATAGCAGATATTGTTATTCAGAACTATTGTTTTTGGAACTTGTAACCCTCTCCCAAACCCTTCCCCCACCCACACTCAATTGAGGAAACACTGTAGAAAGGATACAGCTTGATGGCTCCTGAGCGAGTGCCGATTGCCATAAGATGTAGAGAAGGGCTAAACCCCAGAGCGCTGGGTTGATGTGGAAACCCATGCTCCACTGTCTGAAAGAAAAAAATACACGAGGGAGTGAACAGAGCATCCATGGCGAGAGCTAGGGTGATAACGGGTCCACAAAACAAAGCCATCAGAGGATCCAGAATCAATTACAGGAACTGATAGATAGGGCTTTAAGAAACACAAGCATTCAGAATCTGGGTCTAACCAAACATCCAGGAAAAGTGAAGTGATAAAGAAACGTCTGGAGAATGGACAAAGACTGCTGGAACATCCAGCGAGAATCATGGTCAGTGATGCTTGCAGGTAGGGCATAAAGTAATGGAATGTTTGCAGACATGAGGGGCGACATGGAGATGAAGGCTACCATCCATGTCAGGGAACCAGCATTCTAGAGATCAAATCAATAGGAGCGGATAGCTAAGTTGCCTCACAAGCTTAACAAGTCGATCACTTAAATTTAATCGTGTCTTCAATGTAGCTTTTCCACCAGCATGGGAAGGGCTGGGACAGGGAATAAACTGCACAGTAGCATGCACTCCCTTCTTTACCAAAATGCCCCCTCCCAGGATGAGGAGAATTGCTCTCAATCCAGGACAGAAACTGAGAGCCATGAAAGATATCTATCCTGAGTTAAACCTGGGGCTCAAAGCATGGTGTCCTAACGAGATGCTGATTCGTAGTTCCGGATAGATATTGAATCATTATCTCTCATGCTGGCCATTGAGCTTGCACCGGCTTCTGCTGGAGGACCGAGATTTGTTCCGTTGTCCTTCCCCGCATTTGTTCCAGCACTTCTTTGACTGGACTCGTGATCCAGCCCGAACCTTCATGTGGGATTTAATTTAATTTTCTACTGACTACGTATTGAGTAGCCTACAAACTGGAAGGTGATCTCAAATAAAATTCCTTGTAGGATGCTCTGTCAATTGTTGTGTTTGTCATGATGATGACCACACCAATTCTATTTGGTCGAAACGCCGTCGACACTCATCTTTGGCACCTACTCAAGAGGATGCATTAATTGCCACCCCTGGTTTTGTGTTTTGTCCAATCAGTGTTGTTCTTTTGTGAATTTATCTGCCTCTGCCATTGTTTTTTCTGTTTACACTGGTAATTGTGTTCCCTGATTTTGGTCTTTGTGTAATTGTGGGAGCACCATTAGTCTATGATTGTATTGTATTTTTTTTACTATGTTCTTAGTAAAAAGCATATATATATATTTTGTATGGGTATCAATGTGTTTTTTTGTGATATATATTTCTTTGTGATATAAAAAAACAATCACTATATTTCATTGTTGCATTATATTTATGTTTTGTATAATCATGTACCTGAACCTTTGTTAGTATTATAACTTTCAAAGCTCAGAGGAGCTACACTGTTGTGCAATTCCTACTTTTGATGAGCACTACATTGCTGAGAAAATCCACATGGAGCTTCCCTATGCACACGAGGTAGTGGCTGATGGTCCAATGTTCTTGCCCAGGACCGTTTCCACAAATCCACAGTGACAAAGCTAAGATGGGGGACCTTACTGCCTTTTTCTTGTTGAAGTAACACAGGAAGCCGTGCATCCGAAATCTGTTGAGAAAGTGGTTAACGACTTTTCCTCTAAAGTAGTGCTGACATTTCAGACTCAAGCTAGCGCTTCTTCCTTATGATTTTGAACACCTGCTGCTCAGTGTCGAATGCCATCAAAAGTCTTTCTCCTTGGCATTGGAGCCTCTTTTCCCTTCTACTCCGTTTCTGTTTTCCAATCCCAATCCTCTTTCAAAGTCAAGTTGGAGTCTAAGGGCTTGTTGCCAATAGTCTCTGTGGTTAGACCTGTGGGATTCCTTGTCTTTCAATTTTCCTTAGAGTGTGGAGAATCTCTGAGCATTGGGGTGTTTTTGAGGACATCTAGTCTGAGGATTTTGGTTCAATCCCACGGTGGTTCTGTGGTGTTACCTGCATTCACTTTTTACATTTTCCTCCTTTCTGCGTCTTTTCTGATGAACCCTCTCTTTCGAGGTCAACTACGTTCTCCTCGCTCTTGGCCCTTCCCCATCAAGCCAACTTGGTTTCTTTAGGGTTTTCTTTGTCACTCGATAGGGCCAGGTATTTGAGAGAGGGCTGCTTTGGTGTGACTGCACCATGGCGTAATGTGCCCCCCCTATGCTTCTGCCCAACTTGAGGGTCTTGGACAGAAACACTGCAAACACCTCTCACTCCTTAGATTTGTGGTCTTTGGCCAAACAGAGCTTACTGACCTTGTGGCTGTCCTTCTGGGTGAACATGTGCTGGCACTTCAAGCACAACCTTCTCTCTCTCTCTCTCTCTCTCTCTCTACAACTCTGATCCTCCGGCCACACATTGTCGGACTCACGTGGTCAAAATTTCCAGGAAAATCCTGGATTTTTGGTTTTCCTTGCAGTTTTCCAGTTTCTCTCAAAGTTCACAGTCAAATCTGTTTTTCTAGCCATTTTCCTCAATGTTTCTGTAGGCACATACTTTCGGCTCTGCTGCAACAGTCCTGGAGCTCTGACATGTTTCAGCGGCAGAAAATAGACTTCTGGGGTGGTACGTCTGATGTCACTGGGGAAGGTCCCACCACCAAATGGTTGACAAAGCCCCAAGAGAAAAGAAGGAAAAAAAGAGACTAGGAGACCATTCCAGACCCAACCACTAGATGGCGCAATAATGTACAGCAGGCAAATCAAGAAAAGATTCATGTTACAAAAGGATTATGTTACTTACCCTGTAAGCATCTGTTTGTGGCATGTAGTGCTGTAGAATTACATGCTTTGCATACTCCTGCCATGTAGTGTTGGGTCTGGATGTGTGCAAGTTGTTTTTCTTCAAAGAAGTCTTTAGAGTCAAAAGTTTGAGTGACACCTCTTCTTGGTGGTAATGCGCATGGGCATCAACTCCATTGTAAAGAGATGTCCATGCAGATTAAAAAAGGTTCAAGGAAACTGCAACAGCCACAGGTGTCTGGGGAGGAGGGTAGGCGCATGTGAATCTACAGCACTACATGCCATGAACAGATGCTTACAGGGTAAATATCATAATCCGTTCAAGGCACATGTGGCTGTAGAAGTGCTTAATTTAAGCCGGTGGTATCCGGTGCCCCACAACGCCACTTAATTGGTTTCCGGTGCTCGGCACCAGCACTTAATTGTAAACACTGCTCTTATGACAGTCTGCCACATGGTGGCACTGCTCATCTAATTTAGAGACGAGCATAACAACGGGTGTTTATGAATACAATACACGTTAAAAATTACTAATACCTGCCTCCCCAGCCGTTCCTTTAGCTTTGGGGACCAGGAATAATCTGAACTGTCGCACTTGCAGGCGAGAGAGATGGTTAGTAGTTGTTTTGGCAGCGATAAAAGGGGGCAAAGGGTGGTGCAAGCTGCAGTGACCTCCTGGTCAGAGCCCTGGCACTTATTGTTTTACAAATTAAGCACAGGGGCTGTAGATACACATGCTTTGCATAAATAGACTGTAAAGCAGTGCCCCACAAAAGCAGTGGCTAACCTGTGGGCTTTGAAGTTGTCTGAAAGAGTGTACGTAGCACTACCTGACCAACACTAGCTTGTTGGTGTGCTAGAACATCCACATAATAATGTTTAGTGAAGGTGTGTGCTGTAGACCATTTAGCTGCTTTGCATATATCAGCAAGTGGGATATTGCCTAGGAAAGCCATAGAAGCCCCTATCTTTTGGATATAATGAGCAAGAAGGGGTGTAGGTAAAGTTTGCTAGGCTTTAACACAACATGTTTCAATGCACTTAACTATCCACCTGGCAATGCTTGATTTGGACAGAGGTTTCCCTTTATTAGGAGGGGGAAAAAGCAACAGTTGTTTTGTTTTCTGAAAAGTTTTTGTTTGGTTAATGTAGTACATAAGGGCCCTTTTGACATCTAATATATGGAGAGCCATTTCTACAACTAAGTCTGGTTGAGGGAAAAACACTGGCAACTCGATCGATTGAGGTGAAAGTGGAGACAACCTTTGGAAGGAATGCGGGGTTGGTAGGAAAGACCAGCCTGTCTCTGTGAAGTTAGAAAAAAAAGGTTCTTCTAAGGTTAATTCAACACCAACAGATTCCCTTTTCACTTATCATGTTAACTGATCATAAGAGATGTTGTTTACAAAACGGTAGTAAAAAAGGACCAACCTGTTGTCCGGAAACCATGGTTCTGTGAATTCCAAATAAAGGACCAATTCTATGTGTTGTAATGAAAACAATACAAACAAGCGAACATAAAATTACAGTAATTCTAAATAATAACAATGAAAAGCCACTTTTCACCTGAGAGAGTTGTTTATATAAATGTCTATGCATATATTTTATTCTTTAACAATTAGAATTCCATATTACGCTGAAAAATTAGATACAAAATCACAGTTACATTCTGTCAATGTGAGACAGATTACAAAAAGTGCATGCATTTAAAATCTTGTACATAAAAAACGCTTGCACAAAACCCTATATATGAATTTTCATACCTTTCATGTTACAATAAAAACAATCAATTATCACCAGTTATATAAAGAACATAACATATTAAAAACTGTTCAGAAACAAAGCTCCTTAGGAGCCATCTGTATCAAAACTGACAGTTTGCATCTACTTTTTCAGTGCAATATGGAATTTTAATTGTTGTTAAAGAATAAAATATATGCATATACATTTATATAAACAATTCTCTCAAGAGAAAAGTGTCTTTTCATTGTTATTATTTAGAATAACTGTAATTTTATGTTCACTTGTTTTTACTGTTTATTACAACGCATAGAATTGGTCCTTTATTTGGAATTCACAGAATCGTGGTTTCCGGACAATAGGTTGGTCCTTTTTTACTTCCGTTTTGTAAACAACATCTCATATGGTCAGTTGACATTATAAGTGAAAAGTGAATCTGTTAGTGTTGATTTTGCCTATACCCCGTCCCTTTTCTCTGAACAAAACACTCTTGAGTTTTGAAATCTTCTAAGTTTAATGCCTGGAGCTCACTAACACGTCGAAGTGAGGTAAAAGCAATTAAAAATGCCACATTTCAAGAAAGAAACTGAAGGGCGCAACTATGCAGGGGTTCAAAAGGAGGACCCATGAGTCTTGTGAGAACAATGTTAAGATTTCAGGAAGGTGCAGGGGGAATCCGGGGTGGACTCACTCTCTTAAGTCCTTCCATGAAGGGTTTAATGACTGATACTTTGAATAAAGACAGGTGTCTGTTTTGCAGATAGGCAGCTACTGCAGCAAGATGTAACCGTAGGGATGGCAATGCGAGCCCAGAGAGCTGTAAAGACAACAGGCAACAAACAATGTTTTGTAGTGTGACACTGAATGGATTATTTTGTTTAGTATGACAATAACAAACAATTTTTTTCCATTTAGCTGCGTAGCATGCTCTAGTGGTAGGCCTACGAGATTCTATAAGGATTGTCATACATTCAGGTGGGAGATTGAGGTAGCTGAATTCTATGACCTGAGAAGTCAAATCGCCAGGTTGAGTGCCTGGGTATCTGGGTGCCTGATTTCACCACAGTTCTGAGTGAGAAGGTCTGGCCTGATGGGAAGCTTATTGTGGGGAACTACGGAGAGGTCTCGTAGTGTTGTGAAACAGGGATGTTGAGCCCATGTGGGAGCCACTAGTATTACTGGCGGGGATGTTTTCCCTGAGTTTCCAAACCAGAAAAGGAAGGACAGGGAGAGGCAGAAAAGCGTAGGCAAATTTCCCTGACCAATTCATCCATAGAGCATTGCCCTTGGATAGGGGGTGTGGGAACCTGGAAACGAAGTCTCGGCATTTTGTGCTGTCTGTGTTTGCGAAGTTTTCTGTTTGAGGAAATCCCCACTTATGAAAGTAAGGGAGGAGGACTTGGGGGTGGAGTTTCCACTTGTGGACTTGTTGCCACACCCCGCTGAGGAGGTCGGCAAAGTCGTTGTCTGTTCCCGGAAGGTTTCCGCTAACAGATAAATGTTGTGATGTAGAGTCCAATGCCAAATGGTCTGAGATAGTCACGACAACTATAGAGAATGTGTCCCCCACCCCCAGTTGTGTCTAGTTTTTGGCATCCCAGAGACTATTTACTGTGAGATGTTGCAAGTGAGCACCCCAGCCTGTGAGTGATGCGTCCGTTGTCAGAGTTACGTGGAGAAGCATGTTGAGGAAAAGCCGCCTTTTTAACAGGTCATTGGTGTTCCACCACTGCAGAGAGCAATGAGTGCAGCTGTTTATCGGCACTAGATCTTCCAATTGACCCAGTGCTTGAGACCATTGTTGCACTAGACATTCCTGTAACGGACACATTTGTAGTCGTGAATGCTGTACTATTGCAATGCAGGAAGCCATCATGCCTAGGAGCCGCATGACTGTTCTCACTGTAACCCGTTGATTGGTTTGGAAATGGGGAATCAACATATGGAAATTCTGGATTCTCACAGTAACAAGATAGGATTATCCTACTTGAATGTTTAGGATAGCTCCTAGATATGGTTGAAACTGTAGAGGTTGAATGTGAGATTTGGTGACATTGAATGTGAACCCTAAGCGATGGGGCAGATGTACGGTAGATTGAGTATGTTGCTGGCATAACCAATGAGTACTGGCTTTGATAAGCCTGTCATTCAGATATGGGAATACATGGATGTTTTGTCTGCGCAGATGTGCTGCTACCACTGCTAGGCATTTGGTGACTACCTGAGGTGCGGCAGTCACCTCGAATGGGAAGACCTTGAATTGATAATGTTTGCCGGCTATCACACTCATAGGTATTTGCGAGGTGCACAATGTATTGTCGCCTTGTTGGAGAAGTGGGATCACTTCTTGGAGAGTGACCATATGGAAATGCTCTGACAGGATGTAGTGATTTAGAGGCCTATAATTGGCCATAAAGATTCATCCTTTTTGAGGATTAGGAAGTACAGGGAGTATACTCTGAACATTGCTGATGAAGGGGGACAGTTTCTAGTTCCTTTGAGTAGAAGAGCTTGAACTTTCTGATTGAGCAACGTTTAATGTTCCAGTGATAGCCTGTGAGTGCGAGGTGGAATGTGGGAGGTGTAGTGATGAGCTCCAGACAATAACCATGTTGGATAATTTCCAACACCCACTGGTATGATGTTATTGATTGCCATGTAGGTAGAAAAACCTGCAAGCGACCACCGACAGGTCGGAGGGAGGGGCGAGTCACTGTTTGGTGGTGGGTGTTCCACCACGTGGGGAAGCACCCTTTCCTCTACCCTTGGCATTGTTGCTCCTGTAGGAGCCTCTGTAATAACCTCTCAGAGAGGAGTGTTGACTCTGTCTACATTGGTAGGAGGTGGAGGCATCAGAAGAGAAAGTTCTGGAACCTCCACGATAGCTGGAGCAGCGAAAGGAAACATGAGTAGGTGTTTGAAGGGCCCCCATTGATGTTGCTGTCTCGGAGTCTTTTTAAATCTTTGAGGGTATAGTCAACTTGGGGACCGAAAAGATAGTCTTTATAAAAGGGTACATTAAGGAGACTTTACAGTACCTCCGGCTTAAAACCAGAAATGCGAAGCCATGCATGACATCGCAGCAAGATGCTGATATTGATGCCCCTAGCTGCAGTATCAGCAGAGTCTAGGGCACAGCGTATGGAGGTGTTTGATATTAACTTGCCGCCTTCTGAGACAAGATCTTGTCCTCTTTTCCAGTGCTTCTCTGGGAGATATTGGAGCAGGTCCTCCATTTCATCCCAGTGAGCACTGTCCTAACGCGCAAGCAAGCCCATTGAGTTTAGGCCAATGATTGGCAGGTTGTACAGCAACCCTTTTCCCCGCCGCATCACTGCACTTACTCTCCTGGTCAGGCGGCGGGGCATCTCCGCTAGCTTGCAAATTAGCATGCTTGACAACAGTGGTATTGACTAGGGAATCTGGTGGTACATGTCCCCGAACGTATATAGGGTAAGATGGAGAGGCCCTATATTTTTTGTCTACCCTGGGTGTTACAACTCTATCCCTAAAAGGGTCTTTAAAAGTATCCTCTGTGTGGCGTAACATGCTTTTTAGCATGAGTAAATATTGAGTGGCCCTATGGGAAGATTAAAGAGTCTCAAAGAGGAAATCCTCTTCGAGGGGTTCCTTGTGGAGCTGTACCTCATTAAAAGCAGCAACTCTACCTATTAACTCTTGGTACGCTTTTGAATCATCAAGAGGGGAGGGGCGGAATATAAATCTGGGACACAACGACCCTTGGAACGCCTATGATATTGACCCTCTACGCGACACTGACCCAAAGGTGTCATCCCCTGCACAATGCCCACTCGTAGCATATTCTGGAGACCCCTGAGTTGATATGCCTAGGGGATCTCCCACAGACTGTGGTGGAGAAAGTGAGTCTGTTAGTGGTGGTGGAGGAAGGTGTGGGGGTGGTGGCGATGGTGGAGGTGGTGGAAACGGTAAAGGTCTAGTGGCTTAGTCCACTTTCTTCCTTTGTTTGGACGGCATGGGTAAATCAAGAGCCTCCTAGAAAGACAGCTGTCTTTTCGATGGTGGAAGAATTGGAGTCGAGGGCTTGGCATGGATACGCCCTGTATGAGGCTGGATGAGGATCTACTTTTGGCGAGAATCCAGTTTCTCCCGTAGTTTATGTAGGATGGGCTCCACTGGCTTGCCAGAATCTGGTTTGGAAGACGGCTTCGAGTCTTTCGGAGCCAAGCCCTGTTTCTGTTGATAGATCCTAACAGTGTTGAAGCGGTGGATGTGGCCGGTGGGCTCCGCACCGAGCGGCTGGATAGCCAAGGCCTTATCTTCGGTTGGTGTTTCAGCGCCGAGCTAGAGGGATTTGCGTCCGAACCAGTAGTTCGGTGCCAACCATTTACCGACAGGCAGTGGTGGACTGAGGGCTTCCTGATCACCTGGGGCCATGTGTCTCAGAGTATTCAACACGATGTTGAGGGACAGGGGTAACCGTACTCACAGACTGTTCAGCTGGTGTAACGTCCTGCATCTCCAAGTCCACCTCAAGGTCGGAGCCGGAACTGCCTGCAACGGAGAACGCCTTTTCCTACGCAATGGATGATCCAGGGTGTTCCTCTTAATGTTCTTCGACGTCTTCATGTCCGAAGATGTCGAGTGTCCTCGATGTTTCTTCGCTGCATTTCAAGCCGACGTGCTCGACGGTCTCGAAGTGTTTTTTTGGAGCGGAAAGAGAGACAGGCCTCACAATCTGCCTCTCTATGTTCCGGTCACAAACACGGATTACAGGCCTGATGCAAGTTGATTCGAGGATATTTCGCATGGCAGTGAGGACAGTAACGGAAGGCGAGACCGTGTAGGACGAGGCCCACTAAGGGCCCCGGTCAAAGCGAGTCGGCTAGCAAAATGTGTAAACGTGATCGAAACAATAACGACGAGGGTGAGAGTGTAGCACAAACCAAAAAGAGCACCGTAACGGTCTCGAACCGGAGCACAGTCACACATGTCCGGATCCGACAGCAGAAAGAAAACAATGTAACAGTGGAGTCGATGCCCATGTGCATTACCACCTAGCGAAGAAATCATTTGAACTCGCGACTCTAAAGACTTCTTCGAAGAGAAACAACTTCCACTTATCCGGACCCAACACTAGATGGCAGGAGTATGCAAAGCATGTGCATCTACTGCCACACATGCACTACACCCAGTGTTTGAGGCATTTTGGAAATTTGAAAGCTGCTGAAAGTAAAATCCTGGTTTAGGGTACCTAGCATTTGGTCACAGATATCACCCCTGGGCTGAATGGAAACATACCAGAACCATATATTTGTATCATTCATACATTCTAAAGTTTCTGCATGCCAGATCTCCCTTATTCTGACTGGCAGACCAGAGGATTCTGCTTATCATGAAGTTTGTCAAATCTTTTGCACTTTGTTTTCCAAAACATGCTGTTTCCCCATCTCCCTCAAACAGGAACATATTCTTTTTTCTTTCTCAGCAATGTAGTGCTCCTATCAAGGCTTAACCCACAGATTTGTTCATTTGTATCTACTAAGTGTGGGAGCACCAGACATGTATGGGCTTTCTAGGAGTTCAGAGTGCCCACAGGCAATAAAGTGGATGTAATGCATTTTGAACATTTGAAAACTAGCTGCAGGCATACCACACCAGCCTTTTGGTCACAGATACCACCCCTGGCCTGTACAGTAACAGACATACCATATAATTTTAACATCTACATGTCAAAAGGTTTCTGCCGATGGGTGCTAGACAGCACTTGCCCCAATTGGCTCGTTGGGAAACTCACTGAACAAGACATTAGTCAGGTTTTCAACATTTTTTCCACAAAACATAGTAGTTTCCTTTAATCTTTCTCACACAGGCACATACCCCTCCCAAGACTGGACTCATATCTGTGTTTCTCAAGGTCTTCTGAGTGAGGAGTTATCAGACATGAATGGGTTATCCATGTGTATGAGCAACAATTGACATATTGGATGACAGGGAATGTTTTTGATGGGGAAGATTCCGTTGGGGTAATCTGCAGTATTTAGGCACTGGGTTGGCCAGCTTTCAGGAGCCTACCAATCCTTTCTGAAACCTAGAGGCACTAGGGAATACACAGTGATGTGGCTTGCAGCAGGAAAATAAAACACAAAATGTGATGGAATGGCTCGTTTTTCACCCACTGTGCCACTCTAGACAGAGGCCCACTTATCCAAATCAGTAAAGACCCTGCTCCTAATTGGAGCAGTCCATCTCGAACTGCAAGTCAAAGAGTGCTCTAGAAAGGAACACAACACAAACAACCCCAGACTAGTTTTTTTTTTTTTTAGGCCTCGTCACTAAGGTGGGGGAGAAAGTCAGCCCAATTAAGTCATTGGATAACTTCACTGGGAGAGGCATCACTCTGTCCTTTCACATCCATGAACATAGTAGTTCCCTTAAGTGCCAGGGACATCTATGGCAATGTGTGCTTTTGAGTAAAAAAAAAAAAAAAAAGGTTATGATTTTAGCCATTTTTTTTAATTTAGATTGACGAGAGCCCGATTGTCTGATCTGCATGTAATTCTGTAGATTCACATGCTCTTCAGACTGCTGCCATTTAGTGTTGGGCTCAAATGTTGCAAGTTGTTTTTCTTCTAGGAAGTCTTTCGAGTCCAGGTCTCTGTGACTCTTCCACTGGATGTAGATGCACATGGTCACGACTCAATTGTTAGATTGTGTTTTTGCCCAACGAGTGAGAGTAAGAATAGAGAAGCGTGTACAGAAAAGAAAAGTGACCATGCAAGTAGAAAGAAATATGTTAAAGAGAAAGATATCTGCAACAACCACTGGCTCCTGGGGAGGAGGGTGGGCGCATGGGAATCTACAGCACTACATGCAACGAAAAGATGCTTAAAGGGTAAGTTACATATTCCATTTGTAGCATGTGTGGCTGTAGATACACAGGCTCTGAACAGACTGTAAAGAGATACTCCCCTAAGCGTTGGCTAGCCAGTGGAGGATACAGAGGTTCGAAACAAAGTCCTGAGGACAGCTTAACCAACTCTGTCTGGTCACCTCTTATAACAGGACGGCCAAACAATTATTTTTTGTAACAGTGTGTGGAGTGCACCAAGTGGCAGCTTTACAGATGTTTGATACGAGTATGTTCTCCAGTAAAGCCATAGTAGCGCCCTGCTTGCAGATGGTGTGTGGTCTGGGGCAGGAAGGTACATTTCTTTTAGCAGGTCTGGATGCATTTAACAATACACTTGGCAATTCCAGCCTTTGAAATGGCATGTCTTTTATGAGGGTGGGAGAAAGCTACAAACAGCTGTTGTGTTTTATGAAAGGGTTTGTCCCAGTCAATGTAATACATAACAGCATGTTTAACATCAAGGGTGTGGAGTGTTCTTTCAGCTAGTTAGTCAGCTTGTGGGAAGAAGACTTGAAGCTCAATGGATTCAGTTAAGGTGGAATGGAGAGACCACCTTGGGCAAAAACTTGAGATTAGTTCTGAGAACCACTTTGTCCGTGTGTAGTTGGAAAAAAAGCTCCAGGACAGTACGGGCCTGAAAGTCACTGATGCGTCTATATGAGGTGATTTCGATGATGGAGGCAAACTTCCAGGAGAGGATCTGCAGAGGGCATGAATGCATGGGCTTGAAGGGTGGCCCCATTTGTCTGGTGAGGACAATGTTAAGGTTCCAGATTAGAGCAGGGAGTACCCTAGGTGAGATTACCCACTTGAAGCCTTCTACGAAAACTTTGATAACGGGGATTTAGAAGAGAAAAAGAGTGTTCTCTGTTCTGCATGTATGCCACAATAGCTGCTAGGGTTAACCTGGTTGAGGTATAAATCAGCCACGGCATTTGAAGATGTAGGAGGTAACAAATAATGTTCTGCACTGTGGGGGTGAGTGGATTAATGCTATTCAGGGTACAGTAATGCACAAAACGTTTCCACTTAGCAGCATAGAAGGTGCATGTGTTGGGTCTACGGGCTTCTTTGAATACATCCAGGTACTATCAAACTCTATGCCTTCAGGAGTCGAAATGCTGGATTCAGCTGCCTGGTGTCTGGGTGCCTAACGTTGCCGTGATCTTGAGTGAGAAAGATGTTCCGGCCAGTTGGGAAGCTTCTTGTGTGGGTGCAATGGACATCTAAAGCAGATTGGAGAACCATGGTTGTCTGGTCCATGCCAGAGCCACCAGGACGAGGATGAGGGTTGTTTACCTCAGCTTCCTTACCATGTATGGAATCAGTGGGATAGAAGGACAAGTGTAGGCAAAGTTTCCTGACCAATTTATGCACAGAGCATTGCCCATTTATGGTGTGTGTGGAAACCTAGCAGAGAAGTTTTAGCATTTGCCATTTTCTGCCATGTTGAACAGATCTATGTCTGGGATGTCCCACCTCTAGAAGTAGGGGAGCAGGATTGGCGGGTAGAGTTCCTACTCATGGACTTGTTGCTGAATCCCTGCTGAGCAGGTCTGAAAAGTTGTCCACTCCCAGTAGGTGCTCTACCAAGAGATGAACTCTGTGATAGATGGCCCTGCGTCAAATCTGTTGGGCTAAGGCAGACAGGGGACGCGAGTAAGTGCCTCCCTGCTTCTGCAAATAGAACAAGGCGGTTACGCTGCTGGTAAGCACAAGGACTATCCGACCTTGAATCTGAAGGAGAAACACGTTGAGGGCTAGTTGAATGGCTAGCAGCTCCAAGTGGATGATGTGGAGACCCTGCAAATGAGGTGGCACAGACCTTGGGCTGATGTTGTTTAGGTGTGCCCCAAGCTGGCTAGAGATGCGTCTATGGTGATGCTCACCTGCGGAACAGGGTCTGCAAAAGGCCTGCCCTACAAAAAATTGCTTCTGTTCAACCACTGCAGAAATCGATGGTTGCTGGCCCATACCAATACCATACAAAATAGACGTGGTGGGTCTATCCGAAACAGCAAACTCAATAGTCGTGCTTCACAGGTGTAGGTCTCTTTAAAAGTCAAGAACAGATGGAAAAATGAAACAATATGTTAAGGACGAAAACCCTCACCCACTCTTGGGTGGCATGCTTTATCATTAGGTTCCTCCTCACACCACTAACATACGTGGTAGTGGGGTGGGCTACAGCTCTTCCAAAAAAGCAGAAGAGGAGCACTTATATATATCAGAGGTACCATCAATGTGAGCTGTATGATATGTGTGGGGGTGAACACAGTTTAAAGCAGAAAATGTGAGGGAGTGGTTAAAAATGCCTCTTGGTAGACCTAATCCTAGTTTTAATGAATGTCCCTGACGAGCATATTAAAAACAAGAGCAAGGATGTGCCTTTACCCCATCCGTGACAATGAGGTCAACATTTTTCTGCCAATGCTGGTAACCCTACTAAGAGGTAACTGGCATTCTTCAGGGCCTAACTTCTTAAACATATCACTCTGCAGGTAGAGTGTGTGAAATAAATAACAAATGAAGGTAAATTCAATAGTACAAATGCTGGTCTACAATCAATGTGGCTTTGACCATCGTCAGCATCTGTAATGACAATGAAGAGACCAAACATAGGCAAAACAAGGCAATTAATATAATGTAGTGGCAAGGCAAAATATTATTGCGCACAGCTGCATCCCTAAATCTTGTGCATTCTTCAAGTGGCATAACAGGTAACAAATGGGGGGAGAAATCAAAATATATAATTGTAGATAGACACCCAACTGTTGTCTCTTAAAAAAGATACTGCTTACCTGCAACAGTCGGATAAACTAGCCTCAACTCGCCGACTTAAGACAGACACTGACAGGGCTGCAAACAGTAACTGGAAATATGGGTCAAAAAATGAAAACAAGCCAAAAATTCATATACGTCTCTCAGACAGTGAAAGTTGCATAGAGAGAGACACACAACAAACATACCTATCATTAATCTGAAAAGAGCAGAATCATACCAGGTGAATGACATAGTTAAAAGGGGCTCTTAAAGAGAACATGAAGCATATTATGCGAGGCAGCAGGGAAAAGAGCAGCCTGTTCACAAAAGGGCTAGTCATTCAAGCAAAAGAAAGGGGTACGCATACCTTTCAAATAGTCTGCTGCCAGAAGTTGCTATCTGTCCAGGGTGAGCAGCTCACCCTCCTGGAAGATGCCCATCTAAATACGATGGCTTGCGAGATGCAAAATTATATCACCGCAGCACGATGGCGAACAGAATGATGGGAACTGAAGTCCCAAATATCGGGCAGTCCTAGCATCTTAATGAACAGCAATAGCTCATCAATCAATAGGTGATTATGGTATCTACCAGAAAATGTTTCAACATTGATTTAGAACACCACTGGATGCAAAGGAAAACGCCTATTATCCAAACCGGGAAGGGAGCATGGGAGTTGAAGTCCCACTCCTATATCAGTCACAGAATGGCCTACAGCCATATAAATATGCCATGACAAATAGACCAGACACAGGTGGATGAACATGGTTACTCAGAGCCATCCAGCCACAACTCCCCAGGCGTACAAGAGTACGGAGTACTTTCAGCTCAGGGACTCTCGAAAATAAGGCAATCCGTGTGACACAAATGTATAGCTGACTGGAAAAAACTTCCATCAGTGTAAACTATTTTGCAGGCCAGCAAAGACAATTCACACGGTTCACGCTAAAGTGTTCCAGTGGATCTCATTCACGAGCCCTCTTCTATCGGTGTGAAGCCTATATACGCATCGTTGATCCAGACTGTTCAGAAATCCTTGTCCCACCGACCCTGTGAAGATCCAAAGTTGTTTATCAATCAAAGCTCAGAAGATAGCTCAGTCATTGTGGCTCGCTCGCCTTCAAGGTAATGTTGGGTTCGCTTTGAGGTGTTATGTTTACAGCTGATCGTGCTGCGGTGTTCTGCGATCCCAATCTTAAACTTTTTTGCCATTAGGCTGATCTTTTCCGTGCTGCCTCACATAATATACTTCATGTTCTTTGAGAGCCTTTGATACCTAACTATGGCATTCACCTGATATGGTTCAGCTTCTTTCAGATTAATGATATTGTGTGTTTGCTATGTGTCTCTCTGTATAACCTCCACTGTCTGAGTGACATGTAAGAATATTTAGCTTGTTTCTCATTTTTTGACCCATATTTCCAAGTACTATTCGCAGCCCTGTCTGTCTTCAGTTGGCGAGTTGAGGCTAGTATGCCAGACTGTTGCAGGTAAGCAGTTTCTCTTTTCTGGGACATCACAGTTGGATGTCTATAACTATACATTCATATTTCTCCACCTATTAGGGGCTTGTGGTGGCATTTAAAGATTGAGCGTGCAGTTGCAATACACAAGATTTAGGTATACAGCTGTGCACAATAAATATTTTGCATTGCCACAACATTATATTAATTCCTTTTTTTTGCATTTGTTTCATCTCGTTTGTCTCTACAGGTGCTGAAAACAATGGTTAAAGCCACATTGATTGTGGACCATTGTTTGTACTATTAATTTATCTTCATTTGCTTGTTTGTTTTTTTTCACACACTTTACCTTCAGGGTGATGAGATTAAGAAATTAGGCCCTGAAGAATGCCGGACACCTCTAAGTAGAGTTATCAGTACTGGCACAACATGCTGACTTCCTTGTCACGCACCGGGTAGAGGCACATCCCCTCTCTTGTTTTTAATATGCTCCTCAGGGACATTAATTAAGACTAGCATTAGGTCTACTGAGAGGCTTTTTTAACCACTCCTTCAAGTTTTCTGTTTTACACTCTGTCTACCCCACCAACACCCCTCACATTGGTGGAACCTCTGATAACCTATATATAAGTGCTCCTCTTCCACTTAAGGACCTTAACTATCCCTCCTAGAGCCCATTCCACTAGGAAAAAAGGAGCCTCTATGGCCTTTCTTGGGAATATTCCTATTGCTGATATTTGTAAAGCAGCTACATGGTCTACATCACATACTTTTACTAAACATTATTGTGTGGATGTACTAGTTCGCCAACAAGCCAATGTTGGTCAGGCAGTTCTGCGTACACTTTTTCAAACCACTGCAACTCCCAAAGACTAGCCACTGCTATTTTGGGAGGACTGCTTTACAGTCTATGCACAGCAACTGTATCTACAGCTACACATGCCTCTAATGGAAAGGATTATGTTACTTGCCCTGTAAGCATCTATTCGTAGCGTGTAGTTCTGCTGAATCACATGCTATGCATACTTCTGCCATATAGTGTTGGGCCCGGACTTTGCAAGGTGTTTCTCTCGAGGAAGCTTTATGATCGGCGCGGTTTATCAATTCTCTTCCCCTTCGAGGCATTGCGCATGTTGAAGTCTTTGTTCCTCCAAAAGTTTTGTTTTTGCCAAAAAAGGAGTGAGGATATAGTCTGCTTCGTAAGCATTCTTTTGTTAGACATGCTGCTTTGTAGGTATTTTGTCATCATCTAATACCTGCCGGGGAGGCGGGAGGGTGCATGTGAATCTGAAGCACTACATGTTACAAATAAATGCTTACAGGTTAAGTAGCATAATCCATTCATAGCATGTGTTGGCTGCAGATACACAAGCCATGCATAGACTGTAAAGCATTACCCCTCCATGCGGTGGCTTTAGGCATGAGATGGTGCAGTTGTTTGAAATAATGTTTGAAGGAAAGTTTGTCCAACTAGAGCTTGTTGTCATGATTGAACATCCACACAATAATGTTTTGTAAAAGTGTGTGGGTTTATCCATGTTGCTACTTTGCAAGTATCACTGAGAGGGATATTTCCTAAAATAGTCATGGTTGCTATTTTTTTCCTTGTTGAATGAGCTCTTGGTGCATGTGGTAATGTTCTTTTTGCTTTTGCAAAACACATTTGAATGCACTTAACAGTCCATCTTGCTATACCAGCTTTGGCTATAGCATTTCCTTTTTGGATTATTGGAGACAAAAGTTTTCTGAAGGGTTTAGTACATTCCACATAGTACATAAGTTCCCTTTTAACAACTAAGGTGTGTAAGAAAAGTTCTGCAACAGTTTTTGGTTTTGGAAAGAAAACTGGTAGTTCCAAGGTTTGATTTAAAAGAAATGGTGAAATAACCTTAGGTAACAATTTAGGGTTAGTACATAAACGCACTTTTTCTGTGAAGACTTGGAAATAAGGCTCTTCAAAGGTGAGAGAATGTATCTCACTGACCCTTCTTAATGATGTTATTGCTACTAGGAAAGAAAGCTACTTTCCATGTTAAAAATTGTATTCGACAATTGTGTAGTGGCTCAAATGGCGGTCCCATAAGCCATGTTAGTACAATGTTTAAATTCCATGCCTCGAGGATTTGCGCATATACGTGGCGGAATGATCCTCTTCAATCCTTCCATGAAGGCTTGGATTACAGGAATACGAAAAAGTGGTTGGTGTTTTCTGTTTTGTAAATATGCAACAATAGCTGCTAAATGTAGGCGTTTTGATGTGACTTTTGTAAATGTAACAGATGGCACATTAGCTGCTGTTCTGTTGAAGAAGAAGGGTTAATGTGTTGTGTATCACAATAATGTACAAAATGCTTCCATTTAGCATGCGTAGCATGCTCTTGTTGTAGGTCTTCTTGCTTCTCTCAAGATTGTCATTCATTCTTCAGGTAGATTGAGGTATCCAAATTCTATGACCTCCAGGGCCAGATTGCAAGCTTGAGCTGTTGAAGGTTAGGATGTCTCACCCTGTCATTGCTGTATGTTAGAAGATTTGGATAATTTGGTAGCTTCTCGTGAGGTTGTAGGGAGAGCTCTAACAGTGTTGTATACCATGGTTGTCGAACCCATGTGGGTGCGATCAGAATGATAGTCATAAGTCTGTCTGAGTTTCCTGACTACATAAGGTAGTAGTGAAAGATGAGAAAAAGCGTACGCAAATAAACCTGATCAATTCAAACATAGAGCATTGCTCTTGGATTGTGGGTGTGGATGTCTGGATGCGAAGCTTAGGCATTTTGCGTTTTCCTTTGTTGCAAATAGGTCTATTGTTGGTGTTCCCCACCTTTGGAAGTATGTTTGTAGTGACGTACTGCGTATCTCCCATTCGTGCACCTGTTGGTGTGTTATGCGGAGGAGTTCTGCCATGGTGTTCTCCTCTCCTGGTATGTATTGTGCCAGGAGATGGATCTTGTGATTTTTGGCCCATTTCCATATTTTCTGTGCCCACTGGGACAATTGCATGGAATGCGTCCCACCCTGTTTTTGTATGTAAAACATGGCAGTCATATTGTCTGTGCGTAGAAAGACTGTCTTTCCTGTTATGTTTGTGAGAAAAGCTTTTAGAGCCATGGAAATGCTAATAGCTCCAACATGTTGATGTGTAGCAACTGTTGTTGTGGTGTCCAATGTCCCTGAAACACAATGTCCTTCATGTGAGTTCCCATGCCAGAAGTGATGCATCTGTTGTGATTGTTATTCTCAGGATTGAATCCTTGAATGCTCTCCCTGCTAAAATGTTGTGATTGTTCCACCATGATAGAGTCTGATGAAGCTTTGGTGAAACCAACAATATATCTTCCAGAATTCCTCCTGCTTGTGACCATCGAGATGCTAAACACTCCTGGAGGGGTCTCCTGTGTAGGCGAGAATGAAATTCCTAAAAGTGTCATGATTGTTTTCGCTGGTATGTGATGGTGTGGCTGAAAAAGATCCGGTTGGTTCTGGAGACTGAGAACCCTTTGGGGATTCGGTGTGAGCTATCCCCAAAATGGTATTGAGAATTGACCCCAGATAAGGTTGAATTTGGGATGGTTGGAGATGTGATTTTGGCACATTTATTGAGAAACCCAATTGATGCAGTAAATTTATTGTCTTTTGGTGTCTGCTACACATTTGTGTTTGCCTGGACTCTTGATCAGCCAATCGTTGCAATAAGGAAACACATGAATGTTTTCTCTTCTTAGTTTTGCTGCTACTACTGCTAGACATTTTGTGAATACCCTTAGGGCGGTTGTTGCTCCAAAGAGTAGAACTTTGAATTGATAATGATGTCCACTTACCACAAATCTTAGAAACGTTGTATGATGGATGGATTGGAATGTGGAAGTAAGCGTCCTTCAGGTCTAATGCGGTCATGAAGTCGACTTTTTGAAGTAGTGGTATTACATCTTGTAGTGTAACCATTTGAAAATGTTCAGACAGTATGTAGAGATTTAGTGGCCGTAGATCCAGAATGGGTCTTAGGGTTCCGTCTTTCTTTGTTATCAGAAAGTAAATAGAGTAAACCCCTTTGTTTTGGTATTTGTATGGGACTCAATCGATGGCCCCTTTTTTGTAGTAATGCCTTTACTTCTTCTCTGAGCAGCTGTAGATGTTGTGGATTTAATACCTGCCTTTTTGGTGGAATAATGGGTAGTTGTTGAAGTAATTCTAGGCAATATCCTGGTTTGATATATGTCTAAGACACATTGGTCTGATGTAATGTTTTGCCACAATAGATGGAAGTCTCGTAGCCTTCCCCCGACCGGTGTTTTGTGCTCAGGGGAAGTATTAGCAAGTCATTTTGTTGCGGGGTGGAGGAGCCCTTGATGGGTGTTCCTCTTCCTCTAACTTTGTTGTTTTTGTATGCTCCCCGATAATAATCACACCCTTGTTGATGATATTGCTGCTGTTGGCATTGATAGGAAGTATTTTCTGTGGTAGAGGTTTTTGCAGCTCCTCTACCTTGGTACTTCCGAAAGGGCTGTTGTTTCTGTGTAGTGGTTTCTAAAGCACTCATTGACTTTGCAGAATCAGTGTCATTTTTAATCTTTTCTAGTTGATAATCTACTGCAGGTCCAAAAAGATATTCTCCATGAAAAGGTGCATTTAAAATGTTGTTGTACCTCAGGTTTGAAGCCAGAAATGCATAGCCACACATGTCTTCTGAGCATAGTAGAAGTGTTTATGCCCCTAGGTGCAGTGTTAGCTCCATCTAAGGCACATTTGATGGTAGCATTTGAAATGATCTCCCCTTCATTAACTAGATCTTCCCCCTTCTTCCTGTATTCCTCAAGATTATGTTGCATGAGCTCCTGTATCTCGTCCCAGGTCCGGAGGAGGTGTAGAGATTGGTTCCGGGAATTACTTTTTTTCCTGTAGGCCATGTGGCATCAAAGCTTGAAGAGCTTTGACATAATCCGTCCGAGCACGATGGCAGAAAAAAAACTTTCTAAGGAACAAAGTCTTTGACATGCGCAATGCCTCGAGGGGGAGGAGAATCGATGCACAGCGCCGATCATAAAGCTTCCTCGAGGAAAACAATTAGCAGAGTCTGGGCTCAACACTAAATGACAGGAATATGCATAGCATGTGTATCTGCAGCCAACACATGATACAAATAGGTTACCTACCCAAAAAGCATCCACTTGAGGCATGCAGTGCTGTAGATTCACATGTGCCCACCCTCCTCACCGGACGCCTGTGTTATTTGCAATCAATGTAATATTTCTTACTTTCCTCTTTGCATGGACATCTCTTTATACTACGCTTCGCTTCACATTTCATCCTCACTCACCAATTGGGGAAACAATCTAACAATGAAGTCGATGACCATGAGCATTACCATAATGAAGACTCGAAATATTTTCTTTGAAGAAAAAAAAAATTGCACACATTCAAGCCCAACACTAGATGGCAGGATTATGCTTGTTTTTAGACCTCTTGGGGAGCCGATGATTGTCAGATGGCTGGGCGTCATCGGAGGCCAGCTTGCATTTTAGTCAAAGAATCTTGTCCGATGCAGCAATCATGTGCGGATGAATGACAATGTTCCATTGACTCTCAGTCAGCTCCTGCTCCACGCTACTGCACTGTACGACACACCCCTCTACGACACACCACTCCATGAGCCCCTCCATTCAAAGATATTCTACGACGCAACACTCTACAAAACGCCACTCCACAGTACCTATTGAAATCTAAAAAAACAAATTTAAGACACTCCACGACGCGCCACCCCACTCTATGACAAGCCACTCCACTCTATGACACGCCACTCCACTCTATGACACGCCACTCCACTCTATGACATGCCACTCCACGACACTCTACTCCACTACACGCCACTAAACGACACGCCTCTAAACGACACGCCACTAAACGACACGCCACTAAACGACACCTATTGAAATCAATTATATATAACTATATATATATATATATATATATATATATACACACACATATGACATTAAGCACTCTATGACACGCCACTTCACTCTACGACACCACTGAACAACACCCCACGCTACTCAACTGTACGACACGCTACTACATTGTACGGCACGCCACACCATAGTACGACATGCCACTCCACTGTATGCCCTTCCACTCTAAGACACTCTAAAACACACTATAACATGGCACTCCACTCTACGGCACATCACCCCACAACACTCTAATCCACTCTATGTCCCTCCACTCTACTCCACTGTACGACACACCACTCCACTCTATGACACAGCACTACACTGTACAAAACGCCACTTCACAGTACGCCTCTCCACTCAATGCCACTCCACTCTGAGACACTCTAGGACATGCCACTCTATGACACGCAACTCCACAACACTCTACTATACTCTATGCCCCTCCACTCTACGCCACTCTACTCTACAAGCCACTCCACTCTACGACACACCACTCCGCGACATGCCACTCCATTCTAAACTCTCTAGCCAGACTAAATTAACTATAACTTGCGCCTTCCTGATGCCCTGATTATACCTTTTCATATTACATCACTTTTAGCATGTTATATCATAGCATTCATAACAAAACTCATGGCATCTCAAATTACATAATTTATGGATAACACTGTGCATGGTAGAGGGAGAGTTCTAGTTAATTTAGTATGGCTAGCGAGTTAAGAACACTTTTCATAGGTGTGAAAGCTCTAGTAAGACATGGGCAGGCCATAAATTAAAAATGTAAGTTATAACAATAAAAGTATAAATATAACTGTTGAAATTTTAATGTTTGTGTAGTTAAAGTTGTTTTTGTAAAGGAATAATAAATTAAGATTTACTAACTATAACCAATCTTAAACCTTTGGTTTGTTCATTGAATTAACACACACACACACGTATATTCAAGATACATAGATGTGGACTTCAAAATAGTAAGTGTACATTTACATTGATATTATAGAGTACTAGTTGATATACAGCACTCAATACGGTTGCAGGTCTATATTGTGCAATAGATATTGTGGTAGAACAGTGTTTCGAAAATGGTCTTATGAAACCTTCAAGAGAGATGGAGATTAATTCCTTTCTGCTCAGTTTAGCCTTCCTGTTGGCTCAGGTGTGAGGCCCTTGTTAATGATATTTATATCACTTGCATGATCTTGTGATTATTTACAAAATCTAATGTTTTTTAAGCTAAAGAATTTGACATTATTCATGCACCTATTTATGGACTGAGGGATTTTGGTAGCAGGCTGACTAGGGTTACTTGTGTGTCTAAATACTTCAAAAAGCTTCTTAGGGCAATCTTTTGCTGCGTCTACTTGAGATTTAAAGTAAGAGGCTATCATCTTATAAATGTTGTTAATGTAATTTTCTCTCCTTGCTTGGAGTAAATTTGTGGTGGGGTTTTGATATCACATTCTAGGGCTTTTCTTTCCAAATTGAGCTCTGCTGGGAACCATTCTACTGATAATTTTGTCTTCTTCCTTTTTTGTGTTGAGGTTTTAATTCTGTGATAATGCTGGATACAGTGTATTGGTAGTAAGAGGGGACAGGGTTGCTTACCTTCACTGTGTTCCATCTTTGGAAAAAGGCCAAATGTAACATAAATGTAGAGTCGGTCATGTGTTACCAAAACAATCTCTTTTTTTGGCTGGCCAATTGTTTTTCTATGCTGGATTTCAAAATGAAGCTACCTAGAGGGGGTACAAACAGTGCTTTTTGAAGGAATCTTAAGACTAGTGGGCATCTCTTTTTTAAATGAGGAGGTCCAAATAGATTATTTGTCGTAGTTGGGTTTGATACAATGTTGGGTGAAGTTGTCATCAGGAGGAAAGAAATTAAGTTGGACGCCAAAGGTCCGAGTTGTTGTCCCAGAGAATGTTCAGGTCTATGAGGAAGATGTCTGTGAGTTTCAAGTTACAACAAGTAGAAGATGTCTGTGGGTTACAACAAGTTGTGTTGTATTATGATCTTTAAACTGTTTCACAAATAGTTTATGCTCTCTTTGAATGTAACAATGAAGTGGAGTGGAGAAGAAGGAGCAATTTGTGGCAGATGAGTGGTTGGGAGAGTCTGATTCGGGATGGAGCATGTAGAAGAAGGGGACGACTGGGTTGTTAAAATGCACGTTTTTCCCCCCAGAGATTAAGGATGCCACCCTAGGGTGGGTGAGGGTTTCCGGCCTTAACAAACAAGTGTGTTTATTGATTCTGTGACAGAGTAGACAGAGAGATAACTGTGGCATAACTAGACACACAATTCAAGCTGGGCATCTTTGTGTTGTTATACTGCAAATCAAAAGACACACAAAAGATGGACGGAATGCAGAACAAATCAAAACATTCACCCCAGTCAAGAGATCTGGGTTAAATCTATCGCTCTTTTGCTCACCATGCCACCCCAGTTTAGACCCAGCCTTATGCAAATCAGTCTCGACCCTGTGCCTCATGGGAACAGTCCAGCCCGGAACTGCCAAGCCAGGTCCTCCCTGGACCGGAAAAAAGCATCCTTGGACCGGTTTCGGGGTTTCACCCCATATCAGCCAGGATAGCTTGAATCCAGTAGCCCAGTGAGCCTGGGACCCACGTCTGGGCATACCTGGCGCACTTAGGGGGAAAAAGCAAAAGACACAAAAAAGATGGGCGGAATGCAGAACAAATCAAAACATTCACCCCCAGTCAAGAGATCTGGGTTAAATCCATCGTTCTTTTGCTCACCGTGCCACCCCAGTCTAGACCTAGCCTTATGCAAATCAGTCTTGACCGTGTGCCTCATGGGAACAGTCCAGCCCGAACTGCCAAGCCAGGTCCTCCTGGCCCGGAAACAAGCATCCTAGGACCGGTTTTGGGGTTTCATCCCTCATCAGCCATTAGCTTGAATCCAGTGGCACAGTGAGCCCAGGACCCACGTCTTGGCATACACGGCGCACTTAGGGCGAGAAAGCAAAAGACATACAAAAGATGGACGGAATGGCTGGGTCTAAACTGGAATGGTATGGGGAGCAAAAAAACGATGGATTTAGGCCCAAATCTCGGTACTGGGATGAATGTATGACTTTGTTCAGCATTCCGACCATCAATTTTTCTTTTTGCATTTGTCACCTGACTGGGACAGGTATGCCCAGATGTGGATCCTGTGCTCTCCATGCCACTGGAGTCAAGCTAGCCTGACTGATGAAGGGTGAAACCCTGAAACCAGTTATAGGATGCTTGTTTCCAGTCCAGGGAGGTACTGGCATGGCAGTTCGGGCTGGACTGTTCCCATGGGGAACAGGGTCAAGACTGATTTGCTTATGGCTGGGTCTAATCTGGAATGGCATGGGGAGCAAAAAAACGAAAGATTTAGGCCCAGATATCTGTATTGGGGTGAATGTATGACATTATTCAGCATTCTGTCCAACAATTGTTTTTTTTTCTTTTTTTAGAGTTTTATATAGCGCGAACTAGACCCGAGACATCGGGTATCAGAGCGCATTACATGAGCACCAGTTTCGTTACAAATGGACACATTCATTTTTATTAGGCACCGGGAGATTAAGTGATTTGCCCAGAATCACAGGATGTTGAACGTCGTTGCCGAGACTCGAACCCGCTTCCCCAGCTTCGAGGTAGACTGCTCTAGCCGTAAGGCTACATCCTCTCTCCTTCAGTTGTTCTTTTTGCAGTTATACTGCAAATCAGCACACATCTAGGCACCATTCTCCTGCACAAAATGCTCTGCTAGAGAAATTTGGGAAGACCGAGTCATCAGTATTCAAGTTCATCTGAATATTTGAAAGCTAAATGACAGTCATCCTATTTAGAGGCAAAACCTATAACCAAAATGAAAAGCTTCTGACAGGAAAAGTTTGCAATATTTTTACAGCTATGACAAAACAAGCATTGGCATAGCCAATAGGTCTCGCCTTTGGGTCCTTATAAGTGTTCAGCCAGTGCTCTCGGCTTTGCCAATGTTTTTAAGCTATGTTATAGAGCATTGTGGCTGCTGTGTATATAACCAAGAAGATATTATGTACAACTGAATGACCCAATTAAAAAAAGAATTACCATAAAAAATGTCTTGTACTTTTTTTGTCGTTGCAATGCTAGCGACTTCTTCCTGGCTGTTCTAAAGTTGAGGTGGTGCTTAGTGATGTTGAGGTGGTGTTGAGTGATGCTATAGTGGTGCTTAGTGATGCTGTGGTGGTAGTGAGGCATGGTGAGGTGGTGGTGGTGGTGGTGGTGGTGTTGCGGTGGTGGTGGTGGTGTTGCGGTGGTGTTAAGGTGGTGCTGAGTTCTGTTTAACTGGTGTTGTTTTGAGGAGATGCTTGTTTGATTCTGGAGGTGATGTTGCGCTGTAGGGTATATTTTTTAAGACATTGTATAAATTACACAATGCATTAACAAGCCTCATTAATGCACTCCGCACACTAATTACTATCACCCGCTCCCAAAGCCCCCACCCCCCTTCCTTCCCGGGACAAGCAGCAGCCAGCTCTCATAACAAACCCAATGAAAGATTCAATAGAATGATAATTCCTCCACATTCCCCCTCAAGCAAAGTTATGAATTTCTACCAGCTGATTTAACCCCTCATGTGCGGGAGCACATTAGAGGAACCTTCAGATGCAAGGACAGAAGGCACAATCAGCAACTCTTCCTTGGGGAGTTGATGGGGAGGGGGGGGGTGTCAGGGGCAAAAGAGGGCAGGGGGATAGGAATAGGATGAGGAATGAGGAAAGAAGGAAGGAAACAGACAGAACAGGGGGGTACCAACAAGCTCACCCCGCCCCCAGCACCAGAGCCGCCTCCTCCCCCGCTCTTGCATTTTCAACCTGCATCGTTTCAACATTTATTTACAGGGCTTGTGAGACTCGTTAATAACATTGTTGTGGGTCCAAAGGGTTGTCATATTATGGCAAACACGGTCTCGATTGTCACAATTTGCGATCACCACGGGACTCCGAGGAGCACATAAAACTGTGAGCCGCGAGTGAGCGTGTAAGCAGGTTGCATGAGCTTTATCATCGAGCACAGGTACAGCACAATAACAAGAACAACGGACACAACCCAGTTGTGAATGAAAGGATGGGGTTTATAACACATGCTTGAAATTATTTAACTGTATGCTGGATTTGCACAGCTGAACTGAAAAACGTTAATGTAGAATGAAATGGTGGCGCTAGGATGTCAGGAGGTGAGATACAAACGTATAATTAGGAATCTACAACAATGTGATGTGATTTGGCAGTGAGCAACAATTATCCAATAACGCAACTCTTACTCGTCTCATTCGTCAGGGCCTGAAAACAGCTTTGGTAGTCTTGGGAGGGGGGCTTTACATCAAACAAACGCGCCGCCGCAGCATTTTAACAGTTCTGGTATACAATTTCAACACGACCACCGGCCTTTGCCTGACACGAATGTACTTTAAAGTGAGCGCCTTTCACATCATACAAGCGATGCAAACACCTCGCTCCCACAACCTCCGCGCCTTCCTGAAGCTCTGCACATCGCTGCATTCATTCTATAATGCCACAACACTTTAAAGGTCAGCCGTACAGTTCACAGCATCTGTACAAAAAGCTTTATAAATGCCGCAATAACATGGCCCTGGCAGCCCTTTGCAAGTGTAAAGCACACAATAAATCTATGAAATGTGCAAGCATTCAAGGTGGTATACATAACACATGATAATCACACATTACTGTGGGCAAATGCCTGCTTCCAGGGGCAAAGGCAGCTATAAATCTACCGAATCCAGCCTACTTGAAGGGCCTTCAGAGGAAGAAAGCAGAGTGTGAGCCTTACATAAAAGAACCAAGCGCGGCCACGCTAATTAGAAACAGATGGCCCCTGTGCGCCGCTGCTCGCTCCCGCAAGGTGGATGCCAGCACAAGCACGAGTGCTTGAAAAGAGCTGACCGATTTCTAAAGGTCATCTCCTAGAGCAGCACTTGCGCGCTGCGCTAGGCTCGACCTAAATAGAAAAGGAGTGGACACAATTATGAAGGACTGAATCCAGCAGTCTTTCATGCATCATTTATCCAGACGAAAGAATATAACCAAAGGTAGGTAACTTTTTCTTCTAATTGCAACTCACTGTTATGTGTATTTGTATAGCACACAACTCATCCAGGGGGGGGGGGGGGGAGGGAGGGGGGGAGGAGGGTATCCTGTCGCTGAAGTAGAAGCTCTATAGGCCGAGCTGGGGTCAGGGCTACATGAAGAGGCAGGCCGTCAGTTTCTGGCAGGATTCAAGAACTGAGAAGGCAGCTCTGATGTGCCGGGCAGGGTGTTCCAAGCTATAGGAGTGAGGTAGAAGAAGGCACAACCACAGATTCCGGTCTGCGTGGGTTGGGGGGCATGTGAGCAGGAGTCCGGCTAAGTGGAGGTGTCCGGTAGGTTTGTGGAAGTTTAGGTAGTTGTTGAGGTATGTGGGGCCAATGTTGTGTAAGGCTTTTTACATGTGTGTGAGGAGTTTAAAAAGCACACATTCGTTGATTGGGAGCCAGTGGAGCTCTTTGAAGTACAGGGTGATGCAAGTGTGAGGTGGGAGGTTGAGCTTGGCAGCTGAGTTTTGTATGGTCTAGAATCTTCTGGTAAGTTGATCGTGGATTCCTGCTTTGAGTGATTTTCCGTAGCCCAGCTTGCTGGTGATGAGGGCTGTGAGTGTTGGTGGGGAGCCATTTGAAGATCTTCTTGAGCATCATGAAAGTGTGGATGCAGGAGGCGGAGACTGCGTTCTCTTGACCAATCGTGTGAGTTGGTTGTCGATCATTATTCTTAGGTTCTTTGCATGGGTTGCCAGATGAGGTGAAGGTCCGAGTTCGGCAGGTCATCAGGTGGAATCCCAAAGCGAGGTGTCTTTGCCAAAGATTAATACTTCCGTCTTGTTGGTGTTTAGCTTGAGGAAATGTGCTTTCATCCATCTGGCAACTTCAGTCATTCAGACGGCAAAATTGATCCAGATTTTTGGGATCTTGTCGACGAGGGAGAGTATGAACTGGGTGTTGTCTGCGTAAGATATGATGTTGATTCAGTGGGTGCAAAAGATGTTCACAAGAGGGGTCTTGTGGGAGTTGAATAGAGACCCTTGTGAAACTCCGCAGTTGAGGGTGACAGACTCAGAGGGGAAGGGGGCAAGGCTGACAGACTGGGCGCAGCCTACCAGGAAAGTGCAAATCCAGCAAAATGCTGGGTCTATGCATGCTAGGTCATTTAATAAGGGTGGGGTAGGAGACAGTGTTGAAAACTGTGGAAAGGTCCAGTAGGGTGACGGCCGCAGTGTCACTTCTGTCCACGATCATCCGGATGTTGTCTGTGGCGGCAATGAGGGAGGTCTCTGTACTGAGGTTGGGCCTGAATCCCGATTAAGTTGTTTCGAGGAGGTGGTTGTCATTGAGGTGGGTAGCTAAGCATTTATCATCTTTCCATGGTTTTTGCCGGGAATGGTTGCCATAGAGAGAGGCTGGTAGTTGGCTAGTGTCTTTGGGTCTGCGGTTTCTTGAGGAGGGGGAGCACAGTGGCAGTTTCCAGGCATCCGTGTAGGTGGCTATGATGACTGAGTTGTTCAGGATCAGGGTGAGGGCTGTGCTGATGGGGTCCAGTCCTTAGATGAAGACATGGTTAGGGTAGGGGTCAAAGGGTGCTCAAGAGTGTATGGACTGCATAGTTGTTGAGGTTTCTCTAGTGGTGATGGTGGGCCTGGTGGTCAGGGTGGGTCCTCTGGGTGTCGGTTGAGATGGGCAGGAGGGTTGCAAGGGTAGAAGGGTATGGTCGGGGCTTGTAGTTGTCATAGATGATGGTGATCTTGTTGCGGAAAAATAGGAGCAGCTGGGAGCACAGGTACTGAGAGGGGGTTATACTGGTGGACCTTGCTGAGGAGGTGAATTATTTCACTATGGCAAAGATTGTGCAGCATTTGGTGGCTCTGATCTGCTGATGGTAGCGCCTGAGGGCAGATTTGTAGGTGCTTTTGTTGGTGTGTGTAAGATATGATGTTGATTCAGTGGGTGCAAAAGATGCTCACGAGAGGGGTCTTGTGGGAGTTGTATAGAGAGACCCTTGTGAAACTCCCAGTTGAGGCTGATAGAGTCCGAGGTGAAGGGGGCCAGGCTGACAGACTGGGCGCAGCCTACCAGGAAAGTGCAAATCCAGCTAAATGCTGGGTATATGCATGCTAGGTTTAGGAAGTCATTTAATAAGGATGGGGTAGGAGACAGTGTTGAAGACTGTGGAAAGGTCTAGTAGGATGAGGGCCGCAGTGTCACTTCTGATCACGATCATCCGGATGTTGTCCATGGCGGCAATGAGGACGGTCTCTGTACTGCGGTTGGGCCTGAATCCAGATCCTTGAAAATCTACAAGAAGGATGTAAACGGAGTTCAACCAGTGTGGTAGTTTAGCACGTATGGATCATGACACACTCACTCCTTGGATGGGTGAGGGAAAGGATAAAATTATGGAAGATAGACCACCTACGGTATATGAAATTTAGGTTCTACCTTAGGAAGAAAGAAGGGGTTCGCCCAGAGAACCATTATGTCTTTAGAAAATGTAGCCAAGGTAAGAGGAAGCCAACAGAACCTGAAGAAAAAGTTACTGACCATCAGAAACCATATTTCTGGTAGCTACTCCATCTACCTGCAGATTCCTCACCGGTTGAAAAACCCTCTCCATTCTGGATCCAGCAACTTTTCACAACTCTCCTATGCCGGAAGGGGACGTTGGCTCCACTCCGGTGCTGGAATTGCACCCACATTATGTCACCGAAGCCATATAATGCCCACCAAAGTGCACCAACTTCAGTCCCTCGTCCATGAAGGACCTGCTCCTATGGAGACAAAAGACTTCTGATCTCCAGGTCCTTCAAATGCACACCCCACCCTAAGGCAGATGCATCAGTTACCACTGTGGACACTGCTAGGAGATAAAAGGACATCCCTTTTGATAGGTGCTCCACCACCCACCACCAACCTAGGTCTGTTGCAGTGTCCCAAGAGTTCATGATGGGGTCCATCAGATCTCCCCATGCTAGAACAACGGTCAACAAAGGCACCACAGGAAGGACCTCACAAGCTAGTGAGAGTGAGTGATCCCAGAATGCAGGGAAGCCAGCAGATGCCAAACCATCAGGGCTGATGGTTTGGCATTGTAATCATTACTTGAATGTCCTGAATTCTCTGAGTTGGAGGGAAGGCTCTTAAAGATATTGTATCCAGTACAGCCCGTATGAACTGTAGGTGATAAGAGGGCTCTCAGTGAAACTTGGGTATGTTCATGGAACAGCCAAGTCGAACAGCAGGGATGCTGTTATCTGCAGGTGGTCCTGCACCCTCTGCAGAGCTATGGTAACATGGTAATCCCTGGCCTTCTAAGATGCACGAATCCTACCATAAAATGCAGGTAGCTCCTGTGTGACTGCAAGATGGAAATCTGCAAATATGCGTTCTGACGGTTGAGGGACACCACCCAGTATTCTGCTTCCAGAGTGACAAGTACCTGAACCAGGGACAGAATCTTGAACTTCTCCTTGCAAGGAAAAAAGATCCTGAGGTCTAGGATCAAACAAAGACTGCCATCATTCTTGGGAACTAGGAGCACTGAGAGCACAAAACCCACCCAATTTCCTGCTGCGGGACCAACAACACTGCCCTCTTCTGCAGCAGGGTGGTCACCTCTGGCTGCAGAATCCAAAGGTAAACCTTCGATGGAAGATACAGAGGGGAACTGTCTAAGGAACAGTTTGTTGAAAGGGTACAGTTTACCGCCTATTATTTACCAGGCACACTGGGCCTTGCAGGCTTGAAGAAAGGAGGATACCCACACCCCAACCTGCCACACATGCTCCTTTAAGGAGAAACTAAAGCAGCTTTCCAGGTGGTACAGAGGAGGACACAGAGGAGGAGGGCTGATGGGTTGGGTTTGACAAGCTCTTCTTTTGCCTCTATACAGAAGAAGCCGCTGGTTAGACTGGCCAGGTAGGACAGCTGGTGCTGTTGAAAGGTGAAGACCTGGGATTGGAGACCAAGGGAACTGGGAGTGGCCCTTCCAGTTTTGACACCTTTCCAAGGCCAAGTTGACCTTGTCTCAGAACAGGCAAACGGCTTCTAAGGTCATATCCATGAGGCTCATTTGCACATCCCTAGAGAACCTAGTGGACCGAAACAAGGCACGGCTTCTCAGGGCTAAGGACCAAACGTTGGCCCAAGCCACAAAATCAACTATGTCCAAGCTTGCCCTGATAATTTTGGCAGAAGAATCTTGGCTATCCCTCATTACTTCGGAGATCCTTAATAATGTCAGAGACTAGGAATTAGCGGATTCACCATCTCCCACAAGGCATGTGTGTACCTGGCAAGCAGGCAGCTTGCGTTCACTGACCGGAGAGCAAAGATGCAAGCTAAGAAGACAATTTTTCCTAAAGCCTGTACACTCTTTGGACTCTCTGTCCAGGTGTGCTGTTGGGAACGCATTCGGATTCTGCTTTCAAAAGGACTAAGCCTGTTCCATCCAATTCTCTGGCGATGGGTGGGTTGAAAGGAGGGCTGAGACTCCTGAGGTAGGTCTGTACCACCTGCCAATAACTTGATTCTTAGCTGGAGCCAAAGTGGGTTTGTCCCACGCTGCTTTAATGAGCTCAAGCGGGGCCTCACTGAAGGGTAAGAGAGGATCTTATGCCACTGGGAGGGTTGTAATACCTCAGTAAGTATAGTAAGTATAGTTGGCATTGTCTCCCACCCTGGGAAGGCTAACTTCAAGACCTCCACTGCCTTCCTTATAACTGAACTTCCGCGGGAACTGTCAAGGATTCCATATCGGTCTCAGGAGATGTGTCCAGCCCACTCACATTCTGGAGAGCTAGTCTGCTGTGTCCAAAGACAGTGGGAGCAATAAATAGGTTGTCTCCTTGCTGTCATTGTCATTATGCATGACTGGGACAGGGAATGTGGATAGGATCAGAGTTCGACCCAAAGATGCCATGCATAGTTTGCCATTAGCGTTGGCGCGGTGTCTGCTCACACTGGAAAGTTCTCTGTGCCTGGCCTCCTCTGGCAGTCTGTGATTCCAAGTTGAAGGGCATCAAAAAAATAGAGCCTATGTTGACTCCCCTGACCTCAAGCAAATGGTGCTTCTGGTGCCAGGGTAGAGCCAGTACCCCCTACCAGAATAGGAGAGTTATGCAAAGTTTTTGGATTCAGTATGGTGCCTGGGGTTGTTCAAGAGGAAAGAAATCTGCAGGTAGAAGTATACATTAGAGGAAAGCTACTGTGGAGCCAAGATGAAAGGTAGTCTTTCCCAGATAAGATGGTTAGGATCACTATAACACAACGGCTCACCATTTATAAAAATTAAAAGAATTTAAGATCCTACGGAGTATATCCAAAACTGGATTTTGCAGAAAATATTCTAAAGATCCATTAGATGCCCCTTAACTTGCTAATGTTTAGCCTTTCTCAGTCATGGAGAGAGTAATTGTAGAATGTGCGACAGATCAGAGTGCAACAGATCTACTTCAACACCACAAGTAGAATACAGACTGGGCCTAGAATGGACAGGCCTTATAGATGGACATCTAAGTGCGAGAAAAATGTGGAGAACATATGAAGGCAAATCATAAAAAGGGAGAAGTAACTGGCCAAGATTAGCACTCAAAGTTGCAAGGTTAGGATAAACGAACAACCCTTGTTCTGAGTAAGACGGTCACAAAGAGAGGTTCTACAGCCTGGCTATTGTGAGGTGAGGAAGATGGGGATACCAAGGAGGTCTGGCCCAATCAGTACCATTACGTTCATCTAGCTTATGTTTCCAGATTTTCTGAAGCAACCTCTGAATCAGGGGAAGGCATAGAGCACATCGTCCAAGGGAGGATGAATGCATCCGAAGACAGTCCTGAAGTGAATACTGTTCCAGGATAAAAGGGGGCACTTCGCGTTCGCAGTCACTACAAAAATCTTTATGTGAAGAAAGCCTCACCTGCAAAGATTTGATTCAGAACTTCCTAGGTCAAATCCCACTAGCGATTGGTCAGACCAGTGTGCTCATTACATCTGCCTTCTGGTTTACCTATCTCAACAGATGAGCTACTGACAGACCAGTTCTTCTGTCTACAACCTATGCCAGAGATCACTCGCCTCTAGAAAAATAAGAAGGTAACCAGCACTCCCTCCGCTTGTTCAGATAGTGCATAGTAGACAAATAGTCTGTTGAGGCTTGAAGGGGTTTCCCTTGAAAGTGGGGCAAAAATATTCTCAGCACCAACCTTATTACTTTTATTTCCAGTAGACTGATATGAAGCCAGCACTAATCTTGGGTCCACAGGGTAGAAGGTCAGGTGACTTGGATATGCTCCCAAGTCCTACAGAGCGTCTGTCACCAAGGTGCTATGAGGCCAGGAAGATTGGAAAAGTTGCTCATGTTCTCCCAATTGAAAACATATGTTAGAACTGTCTATGAATTAAGGGTTTTTAGAGTCATCATATTCAGAAGAATATGACCTTGTAAGTGTCAGCTGAACTGATTCCAAAGGCATCATAGTAACCACTGAAGTGGTTTAATGTTAAGTTGTGCATGTGCCATCAGAAATATGAACGATGCCATCAAGTTTAGCAGTCTTAGATCTGCTCTTGCAGGTTAAAGTGAAAGAGGGAAAATCATCACCATTTCCTGGATGAAAATCTGGCGTTCTTGTGGAGGAAAGGCTTGCAACTGGCACATATCGAGAGCTGCTCAAATGAACTGAAGATTTTGGACAGGGATCAAACTGGATTTCTCCTGGTTAATCAGGCAGAGAAGACTATGTAAAAGCATGGTGGTAGTGGAGAAACTTGGTTGGAGATCTTGTGGGGAGTTGGCTTTCAAGAGACAATTATCCAAATATGGGTAGATGTGGATTCCCTGGCGAGGAAGGTAAGCCACCACCCTTTTTTTTGTAAAGGGTGAAGTCAGCCTGTATGGATTACTGAAAATTAAAAGTCAAGGTCTCTAACTGTAACCTGTGCTAAAGATACTTCGGTATGTAGAAATAAACGTTCTGCAGATCTAGCAAGACTAGACATCTCATGACTTAATGGCAGAAAGAAGAAAATCTATCTTGAACTTTTCCTTCTTCAGGACCTTGTTGAGAACTTTGAGGTCTAGAAGGAACTTCTGATTTCCACCCTTTTGGGGAGTCCAGAATTATCTTGAGTAACAGCTCCAACTCATCTGAGAGGTAGAGACAATCAACTGCTCCTCTGGCCACAAGAGAGGGGATTTCTGTCATTAACATGTCAGTACAAGGCATTGGGAGGGATAAGAGGACGTTTCTTCTAGAATGGTAGAAATCAATCCAATGAAACCAACTGGAGGGCGTTGGTCCTTACTTATCCTCTGTCAGTGAGGAAGAAATGCAGCCACCCATGTTCTCCCGACATCTTAAGGTGCAGATCTGAAAAGTCAAAAAGGCTTCACATTTGTAGGTGTCGAAGAGGAGCAATGTGGGTGTCTGCCTCTGCCTGAGTCTCTGCGCTTGTACAGGTGGTAGGAAATTGTTACAGCACAATGGCTTGCATTTGTTGGCATCAAAATTGGTGCCTATATTATAAGAAATTGTTGAGCTGCTTATTAAAGTGTTTAGAGGGGAAAGAAGGACCTACAGCTCTGGTTGTTCTCTTGCTTTGTTTTGACCTGTTTCGATGGGGCATCTACTGAATCTCTGAAAAAGCACTGGCCATTTAAGGGCATACCCAATGTTGGAGCCTGAACATGCCTTGAAAAGGTGGTGGTCCATGTCTATGAATGTTGTTGGAGGATCACCATTGATCCCACTGAGCAGGACACAGTAACCACCAAGTCCAAACCGGTTTGCATCCACTGTCTTACTTCAATACTGTTCAATAGCTTTACAAATGATTTGTGCATATACTGAAGCAGGCTAGGCAAAGCCGAAACAACTAACTCCCACAAAGCAGGAGAATATCTAAAAAGGAGGTTGTACGCATTAGTCAAGATATGGGCTCCCCAAAGCAACAAAAAAATCTGTTTAGCTGGTCCAAACTCTTTAACTCTCTGATAGGAGAGACAGATGGAATCCAACTGTGGAAGAACTTGCCTGCACCATTAAGCTCTCTGCAGAATGGTGTGAAGATAAGTAAGGTGGACTGTAGGGGGGCGGGCAGGAAAGATGTCTTTTGCAGGATGCATTTCTGATAGGATCTCTGCAGACACAGGTGTTCTGGGCCAACAGAGTACATGGGAATGGCAAAAGGTCTCCATTGCTTTTTTTTTAAATTAAAATGGAAACAACTTTTTCCGCTGAGTAATTCCCCTCCATGGCAGTAAATTTAATTTCTGGATATGTCTAGGCAGCTGAAGTCCTACAGATCCATTAGCAACTGTGATTTAGTATCCAGAGGAGACAATAGATTGTCCGCCTCACTGTCATCTTCAGTAGCTTAATGCTATAAGGCATCTCTACAGGTTCAGAATCAGACTCAAAGAGGTCCCCCATGTGCTCTCATCTGCTGAAGGGTGGTACCTTAGGGAATTTCAAATATGATAATGCATTCGCTTTAGCTGTCTTTATAATTGTCTTTGCATTTGACTTCAGAATCAGCACCACCAAACAAAGTGCCACCAGATTCATGTAGGGCTCTATATGGTGAGGCAAGACCATCTTCAGTAGAGGCAGAGGGACCGGCTTCGAAGGCGGAGCAATCGAAGTGGGAGATGCTAGTGGAGCAGGGGGCCGCAGCCACCATGTCGATCTGGAGTCAACAGAAGTTGATGAACAGGGCACTGTGATCACCAGAGCAGGAATGAGAGAAGGCCTTGACGAATATGGTTACATGGCCTCTTCACAGTTGTAACAGAAAATTTCGCTGAGGTATTTTTAATACGTTGGGGCTACAGTACCACAGGGGTTAAGAAGAGGAAAAGAAGAGCAAATTCATTCTTCAGACATTTTCCTTTTCACTCACGGTGGAAATCTGTGCAAATTCTTATGCTTCTGAAAGTGACGTCGGGAGAGGAAGTGGGCCCTTCTTCTATAAGGGGATCTGCTAAGCTTCATAGATGCCACCATAAGTTTGCCTCTCTCATAAGACTGGTATGTAGACGCATGTGGGCACTGAGAGGACACTGTCAGACTTTGCAAAGTAACCAAACACTACAGAAAATCCTTGGAGGATGTTACCATGTCGAACAAGTTATTCACCTTCAGTACAGCTTATCTGATAGAGACTCTATATAGCTGCAGATTCCTTACCTTAAATTTATCCCCAGGCGTCAGACTGGATCCGGAAATTTAGTGAGCAGGACCCCTGCGTGCCGGTAGGAGGCGTAGTTCGGCTCCGTGTGGTGTTGTCCACACCAGAAGTGATGTGTACTGTGCCTATATAGGTGCCACCTCAGCACGCGGATTTCAATTTCCTTTCGTGACTGTCCACACCAACTGCGCTGAGCCACGAAGAACAGTGACATCTGGTGCATTCAACTAGGGCCCTTATTAGGAAAGCAACCCTTTACTCTGAAATCCGCTCTCGGAGCGGGAAAGATGGGTGGGTAGGTATGAAATCTGCGACTAGATAGAGTCTGTACAAGATAAGGTGTTACCGAAGATAAGTAACTTTTTCATCTGATAGAGACTTCTAGCAGCAGATTCCATATCTTAGAATAGATACCCAGCAATATCTCTCCGGAGGCGGGGCTGTTACACGTATTAGACTAGAAAATCCGGCAGCACCAAACGGGCAAAATTCCACTCTCGTCAGACCAGACTGTCCAAGCAGTAGTGCTTCGTAAATGTGTGCAAGGAAGCCCACATTGCTGCCTGAAAAGTATCCAGGACAGGTACTCAGCGAACTAACACAGTAGTCACAGTCTTTGCTCTGGTAGAATGAGCTTGCAAACATTCAGGAGGATGCTTTTAGGCAAATACGTAGCAAATTTTGATGCAGAACACTATCCATAGTGACAATGGTCCGTTTCTGCACTGCCTTTCCTTTTATGGCTCCGACGCCCCTCACAAAGAGCTGATCATCCACCCAGAACACTTTTGAGTGGTCAAGGTGGAACAACAACGCTGTTTTTGGGTCTGGCCGTTGAAGTCTCTCCTCTTCTTTAGAGGGGTGAGGCACAGTGTAAAAGATAGGCAAAGTGATGACCTGGCCTACATGAAAGGGAGTTACCACCTTTAGTAGAAGGATTCTCTAGGGCAAAGCACCAATTTTTTTTTGAGTAGATGGTAAGGTACGATGACAGTGTCTGTAGCTCACTAAACAAACAAAAGAACATGAGAAAGGGGTGGAGATAGGGGGTCAACTTGTTTATCTGTACACCATGCCACTAACTTGCTCCAACGACAGGCGTATACCGTCTTGGTGGAGGGACGCCTGGCTGCCAAGATAACACTGCAGACTTCGGGCCGAAGGTAGAAAGATGTCAACTGTTGCCGCTCAATTTCCATGCATGAAGGTGAAACGTTTTCAATTCTCCCGCAACAAACTCTTAACTAAGCCACTGAGTTAACGATGTCACAATGGGTCACAAAAAACAAGAGAAGTGCAAGATTCAGGTGTTCTTATATGAAACTGGACAGTCACTTGAATGCTGCCATTCAAAATATAGGTTTTGAAAGTTACGAGATGTATTTCACAACTAATTTGGGTTCAAACAAATAGCGTATATCACAGAATTGTTTTCTACCTCGAAATTGTAGCTAAATGTGCTGATGGACGAGATGAACAAAAATGGACTCAGGAGGGGCTAAAGTGAATTAAATTAGGATTCTTAGAATTTAAAAGAAGTATGTCCATACTAGCTGAACGCTTACGTCAGACTTCTATTTAAGTCCGAACAAACATGATTGCATTAATTTATAGTAATGCAGAATTGAAGGATAGCCATGTATTCGAATTTATTTTTCTTAACTGATTTTCAATGGCTGTCTGAACAAATGGGTTAAAGAGTAAATACAAAACAGCAGCCCACACCTGTTCGGTGTCGACAGCCCTCTCCGAGTCCCGCACTACCAGAAAGCACAATTCGAAAACTCTGAGCAACAAGCCCGGCAGCTTTCCCTGCCAGGTACCTGCCGGCTCGGCTTCGGGTGCCAGTCCAGACCTGCCCCGTGCTGGGAACAGGACACCAACACAACCTACATACAAGAGGGAGATGACGCCTTTCAGGTCAACACAGCTCTCCAAGCGGGCGTGATTCTGGAAAAGGCATTTATTTTCCAGGACAGACCTCTTGGTGTAGAAACCATTAAAAAGGGTCATTGGCGAGAAATCCCAACAAAACTGAGCATCACCACATCAACCTCCTGTAGTGGGAACGAGCAAGAGGAGGTTCCGGTAGTAACAAGATATGCAAGCCTGGCGTCAGGGGAGGCTCTGGGAAGGTTTATTGAAGAAACACAACAGAGACTGCACATCACGTGACGCTGGGAACACAGGCACAGAGCCAATGGCGACAGTATCCCAGAAGCAAACAGTGCCAATGTGCCATTGAGAGAGGGCAGAGCCCACGAGAAAGGAGAGCGCTCGGGTTCCAGCACAGAATGAAACTCACCGCCCCTAGAGAGCGAGGGAAAAAGTGGGAGGAGGGAGGGTGAGCATGGGGCAAGGGAGGGATGTAGAGAGAGAGCTCACCAATCTGTATTCTGTGCACATCTCGTCCGGTCAGTTACTGTGCTGATGTTATTGGAGTGATGGTATGCCTGCTCAGGACCATAAACGTACACAAAATATCTCATAATGGACAACCCAGCAAAGCAACCACCTAGCTGGCCTAAGGACGTAAGAAATACCAAAAAGGGAACTGCTCAAAGCTGCCTGCTTAATGAAAACCATAAACTGCATGCCTACCCATCACAAGACTATGTGCTGCGACCCTTAACATAACCGCACCTCGGTGGTCCTCACGCAACGCATGATAACACTTCGCACACTGGATCAAAACAAAGACAACATACTTCCAGCCAAACACCCCACATGAAGCAACATGCTACCCAGGTAGGCAAGCGCTTCAGCGCCCAACATAGGGGTAGTAAGCGCTAGATACATTTTGCACTACAACACCAGCATCTTAATGTTTGTTTTCTATCAAAATAAACAAACACTTCTGTAGCTCTTTCTGTCCGCTCCGAGTGAACCTCTCAGTGGCCTTAAATCGCAGGCTGTATCCGGCAAATTTCTCAAAGTCAGGAGGCCAAGTTTTGCTAAGGTGCACGTTTGGAGAACAGGTCCTTAACTGAAGGTCAGTGTTATTCCATTACTTTAACAACCCTGTTTCTCACGGAGTGTTGATCAGAGGTCTTTACTTTTATTTGATTACATAGTGTAGGTAAAACAGTTAAAACAAGAGTCAAAGTGCTTGTACAACTTTTGAAGATGTTCATTTGCTACTGCAGGAGAATGTGGAAGCTTGGATCTGTGGAAGGAGTATGCATCTGCAGTTGTTGTCATAGCCGAGGCACTGCAAGTACACTGGCAGTGTTTGCAGCCTGCAGCATCCACACGTGCATTCAGCTTCTGGTGCAGAGCAAGAGCGTCCTACATGCTTCTTCACAGAGGACAATGTACGCAGGTTCTCGGCCTACCTTGTTGAACTGGAAGAGGTCCCGCTTCAGACTCTCCCGCACGGGATCATGCCCGGCCCTCAGGAACCTGCGCATTCTGTCCTTCCCACTTAACCTTCTTCAACTGGATCTGGGGACAAAGCCAAGAAAGAGACATGTCAAGTACATGAGGAGCTAAGGGGAGAAGACTCACTGGCTGCGTTACTCATTCATGTAATGCCCCATTCCCTTGTGTGGGGGGCTCCTTACTCATCGCTTCCCTGAATCCACCCTCTTCGAAGCTCCACTGGTCGATTCCCACTCCCCTTCCTGTTTCACCAAAAAGGCCTAAGAAGGTTCACTTGTACTCATTACTTAGAAGTCCCCAAATACGAAACGGTTAACACCAATCAAAGGTAGATGTACATAAAGGCCTTTAAAAAATCATATGAAATAAACACATATTACAATCTAGTCTACATTGTTACGGACAAACAGAAGATTTTTAGCTGCTTTATTAAAGAGCTGAAAGGGGAGCTCACTGATCCTCAGCCAATCAGAGTCTGATTGGTCAATTTAATAAACTGTTAGCATGGTCCAGAACGCTCCGTCATTGCAGAAAAGTTGGAAAGAGGGATTTAAAAACGTGATGATGTTTGTCAAAACAGTTTCCTCTGTCTCTACGTTATCGCTTGTTGCAGACCATTTCATAGCCAATGTGGAGGAAGCTTATCTGCTAGAAGACAGAAATCACAAGACTCTCTCCATGGAGTGGAAAGTGACAGCAGAGATCCTCCTCTGAGCCCCCGGGTGTCTATTATTTACGGTTACCCACAACTTTACTACAGAAGAGTGCAACAAAGGTGCACAGCAATGAATCCTGACACTGCTATATCAACAGGTAACACAAAGGTTCACACTTCTATTTCTAAGAACTTACATTACAACAGGACTGTACTGTGGATGACCTATCTCCAGCCCTTTCTACTGCATACTGTCTCAACATATAGGGGTGTGCCCGTATACCGCCACTATACCTGGGCATGAAACAAGCTAAACATAAACGTGGTACATTGTGGGGAAAGATCCTACATTTGTTTGCACCACAATGAAACTTAAATTAGTCACTAGTATACAAGTATGGATTTAAAGTACACAATTTATTTGCTTAATGGTGGCATAATAATCTTCACTCCTAACAACTGATTCCTGGAGTGTATGTTAACTAAACAAAGGAAAGAAAAAGGAAAGCAATTTCCAAGTATTTAACACAACAAAATGTAGCAACTAAAATACCAACAATCTTGCTCCAGTCTTCCGTTTATTATAAACAACGTGGCTGTACTCCTTTACCGTGCAGTCCACATAGGAGATAGTCCTTTCGTGTCACATAGGTGGGCTATCCTGCCCTCAACCTACTGGTTATGTGTCCATATAGTTATTTAGTACGTTGAAGATGGGATGGCTCATCCGAAGGAAAACGTCGACCTGTTTCGGCCCCTCTTTAGTGTGGGCCTCTTCAGGAATTGGGAAGAAGGAAATACCTATTGACTAATAGTAGATACAATATAAAATCACTGTCGGTGCCATCCATAAACTTGCACCTTATGTGAAGAACCAGGTAAACATACCTTTAGGTGTAATTTATACTGAGACAAAATTAAAAATGCACGTCACCGAAATACTCTCATGCCACTTGTACCGTTTACAACAAAAATTAATATTGTGGTGAAAGTCCACCGCTATAGCTGTTCCTCTACTAGAACTGCAACTTGCTGTCCGAAGTGCCTTTTATACTTTAAAATGTGTTGTGCTCAACCGTGCAACAATACCAGTGCACGGAGTAATCCTAATTAAAAGAGCACAAGTAAAATGGCCGAGCGCCTCATCTCCCCGCAATGTGTGCAGGATGTAAAACAAGCATTGGCATAGCCAATAGGTCTCGCCTTTGGGACCTTATAAGTATTTAGTTATATAGCACAATATCCTTGGTGCAGCAACATCAACTCTTGCATGGCTAAACACTTATAAGGTCCCAAAGGCGAGACCTATTGGCTATGCCAATGCTTGTTCTTTCTTGTTTACTCTTTAGCCATTCCACATAGCATTGCGGAACGGAAGTAGTGCTGCGAGGAGGGGTCCGGGTGGATGAGCTGGTAACTTGTGATTTTTATCCCCGCATCTGTGGAATTTGAGGCGGAAGTTGGGCGAGCTCGGTAAGTGCGATAATGTTTTAGGGCCAATGAGTGCAAAAGCAGTGTACGCAGAGGATTTTTTTTTTTAAGAGAGAGCAAGGTGTTAGAAATCGATTTGTTTACTGAAAAGATGTGAAAGTAATTTATTGTAAAGGATCGCCGTTTGCTATGTGCTTTATATTTCCTTGAGTGTCAACCTTTGTACAAAACGTGCTAATAGTAGTATCTGGAATGTACTTACGATATTTGTTCTGTGGGGTGTACGGTGTGTAGAGTGAAAAAGAGAGAGAAAGGGTGTATAGACAATAAAGGGGGGAGCGATAGAGGAGAGAGAGAGAGAGAGAGAATTAGAGAGGGTGGAGATAGAAAAAAAGAGAGAAAGGGTGTACTTTGAATAAATGGTAGAGCAAGTGAGGAGAGAGAGAGAATTAGAGAGGGTGGAGAGAGAGAAAGAGAGCGAAAGTGTGTACATAGAATCAAGTGTGCTTATGTTGCCTTGGCCTGTATTAGCTGCTTGTTTTTGGAGCGAGCAGTGCACAAGGTAATAACGAGAGAGAGAGAGGAGAGTGAATTAAGGAGATAGAGAATTAGAGAGGGGAGAGAGAGAGAATGCGAGTGACAATAAGAGAGTTGGTGTGTGTGGTGTTTAAATTTAGTGTTGAAGTCATGTTGAACAAGCATTGGCATAGCCAATAGGTCTCGCCTTTGGGACCTTATAAGTGTTTAGCCATGCAACAGTTAATGTTGTTGCAGTAAGGATATTATGCTGCATAACTAAATACTTATAAGGTCCCAAAGGCAGACCTATTGGCTATGCCAATGCTTGTTTTAAGTTAGTGCGAGTAAAATCCAGATGAGCCGCCCATGAACAGAAAAGAAATGAAAAAGCAGCCAAGGAGCTCTTCCCGCCATAATTGAGTTCTTTGCTGTATGATGAAAAGGGGCATCAATTAGTCATGCCGTTAAAACGAGAAATGCGCGAAACACAAATGAATTACAGTTCGAGCATGCATGTGTTCCAGGCACTTGCAAGGCTGCCAGGAGACTCCGTGATAAGATACGAGAGCAGAACGACAGAGCTGCTTAACAGGAGAGCGAGCCCTTCTTAAAATGGTCAATGACTGCATTATGTAGGACAGCGAGATTAGGACGAGGGGTCGCACTGATCTCTAGAGGGGGCGGGGAAACGTCAGGTGCACCCACCAGCTTTATGTTTATTCTTATGTGGAGTTTAATGTTTATAGTTCACTAGCTGCAGGGTGCCTGCTGACGTAAATAAGCAGGAGGATTTTCTTAAGTGCCACTCAGTCCGAAATATTATTGGCCAAAAGCAAAGAAATAATACAAAAAAAATCATGTATTTACAAGGGTAACTCCCACTTCCCTTACACAAGTTATCGGTCGTCCCATAATGCAAAAACGGAGGACCCCCCCATACACGGAAGTTTTTTCAGGGAGAAACCACTTGTCCAATTAATATTTGCCCCCCACAATAATACACTTACTTCCGACTTTGTCAAGAGGTATGTTATCTCCGTGTCCAGGGTCAGAGGCTTCTTGCATAGGGAGTCGTGAAAAGTAAAACCCATGAATTGAATGGGGTTTCAATGTCCTATGCAGAGACCAAAGGCAGCCGACCCCGACCCTAAACCGGTGAATATGGCAATAGGGCACCAGACCTACAGAACTCCCCCCTCGACAACACCCCGCCCGGGTCATTTTACATTTGTGAAGTGCCAGTTTTGAGCAGCCATGCATAATGCCCAGTTGCTTGGGTTCGTTATAAGTATGTTTGGCACACGTGGACGCTTCCACTGTGGACTGTATTCACCACCACCCACAGCAGTCATTCACTGTCACTAAAGCCCCAGCAACGAAAGTGAAACAGACAGTGTGAAGGAGGCCGTGGTACACGGCGAGTGATTGGCAATGTATATGCTTTAGATTAAGGGAGAAGAGAGAATTGATGGAGTAACGTTACAAGGCTTGGCCATTAGACTGACATTTTGATAACTGCTAGCCTGCAGAGCTGGTAAAGTGAAAACATTGAATTTTGGGGGGTAGAGGCTGGAATTTTTCTAAAGTGCACTCAAGGGGAAAATTACAAAAGTTAAAACTTGGTCATAATTAGCTGTGATGTTTCCTTTTCCACCTTCGTACTTCTCACCTGTGAGTGAAGCTTGAATAAGTGGCCAGGATCACAGGCAGTGTCTGCGGCAGACTGGGCTTCTTGCATAGTGCTGGGATAGAAGGCCTCGGGAGTGATGGAGTTTGACAGCTGAGAGTGGAGCTCTGAGGCCTTGTTTAGGAGTGCCTACTTGGATCCAATGGGGCCGGTGGAAGGAGTTACTTACAGTCCATTTAGAATTACCAGGTGCACCTCGAACATTTGACCCAGAGAGTTCGGCTGCTGAAAGTGGGGTCGGATATCTGGTGTTAAACTAGAAATAATGAAGGGGAATTAAATTAGGGATTGTTCTCTCCCGGTAATTCCTTATTAGTAAAGGGTCCCACTTTTAATCCTTGTTAACTCTGCCTCCCCAGCGCCGCCCAGATTTACCGGTGATCCCGGTACAGAAAGAACCGGGTGGAGAGGGCAGAGTTCATGAGCGGAGTTACCCGGGAGCGCGGACCCTGCCTGCCCTGTTGTAACAGGCAGGGCAGTCCACACTCTCTATTTCTGTCTGTAGTGAGTGGTCTGTGGGTCAGGAGGGGCGGCAGATCTCTTACAGTCAGGCGTTGGAGCCTGCCGTGTCAGCTGAGGGGAACAGGGAGGCCTGACTCGCTCAAGGGTGCCACTGCACCTACTGCACCGGTTGTCACTGACTTCCATGAGGTGATGAGGCTGACATCTGGTGTGGTCACCCCCATGGCCGAGGAGAGGGGGTGTATTGGAGGTGGGGTGGGGGTGGCTTTATCGTGAGGCCGGGGGCAGCAGACAAAACATTGGGCGACGTAGAGGAGCAGCTGCTCTCCAGCCAGTGTGTCTAATGATTCCTGCGGCGCAGCTGGAGGCCCCCGAGCTTTGCCTCCGCGGCGCGAGTGGTGCGCGCGCCACAGTGAGACATCTGTGTTGCATTATCGTACACAGATGCGTGCGCGATAATGCAAAACAGATGTGGCCCTGCGGGTAACCGCAAGCAATAGGCCGTGGGCGGAGCAAAGGCGGGACATGCGCCCACCTTTGACCAATTGCGTGCTGTCTTTCCTAGAAACACGCACGCAAAGCCCAATAGCCTGTGCGAAAAACAAAAACACACGCACGAGCGTGTGGTGAGGTTTAGTGAGCTTTCTGAAGCCCCTTCCCAAGTCTCCCGCTGCTCTAGGCTCGACCTAAAAAAGAAAAGCGAGAAGTGGCAGGGAGCACACTAAGAAAGAGATTAGTGGCCTTAATTGCCTGACAGTATGTGTAAAGGTTATTGGTTCACTGACGGAAAGTATCCATTTATGGTGTAGGTGGGTACTTTTGCTGTATAATTATCTTAACTTGATCCCGCCCCTTACTGCCTGAACATGATCACTCTCTTGTATATTAGATAGAAATGGAATTTCGGCACCACGGGGTTGGCTTCTTGCCAAGATGCGTCGCTAATATTACGGTAAAAGTATAGAGTCCCTGCAGAGGACGGCGGCTGAAGAGGCCCCGACATCAGAGTACCTGTTGCTGCTTTGTACACTGCCATGGGCCCTCCGGCTGTGGAGAGGGTCACCTCGGAGAGCTGTTCCATCGCTGCGGACACTGCCCTGCTAACTTATCGTACTAGCGCTGGTGTGTGGATGCGCCGAGGCGCTAGGTCTGGAGGTCAGTGCAGCACCGTCCGCTTTTGTAGTCTCCACTCACTCTCCCTACCCAGAGATGGTTGTAGATGTTAGACGACTCTGTGCGCACTGAGTCGTAGTCCTCCGCTCTGGTCCTGTCAGTGGGTGTGGGCAGCACGCAGTTGTCACTGGCCTAGGCCCTGTACCACCGGATGGAGCGGAAGCGCTAGGGTACAGATTTCCACATAGGTGGCGGCCCAAAGACAGCGCCCCTGCTCTCTGGGATTCTCTCCTCTGCCCCGAGGCGACCCGCTTCTCTCTGGTGATTCACTGCTGTCACTCGCTGTATAGCGCTTCAACAAATATACAGAAGAGCAGAACAGCGCTAGAATAAATAATAGGCACCAGGTAATCCCACCCACCAGAAGCCGACCCTGCTACAACCGCTTTCAATGGGATGTAAAACGTGGAGGAAGGTCTATGAAAAGCGCGGAAACCAGGAATCTGCTAAGCGCTATAGAAGTGTAAAATGGGGAAATCTGCTCCAGAGGCGCAGGTGAGAGTGTGGCTTACTGAGCACAGCCTGTTTTCTCGCCAACAGCTGTGAAAGCGAGAGTAGACTTCGCAGGGTCAGTGACGTACTTAAATTCCCATTCTGATATTTTCAGAATTTAAACTCACCAGTTGTAATTATTCACAACAAGCAGTCGTTCCGTGTGTATCTCCTACAGCTAAGAAGGAATAGCTTCGGCTAGTTTAGACACATGTTTATTGCTGCGTAATCGAACAAACCAGCCAGAGGCAGCCAGCTGTTGGCCAGGAAGCAGGCTGTGCTCTCGTAAGCCACGGAGGTTTTCGTGGGAAGCGTTTGCTCCAAGGTTTTAATTCTAGTTTTAGATGAGAACGGTCTAGTGCAGCTGTCAGGTTCGCTAATGATGATTGAAACTCCCTTAGTAACCAGTGATTGATCAGAGCTCATGACCTTGTGCTCCCACACCTGACCACTAACAAGAGAGGAGCGGGGGCGAGCGAGCGCGGCAGCCTGCAGAGCTGACCAAACGCTCGTTCGTCATGGCCTTTTGCCTGCGATTACACGCACGGCAGGCATGTGTTTCCAATTATCGCGCCCGCGTCTGGGCACGATAATTGGAAACAGATGTGTGCCGCGCGCGTAACCGCAGGGAAAAGGCCATGACGCACAAGCGTCTGGTCAGCTTTTCAAACTCCCTAACTATAAGTCTCGCAGAGCAGCGCTTGCGCGCTACTCGAGGCTCGACCTAAAAACAAGCATCCGATATTGCTTTGGCTTGTGCGCGTTTTGTTAAAGTAAACCCAAAAGCCAGAGTGAGTCCAAAAATCATGTGATGAGGCCTGTGACTCCAATTGTAATAAGAAATGGAATACAATTAGATATGTGTTTTGTATTATAAATAAATTTTAGTGGTGCTCCCAAGACATCCTCATAAGTTACAAAAAGTGTTTGGCCGAAGTTTTTAGAATTGCGTTAGTGCTGCCCTTGTAATGCTCAACATTTATAAGGTTTTTCTTTATAAGTAGACAATTGTGATGTTTATTGATTCGTGAAGCCGCATTGAACTGTTGTAAGTTTAGAAATTAATGTTGGCTTCTGGTAAACTGAAGGAGTGCGGGGAGGATGGGAGGCGCAAAAGTTGCGGTTGGAGTTGGCTGATCTTCTTTCGGCAGAACTGAAAGAAGTGGACTTGATAAAGGTAGTGTGAAAGTGTATTTGTGAGTGTAAGTGGGTTACAAAGGTGTTCAGAGAACTTGCACATGTAATTTTTGGCCTCTGAGTAGCGTGTACAGAGCAATACATCTAGATGTGCCAGTTATAATTTTGATGTTGTAGGTGAGTGTGTGAAGGAGGTATGCAGCAGATGAAATATTAACAGTAGGAAATGAAAATGTTGCATATAGAGGTGTGAAGAGAGAGTGAGCGTGTACGTGTTTTGCACATGGAAAGGGCAGCGTGAAGGACATGAAGCAAGATTGTTATGAAGATGGAGATAATGTGAATGTTAAAGATGCGAGTAAGTTGGAAAAAATGTGAGACATGAAGGATATTAGGAGAAAAATGATGCGTGCAGTGTATCACATCTTTTTATGTAGTGATGTGAGGAGCAGCAGTGCTGTGCCCAATAGCTACTGGAATGACGTCAGTTATGTTCAGTGTTGTAAATGGGGTAGTACTTACATGTAGTGAGCTGGCATTTTTTAGTCTTTTTACGGTGATTACTGGTACTTTTCCGTGACTGAGGAGAGTATTGCTACTTAGTAGGGCATGTCGGGCTTTAGATGAAATGGTCATGTTAGCATGCACAGCTTCCGTACTATAAGACACACTTTTATGGCCATTTACTATGAGGAGCGGCTGCCTTAAACGTGGCTTATGTGCGTGTTTCTAGATGATGCAGTGTGGTGGGAAGGAAGGGAATCCCTTGAAAGGAAGCGTTTTTAATTGCGTTCCTTTCCTTATTTGCTATTGCAGCTGTGAGTACCTATGCTGCTCAAAAACATATAAATACGTATGTAGTTAAGCCCAGCAAGGGGCATAGAAGAGGATTGTGTTTGTCCCCTGCAGTACCGCAGCAGCCAGATGCAGACTGAGCGAGGGCTAGGAAGGCCATTATAAGGCACTGTGCATCAGATTTGCAGTGGGATGTTCCTTTGTTTGAGCGCCAGAGAGGATTGAGATCGAAATACTGGACATTTGTAAATATTGTAAGATTCTGCAAAGGCCTGCTGATGATGTTTAAAAACAGAATTCTATATAAACTTGCTCGTATTTATTATTTTAATGGTATTTGTTTTTTTTCCGTATTTATGAGTGAATCAATACAGTTCGACCACAAGATTGAAAAAGATTTGTTTATGTGGTGTTTGAAGTATGTAATGGTAAGGGGGTAAAATACTGACTTAGAAAGTCATTTCTATAATGTTTGTAATGGCTAGGCATTGGCCATACCAGTGAAAAACTAACGGGTATCAACAATAATTAATGCAGCACTGAACTTTCCAGCGCACACAAGGATTCCTTCAAATCCGGTGTGGCAGGGCTTTGAGGGAGTTGAAATGTGTGCATGCTATAGTTATGTTTCGAGGAGTGGCTGCTACTTACTGTAAGGGAGGACCTTGCATTGCCGCCCGGTGAAAACGTTTGTAAAAATTATGGCGGCTACAGAGGATCCCAGAACACAACTGTATAAGATGAGTACAGCTTGAGCAGCTTAATATGTGCTGCAACGTAGGAAGCAGCTCTTGGCGAAAGTTAAAGAGTGCCGTGAGGAGGCGCCGAAGCGGAAGAGCATTAACCGGGTGAGCGGTCTTGGGGAAATCGAAGCAGTGCCGCGAGGAGGGGCCGCCGCCAAACCGGAGGAGCTGGAACATTGTTAAGCTCCATTCCTGCACCCGTGGAAGTTGAGGACGATATTGCGAGGCCGCGGTAAGTGAGACTGCGGGTTAGGGGTATTTTGGAGGTATAAGGGCTACATATGGAAATATTGCGGAGTAGGGAGTATTGTTGGTGCTGAGTGCTGGCCCCAGGAGGATCCCGCTGAACATGTTCCCTTCGGCAGTATGAAGTGCATGTGCGTACCTGCGTTTGGGGGCATTTTGTTGTTTGTAGCAATGTTTGAAAAGGGGCTGCAATTGTTTTTTTTAGGTGTTTGTATTGGGCACACGTAGTGCTTTTTCTGTCGGTTGTTAGTTGACCGGCCTGTGAAATATGGTTGGGAGATTGGGGGGGCAGAGGTGGTGGAGGGGGGTGTTAACAAACTGGTGTTGGCGTGAATGCGCCCAGTGACGGAGTTGTTTTGAAGTAATTGTTCCCCGTTTTGACCCTTGCCCCTTATTTGGTTGTCTAATAAATGCCTGGTGCTGGTCTTGAAAGGCGTCTACGACTTAGCTGTGGTAACTTCCAATTATAATTGTACGCAGCTCATCTGTGCCCCTGGATGTGGGGCTGGGCAAGTAGGAATGCACCTATTGTTGCGGATTGGTTCGGTGCAAGGGAATGAGAGCTGGATATCTTGGGAGACAGTAGTGTGTTTAGAAGAAGAGTGCCTGTTATATTCACATGTTGTATGAGCTTACAGGATTTGTAAAAGTGTGCCTGCAGCCTGGGTGTCCGCGAGTCCGTAAAAGTGACGCGCTTGCCTCGAAGTAATACAAGCATTGGCCGCGCGCGAAAGTGAAAGCAGTGCGACGCGGCAGGGGAGGGGCGGAGGAGCGCTTGTCCGAGCGAGAGGAAAGCCATATGGCGCCTCTGAGAAGGGAGGGGGTAGTGTGCGCAGAGGAGCCATTAGAGAACACCCAGATGGCAGCTGCGCGCGTGCACGCCATCGGGAACGCAAGCTGGGAGCCTCTCTGGTAGCACTTCCAAAAGCCCCTTACTAAATGTCTCGCAGAGCAGCGCATGCGCGCTGGCTCAGCGAGACCTAAAAATCACCTTTAAGACCAGACAGCAGACTGTGCTCTCCGTGCTCATCTGAAACTGTGTGCAGGGCGCTGCCTCAAATACTGAAATGAGAAAGAGTCTCTCACTTATTGCAAATTAGCCTCCAAACAAATGCTAGAGTGGAAACAAACAAGTGCGCTAGGGCGCGAGGATAAAAACTCACATTTGCGGCCGGTCCAGGAGTTATTTATAGTTTGAGCTGCAATGAAAAAGTAATCACCTTGTTAACCGTCTAGCGGCACAGTGCTTCTCATGGCATAACGATCGCATGCAAAGACAGGCTGCAACGGGACTTACTTGCACGCCTGGAAGCAGCTAAATACTTTGTCCACTAGTGCCGGTCCGCATATCGGCGGCTGTGACGAACGGAGCAGGGTTCAGTCAGCACCTTCATTAAGACAGTGGTGGGTCCACGACTCCTGACCATTGCACGCCATTGTGCGGGCCGTGGATGAAAGGTGCCGTGCTATAAGGCGAGAACTGTCGGCCATATCTGAATGTCTCAGGTGCTTCACAAGGCATACCCGGGACCTGGTGAAAACTGGAAGCTATGGGGTTGTCCTAGGGGTTACTACCTGTAAGTTACTGCACTGTTGGTATTCGGAGATGCTCACCTGCACCATATGTATGTGTACTGCGGTACTAAGTGGCAGAGAGGTGACAGATAACCAATTGTTAAAGCGCATACTCACAGGGGAAGAGCCAGCTTAAATGCTCTGGAAACATTTAAGACACATGTACATGGAATAAGTAAAGTCAATCAATGAATCAGGATTTGTAAAGCGCAGCAAATCACCAGTGAGGGTCTCAAGGCACTAGGGATGCTAGCTGCTTCGTGGTGATCTTGCTCGTTTGAACAGCCAGGCCTTGAGTCCTGTCCTGAATTGCTAGAGCTTTGGGGCAGGGGAAGGCTTTGGCTGCCAGGTTTGAGAAGGAGTGTCATACGCTGTTGACTTGGCGGGAGTGTCTGCGGGGTGGAGAGAGGCAGATCGTAGGTGTCTGGTTGGTTGGTGGAAGGTCATGCGTGTGTTGATGTACGTTGGTCTCTCGTTGTGCAAGGCCTTGTAAGTGTGGGTAAACATCTTGAACTTTTTTTCGATCACATACCGGAAGGAGACTCCCCCTTACACTCGTTTTCAGGGCGTATCATGGTGCTAAGCTGATGGTTTTATCTGCTTTGGGCCACCTTAATTGCGTGTGACCAGGTGGTTTACTAATTTTTGATGCACCGTGGAATTCCGGCATCTGATACTAGGACATAGCTGCTTACAATTATTCTATACCATATACAGAGTGATCCATCTGTCCCGTTTCCAGTTATATGATTATACGCTGATCATCTGCATTTGCCATAGATACAATGGCTCCATATGTATGATGACTTCGCATATGCCCTGAAGAAGTCCAAGGTATTGGACGAAACGCGTTGGCTGGTCTACTCTACATGTTGCATGATATGTTCAAATCAAACTGTGATTAAATAAAAAAAGAGGACTTGAAAAACAACTTTGGACACAGACTTTGCAATTTGTTATATTGTTCATGTGGTGGTGCACCGATTGCTCTTAATGTTAAACATTGTTAAGTCCAGTTGAGGAGATGGGACGGTAGTTCTTTGGTTCTGCTGGGTCGGCATAGGGTTTCTTCAGGGGTGCCCTCACTTCAGCACGTTTCCAGTCCTCAGGGAAGGAGGCCGAGGCCATGGCAGCATTTAAGACTTTCTTGAGCTTGTCACAATCGTTATACTCTCAAGTTTGAAGATGTGGTGGGGACAGGGGTCTGTGGGTGCTCCTGATTGCACAGAGTTCATGATGGACACAGTGGTTCGAGTCGTGAGAGGGTCGCAACTGGTAAGCAAGTGTTTAGGTTTAATGTTCGCGAGTGTGAGCAGGCTGACGTGGTCGCAGCAGAGGGTTGGGGTTCGAAGTTTTTGTAGATGGTTGTATCTTGCTGTGGAAGAAGTTTGCTAGGTTGTCACACAGTTCTTGGGAGGGAGGGATTTTGTTCCCAGTGGCAGCAGGGCTGGAGAACTCCTTCACAATGGCAAAGAGCTCCTTGCTGCTGTTTGTGAGGGCTTCAATGCGGTTTGCTAGGGCGCTCTTTGTTTCTTTCAGGAGGTGGTGGTGCTGGTTTAACGCGGTCTTGAAGGTGGTGCGGTCTCCTGTTTCTTTACTGGTGCAATACTTCCTTTCTAGTAGTCTGCAGTTGCGTTCCCTGGATTTCAACTCTGCAGTGGCCCAGCTGGCTCTTCTGGTAGGTCCTTTTGATTCGGCTGGTATAGCAGGGGTGATTGTGTTGGCACAGTCTGAGATCCACTGGGAGAAATTCTTTGCGGCCCGATTAGGGTCGGATGTTATGCTTGGGAGGTGGGAGTGGAATGTTGTCCCACTGGTCTTCTGATGACTTTTTCCAGTTTCTGCGCGTGGAGCTGGGGGGCATGGTGCTGGAGTTGGAAGGTCCTGAAATGGTGAAGTGGACGCTGTAGTGGTCGGTCCAGGTGAGCTGTGAGACGAGAATGTACTTGGCTCTGTCGCTTGATATGAAAATGGGGTCAAGCGTGTGTCCTGCTATGTGGGTGGGGTCGGTGACAAGTTGCTTGAGGCGGATGTTGCTCATGCTTTCCAGGATGTCGGCAGTGTGTGTCCTTGGGGTCGCCAAGGTGGAAGTTAAGATCCCCTAGGAAGATGTAATGTTCGGAGTCTGTGGTGATAGGGGCGATGAGGTCAGCGGTGGCGTTGCAGAAGTTTGGGCGTGGTCCTGGTGGTCTGTAGGCGAGAGTGTCTCTGATGGTGCTTTTTCCATCTGTGTGGAGTTGGAAATTGAGATGCTTCATTATCGGGGTGGAGTCGTCTGCAGAGGTCATGCAGCGGATGGTGTCCTTGTAAATGATGGCAATTCCACCTCTGTGTTTGTTGGTTTGGTTCCGGTGTGTTATCTTGTAGCCGCTGGGGGAGGCAATGGCTATGTCTAGTGCAGAGGTTGGGTTCAGCCAGGTCTCTGTGAGGAAGATGACATTAGGGGTGAATGATGAGATTGTGTCCCATATCTCGGTAGTGTGTTTGCAGAGTGATCGTGCATGAAGTAGAATATACTGGAGTTGTGCCGCGGCAGCCCCAGTCGCAGCTGTCTGATAGAACCACAGTACATTGTAAAAACAGATATATGTTACATAGTCAGAAATGCATACATCGCATTGATCCAAATGGGCTCATGTGTTCGAATTAAAAACCACATCTCATCCAGGTCATTAAGCCCATGTGAAGCTGTGCCAAACCTCTCCATCATCCTGGATTCTGTCTTGTTCAGGATAGATTCAAGAGACCCTCCTCAGAAGTTTCTTTAGACTACAAAAAGAACTGACCAAGGAATATTGTTTTCTGTGTGATGAAGATTTCTGTAGTGGTCAACGAGGGGAGTGCCTGGCACTGCGCATCTAACTCTAGATCTGTGTTGTAACACAAGCACTTTCACGGACTGAGTCGTTTGGCCAATGTACGCTAACTCGCATAGGCACTGCACGCAGTATATCATGTTTTTCGTATTGCAGTTAGAGAACCTCATTTGACAGAGTACCTTGCCATGGAGTGTGATGGTTTTAGTATCTCTGGTAAACTGGCAGGCTGTACAGTTATTACACTTGTAATGTCCGGTCAGCCAGGGCAGTTCTAGAATCTCTCTGAGCTCTCTCTCCTTTTCGCCCGGATGGGCAGCTTTGACAATCTGATCTAATAGGTTGCATCCTTTTTTGAATGAGAACGTGGGTTTAGGGATCTCTAAGAAGGCCAACATCTTCCAATTTCTTTCAGTTGTGTTTTTAACTTTGTTGGCTTTCGGATTGTGGGTGATTACGCAAGTGAGTGGCGTATCATGTTTCCGTGTTTTGGGGACAAGCAATGTTTCTATGGGTGTGAACCAGGCTCTTTTGGATGCAGTCTTGACTATTTTTTTCTGATACCCTCTGTTAACAAACTTGTTCGAGTCTTCTCAAAGCAGAGGACTTGGATATCCCACCTCAATCATCGGTTTGGAAACATACCCCTCTTGAGTCCGATGCTGAAGCTGCCTTTGAGCTCTCATTAAAAATGATGTATAAGACCATAAAATCAGCTAGTTTAAAGAAGAATCATTTCTTTGTAATAAATAGGTTGTATTACACCCCGGCTAAAATAGCTAAGTTTGCCCCGTTACCCCCCCTGAAATGTCCTAGGTGCAGATCGCCTCTAGCGGATGATATACATGTCTTCTTTGAGTGCTCGGAATTAAGATCTTACTGGAAGGAGGTGGGAGACTCTTTGTCAGCTATTTTTGGGACTAGTATTGAGGTTAATCTTCAGCTGGTGTTTTTTGGGGGTAACGATGTATCCGACTCTTTTCCATCACAGTCAGACAAGGGGCGGTTGCTATATTTGATTCTTCTAGCACGAAGAGAGCTTTGCATAAAATGGAAAGATCCTACTCCCCCAAATAGGGAAGATTGGCTAAAAGCCTCGTTTGCCATGGCGAGACTAGAGCGAGAAGGGAATGGGGAAACCCCGTTTAACATCTGGCAGCCTCTATTAAAATGGGGCAGAGAACTGAGGCTAATTCCTCCTATCTGAATGCATCTGATAGTATATCATTGTTGTTCTCCTCCTCTTTTTCTTTTTTTTTTTCTTCCTACATACTGGGTCCTATGATTATACCAAGCCCTTACTAATTGGGGCCGGTCTGGTTGACCTAGGCGGGTGCAGTTAGCCGTGGGCTCCCCAGTTAGAAGATATGACGGCTTTTCAGTCTGCAGAAGTCTATTGGTAAGATGAGGATCTAAAAAAAAAAAAAAAAAAAAAACTTGTTCACCAAAGTGCTGGCATCCACAAAGTAGTCATTTCTGCTTGAACAATTCCTCTGAATATGGAGAAATTGTCCATACTGCAAGTTCTCTTTCAGGGTGCGAGGGTGTCTGCTGGAGAAGTGTAAAAGGGTGTTGCGGTCAGTAGACTTAGTGTAGAGCCGGACTTCTCTATTCCCTTTCTTCCCTTTTATCCATGGATCTAGGAAGTTCACTCTCTTGGTGTCACTAGACATAGTAAAATTGAGATCCACTGTTCTTTGGTTCAACCACTCATGAAATGCCTTAAGTGTTTGTTTTTCTCCTATCCACATCATAACTATATCATCGATGTATCAAAACCAGTGCCTAATGTTGGTACTATATGGATTATCGCCGTTATAAATCCATTTCTTCTCAAAGAAGGCCATGAACAGATTTGCCACTTCTAGGGAGAAGCTACAACCCATTGCTTTGCCTTTTGTCTGCAGGTATAGATCATCTTTGAATGCGAAAAAGTTGTTTTTCAAGCATAATGAGGCTAGAGCCAACAAGAATTCAGTAGGGATATTGTATGGTGTGGGTCTTGTTTCTAGAGTTGTGCTCATCACTTGTATAGCTTCATCCTGAGCGGTTAGTATTTAGTGCCTCGATGTCAAAGGTCACTAGATACTCACTGCTCTCTTCATATGGAAGTCCCTCCACTTTATTGATTACATCAATTGAGTCTCTGATGTAGGCCTCTGTGTTAATCACAAAAGGTTTTGAAAAACATTTATGGCTAGTCAAGACAGAGGGTCTGTGACAGGCACACATGGCCACTGAAGGTCTAAGTTTTCTAAATACTTATGAAGTTAGTTGCTCAGCATAGAGACTACAGAATAGTTTTGAAAAAAATGGTATCTGGGAAATTGTGTGGATAACATCGGACAGATATTCTCTTTTTATTTTGTGTGAGTATCCCTTTGACTGCTAAAATAACTAGAACCTGCACATGGTGGTCTTCATACCCACACAAGCTCAAGAGGCCATTAATCCACCTTTTGACCACCAGTAGCTGGTCCCGGATGACATTAATTCAGCCACATACTTACAAGTGCCTTCTCTTGCCCTTCAGATTTATACTTACCTTCATCTAAATCCACCGTTACCCCATTGTCTTTAAGGTTACTATTACTGTCCTTCAGCCCCAAGGAGGTCATTCACTCAGCCCCTAGTTTAACTACACTCTGCCCTCTTTCACGAAGACCATGGAGGTCACCAATTCAGCCTCACAGATCACTCGACAACCATATTTAATTCAGAAGAGCCATAAAGTCCTGGCATTTCCAAGAGCCAAGCCTTAGGCACCTCTAAGGCCATAAACCTGACTGCTTCAAGTTTGGAGCACACTCTCTCGGTCTCACGTGCGACACCAATAGTCGGCGCTAATCGATGACACTGCTATCAGCACTCTCCTCTCAGACATGCATCTGAACATCAAAACCAGTGTCGCCTGGTCTGAAATGGGGAAGGAAAGGATCATAGAAATGACGAAGTGCGTGCATCATCTACTGTCTCATGTCACAGGATTTCAATACAGCCGACTGACTACACGCAGAAACTAGAATCCGAGGGGAAGGAGCGGGCCTGCAGCACCACGTGGCATTGCTTTACTCCTCCCAACAAAATCTTTTCGGCCAGACGAGGAGTAGACAGCACTGTGTTCTTCCAGGGATGGCACCGACACCCTGCTCCTGGTGAAAAAGCTGGGCTTCTGCTGGGGCTGGGATCGCGCGGGGGGGGGGGGGGGAGAGAGAATATGGAACTTGCACGGGGGCCGTTAACAAGGCAGGTAACACGCCGGCTAGGCACACTTACCCACGACGGGGATGCGAGGAGCGCAGATGGGGGCTGCGTTAATTGTTAACCAGCGTCGTTAGTCCCCCCTCTCTTCCCGCCAATTAGAGGCATTGAACAGCTGTGGCAGCGTGCAGGGCGTCCTGCCAACACCCAGTCGGACCCAGGAGATTAGGCAATGCTCAGGTAGGCTAAAGGCTGTTCGGAGCTGCAACAGCAATCAGCAAGGGGCCAGGGCTTAATGACGAACACCAGGCGTACTTCTGCCTTTTCACCTGTATCATTTTACACTTTTTAACTCCGTTTTGTACAAAACTCCGTATGGCGAATAGTCAAGATTCGCTCTATATTATGATATTAGAATAAAATACATACATAACCAGGAAGGGGTTTATTTTAATGTTAAGAATGCTGTCCTTTCATCACTGGATCTTCCTGGTGAAATCTGCTGGGGCTTCTTGTTAGGTCTGGCGTTAGCAAGGGCATTTTTGTTTTACTAAAGCTAACTTACTTATAGGGACTGTTACTCGCCCCTCTTCATCCATTGGGCCGTTACTGTATAATTCACATTCTTCTTCACCCACAATCGGAAACAGCATTAGGCAATTGGTCAGCCCACTTCAGCCATTGGCTAACTTCACTGTGAGTGACGGCATTCTGGCCTTTATCAATGAGCACATCCAAACATAAAACAGTTTCCTTCAGTGCTACTGGCTACAATGTCAATATAGTGATTTTTGAAGAAAAAAAAAAGAAATTGCTTTTTTTTGATTAGCGAAGGCCCGGCAACTTCTCCAGGATTAAAGTTTTGCGAAAACCATGTCAAAACAAGCATTGACAAAGCTGAAAGGCTGGCAGCCAATGCCAGACCTATTAGTTTTGCCAATGCTCGTCTATAATAGGAAGGGTTTGTAGTTGTTTCTGAAAGTGAAGCACTTCTTTTCTCTTTGCCAAAACTAGCTTGTTTAATGTCTGTGGTGAGGGAATACAAAGCAAACACAAGGAGATGATGGACGAAGTGCTGAAACCTTTCGAACACTCACCCTCAGTCACAGATCTGGGTTGAATCCATCATCATTCTTTAGCTCACTTCGCCACCCCAGTTCAGACACAACTATATGCAAATCAATCTTTACCCTGTGCCTCATGGGAACAGTCCAGACCGAACTGCCAAGCCACGTCTTCCCTGGACCGGAAACAAGCATCCTGGGACCAGTTTCGGGGTAACACCCCTCATCAGCCAGGCTAGCTTAAATCCAGTGGCAAGGGAATAAATGCTCCAAACACAAGATTATCATGTTGATGAGCATCCATACCAATCGTGGTTCGCAGGATTTACACGTTTTTAGGTCTTGTGTTAACTAGTACCTTTGGATTATATTGAATTTAAGTGCATAATATAATTATTTAATAGGGCCTTTCAGTCAGCCATTTAAGTTATTATGTCATTCATATTTTTCTTCCACCCCTTACAGTATACAGCATGGGAAAATAGGTCAGCCGACTTTAACCATTGGTTAACTTCACTGTGAACGTCAGTCTGCTCTTTCACAAGGAGCACATTCACACACAAAGTAGTGCCCAGAATGGGCAAACTGCAGGGTTGCGCAGAACTCAATATGTGACCCTGTGCTTAGCCATGCGCCCATCTACTGTTGGTTGGTGTGCACTTTCTGCATCTGTAACCCCCTAAAGAAATGTTCCTAACTATCGCCTAAATTGCTGGGAACAAGACTTCTGCTGAAAAGCTGTCCTATGTTTCAATGAATACTATTAAACAACATACTGACGTTCATTTCTTTATTTCTAGCTTCATGGATTAGGGTGTATTTTATATCCAGGCTGTCTCTCTGGGTACAGACCATTATGCATCATAGACCCCTAAGTAGGAGCCAAAGCATAAAGGAGATGCCCACCTACAATTGCCTCCCCCCCTTGGGCTGCCAGAACCCAGCCACCACCACGGTTCCCATTCACTAAAAAAAGCTTATCTCTTTAGCGACTTTTGTAATCCAAACCGTAGCTGTCCTTTTAACTTGATGGTAAATCTGGGCCACCATGGGATGTGACAAATGATTTTTGCAAAGTACAACATCATAAGCAAATGTAGCTGTCAGGGCAGGCAAGGGACTCCTGCCATGCCCATGCCCCATACCCTGACATGCCCACCAGCTTCCTATACTGAAGATCCATTTTCTCTGTGTACATTAAGGGTAGGGGTAAATAGAAAGCGGGATTAGTAACTAAGTCATCTGAAAGCAGACCGAGTGAGAACTAGGAGTGCAAGAGTCACTATGAAACCTAGCACTGACTCTCACCCCATTCCTCTTCCATCAGTTGATGGGAAGATTATAAAGCATGGTAAAGTTAAATAGCGGAGGCAATGTCCAGATAAATACATGAGCTTATCCAAAAATATTTTTCAATGGCTTGTCTCAACATACCTTAAAGTGTTGAAGAGGAAACCAACACTTAATTGCTCACAAAAGGCATGCATTTTAGTCCATGTTGTTGTTCTGAGGAGTCCAGCTAATAGAAAGTTACACTGGGAAGCCATACACTGCACTGGCCATTAAGGTCTTCACCCATAATAGCCTTCAGGGGAGGATTTTCATTTCAATCATGCAGCACTCCATGATACACTTTAAAAAAAAAATTTTTTTAAGCCTGCTTACTTGAAGAAAGTGCCACTGTGGGGCATATGCATCACAAATCCCTTTTGCGAGTCCTTAATAGCGAATTCTAGCGATTTGCTATTAAGGACTCGCAAAAGGCAATGTATGTAGGATTCGCAATATTATTTGCGATTCCTACATATTCCTTAATTGCGAATTGCAAATTGCGATTCGCAATTAAGGAATACCTTCCCATTCATTCCTATGGGCCTAGAGGCCCATAGGAATGAATGGGAAGACATTCGCAATTTGCGAGTACCCATTAGGTACTTGCAAATTGCGAATGCAATTTCAAGGGTGCAAGGGTGTCAAAAGGACACCCTGTTGCACCCCTGGAATAAGCATGTGTGCACATGTGGCACACATACATGCCCTAAGGGCATGTATGTGCGCCACATGGCACTTTGAAAAATGCAAAAAGTGAATTTTTCAAAGAAATGCAAATTACCACCAACTTGAAGTTGGTGGTAATTTGCGATTTCTTAAGGCAAAATCGCACAACTTGGGTGCTTCCAGAATTGCATTTAAGGAATCGCAATTTGCGATTCCTTAAATGCATTAGCAGAATAGGGAATCGCAAATTTTGCGAATCCCTATTGTGCGAGGGCCTTTTGGGATGATACATCCCAAAAGGCTTTTTCCCCGTTCGCAAACGGGCAGATTGAGAATCGGCCCGTTTGCGAACGGGAAAAAGGATTGATACATATGCCCTTATATGTCTTAAACAACCCTTCCGAGGATCCAAATAAAAACGGAAGGCCCTCCTAGCATCCAAATTCTGAAAGAGTTATTGTGGTGCTGCAGAGAGAGAACAAATATAGGTGGAAAAATTCAGAATGCATGAGGAATTTTGAAAAAGCTTCTGACGAAAAGGGTGGGTCTGAGAAAAAACTGTCCTTGTGAAAACCAAAAGAGGTTCACCACAGGTGGAAGACTAAGGCACATTTATTCTCCTCACCAGTCTGACCGCTACCGAAAGACTGTTTTACATATGAGTGGAGCGTATGGATCCAACCAGATTCTGAGCCAACACAGACTGAAAGTTTATTAAAATCATAAACTTGATAGAGAATCTTTGCAATAGTAGTGAAAGACATCAAACCATGTATATACTGCTGTGATTAAGACAGAACCTCATTTGAGATTTTCAAGTTATCTATGGCAGTACAATAGAGACTAAGGAGACTTCCAAAAAAGGGCTAATATTTTCTAGCACCCAATCTAAAAATGTAAGTCATGTGCTCTCGCACTGATTATTAGAGGATTTTTCTGGACACTTGAATGATCGGTTCTTCGAAGGCAAGCAGACATGATCGTCTGGACAAGTCAAACAATTAAAGACAAAGTTAACCAATTAAAGACAATTGTGGAGAAGAAGGACCATAAACATAGCAATGAGATTCAGTCAATTTTGAAGCAAGAAAGAGGGATCTCAGTTGCCAACAGATCTGAAAACTATCATTGGTTGGGCCATCTAGGAACCACACATTTTTGCTCCTTTTCAATCTGTCAAAAAAAGCACTTTAGAGAAATGTAGTAATGGTTGACATAAATACAGAATCAACTTACTGATTCAGAAATAAAAAGGCTTCCACTGAGAAAAAAAAGCCTTTCCACATTCTGGATGAAGAGATTAGACAATGGTTTTACAAAGAGTTATAGATCTGGGAGGCAATCTGTTTATGAATCTTCAACTCTTTGAGCGGGTAAAGCATGAGTAATCCTGCTGAACCTTTTAACTTGCAGTTTTTGTACTCTCAGCAAGTAAGTGGCAAACGCTTGCAAGCCTGAAAAGGAGAAAAAAGTGCCCACCAATTCTTCTTAATGTAAAACAATGATTAGTATTGTCTATATAGACCTTTTCAGTCTCACACTGATGGTAAAAGATCCCTTTTAGCACACTGATATAGTTGATTCTCTCAACAAGAGGCCACAGATCCTGTACACTGAGTGGCTACTTGGCTGCTCCACAATCATAATCCAAGACCTTCAGAATAAAACAAAGAACGGGAAAGCCCACTACACAGTTGGGTGCAAGCAACTAACAGCTGATGTTTTCTTTCAACAAAAGAATAAAATGATACTTATGTAGACAGCAGAGCATTGCTCTGACATTAATACTATTACAATTATAGCTGCTCAGCTGTCATCCACAGGCAGATAAGACTGATCAGCTGGAAACAGGATGTCATTAGCCCAGATTGTTTTAGAACTAAAGAAAGTAGGAAGAACCTTCTTTAGGCATTGCACACCTATCCTTCCAAGTGAAGCAAGAGCCACTCGGATGGCAGAGAGGTGATACGAGAAATTAATTAGAACGTAGCCTATTTCATTGTACTGTATTATCATACAGTCCAAGGAGAGACTTGCATCAACGAACTGTCCAAAAAGCAGTAGATGTGAACACCTTCATAAATCAACTGAACCCCTACTATGGCTATGACCTCTGGAGGAACTCAGAGTCTAGCTGGAATGACGGGAACACCATGTTCTAATGATGACACCTCCAACCAACCACAAACCAAAGTTACCTTTTGTGTGATCTCTAGTTTGGAATAATGAGTCTTGAAGGTGCATTGCTGATATATATATATATATATATATATTGATATATATATATATATATATATATAGATATAGATATATATAGATATATATATTTTATTTTTTATTTTATATAGTGCAAACAAGACCCAAAGGTATCAGAGCGCTTTTCATGCGCACCAGTTGCATTACAGACGGACACATTCATTTTTGTGAGGCACGGGGAGAGTAAGTGATTTGCCTAGAATCAAAGGATGTTGAGCGTCCCTGCTGAGACTCGAACCCGGTTCCCCAGCTCCGAGGTCAGCCGCTCTAGCCATTAGGCCACATCCCATAATATTACACTATTCGGTTCACAGGATTTCAACCAGCTTCACCGTGTTGGAAGTTTAAGTGAAGAGTAAAAAGAGGTGAAGATCAAAGATGACACTGAAACTTCTGTTCCTTTTATCAACTGCAAAGAAGGGGAAAAAAATGAAATAAAAGTTCGAGGTCCAACACCAAACAATGTTTCTAATCACTTGTGGCAGTGGCAATTCCTCAGGAAGCCAGATAAACAAAGGGACAAGAGGAAGGAATGGAAAAAAGGAGAGTAAGTCTTAAGTCCTGGCAAATCACTAACAGGCCCAAGAGACTTAGATGATCCCCCTGAAATCCTGTAAAAAAAGGTAAATTCTCCCTTCCACTAGGTTGCATTGTTCTCCGATAACCAGAATAAGTTTGGCTTCTTTTGTGAGAAGAAGAGGAGAAGAAGGTATGCAAGATCTCTTAAATTTACTGAACTAACCTGTGCTGGACCAGTCTGGGCGAGCTCTATATTTAGTGAAGCAGAGAAAATCGTAAGAGCTTCTTAATAGATTATGTTCAAGTGCCTCCCAACTCCCCACAAAGATTCTGCTGACTGAGGGAAGGAATGGTGGCATATATCAACTAAGACTTAATGGCTACAGTTCACATCAAGCATTGAGTGAGAGAGAGAATATCATCAGGAGTAAACTAACATTTGATCATCCAATGGCTGCTCTAATAACTTCTTTTGGCCCTTGGGGGTTAACAATAAAGAGCCTAGGCCTGTATGCCTGCACATGAATGCGTAGCATATAAAATCAGGTTGAAAAAGCACACTTAAAAAAAAAAAAAACTGGAAAATATCTGCTGCCAAAATATTCACCATTCATAAACATCTTAATACAAAAACGTCACCAAGCCCTGACTGCACTGTCAAGCATGTGTTCTCAAATATAAGACAGTATTAGAATAGTAAATGAACCCAACCCTGCAACATTTGGATAATAGGCAGGATGTCAGCTTGGCTGGATTTATGTAATTGAGAACAAATATTTTAAATATTTTTGCTGTAAGAAATTTAAGTATGGTAGATATATTGACAACTGATTGTTTGAGCTTATATTTATTCAGTCACTATTTTCACAGCTAATCCACTGATGCCCATAAAGCTAAATGTCTTATTGAAAGTATAAAAAGTTGAAGACAGAGTCGAACATGAACACTGGTGATGGTCTTGTATGTGCTCTGCTGACTGTGAACTGTGCCTGAGGGCGCAGGAAAATCGTTCTGTAGTTGTTCGAGTTCGCTGGGGTCTGCTGATGGTTTCTTTAGTAGAGCGTTGACTTCTGCGTGTTTCCAGTCCTCAGGGAAGATGGGTGTGGCAATTGGGGTGTTGAATAAAGTGGTGAGCATGTGGCGGATTTGGGCTTCGCCTAGGTTGAAGATGTGGTGAGGGGGCAAGGGTCAGTTGTGGCCCCTGACTAGACATATTCATGATGGAGGCGGTGTCCTTTGGGGCAAGCTGGCTCCATTCTGTTACTTGGATGGATGTCTCTGGTGGTAGTGAGGTCTTTGTGTTGCTTGAAGAAGCGGTGGTCTTGGGCTGGGGTTTGAAGTTTTTGTAGATGTTGGTGATCTTGTCGTAGGAGAAGTTTGTAAGGTTGTTGCAGAGTTACTGTGAGGGAGTAATGTTGTTTGTTGCAGCTATGAGGTTGGAAAATTCTTTGACTATGTTGAAGAGTTGTTTGCTGTTCTTGGAGCTTGATTCGATGTGCGAAGCTAAGGCCTTTTTCTTCGATTCTCTCAACTGTCTGTGGTAGAGGCTGAGGGCTGTCTTAAAGGCGGTTTTGTCGGTCGTTCCCTTGCTGGTGCCCCACCTTCTTTCCAGTTGTTTACAGTGTCATTTAGCGGTTCTGAGGTCTTCTGTGTACCAGCTAGCCTGCTTGGTGGACCTTCTGTGGGTGTTGTTGCAGATGTGAGCGACGCTGTCAGAGCAGTTGGTGATCCAATTGTTGAAGTTTCTGATATTCAGATCTAGGTTGTTAGAAGAAATGGGATGAGACGTTACTCCAGCTGCGGTGGGGGGCGCTGGGCACTGGGGGAGGAGGTCCGTGTACTGATGATGGTGAAGTGAACGATAGAGTGGTCGGTCCAGGTGAGTTCCGTGGTATGGCTGTACCTGATGGGGCCCAGGAGGTGAAGATGGGGGTCTAGCATGTGGCCTGTGGTGCGCGTGGGGTCACAGACAAGTTGGGTGAGGCCGATAATGTTCATGCTGTCGAGGAGGTTGGTAGTGTTGATGTCATTGTGGTCGTCGAGATGGGAGTTGAAGTCACTGAGGAAAATGTAGGTGTTGAAGTCTATGGCGAGGAGAAGAGATGAAATTGGTGATGTAGTTGCAAAAGGCAGGAAGTGGTCCTGGAGGATGGTAGGCAAAGGTGCCCATGATGGAGGTTTTACTATCAGTTTGGAGTCGGATGTTGAGGTGTTCCATGGCTGGGGTGATGTCGTCATTTGTGGTGGTGCATTGGATGGATTTCCTGTGTATTATTGTGATCCCTCCACCAGGCTTTTTGATGCAGTTGTGGTGGGTGATCTTGTATCCTTTGGATATTGCGGTGGTGATGTCGGGTGCGGAAGTGGGGTTGAGCTAGGTCTCAGTGAAGAGGAGGACATCGAGTGTGAGGGTGGAGATGAGGTTCCAAATCTCGGTGTTGTGTTTGCATAGTGAGCGTGTTGAGAAGGGTGCATGCAAGTTGGTGTTTTTGTTCAGGTGTTGTCTGCGGTGTATTCCGGGTGGGGCTGGTTGGTGGGCTAGTGTGTGTGCTATGGCAGGTAAAGTGACAGTAGGTGCAGGTGAAAGGTCCTACCATGGAGCGTGGGGATGGTGGGTTGGCAGTGTTTGTTGCGTGCCCGGGGTCTAGGGTGTAAAGCTCAGTGATGGTGTATCTGCGGGGCGGCAGGGTCTGAGGTTGTGGCACTGGGCATGGCCCAGACGCTCCATGGTTGCACTGCGGCCTGCATTAAGTAGGTCCTGGGGTGGGAGGTGGTTCCGTTAGTGGAAAGAACAGTGAACCGGGAAAACCCGGGCAGCGGAGGTGTCACTTGGTCAAATGGCAGCAATCGGATCAGGCTGGTACAAGCAGGAACTGGAGCACACAGGCAAGGGGCAGACTAGGTGCACAAGTGCCTAAATATATGTTATTAACAAAAATTTATATACAGTTTGCTTTCCATTACAAAACAAACATCTTAAACAATTAGTCCTTCTATCACCTGATGAAGAACGTCAACTCTTCTGTAGATTAGCCATAAGCAACTATGTCAGTAGTAAGCCAGCACAGATGGACACGAAACAGACAAGGGACTAGAGAAACCAGTACTCAAGGGCATGTTGTTATGTCTGAGGCATGGCTGTACACACACAGAAACAAAGTAACACATATTTTACATCAGTCTATGTCCCGGAGCAGAGGGCAGTTGGGCCTAGATTAAAGCAATCTTATTGGTGCCCTAGGGCCTCTTTGATGATTGGGTGGGAAAAAGCAGACTCTTCTCCGGATTCATCTCTGGCATCTAGGTGTCTGTTAGTAACTAATAAGGTCCCAGAAGGAAAAGTCAGCACAGAAGGATGCAAAAATGATCACGTGGCAGAAAGTCTCTGCTTGGGTGATTGTAGTGGTGCTTTTCAGTGTGAAGTGAACTCTGCAATGGACTAGAGTGAGAGTTACTACCAGAGAATGTTGGTATAGCTGAGGCATGGTTGTGTCGACATAGAAGTGCAAATAACATTTTGGATCAGTCTATGCCTCCGAGGAGAAGGCAGTTCAGGGCTTAATGGAGGCAGAAGCCAAATTCTTATTGAAGTGTGAAGCTGGAACCTTTCTCACCCTTCAAGAGTATTCTCACAGACTCTTGAGGAGGTTGGTATCAAACGCTCTCAGAAGGCAACCTCCACGGAATTAAAGAAGTCGAGGTTATAGCCTACAGGGTCATAGAGTGACCAGTAAATGCCTGAGAGGCACCCTCCAGGAAAGTTGGGTAAGAATGCCTCATTGAACTCTTGGGGAAAAGTGGAAGGCCAAGAATGGAGAGCCTGAGGCCAAGTGGTATTTGTATTGGTTTTTGAAATGGTCAACCTGGTTGCTCTATGGCAGAACCTGGTGCAGAACCCAAAGTCCCAGTCCCCTGCTCAGCTCATGCTTTTTCTTCTTTTCAGTCGCTAGAGGTTTAAGGCGCATCATGATGTCAACTGAAGCATGCACCATTAAAGTGAACATATGGCTGTTCGGTAGGAGACACACTGATGAAAATTGTATTCGGTATAAAGACAACATGGAAGGCAAGGAAAGTATTCTAACTAAAGATCGGTGAAGGCAATGCATAGTACAGTGTCTTTAAGCCTTCTCTTTGGTTTTCTCAACACCTCTAAACAGGGCACACTTTAGCCCTGGGGTTAAGCCGCAAGGGTACATCAGAGCTACCTTGGAGATCATCAGTCATAGAGAGGTGCACCCACAGACCGCCAGAGCTCCCAAGGTATGCAACAAAAAGGTCTACTCCTCTTTTTATTACACGTTTTGAAGTCCTGGAACTTCCTGAGGAAGCATAGAAGAAAAAATGCCTGCTCATGCTGAAAATAAAAACATTTTTTTTTAAATCACAGAAAGTGAATTGGATGATCTGGCCCCAAACACTGCAATCAAAGGCAATGAAGGTCAGCTTCCAAGATTTGTGATCCAGTAGAATATGAAAACAGTGACCTGTGGCAAAAGGAAAAGCCCAGGAAATAGAGAAGGAAACCAGAGAGCTCAAGAGAAGTATAGTTGTGAAAAGGGCTATTTGGTGGAAAAACAACACGCAAAAAGAACCCGTTCAAGTTGCGCATTTTCGTGGACAATTACTCAAACTAGAGGGAAAAAAAATTAAGAGCGAGGTATCGGTTGTTTTAGGGAGAAGAGACCATGTATAGGAAGGACTGCTCATAATCCCACGTTTGTCTGTATTGTTTTCACTATTATACGTACAAAAAATTATTGCTCCCTCCTCTGCTAGTATAAACATCCAATTTGTCTCCAAAGGTGTCTGAACTTAGAAGTACGTTGTGAAGGGCACAGTGATGCTTATGTAAAGTGAGAGCCGACTGAGTAAGAAATACAGGGCACACGTCGTGGAAGGACAGTCCTAGGATCGCTAGTCTCTAATCCAGACCTGTCCATGGGAGTGATCCAGCAGCTGTTTAGATACTACCACTGGCCCTGGATAAATATAGCTGCTGCCTTTCCCATTCATTCTGCTAAGCAGGGGCTGTTAACGGGGGATGGAGGGTGACTAAATGGAAAAGGTGCAATCTTTGAGAAGAGTTGGGATCTATTACTATATATGTGATACATCAACCAGCACACAAATCCTCCAATGTAATGAGTGAACACAGCAGTCTACATTAAAATGAAGGGCGCCAGAGACATGGAAGTTGCTCTCCATATCCCGCGAGCGTAGCAGAAAAGCACTTCTAAATGCAAGATGGTTTGATTTGATTTATACATTTATAAAGCGCACGAATGCCCAGGGGCGTCTAGGCGCTACAGTCAGGTGGGCCAGGTAAGGTTGCCAATATAGTTGTACATAACATGTTAGTTGGTGAAGAACCAAGTTTTTAGCGCCTTCCTGAAGGATAGCAGCGTAGGGCTGTTCTTTACAGCGACCGGGAGTAGGTTTCATGTCTTGACTGTCCCTAACAGAAAGCTTCTTCCGCCCCAGCGTGCTTTCTTGAACCTAGGTGTTTGTAGAAGTTTGCTATGTGTGGATCTTAAACTTCTAGACAGCACATACCATTTCAAATGAGTCCTCAAGAATTGAGGCCCGGCACCGTGTAGTGCTTTGAAGGCTAGGCATTGGGATTTAAACTTAATCCTCTTGTCCACTGGGAGCCAATGAAGGGCTCTTAAACAGAGGGAGACAGGCTGGAACCTGGAGATATCCAATAATATTCTGGCTGCCGCGTTTTGAAAATGCTGCAATCTTTGTAGATGCTGAGATTGAATCCCGATGTACAGGGCATTGCCATAGTCCAACCTGGCCAAGGCTAATGCTGTAACCAGTGTTTTTAGAGAGTCAGACGGGATGAAAGGGCGAACTTTCCTGATAATTTTTAGGATGATCCAAATGGTTGAGGTGAGGGTATTGATCTGATTGTTGACTGTCAGCTTGTCGTCAAAAATTAATCCTAAATTTTTGACCTTATGCACTGGGGCTGGGAAGTCGCCCAGACTGGAGGGCCACCATCTAGGTGACCAAAAGGATGCATCAGCAAGACCTCCGTCTTTCCGCCGTTCAATTTTAGGCAATTGGACCGCATCCACAGGTTTACCTGCGTCATGCAGCTGTTGAAACGGTCGGCAGTATCATCAATGTTACTTGAGACTGACACCACTAACTAGGTGTCGTCAGCGTATGAGACCACTGAGAAACCAAACTGCCTGATGATTGTGGCCAGTGGGGACACATATATATTAAAGAGTGTGGGGCTCAGGGACGAGCCCTGTGGCACACCACATGGAAGTTTAAAGGGCTCGGAGGAAAAGGCTCCGGATTCTACTGAGAAGGTCCTATTGGAAAGAAAAGATGTCAACAACATAAGTGCGGTGTCTCTGATCCCCAACTCAGATAGCCTGCTGCCTAATATTTCGTGGTTTACAGTGTTGAAGGCCGCAGATAGATCTAACAAAATCAGGGCGGCCTTGCCCCCCGTGTCCAGTATTGCTCTTAGTTCTTCTGCAGCCATGACTAAAGCTGTCTCAGTTCCATGCCCATCCCGGAACCCGTATTGTGAGGGATCTAGGAGGTCCCTGGAAGAAATAAATGCAGTGAGCTGTGCATTTAGTATTTTCTCCAGCACCTCAGCCAGAAAAGGTAGTCTGGAGATAGGTCGATAGCTGCTAGAATCAGCAGGGTCAGGATTCTTTTTTTTTTTAGGAGCGGAAGAATTGATGCTATTTTCCAAGCATCTGGGAAAATGCCTGACCGAATTATCTCATTGAATACTATACCTAATTGTTCACTAAAAATTTTGGGGATCAGGTGCAGTACTTTGGGAGGACAGGGGTCCTCAGGGGCCCCTGATTTAGATGTTTTTACCACCTGAATGATCTGTTCTAGTGTGGAGGGAGGGGAGGGGGGAGAGAAGAGAATTGGAAGGAATGGAATGTGCGAATGCTGTGGTGTTCTCAGGAATTATATCAACGCAATCCCTAAAGGATATATACACAGTCTCAACTTTATCCCTAAACGACTGCCCCAGTATGTTGCAGAATTCAACACTGCTTTCCATCCTAGGTGGTTCTGGTAATTTAGCTAATCTTTTAACAGTTGAAAAGAGCTCCTTGCTAGAGTTTCTTGCCTGTAGGATTTTTGATGAAAAGTATTTACTTTTTTCTTCTAGTGTCAGTTTCTTACAGCCTGCCAGAGATTGTGCATACTTTGTTTTTTCTATGGGGCCGTAGTTTGCTATCCACTGTCTTTCAACCCTTCTACAGATTTGTTTTTGTGCTCTTAGTTTGTCAGAGAACCATGGTTCTGATGGATTTTTCCGCCTGGAGAGGAAGGTCTTCACTGGAGCTAAAGGATCTACTGCGGTTTTAATCCAAGTGGAAAGCCTGTGGGCAGCAGTGTTAGCGTCGGTGGTGAAGTCTGGCTTTGTGCGAAGTAGGGACGCTTGTAGAGTGAGGGGGTTGATATTACCCCAGTCCCGACATTTGACTAAGACTGGGGGGTTTAAAGAGTGAACGCTGGCAGCAGCATCTGTATGTGTACTGCAGGGCGTCATGGTCAATCTTTAAGTTGATAAATTACTATCATTAATTTGGTTAATAGTAACACCTGTTTTGATGAGAAGAAACGTCAAACGGCAGCATTAGGTGATATATAAAATACAAGGTCTTGATGTTATTATAACTTCTCCCTATCGCTAAACTAAACTGTTGTAGCCGCCACACATTTGGGTACACGGACTCTTATCAATCATGTGATCACGTCTGAGCCCGTGCCAGTCCCAGCAACCACCCTCCGACTTCCGGACCTCAGCACTATTCGCCCCCACCCTGATGTCTGTTCTCCCCGGCTCTGCCTGTGTGCACGGTGCTTTACACCACCTGCTCCAGCGTTGTACTCTGACCTGGGAGGAGGCGCGCACACACTGCCAAGGGCCAGGGAAGGGCATGAAAAGTAAACACGGACGGGTGTAGTTAGGTAGGCAACCAGCAGCTTGAGCGCCGGACGTCCTCGCTTCTGCGGAAAAGCCTCTGTCGCTGGCTGTTACACGCCAGCCTTTTCTTCGTAGGGGCTGAATTGCGGGTACCGTCCCCACCGCCGCTCAGGTAGTAGCTGGGCTGGAAGCCGCGCCTTTCTGCACCTCCAGCAAAACTTTGGAAGCATTTAGCATCAGAGTCGCCTCACAGCTACCCAAAGGCAAGGGCATCTTGAGATGCCATGCAAAGCTGCCGGTATCTTTTTAAAGACCAAGAACACCAGCTATTTGGCTTACCTTACTGTAACACATCTGGAGTTAGAGGCTTACATCAGATGCCAGTAAGACCCGAGACGGAAGCGGCAGAAGAAGCGCACAAAACGCATGGCTCCCAGCTGCCAACCCTTACCCTTGCCCCCCCCTCAATAAGTACTCAGAACAGCATTTCCAGATGAGGGCATTAAACACCACAGCGCTGTACAGAAATAGTCATTGTCCTGCACAAAAGAGTAAGTCACAAAAATGCCTACCGTGACAACAAGGGGATTCAGGCCGAGTTTTTGGAACCAGGTTTTTTATGAAAGTCCCCAGAATTCTCTGTGCTTCGAAAAGTTAGAGAACACCCGGCGTTAGCGAAAAAAGGAGTAAAGTAAAAAACAACCACAAAACGTGTTTTCAGATCTAGCTCAACCACGTAAAAGAACAGCTGCTGGAGACGTTCGAGCGCGGAGGAAACGGGTTGTGGCCGAGACTGCGGCGCTCACATGAGGGGCACATATAGGGCAGGCCTGGCTTTACCGGTAGTGTTTGCGCATGCGCCACACCTGCTATACACACATCTCAGATGCACTCGGCTGCTCTGCCTTTTATCTTCTCTACCTTTCTTTGTCTTGTATAGCGCAGCCAGAACTCCTCTCCATACGAGTTTGAGATCACTGTTCAGTCGAGGCAGAGATTCATAATAGCGCGGTGCGGGAGCAGATCAAGGCATTGAGGTAACAGCAGGCCTGAAGTATGCAGGATAGACAGTTTAAAATACGTAAGTACACCAAAAACGTACTGTGGCCAGATTAAGTCGCAATGCGATAGGAACTGAAATAGTGCCAAAGTAGAATGATACGAGGCCAGAGCTCACCGTTCGAAGGGTTCAAAGCAGTGACAGCGGATAGTGAAACATAACGGTTACCAACACCATGCTAACAGTTAGTAAAAAGTGAAGCAGTAATCTATGTAACGTGCTAAATACATGCAGGTTGGAATTATAAAACCAACAATAAACCTAACTTGCAGTTGTTAAGGTGCTCACAAATGCTGTTTACATTCACAAATGTTGTTTATCGCATTGAGGTCTTAATGCCGGTCATGTCAGGGTTGCCATTTTCGGAGGGGAGCAAAAAGGGATTGCTTTCTATATAGAAAGCATGCATGAGATACAAATAGTGTTATTATTAAGTTTACTTTCGAAGGTAAAATAGTCCCTCGTGCATTTCAATGGAATCACTTCCTGAAAGGTGGAGTACACCAAATAGCCAATAGTATGCTGTTAGAGAATGATGTTCCTCTGGGTGGAGCAATAGCCCACTCTGTGTATATTTTAAAGAATATGTAACAACACGGCAGCAGGCAGTTGCGCTGTAAAGCCAGACTTAAGGGCTCAAAATAGAGTATGTTAGGAGGGACTTGTTACAGAACGTGTGAGAAAGATTAGAATGACAGCACCAGGAAGCAAAAAACAACAGGGTAACAGAGAGCGACAGTGCATGGCTTGCAACTCAGTAAGTAGAAGATAGACACTTCAACTTTACAGAAAGAGAGACAGGTACTCTATAATGAGTTAAAGGGTTATAGTTGGGAAGGATATTGCAATGAGACTATACATTCCTAGGAGTGAGGGAACAGAGAGAAGGGAGCAGGAAAAAGTACTTTTGTGGATGATAGCAACCCTGTCCTATATTTTACCCAGACGATCTTGTCTGATGATGAAGTAGTTGTAAGGGCTAGGTTTTAAGGTTTCTCGAGTCTTTCTTAGAGAGTCCAGGAGGGCAGACAAAGAGGAAATGTCACATCCCGGGTCCCTTGGTAAGAACAATGTAGTTTATTAGTAAGAATTATACAGGAAAGCAGCACAGGCCCATGAGCCAAGAACTAGACTGCCTATTGACCCTCCCTTCAAACTCCTACCGGCTCACTTCCTTCCACTTTCCAAGCTGTCCTCCCTCATTCCATCCTTGACGTTCTACTGCGCCATTCCAGATTAACATCTACATGACACATACCACAGAAGGGTTTGTCTGGTTATGTTTGAGAGACATGATTGACAAGGGGAAGATTTGGTGGTAAGTTCAGATGTTTACTTAGATTACAAGTCACTTATTAAGCAGGCATTGGGATCAGATAATGATTTGCATACGGCTTGCCTCTGTTTATAGTGGCACAGTGGGGCTGAAATTCGGCCCTAAGCAATCACCTGCAGCTGAGATTAATGTAAGGATTTCTTCATAAGTAAAACACCTGAAAATTATAGTAGTGGAGAGTCACATGACCACTGTCCCTCTGGACATGAATGGGTAAAACTACATCAAACCCACATTATCAGTTATGATGGCCGCTATTAATCCCAACACAATAACATTTAGTTATAGCTGCTCCTAAATTACCAACCTGCGCTAATTTCTCCAAGCCAGATCTCAAACCAAATGGAAGCACAAAGTCAGCACCCTAAAAAAACAGCTCTCGCTTTACAGACAGCAGCTTGTGGCTTACATTCCAATATGTCCTCGACAAACATTTCTCAGTCAGCCAACAACTGCATCTTAACCCTTCCCCACCTCTAGCATTATCACCAGCTTCTGATACACCTTACTGCACCATAATCATTATCCACAAATACCACCAAATAACTGTCACCATCCCTAGTCACTTCTTCTGCTTCACTGATCTTCTAGACAAAAATCTTCTTGGGCATTCGTCATAAGGAATGTATTGAAGGATGAAATGAAATAAAAAGTAATTTAGTAGTTAGTCTACAAATATGAGACACTGGAACACTCCCAAGAACTCCCTATATAAACATTCACTATTGCTTATGATCCTTGCACAAACAAAACTGTTTTCCCTGAATGTGTGGTTTAAACTTTTCTGTGGCCCACGCACAGACCATGTTTTCTATCTTAATAACAGAACAGAGCTGCTAAACTGACCATAATGTAATGCAATTCAGTGGCGGCTCCTCCACTGGGGCGTGGCCCCACTGCTTTCTCGCAGTGCGAGAAGCAGAAACATGAAATGGTAAAACTACCATTTCATGTTTCTGCTTCTCGCAAGGGGAGAAAGCAGAAGTGCCTGGAGTGCCTGGTTGTGGGCGGGCAGGTGGGCGTTCCTGCTCAAGTGCAGGGGAGGCGTGCTAGCCCACTGTCTTGGGTGCTGACTGTTTGTTCGGCCCCAGGGCCGACCAAACCAGTCATGCGCAGTTGCTCACTCTCTCTTTTTCTCTATGTAGGCTGCATGCCTACATAGAGAAAATGGCTCCCTGGCCTACAGGCGCCCGGCTGGGCGCCCTCCGCTGCACCGCACCAATCACAACGCTGCCATTGCAGCATTGTGATTGGCTTAGGGGAGCGGGAGGGAGGCTGCCTAGGTTAAACGCAGGCCCGGCCGGGAGCAGCAGGAGCTGAGGCGGTGGCGCGTGACCCGGAGGAAGCAGTGGGAGGAAGGTAAGTTTTAAATTTTATTTTGATTACTGTCCCGCTCCCCCCACACCCGCGCAAAACCCCCCCGCACCCGCCCGTCCATCCGGCCGCGACTGCAAACGTACTGCACCAAGCACTGAATATAAATGTGGCCCCAGGACCTACCCCAAGGGCCCAATTTGTTTCCGAAATACATTGGCTTTTAAATGGAAATCATTTGCAAACAGTCCAGCCCTCTCCAATTCGCATTTGGAAATTAATTGAATTTCACACATTTTGTGTAATGTTGTCACGCATGCAACAAAGCGTGCAGTGCACCCAGAAGCTGTCCGACAGAGCTTCAACAGTTACGGATATTAACGCGAGGGTGTTGTTAGAGGAGCCGGGGTAAAGGTTGCTTTTAGCAGAAATGAGCCAAGTTTTTAATTTGTACTCGATAATTTCCTATTGCACACTTCCTCTGATTAGCTATCGTACCATACCAACAGTTTGGAGGGGGTGTAAATTACCTGCTGTGTGTGTTTTTACCACCCATTCATGGATGAAAATGAATTACAATCCGAGCCTCAATTAAAGCTCGGAGAAAGGCGACAAAAGTTTCTTGCAGGCCCCGGCTTCTAACAAAGCGCGCAAGCCGTCTGATGTGCTTGGAATTGCAATTCACACTCGCGAGCATCCTGCCCCGGAACCCGGAGCCCTGGTCTATGGAAGCCCGTTGGAGCTGAGGCTTACCTTTATGGCAGCAGATACATAGAAATGCCATTATGTACCAGACTGTCAAACAATAGGCTTTGCTGTTTAACTAGCGGAAGAGCGCGCAACTGGTCAGCTCCGCCAGGACGAGTACAGGATTTAGAATCTGCTCCTTCGGTGAATATATATCCTCATCTGTGCAGCAGGAGCCTTAACTCGATGACGTATTTTATGGTAATCTGTAGCTCAGAAATTGTACACAGACTTGTGCAGCCAACGCGTAACACAATAAGCTCTACTACTGGTCGTGAAAGTGGCCTTGCACTATCATCGGCAAGACAAACGCGAACCCTAAAAGAACTCGTTCACCAGTGCAAATCGGTGTAAATGGCAGCATTGCTCAACTTTCGGGCCCACAATATATTTGCGTTAGAGTGTTGATGCAAGGAAGGTGATAGATTTTCTGTGGCAGGGACAGGTAAGCTGGCTTGTCGCAGGAGCCAACGAGCTCCTATGTATTCTTCGTTTATGTAGGTTTTTATATAGCGCGATTTTGTCCCGGGGCCCTCGCATCACTGTACAGAATCTGCCCACTCGGAGACTGGGGATTAATAAACTCGGGGCGCCAGAGGCCGTTTAGGCTGTCCCTGTGTGTGGCACTAGGCTTCTGGTGGGTTCACAACTGCTGCGCCATCTTAGTGCCCTCTGTTGAGGCCAGCTAGCCTCTCAAACAAGGTATGCATCCCGCATGTTGACATACACCTGTGCAAGAGTGAAAAATGCTGCCAGACAGTCAGATCTTTTGATTCTGCAGCCCACAATTTGTCCATTATTTTGCGTCTCCCTTATTATTGGGTTAACTTTGATTAATTACAAAGTGAACCGGTTGGCCCATATATTGGTAACCCCTCCCCCCCAGAACTTGTTATTGCTGTTGCTTCGAGTGTGTCTGTAATATATATTTCTTTCCACGTCAGTGACGTTCTATACAATATTTTTGAAAATGTTTTCTTCATTTGGCACGGAGTTGTAAAATGATGTTGCAGAGATTCAAGTGTGCTCTATTATGTGGGAAAGATCCTGTTTAAGTGAAAATAAAATCCTGTTGTGCTTTTTCAAATGATTTGAGTGAAAATGGCAAGGCTACCCCCGTACGGGTCAAAAGCGGTCTATGCTGCAGAGGACACTGAGCCGCGGTGCAATGCCCTTCACATTGATACTTTCATCATTTCTTCGGTACTTGAAATTAAGGGAGGGCTGTTGGGCGCTTCAAAGGATCCCTTTTATTGTGAGAGGAAATGAGTATAAGTGCTGCTTGGAGAATTGTGTGGACTTTGTGCATGGTTGAAAGGGTTGGCAGTGCGTGCACCCGCCCTTTTTGTGCCGTAAATCACTGGGGCATGTGTCAATGTGTGCATGATTATATTCTTGTTTCAGGCACAAACCTAACCTTACACCCAATAGTATATTGGTTTCTTTTTACACGCCTAGGATGTCAGCAGAACAAGCGATAGACAGTTTTGCAAGTCACTGTCTTTGTTAGACCAGATTCACAATTGCTTTATTAACCTTCCTGCTTTCTCAAATTTGCTTGAAAACTCACCATTTGCCCACTCTTTTTTAAAAAATTTCTTGGGGGGGGGGGGGAGAAGAACTTCCCCCAAATCCCCCGTAGGTGGTTCGGGCGCGCTCGCTACGCTCGCCCGCTACAGTGCTGTACGACAATTGTTTTACGCCTCACCACTTTCAAATGTCACCAGCCGCCACTGGACAATATCTAACTTCAACTCTTTACCATTGTCAATTTTAATTGTAAACACTTCTTCAACACTAAGACTACTGTGATGCAGAATCATACAGCAACATCACACAACACTCCAAGGCATCTTTATTAGCCTAATGCTATTAAAGTCTAACACATTATCCCCTCAAACCAACTCTGACTCTGTTCTTCACGCAACTTTCCATCACCATTCTCAAACTTTTCTTGCCAACACAATTTCCATAAATTTGTAAAACCTGAAAGAAACTTCTTTATTAGCACAATAACTACTATGACTTTACCCAATCCAGTACGAGTTTTCATTCCCCTCCTTCAACATCATAAGTCTCAAATACTCCGTTTTGTCAAACTAAGCATTTGTCCTTCCTAAATGTTCCCTCTTTTTCTCCCAAAATGGTTAATAAAGCTTTGTATAATTCGTCAAGCTAAGCTACGGTTTTCCACAACAACGTACACGGCCCTCCACAGCTCACAACAAATGAGACATTAAAAACTCAAAGCATGTTAACCCAAAATGCATCAGACAAAATAGGAAACCACCGTCCATCATCAAAAATGCCTTAAGATGCCGAGAATGACAGAGGAAAACACCCTGATGATACACTGAATGCAAATTCACTTAGAAAAACAGACATCCAATCTGATCTGGACCCCAAATTATCACTATTGATAATGGGGTGGCTATCTATGCTGCACTGCTGAGACTCTAAAGCCCTCATTACGAGCTGCCAGGAGCCACCTTCCTGGGAGAGATACCGCTCCGAACATTTCTGAGTCCGAGAAGTTATTCCCGATTTCAGGAACTAAAACGTGTAATGACCGATTGAGGAGTGGCTTCACCAGCCTGAATCGGAGATGCATCTAAGTCGGATATCAGTAGTGATGGCACAAGTTCAAACAGAAGCAGACGCTCCACTCTCTTCTCTTCAGCAATCTCTACTGCTTAACTCCACGTCGTACACTGCATCGGCTTGATACCATTAATGCACATTTTGTGTTTTTAAAGTATACTGAAAAGTTCATCCCTTAAGTTAAACAGTACATTCCAAAAATGATGTCTAACTATAACAGTTCAATCCTTCATCATGATCATGTTTAGATCCTTCTCATTTCCCCCACCATTTAAGAAGGCACCCTATCTCCACCATGCTCAATTGTAAAGGTTATTTATAAAGCGCACTGTGACCAAAAATTATATCCTGGCGCTATAACCACTATGTAAGAAAACAGCTGCTGAGGAAACTTAAGAGCGGGTCGCTAGTGAGGGAATAGCCAGGTTTTCAGTGATTTCCTGAATTTTAGTAGGTCAGAATGAGATCGTAGGGGAGCTGGTAATTTATAACATATCCGAGCTGCATTGACGGTAAAGGTACGTCCTCCTTGTCTGACTTTTTGAAATCGGTGTTCTTGGACATAAGTTGCCTGTGGTTGATTGGAGGTTTCTGCCAGGAGTATATTTTTTTAGTTTGTTTTGTAGGGGTTTTGGTCCTTTATTGTGTAGTGCCTTATGGACAATACAGAGAGATTTAAAGATAATTCTCTGCTTGATAGGCAGCCAGTGGAGCTCCTTCAAGGCCTCTGTGGCAGATGAATATCGAGATCTGTTCATTGTTAACTTAGCTGTGATTATCTGGATGCGCTCTAGCTTTTTTAACAAGTAGCTAGGGGCTCCTAGCAACAGGGCGTTGCAATGGTCCAGCCTACTTAGTATTACACCTCTGGAAATCAGTGATCTAGCTGTTAGATCAAGCAGAGGATATAGCTTCCTAAGGGCCCGGATCAGTGCAAAACAGGTCCTGGTAAGTCCGTTCACTTGATTTTCCATAGACAGACCTTGGTCAATGATCACACCTAAATTTCGCACCGCCGCTGGGTTGCCCAGTGGCATTTCCGTGGGTAACGGCCAGAAGTTAGGCGATAGAGATACCGGAATTTTATTGGAAGAGCAACAGAGGAGTTCAGTTTTGTTTCCATTCATCTTGAGTGAATTTGCATTCATCCAGTCAAAGATGTCAAGAGTGCATGCTTGAAAGTTACCTATGGTATCCTCAACAACTTCATATATCATGTTTTTACCCAACTCTCGCTCTTTTACAATTAAACCCCCCCCCTCCGAGTACATGGTTTTAGCACCAACTGAAACTCACTTAGGTGCTTCTAATTCTGATTATCCGTTTTCTGACTACATACACATTTCCAATCGCATTTTTATCACCATTCTCTAACCGGCCAGCAACACTGCCCATGGTATTTATTCTAACACCACCATATGACCACAAACTAACATCATTCGGAACAAGAGTTTGATCTTTCCAAATCTTCCAAAAAGTAGGCACGAATAACATTGTGACCAGCAAGAATCTTTAGCATTAGCCCATTAATAATCACCTGAATGCAAATGTAATATCGTTACACTCTTCGTCAAAGCCATCAGCACCATGTAAAAACAAACCCAAAGCATTTCACTCCTCATAAATCCCCTTCTCATCTGTCACCACATTTACACAATGTTTTCTGCTACTCTTGCAGACTTGTGCAATATGTCCTACATGTCCACATCACTAACAATCAGCCTTTAAAACAGGACGATTTGGGGCATTGGCAAAATGAAACATGTTCCCACCCAAAACATAGCACATCGTCTTTTAGATATCGCTTTTCTCACTGTCCTTTACCACTCAAACCCTTCCCACTACCTTTACTCTGCACCAACATCCCAAAAGATCACAACCTTTTAGTTATCAAACAGACTCTTTCGCTTTGAATTGTACAGTACTTTTTAGGTCTTGCAAAATGGCATTTTTATGCCAATAACTGCTACACTTTCTTGCTACAACATCATACAAGTTGATCACTAACGGAGTAGTAAAATGTTTACATTTGTATGGCACTGCTAACACAAAAAGTGCTTCCTCATACGCATCCACTTTCTCTAAATGTTTAACATCTTCCCGATAGTAAACCAAAGAAATGCCACTAAAACCAACTGCAATTGTAGGTAAGTACCTGAGCGCCTCTGGACCTTCAACTCCCAACTGATACATTGATTTTTAATAATATGCTTCATCATGAACCTCAAAACAAATCTAAAATGAAAATACATAATCATCAAATGATATGACTTTATAAAGTTGTAAGTAGAAATAGCACCAAACAGCACAAAGTTCTAATTATGGTCAATGGTCGCGATAGATCGGGACGTAGGCACAATTTGAGGCGGACCACGATGAAGCTTGGGTCGGATACACCAAATAGGATAATCTTTTCAGTGCCAATCAACCACAGGAGTATACCTCTAAAGCCCCCAGGACCTCAGAGGAGGGACTTACAGATTGACAGGATAAAGACAGTAGCAAATAGCAGGCTCAGTCCAGATACAGTTGTCACTGGTCAGTAAAGTCCAAGAAAACACCTCTTGCAGCTTGTTGTCTGCCTGAAGCCACACAGGAGGGCAGCCAACTGACCCTTGGAGACCACTTCTTTTCCATGGATACAGTAGGGAGGAGGTGAAGTCCTTCAGGGCTCCTCTCCGCGGGTCCAGAAAGTGTTCTGAAGTGGGTGCCTGGAGATGCCACATTTATGAGTGGCATGAGCTAGTGGGCGGGGAGACTCTTGGCACCTCCCTAATCGATGAGGTAAAAGTGCCTGGGGCCAACTCTATCCACTTTTTGAGTAGCTTCGGTTTGCCATACTGCAAACAGGTAAAAAATGCAACATTTCAGGGCATTTTCAAGAAGATGAAAGTCTTCGGCCACACTAAACGTGGGCTCTGAGGGCGGGGTGTGTGGGTGTGTGTGTATGGGGAGTGTACTGTGGTAATACTACTGTCCTCCCACATCTAACACTAAAATACAGTTTGGAGCTGGCACCGTACCCACAACAAACCCTGATATAGAAGTCTGGCTAGGAAAAAAGCAGGATCCTTCAGCAACCAGACAAAAGATGCACAAGGACTGTCTTGGCATCCTGTTCTCTCCCTTACAAGTGTTATATGTAAACCCAGGAGGCCTGTTCAAGCAGGAGCTGACACTCTAGAAGAACTTGATACTGTAGTGTCAAAAGAATGCCCACAGCCTTACCCTGTATATTCTGTGGAGTTCAGAAGTGTCATCACTGCCCACCCATGTCAGCCTATTATTTGCTCCTGGGAGGCATTTCACACCTATTCAAGGTGATATCTATCTGGCTGGGGGAAGCTGGAGGGCCAATGCAAATTAATTTCAAGCAGGGAAAAGGTAACTTTCTAAAGATTACGTTTCCTGAAATATTTATTAAAAAGGAGACTTCACAATTGCATTGGATTGTTAATAGCTATTAAAACAGTTGTTTAATTATTTTTCTAACTGACTCCATGCCTGAGATACAGTGTTAGTTTTTTAGTATGCACTTTGGTTTTCTACATAGGACAGCTAGGCCTGCCACAGTGAAAATAGCATTTGGGCCTTGTCACTCAAGGTCAGGGGTCTGCAACGTTTTCTGTAATAAGAGCTACTTATCTTGAATGAAAGTCATCCTGAGCTACTAATATTATTAGTGTTATAATATTCAGCACATCAGGCAAGATAACATAAGTGGCCACCCCAAGCAAGATTGTCAGCAGTGATCACCTTAGTGCATCAAGCAAGGTTCCCAGCAGTAATGTAAAAAATGTTTTTTAATTGAGAAGGCCTCTATGTGGATAATGCATAACACCACTAGCTGCAAAGCCCCGATCACCAAGGTAAAGTTATGAGTAATAAATCTCCCCAATGTCACATGATTTACCATTCTAATTTCAGATTTAAGCTTATTTAGGAAAGGTAACATTTTTTCTCCAAATGTCATCTTATGAGTTCAGAAAATACGCACATTTCCAAGCCAAATACATGCTTTTCAATTTTGGTATACATATATTATTTCAACCAAGTAAAAGTTTCAAATTTATTAGGCACACAGTTGCTCATGAGCTACTGGTTGGTGAAGCCTGCTGTAGGTGCATGGTAATAATTTCTATATGTCCCACTTTTAAATACCATGCACCATACCCTGTGGGCTGAAAGAACTACAAGGGGTGACTTATTATCATTTAAATGGGAGGTTTTAACCTGCCAAAAGGGGTCTACTTTGACAGGTCACTGTGCATGGTTTGCACTGTTACATTCAGTCTACAATGGTAGGTCTGAAGTCATGTTTGCACTGCCATTATAGTGAATGGCACAATAGGTGCCGCAATCCAATAGTGGCATTTAACTTCTAGACCCTAGGTACATTTTGTACCACATACTAGGAATTTAAAAGTAAGTGAATACTAATTAGGTGTATGCCAATTCAACCACGTTAAAACTGAGAGTACAGACACTATACTATTGGTTAGCAGGGTCAAAGTGCACCCAGTTCTAAAGACAACAAAAATATAGGGTCCTGCAAAAGGGGTGACCAACGAGAAAGGGCAGATTTCCCATATAGCCATGGTGACCAGCCAATGCATTTGCCCTTTCTTCAACATCACACCCAATCACATCTTGAACAACAAACAGTGCAGAACAGGATCTGGTGTGAATATCAAATAGCTGAACATTCCACAGTCTTTCCCTGGATAAATACAATAACTGACTGGATTTCTTACTGCCCACAGCCATATGGTTAGCAATAAATGAATATCAGACAAAAGTCCTTTTTAATAACTACCACTGCACCACTGATTGCATTACCACAGTTACAAGAACAGACTGTCAAGCCTTTCTCTTAATCTTTGGCTCCATGTGGCTTTTCCCTCCAACATTTCATGTATGCAGAGAGCAGCAAATGAAGTTTCACGATAGTTGATTGGATTTAAATAAAACTTTAGCACCATAGTTTCGGTCTTATTCTTAAGAGAACTGAAGCCCAACTCAATATGAATGAATTGCATCTAACATGGAGTTTGGTGTGATTTAAAAAACATATTTTCAGACCTTAATCTCAAGTTACTCATAATTTAGTATGGTTTCAAAACTTGTTGAAACACTTCCATAAATAGCAAGAGAAATCACTTACAAATGAATGTTCTTATTTAAAAAGGTATCAGTGAGAGGCCAACAAACGGTCTACTAAACCTGTGCAAGCCAATCGTGGCCTATTAACAGGCTAATCACAAAGGCAACTTACAATTATAAGTAACTTTACTACTTTTGGTAATTTATCATTTGCGAATGTAAAGTTACTCAAAAGTGTAGACTTACATGTTTACACCCCTGAAAATGGGGTGGAATTCACAAGTGCAAGATATTACTGCCAAAAACAGCAGTAGCAAGTTCAGCATCACACAATGCCAACCACTTACACTACAACTTCCTTCCACAGAAAGTAATGGAGGCAGGGAATTAGTTTAGAACCCCATAAGAAGTAATGCTAATTTAAATAATTTATTTAAACTTTTTCATGATAAAAGAGATATATATATATATATATATATATAATATATTTTTTATATACCTTCAAAAAAAGTTTAAATGTAATTCGATACATAACTTTTTGTAATTTATAATAAATATATACATTTCAAATTAAAAAAGACATCTTTAAAAACTAAGATAATTTAATATATTTAAATTAATAAAATATTTAATTCAAAATTAAATAGTGCTGTAGCAGCTATAATTTTTTTCTATAATTAAAATAAATATGTAACATAAGCAAAAAATGTTTAATCATATTTATTTTTAAGTTTAAAGAACAAAAACCTTTTTATATTGCTATACTTTACCATAAGGAGATCTCCAACCCGGTTGTGAAGATCTCCCTCTGGCAAAGTATAGGAAAAAGTAAAAAAGTTTATTAAACTCAAAAAAGATTAGTACAGATTTTTATGGTAAATAATAATGTAAATACATTTTACATATATTTTAAGTGCAGAGCAATTAACTTAATTTTAATTTAAAATGTAGTTATTTTGAATGTTAAATTAAAACATTTTTTCTGACGTTTATATAAAATATTATTCTATCTACAGTAAAAAAATACATTGGTTTAGCGTGTATTAAAAAGTAATAAAAGTGATGTATCAAATTAAAAGCAATTTATTTATATTTTAATAAAAATAATGTAATACTGTTTTATTAAAAGGGTAATAAAATATTTTAAAATAAAATAATTTTCATTTTTAAATCATTTTTTAACATTAAGCTTAATGTATATTTTAACCAGTTTAAATAATTTAATTTATAATTATTTCCTATGGGGTTTTATGTTAAGTCCCGACCTCCTTTATTTTCTGTGGAATGGTGTAGCAGTACCAGAGGTTGGTCATGTGTAGGGCTGGATGTACTCCAGTTCTGAGCTTGAGTAGATTTTACAACCGTTTCGGGTCCTTTTTGGTTCTAGTAACTTTAGAAGTGCAGTCTGTGAATCACAATGTGTTTACTCTTTTGTGGGTTGAGTAAATGTCCCTCCTTAATCCATTTTCCAACTTTCCCTAAACCCCTCTTTACTCCACACTGAAAGCCCCCCATTTGGTAAGAATGCCCCCTTTTACTGATCCCTCAGACAAATTCTTCTATGTAATAAGCTTAGAAGTGTGATGATCTCTGCACAGAAAAGATAGCAGTGGTAACGGTGGGTATTTACACTCATAGGTCTGCGAATTGCATTCTGAAGTATTTAAGTAGTACTACAAAACACAGTCTGTGAATAGGGCCCAAACGGTTTATATGCATTTCCTGACACCTATTCCTTGGCAAATGCTTTCTGAATTGGATTCTTAAGACTGAATTACATCAAGAATTTAATTTTTAGTACTTACTTAAATCTTCATACCTTACCAAGTAAAGTAACCTGATCCTTATTAATATTTGTATAACATTTCTTTATTGAGTAGCCGGAGGGAGGCCTAATGATCCCATACCAAAGTACAAACTATTTTTATCATAAAGCATGATAGTGCTTTAGAAGGATGATAACCGGTAGTATACAAATACCCCTAAACCCCCACCACTACAGCATATCGTAAATGCTATTACTACTGTTATTTAAGTTTCTAACATTCCCATGGAAAGTGTGCAATGCTGCTTCACGGTTTCTCACATCACCACCTTAACAAGGACTGATTCAGTCCTGCTGAGCTTTAATGAGAGGGAAGCCATTGTCATCTCTGAAGAAATAATTGAACTTTTTTTTTTTTTATTTGGCCTCTCTTATCCTTTATCATGACGTAAGAGTACATTTCCCCAGTTCTCATTCACAAACTCTACTGATAACCTACGATCCCACCAATCTCTCAGGACTGTGTCATGATACAAATCCTTTGTAGTCCTACATTTAAGCATGTATTGGAGAATAGCAGATTGGCCTAACTGGATCAGTGACGACCCTTAGATGCTGCGCCAATTGGTGAGATCTCCAGGGCTGGGAAAGACGCAAGTTAAATTCCAACCTCAGATCTATGAAACATTTAAGAAAACCTGCAGGTCATTGATCTTCAGGATGCCGCTGTCTCTCAAAATTTCCTATGACATGGCAGAGCCGCAAATGGAAATCTTTCCATTATCAAATATCGGTGCTCCAACATCAAGCCTGCCTTGTGTGCAGTCATTTGTGAGATCTATGACAAGCACGTGCTAAGGAACGGATAATTCGATTAGATTTTACACTGATCCATGCTTCCCTCCTGTATAATGAAGCCAGGTTATTTTCGGAGTGCAGTATGGTGTTTAGGTCTTGCCTGTAATAGCGCAAGCGCTCTTGCCTGCTAGAGGTATTGCTTACTATAAGATGCATAGAGACCACCCATTGCTTAACATTTGTGTGATACAATGTCACTCTCTTAATTGGGCAGCGCATGCCAGCTTCACTTACTATTCTTTCATCAGGAGCATAGACTAAGTACTATTTGCTGCATTTTGATTAGTGTCCTTCCACTGCTCGTGCTGGGATTGTGGCACTTTTTTTATTTCTTCTTCCCAGTCGTCCTTGTAGCTTCTTCCCATCCCATCCTCTATTGTACTTGTTTCTTCTTCCCCTAGCGAGTCCCTGTTATCCGTGTTGCTGCTTTGCCCTCCCAACTCCCCCTGGAGGTTGGCCTCTTACCCTCCCACTACTCCCACTCCTACTTCCTCTTGTCTGTGTTGCTTCTTCCCTCCCACCCCCACCATCCTGTTGTCTGTGTTGCCTCTTCTCACACAGTCCCAACCTTCCTGCTGTCTGTGTTGCCTGCCCACAACAACCTCAAAACAAGCATTGGCAAAGCCAATAGGTCTCGCCTTTGGGATCTTATAATTTTTTAGCAATGTAACAGTTGTTGTTTTTGCACCAAGGATTTTGTTTTGGATAATTAAATTTTTTTTTGCTTTTATTGTATATGGAAATAAGTTTTCTAGCAGTTTGGCTTATCCCCGAGTTAATGTGTAAAGCGTTTGCACAATACGTACATAGCAACACCATACCAGGCACACCATAAAAGGAACTCGATACAAGGTTATATGAAGAATAGCCTTTGTATTTTTATAAAACATATTAGAATAGTAATTGTACACTATACACTGTGCCAACTGGCACTAGCTAATATTTTTAGGGTGCGGGACTTAGTTACTTATGTATATATAGAGTTAGTGCGAGTTATTGAGTTAGTAGGAGAGTGAGTGAGATAGAGATTGAGATAGTTAGTGAGAGACTTAGTTAGTGATAGAGTATGAGATTTATGTAGTTAGTATGTGAGAGTGATTTCGAGAGAGTTATTTAGTTTGTGAGTTTGATAGATGAAGATAGAATTTGTGATGTATTTATTGAGTGAGCAAGTTAGTGAGAGAGTTAGTGAGCTAGTGAGAGTCAGAAATAGTTATGGCAAAGCATTGCGTCGAAAACAAATCGGCAATTAAACATATATTTGTTTTGTAATGATTAACAGATGCAAGCTTTTATAAATTCTTTTGTTTTATTTACAGTATTTTACAATTATTAACGTCCTGCCGGAGGGACAAATAATATTTTGCACTTGAAGCTATGTGTGCAGTGTAGACTAACTTATGATACACGTGATAAACAGTCAAGATTTGAAGGAAGAGAGGTGTGTGTATCGTAAGGGACTGATTTAAAGCGCACCAAACACCAGTAGCAGACGACCAGTGTGGTCCGTGCTTCACCTTCTGCGTATGTAGTGACATTTGCCAAATGCCATAGCTAGGGCCCAATATAAAGTTGGTCCGTGTCCGAAGTGTCCTGTTGTAATTGTTAGCTAACAAAGTCAGGATGCAAGAACAGTGTTACTAATGTATTTTTTTGCTAATACCCTTTTGTCACCAGCAGTGTGCATTTAGTGTACGGTTTTTTGTTTTCTGTGCAAAAAGGCTTATAAATGCACCTCAAATTGCAAAGAAAATAACCCATACGGAAAAAATAGACACACTGAAAGTAAGGGAGTGTCGGCAAATACACTAATTATAAAGTTTTTGGCCTTAAAACACTTTTTTCAAAAGTACCCCAAAAAGTTGCCTGTAATTGTGTGTTTAACTTTGCTGCGTGGTAAAAGAGTCACCGCGTGCAAGTACACCTCTCCTGACAAAGTACATCATATACACTTCTATAATGCTCTCCTTTAACTACATACTATATCTCAAGCTGAACTAAAACTTAATGTAAAGAAGGTTAAAAAAATGGCAAGCAGAGAAGTTAAGGAGAATGTAGCATTTTGTCAAGCTGTGAAGTGTAATCCTTTAGCAATGCATCGACACCTTGTTTGAAAAAGACTCCCAAGTGTAGCCGCCATCCAGTCTGGACTGGTGTGAAATGTCCGAACAGTTACTACCTGTGGTTAAATGGGAGTCTGCCGAAGCTGAATAAAGACAATGGTTTCCTCCTCGTAAAGATCAGTATCAGCGTTAGGAGAGGCAAATGTGGCGTCACTGCAGTTGCACATATGGGTGAAGTTTTAAAAGCAATATAGGATGTTTGTAGCAGTCAAAAGCGGAGACCGAAACAGAGATGTTCAATAATGAAGTCAAAACAAAAACAGTTATTTGTACAACAAAAAGAGAAGCAGGGTTATCTGGCGTTTAGTAAATGCTTAATCTAATAATAACCGGGACAGAGGGAAATGCGAAAATGAGCTTCAATTAGATAAAGTATATTACTTGTGGACGAGGCTGGCTTTGGGGAAATAGCACGTGAGTTCAAAGTGCAAAAGGCCCGCGCTATATTTATTTTTTAATAACAAGCCGGAAATGTTTGTTTAAGAACGAAAAAGTTTCTAAATCGTGTACGAGGCTGGCTTTGGTGAGAGAGCACGTAAGTTGAAAATGCAAAAGGGCCGCGCTCTATTTATTTCACAATTATGACTAAAAAGTGTATCAATTACGGACGACGCTGGCTTGAAAAAGTGTATTAATCGTGTACGCGGCTGGTTTTGGTGAGAGAGCACGTCAGTTGAAAATGCCAAAGGGCCGCGCTCACACTCCACACGCGTGCTTGTAAAAGTAAAACAAAATCACACTGCTGGAACTGCAATGATGTGTTTGCTGGGGCCGCGCTCTATTTATTTAACAATTATGCGCCGTAGATGTTTGTTTAATGACTAAAAAGTGTATCAATTGTGGACGACGCTGGCTTGAAAAAGTGTATAAACCGTGTACGAGCCTGGCTTTGGTGAGAGAGCACGTAATTTGAAAATGCAAAAGGGCCGCGCTCTATTTATTTCACAATTATGCACCGGAGATGTTTGTTTAATGCCTAAAAGTATATCAATTGTGGACAAGGCTGGCTTTGAGAGAGAGCACGTGAGTTCAAAATGCTAAAGGGCCGCGCTCTATTTATTTAATAATAACGCTCCCGAAATGTTTGTTTAATAACGCAAAAGTGTACAAATTGTGTACGAGACTGGCTTTGGTGAGAGAGCATGTCAGTTGAAAATGCCAAAGGGCCGCGCTCACACGCCACACGCGTGCTTGTAAAAGTAAAACAAAATCACACTGCAATGATGTGTTTGCTGGGGCCGCGCTCTATATATTTAACAATTATGCGCCGTAGATGTTTGTTTAATCAATTGTGGACGACGCTGGCTTTGAGAGAGAGCACGTGAGTTCAAAATGCTAAAGGGCCGCTACTAATAACGCGACGCAGGTGTGTGTTTAATAATGAAAAAGTGTACAAATCGCAAAACAAGGAGGCACGTCTGGCGAGTGGTGTGCGATGTGCGCGCGCTGTAAGGGTGCCCGCGAGCGATACGCTTAATGAGCCATGACAAGAGAGGAAAGCCAGATGGCGCCTGTGCGCGTAACTGTGCGCGTAACCGCAAGCTTTAGGCCACAAGCAAAAGCGTGTGGTCAGCTTTTTGAAGCCCCCTTACTAAAAGTCTCGCCAGAGCAGCGCATGCGCTGCCTGAGGCGAGACCTAAAAAAGCGTTATGACATGGGCAGCGCTGGCCGCATCATACCACTTCTTTTTTTTAAAGCTTACCATTGTCTGTTCCTCAGGTCCAATTTCGTAGGACAACAAAGCACTGCAGCACTTGGTAATCCAATCCACTGGCTTTAGAAGAGTATCCTAAATTACATCAACTGCTGCTATTTATATAAATTGAATGCCCAGCACACAGCAATATCAAATTAGTCCCTCCAAGTGTGCTGCCATTTTTTTATGATAGATCTCAGGGTTGTTTGTTTTAAGTTACTTTTGCTTCTTGTGGTAGGGACTGTGGTAGTGCTGCAACTCTGAGTTTTTTAACATATATATTAGGACTTTTAATTTTTAAGTGAATGTACTTTCATCAAGAGCTCAAGAAGTTTCCTAGTTGTTTGACAAGTTATGCATTCTCTTAAGCGCTAAAAAGTATTCTTCAAATGCCTTACTTTTTCTGCAGATTCAGAGAGTGTTTCAACGGGGTTGTGCGCACATTGTTGTTATAACGAGCAAACCCAACTAAAAAGCAAAGGAGGACTGTGCGGGTTTAGGTTTAACAAAGTAGTGCAGAATAAGGGGGAATGGAATACAGAGCCAGCAGCAACTATTTAGTGTAACAACAGCCTACACTGTTACTATAAATAATGCCAAAGAAATACATGGAAACTAAACACTGCCTGAGGTCTGCTAGGTGATTCTTCAATCCAGTGTTGCTTCGTCCCCTCCCACCCCCACTTCTTCCCTTCCATCCCCACGACCTCGCTGTCTGTGTGTGCTGAATTTTCTTTTCAACACCGACCCTCCAGTTATCCCCCCCACTACCCACCATAAGCTAAAAAAGCTCTATGATGCCTCCAGCGCTGGCCGCATCATTTAGCTTTTTTTTTTTTTAGCTACTCATTGTCCTTGCTGACCACTCACCATAATAAAAAAAAACAAAAACATCATGACGTGGCCAGCTCTGGTTGTGTCATAGCACTTAAAAAAATAATGCTTTTAGCCATGCTGCACAACAGCCACAGTGCTGTACAACATGACTAAAATGCATTGGCCAAGTCAATAGCTCCTGCATAGGCAAGACCAATTGGCTTTGCCAATGCTTGTTTCTATGTGCATCATAAAGGTATTTCGTACACGGGTGAATCATTTTATTCACTTGTGATAGTTGGTGCAAAATATAGTAGGACTCAATGTGAGGCAGACTCCCCGATTTAGTCAACTCATGAAGGTTTGTAATTTTTATTAGGACTCATCTACACAGCGCATGTGCTTTGCTGCAAGATGTATTGTTAACAATTCAGTGGGCTTACAACCCACCCACTGCATACCGTTAGTTGTTTTTGTTCTCACTGTCATTTCAAATCTTGATTGCTTAGCTCCCGTAGGCTTTCCTTCCTTTCTTGTGTTAGCTCTTCCTTGGAGCATAGACCAAGTACATGTGTTCTTCCTTGTCTTTTTACAACATACTACTTTTTTATTTTTATAAGCGTTTCAGTATTATTCTTGGCCGTGCAATGGGCTTTCCTACTTTTAACACAGCCATACGGAATCTTATTTATGTTGTTTTCACCCAATCTGCCACCTCTATTGACACTCTGGTTGCTTAAACCTACAATTGTACTACTCTAAGCTACTCCACTCTACTCTATGCCATTCTGTGCCATTCTACTTTACGCCACTCCACTGTACTTTACACCACTCCACTCTACACCAAGCCACGCCACGACACACTACTCCACTCCACGGCACTCTACTCCACGCCACTTTATACCATGCCACCCCACTCTATGTCACTCCACAGAATGCTACTCTAAGCCACTCCAATTCACTCTACTCTATGCCACTGCACTCCACACTACCTCACTCTACTCCATGCTACCTCACTCTACTCTATGCCACTCCACCCCACTCTATGCCACTCCACCCCACTCTATGCCACTCCACCCCACTCTATGCCACTCCACCCCACTCTATGCCACTCCACCCCACTCTATGCCACTCCACTCCAAACCACTCCACTCCAACAATCTAATCTATGCCACTCCGAGCTACTTTACACCACTCCACGCCACTCTTTCCTATGCCACTCCACTCTATGCTACTCTACCCAACACCACTCTACTCTACGCCACTCCACTCCAATCTAAGCAGTACTACGCCACTCCACTGTATGCCATTTCACTCTACTCTACTCTCTTCTACGACATGCCACTTTAAGCCATGCTGAACAGCAGCCATTCTACTTACTGAACAACATGGTTAAAAGACATTGGAAAAGCCATTAGCTTTCATATATGCCTGGTCAATGCTTGGTCCGAGTTTGGAGCCACCACATATACATGCTACTATTTGCCATTCCAAGGAGCACAGTAACTCAGTAGGCACCACTAACTATATCTTCGCAAAAATGTAGTTAAACTTGGACGCTACTTTTATTTTAATGATCTGTGTGCTCCCGAAAAACATAACTGTATTCTGGATCAAAAGATGAACTTATTGTCAGCTTGCTTTCCTGGCACTCATTCATTGCAGTTACATTTCTATTAAATGCACTACAGAAAAACAAAATAAAATATTAAGAGATGTGTGCTTAACTATTAGCTCAAAACATCTAACGTTATGCATAGTTGATGTTAAGTCTGCTAAGAATAGTGAAACTGACAAAGGTGTAACTATGCATCCATTCTGAAGGATGTTACAGTCAGGGATGTTCCATGAGTGCATGCCACGATTTTAAAAGTACCCACACACACTGTTTGACAAGTTGAGTAACTTTATAAAGCATGACAGGCCTCCTGGTATGTTCCAAACAAGAGTGTTTACCCCATAAAGAGACACCATCCAGAAAATCAAATGCTCATCAAAAGTCCAAGAAGCAGTTAAACAATTTTCCCTGGGACATTAACTTCCTGGTAGGTACCACAATGCAAATGCTTGGCAGACTGTGCTATGCCTGACCACAAACCGGCCTGCTCGCTATATAAATAATTTTTTCTGTCCAATCCCCAAGATGATGTAGTATGACGCAAGGAAACAATATTTGCTTCAGAGGCATATCAGTTTATATGAGAGTGGGTTGCTATTATCTGAACTATACATTAACAACATACAACAACAAGCGTTGGCAAAGCCAATAGGTCTTGTATATGTGAGATTTATTGGCTTTGCTAATGTGTTGTAGCTATGCTGCAAATGGCTGAATGTAAAAAAGCTATATGACACAGCCATCATTGTTGGTGTTATAGTGCTTTTTTTATTTTCAGTTATGCTGCAGTGAAGCTAGCGCTGCTGTTAATATGGCTAAAAAAAACATTGGCAAAGCCAATAGATCTTGCATAGGCGAGCGATATTGGCTTTGCCATTGTTAGGTATGAAATGCCAAATGGTAAGTTGTAAGTATTTGTATACTGTTTACAACAACAGAAGTGCTAATGTCATAGAATGGAGAATGCCCATGCCAATGTGTTATTGTGTCCAGATTCAGAATCATTTTAGGAATACAAAATCTGTGAAAATGTGCCATATAAATGCACTGAATGTAACATAAGTTTTACGTAGACAGAAAAGTCCAATAGGTTACAGCTTTTATTACAGATGATTTTAGGTTATGTGGTACTTTGGGTGCAATGGGTACAAAAGAACCAACAAAAGCACTCCTGACTGCTTGTTTAGTAGTAAAATATAGCAATAATCGGTGTTCAGTGGGTTTCCTATAGGTTTTGGCCATTATGCCACTGCACCTGCTGCACCATTCCAATCGTTACCCTAGTGCCTGCAGGGTAACTGCACTTGTGACTGCTTGTTTAGTAGTAAAACATAGCAATAATCGGTGTTCAGTGGGTTTCCTATAGGTTTTGGCCATTATGCCACTGCACCTGCTGCACCATTCCAATCGTTACCCTAGTGCCTGCAGGGTAACTGCACTTGTGACTGCTTGTTTAGTAGTAAAACATAGCAATAATCGGTGTTCAATGGGTTTCCTATAGGTTTTGGCCATTATGCCACTGCACCTGCTGCACCATTCCAATCGTTACCCTAGTGCCTGCAGGGTAACTGCACTTGTGACTGCTTGTTTAGTAGTAAAACATAGCAATAATCGGTGTTCAGTGGGTTTCCCAGACCTTTTGGCACTTGTGCCACTGCACCTGCTGCACCATTCAAATCTTGACCCTAGTGCCTGCAGGGTAATTGCACTTGTGACTACTTGTTTAGTAGTAAAATATCGCAATAATCAGTGCTCAGTGGATTTCCTAAACCTTTTGGCCCCTGTGCCACTGAAACTGATGCACCATTGAAATCATGACCCTAGTGCCTTCAAGTACAAATGAGGAAATCGTTTACATTAAGTAATATATGTGTTCTGAAAAAGGCACAGTTGCAGGCGAAATACACAATTATTGTGTAGCTAAACATAAACAAAAAAGCTTTCATAAAAAGCGCATTTAAACTTAGCCAACTCTCCAAAACAAGTAGCTACAGATGTCATAAATAAAGCATGTGCTTTACACATCAAAGTTTAAACCAATCTTTATTAAATTATTTTACAATGTGGCTGGCTCTTTCCTGTGAAAAGATCTTATCCTGTGCTTGACATTGAATGGGCCATAAACAGTGTAAATTGCCCAAGGTCACCATATGTTAGGCTGACGCAGAGACTGAAATGTGGTTTTGTACTTTATGCCTAAAAAGGCAGTTTCACAAATTAAATAAACTCCCCAAAGAGGAGGAATTTTGCAAAAAACGTGCAAATGCTTTGTGCAGCTGAAGAAAGATACCTTTTTAGATGGCTATATCTAAAATAAAAAATTGAAAAAGGGCATAAGCAGGCTTCATGGAGAAAATACGCTGCATTCCTCTTTCCTATAAAAGCTCTCATTTTGAAGTCAGCGAAAGCAAAAGAAACACCAGGATCCAACGAAAACACAGCTAGACATTTGACCTCGGTCTTTGAATGCCCAGCAAATGTGACAAGTTAAGTACAAGATTTAAAGGTCTGTTTATTTCACAAAACAAGTTTGTGGAAGAATACTGTGAACATGGCTTTAGCATGGGGAGGTACGAACTCAAGCTGCACAGCCTAAAGCAAATAAAGCCAGCAAATGGAAAGGCATAAAACACAGCCAATAGCAAGCCACGGGCGGAATGTATTCCCAGGTCAACTTTCTGAAAGTTCCCAAGATGCCTCTCGCATAGCCAGACAGCTGTGCTGTGGTTAGGCGGCGACCTAATAAGGAGTAATAAAAGGGCAGCCTGCAATGTTGTGGATTTTTCAATACTGCACTAGATATATCATCAGGTTCCAGTGCTTGGCTCATTCTCAGAGGTTCAGGAGCTGTCACCACGGTCTGTATGGTTATTGCAAGTAAAGTTGTCATGGTTACTATCTGGAAAAGCAAATGATCTACTTAAAACTCGCTCAGGGCTCAATTAGGTATGCACCCATCTTAAAGCTTTGAATATCAACTAATTGATGCTTGCTCATCAATTTTCAGTTCAGAAATTTGCACAATATTAGAAAAGCTAGAATCAACAAGAAACCAGAAGGCATGTAGATTGTTTTGTTGTACTGCCTCCTCCATCTTCTCGCACAGTTGATTAGAGCTTTCTTTACCTTTCTACTAATCAGCCTCTAATAATTTCTTACATCATTCTTATGCAACGCTAATGTATCTCCCACGTATATTGGCTCCATTTATGAGGTCGATCAATCCTGAAACGGACATTTTACAATAGGCAGTTTGAGTTATTCTATAGGTCAATGATCACAGTAGCTCTTGAACACTAGATCTTAACGGCAAATATCAGTGACAGGATGTTAAGCACCTGTCTCCTTGATTCCAGTAGGTCATTTAACTCCACTTCTGCTAAGCAGGCATTCCAGTCACCACCCATAATCATACCATTTTAACATCTTTTAGTGTTATAGATGAAATTTTATTATTCTTATGCGGGGTAAATATTTAGCACCCCAAAATCTTTTCTTATATCAGCTTCTACAGTAAAGGATCATACTGCAATCCTGTTTTTATTTCTTATTGTAAATTAGTTAAACAAAGATGTTACAAAAGCCTCAATAAGTGTTGCAACCCCACCAGCCAGATGGCCACTTTTCCCTTTCCCTGCAACACAAACAAATAACACATAAGCAAGAAAGAACTGAAACAGAATCCATCAACAGCCTCAAATTATTATATATCAATAAAAAAAACAAAGGTTTGAGTTGGTTACAGTTAGGAAAACTTTTTTTAAAAACTTTATTCTTTCTATACAAACATTAGAAATTCTAAAGTTATAAATTAAATTTCTAATTTACACATCACCTTCAAATTACTACAAGTCGCGCACCTCCGTACATAGTCTTGTCACCTCACTCGCCACACTACATTAACTATAACTCACCCCTTCTCCATGCACTGGCTACACCCTTGGAATTTCTAATGTTTGTATAGTTTAAGTTGGGTTTGTATAGAAAGAATAAATAAAGTTTTCTTAAATACAACTTATCTGTAAGCTTTGGTTTTTTTTTCATTGAAATAAATGGACTTTATTTTTTTTTTAAGCAAAAATGTGTTTCAAATAGTAGTGTTGAGTGTCATTTAATTGAGTGTTGTTAAATGCAGTGTCAGAGTATAGTGAAGGAGTATAGAAATATAGTATAGTGAAGTCTACAGAAACTTCGAACCCCAACCCACCACCACTGACATCCTCAGCCTTCTCGCACCGAAGACAGATAAACATGACCACCTGCACACCACCTGGGACCAGCTCACCACACAAGACACCACAGCCATCATGAACTCCGTCCCTTCAGGAGCCCTCTCAGATCTCTGTCCCCACCACATCTTCAACCTCGAAGGGGTATCTCAGCGCTGGGGGCCGTTGGGAAGATTAAGCGAGCTCTGGGCAATAGCCATAGACTTTTTTCTTACCTACTGAGCACAAATCACTGTATTACGTCCTTTTGTAAGCCTTTGATGCCAACAAATATAACTGCATGCCTTCTTGATATCGATCCCTGATTGATTATTAACGCTTTACTGTCATATGTAATGAGAAATTACATGAGTACAGCACACAAATTGTGTCACATATGCAAATAGCATTACACATCCAAGCACCTAATTGGGCAACACTATATGATATCTATATAAAGCAACAATATGCATGTTTTTCCTTTTTCCCTTTTTCTTTCACAAGTTATAGGTAGAACCATAACCTATAAACCCGTCAATTACATGAAATAATGACAAAGATGGTTAAGTGATATTAACTTACCCAATGTGTCAAAGCGATCTATCACGTTATCGCTATGACTAAGGTCCTGATGAAAGTCCACCGATCTTTAAAGACACCCATGGACTGAAACATGTTGACCACTGAAATCATCATTATATAGGTGCGGTGGACCATTCACACATCCACTAGAGCACCACACACTGTTTTTAATCTTACCCATCCTGACGAATAAAACAAGAGTACAGGATAGGAGGTATTTTTAATTTATCACTTTTCTTTGCTAACACTATTGAAATCACGACCGTCGGAGAACCAGATGGTCTCCCTCCAGGTGGAGGAAGGCTGACTGCCTGGAGAACGGGAAACTCAGGCGGAAATGGACCCAAGCCTGGAGAACGGGAAACTTAGGCGGAAAAGGATCCAATGATAAAACCAATCACCTAACCTTCTCAAGCGGAGAACCAAGATATACCACTGCCCATGGGTTAGAGTGTATGAAGGCCTTTGTACAACACTTATAGACCCTGGCTTTTTCAAAATACGTGGTTCATTCTCTTTTGATTATAAACTATTAAGCATGGAAGCAGAATGAATCACTGCTTCTTCCTCCCTTCTCTTGATTTTTTGGATTAGTGTAGTTTAGTCACGTCTGCCTCTCTCATGTGTTTATAGACATGTGTAGGGTGGATGGCACTGTGCTAATCCAATGCTTGAAAACCCTGCTGGAAAAACAGACATTTGAGGTGTCAGTGGGTTTGTAGAGTGCTCCACTTAAGAGATGCTCCCCACCTGAAACTTGGAAACTACCCAAGATTCACTACTTGTTTGCATGTATATACACACACAAAAAACAACTGATAAGAACAAAGGTTAAAATGGTTAGCTTTGGTTATAACATCTAAACATATGTTTAAAAAAGCCTCAGGAAAAAAAACCTGAAAAAAACAGTTAAAGTGCAGTTATGGTTACAAACATTTATTATTTTTTCAGTTTTATGTCGCGCGAACTAGACCCGAAGGTATCAGATTGCTTTACACAAGCACCAGTTGCTTTACAGACGGACACATTCATTTTTTTGTTAGGCACGGGGAGATTAAATGATTTGTCCAGAATCACAGGATGTTGAGCATCCCTGCCGAAACTCAAACCTGGTTCCCCAGGTCGACCGCTCTAGCCGTTAGGCCACATCCTCTGACATTTACACGTTATAGTTAGGACCGCAATTCTTAATTTGTATAACAGCCATGCAAACCATAACTTGCAAACAATAACTTGCACACCAAATCCAATACTCATGTTCCAAGACTTTACACAGGGAAACGCCTCTTAACAGTCAGGAAGCCTCGTCAATGTGGTATTATTTTACCTTTCTCTTCACAATTAACCCCTTGCATATTCAATTTCGATTAAATACTTTGCTTTAAAACAAATATATCTGAAATAATGCATGACAAACTATATATGGAAATGTGCTGAGTTCAATATGCCATTTATCACCAATTGAGAAGGAGGTCTCATGACCCACTCCTGGTTTTCGCTCCTGTGAGTCATGGTCCACTGTCCACACTCAACAACGGCAATAAGTAGCATGTTAAACTCTGCACATCTCCATGTATATTATGTGAGCAATGAACTTCTAAGAATGGTGTTTTAGGCTTTAGGAGTAATGTTATAGAGCACAAGACATTAAAAGTGCAATTAATATTGCATAGACAATCTCCGCAGATTCTGAGGCCTAAAGGCAAAGATTACTGCAAGCCCATGTCCAGTGGGGGACAAACAGATGGCTTAGCAGTGGGACAGCCAAGTAAACCCTCCTGTGCAGCTGGAGCCAACGTAAAAATAATATTGGTGTAACCCTGGCATTATATATTGGTGCAACTGTGAAACAAGTAAACGAGAACACATTACATGTTAAGTGTTCACAACTATGGTCGTAGGACAGCACTGCGAAAACAGAGTAACAGGAGCACATCCTTAAGACTTGGCTTTGCAAAACCTGCTCTTGTTCCCTCAAGAGATATTATAAATGCAGAACGGAACCAACAGATATTTACAAGGAGAGCTACTTCCGCAGCAAGAGTGCCCATCCGGTATTCACTGACCAGATCTCTCAGCAGTGAACCAATCTCGAACAGCTCCTGTGCGCCCATCCCATAGTGCGAGAATGTCTTCACAGACTCCACGGTCACCCTATTAAACAGACACGCAGGCCCTCATCACCAGCAGACTGGACTACAGAAACACACTCTACGTAGGAATCACTGCATCCCTCCTGAAGAAACTTCAGACAATACAGAACTCCGCGGCATGACTCATACTCTACCTCATCATCAACAAAGGGGAGCAAAAGAGGGAAAAATAACCAGGTCGCCCTCCACTCACTGAACCATAATACACAAGACCTGATTATGAGGGAACACTATATCTTTTTAAGAACACCAGGGGCAGTCTGACACTCTCTCTGCCCAGAAGCTGGCATCGCCAAAATGCCAGTCATACCTGGTTCAATTTTAAAATGCTTGTCAATACACCAAAAAACACCTCATTTCATGAGGAAAACCAGGAAAAAAGTGTGAGAGGGCAGAAAGTACCTCACGTAAGCATCACCAAGGGAGCTGCTGGTTGGTACTCACCAGTTTGCTCACGCTATCATCATTGGTAACTTTCATGACCAATAGCAGTCGCCGCTCGTCAACCGCACTAGGGAATATCTGTCTTGCACTCGTTCCCTAGTGCGGTTGACGAGCGGCGACTGCTATTCTCTGCAGGGGATGCGTGGCTAAAAGTGGTGTGCGCTCCCCCGATGGTGTGTTGGTGGTACGAACTCTGGTAGCAACCACCTGGCTTTGTTTGAAGTACTAGTGAGGTGGAGACTGGTCCCCAAGCCCTGATGAAATTGCCGCAAATAATTGGCAATGGAACATGTCTGACTTTTCTAACTGAAATGGTCTAACACATGCCATTCTTTTAATCTGAGTGTGCTCACAGCGATCAATAAATTATGTATACCTGCAAGTGAGTCACAACTCATTTTAGCTTGGAGAAGCAACTTTCTTCTTTCTCACTATGGGGTCCGGTTGGCGAAGAATGACATAAGCATTTATATTGCATTCTTTTCCACTTTATTCTTTTCTTCACCTCTAAAATTAGGACACTGCTTTTCTTTCTTCACGGTCATGAAAGTTACCAATGATGATAGCGTGAGCAAACTGGTGAGTACCAACCAGCAGTTCCCTTGGTGCTATATCATACTCTACCTCCCCAGAAGGACCCACATCACACCCCAGCTCAAGAAACTACACCGGCTCCCGATTCAGAAGAGATGCCAGTTCAAGATGCTGACCCACTCCTACAAAGCCTAACACAATGAAGGACCAGCATACATCAACAAACGCCTGATCTTCCACCAACTGACCAGACACCTCCAATGCCTCCCTCTGCCTCGCAGACACCCCATGGAACTGTCGAGCCAACAGCGTAGGACGCTCCTTCTCGCACCTGGCAGGCAAGACTTGGAACAACCTCCCCCTGCACCTCAGGACAGCACTGTGAACTAAAGACCTGGATGTTTAAATAATCAAACCTCCAGGCAGTAGCAAACAGCTCCAGCGCCTCGAGACCCTCACGGGTGATTTCCTGCGCTTTATAAATGCTTGACTGATTGATTAAACTAATCCCCGTTTGAAAACTTCTCTTCACAGCCACAAATCATTGTGGGAGTCATTTAGATTCCAAGAGCTTCTCTTCTTGTCTATCCTTCCTTAGGGGGTAATTCGAGGTGTCAAATATGTCCAAAGGCCGGTTCTGGTCTCCGAAAGCAATTAATTGTTATAAGAACATAATTCCAGAAGTAGAGCAGTTCCCTTCCTGTAAAAATTTGCATTTTTCACAGACCCTGTCCCTTGCAACAGAGCCAATTCTTTTTGCTCTGAGTACTCTCAGCCGCAGGACAACAATCCCTCTCAACTGATAACAAATAAGTCTCTCCCAAAGAGGAATCTCGTCGATGAAGTAATTCATGTTATACAGACATCCTTTCCAATGATTCTGAAACATGATTTACTTCCATAGGGAGGGAAAGTGCTGGGACTCTGTGGAATGTCGTTTTGGTGAACATTATTGACATTTCCTTTCTAAAAACATACCACAAGCACATTCCTACAGAGTAACATGCTCACACAGCAATATGCGCTGACATTTGTCACACAGTGTGTCCGCGAGCAGCTACTAATTACAGCACACTGGAACAGACATGGGGAGGAGCTGCTGAAGACCACAAGGCGAGTCAATGGGATGGTAGTATGTTACTGTCCAAACCCAGAATGTTCGGCTACAGTTTTCCTCCACGTAAGGTATGTAGTGCTTTGTAAAACAAGAATGCCCTTTGTGAGCATGGACGTGCCAGGGCCTGCAGTCTACACCGTGAATCTCCAAAGCTTGCTGCGTCCATTGCAACATCAGGCAACGCGTCACAAGTGAACTGCCGAAAAGGGACACACCTCTTACAGACTGGTATCTGTGGGTGTGGCAGGTGTGATGAAACGTGTACAAATAGGACAGGTGAGAGAGTGGGCTGGAAACTAAAGGTGGGGCCGGTGAGGGTGGTGGTAATTGACACGGGTTGAAATGAAACAAATGAATTACGTATTCTGGGCAGCAAAGGAGATGCGGTGGATGGAGTAGGGATGGGGTTTCTTGGTAAGAGAAAAGGGGTGAGAGGGCATGCGTTAGAAGACCATGAGTGTGCATGAGACAGCCTGCTGGTCCTGTGCCAGGCACAGGACAAGAAGAGAGAAGTGTGGGTGTAAGGGTGTAAGGGTGTAAATGGTGCAGGGGGAAAGGACAGAGGTATTGCAAGTAACAGGCCCTAATGGGACTGGCTGGAGACTTCGGTGGGGCAGGATAAGCGACTGTGTTTAGGACAGGCAAGGTCTTGGGTGGGACAAGCAAAGGACCAATGTGATTGAGACAGGTTAGGGTGTAGGTAGAAGGTGCCAACGGAAACTAGGGGTTCATGATAGGATGGGCAAGGCCATGAGAGAACAGGCGAGGTTCTGGGAGGTATTAAGTGGAAAGTGAATAGGGCAAGCAAAGCCATGGGTGGAGCAGACAACAGACTTATTGAAGCAGCTGATGCTACAGTTAGTTAAGGGAGGGCAGATCATGTGTGTGCTACATGGACACGAAAGACATGGAACAGACATAAAGGAGACAGGTTGATGGTGGGAGCAGCAAAGCCATGGGTAATGCAAAGGTTAATGCGACAGGCACAGGAGACAGACAGACAGACACACCATTGTTGACGTAACTCGAATTAGTGCACTGGGCGTGGAGAAGAGTCAATGTGCTATGCTAGGTTTAGATGGAAGCGAGAGAGGCCAATATAATGTCAGTGTGGCAGACGAGGGCCTGGAAGGGGTAGAGGAGAATCATGTATCAGAATCATTGATGTACTTTCTTACGAGTGAATTGCACCAACATGAAATATTCATATTAGTGATGATGGAAATAATTAATTAATAAAAATAGTTAATAATTAATATTTGTTAAAAAAAAATTTCTAGTTCCTTGGCCTGTCAACTACTATCCAACAAGTAAATTGCGTATCTCGATAAGATCGCTTTTTCATATCACTCATTGTTTTTATCAGAGGCTCATTGAACAAAAATATATACTTAATTTCTCGTGTAATATTTTTATCATCACAAGTCTGAACGTCAAACTTCGGAAGTCCAAAATTTTGGCGGATGGTTTACAAAATAACGGGCGTCTGCAACCCTCGTTTAAAATCCTGTCTCTAATTTCCTTATTACAGGTGACTTGTGACATTTCTAGTCACCTGTAATAAGGAAAGGACATAGCTGCACAACTGTAATAATTTATTACAGTAGAGTTATGAAGTCATAACACCAGCAGCCAAAACGAAAGGTGGGTCACGAAGCATCATAATAGCTGCAGATTAAACAAAGCAGCAAAGACAAAAACTGGCCTTTCATTCTTCTGATATTTTTTTCCTCAAAGAAACAGTGACGATGAGAAAGGAGATATCAATGGGAACTAGCTTTTTTTGCACACTAAAGGTCATTAAAGGAAAAATAAAATATATCTTCATTTATAAATGTATTACGAGACCCAATATTTGTTCAACCTGACTTACATTAAACAAATTCTAAAATCTTTTTGCAACAAATTACTAACTGGTTCTTGATGTATTTACACACTAGATTCTGCTATTATTCTTCATGTCTGCAACTAGACTATTTCCTTCATAAGAAAGAGCAAAACAAATATTTTAGGGGTTTGTGGGACAGTATGACAATGTATTATAAGCAAAAAAATGCCCTTTGCTGTACATTTTAAGGATATTGCAAGTAACCAGAGAGTTCCATGCCCCTATAAAGGAAGTCAACCTTTGTCCTCAATAGTCTATATGGTCACGGAACTTCTCAGGGATTTCCAGTATCCTTATTATGTACGTCAGGAGGGTAGTATATTATGACAGTTCCTGTGGGCAAAATAATGTTCTGGTAATCTATCCGTTTGTATGATGAATACAAATTAATTTAAAGCCATGCTCAATCATTCTGAGTACATGGACAGTGTAAGTTGGAGAAAACATTTTGCCCATTTGGGTAACACTAGGCACAGGACAAATTTCACAGGTGCCAATTTCCTAAGCTCGGAATAAAAATCAATAATTTACACACTGCTGGCACATTACCAACATCCATGACGTGTTCTCCACACCCGACTTAGTTCATAGAAATAAAAAAGGTTTGACAGGTCAACATTATGTAATTCCAGCTAATCTTAATTGTATAGCTAATACATCACAGTGAATAGGAACTAGTCATTCTCTGATGAGAAGCTTCAAAAAGAGACCTTATTGATAGTGCAAGCAATGAAAGAGGCAGCGTGAAGGGCAAGAAATAGCAGGAGAGTGAGTTTGAAAGAGTAGACATGAAAGGGAGATAGCAAGAAAGTGTGAGTATATGAGTAAGCGTGAGAGTCCCATTCAGGATTGTGAAATTGTGCAATAGAATCTAAAACAAAGCTTAAGGGAAGGTGATTAGGAGAGAATAAGCAAGTGAGAAAACTAACGCAAGTACAGCTGTTGGGATTTAGTATCTCCATGGTTCTTTAAATGTGAGAGACTCTCAGGGATAGTGTCTGCATGTAACGGGGGTTATTTTTTTCTCAACTTACCCCAAGAGCGCGTCTCTCAAAGTTAGAGTATGTGCCTCTAAATTAGGTCTCTTTCGAGATTAATGCCAACAATTATTTTAGCGTGTAGAAGCACATTTCAGCAGACGTTTGCACGCTATCTCTAGAAATACATTCTAGTGCTGGCTTCCACAGAATAAGCAACCTCATGAAAAATCATACTTTTAGGTCTCACACAAGCTGTCTGGCTGCAAAAGACCAATTGTGAACTTACAGTGGGCTTACAGCCAGCCAACTGCTTACCATTGGTTGGCTTTATTGTCACTCATTCGTTTGCTTCTTATTCAATGGATTGCTTTCCTTTTCTTGTCTTTGTCCCTCCCATGGAGAATGACTTCTTTACAGTCCTTTTGGCTGGTTGAATTGTATACTTGCACTGCTCATATTTAGGAAACTAATGTTTTCTTTTTTATTCAACACGCCATGAGAGTGCATGCTTTTTCTCTCTCTCCTAGGCAGCTTCCCCCCTGAAATACCCACCCCGCACTGTTGCTTCCATTCTCTCCCAGTTTGTCTGTAAAAGCACAGCAACAGGGATATATGTTTGCTATAGTATGACTGAAGAGCAGACTAAGGACTGTTTTTGTCTTCTCTCCTGTATTCCCTATACTGCATGAAAGCACAACATTTGGCACACAAAGGCTTTTATAGTGCTGGGGGAAGAGCCATCTGCTGCACTCACTCACCTGGCTTCTCAAATAGAAGGTGGATCTAGCATTACACTTCCCCTGGAGGCCTATAAATCTGCCCTGGGTTATTAAAGAGAACTAAATGGCTGAAGTATGTGGAAAGTAAATTAGCCCTTGGCAGGTGTTTCCTTTTACATTCTTATAATTACTTTTCTTTTCAGTTTCTTGAGTTTCAGAGGTAAGTATTTTAAACATAAACCACAGCATTTATACATTTTGAAAACGCTGAATTTAATGTACAGTTTTGAGACACCATAATATAAGTGCTTGCTTTTCCTCCAGTATTTTAAAACTTTTTTTTCCTTTTACTTTAACACTACTTAACAGAAAAACATTGGGAAAGCCAACAGCTCAGAACAGACATTATAAAAGCAAGACTAAATGGCTTTGCAATTGCTTGTTCTTTTTCTTTTAGCAATTTATGAGAGTGCATGCCTTGCTGTCTTCTTCACTTGCTGCTTTTCCCCCAAATACCGGCTCCCTCCTTACACGCTCCATATCGCTCTCTCCTCCCCCATACCCAGCTCTTTCCTTGCTTTGCTTCCCATTGCTTCCCCATCCTAAGTGGAGCGTCGGAATAACATTGGTCCTCCAAAAACATATATTAACTTTGGCTAGGCTGAGAGCAGTGGAAAGGCATTTAATGATATGAATGGATGTAGGTGGTATCTCTGAAGTATCATGTAAAAGTGATGAGCGCTTTGTGAGAAGTTAATAGAAGAGTGTGCCTTTACATTTAAGACAGACATCTCGAAGTCCTTCATTATAGTTTTCTAATATGGTATCCCACTCTTTATCCGTAAGTTCCATAATCAAACGTGTGGACCACCACAATCTTCAATTACTGGAAGTTTCAATAGAAAATGAAAAGTCAATTTGAATGACATAGAGGCCGGAGACGGTACCCTTGAAATGTTTCCAAGTGTAAATATACTGTGCAATTGGGGAGGGGAATGGGATGTTATTTCATGAGTTTCTGCCGTACTTAAAGCAAGGGCGGATATCTAGTAATTTGTGACAAAGCCAACAATAAATTTTGATAAGACAAAAACAATGTTTTTTGATAGGAGGAAAAGGACATTTGAGTGGTTGCTTGGTAATGTAAGATTAGAGCAGGTTAAAGAGTATAAATATCTAGGTCTAACCCTTTCAGATGATTTGAGGTGGAATAAACAAGTGGCTATTCAGAAGCTTGGCCTGAATGGGGTGAAAAGCTTTGACCGTAAATTTGGCAGTCACACCTTGGAGACGCTAAGCAAAGTTATTAAGAGTAAGCTAATTTCGCAAGCCTTATATGGAGCAGAGGTGTTGGCTTTGGACCGGCGAGTCATATGGGAAGGGCTAGAAGGTAATTCCTTAAAATTACTTCTTGATCTCCCTAAAAATGCTATGATCCAAGCTGTGAGGAGGGAGTTGAGAACTGTAGCCTGGAGTGTGCTGGCGGATGCCAGAGCCTTGCGCTTATATGTGTTTCTTAAAGCTGGGCCCCCATGCAGCAAATTGTCAGAGCAAATCTTACCGGAGATGATGACAACTTTCTTCAGGAAAAGGAATCCGGTGACAATAATGCAGAAGCATTTGAATGTCCCAGAGAGGTGTATAGAAGGAGGGGAAGCGGTTTCGACTAACCAGATAAAGAGTTCACTCTGGCAAAGTGCCACACAAACTAGCTGGATAGAGAAATTGTATTATCTTAGAATTAAGAGCTCAGTTATTACTTTCTTAGTTTCACAAGAGAGCACGCACCCGTTCCCATATCTATATAATATTCCAGACAAGCACTTGTGGCATGAAGTCCTGCTCGAGGGTGGGAATTGACCCTGGGTGGCGCATTAAAGGATTAAAAACACAGGTTATTAAGAACAATAGCCAGTGCCCCTGTAAGAGAGGGAGGAAATATTCAGTGAGCCATTTATTGTTGGATTGTGTATTCTTCATGGAGGCAAGGAAAAAGATCCTTTGGCCTGTGTTTAAAAAAATACGGGATTCAAACTAGGGATGTGGGGTTAGAGCTGATTTATAGTCTTAGATTCTGAGATGTAGCTATCACCGTTGCCAATATTTGAATTAAATCAAAGTCTCAACCGGCACTATCTTCCCCATAGGGTTTAAGATCTAGGTCTGTATGGATGGAATTACACGCAGCAAGGTGATGTTAAGTAAATTAGTGGATCCCCAAATAGGAAGGTCGTGAAAAGCTGCTATGCATATTGCACTTTAGAATCCTGATTGGGGTAAACGTATGACTTGATAATGGGTAAACGCACATTGCACTTTAAAATGCTATTGGGGCACAATGAATTGCTCTTAAATGGATTATTTTTCTATTAGTTTTAGTGAAAGGTTTTTAATATATGTGAGACTTGGACTGTAGATTGTATTGGGTCGGGGAAGGGTAGATTTTAATGTTTAAATTTGAAATGAAATGCAAAAGATGTGAAAAGTTAAAATTGCAAAATCTACAAGTAGTCGTGGAGAAGGATACAACCATGCACTGTTTTAAATTACTAAAATTGTGTTCTTTTTACGCTTTTCTTTCTTTTATGAATTCGAAATGTTTGTAATATTTCTTGGAAATAAAGTACTTCGACTTTGAAAAGAGACCTTGGGAATGATAATGGTGATAATTGAATTATTCCAAAGATTTAGTTGAATTTTGGAATTGTGTTCATTTTTATAATCTGTACCCTAACCCACAGTAATAAATTCAGAAGCATCCATCGTTGGAAATCTCTTCTGGTCTCTTCAATTATAGGATTTAAATTATCTGCAATCATATCCTTCAAACCACTATTAAGGAGTATCCATAAATATTTTAATTTCGAATGCAACCATTTAAATGGGAGATTGGCGATAGTAGCTGCAGTAATGACTGGGGTCATTGGTTGGGCTTCACATTTAGCCCAATTAATTTTATAACCTGGAAAACTTGAGACCATATTTAATTGAGAAATTAAAGAATTTGCCGATGATTTTGGATGTGAAAGAGTCAGAATGATATTATCTGCATAGTAAAAGGCATTAATTTCCCCAGTGGTAGTATCAGTACCCTTAATATCAGAACTAGACCGTATGGCTATAGCTAGGGGCTCTAAAGCAAGAAGGAACATTAAGGGATAAAGCGAGCAGCATTGCTTAGTGCCGCGATAAATGTTAAATTATGGGGATGTAAACCCACCACGTGACGGCCGCAGTGGGTAAATAATACATACCACTATTAAAGTAAGAAAATCTTTGCCAAAACCCATCCTCTCCATAGTGCAAAATGAGTAACTCCATTCTATCGAAGGCTTTTTCCAAGTCCAAGGAGAGAATGATTCTCTTCTCTTTGTCATGTCGCAATTGCCATAATAAATGTGTGGTCAGACCTTTTGCGGCTGGGGGGGCGAGCAAGATTGTTATTCGTTGAATTATTGAATCTGTGAATTTGTGGGAACCATCCTGGTTATTTTCAATATTTTTAACGGGCACATTCCACTTACCCCATTGAGACACTGGGAGACGCCATTTGGTTGGCGCTCCAGTGTTCCACAGGCTCCTCCTCTATGGGAGCAGCTGTGCAGACACACGCAGTGGACACGCGCAGCGGGTTTGCCGCTGGTGCGCCAAAGGCAAGACCGTCTGCGCCAGTCCGCGTCAGACCGGGGCCAGGATCCCTACCCCTTCTCATGTAAGTAAAATTATATATTCCTCTAGTCAACTCTTAATGTTGCAGAGCCCATGTAACGAAAAATGCCTACGTTTCTATTTGTTTAACTAACCACGACGCCTTATTTTTAACAGAAACATGGCTTCACAAGGAGTCCGAATCAGACCTCGTGCAAACCCTCCCTCCTGGTTATTATATGCAGTGGAAAGATCGCGAAAAGAAGAAAGGTGGAGTTATTGCATCATTCTTAAAGATTCTTTTAAATGCTGTGTTGAGCCTGAACCCATACCTGACTGCAAAAACTTCTCCTTCGCAATTACATTTTCTTCTACCCACACCTTTTCGGAAATATTAATATATCGACTCCCGGGAGCTTGTGGACAATTTCTTAAATCACTCCCCGAAACTGCCGTCAATCTGGCTAGCACCTCCTCCAACTTCACCCTCTTAGGGGATTTTAATTTGCATTTTGATGACTGTTCAAACCCTGAAGCTTTTGAGCTTATGCAAGACTTACTAGCTATTCAGCTAATACAAAAAGTTAAAGGCCCTACACATGGTAAAGGACACCTATTAGACCCCATTTTTACCAACAATAAGCTTCTAGCTGGAGATCCTATTCCAGTGCCCTGGTCGGATCATTTTTTGATCCCAATTACCTGGGAGACACGGATACAATCCTCTTCTGTTAGAACCACTAGTAGCTGGGAACGTGCCTGGTCCAAACTACCTCTAGAACCATGGATCTTGGCCCTTAAAGATACTAAGCCTACGCTAGATCCAACCCTATGTCAGCTAATAAAAATTTCATCAGTGGATTGAGTCTTCCTTGGAACTAGTCATTCCTAAGAAACTTAGCTATAAAAGAGCGAGGGAGAAAGTGTCACCTAAGCTTCGGGAACAAACAATATTGCAAAAGATTTGAAAGGAAATGGAGGAAAGACTATAATGAATCAAGTAAACAGTTATATAGGGATTCCATAAAACTATATCATACTAAAGTTAAAAAAAAGCACAAGCACTTTATTATGAAGAAAATATTAATCTAGCATCTAACTCTCCTCTGGAAATTTTTCGTATTGCGAAGAATCTTTTGGAGCCTCCCCTACCAGATACACTACCCGATGCTACACCAGCTCGCCGCAATGAACTTGCAGAATTTGTTTTACAAAAAAATAATGGATATATACAATACATTTTCTCTCACTCCTCCTGCCCCAGTAATCTGCTTTTTAAAGATAATTTCTTCCTTATACTGAGCACTTGTTGGAGGAACTTCCAATCATGAACATGGACATATTACTAGAAATTTTTTTCCAAGTAAAATCAGGCTCTCCCTCTGATCCGACATCTCCACATTTTCTACTTAAGGCTGTGGAAGTAGCACTCCCGGTCATACTTGAGTTGATAAATGTATCTATTTCCACCGGCCAAGTCCCATCACCCTGGAAACGTGCCATGGTGAGGGCCCTGATAAAGAAGCCAAATTTAAACCCTGATATTATGGGTAACAACCATCCCATCTCTCTTCTCCCTGGGACAAGCAAGATTTCAGAAAAATATGTCAATATGATCCTTTTGAAGTTTTTAGAAACCCATAACTTACTTCACTCCACCCAAACCGGATCTCGTCCACAATATGGTATGGAAACCGCTATTCTCACGGTGGTCGAGAAGTCTAGGAAAATCCTCAACCAAGGAGGAACAGTTGCCATTATCCTCCTCGATCTGAGTTCCGCATTCGATACTGTAAACTTTAACATCCTTATTAACAGACTTAGAAATGTCGGAGTCTCAGGAAGCGTCATCACCTGGTTACAGTCCTTCTTAGAAGGTAGAACTTTCCAAGTTTTTGAAGGAGGTAACATCTCCAAGAACCTGTCGCTTAGCTGTGGAGTGCCTCAGGGCTCGTTGTTGAGCTCCACATTGTTCAATGTATATATGAGGCCTCTCACAGATATTGTTCTGCCATATAAGATTAATATTGTCACATATGCCGATGATACTCAATTGGGTTGTCTCTCTGAATCATTCTCAGAACTTCCCATCTTGCCTGGAACCTTGCTTAGAGAAAGTGGCAAAATGAATGGAACACTCCCGTCTTAAACGGAGCTGATGTTCCTGGGCAACCCCTTCATCTCAGAACATGGATTGGCATAGCCAAATTGTCTTGGCTCTGCCCCTGTCCCTATGACAAAGATCAAAACTCTAGGTATGTGGCTGGATAAGTCCTTTCAATTCGACCATCAAGCAGTGAAACTGGCAGCGACTTGCTATGGCATTCTCAGGATGCTTTGTAAAGTCTTACCTCTTCTTCCCATTATGGCGAGGAGACTTATGGTCCAGGCTTTGATTCTTTCTCGCCTGGACTATAGAAACTCCCTCTATCTAGGGGTCCCCAAGTCAACCACAAGGAAACTACAAGTCATTCAGAACTGTGCAGCTCGGATGCTGCTTAACATCCCCAAAACTCAGTCTGCGAAACCTGCACTGAATACCTTACACTGGCTGCCAATTACTGAGAGAATAAAGTTTGAATCTCTGTGCATAGCTCACAAGACACTCTGGGGGAAAGGGCTCCCACTTGACCGTTCTCTCATTGCTTTTTATCGTCCTAGACAAAGCTTGCGATCGGCCAACCTATTCCTAGCCTCAGTTCCTAGAACAAAAAGGGTAAGATGTGGAGGCCGCTCCTTTTCACAGAATACCGCTAGATTGTGGAACACCCTTCCCTCTCATCTGCGCCGAGTGACCCAAAATCTTCCTTTCCGGAAGCTCCTCAAAACCTGGTTGTTCCAAAATGCTGCCCCATAAACATCTAGTCTGCCTGCCTGTTCGACGTTGCTAGAGCTGGGATGCCTCCGGGTAGCTATGCGTTCTACAAGTGCTTGTAATAATAATAATAATAATAATAATAATATTGCGGAGATGATTAGAAGATGAACTACCTGAGACAAACCCAACTTGGGAAGGATGCATTAAAGAAGAAATAACCGAACCAAGACGATGTGATAAAACTTTGGCTAGAATTTTAACATCTGAATTTATTAATTAAATTTGTCTATAGCTGGAGCATTCTAAAGGATCTTTGCTTTGTCTAGGAAGAACCATAATACTGGCCCATAAAAATCAGAAGATAAATGTTCCAAACATAAACCTCATTGAAAACAGAAAACAATACTTGGATAGTATACGTTTTTGGCAATTTTTAAAAATTCAATAGGGAACCCATCTTCACCCAGTGCTTAACCAGAGGCCAAAATTCAGCTGCCTTAAGTATCTCGTCACTTGTCAAATCCCCTTCTAGCTCTTCTCTCTGATCCCAAATTAATTTTGGAAGATTGAGTTTAGAGAAGAAGGCCTTTTCTTCTGAATGATCCAAACAATCTATGGACGTGTAGAGTGTTTCATAAAATGTCTGGAATTGGGATAGAATTTCTGATGGGTGTGTAAGTAGGAAACCATTAGAATTTCTAATAGTAGGAATCGCTTTAGAGGATTCTTGTCGACATAACTGATAAGCTAATAATCTCCAAACATTCTCCCCACGTTCATTATGTTGTTGACGAATATGAAATAGACGTTTCTCGGCACGAGAAGTATAAAGATTGTTGACAGTGAATTTGGTCGATAGCAGCTTTTTAAATACTACTGGGGATTGTGTTTGAGAATAGGTAGTTGTGAGAGCTGAGATTTCCTTTACGTGAATAATTCTAGTGGCATTCATAAGTTATTTAGCGAGCACGGTATATCTCATAATCAGTCCAGTTAATACTGCATTCCCAGCACCCCAGAGTGCATGCGCATTAGAAACCAATTGTTCATTATCTTATAGAAACTGTTCACATACGCGCAAAGTAGATGTTTCTCTTGAGGGGATTTATATGAGGAAAGATTGAGTCTCCAGGGAGAATTTGGAGTTTGTGAAAGACCCAAGTCTATGCCGATATAAATAAGGTCATGATCCAATATACTACATGGAACTATATTTGCGTGGGTCATCAATAGTAGAACGGAAGAGGAGGTCAGGAAGTAGTCAATTCTTGTAGGTATTGAATGAGGACAGGAGGTAAAAGTGTAGTCTCTCTCATTGGGATGCAATAGCCTACAGAGTTCTTGTAGTTAATGATCGTTAATGAAGTCCGCAAGCATGTGCCTATCTTTATTATGATGAATGTCAGGTTAGCTGGACCTATCAATGAATGGGTCAATTGCGACATTCCAGTCTCCCCCTATTAACAGACGTGTAGACACCAATGTTGTTAGTAATCTACTGAGATGGGATATGAAGGTTAAGTTGAGAGTCTGTAGGAGCATATATTGATCCCACTATTATAAAAGTATTGCAAATGTGGAGTTTAACGAAAATACATCTTCGCTCAGTATTGTTATGTTTCATATAGGTACCTTAATATAGGCCCGGGTAACATCATACCCCTTCACCTACATTACCTCCCCTACACTACACTGTAACAAGCCTTTTAGGATTGAACCTTTACCTAGTTCTAGTTCTAGTCCTGGGTGCAGAAGGAGGGTTTCTCCTGAACAATAGAGTCCTATAACTCCATCAATAGACTCACACAGTATGAATGAATATTCATAAGGGTTCTTAGAAACCAGGCTGGGGCTACACCACCTTCCTCCCCACATCTACGTACACGGTTCATCCCATACGTCATCCTCAAATCCAACAATGGCTAATACAAGCAACAAGGGACAAAAGAGCCCTAGATACTTTCTGTATAAATATAGCACCTCTTGCTAATGTTAGGCAGAGGGAACCGAGACTTCCAGGCCGACACACTGACCAGAGACGCTGAGGCTCCTGCATGCAGTCGCTCCAGCTGACAGTGGTCTGAACATCCCTCGCGAGGTGTCCAGCTCGAGACCAAGAAGGGCTCCTACATTCTCATTTCAGGTAATGGGGTTCGACTAAATCCTAGAGGGATTCTTGGCTTCACACCTACTCACATGCTAGGTACACTTAGGTACATCTAGATAGGCATCGTAGGAGTACGCACTCTCTTTTATCAATGCATTTTATATTCATGTATTTATTCATGCTTATTGCAAGATGGTAGAACTGTACTATCCATTTATATTAATTGTACTGCTAATCATATATCTCTGCTACTGTCTAATGGTTGTTACCACTCATATATTCTACACGAGAATAACAACTGTTCAATAAACCCTTATTGAAACGCCCAGGCTGTTTATTCTGTGTATCTCTGAGACAAGATAAGTAAGCACGAATGACTGAGCGAAAAGTAGTACATTGTTTCCACGATCTTGAGGGATCAGGGTTGTCATGTTCTGAGGTTGCCAGAAACTAATCTCTCCCCGATAAGAGGAGACACTAGTGGCACTGTGATCTAGCTAATGCAAACAGGCTAACATTTCTCGGTGGGGGTGCTCAGAGTCAGTCTGCCACCAAACCCACAGTTTATGTTATCCGAACGCGCAGGTCCTGTATGGGTAATATAGGAACTACACGACATGGCGCCACCAACGATGGTTGGGCTCTTATTTAACAGTAGAATCGGAGTAGTTCAGTCGTGCTATTCTCAGAGACCCCTACTCGCAAAACACCAGAGACGTCTGGAATGGGTTGACACAATCTCCGCCACAGCTGAGTACGCGAGAAATCCTATTTATTGGCTGTTGGTTAATCAAGCTTGAAGGACATTTTAGTTCCTAAAATTGTGCATAACAGCTTATCTTAGTTCCCTTGAACAAAGTACTTTCTAAAATGACTGAGGACACAACCAACCAAGATAACCCGGTGGTGGCTAGACGCCTCTCAGTAGAAGATGAAGAGGTGGATGGAATTCTCATTGCACCTAAATTCAGACGTACTATCACCCTGAAACTACTAGAATATGGTTTAGCACCTAGGGGTGGCTTACTAGCTTTCGTGATTGAGGCACACGAATCAAACAAAACAGAGATATTTTATTCGTGGGTTACATTCTCAGCAGCAAATGCGAGAACACAGACATTTCACTACTATACAGAAGGAGATGCACCACGGGAATATGGTCCTTGCAAGGACATAGAAGTTCCACTCACGTACCAGGAACACCTATACTGGTTTAAAGGCATCCTACCCCATATAAGACACAGAGTAAGATTAGGCCCGCTCGGAGGAGACGGGGCAACATGGCCAATATTAGCGGCATACACACCACATCCTGACATTGAAACAATGCCACAGCCAGACCTACTCTTACAACACAAAGATTTAATTAAAATCTACAGAAACTTGACGCAATTCGTCACGAGGACTTTCACAGTCCAACCAACATCAGTTGCAACAAATGGAACTCAAGTTCAGGGTACAGCAACTAAAATTACACCACAAACATTACACGCGGTAATGGGCAAAATGCCCACAATACGTGAACAAATGCCATTCTGGATAGCTCAGAAAATCAGCTGGAGGCAGTATTCGCGAATACTACCCCGTTTGAAAAACACAGAATGCTAACAATCTGCTTGCCCATGGGAATAACACCACAAGTAGAGGATTGCACCTCTTGGGGTACAGTCTTTGCTGCCATATATACCAGAACACATGGTATTCCTTCATTAGCAGTAGTACCAGACGTATTGAGACAAATACAAAATGAGTACAGAGCAGAACCTGCCCTGAACTTAGGGATGAAGTTACTAAACAACTACGACCAGGTATCGGCCATAATACTAGCTAATATTAAAGGGGAAGCAGCTTCAGTGGCAATCCACCAACGCCTAAGGGAGTTCAGTCCTTTAGATCAACAACACGAACTGCCCAAAATAATAGAAACTGCGTATGCAGAATTAGGCAGAGACAGTTTGGGTGGGAAAGCTTTAAAACCACAACTGATGGGCAGTCCTGAAAAGGACAATTCCAAGCAGACACCTGCTTCTTCTAAAAAGAAGTGGGATAATAAAAAACAACAAAACTTTTCAGGAAAGAGATCTCAATCCCGAGGTAGATCTCCTCCACAGGTATAATCTCAGGAATAGGGATAATATTAGGAAATCTGACAGGTATCAGGATACTGATACACGTTCCTCTCGTTCCTTTCAGGGCTCGACGAAAAACGCAGAGAGAGAAGGACGGTCAGAACATAAAGAGGAGCGTACAAAGTCAAGAGACAAGCAGCACGCTCAAGATTATACTTCCAAAAAAGAAGACAAGCCAAAATCAAAACCTCAGTTTAAGAAGAAGAAAGTTGCAGGCATAAAGATCAGACATGCCCAGAATTCGGAGAACGCAACTTCTGAACGGGGAATGGGCTCTGACGATGCTAGACAGTGCGGCAGAAGTAACAATAGCTCGCCAGAACCTGATGGAATTTCTGGTGACAGCAGAATGATTACATCACGGTGGAAACACCAGACACCAGGGTGAGCCTCCCACATAAGTTACACGAAATAACACTCCAGATGGAGGGGGACAAGCCCAGGAAAGTTAAAGGTCTCTTTTGGGAAAATCTGTCATCTGGTTATGACATCCTATTAGCAGAACAAGATTGGCCGCCAGCATTCGTTATGGAGTGCCCTAAGGGAGAAAATGTAATTTTTCCATCATTCTCCGACCTCGTTCCCATACATCTTAAACATGCATATGCACAGGAGTGGGCGGTTGCCCTAGCTCCAGCTCTATACAAAAATCATGCCGGTTGGGATGAGGATTCAACCCACCACGTGATCCCGTTAAAAGTTTCACCAAATGCTCAGAGGCAATACCCAATAAAGCAAGAAGCTAAAAAACAGGTCAGGGAGATTTTAGATCAACTTGAATACCAAGGGGTGATTGAAACATGCACCTCACCAATGAACAACCCTTTGTTTCCCGTATCCAAAGCAGACAACTCATATCGTCTAGTTTTAGATTACAGACATTTAAACTCTTGCACAAAGACATTCGCTGTCCAAAACGCACATAGTGCCGCATTAATGAATAACATTGTGCGGAAAAAATACAAAACTACACTAGATATCTCAAATGGATTTTTCTGCCAAAATATAGCACCAGAAAGCAGGTATTTGACCGCATTCTCAGCATTGGGGTCCCAGCGGCAATTTTGTCGTCTCCCCCGGGGTTATAAGAACAGCCCGGGGGTATTCTCAGCAAGAGTAACAGAGTTACTCCAAAATTTTGATGAGGCAGCATTGTCCTATGTGGATGATATTTATCTGACGGACGATGACTTAAACAAGCATTGAAAATCCAATAGGTCTCGCCTTTGATTAAGTTAAAGCTATTTGCTTTGCTAATGGTATTGTATAGCAAAGCAAATGGCTTTAACTTAATGAAAGGCGAGACCTATTACATTTTTAATGCTTGTTCCTATTGGTCACGGTTACAGTGTCCAGGTCCTGAACGCAGATTCTACACGATATACGGGACACACAACTTAGTTTAATATAAGTCAGGAACGTGAGACGCGAACAACGAGGTCGAAAAGAGAAGCAATGAATAAAAAAAGTTTAAGCGCATCAACTTGGGGAGGCTAAGTTGCGCGCTGATGATCTAAAGCTGTGGCATGAAGGTCCCAAATTGAGGCAAGTCCCATGCTGTTCACGTCTGAGAATTAGAGGGATTCCACTGTCACGAAGAAGGTCTGGAGATGAGGTCTCCAAAGGAGTTAGGGGCGGCGCCATACATAAAAAAAAAAAACACCGTGCCAGCCTGCCTCAAGCGCTCCTCCCGAGCAGCCCTGCCTGCCGATCACATAATCTCCCCGTGCCTGAATGTGCCCTTGTGTAACGTAACCGGAGCTCATGTAAAGCGCTCCAATACCTTCAGGTAGAGTTTGCGCTATAGAAATCTGCATTAAAAAAAACACAGTGCCAGCCTGCCTCAAGCACTCCTCCCGAGCAGCCCTGCCTGCCGATCACATAATCTCCCCGTGCCTGAATGTGCCCTTGTGTAACGTAACCGGAGCTCATGTAAAGCGCTCCAATACCTTCAGCTAGAGTTCGCGCTATAGAAATCTGCATTAAAAAAAAAACACCGTGCCAGCCTGCCTCAAGCGCTCCTCCCGAGCAGCCCTGCCTGCCGATCACATAATCTCCCCGTGCCTGAATGTGCCCTTGTGTAACATAACCGGAGCTCATGTAAAACGCTCCATTACCTTCAGGCAGAGTTCGCGCTATAGAAATCTGCATTAAAAAACAAGCGCGGTCCCGAACGTGAAAGAGGACCGCGCTCTTGTCTTTATGGGGCCATGTGTTTAAACACATGGCCCCATAAAGATAAGAAAGTGCTTTGCGACAGACGCAAAGCAGGCAAGCCAATCCGGGTGGGCCGGCACAAAAAGTGAAAGGGAGGCAACCCAAACACCTAATTTCCAATGGCAGGCCACCGTTTACCATAAGCGGTGACGCCAGCCAATGGAAATAAGGGGCGGGGCTTAAAGCCCTTTTCTAAAACTCCTCATTAACAATAAATCTCGCCGAGCAGCAACGCTAGGCGAGACCTAAAAAGCACTTGACCAGGGTGAGCACCATTATTATGGGATTCGCCTCGGAGGGCTACAAATTTAATTTTAAGAAATCTAAAATAGCCCACCTCAATGTCCTGTTTTTAGGATACAAGCTTTCAAGTGAAGGGAAAAGCCTGGCAGCTAACTTTTTAGAAAAGGGTGCGCTGCTTCAACCACCAAAATCATTAAAAAATCTACAATAAATACTGGGATTCCTAAATTTCGGCAGAACATACATTTTAACTTACGCAGAAAAAGTAAAACCTTTCTACGACTTAATCAAACCTGACTTTTCAGTTAGACATTGGACACAGGAACATTCAAATATCCTACGTTCATTACAAGAAGACATGATTGCTTCCAAACACTTAGAGACACGCGTAAATATACGCAACCTAGTGATCCGTGTAATAGCGGGTCAATGCAGGAACACTTACTTAACCTTCAATGAAGGCGAAACAGTACCAATCGCATACAAATCACACCTGTACACAAACGCAGAAATGCGTTTTACTTCAACAGAAAAAATACTGACAGCTGTTCAGACCGCTGTAGCAAGAGAAAGAGCACTGGCTCAGGGGAAAAGCATAATTGTCGTAACCCCAGTACCAGCATTAGAAGCTGTTACTAAGGCGAGCATTCCGAATGCAAAAGCCTTACATCCGAGATGGATACAATGGGCTAATTCTCTTACTGCAACGGACGTTGAATACAGATTTGATCCAAGTTTAAAAACACAAGCATTTCTGCAATACGAACAAGAATATCCTCTACCAAATGAAATATTGCCTCTCGATCAGTATGAATATATTATTTACACTGACGGATCTGCTCAACCGGCCATAGGGAGTAAGCAACAATACAGCGCGGCATGTGCTATCGTTAAAGGTTGCATGCGGGATGGAAAGTTCCATCCAAGTAGCACCAAAACGCAATCTCTAGGAGACTGCATGGCTCAGTTGGCAGAGTTAAAAGCACTGATACTGGCACTTGTAAATACGGATCACGAATTCCCCACACGAATTGTGTGTGATTCCTTTTACTGTGTACAGTCATACAATGAGTACTTACAACATTGGGAACTAAACGGGTTTAAAGATGCAAAAGGTGGAACAATTAAGCATAAAATGCTATGGGAACAGGTAGTGGAGTTGAGAAACGAACTACCAAGGGCTCACGTGATACACACACTGAGTCATCAAAGTGATGGCGTTCACGTTGAAGGGAATTCATTGGCTGATGAAGCCGCAAAGGGGGCTGTACGCACAGCGTCCGTAGCTGCAATCACTCGTTCAAAAACGAGGATAGACGGTGAAATTATGGTGGCTGTTATTGCTTCAAGCAAAAACAGCGGTGCAGTACCAAAGAAATTTCCACTTAAGTATTCCTACAAATTAGATGCGAACAACATTCCATATGCTCAGATTCCTGGAATGGGGGACAGAGTAATACCAAATATGGATCGTAGGCAAGGTTTAATACTAGCAGCACACGAGGGTTTGGGCTCCGCACATACAGGCGTTACAGCGACTATTTTATTGTTGAAACAGCGCTATTGGTGGCCCGGTCTAACAAAGCAAACTAAAGACTATGTCTTGAAATGCGACATCTGCCACCAGATGAAAGGCTCCACCAGAACACGCCCGGCGCAGACACCATTACTTAGATCTGACAAACCTCTCGCATGCGTGTATCTGGACCACTGCGGCCCCTTACAACCTGATGGGGCTTACAAGTATATCATGGTTGCAGTGGATTCCTGCTCAAGATTCCTATGGGTTTGGCGTCAGCGCTCGGCTGACGCTCGAACTGTTATAAAAGATTTGCGAGTCTTTATCGGGACATACGCAGTTGGCACGTTACATTCCGACCGTGGCCCGGTGTTTAGCTCTCGGGCTTACAAAGAGGCCATGAAAAGTATGGACGTTGCACTGCGGAACTCCTCTCCGTACCATCCTGAGGGAAATTTGGTTGTGGAGAGGAAAAACCGGGACTTAAAGCAATCTTTAACAGCTAGGGTATTAGGCAAGGGCGGTAGTTGGGTCAGTCACCTTTATGGGGTACAAAGAGCAATTAACAACCAGCCAAGAAACTCTCTAGGGGGTGTCACTCCATATGAAGTCCTATTTGGGACGAGAATGTGGGTAGCTGATCTTGAGTATGAAGGCACAGTGGCGGATGAGAAACCATTTGATATCGATGATCGTTTGGCTGTTTTACAGGATCTAAATGAATCCAGGACACAACAAAGCAACGTTGCCCAGAAACAGACCGCCACTGGGGAAGTCAAGGTAAACACGGCAAGACCTGTCTGGATCCCAAAAATGGGGGTCTGGTCAGAGAGAAAATAGCAGACAAAAAAGAATTTGAACCATCATACAGAAAGCCTGTACCTGTCCTAGCAATTCAAGGAACACGAACTGTTCTTTTGCCGCCTCTTGCCAGGAAAAAGGAGAAAAGATTTGTCTCAATCGACTTAATAAAACCACACTATGTGGCCGATACTGAACAGTAGGCCTCGTGGACTCCACAGTAGCAGACGCCCTCCTCTCGCTACATTCCAAGAAGTTCAAACAGAAAGACTCATCACGTTTGAAGAGCCTCCTGTACAGAATGAAGGACTAAGCAATAAAGCTATGGAACTCGATCGCCTTGAACCCGAAGTTCATCTACAAAATGAAACTCGGAACACACAAGTTGCAATCAGACCAAATACAGACGTCTACGTAAACATGCCTCGACGAGAGCAAAATGCGATTTCAACAAATCCCGATGCAATTCCTACAATTGATCGAACTGCTTCTGGCTACTTCATGAACTTTGATACGTTTTCTTTGGATCCAAGTGAACCGGAAACGACGCCAGCCCAAAAATCACGTAAACAGCAAGCTAAAGACTTTCTGAACTTTCTTAAAAAGACTTACCTGGTATCGCCTTGGATTGAACTTTGCGTGATTACTGGGATTCTATTTTTTCTTTTCTGGTAAGGCTTAGTAATAACTTTTAGCATGCTTATTAATGGACGATATCTTCAGCAAAGCTCTACAGCCCCGAAAGTTAATTTGATTTTAAGACCACATCAATCGTCTCATCGTGAACAGAGAGACTTGTTATCAGTGAACATCACAGCGGTTCCTATACCGGATGGTATAGTTTGGGACAAGGTTGATTTCTAAATATTCGGTCCGACTGAACTTTTAAAAATTTCCCATTTATTTAAAATTTCATTAAGTGATATCATTACCTCAAGTACATTTTCTGATGATTGGGACTCTGAAACTGTTAATAACATGTTGTCTGATTTAGAAAAAACTGCTGCATTTCCGAACACTGAAATGTTAGAAAGTAATTCAGACTATGACACTTTGTACTGTTACCAACATTATGGTCATCATTTTCTGCTCAAATCTATTTCACCTAGAAAGGTATTTGAGTACCATCAGTGGGAACATTGCCCTACACCACCAAAAAGTAGTTCGCACACATTTGCACAGAAATGTTCATATTTTTCAGGTTTTAACACCACAGACCCGACCTCATATTATTATAAGGTTACACCAACATCAGCACTGAAAATTATGTTGACAAACACCAAACAGATTTACTCTGCTTCCTTTATTGCCCAACTGTCTGAACAGGGTTTTGACCTATGGAAGGACACAATAGACTTAAAATCAGTCTGGGGTTCTAGGGACTGGCAAGTCCAGGGAACAGAAGCGCTATTTAGAGCATGCCTCATTCCACAGCAGATGATATTTCTAAACGAAACTGTGCAACAGACATCCTGTCTTGGATTAGCCAAGATCAAGGACCTGAACACACCTAGATTTCCAACACCATCACAGATGGGAGGGTGGCAGAATTCGACTTCAAAGGAAGGGGCAAAGGTAGATGACATTTTACAGTACAATAGATCAGACCCTAATTGGGAAAAATGGGTGGTTTGGCCCTTAGACACAAACATATGTTATAAACGATTCTTGGGTATCACCGAAGGGTTAAATATCCATAGGCCAGACCCACGTTATGTACAAAGAGAACATCCAGGGGTAGTGACATCCTACAGTGTTGGGAAGTTGTGCCTTGATTGGCTAGAAACCTCAACACTAACAGAAGTGAAACAACACTTAGCCTTACTCTCACAAGACATGGATCTTAGGGATTTTTTACAAGGTCCCAAGAAACAACGTCAGAAAAGTTTCATATATGCCGGTATTTATGCTGCCTATAATGAAAATTGGAAAATATCCCAACAAGAGACCGCAGAGAGAATACGGGAAATAGACCGTATTAACTTAGAAAAATCATTGGCTGTGGTAGACAATGGGTTAACAACTTTGTCCTCCAGAATATATTCTTTGGGCAGCATTGTATCTTCTGCGATAGATATCCTAGAACAAGATTTGGCCATACTACAACACGGACAATCTCAATTACGTTCTATCATGTTATTGAGCTGGACGCTACAATCTTTGCGTGCAGGCTTTGTGCCTTGGCGTTTTATAAACAGTACGTCTCTGTTTTCTGAATATAATCTAACAGATAAACAGGTTGAAATGGCACAAAGGGGAACTAAATATACAATGCTGCGTATTGAAAAACTGGACCGACTACCATTTACAGTAGCGGAAGCTCCGTCTACTGAATGGCTAATCCATGGCCACATAACTCTACCGGTCACTACTTTTCAGTTTCAATATTGCCTTGAACAAAGGCAGGTGGGCAAATTTGAAAAAATGGGTAAGGAATACATTAAGGAATCCTGGGATTTGCCATATAGATTTCGATGCCGGAGTGGGGATCGAGAAGTGTTTCTAAGTGGTACAAACTGCAAGAGCGCTTTGAGTGGTTCTCTCATGTGCCGGGACATTTCATTGCACGGAGCGTGTAATGGATCGATAGCAAACTTGTCCTGCCACATGAAAGGGACTCCAGCTGCCGTGATTGAACCGGTATTCGAGCTGCTCTCAAATGGGAGTTACTTGATGCTGAACGATCAAGGTTGCTGCGGTATGCTTTCGGGCATTGCCTATCTGGTCACTGTGAACTCCAGGGTTACTTGCTGTATGCAAGTATTGTTTCCCCCAACAAGTACAGTCAGGGAGGCGCCGTTATGGCCTTCATTGAATGTTTCCTTTATACAATTTGATACTTTGAGCAGACTGAAAGCCATGCTTTTACAGCAAACCGTACCCTTAACCTCCGCTCGAGAGACCTTTGATCTTCAAATCGCAAGGACCTCGACTGAGAAAGAGGCACTTATACGTACAAACTGCCCCATTCATTTCGCAGAAATGGTGAGTCGTATCTTTAATGTCTGATACGAGTGGTATTGTACACCTATTTAAGACCATAGGGTCAGGACTTCTTAGCACTTTTCAGACAATCCTCGGAATTATCCCGAACTTTATACACCCCGTATTTGGCAGCATTTTTGGAGGTCTACCTCTGATACGGCTAGCAATAGCGGGAATCCGGATTGTCATTTACCTGCTACGCAATGGACGGCCCAATTACCAACGAGATGGCAAAAGCGCTCCTGGAGTGGAAATACCGTGAACGCATGGTACAACATCTGGGCACACCTAGCCTAAGGGAACTAAGCGCCTCTTGGTTCCTATCGTTTAGACCAGTCTGGATGGACTGCATCTTACCTGTTCTTCGATGCCTGTTTTGCGGTGAAGAATGCGTGTTGGACCTCTGTCTGACACTTGCGACGGACATGCCTGCTGACTTAAATACCAGGCTGGAACCCATGAGGGCCCATGCTCTGCAATGTCCCCAGCGTATTCCCATCTTGATGGCTGCATTCCTCGAGAATCCGCAGGTGCCTTTCACAACTGGGGTGAGCTTTAGCTCCACCACTAGCACTGAGGTATCGACTACAGCACCGGCTGCCTCTACACCAGCTATTGGCAGTACTGAATATCATCTGTGCTCCATTGATGTACTCTGCGAGGTGTTACAAGGATCGTCCCCTGCAGCAGCAAGCAGCAATGATGTTGTGTCTCCCAGCCAGGACATTTAATCTGTAATTGGCTCATCGTGTGCTGGGAAAGAATTCAGTTCTTTTTCTCCAAAACTCAACTAAATTTTGAACATTTCCTTTAAAATTGACACTTCCTCGCTGAAAAGCATGGCCTTCTTACGCTTGTAGACATTTAACTTATATAAACGAACTCAAGTAGGACTGTGGCTTAAAGGACCATTCCAAACAACTAATTTTCGTAGTACAAATTTTTAATTTTTTCCCTTTTTAAGCTGTTTTTAAGATACATTTTAAAACAGGATTTTTACAAAGCTCATTTTAAAATGTTCTATGCACTACTATCTAGTAAAGAGTAGAGTGCACTAGCATTTTTATAATTGTTGACTATTCGGTAGAGGAGTGGGTGTTATGTTTCATATAGGTACCCTAATATAGGCCCGGGTAACATCATACCCCTTCACCTACATTCCCTCCCCTACACTACACTGTAACGAGCCTTTTAGGATTTAACCTTTACCTAGTTCTAGTCCTGGGTGCAGCAGGAGGGTTTCTCCTGAACAATAGAGTTCTATAACTCCATCAATAGACTCACGCAGTATGAATGAATATTCATAAGGTTTCTTAGAAACCAGGCTGGGGCTGCACCACCTTCCTCCCCACATCTACGTACACGGTTCATCCCATACGTCATCCTCAAATCCAACAATGGCTAATACAAGCAACAAGGGACAAAGGAGCCCTAGATACTTTCTGTATAAATATAGCACCTCTTGCTAATGTTAGGCAGAGGGAACCGAGACTTCCAGGCCGACACACTGACCAGAGACGCTGAGGCTCCTGCATGCAGTCGCTCCAGCTGACAGTGGTCTGAACATCCCTCGCGAGGTGTCCAGCTCGAGACCAAGAAGGGCTCCTACATTCTCATTTCAGGTAATGGGGTTCGACTAAATCCTAGAGGGATTCTTGGCTTCACACCTACTCACATGCTAGGTACACTTAGGTACATCTAGATAGGCATCGTAGGAGTACGCACTCTCTTTTATCAATGCATTTTATATTCATGTATTTATTCATGCTTATTGCAAGATGGTAGAACTGTACTATCCATTTATATTCATTGTACTGCTAATCATATATCTCTGCTACTGTCTAATGGTTGTTGCAGCTCATATATTCTACAGGAGAATAACAACTGTTCAATAAACCCTTATTGAAATGCCCAGGCTGTTTATTCTGTGTATCTCTGAGACAAGATAAGTAAGCACGAATGACTGAGCGAAAAGTAGTACATTGTTTCCACGATCTTGAGGGATCAGGGTTGTCATGTTCTGAGGTTGCCAGAAACTAATCTCTCCCCGATAAGAGGAGACACTAGTGGCACTGTGATCTAGCTAATGCAAACAGGCTAACATTTCTCGGTGGGGGTGCTCAGAGTCAGTCTGCCACCAAACCCACAGTTTATGTTATCCGAACGCGCAGGTCCTGTATGGGTAATATAGGAACTACACGACAGTATCTTCCCATGTTTGCAAAATTTTGTAGGGTAAATGTTTATTAAAAAGAATGGCCGCACCACACTCCCTTGATGGTGCGGAGGTGTCATCAGAGGTCTTGGGGGCGGGACTTGCATGTTCATCTTGTCCTACCAAATCTCATTTTCACTTTTCACTTTCTAATGGAGCGACGAGGGTTTCATGAAGTAATGCACTATCCGGTTTGTGGTGACCACTGTGAGTATCTTTTTCCTTTTAACAAGATGTGTCATACCATGTATATTTAAGGAGACGATTTTCAACGGTTTCAAATGAGTGGACTACATAGATTAAGACTATGATTTAAGAATGATCAATAATATAGAGTTGCAAATGGATGTACACTTATTCTAATGTTAGTACAAAATATGATATTGATGTGAATCAGCAAAATCTAATTTCAAAGTAATTCACTAATGGGTACATTGGAAAATATATAATATGACAAAAGAAAGAAAATAAAAATACGATTAAGGATCAAAATTATGTCCAACAGTAAATGTTCAGACAATAATGTGCAAACTTTTAAACTTTAACTTTTAACTGCGGTGGAGCGCAGGAGACGACTTGGAACAAAGGAGTGCGAAATCATCAGCCTGGCAAAGATCAAATACCAAATCGTCAGTACATAAAATGGGTGCATCAAACATATATGGTGAAGATGAATATATGGTGAACGTAATGTATATAAACTATTACACAGCATGCAGTAATATATAAAAGAGGAATATGTCGGAGATAAAATTAATACAAAAAAACAAATGACATTCAAAAATAGGAAGCAGAAGAAGTGAAAATCAAGAGGAGAAAGAAAAGGAAAAGAAAGAAGGTGAAGAGGAGAAGGAAAATAAGTTTTAAACCAGAGGAACACTATAAAAAGGATATTGGAAAAGACCATGATCAGGTTATCAGCAGCGATCTTGATTTGTCCCTTGGTTGCGAACCCTTCCTCAAATTAACTTTACCGCCATAAGACCATTTACGAGTCACGGTTTCCCATCTGCCATGTTCATGGAGTCTAAAAAGATATTACTGGTCAGGTCTTGTGTAGCTGAGGAAGGTGTAGACTTGTGCTCTCTCTCTGAATCGTTTTCTTCCAGCTAGTTTAAGAAAGAATCCAAATCATGAGGGTTGAAGTACTCCTTAGTCTGTCCTCGATTTGTTATGATCATAGTTTCCGGTTCCAGGAGACCATATTTGGTTTCCCTTCTCCTTAACCTAGGATGCATTTCCAGGAATTGTTTCCTCTTGAGGTTAGTAGGAGCAGAAAAGTCAGCGATGATGATAATCTGAGATGTGTAGAAGGTATCTGAGCCATATTTCCTTGCTTCCGTTATGATTTGTCGAGCCTGTTGATGACAAAGGCAACAAGCCAGAATATGATGGGGATGAGATGTACGAGTATAGCTTTTGGAGTGAACTCAATGGGCATGCTGAAATTCGAGTTGTGGAGAAAAGGTGAGCTTTATCAGGAATTTGCTAAATATCGTCCTTCTCCAATTGTTCTGGAAGACCAATAATTCAGATGTTGTCCCTTCTACTGCGATCTTCCAAGTCAATATTTTTTGTTGAAGGTACCATATGTCATAACTGTGTTCAGTTAGTATGTCAATTCACGATTCAGCCCCAATGAGAAGACCATCCACTAGTTGCATACGTGAGTAAAATTGGGTAACCTCCCCCTGCCCCCAAGAGACTGTGCTTCTAGGGTATTTGCAGCTACCGCAATGTTAACTGAAGCAATTGAATTTTTAATGTCCAGAAGTTTTTTTAAGTAAAGTATCCATTGCTGTTGCAGGAAATGTCCTGTTAGGCTGCCATTTTAAGAGGAGAATCTCTACTGGTTGACGCAGTCGATAATGCTGCGCTATAGGACAGGTGTCTAATATGCTTAAATTTTGACATAGAAATAAAAATAGCAGGGAGAAAGAAAAAAAAGCTTCCTCAATGATATTAAGTAAAACCAGAAAAAAAATGTAAGGAATGAGTTAGATAAATTCAATGATGAAGCTCACCAGAGCAACAGTACTATTGACAAATAGAAAGGGAGGCAAGGGAAGATGAATGAACACTCACAGGGTCAGGCAGTCCATGTGTGTGAGTTCTTAAGATGTATAACGTTGTCTCCAGCCTTTCAGCAGTAATCCTCTATTCACAGTTATTCTCCTTCACAATAACTAGACAAAACAGGAATCCTTCACTCATACCTCATTCCTCCACAAAAGGCTCGTCTGCTACTTCGCCATGCCTCCCCTCTTTATCATTCCAGATCACTAGCATTGCAGTATACATTGTTAGAAGGCATTGTGAATGTACATTTAGCGGCCGTGTGAGTTAGCAGCAGGAGATACTCTTCAAGCTGACATTGCATTAGTCTATACAAAGGAACTGAAGTGCCACAGAGGTGCGGGGGGGGGGGGGAAGGGAAGACGTGCTCCCTCTTCAGTGCACTGTATCTTACATGCCAGGAGACAGCAGGGAGGAGCGCGTGACAAGGAAGAGTAATAAACAACGGCAATCATGTGTGCGCCGATCCACTCAGAGCTTCGCTCCTCACCTTTTCAGAATGTGACGCACACAAATAGTCAAGATAAGAAAATTGCATCCCCATTGGAAAAAAGACTTGCCGTAAAATCTGCAGGTCGTCCGGTCGATGACCCCTGCATTGTAGATTGACCAGGTGCATTGGGTAATCTGGAGAATAGCTCAGGCCTCACTTCACCCGTCGAAGCCTCAGAGAAACGGCCATTACCAACGGTGCCAAGCTCAGCCCCCTCGCCCCCCATTACTGTGAATTTCAATAGTGTGGAGCTTCAACAAGTAAATAAGATCGATGAAGGTCTATGCAGTGGATCAGCAGGTGGACTTCCATCTGTTGTTGGAGGATTTCTTTCCTGTCCAATGGTACCCAAACAAAGGGGAGGATGCCAGGCTGCCAAAAATGGGTATTGGATACTGTTGTGGACTTTTAAGCTCAAATACAGAGGACTGCAGAAAGATAGGTACAACCATGGCAGCTTTATGAGAACCATACAACAGAGACACAGTTCTCACAGAACCTATTGACGGAGCACAAAGTCAGTCCTCAGCCCTAGATAGTATGCCTGAGACCATGCTAAAAAGAAGTAAAATCAAAGACAGCAGGAAATTATTTACAAATCTCCGAACTCAATTCTCTTTCACTGGGTGGCAACAGGCTGAGTAAAGAATCAAGCATAGGGGAAACACATTTATGCCCAAAACTGCTGAAGAGCCTAGAGAATAGCCAAGCTGAGAAGGCCTTTGTAATGCTTCACCCCGTCCTCAACTGCCCCTCAGTAAAGTGATGGATATACAGACCAATGCGACACACTGAGGAAATAAAATAAAATACTCAGTGAAGCAGCAGCATTGACTTCAAAGCGCCTCTTCAAAAAGGGGTTCAGTTTCTTCATTAAGTGTCACTGAGAACCTTAGTGGTTAATGATAAGATTATGCGGCATTTCATCTGCAACAGTGTATGTTTCTGAAGATTTCTTGTGGGTTTTTCCTGAAAATGATATGGATATGAGGTACTAAACAGTGAAATCGTGTATTTGTCTGCACTTTGAATGTAAAACGGGCTTTATTGTACTATTGGAATAATGTAGAGTAAGGTTTTGTGAAATCTTCTCCCATAGGGCATGTCAGAGTTTTGTCCTAGGAAATTCAAAAATTAACCCATGAATAGATAGCAACGTGCCCTCACAATGAGCAAGTGCTCCACTTAAGGAGCATTGAAATGAACATATGCTTTTATAGAAACATTATTACCGTACTATCACAAGGGCATGATTTTTTTTCTAGTTATAATTACATTTTTACCTTTTATCACCAGTGTCGCAAATGCAACATAAGCCTCACAACTGTACCATTCTCATTTGTAAAGCACACAGGTACACACCTTCTGTGGTATTGTAGCATTGCTACCTTCACCAACGGGTAGGCATGGCGCCACTTGCATCTCGATGAAAGGGGTATGTGAACTGGAACTGCATGTACTCCTTCTATAAAGCATTAGCTGCACATGACAGTCAGAAAAGTGTTCCAATCGTGCCACAACAAACATGTCACTGCAGCTAAATCGCTAGAATACCAGACCGTTCTATAACATAAAGGAGCAGGCACACATCCATATCGCGAGTTTCAAAAATTTATTGCAAGGTTCGTGATATGGTTTGGCCAAGAATATACCAATTTCACGATCTACAATCCTTCCCAATTCCATTTTTGTTAAAGACATACATTTCTTTCATGCACTTTTATGGTTTGCCACATAAATTTTACAATAGATAGCGTTCTGTTGTCACACTCTGCCCTCAGGTCTTGTCTTCTCATGTGGACAACTTCTGAAGGCAATAAATTACTGCTTCATATACCGTACCTGCTCTGTGTGTGTAAGGGAAGCCTGCACTAATACTTTATAGGTTACACATCCTATGTGAAGGGAGATTCCACCGCAGGTGCCCAAGCTATGCTTGGTCTGGCTGGGATGGAAGCTTGCATAGCTTCTGCCCAGGTTTGACCCATTTTCAGTCAAAAATATATACTAATGGTGTTCCAGCCCCACTTATGTGTGCCATATCTGGTGTAGGAACACTACTGCTGTTACATATTTGAAGGGATGGGGGAAGAGAGACTGTGGGGAGTGGTTTAGTACAATATGTTTGCAGCACACTGTACCCATTGCTGGTTGAGTTGCAACTCTCCCATCTGTAAGGAGCAAATGTACCCCTAGTGATGGTGTACCAGTTCCATGTGCGAGGGAAGCGTGTATTAATGCTTGCTATATAGTACTTGTGAAAGTGCAATCCGAGATGCATTTGAAGACCTTTTTACTACAGAAACGCCCAAGTCGTTACTTATACGAATAAGCGGGTCTTTCTCATTTCTGAGATTGAGCGATCAAGTCTGTGATTGTTGTTTTCAGTGGGGGTTCAGGTGATGGGACAGGGCTTACATGATGAGTATATTCTGCACACACAGTGTAATTACAACGAACCAGATCAGCAGGGCCTGATTTTCCTTTTCATTTGCTTTAGTTGTTCAGCAGAGCTTCCAAAGTCTGTGCTTTAGACTTTGGACTCTGGCTGCAATCATGGAGCCAACCATAGTATTTACAATCTACATTCTGCAAACAATAACCTAGCTCCTGTAAATTGAGAGTCTCCAAATAATCCTTAGCCCAATCATTCTTGGGTGGAATGATCTGCACTATTATTTAGTGGTAACCTTCATTACTCTGAGCCCGAGGGTTTACCTTCACAGTCAGGGACATCCAGAAATGATTGTCCCCAAAATAAAACAAAACAATGCTCCTCTAAATCTAGTCCGGTAATGAACTTATTTTGTAATTTTCAAATGCTGGAAAACTGGAGTTACAAGTTAATAATTAATTTCTCTCTGCTGCGTCTCACTCGCCCTCAAGGATCTCAAGGGAGAATGGTTGGCAACAGTACTCGAATATATAATGAAGATCACCAGTAAGTAACTGTAGCAATGTCACCTCATCTGCCTTTGCGATAGCAGTCTGTACTAAACAAGGGTACAGAAAACAATTAGAATAGCCCACAAGGCAACACCAAGATGTGCTGCAACACTCAGATAAATTTAAATTAAGATGTCTGCATAATGGGGGATTTTAAAGATAAAAGAAGGAAGGATACCCCAAGTCCAGCGGTATGCTGAAACTGAAATATGATAGCTCAAGTGAAAACAAATCTTCCTTATAGTCTTAAAAAAAAAAAACATTCTGTCCTCTGATGTTCTACCTGCATGAATGGCATCCTCTAATATGAACATGTAATTTGCCACTGCAATGTGACAATTATCTGAATTTCCTCTACTTGTACTTACATCATCGCTTCACAAGTCTACTAGATGATTTGCACTTTTTGGATTACTCTGATTTTCCATCACACAGCTCAGCCTTGCATCCTGCATCTGGATATCACGACTCTGTGCTGTAATTGTAATCTACTGTCCTGTAAAGCATATATGTAGGATTCCCAGGTACAAGTCTCACTAGTTTAATGCAAACAAAGCCTTATCCTGAGCAAATGTCCAATTCAAGAGTAAATCCACCAATTTATTCTGGTAGAGACTTCGTCACTTTATTTCCAGTGTTGAGTTCCAAGATCAGCAATATTACAGCGAGTCTGAACCACAATTGTAGCCAACACGCGTTTCGTCTTATGGACAGTATACCACCGACTTCATCAGGGCTACAAAAGAACAAATAACACCCATAACTATCTCAGTTGTTTTCCCTCACTAGTGTTAGTATAGTTTGAGTTAATCAAACTATACTTACTGAAAGGAAGTTCAAAGAAAATCATGATTTATAATTAATAATCTGCATAAAGAAAAATCCCTTATACAAAAGGAGTCAAAAGGTTTATGATTGTGTAGGGAGGGTCTAAGGCAAATTTGGAATATATCCCTTGTACACCTCGTAATTAGTGTGCCAGAGTACAAACCGCCAAGAGAATCATGCAAGTGATAGAGTGGGAACTGCAATAATTCCAATTAACCACTAAACCCTATTTTAGGTAAAATTACAAAATTACCAAATACCAACTCACCTAATGAATCACAGTAAAGATAAATCTCCAGTGTCACTAATTATGACTGTAAGTTCTCATGGCACCTAGGTATTGACATATATCATTAGAATCATTTTCTAAAAAAGATTTTTTAAACCACAAGTCAAGTAGGAAGGAAGGAAAGACATTTATAGAGCGCATGGCTACCCGGAAGCATCCCAGCGCTAATAAGTGACACGGGGGGGGCAGAGGGCTAGGGGAAGAGCATGGTCTTTAATTGCTTCCGGAAAGCCAGATGGTCAGGGATTGTGCGGAGGTGGAGAGGCAGGGAGTTCCAGAGTTTGGAGGCATTATAGGAAAAGAGTCTACCGCCACTCCTAGATTTCTTGATCCTAGGGATCTCTGCCAGGTACAGATCGTCTGAACGGAGATTCCGGTTGGCTTTATATGGACAAATCATGCTGGAAATAATAGGTGGACCAAGTCCCTGCATTGACTTATGTACCATGCACAGAGCCTTGAACCGGGAGCCAGTGAAGGGAGCGGAGGGCCGGTTTTGCTGAGAGTCTATTGGTAGTACCCATCAAGAGTCTTGCAGCACTGTTTTGTACTGATTGGAGTTTTGTGACCGCAGAGATGGGGGCACCCAGAGATAGAGCGTTTCCATAGTCCAGTCTCGAGAGTATTAACCTCTTCGACGCGATCGGAATTCCGCTCAGGTGCTGGACATTCCGATCGTGGGCGTGGTCGTGACGAGCTCAGCTCGTCATGCGCACACGCCCACCGCGCAGCATGACGAGCTGAGCTCGTCATAAGCATCGAAGAGGTTAATGCTTGGACCAGTACTTTCCTGGCCTCGAAAAGAAGGAGGGGCAGGACTTTTCGGGCCATTCTGAGTAGACCATAACAGAGGGCTGCCGTTTTTCTGGCCTGGGTCCTAAGGCTTAGGTCTTGCTCCATCCATACACCAAGGCTCTTAATCTCTGCTTTCGGGACTGGAGCTGGGCCCATGCTGGGGGGCCACATCATACTAGGGTTGAAACAGAGTGTTGCCCAGAATCATAATCTCAGTTTTTCCTCCGTTTAGCTTCAGCTGGGAGGCATCCATCCAGCTGGAGATATCATTTAAGCATGAGTACAGGGCATGTACTAATATACATTATTAACTCATACCTATATTTCCGTAGTCATATGATAGCAGTACTGTCAGCCAAATCACTGCTTGATTTTTGTAAAGAGCAATCAACACGGTATCTGCCGTCTGACCAAGTGTATAACTCATAAAGGACAGTAATCCAATACACAAGTCAGTTTCCTACCTTCAGCTGCTCGGGAGAGTGCTCCTCGTTGCGCAGCGGCGTTTCGCATGGGCACCATTTGAGCTGCCCATATATGCAGGAGTTAAGTAGTTACCAGTTTTCGTAAACTGACTATGGGCATTGAAGTCCGTAGTATGCATTCATCCGCGCCATTTTGAAATGGAGACTTCGATCAAGAAATCCCTTCATCAAGATCCATACAAAAACAGATTAAATGTAAAATAATAATTATAATCAGTCATGATTCACACTATTTGAGTAGTTCGATAGGTTGCCCATAATGCACCAACGGCATACCGTGTACGTTCCTTGTATAGATATCTGGTTCTGGGACAACTTAACAATATGCAATGGTATAAGAAACTTGATCATAATCCCGTATTTGAGATAGCCAGAAATGTCAACACACATTTAAAATATATATATTCTAAATTTGCCTTAGACTCTCTCTACACAATCATAAACCTTTTGACTCCTTCTTTTGTAGAAGGGAGTTTTCTTTATGCACAATATTAATTATAAATCACGATTTTCTTTGAACTGCCTTTCATTAAGTATACTTTGGGTAACTTACACTATACTAACTCTAGTGAGGGAAAGCAACTGAGATAGTTATGGGTGTTATTTGTCCTTTTGTAGCCCTGATAAGGTCGGTGGGACACGGTCCAGAAGACGAAACACGTGTTGGCTACCATTGTGGTTCAGACTGGCTGTAATATTGCTGATCTTGGAACTCAACATTGGAAATAAAGGTAAGAAGTCTCTACAACAATAAATTGGTGGATTTACTCTTAAATTGGACATTTGCTCAGGATAAACTTTGTTTGCTTTGACATTTGGGGACATTGTCTCCAAACCTTGGAACGTTGGGTGGCCGTTTTCTATTTATCCTTTGAGCAATTTTGGAACTCTGTACTGTGTAACTTTGTAAATACTCAGCGCAAAATTTGGCCCTGCCACCTTTCATCTTGTTGTATCTCACTATTTTAATCAAAAGGGAAGACGAGTTACATATTCCTACAGAGTCATCCTTACCATACTAGTTCAACAAAACTATGAGATATTGAGGGGGCTAGGAAAGAGTTCACACTAAAACAGTTGAGGGTGCTCAAACATGGAATATTGTTGAAGGCACTGGAGAAGCTTCTCAAAATGTTTTGTGAATTCACACAAATTCTATGTCAGGACCTGAGGCTTCAGATTATGCTTACATTTTCTTCATTTATTTAGCTTAGCAGCATAACCACATTATAAACAACAATAACAACATGAGGGACTTCAAATATCATTAGTCCAAACTACTTGAAAGTCCACAATCAGGTAGTTCAGGCACCCCATAAACCATCCACAGCACTTCCTCTCTCTTCTTTGCTCAGTAGCCAGATAAGTGCTTTCCTTTTAGAATGTTTTATGGTGTGCTTTATTTAGGGATGTCATATACTTTTATGCCAGTTTGACGCACATTGTGTTCCTATATTGTTTACCGTTTCCCTTTCAGGGATTGAGTTTTTCCTCTTTGGGAGCCCCCTCCACCTCCACCCTCCGACACGGGAGCTCACCTTGCTTCCGGTTTCCTGCTTAGAAACCGCTTACGAGCAGGCAAGACTTTTCCCGGTGTAGGGCTCAGTTTCCCTCCTCGGCAGGTCACTGCACAAGGCTGCACTGAGTCGCTGACTCCTTTCACGCAGTGACAGCAGGACGCAACTAGAGTGTGTTGCTGCCACAGGGGCACTCATGCTACACTCGTGTCTTTATCTTCCCCTGTAAATGGTCAGGCAACAGATCAGCGTGATTGGAGACTGCCCTGAGACCACACTACATTTTTATTTCTACCGACACAGGTTCTCCTGGGCATTTTGCGTTGCAGGACTACGCACTAGCGCGCCGGGTCTCCGCTAGGGGTGTTTCTTAGTTACACAGCCAGTTTAAACCCACTGTATACAAAGGGCAGCGTGATTATTGCCTTTGCTTAGAACCCCTTATTATCCCTTGCCAAGCAGACTGCCTATGGTTTTTGGCTTAAAAAAATCTTTTCTACCTTGTCAGTATAAACACCATCAGGTGGGCCCTGATCAGCAATGCCAGGTACCAGGGAGGAGAGGCCCACTGGGAGTGGAAAGAAGCAGTTTGCCATGGATGATGACTTCGTGGATGCAGTGGATGCCACACTGCAGAGAGCGATGTCCTTCACATTTGAGCAGACAGGTCTTATTGGCAGCTGGTAAGCGTAGAAAGAACCCATCGCTGGGGAAAGTCACGGTTCCTTGGAGACAATTAGAACCTCAGGATGCTATCAAGTCAAATGATGCAAGCAAAGATAAAGGCAAGGTGGTCCCCTCCCTCAGATGGCTTTGAGCTGCTCAGACAGGCATTCCTGAAACACCGAGCCTCTTCCCCGATGGATTCCAGTGATTCCGACCAACCTGGGCTTACCCCCATCGCTGATCAAGGGCTGCAAAGATGATGGGGGAAGATTTAGGTGACCCAGACTAGCATGACGACTCTGACTCCAAGCCGGGTCCCAGTAGAGCCTGGAAGGTGGTCTCAAGCGTCCCAGGATGGATAGCCTCAATACTCAAAGAGCTTATGGGGTAAGTGACACAGAAGGTATGTTAGACCCAGACAATATTTACCAGCCGCTTTTGGCAGACTGGGTCCCGAGACCTAGAGTGGCCCAATATGTGGTCAATCAAATCGGGAAGCCCTTGGATAAGGAGGGCAGAGGCCGCCTTAGGGCAGAATGTTCATGTCCATGCCTGGGCGGAAAGGTTGCTTGAACGCCAAAAATTTACAGCAAAATGATCACTTTTATATTTATATTTGTTAAGGACCCTAAAAGGGGGATTGACCACTATGGGAAGACCTCCAAGGATAAATTACTGGACATCCCGGGCCCCTTGTCTAAAATGGTGAACAAGGCCGAAGAGGTCAGAGATACTGGCAACCTTCTTTCCTTCGAGGTCGGAGGAACTGATATACAAGGAGTGAGGATGCCCCCCAAAATTTGCTAATATATGGGACCCCTGGAAAAGTGTAATCAAAAAACAGGAATAGGGAATGTAGCTATGGGGCCTGGTCAAGGTATAGATTTGGAAGGATGCATGTACCAAGCCATTATTGGGATGTGGTTTATAAGTAATAATAATGGGGGTGGGCAGTCTAAGCCAGGGTTCCCATACACCTGATTTTGCTACAATGTTGAATATATTGACCTGATCTGTAAGCCAAATAGGTTTCTATATAAGTGTTTGTGTTTATGTTATCAGAAAATCCAATAAAATATTTAAAAAAAGAAAGAAAATCAGAAGGCAGTATGTTCTTTGCTAAACAGCTGTGTACAGTCCTTCTTGTGCACAGAAAAAAGTTGGTTGGTACTCGCTCTATCATGGAGGCAAAAGTACAAAAGAAAACAAAGTGCATTGTGCGTTGAACAGACTGCCCATCACAAAGACAGACTCTCCTTTCTCTGTTCTATTGGCCTCTCAATGGGTAAGCCGTCTTCAAATGGACTAAATTTAGACGAAACCTGGTTAAAATGTACCTATGGCGGGCAGCTAAAATGTCGCTCAGATACGGCTGCATGCCGCACACTGGGGGAATAAATAAATACGAGGCCACCGAGCTCTTCAAGAGGTTGTGCCGATCCCTCGCAGCCCGTGCCACCCTACGTAATCTGGCCTTTAATTCTACTTTCGAACAATCAAAGTTGAAACACCCCTCAATGGGGATAAAAGGAATATTCAAAGATAAATACACCTTCCTGATATAAGTCAGCCAGGGTATCTATCTCAATAGCAACTCAAATAACACAAAATAACCAAAGGGATCCAACGTTAAAACAGAAAAGAGGGCTAAGTAGTCATACTTTCAGTGGCAGGCCTCCAAGCAAATTAAAAGCATGAGCCTCGCACACCCTTGTGACACGGGATCAAACTAATTCTCTATCCTCAATCCTCTATTCTTTTTGATGTGGAGTATTCAATTGGATTCCATGGAGGACTTGCAGGCACCCCACTCAGCACTGCAATTTTCTGCTAATCCTTGGATCAAAATATTTTAATCAGGTGAGTTTCACCTACATATTCACAGAATTGTCAAATGACCGCTGGTACTATAGAACCTCGCATTGCTATGAAAAGCTAGGCACAATTGCACCAGACTCACAGTATCCCATCAAAGTCACTTGCCTGTGGCTGATGAACAGAATTATGGCCACCTATTGCCAGCAAAATACTCCTCCATGACATGTTTTTTTAAATATATTTTTATTGGCATTTAAAAGTATGTACAGAACACATCATGACCTGTATTCATGATAGATGCTATCAAACATATGTCTTAATCCAGCATAGACAAAATAATGTTCCCCGTCTATGAAAAAACAGTTGTCTAATTCACATGACAGTGTGCAATCCCATCATATTTTACCGCCATGTTCTGTGACAGCCTAGATAGCAAAAAAGAAAACAAACAATAAACAGTAACCCCCCCTCCCTTCCCTTCCTGCAAATCGATTCAAGTCTGCTCGCTGTGATCACCAGTGGCTCTAACATACCTATGTTAATCAAGTGACGGGGCTTGCTTGTCTGGGCGTCCACCTGGGTTATCCTCCTTGGTATTGTCCCTCACGCTACTCTGCTGGGTGGGCTGTCCCTGACCTTTCTGAAGGTCCGTTATCATGGATGCCCAAGCTAGTCTATCGTCCTCAGCCTTTTCATCCTTCCTCACGAATCTCATCCGAACCAATTCCGCTGTCGCCCACTCATTCGTGTCCCGTAACCAGTCTAAATGTTTCGGTGGGTGTGGTTGCATCCAGGCAATGACTATGCGCCTCTTGGCCAGCACCAGTCCCAGGTGCACAAAGCGTCTGCTCAGCTTTTTGTTTTTTGGTGCGGGTAACAGGCCAAGTAATACTGTCTTTATGTCCCTTGAGATGGTCCACCCCGTGGCCTCCCCCAGATTCTCTAAGACCTTTTCCCAGTAGGGTTGCAGTGTGGGGCATTGCCAAACCATGTGAATGAAGTCTGCCCCTTGTGTGGTGCACCTAGGGCATGGGTACTCACAAACTTTCTCCCGGGGGCCAAATTTACAGTGTGGTTTGTGGCCGAGGGCCGCACCGGTGGGGGCGGGGTCAGTGGGCGAGCTAGAGCAAAAAAAAAAACTGTGACCATGAGGTTCAACAAAGGCCCCTGCAGCGGATGCCTTCGTCCACTGAGCCACCAGACCCTGCATACACACATCTCTCTCTCTCTCCCTCTCTGTCTCCCTCCCTCTCTCTGTCTCCCTCCCTCCATCTCTCTCCCTCTCTCTCTCTCTGTCTGTCTCTCTCTCTCTCTCTGTCTGTCTCCCTCTCTCTCTCTGTCTCCCTCTGTCTCTCTCACTGTCTGTCTGTCTCCCTCCCTCTCACTCTCTGCCTCCCTCTCACTCTCTGCCTCCCTCTCTCTCTCTGTCTCCCTCCCTCTCTCTGTCTCCCTCCCTCTCTCTGTCTCCCTCCCTCTCTCTGTCTCCCTCCCCCTCTCTCTCTCTCTCCCCCTCTCTCTCTCTCCCCCTCTGTCTCCCTCTCTCTCCCCCTCTGTCTCCCTCTCTCTCCCCCTCTCCCTGTCTCCCTCCCTCTCTCTGTCTCCCTCCCTCTCTCCGTCTCCCTCTCTCTGTCTCTCTCCGTCTCCCTCCCTCTCTCTGTCTCCCTCTCTCCGTCTCCCTCCCTCTCTCCGTCTCCCTCTCTCCGTCTCCCTCTCTCCGTCTCCCTCTCTCCGTCTCCCTCTCTCTGTCTCCCTCTCTCTGTCTCCCTCTCTCTGTCTCCCTCTCTCTGTCTCCCTCTCTCTGTCTCCCTCTCTCTGTCTCCCTCTTCTGTCTCCCTCTCTCTGTCTCCCTCTCTCTGTCTCCCTCTCTCTGTCTCCCTCTCTCTGTCTCCCTCTCTCCGTCTCCCTCTCTCCGTCTCCGTCTCCCTCCGTCTCCCTGTCTCCCTCCGTCTCCCGCCCTCCGTCTCCCTCCCTCCATCTCCCTCCCTCCGTCTCCCTCCCTCTGTCTCTGCCTCTATCTGTCTGTCTCTGTCCTTGTCTCTGCCTCTATCTGTCTCTGTCTGTCTCTGTCTGTCTGTCTCTGTCTGTCTGTCTCTGTCTGTCTGTCTCTGTCTGGGTCTGTGTCTGTCTGGGTCTGTGTCTGTCTGGGTCTGTCTGTCTGTCTGGGTCTGTCTCTGTCTCTGCCTCTATCTGTATCTGTCCCTGCCTCCATCTGTCCCTGCCTCTATCTGTCCCTGCCTCTGTCTCTCTCTCGGTCTCCATCGCTGTCTGTCTCTGTCTGCCTCTATCTGTCCCTGCTTCTATCTCTCTCTCTATCGCTGTCTGTCTCTCTCTGTCTGTCTCTGTCTGTCTCTGTCTGTCTCTGTCTGTCTCTGTCTGTCTGTCTCTCTCTGGGTCTGTCTGTCTGGGTCTGTCTGTCTGGGTCTGTCTCTGCCTCTATCTGTCTCTGCCTCTATCTGTCTCTGCCTCTATCTGTCCCTGCCTCTATCTGTCCCTGCCTCTATCTGTCCCTGCCTCTATCTGTCCCTGCCTCTATCTGTCCCTGCCTCTATCTGTCCCTGCCTGTCTCTCTCGCTGTCTCTCTCGCTGTCTCTATCTCTGTCTCTATCTGTTTCTACCTCTATCTGTCTCGGGCAGTGCACACGTACTGTGTCTACACGTCCCCGTCACCAGCCCCCCCACTCTCCCCTCTCCCTGTGTAATGTAAAAGCCAGCTCGTTTTCTCCTGGAAAAGACCACTTTCAGCTTCAGCCTCCCCCCCCCTCCCTCCCCCCGCCTCGTGTGTGTCAGCCCGGGCTGAGACAGCTTCCTGGGCACACACAGCCGCATCCCAGTACTTCACAGGTCTTTAAAAGACCATTTACTTGTTAATGGAGGCTTTGTTGTATTTCGCCTCTTCTTAGCCCCTGCATCTCCACTCTGACGATCCTGGAATCGCCCGGCCCCCATAGAGCAGAGTGAGTCCGCGCTGCAAACACAGGTACGATGTCTGCAAGGTCCGCGGGCCGCCAAGGAAGGCTTGCCGGGCCGCTGGCGGCCCGCGGGCCGTACTAGGAGTACCCGTGACCTAGGGCAACAGTCCTCCCGATCGGGGTATATTATATGCATTGTCGGCGGGGTTAAGTATACCGGATGTATAACATTATAGTGAAGTAATTTAAAACGAGCATTTGCATTCACTTTGTGTACTCCCACATGTACCTTTCGCCATTCCGCCTCCGTCAGAGGCTCATCTAAGATCGCATCCCATTTCTGCTGAAGGCCCAGTGGCTCTCTTGGGAGATCCTCTCTTAATGCTCTATACAGATGGGAAACGAGTCGTCTACCCTGTACCAACTCTATCATCGTCTGGAGGACATTAGTGATGGGTGGCTCGTCTGGGAAATTATGCCAGAGCTCCCGTGCGACACTTGATATTTTACTATATTGTAAGAATTGGCCTGGCCCCAGCCCAAACTCGGTTTGTGCCTCTTCGCGAGTTTGGAAGTGTCCCCCGTCATAAAGGTCCCCCATCAGTAGATATCCCCCCTCTTTCCAACTGCCAACCGCAATGGAGTCTACAATTGCGGCAAACGGCCGGACCGCCCATAGAGACATATACGGTGCATATGGGGCATGCTGGACTACCCGTCTTATCGCTCGTTCCCAAAGTATTGCCACATGTCGTATCACATATGGGCGGATGTCGGGGATCGATGACCCAATCATTAACAGTTCCACCAATGAGTCCCTCCCATATGTCCCGGCCAGTAGATCTTTCTCCCAATTATCTTCGTCGTCGAACCAGTGTACTGCGTATTGAAGTTGAGATGCCATATAGTACAGGTCCAATCGTGGAACTTCAAGTCCACACCCCTCCCATGTCCTCTGCAACGTCGTCAGTCTGACTCTTCGTCTTTTTTTCCCCCACAGGAGAGTGCCAATTAGGGCGTCCAAGGTAGTAAAGTACGACCTTGGTATCACATAAAAGGAGTGTTGCAGTATGTAGAGACACCGCGGGAGTATAATCATTTTAACGATCGCTATACGTCCCATAAGCGAAAGTGGCAAATCAGCCCAAAAGCGGACCGAGCCCTGCAGTCCCTCCAAAACACGGCCCAGATTGGCCGCATGAAAGGTATCAGCAGAGTTGGTCAGTCGTATCCCTAAGTGTCTCTCCCCCTCTGCAGCCCATGGTAGGTCTATGTTGGGCTGTAATTCTGGCTGGAACATGGCCAACCTGCCCATCGGCATCACCTTAGATTTGCCGGGATTAATATGTAGCCCCGAGAGTTTGCCAAACTTCCGAAGCTCCCATAATAGTACCGGGATATACCTCTCTGGCTGTCGCAGGTATACCAGCGTGTCATCTACATACAGCGATATCACATGATTGGTGTTACCCAGTTGTATTCCCCAGTTATCCATTACCGTTCTTATGCGGATTGCCATTGGTTCCAGAGCGATCGCAAAAAGCAAGGGCGACAACGGGCACCCCTGTCTGGTTCCTCTACGCAGTTTTATCCGTCTCGAAACAGTCCTGCTCTCCCGTATCCTGGCAACAGGTGCCGCATAGAGCAGCTGAGCCCATTTAAGATATTGATCGCCGACCCCCATACGACCCAGAACCTGCCACATGTAAGGCCACTACACAGAGTCAAACGCTTGCTCAATATCGAGGGTCGGAATCCGCCAGGCTAGGGGCGTGCCACACATGTGCCAAGCATCTTAAATTATAAGAAGTATTCTGTCTAGGGATAAACCCTGCCTGATCAGTGTGGATCAGATGCCTCATGAATGGAAGAAGGCGTTGAGCCATGATGCCGCTCAATATCTTTACATCTATATTCAACAGGGATATGGGTCTATATGAACTCGGGAAATCTGGATCCTTATCCTTTTTTGGGATTATAGCGACTAGGGCTTCGCTCATGGTAGTCGGGAGAGATCCTTTCTGCAGCGCTTCATTGTAAACTTCCAGCAGTCTATCCACCAATATTGGTGCGAAACACTTAGAAAACTCTGCCGGGAGTCCATCAGAGCCCGGACTCTTTGCCGGTTTAAGGCGTCCTATGGCCCTATTTATTTCCTCTTTAGTGATTGGGGAACCCAGCGTCTCCTGCTCATCTGTGGTAATGTGAGATAACTGCATTGTATCCAGGTAACGGGTCAAGTGGCTTCGCTCCGCTCCCTCATGGCTGGTGTATATGTTTTCGAGATGTGTCGCCAGGGTGTCCGCGATGGCCCTTTGTGTATATTGTAGTGTTCCCTCCGCAGTACGTATCTGCAGTATAGGGGTAACTGATGTCTCCTGTCTTACCAGACGTGCCAGAAAAGCCCCGGTCCCATCACCCTCTCTATGGAGTCGTTGTCGATATGCTGTGTATACATATTTTTCCAGTCTATGAAGATCTGTCATAAGTAACTCCTTAGCGTCAGTCCACTCTTTCAGTTTCTGGGGGTCCGTGCTAAGTTCCGTCTGCAGTTTCCCCAACCTGGATTCATGGACAGCTACATCTCTTTCCAACTGAGTCCGCACTTCATACACAGTTTTGATGCAAATGCCCCGGATGACTACCTTCATAGCCTCCCATTCGGTGGCTCGGCTTAAAGCAGACTCCCAGTTTTCCCGGAAGCAGTCACTAAGTGCCGCAGACACCGTAGCCACAAAAGGGGGATCTGTCAGCGCCTCTCTTTTCAGCCGCCACAGAGGTATCTCAGACCCGACCCGCCTAGCTCCCAACTCCAGCAATACTAGGGAGTGGTCCGACAGATATCTTGGTTGATATGTTATTCCCCCTACAGATCGACCCAAATCAGAGGATAAAAACCAGTAATCCAGTCTACTGGAAGTGCCCGTGGCTGGGATATAACAGGAGAACTGTTTTGTGTTGGGATGACGTTCCCGCCATATAGCTCGAAGTCGTAGCCCTTGCAATATGCCCTGGAGCACCGATGTCATCTTTGGCTTTGTATGCATTCTAGGGGGCTCCCTATCTAACGATCCGTCCATTACACAATTAACGTCCCCAGTCAACATTAGTGGAGCCCCCAGGTATGGAGAGGCCGCCTCAAATAGATCAGTAAAAAAGGAAGAATTGTCATCATTCGGGGCATAGACATTTATAATACATATTTCTGAGCCATCGAGTCTCCCATGAAATATAACATATCGCCCATCAGCATCAATCACATGATGTAAATGTTGGAACGGGACCCCGGGAGCCACCCAAATGAGGGCACCCCTTGCAAACCCAGAGTAGGAGGTGGCATAAAGCTGCCCCCGCCATCTTTTCCTCAAACATTTGATTGAGTCACCCCAAATATGCGTTTCTTGGAGACATGCCACCGACACCCTGTACCTCTTTAAGTAGGCAAAGATTTGTCTACGTTTGTCAAAGGTAGCAATGCCCCGTACATTCCATGTAAGTAACTTGGTCATGGCGGACGCCAAAGCACAACCCCATCAGCACTCCTCCCAGGATAATCCCGCCCATCTTTCGTGAAGGTGAGCGGTGTCTTCCACCCATACAACCACTGGTAATCTTCAAGCTGTTCCTCATGAAGGAAGGTCTGGTTATCCCAACACTGAACTACCCCAACAACCCCCCACCCCTTGGGCAATATCACATTTCCCTCCATGGCAAACCCACGCTCTGTGAAGGTATGTAGATGCGGCCCCATTTCCATGTATTGTGCCCTCAACATATTCAAACTAATACAACTATAGAAAACAAAAGTACAGTCGTGCACATTTCCCCCCACCCCACCCTGTTCCAAAGAAGTGAGTGATGAGCCGCCGAGGTGTGAGGCCAAGCCTCCAACTCCATCGACAGGCACCAGGGGGGCATGCCCCCGTCATCCAATACAATGCGTGTGGAAAAAACAAACATTTGGTGATGCAATCAATCTTGCCTATTGCACTTCTAACCCCTTAATAGGTCGGTCTTACCAATCAGTAGTGTCCACTAATGTTTCAAATCGAATGTCCCCATTACTGTCCTGTATCAGGCATCAGAGAGCCCCCGGGGGGCCGAGACACCCATCAGCCACTCTTCTAGGAACAACTCCGTAGATAGGCCTTCTGCTTTTTCCGGGAATCCAATAAAGCGAAGATTATTCCTCCGGGACCGTCCCTCTGCGTCTTCAGCCTGATCGTCTAGGTGCACTATTTTTTTCTGGAGAGTGATCACAGTATCTCGGAGGTCGTGCAGCTCCGTCTGCATTGTGTCCACTGTCTGCTCCGTCGTCGTGACCCTCCCTGATATTTTCCGCAGGTCGCAGCGAAGAAGATTAACGTCAATAGCGACAGATTCTATCTTATTCTTCAGTTCGTCCCTTGTAGCATGAATTGCTGAGAGTATTTCTGCGATATATGGGGGTCTGTCAGCAGCTTGTGGCGAATCTTCTGTTTCCGTGGTTATTGGCATCGCTGAGGCTCTGTGATCCATATTAAGCGGTTGGGCATAATTGGATATCTTATTGGTCTGAGCCGTCTTGCCTCCCTGGTCTTTCGCCATCATGCAACCGGGGGTGTAGCTCAAGGAGAGTGGGCCCAAAGCTATGGCCAAGTTTTTCTGTGTGGCCTCCGCCCCGACAGAGCACAGCAGAGGTATCAGTCCCCAATGCCTAATAACCGTTGTTCTTCAAATCTCCCCTTAGTATCTGCACCATATTAGGGGTATTCCAGCAGCTGCAAGACTATTGCTTCAGGGGGGTTCAGCCTCCTTTGAGCAGGACCCCCAGTCCGGAACTTTCTGCTGTCCTGGATCCCCGCACAGATCCAGCCCCGGGTTCTTGACGCAGTTTGATGCCAGCAAACACAACAAGAGTCAGTCTCTATATGGCAGTGTTCTAACCTCCCGTACTAAGAACCCCCAACCTCAGGCACTGTTGGGCACTCCTATTGTTGGCTATACCGTCACAATTTATCCATACCCTGTATGGGGGGACCGTGTTCTCAGCCAAAATAAGTTCAGGCCCCTCAGGATCGGGCACCAGCCCGCTAGGTGTCCCGCCACTCACCGGGAAAATGGTCCGATCGTATCAGGGCAGCCGCGGCGCAGGGATCAAGGCGACGGGCAGCCGAGACCCGCACGCAGCGCCGGGCCGCCGCAGGCCTCCAAAGCGCGCAGTTCTCCCGCAGCCCGCTCCGCTCGTACCCGTGTCACAGATGCTCCTCGCGGGACGATCAGGGCGGCAGGAGCCACGGGGAGGATCCGGCACAGCCTCAGTCCCCACAGGTTGCCGGCTAAGACTGGAGATCTATCGTTCCTTCCCTCCGGCGGCCAACCTCGCCAGTATGAGGAGGTCCGGGAAAATGGCTGCACAACTCTGGCATCTCATGGAGGGTTTTGCACGGTACGCCGTCTTATGGAGCCCCCGAGCTCAATGTGCAGGGGCCCCCAGGTAGATGAAGGGGGTCAGATAGTTGGTTGTGCGTGAATTATCGAATTTCCACCGCCAGGATGCTATCAGATAAAGAGATGACGGGAGCACGTCTATTCCACCATCTTTCTTGGCTTTAAGTTCCTCCATGACATGTTACTGACGGAATTCCACCCATTAATTTAATATTCCCCTAGAATTCCAATTAAAGACTCACTCTGAGCTACGAATCTGATATCAGCAACATTCAAAAATATTCTACAAATGATTGTTTTAACATTTTAAAAGGAAAACAAATAAAAAAATCAACAGACTTAAGAATCGCCATTAGCAATGGAGACAAGTTGGAATTGCATATTCTCAGTTTCTATTATTATCTTTCTTTTGGTTGGAAACTCCTGAATTATTAAAGCATAAGAAAGGAAGTGAAATGCTAGTCTAGGACGGACAGCCTGTACCATGCACATAACGTGTTGGGTGCAGCTTTATCTAATAATAAAAGATTTATGTGGTAGACAATACTACTCCTATAAGAATTAAATTATTCCAGTAGTACATTGTGCTCTGGTTAAAACAGAGCTCAAACGTATAGTTTCCAAAATACTGGCTACTGAGGGCAACAGCTGAACATAGGTTTTGCTAGTCCAAACACAATTTTTTTTTTTAAACAGATTTTATTTGTCAAATAGCACATAAGGAGCAGAGCTCTGAACCCCAGAAACTTCTGCATAATAAGTTTACATCATCATGACTTTGACTTTTGCAAAAAACATAATCAAGAAAAAATGGAAAGCAATACAGATGAAAGGAAACAGATCAACAAAGAAAACAAAACATAACCAACCCCCCCTGTCGCACTAACAGCTTTGTTCAATCCGCATATCACTCGGAAATGCAGACACATAATAGGCATCGTCACTCTATTACACCTGAATCCACATCTTATACCAACAAAAACAAAATTATACCGAGTCAAGGGGCCCTGCTATAGTGGTGAGTTCCAACTGCAGGCCACGATAGTCCCCCCATCGCTTCCAAATTTTAAAATGTTTCTGCGGGCACCCCCTTGCTACAAAAATGGGGACCTCCAAGCCCATGCAAAAGTCCAGGCCATTCTTCCATGCGGTCACTGGGGGCGCTGCTGGTGCCTTCCATGACTTGGCGATATCTCTTTTGGCCAGAGTGAACCCCAGTAACATAAGATGGCGTTTGTAGATGTTGCCCCCCACCCCTTCCATAATATGTAGAAGTACCAGTTTCGGCGAGCGGGGCAAGACCCAGCCCAACACCTCCGAGAGGCAAGTCATAACTCCCCTCCAATATCGTGCCAAGGCAGAGCAGTGCCAGACCGTATGCATCAGGGTTCCCTCTTCCCGCTCGCACCTGAGACACGCGGGGGAGGCCACCAATCCCGCCCTCCACAATCTAACCCTAGTAAAATACACCCGATGGAGGTACTTGAACTGGATAAGGCGCAAGCGTACTGCTATAGCAGCCCCCGCGGGGAGGCCAATGCCTCCGTCCAGTCCTCCTCTTCCAGCTGGCCAACATCACCCTCCCAGGCCTCTCTGAGCTTCTGTAGTGTGGAGGAGCCATGTGTAACCAGGGATTGGTAAATTTTAGAAATCTTATGGTCTTGGAGATCCCCCATAAACACCTTTGCTTCAATTGGGCTAAACTCAGCAAGCGACTCCAACCTCTCCAGGCTAGGGGAGATAGCGTGACGGAACTGAAGATATCTAAAAAATTGTGTTTTTGGCATTTGAAAGTCCCTTTGTAGGTCCTGAAAAGATTTCAAAACCGGCCCCCGCATTATATCCCCCAGGGTAGAAATGCCTATACTGTCCCAGCCACGAAACCCAACTAGAGTAGCCAACTGTGGCAGTCGCCCATTATTCCAGAGGGGAGTCTCCCTCGTCAATCTATTCCACCACCCCATCCTCCGGAGGGCCTGCCTCCATATTTGAAAAACGATCCTCGTCGCTGGCGGCAACAAGTTGCGCAGCGGAGCAGAGTACAATATAGTGTGCAGGGTGGATTCCCCCATACACCGTCGTTCAACAGCGTAAGCAGGGTCAGTCCTAGCTCCGTACCACCATTCATTTAAGACAAGCAGGTGCGAGGCCATATAATACGACAGGATATCAGAGGTCGCCAACCCCCCGCAGTACGTAGATTGAAAACACGTCCGTAACGCAACTCTGGCCACTCCGCCAGCCCACAAAAACTGTCCCAAGGCCGCATTAACCTGCCGGAACCATCTAGGAGGGATCGGATATGGGTGATTTTGCAAATGATATAGTAAACGGGGGAGCGAGACCATCTTGAAGATGACCGATCTACCATAAATGGATAAAGGCATATGGGACCAGGTCTTAAGATCCTCCCGTACACGCTCCCATACCGGGGCCAGGTTTCTGTGCCAAGACACACTAGGCGAGTCTGACAGGAATATTCCCAGATACTTCATCCCCCCTACCACCACCCGGACCAACGAGGCCCAGGAACCCAGACCCGCGGTATCCCCAAGGACCCACAGCGTGGACTTTCTGGGGTTCATGTACAATCCCGACGACTCCCCGAAAATCTGCATAATACGAAGCAGACTCGGTCCCGTCCTATTCACGTTGGTAAGAAAGAACAGCACATCGTCGGCGTATAGTGCAATACGGTCCGACAGACCATGCGCCCACTCAAAGCCAGTCACCTGTGCGTCTATTCGCACCCAGGCGGCCAGAGGCTCCATAGCCAATGCAAATAAGTATGGTGACAGAGGGCAACCCTGCCTGGTGTCCCGCCCGATGGGAAATACTGAGGAACTGGAACCAGCCACGCGCACCGATGCAGTGATGTCTGTGTAGAGCAATGTCAGGTAGGACAGGAATCGTGGGCCAATATTCAGCCGACGCAAAAGCGCGAATAAATAAACCCAGCTGAGGGAATCAAATGCCCTATCCATGTCTGCTAGTAACAACGCTGCTTGTTCGCCCAGACCCTGAATGACCGCGACAGTAACATGTGCTCGTCGAATATTGTTTCGTGTCGCTCTCTGAGGCATAAAACCAGCCTGGTCCGGATGCACTAACGTTGTTATATGGGACCGAAGGCGATTGGCCAAAGCCTTGGCCAAGATTTTTGCCTCCACATTCAGCAGGGAGATAGGGCGATATGAGGCATGTTGGTCCGGGGGTCGACCCGGCTTGTGGAACACCACCACCTCCGCATGTCTCCAGTCTCAGGGGAGGCACCCCCGCTCTCTAGCCTCCCCCACCACTCTGAGAAAGTGAGGCCCTAGCTGTGAAAAATACTTCAAAATATTCACATGGAAAGCCATTCGGACCTAGAGCCTTCCCAGAGTTCAGCTCTCCTAGGGCGATACCCAGCTCTTCCTCCGTGAGTGGGAGATCTAGCTCCACGTGTGCCTCACTAGATAAGGCCTTAGGCGGCAGATCGTTGAGAAAGCGGCCTATCGCGTCCCCGTGTAAGCACTCTCTGGGGGCATATAGCTCTGCATAGTATGTGGCAAAGCTTTCCGCTATTTCAGAGGGATCCGTAAGGGACTTCCCATCTGGGTCCAAACACAATTTTGATCTATGAAATAACCAGAAAGAAAACAGCAGCATCCACTGGATCTTACGTCTTAAAATTACAGAACTCTTGTGGAATTGGTGTTGATTACAATAAAAGCCTCAAATGAGGATGGTAGGCGAAATTGCTTTCACAGTAATGATATGACTAAATGGGTCTGGTCACAGCATTATTCAAGGACTTCCGTACCACACTGTGGGCATCAATCCATATGTCTGGATAAGTAGCAGATTAGATCATAAACCAACCAGCACAAAAAAAGTCAGTTGGTGGTCAGACATCAGACCGCCTATTACCCCAACGAGGTGTGGTCGTGAAGTCCAAAGTTTTCATTTTCAGCCCTGGGATGTGCATGCAGTCTACAAGTGTCAGGACTTAAAGCTCCTGCCAAACGGCACAGGCCTTCCGGTGAGTGGACACAGCTCAATGCTCACTGCACTCCAGTAAAACCAGGAGTGTGCAGCTCATCCGAACAACTAGCAATGGAGCTTGTTTCTATTCACCGAGCTACAGGGAAAGGCAGGTTTCGATTTTCTGCTGCCCTCGATCAGAGTTGGGAGACATATAGCTTAATGTGGGATGAATTACATGCTTGGGAAAGTGAGGTGCGTGTGTAGAAACCTACTGAAAGTAACAGTCTGTCAGACCCCGTTCTGGGGGCTACAGTGCAGATAGGGGATACTGGGCCACAGCTGGTGCCTGGGGTTCATCTTATTATGGCTCTGCAAACTGGGCAAAGTGCAACCCCTTTCACACTTCACACTTACTGGTAGCAAGCAGTCACAGGCTTCTCAGGGAGGAGGTGGGGGTGCACCAGCACAGAACTCAACAAAGTGCCAACAGAAAATAACTTCAATGTCTAGTGCTTATCTTTTAGCAAAGAAAGCACTTTTAACCACACAGCAATACTAAATACTATACGATTCAACAAAAGGTACAGGTCACTGACCCTGGTGACATCTTCCCCTTATTGGGGTACACCTGCCAAGCTAAACTCACCCGGATCTGTGGTAGTTCTGACTGGGATGGGAAGCGGGTCTGGGCCCTCGACCGGGGCAGTCAGTCTCTTCTGCAGATGTAGCCAGATCAGGCCAAACATATAGTTGCAGCCTTGACCCGGCCACTGTTTTTGCACTCCAGAAGCTGCCCCGGTTGGGCTGACCAGGCTGATGTGGAACGGCAGAGGTAGCCCAGATGAAGTCACTTGCATAAAGTGGTTCCCTCCAAGAACCGGGCTCAAGAGACCAGGGAGGCCATCTACAGGATGGGTCAGTCCTAGCTCACTGACAGCAGTCCTCTTCCTCTACTCTGGTTCTTAAAACATGTTTAGGACAAGATAATTCTGTAGTCTCATGGACACCATTTGGAAAAGTGATATGCACAATTGTATTTTACCAGTACAGATATTATATAGATTGATTCTGATTTTCAGTTGTGGTCTTAAGAAGGCATTAAAATAACCTAGACACAAAATGCACTGCATTATGATTAACTGTGTTGGCTATCTTTGAATGGTAAAAACATGAAAACACTGTGGACAATACTATTCCTCTACAGTCGCCTGATTTAGAGGCAGTGTCTCTATGATGGGCTGAGGCGCAAAGCAGGAAAAAAACGCATCATGAAAGTAGCCCTTTAGCACTCTTAGGAGCTGTAGTATGGTCTAAAAATGAAAATAAGGAGAACGAAGGAAATGAAAGGGGACCGATAACAGAAGAAAATGGAAAAACGAAATGCCCAGCCCTAGACTTATTGGCTCATTTTCAGGAGGATGTGCATGTGTTGGGACAAATGCTGTCACTTACAGGGCAAGCGAGCCAATGTCTTAAGTGGACTGACTCACTACCCCATACTGTCATGAATGGAAGCAGAATGTACATAGCACTCATACAAATCAGAGGCAGAAGACAGCTGACCCAAAATACACACACACACATATATATATATATATATATATAAAAATAATGCATGCATTTAAAATATTTTTTTCCATTACAGGATCCCGGCAGACTACTAAATCTGTCAGGCCTTCCAAATTAATTCTAGCAAGAATTATTACAGTGCAAGCCTACCCTCTGGGTTTTTAAAGGCAGTAATCAGCACCAAAATCCTTGTCTAAAATGGTAATCTGTGAAATGTCGTGTCACAACATACCTACAGGTTTTAGCACAGTGTAATGACAATCTACTCCTAAAGCCATAAACACGTGATTATCACAAGAAGTTAGGTATACCGATTATCAAAGCTTTTCATAGTAAGTGCATAAAAATAATGGAATCTGGCATAACTTTTCTTAAAGAACCACTAAGGCCTATAAACGTCACTTTTGGTTTGACACCAAAGCAGCACAGGCCTACATAAGTGCACATAAGATGATAATTATGAGCACAAGTATAAACTACAGTATAAACCACAAAATTACAGTTGCCAAAACTATATGCAAGCCCTCGGAAAAGGGCAGAATACTATTTCTCATAAGGATTATCACAGTGCAAATCTTATTTCCCCACAGTTTGCCAGAGGTGCTAACCAACACCAAAACTCTTGTCCATTGAGATAATCTGTGTGATTCCAAGTAACAAAATACCTCTCTGCAAGCTGTAACAGAGTGGTAAAAACCCACCCTTAAATCCATATTGACTTTAACATATCCTTTCCACAACAAATACATCAAGCCTCCTATCGTTATCTAACTTTTTTGCTATTCGCCATAACCAGCACAGTCCTGCTGGCTGAACATAAGCTTTCCGATGAAACCAAAAGTGCAATACAAGCATTTTTTTAAATGGAAAGAAACAAACGATGTCCAGTCAAATGCTGAACTCGAGAGACATGTGGGCAGAGGCTAAGCATTTCTCTAAGTAGGAACTTCTAAAAACTATTTTTCTGTTGATCACATAAAGTACAATAAAAGGTGCGCTATCAGCCCGGACTTAAGAACGGGTGATGTTTCTCCCCACCCTTTATCAATGGCATGATGGCAGTCATATGAACTGCACTATGCAAATGGTAGCTTTTCGTCTCACCCACTGTACATACCACACCTGTGCAGGGTAACTTCCGGTCCCGTTTGCCTGACCTGCACACCGTGACTCTCCTACAAATGGCATGTTACTACTCTATTGTGAATGATCTTTACTCCACCACACTCTGGAATGGATGACCGTCCTACTTACGTCTAGGCATCATCTCACAATTCTGTGGTGTGAACAGTAAAGCTTCAGCCTCTCTTGTGTATGATCTTCTACCCCTCTTCTGTGAATGGTTTCTCCCCTCCCTTTCTCATGTGAAGGTCTGTTCGCCCCCTTTAAAAGTATTCGCCCTTAACCTGAACACTTTCTGTCGCTCCTCCTGTATCCTGTCAAACAGCACTTCCAGGTACCCCTTGGCGCGCCGCGCCGCGCCCACAGCTCCTCGTTCCCAGGGGCACCCTGTCTCCGTTTTCTTGGTCTCTCCTGGGCCACGGCTCCTTCCCGGATTCCTCATCCACCAGCGGCAACTCGCTCAATATTCATAAGAGGGAGGGACCAGAAGCCATTCAACAGTGTAAGGGCGGAGTCAGTGCTAGAGATTGCGGTGCGGAGTGAGCTCAGCGTGGGACACACCAAACGTCATCGTGGTTGATGGAAACTACAAGAGGCGGTACTAGTCACAGACCCTCCAGCTTTTCGCGATTTCGCGATTCACGAAAAAATCGCGAAATCAGCTGAGAAGCGCGATGGCCGTGATATTTACCATTTCGGCCGCAAAAAAGGTGTTCCAGCTGCAATTTAAAAAAAATGGTGGCTTCTTATTGGATGTACGCAAACACGTCACTACGTGTTTCCTTACAGCATTAGAGATATGGGGCAGAGTGAAAGGTACACGAGAGAAGCAGGCGAAAAGGCACATGGGATCCACAAACATCAGTGGAGAAAGGAGGGGAAGAGTAGTGGGGAGCTGCGAGAATGAAAGGTAGCGTCTATTGCTGTTTTTAATTATCGTTTCTTTTGCCCTCTTGATAATGCTGTTGTTGTGATGCAATGTCATCAGGTAGCGCCACCTGCTGGAAAGTTGCTAGAAATGGAAATACAGTGAAATGAACGTAAGTTCGTAATCATATCTCTCCTTCCTCCATTCACTCTGCCACAAGCATAGTCAACGCAACCAGTCTCTGGCTGTGCGTGTGGCAAGCCTGCTCATCAATTAGCAGGCAGGTCATATTTTTAGGCATGTCACTTTGGCTTTAGCTTAAGTGACCTTTGAAATCCCAGGCCCCCTCTCATCCTCTGCTCCCTTTCTGTAGGTAGAGGGGCCAGTGAGGAGAGGTGCTGGAGAGGAGAGGGGATCTGTGGAGGGAGGTACTGGAGAGGAGAGGAGAGTTGAGCTGGAGAGGAGAGGGGAGCTGTGAAGGGAGGTGCTGGAGAGGAGAGCTGGAGAGGAGAGGGGAGCTGTGAAGGGAGGTGCTGGAGAGGAGAGCTGGAGAGGAGAGGGGAGCTGTGAAGACGGGGCCTGGTGTGAGAGGGGGTCCAGTAGATAGGGAGGCGAGTGAGGAGGAGAGATGCAATAAAAAGGTCTGTGGAGGAGAGAGAGATGCTGCTTCTACAGGAGGGGTGAGGTAGTGAGGGGGAACAGCTGAGGTGATGCGAAGGTGATGGCAGTGGAGGAAGTGAAGGTAGTGCCCAGGGTGACGGAGGAGACGGGGCAGGGAGAAGGTCTGGCAGGTGGATGAGGCTAGTAAAGGGAAAGGTTACCAGGAGAGGCTTACTACTGCTGGGCGTGAGAGGCACAGCCTGCCCTTCAGATATTGTCACGCTAGGACTTTTAGTCGCTGACTGCAGTATTTAGGTGTCTTACTGATAGTATTAAGATGACACCTTTGCCCAGAAGAGTGTAAAAATATAAAAATTACAAAACTACTGTCACAAAATGTCACACATTACGCCACATATTTTGCTTTTGTTGATGAATAATTTAGACAATGCACCTGCTTAATTTGTGCCTACCATCCGAATAATTCCAGTGCCCTTGCATAAAATGGACGCGCTACCTCGGTCATCTTTTGAAGTTAATATACACATTGAGCCTGAAAGTATCTAAGTACTGTATTAAATTGCATTTCGGCAACGTAATGAAGTTGTGCAGGATATGTAAGGCTTACTCAGAGCCGTCCATTCTCCTTCGACTCCTGGGGCGTTTTCCAAGAAAAACCTTCAAACAGTAAGCTATCAAGCCAGGCATGTTCACTTATTATAAGACTATGAAGTGATGGAGAACAGTTTCTACTGTGTTGTTAACAACCACTTCAGGTATATTTTTTGAAAGAGAAAGTTGGGTACCATCATGTGTAGAAGTGCACTAGTTACCTCCAAACACGAAATGAGCGGGATCTGTATGACTAATTACACAACAATTTAAAAAGCACTTACAAATTATTATATTTTTATTTAATTCTTTAATGCCGCTATTCTTTCTAATGCAGGATGTTAGAGTGCTTTGCATCACACCCACATATTAACAGAGACAAAAAATCAAACACATGTGACTCAAATGTATATCAAGTTGCATATGGAAAAAAGGGTTACAAGGTGTAAGAGTCCCCTATCATCCATACTGGAAAGCATTAGGCTGTATTAGAAAGATTGCAAGGTACGAGCTGCAAGTAACAAAAAGATCTCTGTGCCAAAAGCCTGGGGAGGGGGGTTGCTCGCAGAGGAGGTGGGAAGAGTCTCATATTTGGGATGTAGACTGCACACACATCACCTGTAAGTCACATTGAGGTGGGGGCTGTATTGTATAAGGGCTCACACACACCCCCATGCCACTGATCTGCGTAGAGCAATATTTTTTTAATTTTATTTTGATAATCTTTTTATTGGTGCGTAAGATTACTGAACTTACAAAAAGCACGTATATTGCATCTCCCATCTCTTTTTAAGGTTAGAACAGATCCATCCTGTAGCATATTACAATAATGCGATTTTAACTAACAGTGAACAAAACATTGCACGTTTTCCCATCTATAGGCCTCAGTATGTCTGCCATGGCGTAGAGCAATATTTAACATCCTTACATTAGCCGTGGCAATGCACCTCCACCCACTACGATCCTGTGCCCTAGGGCACCTGAGGAAGAGGTGTCATTCCTCGTGGGTCCAGGAGGCAGCGGTGCCCCAGCAGGGGTGTGTACATGGGTGCTAGAACATCCCAGGGAGAAATAGGACCCCCTCAAACGAGGTTAGGATTGGAGCTATGCTTCCGTAGAGCGGCAGAACTTTAAACATGCCTATTTTAAAGTGGAATACTCTGCTAAAACATTTTCTATTGATTTAAGGCTGAAAATGAATGATTATGAGTAAAATAAAGTGCCGCAAAAATGCAGCTAAATTTCCATATTTGTGCCGCTAAATTTGCTAATCCATGCCGCAATATCCTGGGGGGTCTGAGTCTAGTGCGTGATAGCATAAATCAGGGAGCGAGGTCAAATTTTAAGTATTTTAAGTATTCAGTCATGACGAGTAGAGTGGGCGACGACACAGAAGGGTGTATTTGCTTCTTAAAACTGCTGGATGTCGACCCGGACTAGTGTCCCCTTTGGGTGCTTAGTCTGAGACCTCTGCAAAAAGGGGTTCAGACTGTTCGTTTTTTCTGTTTTGAAAATATAACTGTGATCTAACCAAGGTCGTTTCTGGGCGTAAACCATCCATAGACTCTGAATGCAAAAGCCACCAAGTGACCTGTTACCCTTTTAGATGTGGCTTTGTGTTCAGCAACGTCCCTATGCAATGCTGGGATTTTTTAGCGCAAACTTGCTTCCTAAACCAAAGTTACGAGTTCAAGAATACATTGTACTGTTGGCCTGAAAGTTAAACCTGAGCGGAATTGCCAAGCGAATTGTAGGATGCAACTCTAATAGTTAATATTGCAATGCAGTACCACTAAATGAGATCTGGATACATATCAAGGATATGAAACCGAAATTAGAATTCCACTGCCTACGCCCAAATCTGTTGATGGCAAAATACTCGGGTATCTCAGTCAAGAAGGCGACCGCTGCCAAATGTGAATGAGATTCCATTATGTGTCCTAAAGCGCACACGAAGCTGAGCTCATTTCAAGAGATGGCACATTGAACAGGAGCAACATCTTTACTTTCGACCTGACCCAACATGGCCGCCATGCTTGACGTGATCTTTCAAAATTCAATTTTTTCGGCCGCGCGCTTCAGTGTCTCCCGCCTAGCTGGCCAATAAACCAGCGAGGGCGTAGCAGACTCCACCCCTTTCGGCCTCATGAATATTTATGAGCTGCATGGCTGTTCGTCCGCCCTTGGCTCACCTGTGAGCGGATGCATCACCTGACTAGCCGCGCCCAATGTCTCTCCGCGGAGGTTACTGGAAAATTAGTTTCGGTCGGAGAAAGACAAATTGGGAGGGATGGGTTTTAACTTGCGGCAACAAAGGCTGTAAATAATAAATTTTACCTTTTGTCGTACGAAGCAAAAAGACGGTGTGGCACTGTGGTGCGCTCCTGGTCACCAATAACCCTGTCGTTTGTTTCTGATATTCACATTTTCGCACATGCCAACATTTCAAAACTGAACAGTGGGAAAATTGGGGTAATGTATTTTCCTCAGTGACTTGTATTGAAGCAGATGCAATTTCAGATGGGAGACAGCGAAAAAAAATAAGCCATTTTTGGCTTAAAACCGGCAGGAATCTCAAAGGGGAGAGGATGTGGTCCGTAGGCTAGACTGCCGACTTTGGTGCTGGAAACCAAGGGTCGAGCCTCGGGGTCGCGTCCACATCCTGTGATTCTGGGCAAATCACTTAATCTCCCCGTGCCTGAATGTGTCCTTGTCTAACGTAATCGGTGCTCATGTAAAGCCCTCCAATACCTTCGGGTCGAGTTCGTGCTATATAAAATCTGCAACAAAAAAAAAAGCTGTGAAGGTTTCAGATTGCTTATGTGTGACAATTTCAGTGTAATTATGAGTGACATTCAACAAATGTGAGTGAGTGACACGTTCTCGCGGTCAAAAATCAAGCAAATGAAGATGAGGGAAACATAAATATCAGAAATTACACCCTCATTGCAGTGGCGTAACAAAACCTAAGGGGGCCCCCCTGCAAAGTACATGCAGGGGGGCCCCCCAGGCTCCAGACCCAGTCCGAAGCTCTCAGGCCAGGGACCTGCCAATGCTGAAGGGGGCCGCCGGAGCTCGGGGCACCGCAGGGGCTGCGGGGGCTTTTGTTACGCTACTGGGTTCACTTGGTTCTACGCATACCCCTTTGCTAGGAATCTTAGAATTATCACTTCATAAGACTTCCTCTTCCCAGTCCTAAGATTTGAAGGGTGCTAATCTCCAAGGACTGACTTCTAAAATCTTTAACTAGAAATCTGAAAGAATTTTGCACCACGCCTCGTTGGGAGGGATAAGACAGAGCTGTAGCATGGCACAGGCTTGTATGGCGCCTGCGGTAGACAGGTATGATGATGTTTGTCTTATTATTTAGTTCAGTGAGGTTTGGAGGACGTATTCAAAGAGAATGAATTAAAGAGGAGGCTGCTCTGCTTCCATCCTCTTTATGATTAAGGCATAAGTCTTGTTAGGTGAGCAGCCAATGGATTCCTGCATGCCACTTCTCCTCTTTGCCCTGGGATGATGCCATGAAACTGTTTATGTACTCCACAATGCCCAGCAAGCAGCATGGGGGGGAGAGTTTACATTTTTTTAATTTATTTTTCCCTGTCTGTGTAAAATTTGGAAGATTGTTATAAAGCCTTGCTTGGCTGATCTCGTGGAGTGTATCTCTAGATGCAGAGGGTTGTAACTGATGCTTCTGGGCCAGTTTTGTGCTGTATCCCAGTAGTGTTTGCACACACTTTCCATAGGAGCTTTCTTTATTTAAGAAGAAGCTCAGTTTTACATGGTTAGTAGTTTCACTAAGCATATTTTGTGCTAAAAGTATCTCTTTGTGCGCTATGAACTCGCTCTCCCTTCCATTAGAAAGCATTTCTCAAAACAGAAACATGCGAATCAAGAAAGAAAGCCTGTCTCACTCACAAAGATGACACAGGCATAACAGGAGAGAGCAATGGCATTGGTCTGTTTTCCCTACATCTCCTGCTACTCTAGTCCTGTTAACAAATATGAAGAGGCTGATGATTGAAAAGACTGAATGCTGTCATTGATCTGCATTTCCAACCTCAGCTGCATCTGCATGGTCCTGGTCTTATTCCAAATGAACGGCCTTCTCAACCTGGTTAACATCTGGGTGGGAATGATGAAGATTTTGTCTCTTTAATAAATCATGATAAAATCCTTACAGTGGAGCAAAATGGTGTTATATTTTTAAAAACGTGTTTTCTTTCAAAGACCTAAGATATGATTTTTTGGTTCCTCCCTGAGATCTTCCATTAGTTGCAAAGGCTTTCCAGCTGGCCCGTTTGAGCCCTTAAAAGAGGCCCCTTTTAATATCCTTTCTGCTAAGGCAGTTTTTCTGGAGGCCATCGCTTTGGCAAGGAGAATAGAGAAAATTGGTGCCCTACATTTTTTTCTTCTTTTCTTTCCTGTGGTCCTTGTCCTACGTCTCTCTCCTGCTGTCATTCCAAAAGAAATTATTCGTCCTTATCTATATCCTTCCACTTCTTTACCTGGGGAGATTCCTCTGCACTCTCTAGATGTGGACAGAGCTGTATGCATTTACCTTCAGACAACTTCGTTCATCAGATCATTTTTAATGACTTTTGGTTCAGTAAGAAAATGATATAAACCTTCAGTGGCTACCTTTAGTCATTGAGTATGAAATGCAATTTTAACCTCTTATGAGTTGTCACGTATTCCTTTCTCTCCTTCTATTTTGGGCTGCTCCATAAGGCGTATGGCTACTTGTTGGGCAGTGGCCCTGAGAATTTCAGTGTCTAGGGTGCATAGACGAGCACCGCCGTTCAGCTCCCTGGTATCTCTTGCATATGCACATATTTTTGTATTTAAAGTACAACCTTTACATGCCCGTATTCCCCTCAGTGTTCTTGTGCATGCAGGAGCACTTGCATTAGTCCTTTACAAGTGGAAGCCTGCTTTCCCAGGTTACCTGTTCAGACAGGCACGGCTCTAGAATTTTTTTCTTTGGAGGGCCGTAAAGAAGCATGGGTGGGCCATTAAGATGAGTGGGTACTGGCCAAAAAAACAACAAAGTATTTAATTGATCTGATATTTTAGGTATTGGCATCTGTCCGCGTTTGACATTTTTAACACAATAATCAGCACCCAAAGAGCTACATATTTCACTTTCTTTGATGTGCTTCCAGCGTTGGGGAAGATGAGAGATGCTGCTTATCAAATCTTTAAGACTGCAGTATGTTCCTGGTCATGTGCAGCAGCAGAAATGTCTCTGCTGCCTTACAGAGCCACTTTATAGCTTTTCATGTTTTTAGAAAACGTTTACTTTTTCTTTGCAAAGCATTGAAGTTTAAAAATACGATGGAATAAGCCCAGAGTCATAATTCAGTTTTCAGGATATCCATGCTGGTCATTTGTGCATCATAGCAGCTAATAAACTCTGCTGACTTCACACCTCTCCCCAGGCCTGAAAGTATCTCATGTCAATGGTGTTAATCATTAAAATAAACGATAATGGAGAACCCACGGGGCTGTACACCCCTGTGAAACATGAAGGTGACAAACACCTATTTTTCAATTGTGAATGGCCTTGGGTGGGCCAGGGTATTCCTAGGGTTGGCCTGGTACCACTCTTTAGAACCTGGCCTGAGTTCAGAGCTACTGCCGGAGCAGGTCCCAGGCCCAACTCTCCCTGTGTTGCTGCATCGCCCTTACTCCTGTCTTCTCCCTGCTTATTGCCCATTTTTTGAGTGTCCTCTCCTTGCTTTTCCCTCATTTTCACTGCTTTCCCCCCCCGTTTTTTGAGTGCTCTCTCCTTGCTTTTCCCTTGTTTTCATTGATTTCTCCTTGGTTTTTCCTTCTATTCTTCAACTGATCCCAGCAAAAACCCAACGCCTGGATACCCTCATGGATGATTAGCCACGCTCTACAAATCCGAGTTGATTGATTCCTATCTTTGAACCCTTCATCACAGGGCTGGTGTTGGTACAAGCACTGAAATGTTAATTGTTTGAGTGGCTCAACATCTTTTTTGCAGCCACAGCTGTTGAAGATAACAAGTGGCAGGTACGTTTGCACCTTCCAGGAAAGGGCATTCCCAAATTATAACAGAACCTGCCAGAAACGGGACCCGATTCCCATATGATACCATGGTAACAGCTATCCATCATTTTGAACCCATGGCTAACCTGGACTCTCAGCGATTTCTATTTTTCCAAGCTCAACAAGGCCAGACGAATTAGGGAATGCCTTTTACACCCGATTGATGAAGCTCGCCAGCATGTGCGGCCTACATGGAGGAAATCTGGGCACAGTTTATATAGGGCTATCCATTGCCATATTAAGAGAACATATTGCAATAGCTAGGCAGGTCAGTGTAGAATATCTTAATACTAGTGCGCTCAAAAGATCTCTCAAAAGCAAGGACTTCGCACATGGAAGCTACTCTCAACCTCATCAAGAGCGAAACCGTAAACCAGATTACCAGAGCATCGTCTTGCCAAAGAGACATGCTCAAAGAGAAATTGCTGCAGCTTTGCGCACCCTTTCCGCATGCAGGAGATTGCCCAGCCAGTGACAAGAAATACTCAGCATTTGGGGAAATTAACCATATTGCAAAAGTATGCACGTTGTCCTGGATCCAGCGAAGTCTCCAGAAGAAGGTGGTGAATGCTGTCACACTTTTGGTTGATAGACCAACCAAATATTACTTGGATGATGACAAATGAGGAGGCACTGTAACATGGTGTATGTGGTCGACCAATTCCAAGCACAAGCCATGTCTCCACCAAAATACGGAGTCCCGACAGGGGGTCGGCCAGTGACTGCCATCATCGACAACGGGCCTCCTTCAGCATCAAAGCCCAAAAAACCTATGAGACCATAACCTGTTAGTCAGTTTTCAGATCCACCAGATTGGGAGTGTATGCCTATGGGCACAAATAACCTCTCCCTCTCCCTCTGCCGGACATGTTTTTCGCAGTTATCACACGTGATGACATGAACACCTCCGCAAAAGTGACAGAAGGAGGGTTAGGCATGTTTCTGAGTTGCTGCACAGTGAAATAACTGCAACTGATCCTGTTCGCACTCAGCATGCACACCTGGAGCTAGAAGACTTGAAAGAACTCAAGGTTTCAAATGTATTAATGTGAAAATGGTGAAGCTACAATATAATCATATTTTACCTCTATAAAAGGGCAACACTGTATCACGGTGGCACTCACCACAATTGCTTGCTTAAGTCGTGCGTCACTTTGACGCACATCACATACTTCAAAAAATGCGTCTTAAGAATGTGCCACAATTACTGATGTTTACCCAGTTAAAAAGTCAGAGCTGTGCTAAGGAAGTTACGGACAGGCACGGCTCAGATACGAATACGCTGCTTGAGGAATTGTGAACGCGTTTTGATCTGGTAATATCACCATATTACACCATGTGTTTTGACAAGTTATTCTTACATATGCAGTTAGTACGATGGAGTTACACACAAGTGTGTCTGAATATACAATTTAATAGGGATTATAACTGCAGAAACCTTCAGACAGTACGCCAATGCCTATTTAATATATGTTAGATGCTATTATGATGATGTAAACCCATGATTGTTTTTGAACTCATCGATAGTTGAGTGATTGCAGTAATGCATTTTCCAACCATTATTTGCTGGAGTAAATGACATGACAAGTTCAATAAGTTGGTTTTACATTTAAGTGACAATGGGGCTTGCGTTTTTATGATCAAAGTACATAGTGTGGATATACATAACATTGCATAGATTTGTTTTACTATTGGTTATTTTTGTTTTGTAGATTGTGAAATGTTCCCCAGAAAAAGGACCAGGAATGTCCGAAATGGATTGGGGTTCAGAACAGAAGAATATATGAATACAATAATCAGCTGTGAATTAATATCATACACACACAACACTGAGAATGTATTGATATCATCACAATATTTCGAAATGTACAAAAAGAAGTGATTCATAATAAATACAAGGAATCATAAAAAAACAAAATAATTATGGTTCACATTGGAAACAAGTTTATTTATTTGGTTTAAAATGCCCGGCTGAGGCATGATTAGTCAGTTCACCTGGGGACTGCACTTGAGAAAGTACAGTGGTCATTGGAAGCTTCACATTGACCAATCTGTGCAACCCGTGGCTTTGCTACGTCACCAAGAGTTTTATCTATGGCCCAAAGTGGAAGAGGAACTCCAGAAAGTAGAAGAGGCCAACATCCTTGAGCATCCATTCTGTGGGTGCCACAATTTGTGGTAATCCACAACCCAAAGCAACCAGGGGAGGTGAGACTCTGCATCTCCCAAATCAAGCGATCGAGAGAATGAAAGACATTACCCCTACATTAGGCAATTTGGTGGGTAAGAAAACTGGGTCCTGCTGGTTCTCCAAGATAGACCTCTGCTCAGGGTGTCACCAGATCTTGTTAGATACATATTTCCTGCATATTACCATCTTCTCCACTCATGTAAGCCTCCACCAATACAAAAGACTGAACTTTGGAATACCTAGTGCAGCAGAGGTCTTCCACAACACTAAAAGAGAAGTCCTGTCGCGGTTGACTGGATTCATCAGTGTAAGGTTCGGCATCTTGGTCTGTTCCTCAACACTAGAGGAAAACAATGTTTTCCTCAAGAAGATAGTTCAAAGACTCAAGGACTGCAGTCTTATTCTCCAAAAGGAGAAGTGTTTGAGACCTCGCATTATGTTTTTTGGATACCACTTCTCCATAGAGGGAGTTACACCTGACCCTGACAAGGTGATGGCCATAAGATCAGCACCAGCTGTGTCATCCGTCATTGCAGTAGGACGTTTTTGGACATGGTCAAATACTGTGGGCATGTCATTAAGACGTTTACAACCCTAACTCTTTGAGAAATTATAAAAGCACTGGTAAGTTGGTTATCAGAAGATGAGCATGAGACATTTCAAAAACTAAAAATGCCCTCTGGGCAGAGACCATCCTGATTTATTTAGATCCAGTGAGAGAATCGGAGCTGATTCCGGGACCGGTAGTGGTACTTTTGCAAAAGCAACCTTGTGGAGGATGGACTCATAAAGCATATGCCATCTGGGCTGTTCCCTCCTAGAACAAAGGTATTCCCAGATTGAAAGGGAAACAATCACTATTCGCTGGAGGTGCTGCCATTTTCACTTATACTTGTATAATCGCTGCAGAAAAATCTGCCTTTTGCTGGACCCTATGTTTTTTCTGGCTTTTAGATTCTGTGCACTTTACCCCCTCAAACCGGAGGTAAAGTGCCTGTGCTCCTCAGCAAGGTAAAATTGTTACACTCCTAATTGGTATGTTTAACTTGCATATAAATCCGTAGTATATGGTAAAAAATATACAGAGGACTTTTAAGTTAAATGTCACCAGTAGACTGCAGCACCTTTTGTGCCATCCACTACAGTGATTGTGTAAAACATGGCTTCATGCCTACCATTGTAACCTGTCTGTGGCAGTTTAAACACTGCAATTTGGCTTATTAAACCCATTTGACGGATTAAAATCTCCCTTTTAATTACTAATAAGTTACCCCATGCAGGCCTTGTCACCCAAAAGGCTGGATGCATGGTATTTCAAAAGAGGGCATGTAGAAATGTAATGTTAACATGTACTGTAAGGACATGTTAACATTAAATTTCTACATGCCCTAGCACCCAAAAGCTACTTTTCCACTATGGCAGGCTTAGCTGCCCTATTTAGAAAACCATTGTACGTATTAATAATTCTAATATTGTGTTTCGGGAATGAGACTAGCTTCAAAAATAATTTTTAATAGGAATTACAAATCCGATTCAATGATGAAGTCAGATTTTGAATAAATATTAAGGAAAAAGTAACAAACACCTTCAAGCTGCGGTCAGGTTCACCAAACTGCACCTCCCACTCTATTTCCTAATAGTAAATTTAGTGCACATACTATTTAGTATCGGCCTCTATTTGATACAACTGCAAAGCAGGTTAACATAAAGTTACAAGTATAGAGGTGCACCAAAAAGGAAAAAAGTCCAATGGAAATAGTTCAAAGATTCTTGTATCTTTTTTTTTCTTTCTCCAAAATCTTTAATTCCATAACAATTAGAACATTTATAACCTGAGCCAACGCGTTTCTTTGGAACATCGAACTTCTTCAGGGCTGCAATACAATACCTAAAACATATATATAAATATTTATAACTATAAACATATATACATATTCTTATTATCTTTTTAATTGTATTTATTGCATTTTCCAAGAAATAACAGGTAAGGATTAACAAAAGAAAGAGCGGGAAATTAAAGAAAAAGCACACAGGGATACCCAGAATGACATATTAGAGCGACAGTAGTAGCATCATTCTAATTACAAATCAGAGCATGGTCAGTATAGGAGCTATTCGGTTACAATCGAGAGGTGAGAGTATATCAAGTGTCATGGCTCAAGGGAAGAGTGTGTGCCCAAGGAAGATCGTCACATAGTACAGTATAAACCTTGCACTTCACAGCTTGAGAATACAATATCAATATCATACAAAAACAGAAAACATCACATCATTATATTACGGGCCAGCATATTAAATCGAACCAACATATATTCACACTGCCTCCTCGGGATGCAGGAGTAAGTAAGAGCGAAGTGGCTGCTAGATGTTTTTAGGCCTGGAGGTGGGTGGTTGCAATGCAGCATGAGTGTTGCTAGTGGTGTTACAATATATTAAATCTCTCTTCCAGGCCTTAACTGTTGGGACTGCGGGGCTGCCCCAGTGCTTAGAAACTTGTCTTTTGGCGAGGAGCAAGGCAATGGCAGAGAATAGATGAACACCAGCATCCAATGGTTTAACATAGCCTAACAAATATATACTGTTAGAAATTGGATTTTTGGTAGGCTAGGGCATGTGCCAAAGCCAGGCAGAAACCACCACTCTAGTCAGGATAAGGGAGTTACACTCCTAAAATAACCCCTGCTCACCCCCTTGGCACGAGCAGTCAGGCTTATCTTGGAGGCAGTGTGTAAAGCATTTGCACATAACCAACAGTAATATAATGTAAGCACTACAAACGGACACCACACCAGTTTAGAAAAATAACCAATATTTTTATATACTCAAGACAAGACCAAATACGATAACAATCCACAATACAGCACTTCAAAAGTGATTACGTTTGCAAGATAACTTCTTCTTTGTAGGAATAGTTCAAAAACAAAGTTCGTACGAGTCGGTAACTCCGTCCGAGTCTACCGCGATGCTGAAAACCACTGAATCTAACAGTTCCAGCCGACCGCGTCAATACGGGCCAGCAGAGTCGTGAACAGACTCAGTCACAGTACCTTTCCTCGTTGTGGCGGGCACGGAGCGTGCGAGCCGGTCGGCGTACGTCGCGGTTGCGGTGCAAGATGGAAGCGGTGCAGGGCGCGGTGTCCTCTCGATGCGGTGCAGGCAGCGGCTCGGTGACAGTCGTTCAGACGGAGTCGGTGAGTCCAAGGCGTGCGGTGCAGGGTGAGACGGTGCTCGATGCGGTGCTGGCAGGTTGCGATGCAGGCGACCAAGCCGGAGTGCGGGAGCTGGCGTCGGACAGCGGTGCGAGTCGGAGCGGTGCGTCGCGAAGCGTGCGAGCGGTGCCCCAACTGCGATGCGGTCACGATTGCTGAGCCAGTTGCAGCGACAGCGTCGGTCTGGTCCGGCTGGTGCAGTGAAGCGATGCGATGCGAACTGCGGTGCACACAGGTCACGGTGCAAGCAGCGGCTCGGTGGCTATGGCGTCGGACGTCGTCGTCGGTGAGACCAGGGTTGCGGTGTGAGATGCGGACGGTGCGGTCTGCGGTGCAAACAGGACACCGGGCCAGCGATGGAGTCGGTTGACGGAGTCTGTTGCGGTTCCCTTCCTCTGTGGCAACTGAAACAGCGGTTCCAGAAGCGGTACCCAGAGGGTGGTGAAGTCTTTGCAGACCCTGAGACTTCTTAACAGGAGGCCAGCTCGGTTTCAGGCCCTTGGAGATTCTCAGCACAAGTAGTAGAAAGTTCAGTCCAGTCCTTTCACTGCCCAAGGCAGAAGCAGCAACTGCAGGCCAAACCAACAAGGCAATAACTCAGCAAAGGGGCAGTACTCCTCCTAGCAGCTCTCCAGCTCTTCTTCTTGGCAGGTTCCTTGCTTCCAGCAAGATCTAAATTCATGGGGTCAGGGCCCCAATATTTATATCCCGAATTCCTTTGTTCTCTGACGGCAGAGAGGCCTTTGCCTGGTCCAAACTAGTTCTGGTCAGTCCTGGAGCACTTTGTTGACAAGTCTCCGTCTTTCCTTTTAGGGTGCAGGGCAGGGACATCAGGCACACCGCAGGAGGTGGAGCCAGCATTGTGGAGGAAAGGCCCAGCCCTATTCAGGTCCAAGGTGCATCTCCTCCCACCCATCTACATGTAGATCTTGCTATTCAGCCCTGTGCTGACTCACCCTGTCTCCTGGAATCCCCCAGCCCCTGTCACTCACGCTCCAGACAAGGAATACACAACCTAGCAGAGGCAGGCTTGGATGGTTAGACAAGAAAATACCGACTTTCTAAAAGTGGTATTTTCAAACCCAGAATGTTAAAACCAACTTCGCTGAAAGATGCATTTTATCATTCTGAGTTCAGGCATACTAAACTCGAATTCCTACCATGTTCCCTGGGTCAGTTAGGATCATAGGATGTAATAATCAGAAATGCCCATTCTGGCCTATGGGGAACAGGTAGCCTTGCAATAGTGAAAAACGAAGTAGGCTGTAATTCACTATCAGGACATGCCACACACCAGGGCATGTCCTACCTTTCACATACAATGCACCCTGCCCACAGGGGTACCTTGGGCCTACCTTAGGGGTGACTAACATGTAGAAAAGGGAAGGTTTAGGGACTTGCAAGCGTGTGCACTTGCCAAGTCGACATGGCAGCCCCAGGCTGCGCACAGGCTCTGCGTTGGCAGGCCCGAGTTACACTTTACGGGCTGTTTGCGTGGGGGGCACAATCCAGTGCTGCAGCCCACCAACAGCATTTGATCTATAGGCCCTGGCACTCGCAGTGCCCTTTACTAGGGACTGACACATAGATCAAATAGCCAAAACATGGAAATACCAATCCATAACACATTTCATACAGGAGCACCTGCACTTTCCCACTGGACAGCAGTGAGGGAAGTGCGCAGAATCATTACACCAGCAAAAACAGAGTCAAAAACGGGAGGTCAGAAAGCAAAAAGTCAGGGGAAACACGCCAAAAGATGCCAAGTCTAACATATACATATTATAAAAAACACTGTTTGTACAGGCCATACCCCAACACCACATAACCCAACAATATATTTATGTACTCTTATGAGAAGAAATATACAAATTCAAAATAGGGTCTTAAAAACAGAAACCAAATACATACTTCACATGAAATCTTGTCACTTCAAATAAAATACATTTTTTCAAAGGCAATGCAGTCACATATCTGACAAAGAGAGATAACGGGGTACCCATATACCCTTACAACATTCACCTTCAAAAGCTATTAAGGGGCTATCTTTATGATAACCAACACATATAGTTTTATCACCAAGCAGTATATTTTCTTCACATATCCAATACAGGAAAAGTGCAAGTCTGGTATAGTCACATTTCATAGTCCCATCCCAATCAAATCCATCTTCTTGTTATAACTCAGTCCCAATTTATGCTGGTAATTCATCATTCCAATCTGCATATTCCAGATCAGCTGTACCCAATGATGACACCTAATAGATGAAACATAAACAAATACATACATATGTATATCATAATCATATTAGTCAACCTTACACCCAAACTTGTTATACACCAAATCCTATACCCCACAAAAATTTCAATGCAGTATCACCAACAGTTTTGGCAGTATAAACCCCACATAATACCATATCAATCATTTCAAGAAGTATATCCCTCCCCAAATTGGAGTAAAAATATTATTTATATATAATGCATCACAGGATAGAACTTTATTAACGATACAATAGTAAATCAAAGTAACAACCAGCGTTGCCATATTCCAACAAGCATTTGCAATGCAATAGGTCTTGCATTTGTTAAAGTTAGAGCTGTTGGAATTGAAAATGACAATGTTTTTTATTTTTGCTTTTTTATTTGCCGTGGAGTGATCATATTTGCATAGTCTTATTACCATTGGTATGACCTTGCGGCACTGGAGAACGAGCCAATGGGAAATAGGTTATGAGGGAGGGGAGAACAGAGTAATATGCTGACTGAAAAAATAAAAGTAACAACATCCTGGAAAAAGCAAACACTTATCGGGAACGCAAGATCAAGTAAAGCATGTGAAATGTAAGCAGGAACAACATGGTTACCGCGAGGCTTGCAGACTACTGTGACATGTCGCTGGCGATGGAAAGGCACAGGGAGATGCAACTCCGAAGCTGCAATTAAAATATAAAGCGCTGCGCTTGTAAAATGGACGCCTCGCTGAGAGTTTAAGTATGTTGAAAGTCAACAACATCCTGGAAAAAGCAAACTGATAGGGAATGGTAGATCAAGTAAAGCATGTGAAATGTAAGCAGGAACAACATGCTTACAGCGGGCCTCGCAGACTTCTATGATGTGCTGCTGGTGATGAAAAGGCACAGGGAGATGCAGCTTCGAAGCTGCAATTAAAATATAAAGCACGGCACACTGATTCCTTGTTGTTTAGAACACTTTAAATAACCAGACTCGCAATGGTCCGATCATAAATCAAAACACAACCTCACATGTTTTTGAGAATAATATCTGTTATTACCATCCTGTGCGATGCTGGAATGGGGATGCGCCATCACTGATGTTGGAAAGGAGACGCGTTATTACTAATATTGCATTTTTTTAGTTTTGGGAAATGTAGGAGTTATGGATTGGTTATAACGGATATTATTATCTCAAAAACACCTGAGGTTGGACTTTTTTCCTTTTTGGGCGTACCTCTATACTTGTAACTTTATATTAAGGAAAAGTAACTTTTAGGAAGTTACCTTTTCCCTGCCTGAAGTTCTTGGAGGCTAAATTTGCATTTGCTCTCCCACTTCTGCCAGCCAGTAATTAACATTTCAATAGGTGTGAAAAAGATGCAAAGTGTCTCCCAGGAGCAAACAATAGGCTGACCTGAATGAGCAGAGATGACTCTTCTGAACCTGACAGAATATGCAGATGGGTGCTGTGAGCATCCTTTTTGACATTAGTGTCTCAACCTGCTTGACGGGTTTGCTGGGTTCACATATAACACCATAGGCACACTTGGCAGGGAAACAGGATGCCAAAACAATTCTTATGTATCCACTTCTGGTAGTTGAAAATAATCCTTATTTTTTTCTACCAGACTTCTGTTTCTGGGTTTATTATGGTACAGCGACTGCCCCAAACTGGATTTCAATGTGAGATGTGGGAAGCCATTAGGATTACCATCGTACACTCCCCCCCGATAGTCCCCCCTCAGCGCCTAAGTTTAGTCTAGCTGAAGACTTTTACCATCTTGAAAATGCTAAAAGTGTATAGGGTTGGTCATAGTAACTTTAACCCCATTGTTTAGGGCATGCCCAGGTGTCACGTGGCAAGCATGCACAGGGGGTCACCACTACGAACACTGTCAGAATAGACACAGCAAGGCATAGTAAGGCCAGGAGTCAGGAGAGGGTTCTTACCCAGTTTAGTCAGCAGTTGCAGGAGTTAACAGCATAGTGGTGTGGAAAAGGCTCCTGGCTGATTCCGAGGGATGCAGGCAGCCCACACATCAGCGACAGTACCGCAAGTCCAGTTACACCCACTTAACTGAATGCACGCGGGGCGAGGGAACTAAATCCCCCATGGAGCTAAGTTGTGGACAGCGTGTGGGTGGCTGGGCGGGACTTCTTATAAAGCCTGTTTGTGCCTTGTAAGCGCTGCAGATTATTCTTGTATCCAGCTGTAGCGAAGAGGACCATATCGTCCCCAGCAACCGGAGCGGTAAGGGTGCACATGCACCAAGTATCTTCATCCACCTCTGATTGCCACCTTGTGTTTGACCGTGGATGTTGTGGGGAGCAGGCGAGCACAGATTGTCTAAGTGCTGCAGTTTCCTTTTTGACATCCAAACAACGGGGAAAGTATTCAAGCTTACTGTGCTGTGATTGCCGCGCGAACTAACAATGGCCACAGTGTTTCAACAAAGTTATCTCGAATTGGAAAGCAGGCGTTTAGAGCGCTTATGATTTCAATCCTCTTTGTATGGTGTAGACAGGCTCTGTGACTCACGGAGACATTCTTTTTTTTTTTTTTAATTCTTTTTATTTCAAACATTCTCAGCACAGTAGAATGCACATTTAGACATGACGAATAACATAGTATCAACATTACAAAAGGCAGAGACCAACCTCATAGAGCAGTGGAGTAATCACACTACGACAACCCTTGTGCGGTCCTTGGACAAGACCCAAACCCCACACCCACCCCCCTTATTAACATCAAAATCCCCTATAGGCTTGCCATGCTCCCCAGATCTTTTCCCACTTCTTCGGGCAGCCTCTACTTTGGTAAACAACTTTTTCTGCCCGCTGGCACCAATGCAGGTCTGTCTTCCAGTCAGAGAGTAAAGGCGGAGTCGCTGAGCCCCAGGCCCTCGCTGTGTTTCTTTTTGCCACCCCTGCCGCCAGTGCCAACCATATCTTTTGATACTTAGGCCATATTGTCCCCCCCGAAATCCTCAACAAGAGCCATTTCCCGTCCATAGGTACCTCCTGGGCTTGCACAGCCGCCATTGTCTTGGTCACCCTACCCCAATACGTTTGTATCACTGGGCACTCCCAAAGAATATGAAAGAATGTGCCCTCCCTGCCACAGCCCCTCAGGCATATCTAAGTGGGTGACCTCCCAATTGCCACCAACCCGGTCCTTAGTAATAGGAGCAATGAAGAACCCGAAGCTGAACCAGGTGAAATTGCACTAGAACGGCCACCTCCCGAGGGCTCTGCAGGGCCTCCTGCCAATCATCGTCATCTAGACCATTGAGGTCCTCCGCCCATGCCTCCCTCAGTGCCCCACAGGGATCTGGCGTATTATTGATCAATTTACGGTATATCATGGATATAGCCTTATCCGGGATGTGGTCTGTCAACAAGCGATCTTCCAGGGGAGAGGCTTCTGGCAACTGTTCACCCTCTCGAATATGTCGTGCCAGGGGGTGCCCTAGCTGGAGATATCTATACCTCTCCCTTTCGCTTAGTTCATACTCTCGCCCTAGGATTTCAAAAGTGATATAGGCCTGATTGCGCCAAACATCCCCCAAGTGTTCTATCCCCAATAGCTCCTACTTAGAGAAGCCCCGTAGCCGTCTCACCTCTCGGGGCAAATCACTGCACCACAGAGGGGACATTGTCGTTAATCACCCCCCCCCACACCCCAATAAACCCATCGTCTCTTGCCATACCCTAACTACCACCTGGGTATGATGCAGCAACCCCTTATTCAACTTCCTTTAGTAGAGTATTGCCTCATATCCTCGTCACCCCTTGGCTGCCTATCAACGCAATATGCCGACTCCTGCCAGTCCGTAAAGATTTTATTTATTTAAAGTTTTGTATAGCGCGAACATGACCCAAGCGGGTATCAGAGCGCTTTACATACGGTTGAGGAAGACATAGTAAGATAGTTGAAGGAGAGAGGTAAATAAGTCAGGCAATAAACAACAGGAGCAAATAAGGACATTGTGGGGGCGACAGTCCGCACCAAATGTAGGTAGGTACAGCAGTTAGACAGGATCGAGGTACGAGGAGAAAGCTTCTAGTTTAGCGCAGTGTCCATTAGAAGAGCTTTAACTTCCCTTTTGAAGGCAAATGTTAAGGGAATCAGTCTTGTTTCCACTGGTAGGGAGTTCCAAATTCTCGGGGCAATGCCAGAGAATGTACGCCTGTAGGTTTTAAGTTTTTTAAATTTCTTTGGTTTAAGCAGCAGAGTTGTGGTGCTCCTTAAGGACCGGGAGCCACCAGAGAGTTCCAGCTTGTTTGAAAGGTAGAGTGGGGTATTGAAGTGTAGTGCTCTATGGGTCATACACGCAAATTTTAAATGGATCCTTGCCTCGAAAGGAAGCCACTTGAGCGATTTCAGGTCCAGCGAGATGTGGTTGGTCTTCTTGGAGCCGGTGATGAGTCTAGTAGCCGCATTCAGGGATGCTCTGATGGGGGCTAAACTGAGTTTCGGCAGACCGCAGAGAGTAGCATTGCCGTATTCTAGTCTGGAGATGACTAGTGCTTGCACCGCCCATTTGAAGTCTTGTTGGGGGAGGTAGGGTTTGAGTTTTCTTAGGATGCTCAGTTGGAAGTTTGCTCCTTTGGTCGATGCTCTGATGTGGTCTTGCATGTTTAGGTTTTTATCTAACACAATTCCCAGAGACTTCGTGGAGTCAATGATATGTGGTGTGCAATTGAGAGCGGTGAGGTTACATAGATATTTCACGACAGTGGGGGATTGCCTAGTGGGTGAGATGAGGAGGAATTCCGTTTTAAGGGCGTTTAATTTGAGATGGTTGGAGGTTAGCCAGTTTAGGGTTTTGAGCAGGGTTTCGTTAAGTGACTTGATGTCATCAGGGGAGGATATTTTCATGTACAGTTGTGTGTCATCCGCATACATTTGATATTGGATGTTGGATGTTATGTTATGTTAGCCAGATTTATAAAGCGCGCAGCTGCCCCAGCGAAGAGGCGTCCCGGCTCCGAGGATTACAGTTAGTGGTTCAATGAAAAGGTTAACGAGCGTGGGGGAGAGTGAGGACCCTTGGGGGACACCCAGGGTGCTGGGACTGGGGTTAGATAGAGTCTGATTGGATTTGACTCTTTGCGTTCTGTTGTTGAGGAAAGAGGCAAACCATTTAAGGACCGTGCCTGAGAGCCCCATCCTGCATTCCAAGAGGTTAAGTAGATTGTCATGTTTGACTGTGTCGAATGCGGATGATAGATCAAGTAGAATTAATAGGCAAGCTTAATTCTGGTCAAGCAAAGTGAGAGCATCGTCCACTATATGAGTGATGGCCGTTTCGGTGCTGTGGCCAGTGCGGAAGCCCGATTGGAATTGGTAGAGAAGTTGGAATTGCTCGATGTGTTTGCGCAGTTGATCATGCACACATTTCTCCAGCAGTTTAGCAAAGGTAGGGGTAAAGTAGAGTCGGGTGAGGGCGAGAGATGAAGTAATGCAGACTTTAGATCTGATTCGATCTTATTCGCCTTATCGAGGAAAGTCAGCGACAGCATCACAGTTTGGCTGAGGGCGAGAGATGAGCTGAGATTGGATAGAGGTGTTGTTGGATTGTGTTTTGATGAGCTCAAATAGCCGTTTCGGGCGATTTTTGGCTTTGTCTAGTTGGGCTTTGAAGAAGGTAGCTTTCGGCGTTCTAATGAGTTTGTTGTATCTACTTCTTTTTAGTCTTAAAGTTTTTAGAAGGTCAGTGGATGGGGTGGATTTCCAGGTGCGTTCAGCTAGTCTTAGGCTGCGTCTGTCAGCATTTAGGCTGTCATTGAACCATGGTTTGGAGTCTTTGATGGGTATTCTTTTTAGTTGAAGGGGGGCCGTTGCATTCAGGGCAGACAACATGGCAATGTTACAGTGCTCGGTGAGGTCGTGAACGTCACTCATGTTTGCGGGAGGCGGTAGGGAGACATTGCAGCGCGATATGAGCTCATTTACGTTTGCATTATGGAGCGATCTTTTCCATTGTTTTAGTTTTAGTGGCTGTGAACTTTTGGAATTCCAGCTTTCAAGGATAAGGAAGTTGATATAGTGATGGTCCGACCAGTCACAAGGGAGAATAGATTTGAGATGAATGGAGTTGGGGTTGGAGATGATTAGATCTAGGGTCGAGCCTAAGTTGTGTGTGGGACTGTCACAGAATTGGGTCAGGGAGCGGTCTGTTAGGAAGTTTTTGAGAGTGTTAACCGCCTGATCATGGGGGTCATTCCAATGGAGATTGAAGTCACCAAGGAAGATCTGGGGGCAGTGTCGGCCTAGGTTGGAGGAGATGGTTTCCATAATTTGTTCAATAAGAGGGAGGTTATCTCCTGGGGATGGTAGAAGATGTGTAGGCTGCATAAGGGTCTGTGAGTGCTAGTGATTTCTATACATAAGTATTCACAGGATGAGAGATTAGCCGAAGGTGATTGTTTTGCAGAGAGAGAGTTGCGGTAGATAAAGGCTATGCCACCTCCCGTTTTTTTAACTCGGTCGAGTCTGATAATATTGTGGCTGGGAGGGACAAGAATGTCAAGGATGGGGCCTGAGGAGTCGGTGAGCTAAGTTTCGGTGAGGATAAGGAGGTCAAGATCTTGGGCAAGGATGAGGTCTGCAAGGTCCGTGGCATGTTTCACCGCTGATCTACAGTTAAGTAACATGCATTTCAGGTGTGAACTGTGGGCAGTGGGCGAGGGCTGTGTAGTGTGAATCTGCGTGAGGTTATTAGTGTTTAAGGCATTGGCGTTGGGTCTGGGTGCTCTATGAGGGTTGGATGTGATGCTTTGTATGTGTTCCGTGTTGTCTTGCTTGGGATAGGTCGAGTTAGGGGGATTTAAGGGGGCTGTTTGTGATGGTCTAGCAGGTACTGTTTGAGAGGTTCTAGCAAGGACTGATATGTCCGATTTCGGGGTGCTGTAGGCTCGGAGGAGGGAGAGAATGTCTGGATCGGATAGTTGATTTTTGGATCTGGTGGGTCTAGATGGAGCGTTAGGGTTGGGGGTGGTATTCCAATTCAGGAGTGGGGGTTTCAGCTGGATCATATGCAGGATCTCGTGCGAGGTTATGTTGGGAGAGAGATCAAGGGCGAGCTCCTCGGTGGAGTTAATGAGATTTTGAATAACAGTTTTGAGAATTATAAGTTCCTGGTTTATTTCCTTGAGTTTGGCAGCGGGATCCGAATGTGGATTCTGGTTCTTGTGGAGTGGAGGAGGGGGGTTGATCAATAGGGAGGGCATAGGCGAGTAAAGGGCAGGGGGATGAGGGGGAGGAGGGACATTCGTTGAGAGAGAGTTCCCTTTATGCTGTACGGGAGGGCAAGGAGAGTGGACTCTGGGAGGGAGGTTAGGTGAAGGTGAAGGGAGGTTAGTTGACTGCCTGGTTGAAAGTGGGCGAGCCCGTTGACGCGTGAGGGAAGTATGTAGGATAGCGCTAGTGGGAGAGGGAGTGTGGGAGGTGTCGTAGAGGTGATCGGAGCAGGGGATGGCATCTGAACCAGAAAAACGAGCAGGTGGCTGGTAGGGTCGGGGCACGGAGGGCGTGTTAGATGGGCCTTGGTTTGGTGGAGCTGGGGTCCTGAGTGTGTTGATCGAGGTGTGTGGGGCAGTCCTCAGGTGGTTGTGGACATTGGAGAGGGATCAGGATGGTCCTGAGGCGGGGTAAGGGGAGGCACGTTCCGAGAGTGACTAGGGGTGTCGCTGATGTCTAGCGCTCTTTTGAAGAAAGGAAATCTGTCATCGAAGATGCCAAGGTTACGGTCGGTGGCCTGAATTAGTATAGTCCCATTATTGTAGATGGATATAGTAGCATTTGCTCTAAATGAGGGAGATTTCGTAGCCAAGAGCCTAAGACCGTGCGGGAATTTTTTAGCCGAGGTGATTCTGAGTAAAGAGTGGAACGCTGATCTCCACTGAGCTCTTCTTTTAGTATGGAAAATCAGGTCACTAGTGATAGCACCTTTTTTTGGACAGAAGTAGGGGTCAGAGATAAGGGTTTCTGGGTTAGCTTTGAGTAGGGTATGCTTCACAGATTTAATTGCGTTTTTGGAGAGGTTGGTTGGATAATTGATTGTGTAGCTATTGGAGCCAAAATTTCTAGTCTGTAGTCCATTCTGCGCTGAGCGAGGGAGGGCATGATGGAGAAGAGAGATAAGGCTGCGCTGAATAGCTGAGAGGTCGGAGTGAAGAATATTCAATCTGCCACTAGTTTGGTAGCCGTTACTCGATGGCTGCCACTTGTGTCTTCATTAGTTCAGGCATGTTGTGCTATTTCTTGTTCTGGGAGGGGACCAGCAGATAAAACGACAGTGCGATAGGATGGGGGCCATTACACGATGGCTGCCCTTGTGTAATAGTCCATGTGCTAGGAGGGGGACACCAGATTAGCAGTAGGGAGCCGTTACAAGATGGCTGCCACTGAATTGGTAGCCGTTACAAGATGGCTGCCCCTTGTGTCTTCATTAGTGAGGGGACCAGGGAATAAGCGATAGGTTGGGGGCCATTACACATTGGCTGCTCTTGTGAAATAATCCATGTGCTAGGAGGGGGAGACCAGTTTAGCACTAGGGAGCCGTTACAAGATGGCTGCCACTGAGTTGGTAGCCGTTACAAGATGGCTGCCACTTGTAGATTGTGATGGTTAGTTCTTTTTTGCTTTTGTGCTTTTTTACAAAAATAAATCCAGCCATTTTGAATGTTGGTAGTTGAAAGAGGAATGGTCTGAAAAAATGGTCGAGTTTACTTTCCTCAGGCACTCTCCCAGGTCAAGCCATGTACTGTGCAAATCTGGCACGATCTGTGCTGTGTCATATCTATTCATGAAAGTCCCATCAGCATTGATTTCTTGTTCATCCCCACCAACACAAGGCAAAAGTGGCAAGAATCTTTTTTAGGCTGCGCATCTGCCTTTTGCCCCTGGAGAAACAGAGCATAGGTGGGGCTCAGCGCTGCTGGACGTCGGGAGATCCTTCTGTCATTCGGGCCTAGCTTTGGAGGGGGGGGGCGGGCGGATCCGGTGATGCGCGGTATGTGCACTTGATGCGGTTCAGGACCGGTTCCCATGAGGTATGGGGCCTCAGGCGGAGCTCCGGGCAGAGCTCAGAGTGGAGCCCACCATTCCCTCAGATGTTGAAGCTGTGAGCGCTTACAGCGGCTGGAGACAAAGTCAGAGCACTAACAGGGGCAGGGCAGAGGAGAGAGGACACAGGCTGTCGGGCGCTTCTGCACTTTAATGGTGGAATCGTGACCAAGGGACATGAGCTAAAATGGGTAGCTCCCACGTACCTCGACTCTGCGGCATGGCGGTCTCTCGACTCTGCGGCATGGCGGTCTCTGGCGTATCGGCAGGGGTCTTCACGCTTCCAACAGTGAGGCGAGGTGGGAGTGGGTCCCCACCGTAGAGCCCCAAGGCCGATCACGGAGGGCGCCGGTCGATGAGGCTCGAATCTTAATATGGGGCCTAACTTCGTGCGAGGCAGCAATCGATACATGAGGCCTAACTTCGAGGGAGGCAGCAATCCAGGCTGGACAGGCAATGGGCCTCCGCTGCGGGAAGGTCCTCGCGAGGCACCAGCACTACGATGAGGGCACCTCCGTATCAAGGTGGAACCCAGCAGCCCATCCAGTTGCAGCTTCTCGGACGGATCTCGGCGGGCGACGGGCGAGTAAGGCGTGTCAGGGATTAATTCTCCGCCAGAGGCCCGCTGACGTGGAAGGCCGCAAGCCAGGCTGAGGGGGCGCTGGGCCTCCGCACTGAAGGTGAGGGGTCATCGCAGGGATCAGCCAGAAGCAGCGTGCATCCGCTCCGTGAGGTGGCCCCCGGCAAGTCGGCCGTGTTTAGCTCAGTGATCGGTGCCGGACCCAGCCCAGCCTCCGGTCTGGTGGCAGAGGGCGCCTGGTGAGGGAGAAGTTTCCTGAGGCCTGGTGATTCCCTGGTTCCGTTGTCACTGTCTTATTGAATGCCGGAGATAGAGAGACGAGGTGTCCCCCGGTAGGTCGGCCTCACTCAACACAACGGTCGGGACCTGACCCAGCCCAACCGCTGGTCCGCTGGTAGAGGTGAGGGAGGAGTATCCGGAGGCCAGGCGACTCCCTGGTTTCGTCCCCGCTGGGGACGTCAAGTCCTGAGTCCCGGAGAAGGAGAGCAGCCTCGGGGATCCTTGCCGAGGTAACTCGCCAGTGTAGGTCAGAGTCCGCCGCAGAGAGGTGACTGCCTGAATCCTTCGTGTCAGGAGTCCTGCACATCCAGGTCGAAGGTAAGGAGCAAAGTATCTTACTCCTTTTGCTGGTTACTTGGTTGGGATGGCTCGACGGGCTGGGTTTTACAGGGATTTACGCCAATGGCGATCCCTTACCTCAGGAGCCCGCAGGAAGAGTTCCTTCTCCGTCGGCCATTTTTGATAAGATACGATAAGATCCGTTTATTCACAAGAAGTTGGGTGACCCAATAATATTTAGGGATGTCTGGGATCGCCAAGCCGCCCTCATAGACCCCCCTTTGCAGCTTGGCATGGGCTATGTGCAGCACTCCTCCCTGCCACAACAAAGTGCGAACTTTGCCCTCAATCCTCTGAAAAAGTCCTTGGGGACTCAGTAAGGTGTATTTTGGAGCACATAAAGCAATCGCGGCAGTGTCATCATTTTATATAATGCCGCCTTTCCCACCAGGGTCAATGGGAGCATAACCCAATGTTTCACATCCCCTTTCAACCTTTCCATCTGTGGCTGGAGAATTTTGTCAAAAAAGTTCCGTGGTTCTCTAGTAATATACATCCCAAGATATTAGAAGCCTCCCACACAGAGTGGCACCCGGCAGGATCAGGGGAGCCTCACCTCCCCACCCACCAACGGAAAGATCAGGGACTTCGACCAGTTAATTCGATAGCCCGAGTAGCTACCGAAAAGATAAAATATGTGCAACAGCGTATGTATGGAGGAGGCCAGCTTGGTCAGATAGAGCACTATGTCATCGTGTATATCATATATGCGATGACAGTGATATACGTTCATCCCAGCTTCCGCCACAGCTCACCCCTCTCACCAAAGGATCCTGCCGTATCCAGGCGCGAGCGGCTCAAGGGCCAGGGCAAAGAGCATTGGGGAGAGCGGGCACCCCTGTCTGGTACTCCTCCACAAGGGAAAAACCAGAGAAACTGTTCCATTAACCCTCGCCAACGGCTGGTGATACAGAAGGTCAGACCCAGCCGCAGAATCTCGGCCCAAAGCCAAACCTTGATAGGGCAGCGAACAGATAATTCCATTCAATACTATCGAAGGCCATCTTCGCGTCTAACAACATCCTCACTGCTGCCTCCTGATTCCCGGTTCCCGTCACGTGCAGCACCCCAAACAGACGACGCAGATTCAATCGGGTGCTCCTGCGGGGCATAAAATCTGACTGGTCGGGTTGTACGAGTTTTGTAATCACCGAGCACAACCTGGATGCCAAGATCTTTTCCAGCACTTTAACATCAACATTAAGTAAGGATATAGGTTGCTATAACTCACACTCCATCGGAGCCTTACCTTTCTTTTGGATGACCGCTATCAAAGCAGTCCTCTGATCTGGGAAAACACTCCCCATCTTCCTTGCCCCATTGAACACAGCTAACATATGTGGTGCTGCCTTTCTCAGCATCCTTTTAAACAGTTCCACCGGCAGGCCGTTTGGACCGGGCACCTTGCCCTACTGAAGGTCGCGCACTGTGGCCACAAGCTCATCCTCTGTCAGTTTAGCCTCTAGCGTGTCCCTGTCTTCCTTATCGAGCGTGGGTCACGGAGACATTCTTGAGATTTGTTTAATTTGCACTTTGGGATTCTAGCTCAGTATATTAAGGCGCTATGGAAGTAATACACGCTGTGGCCATACTGATGAAATGAAACACTTGCACTGTTAATTTGCCTTTTAACAGGGATATTTACTAGAGTTAAAGGCTGGCTCTTCCCCCCCCTCCCCGTGACGCAAGCTTCATGGATCCTGTGATGGGTATTTGAGTGAATCATTCCACTGAGCTCTCTGTCTAGAACAACATTTGAGGCTTCACTCCAAGGATATATAGGTTTCCAGATATTCATAAGCCTTATTATTTTGTGTTTATGCAGAAAATCCTCCGTAAAAGTTATTTGATTGAGACAGGAGTTCCCAAAGACACTTCCTATGTGGATTAAAGATTAGTATTTTTATTTTACAGGTAATTATAGAATCCATAATAGACAGTGACACATAGGTATTCAGTGGGAGAACTTCTAATGATATTGTATTGCTTCTTCTGCAGGCCTCCTTCCCAGCTGGTCCCTTCCCCTTCCTTCCCTTGCTTGATCACCTCAATATTCTGCACTGTTATTGCATTACAGAATTGAGGCTATCGAGAGGTGGACCTTATTGAGCATCGAACCGACCCTGAGGAATTGTGCCTCTGACAGAATAATCGGCCCCAGTATTAAATACCTCCCTATTGGTTTAGAGTCACTCTGGCCAGCTTCAAAGAATTAACAAAGTCCTTAGCATTAGTACAACAAGACGTAGTAGCATCTAGGGCAGAAATGGAAGCTCCCTGCCTTAAAGTAGAGCAGTTACATCGAAATCCATTCAATGTTGGTCCAGGGAGAGTTACGGGCACTATTTCCTGTAAGGTGCACACGCACCTCTGTCCCCCCCCCCCCGAGCACGCAGTGCAATTTGTGAAGCGCGCACACACAACGATGCTGCAGGTGATTGTGTGCATTTGTTAAAGTTTTCATGTTAATTGCAGCTCATGATGGGCGCTGCGATTAACATGAATTAATTACCAAATGCACACAATCACCCCGCAGCCCAGCTCTATTAAGAAAAGAAATACAGCAAGTCTACAAACACGGCGTGTGCTTTCAGGTGATTCTGAAAGCACACACCGTGTTTGTAGACTTGCTTTCAGGTGATTCTGAAAGCAAACGCCGTGTTTGTAGACTTGCTGCATTTCTTTTCTTAATAGAGCTGGGCTGGGGGTGATTGTGTGCATTTGTTAAAGTTTTCATGTTAATTGCAGCTCATGACGGGTGCTGCGATTAACATGAAAACTTTAACAAAGGCACACAATCACCCCGCAGCCCAACTCTATTAAGAGAAGAGAGGTGTGGTGCAGCGGCCAGGGCAGCTGACTTCGGAGCACAGGGTTCACGGTTCGATCCCCGGCTCCGGCGGCAGCTCAGCTCAGCACCATGTGACTCTGGGCAATAGCTCACTTAATTTCCACTCCGGCCCCCAGCGCCTTGAGACCCGTAAGGGTGAGTAGCTGCGCTATATAAAAACGGACTTTTTTAGAAGAAATACAGCAACATAGCTGCCAAGGTTTCAAATTGCTATGTGGGATCAGTTGGGAGTATCTGTTCCTTCTCTTGCAAGTCCTCAACTTTGGCTCATGGTTTCTGACGTATATCCGTCTACTCTACACAGACCTTTCCGCCCCCGTGCGAGTGGCAGGGGCGCTGTCGGTCCAATTCCCTATCCCCAGAGGCACCAGGCAGGGGTGCCCACTTTGCCCCCTATTATTTGCACTTGCGGTCGAACCACTGGCCACATGGGTGAGTGGTCCATGGGGACATCAGACAGGATCGCATTGTACGCAGATGACGTGCTCTTTTTTCTTACAGATCCAGTGTTCAATCAATCACAGAATTTGAAGAGCGCACTACTTACCCGCGAGGGTCTCAAGGCGCTGGGGAGAGGGGGGGGGTTGCTGCTACTGGTCGAACAGCCAGGTCTTGAGTAGCCTCCTGAAGGTCAGCAGGTCTTGGGTCTGTCGTAGGCTTAGTGGAAGGGTGTTCCAGGTCTTGGCGGCGAGGTGTGAGAAGGATCTGCCGCCGGTGGTTCTTCGAATGTGAGGGACGGTGGCGAGGGAGAGGTCGGCGGAGCGGAGCTGGCGGTTGGGGACGTAGAAGAAGAGTCGTCTGTTGAGGTAGGCTGGGCCAGTCTTGTGGAGTGCCTTGTGTGTGTGGATGAGGAGTTTGAAGGAGATTCTCCTGTCGACGGGGAGCCAGTGCAGGTTCCTCAGGTGGGGGGTGATGTGGCTGTGGCGTGGTACGTCGAGGATCAGGCGTGCGGAGGCGTTTTGTATGCGTTGCAGTCGCTTGATGAGCTTGGCCGGGGCTCCCGCGTAGAGGGCGTTCCCATAGTCAAGTCTGCTACTGACGAGGGCCTGGGTGACTGTTCTTCTTGTATCTGTCGGGATCCACCTGTAGATCTTGCGAAGCATGCGGAGGGTGTTGAAGCAGGGGGAGGAGACTGCGTTGACTTGCTTGGCCATGGAGAGCGTTGAGTCGAGGATGACTCCCAGGTTGCGTGCGTGGTCGGTGGGTGTCGGGGCTGCTCCCAGTGTCGTAGGCCAACAGGAGTCGTCCCAGGCTGAGGGGTTGGAGCCGAGGATGAGGACCTCTGTCTTGTCCGTGTTCAGCTTTAGTCGGCTGATCTTCATCCAATCGGCGACGGCCTTCATTCCTTCATGGAGGTTGGATTTGGCGGCGAGGGGGTCCTTGGTGAGGGAGAGGATCAGTTGAGTGTCGTCGGCGTAGGAGATTATGTTGAGGTCATGCTGTCTGGCGATGCGTGCGAGCGGGGCCATGTAGATGTTGAACAGTGTTGGGCTGAGGGATGATCCCTGGGGTACGCCGCAGATGATCTCGGAGGCTTCGGATCGGAATGGTGGGAGGCGGACTCTCTGGGTTCTGCCGGCGAGGAAGGAGGTGGTCCATTCCAGGGCCTTGTCTCGGATCCCTGCGTCGTGGAGGCGTGCGCGTAGAGTGCGGTGGCAGACAGTGTCGAAGGCGGTGGAGAGGTCCAGCAGGATGAGGGCTGCGGTCTCACCGTTGTCCAGCAGGGTCCTGATGTCGTCGGTGGCGGCGATGAGGGCAGTCTCAGTGCTGTGGTTGCTGCGGAACCCTGATTGGGATGGGTCCAGGATGCTGTTTTCTTCGAGGTATCGGGTTAGCTGTTTGTTGACGATCTTCTCGATGACCTTGGCTGGGAACGGAAGCAGGGAGATGGGCCGGAAGTTCTTGAGGTCTCTCGGGTCCGCCTTGGGTTTTTGAGTAGGGCGTTGATCTCTGCGTGTTTCCAGCTCTCTGGGAAGGTCGCGGTCTCGAAGGAGAGATTGATAACGTTGCACAGGTGGGGTGCGATGGAGCTGCTGGCTTTGTTGAAGATGTGGTGCGGAAAAGGGTCTGACGGGGAGCCGGAGTGTATTGTGCTCATGGTCTTGATGGTGTCATCGATGTTCACGCTGGCCCAGGCTGGCAAGGGGCCGTGGTCGATGGTGTGCGGCGGGTCTGGTGCATCGATCTTAGTTGGGGCTGTCTGGGTGTTGAAGCTGTCGTGGATGTCGGCGATCTTGCGGTGGAAGAAGGTGGCGAGGGAATCGCACAGGGCTTGCGACGGCGGGATGTCGTTGGTGTTGGAGCTGGGGTTGGAGAGTTCCTTCACGATGTTGAAGAGCTCCTTGCTGTTGTGTGCGTTGTTGTCGAGGCGGTCTTTGAAGGAGATTCTCTTGGCGGACCTGATGAGGTGGTGGTGGTTGCGGATGGCGTCTTTGTGGGCTGCGTGGCTGTCCGGTGTCTTATCACTGTGCGATTTCTTCTCTAGTTTCCGGCAGGTACGCTTGGATGCTAGGAGTTCCGGGGTGAACCAGCTGGCTCTTTTGGTGGTGTCACTGTGGGTGAATTTTTTCAGCGGGGCGAGGGTGTTGGCACAGTCGTCTATCCATCGTCTGAGGTTGCAGGCAGCGTTGTCGGTGTTGGATGGGTCGGAGGGAGGGCTGAGAGCGAGGTTTGCCCGTAGCTGGTCTTCGGTGACTTTGCTCCAGCAGCGGCGTGGGATCTGTTGGGTGCGGTGGTGTGTGGTGGGTTTCTGGAAGGTGAAGTGGATGCAGCGGTGGTCGGTCCAGAGGAGTTCCGTGGTGTGGCTGAAGGAGACGTGGGAGCTTGAGAAGACGGGGTCGAGCGTGTGGCCGGCGGAATGGGTCAGTGTTGTGACGAGCTGTCTCAGTCCGAGGTTGGCGAGGTTGTCGATTAGGGTGGTGGAGTTGCTGTCGTTGTTGTTCTCCAGGTGAAAGTTCAGATCTCCGAGGAGGATGTAGTCGGTAGAGGTCAGGGCGTGCGTGCTGATGAAGTCGGCGATGGAGTCGCTGAACTGGGGACGGGGCCCATGGGGTCTGTAGACAAGGGTGCCTCTAAGGGTGGTGTTGGGGTCCATGCGGATCTGGAAGTGCATGTGTTCGGCGGTGCAGAGAAAGTCGTCGGAGCTGGTCGAGACCCTGATGGAGTTCTTGTGGACGATGGCGATTCCTCCTCCTACTCCGTTGATGCGGTCTCTGCGTGTGATCTTATAGCCGTCTGGGATGGCTATGGCGATGTCGGGTGCGGAGGAGTCGTTCATCCAGGTCTCTGTCAGGAAGGCGACGTCTGGTGCTGATGTGTCGAGCAGGTTCCAGAGCTCGGCGGCGTGTTTGCGTGCGGAGCGGGTGTTCAGTAGGATGCATCGGAGGTGGTTGCAGTCCTTCTTGGCGGGCGCTTCGGTGGCTCTGAGGCTGGTGTAGCTGCAGTTCCGGCAGGTGAAGGGACCATGGGTGCGTTTCGGGGCGGCCTTGAAGCAGTTGTGTGTCCGTTCGGGGTTGAGAGCGTGGAGTGTGGTGGCATCGTATCGGCGTTGGTCCTCGAGGCTGGAGCGGGGGGCGCACGGTCCAGGGGTTCTGGCACTGGGCGCGGTCCAGGCGCGGACGGGCGCAGACGGGCTTGCCTTAGGCGCGCCTTCGGCGTGCCAGCGGCGCGGCCGCACAGCGGCCGCCATATATGGGGAGGAGGGAGGGAGGAGCAGCTGGGAGGCGGGAGGCAGGGGCAGCGAATGGGCAGTCAGGGGGGCAAGGCCGCAGGGGACGCAGCGGCGGGAGTGGAGAGAGGCAACGAGGGGTACAGAAAGCAAAAACTGGACACAGAGAATGGGGGCAACGAGGGGTACAGAAAGCAAAAACTGGACACAGAATGGGGGCAACGAGGGGTACAGAAAGCAAAAACTGGACACAGAGAATGGGGGCAGCGAGGGGTACAGAAAGCAAAAACTGGACACAGAAAATGGGGGCAACGAGGGGTACAGAAAGCAAAACTGGACGCAGAGAATGGGGGCAGCGTGGGGGAACAGAAAGCAAAAACTGGACACAGAAAATGGGGGCAACGAGGGGTACAGAATGCAAAACTGGACGCAGAGAATGGGGGCAACGAGGGGGAACAGAAAGCAAAAACTGGACACAGAAAATGGGGGCAACGAGGGGTACAGAAAGCAAAACTGGACGCAGAGAATGGGGGCAACGAGGGGGAACAGAAGGCAAAACGGGCACCGAGGCAACAAGCAGAGGGGCGAGCTTACCAGCAGCAGCAGCGGGCAGGACAACACAGGTGGAGCTGTGTGGCGGGGGAGCGACCTACCTGGCAAGGTCAAGGGTCGCTCTCCTCACCGCGCAGCGGCCGCCATATATGGGGAGGTGGGAGGGAGGAGGAGGCGGGAGGCAGGGGCAGCGAATGGGCAGTCAGGGGGGCGGGGCCGCAGGGGACGCAGCGGCGGGAGTGGAGAGAGGCAACGAGGGGTACAGAAAGCAAAAACTGGACACAGAGAATGGGGGCAACGAGGGGTACAGAAAGCAAAAACTGGACACAGAGAATGGGGGCAACGAGGGGTATAGAAAGCAAAAACTGGACACAGAGAATGGGGGCAACGAGGGGTACAGAAAGCAAAAACTGGACACAGAATGGGGGCAACGAGGGGTACAGAAAGCAAAAACTGGACACAGAAAATGGGGGCAGCGAGGGGTACAGAAAGCAAAAACTGGACACAGAGAATGGGGGCAGCGAGGGGTACAGAAAGCAAAAACTGGACACAGAAAATGGGGGCAACGAGGGGTACATGGATCCTGCAGATTCTCAGAGTACTCGGAGAGACCTCTGGATTAAGCATAAACCCATCGAAGTCAGTGCTGTTTCCCATCTATGGGGATCAGGGCGGTGGAACCTGGGCCACTCACTTGACCCGCGCTGCGGACAGGTTTCAGTACCTTGGAATTTACATTTCCCCTAATCCAACTATTTCCTGGACGCACAACTTAAACCCCTTACTGCCGTGCATCTGAGAGGAGATGAAGACATGGTCTTCCCTGCCCCTGTCCCTACTTGGACACTTTGCCTTTTTTAAAATGGTGTCCTTGTCACGACTACTCTACCGGCTTCAGAATTTCCCCAATGATATTCCACAATCACGGTTTAAGGAGATTGACGCAGTTCTTAATCATTTTCTGTGGGGTGGTGGCCCAGTTAGAGTTGCCCTCCGCACCTGTATACAGTCCACTTATTGAGGGGGTATAGCTGCGGCAGCTGTGTATGCCTACTACTCCACCTCCCACTTACTCAATATCAACGAATGGTGGTATAGTGCACAGACAGATCCGGCATTTGCAGTGGAGAGACGAGCGATGGGCAACCAGCCACTATCAGATTTTCTCTACAGCCGCATAGAAATAGGCCACCTGCCCCCAGCGGCTAGAGTAGTTATCCGACTATGGTGACAGACGGTCTGGCGGTTGGGTTGGTGGGGAAGGTTGACTCAGACGACCCCATTATGGCATGGAACGTTCACCCGACAGATAGCTGCACTGCCAGGGTTTCCAGCATGGCACCTTGTAGGCATATCCACACTGGGGGACATTATGAAAGGGACTGTGCTCAAATTATTCCAGCAACTGCAGGATGAGTACCAACTTTATCGTAGTCAATTTTACAAATATTTACAACTCAGACACGCCCTGACACCATATATTAAGGACTTGACGGAGTTACCAGAGTTTAACTCCATGGAGGGGCTGCTGTTATTGGGTGACATGGGCGCACACAAAATTAGACAAGTATATCAGACCCCGACTATACATAGTCACACTACCCTAGACACGTTACAGGCGACTTGGTAGGGAGATGTCGAGGATCTGGATGATGATGACTGGACAGAGGTACTGGCAAGTCCTCGAGGGGTTGCCATTGCATCACTCCAACGCTGAATTCAATTTAAATATTTGCATCGAGCATACTATACAAGGTCTCACTTTTGGTGTATGGGGTTAATATCCTCCCCGGCATGTCTCCCTTGTGGTGGGGAGGAGGCGACCTTCCTACATACGATATGGAGTTGTTCCGCGCTCCACCCTTCTAGCGTGGGGTAACCTCCTGCCTGGTACAGGTGTTGTCCTGGCGGATCCCCCTTGAACCTAAACTAGCTCTCTTACACAGCACGGAGGCGATAGGTTACAACAGATATAAACAGCACCTCTTATTTTTGGGACTGACTCTGACCAAGCGGGATATTGCCCAACACTGGAGAGAGGTCTCCCCACCCTCACTGGGTGGATGGAGGTGAGCCATAGGCAAATGTATGGGATTGGAACAGTAGTATTTCAAGCACGTGGCTGCCCTCAGAAACACAGAAAAACTGGAAACTGTGGGCGGAGTATAGGGTGATCGACTTGCCCTCTACACAGCCCTTAGAATCGCTATTAGACCAGGAGATACGGTCATACAGCCATAGATGCAGTAATAGCTTGTAGCTTTTCCTACTTTAATGCTGTGGACTATTACTTTGTGGGATTCGGGGGGTAGTATTTGGGCTGTGCTTGGGTATCTGAAGTTCTATAATATCGGTATTGTTCAGACCGAAGCCATGCTTGATATTGTCCATATATGTGGGCCTTTCAGGCCGTATTGTGTTACCAATAAAATTTCAATAAAAAATGTTTAAAAAAAAGAAACCCCTAACCCCTGAACTAATTCTGTCTAATATATTTTCCAACGTAGTTTTCTCTGACTTGTGTTACATTTAAAGTCAGATTCCAAAGCGGTCATGAGGTAGCTTTCTCACCACTTCAGAAGAATATGACTCGTTACAATGCGGGTCATTACATCGCGTGGCATTACAACGCGGTCGTTACAACGACCGCGTTGTTACCACGCAATGCCATTACTACGCAAGTCATTACATCGACTTGCAGTAGATGGTGCGCTGACATTAGAAATGTATAATTTACTATTCCAACTCCAGCCTACGCAACAGTAGGGAAGGTGTTGGAATAGTAAACTATACTATTCCTAATGTTAGCGCGCCATCTACTGCAAGTTGATGTAATGACTTTCGTAGTAATGGCATTGCGTGGTAACAACGCGGTTGTTGTAACGACCGCGTTGTAATGGCATCGCAGTGTGATGACCGCGATGTAAAGGTCGTTTCCCTTTCAGAACTGCATCTTATTTACAATTTTAACCTACTAAGCCACATGTCCATTCGTCTTCTTTTGTTTTGACCTTTGTGTGATTCCTTTACCAGGCTTCCCCTGTTCTGGATGTAAATCTGTCTAATGCCCACTTTCTTTTCCACCCCAATGTATTTTTAAACCGTAAATATTCTGTGAACACGTGCTCATGTCTGCTTTTAAAATGTAACTGAGTTTATGTTCCTGGACTAACTTTAACCCTAGTGACCTCTTGTCCGTCCCGTTTATTCACCTCCCAGCATTGAACACTAATTTATTTAAATTCTTATTTCACAGTTTGACCTTCCCACAGACCTACACATTCTCCCTAACAGATATATGTTCTACAGATGTGACCTACTAACTGAAAGCATGTGATGCAGAAAAAGGCTTGAATGAACAGTTTAGCTCTGGTGTGCATTCCTCTTACGTGAACAAAAAGGAACCCCCAACCCATAGTGTTTTACCCTATAAACTTGTATTGATCTTTAATTAAATATACTGTTCCAACACACACTGCTGGCATCTGAGGTGGGGTCTCTGTAGGTTTCATATTCTCCTTAACATTCCCCCCTCTAGTTGATAATTCAACTACTTCATATGCTAACTCAGGCTTCTCCTTAACCATTAACTCATCAATGTTGTCCTGAACATTTGACTTATGTGTAGCTAATCTGTTCATGAACATTCCCCCTATTTTGGTGCTAACCCTCTTACAACATGCAATTACTATTTGAAACCCACAATATTCTGTGAGCGACACCACAATAATGAAAATCAACACTTTAAATAGTCCTGGCATCCATGGTGGAAGCCCATTGGCCCATCCTTTAACTCATTCATTGGGAGCACCTCCTTCATCAACCATCTTCTGTAGATTCCGCAACGCTTTTATAGCCTCAGTCAAAGTTCCATTCTCATCATCATTTGCCGGGACAAACGTACAGCAAGCTGTCCCCACTTTAGCACACACCCCACCCTCCATTGCAGTCATAAGGTCAAGTACATAGCGGTGCTGCATGACCATAATCCTGACAGCAGGTAGTTCCTCCTTGATAGCATGGAAGCCATCCTCAGTATCATTAATGAGCCTCATCACCTTCCAACGTGTAATCTGGAGCCACCTTGCAGTTGACTTAGTTTGTATGAAAGGCAAGATACTCCCAAAAAACAATTGGGCATCATTAAACAAGCAATGCTCTCGTGGGGATCGAATCTCATGATGAAGTTCTAAAATACTCTGCTGACCTTTTCCCTGGGTGGTTATGGAGTAGAGTCGTTGGGTGGCTCATGGGGTGAGCGTGAAGCTTGGAGATGTCTACTCTCGGGATGACCAGGGCTGGGGTGTGCCGAGTTACTAAAGAGCAGAGGCCTTTCCAGTTTGGTGGCAGCTGATTGTAGAAAAACCCTCTACACTGCCAAAAGAAATCCATTAGACTGGAGGTGCCCCTCTGGATGTCAACGTTGTATATTATGGTGTTGCACCCAGTATTCCGTCCTACCCTGATGGTGCCATTCCCTCTGAAATATAATAACCATGATGTTAGTTTCATTGTTAGTACAAGCTCAGAAGATCCCTCCACCCAGGTGTAACGTGTTATTTGAGTGTCCCAAACCTTCTGACACTTATTTATGGTGGCAGTGTCCCGGTGTGTTGGCAGTGTCCCGGTGTGTTCCATTCCATAAACTAGCGGCTATGCATCCTTATGTAGCACCCAGATTCCATTTGTTGTGCACATATATTGACCCATTTATATAAAAAGCAGGTCAGGCTGCACAAAATCCCGGGGTTGGGGTTGCATGCTATAATTATTACACCTGGGAGAGAGGCGTCCTACTCCAAGAAATCCTATTTGTGCTATCTTTTGTCTCCATTCTGTCCCTTTGCCCTTTTGACCTATTTGCTTCATTTTCATGGTTTCCTCCTGTATTCCCTGCATGTTTGTGATGATGCATAACTCCACTGCTCTATTCTGATACTTTGTAGTATTCACTGTAACTAATATGGGTTCAATTGTAAAAGGTTGTAGTGGGGCTCTAATCCTACAGAGAAAGAGGTGTAACCAGGGCCGGACTGGGAAACGAAACCGGCCCTGGCAAACAGCTCGGCCGGCCCCCCTGGAGGTAAGAAGGGGGGTGCGGTCGAGCTGTTTGATACGGCCGATTTCTGCCATTTTTGTTACAGGGGGCCGATATTGCCGGCCGCCGGTGACAAAAACGGCTCCCCAGGGCCTAAAACCGGCCCCCTCCCTGGCGGCCTACCGGGGAAACGCCCGGTGCCCGCAACGGCCAGTCCGGCCCTGGGTGTAACAAACATAATGTTGTGCTTGGGTCTACTTTCCTTGATAAATACAGTCGCTCTGACCATGTGGAATTAATGAGCAAACAAAACAAGGATTCATTTGAGATCACTCCCCTTATGTCCTTCATATGTTTATACCAAACATTATCTAATATCTGACTATGAACACTATGGTTTGTATCTGTGTTTTGATCAAGCAGGACATCAGGCACACTTCTATGTAAGCATGTAGTGTTATGGCGTATAGAACTGGACATCTGGCGTACAGCATGATAGATTAACTCAGGCTTGGACTTGGAGCATACCCCATTATGAAGATATAATGTAAGAAAAAGCATAAGGAAAAATGTACAAAGACAGAAAAGGAAAAATACTAACATAAGCATAATACATAACAGTCTCTGTTGGAGGAGGGGGTCATCTGGTTGCTTCTACTGCCCCCTCTTTTTCCTTTTCCGTTATCACAAATGATTATTGTTCCGCGGGGTCCCGCCGGACATTCAAAAGGTGGATCCATCCTTTCCTGCCATCCACTTTTATAGCTGTGGGGGTGCTTATTGTCACTGGAAAGTGGCCCTCGAATTTGATGTCCTTCCATTGTCCAACAAAGTTACGAACGTAGACTAGCTGACCAACTGGTACCGGACAATCCTGCTGGGCTGCAATGGTGCATGGCCTTTGTCTTCAAACCTTATCAGAGAAAAACTTTGCAGCCTTGGTTAGTGCAGACAAATAGGATCCCATTTCATCACCCAATAACTTTGCAGTTTTATGTGCATCATTTTTAGTCCTTAACACAGAAAGAGGTGTGGGCATAGCCCATCCTTTCCCTATCTCATGGGGTGTGAGATGATGATCTTTACTGGGCTGATTCCTAAGGACGTACAATGCAAGCGGTAAACAGTGTAGCCACTTTTTTTTCAATGTGGCACACAACTTGCTAATCTTACTTTTTAACAAACCATTGGGGCGTTCCACAATACCATTACCTTGGGGGTGATAAACTGATGACAATTTGTGTGTGATGCCGAGCAAACAGCAAGTGTGTTGGAATAATGCATTAACGAAGTGTGTACCATTGTCTTATCTAATGTGCTCACATCTTGGTATCACTTCATGCACTAATAGATTAGCAGCAGCTTTGGCATCATTGTGAACACATGGTCCTGCCTCAATCGATCGGGAATAAGGACAGACTATGACAATAAGAAAATGGTAATTGTTACACCTTTCAATCATATCTACAAAATCGATATGCAGGGCCCGAAAAGGTCCTGCAGGTCATGGTATAGTAATTACTTTAAGTGTTGGTCTGGTACTAAACTGTAGACACACTACGCACTGAGCAATGTACATGGTGATCATTTCAGAGACATTTGGAATGAACCAATCAGATTGTAAAGTAGCTAAGAGATACTCTTCAGCAGTGTGGGCGAGGAGATGCAGCTGATCTAAAGCTGTTAGCAATAATGCTTGGGGCATTACTGGCTTCCCCATATGTTCCTGTCTATAAATCAAATCAGTTACTGGACACAACCCCTCTGTTCCCTTAATTGTACTTCATGAGGCTCGGACTGCTCCTGTAACTCCTGCAAATGTAACCGTACTGTTTCAGTGTAAGGAGTCATTTGTGCTGGTGGGGCTGGGGTGAGGTCAGTCACTATCAAGGTCTTTTGTATCTCATTTTGAGGCAGAGCACTGGCTGCCTCTTTGGCAGCTGCATCAGCAAAGGCATTTCCTCTAGAAATAAGATCTTGGCCATTGCTGTGGGCTGCACATTTCACTACTGCTACCTTACTGGGAAGTTCTAAGACCTTTATTAACTCATCCAAATGATCTCAGTGTACCACATGTATTCCATCACTCTTCAAAAAACCCCTCCTTTCCTATCTGTGAATACTTTAATGAACTGTTGTTGTGACATATGCGGAATCAGAAAAAAATGTCACTTCTTGATCTCTAGCCTCCTTCAGTGCTTCTATGAGAGCTACTAACCCAGCTGCTTGCACAGACACATGAGATGGGAGAGTAATTTGAGCAAGTATCTGCATAATATCTGAACTTCCATTCTGTTGGGCTCTAATGACAGCTGCTCCTGTGTGTCATACACCTGTGTCCTGATCTATATATGATGAACCATCCACCAATAACAACATACTACCAGGTATTTGATCCTCACTCACCACCAGTGCTCCTCTGGAGTGTATGTGGCGCAATCACGTACTTCATCAAGGAGACCCACTGGATGTGCAATAAATTTTGTGGGATTTACAGTATGGCACCTGACAATCTTCAATGATGGTAATGACAGTATGACCTCATACCCTGAGGCTCTCTGAGTGGTGAGAGTGCCTTTTTGTATAATAGCAAACACTGAATGTTCGGCATACAACGTCAGGGGTGAACCCATCACTCTTGGTGTACACTTCTCAACTGCAAATGCTGCAGTAGCTAGTGCTTGTTTGCATGGAAAATGATCTGTCATAACAGGGTCTAAGAGAGTACTATAGTATGCCACATGTTTGTGACCCATAGATGACTTCTGAATCAACACAGCGCTCATAGCATACCTATTGCCGTGGTAGAACAGATAAAACTCCTTAGTGTAGTCAGGTGTCCCTGACACTGGGGCATTAGTAATTGCCTCTTTGAGACTCTTGAACGCATTGATACTGTTTTCAGTCCACTGTAAACTATTACCTTCCTTGCGCGCTTGCTTCATTGTTTCTAGCTACGGGGTGATGATAGTACCATAATCAAACACCCACTGGCGAACATAGTTGCATAACCCAAGGAACTGTTGCATCTCTTTGACAGAACTTGGTTGGGACATGGCACTAATGGATTCTATCCGCTCTGGGGTCACTCTCCTCCCATCTTTGACATTTACCTGTCCCAGATAATAAACTTCTGTATGGACATATTGAAGTTTCGCTTTGTGCACTTTGTAACCTTTGTCTGCTAGCACACACAACAATTGAATAGTATCTTGTCTGCAATTGATTCTGATGGACTACACACTAATAGGTCATCAACATATTGAATCAAGGTGCTCGTACATTGGACATTTTCCAGATCAGTCTTCACTTTTCTGTTGAAGATACTAGGTGACTCGCAATACCTCTGAGGTAACCTCGAATGGAGATACTGAATTCCTCTGCAACAAAACGCAGTTAGATACTGGCTGTCAGGTTGCAAGGGAATGCTAAAAAAGGCATTTTCAAACCAATTACTGAAAAGTGAGTACTGTGCACTGGAATATCTGTCAAAATCACTGAGAGGTCTGGAACAACTGGAAATTCAGGTATTACCACATTATTAAGCGGGCAAAGGTCTTGAATCATAAGTTAAGTCCCGCCGTTTGATTTCTTTACGGGAAAAATGGGCATGTTACATGGAGAGACCCCTGGGTATATGATCCCTTGCTCAATCAGTGCTTGTATTGTAGGTTGGATGCCTCATCCTCTTGTGACAATGGATACTGCCTGATACGTGGTACTAGGGCACCTGGCTTAAGTGTAATCTGAACTGGCTGTGCCCCGTGTATCAATCCAACATCATGTGGTCCTTGTGTCCACAAGATTTGTGGCACCTGTGCCAAATCACATTCTCTACTGTCATTGTGAGCAATAGGCGGTGATACTGATTGCTCCTCAACATTTACTCTGATGGCTGCACTCATCTCGAATACTACTGTCTCACCTAGTGAATTTTCTTCAAACATCTGATCATCTGAAGTGTCCAAATCAATATAAGGGAGAGAGAAGCAGAGATTCATTCAGCTTCCAGTATTGATGAGCTAATAATCATAGGGGAAAGAATCACCAGCGGCGAAGAACCAGAGTCTCACATGTGTTGTAACGGAGACCCTCAACCACACTAACACAGTGTGCGGTATATGTTTTCTCCGCTCGTGTGGTCAGGTGGATAGTGTCATAATCAGGTCGTAATCACTTGAGTGACAAAAGGAAGAACATTCATAATGGGATACAAAACATGGTGATTTGTATAGTGTATTATACAGTGTTAGAGTTCCCTCCAAAAAGATTCCAGGTGGTGACACACTATTGCATACTCTATAGGTATTTACAGGTGTGTTCCAAATTAGCAAAAATTAGCAAAAATAGGGGGGGGTTAAGGCACGAGCAGATAGGTCAGGGGATATTATATACAGGTGTGTGCACCACATCTTGAACATAAGGTTCCTATTCTGGGTGAGAAAAAGATTCCTACTACATTGATAGTTGTAAAATGTTGATAGCACTTCACTAGTTTGTACTTTCACGGGTAAAATGTAGCAGGAAAAGGTCTTTTATAATGGCAATTGTTGCAATTTCCATGATTTTGTGTCTTTAGCAAATTGCGGAAAGTTTAGATATCGTGGTCTTGCATTTATGCTTGATGTCTGTTATTTTTAGTGAGAGGGTGCCCTCCTGTGGTGGAAAGGTGTTTCCTGACAAATTCTTAAAAACATATTTTAGCCCGACTATGAGTGCCCCTAGAAGAAGTGTATAAATGCACTCTCGAGATACCCCTTTGTGTAAATCAAAATTACCTTATAAAGGAGACTCCCAGTGCATACTAGACCGGCGCCAACATGAACAGAGATAAGTACCGTATTAACAACCTGGGGCGTGGCACCGATATCAGGACACTACCCCTGTGAATCATGCTCAGTCTGTCACCTCACCAAAACAACAAAAGTTTTTTTTTGCCAATATCTTTGGCGCCGTTTGACGAATGTTCGCGAAATGTTCAAAACTAATGACCAGCTCTGGTCAGCTCCTGTCTTGAAAGTTTCGGGGTGATTCGTCAAGCGGGCGCCGAGAAAAAAGGGGGGTCCCAAAACGCGTTTTCCCCATGTTAATTTCCATAGGAAATTTTGGAACAGGCTACAGTCCGAACTGCTGAACGGAATTACACCAAATTTGGCAAAAAGGTAGCTCTTGTTTCAGAAAGCGCTCTTTTTATTAAATGGTGTAAATCCGTTCAGTAGTTCCTGAGAAATTCAAAAAATAAAAATGTATATATCTGAGCACCGAGGAGGATTCGTGAATCCTCCCGAGCACAAGCTTAATTCGGATTGGTAACCGAGTCACAAGAAAACAGTAAAATAAAGGTTAAAAAACAAGAAAAGGGGGCAGGGTAGAAACACCCTGACCCCTTAGGCCTGCTGAGGGAGTCCCACAGGCACCACCAGGGCCAAAAAAAGCATTTTTATTTTAAAAAATCAGCCGAATTCCAACTGGGTGCGCGAATCCGGCCGAAATTCTTTTTTGAAAATGAAGCGCTTCGTTTCTTAAAGACCCAGGGTGGGCCAGGTCCCGGGGGCAGTGCCAAATTAATTAGCGGGGGCCCCGAGGGCCCCCGCAGCCCCGGGGTCCGCCACCTCCCCGGGGCTTAATTATTATTATTTATTTTTTTAAAGCGTAGGGGGGCTCCTGCACGCTCCTCACGCAGCCCCGGGGACCGCCACCTCCCCGGGGCATTCATCATTAAGTGCGGGGGGACCTCGCGGGCCTCTTTTCAATGAAGCAAAGCAGGGCCAGACCCTGGGGGATGGGGTCCACAGGGCCCCAAAAATATTAAAAGAAGGGGGGGCCACACAGCCCCCCTTCTAAAAAAATCAATAAAACAAAGAGAAGCCGGCATGTCGCCGGAGGCCCCGCCCCCTCCCTGCACCAGTCTGCAAACGCGCCTCCTGGCGCGTTTTGAGTTGGGGTATTAAGTCCCCTTCATTCCTAAGAGTCCTTAGGGGCCAACTAGCCCACCAGGTACCTCCAGTAAGCCCCACACAGCGGGATTGCTGAGAGGTGGTCCGAGGCCACACCCCTTTTTACACCACTCTGCAAACAAGGTAGGCTAGTTTGCCCCTAAGGACCCCCAGCAGCGAAGTGGACTTTAATCCCCATGCAAGAGCACGCCAGGAAGCGCGTTTGCAGAGTGGTGGGGAAAGGGGGAGTGGCCTGCTATGAGAACTTAGCAATGCTGCTGTGTGGGACTTACTGGAGGTAATAGGAGGGGTTGTTGGCCCCCAAGGACAACCTTGGGGGCCAACTACCCCTCCTGTTACCTCCACTAAGTCCCACACAGTGGGATTGCTAAGAGGTCTTCGGAGGCCACCCCTCCCCTTTCTCCACCCCTCTGCAAATGCGCCTGCTGGCACAGTACTGGTTGGGGGATGAAGTCCACTTTACTCCAGAGGGACTTTGGGGGCCAAGAAGCCCTCCTGGTACCTCCTGGAAGTCCTACACAGCAGAATTCCTGAGCGCTGGTTGGAGGCCCAGCCCCCTTTCTCCAGCACTCTGCAAACGCGACTACCAGTTAAAGAAGTATTTGTAATGTAATAGGTCTCGCATTTGCAAGAGTTAGAGCTATTGGAGTTGCAAATCTAAAAGTTTTTTCTAATGTTTTTTGGAGTGGAGTGGATGTACTTTGTGTGTAGCGGAATTATGTGGTATGCTGTGCAGTGAAATTATGTGGTATTTACTGTATAGGAATTATGTAGAGTGGGATTATGGGTTATGTGAGAGTAATTATGTGGTATGATAGTCTGTGTTGTAGAGTGGTAACCTCAGGTTTAGTCTTCCTCGTTTCCATAGAAGCTAAATTATGAACTCAATGAGACAAAAAAAAGAAGGAATCACTGAGGAGCACTTCTGGACCTAGTCAGAGGTATGAGCAGGGCCACTGGAATTATGGAACTGTTTGGCTGCACCGACTTTCGCACAATTATACATTTTCCGCATTAGCCACATAATCCATCATCTGCTGCCTAATCTGCAGATTTGAACAAAAAAAGCCTTGTTTCTAGCTCAAACGGCTCAAACGTTACCAAACATGCAGCGACAAGTGTTACAGCGTGGTGGAAGGTCCTTTGCAAACCTAGAATGGTCACCTGTTACTTATTGCTAAATGTGCGTGTTAAATTGGTACTAATTGTGTGCAAGCCACTCTTGCTTCTTTCTGCACCTCTCTTGCCTCTTTCTGCATTTCTGTTGCTTCTTTCTGCACCCCTCGTGCCTCTTTCACCCCCATCTTCCCTCTTTTTGCACCCCTCTTGCCTCTTTCTGCACCTCTGTTGCTTCTTTCTGCACTACTCTTGCTTCTTTCTGCACCTCTCTTGCTTCTTTCTGCACCACTCGTGCTTCTTTCTGCACCCCTCTTCCCTCTTTCTTCACCCCGTTGCCTCTTTCTGCACCTCTGTTCCTTCTTTCTGCACTTCTTTTGTTTCTTTCTGCACCTCTTGCTTCTTTCTGCACCCCTTTTGCCTCTTTCTGCACCTCTGTTCCTTCTTTCTGTACTTCTCTTGCTTCTTTCTGCACCTCTCTTGCTTCTTTCTGTACCTCTCTTGCCTCTTTCTGCAACCTTCTTCCCTCTTTCTGCACCTCTCGTTTCTTTCTGCACCCCTTTTGCCTCTTTCTGCACCCCTCTTGCCTCTTTCTGCACCTCTCTTCCTTCTTTCAGTACTTCTCTTGCTTCTTTCTGCACCTCTCAGGCTTCTTTCTGCACCCTTCTTCCTTCTGCACCCCTCTTCCCTCTTTTTGCACCCCTCTTGCCTCGTTCTGCACCTCTGTTGCTTCTTTCTGCACTACTCTTGCTTCTTTCTGCACCTCTCTTGCTTCTTTTTGCACCACTCGTGCTTCTTTCTGCACCCCTCTTCCCTCTTTCTTCACCCGTTGCCTCTTTCTGCACCTCTGTTCCTTCTTTCTGCACTTCTTTTGTTTCTTTCTGCACCTCTGTTCCTTCTTTCTGCACCTCTCTTTTTCTTTCTGTATCCTCTTGCCTCTTTCTCCACCCCACTTCCCCCTTTCTGCATGTCTGTTGCTTCTTTATGAATTTCTCTTGCTTCTTTCTGCACCTCTCTTGCCTCTTTCTGCACCCGTTCCTTCTTTCTGCACCCTTCTTCCCTCTTTCTGCACCTCTTTTGCCTCTTTCTGCACCTCTGTTCCTTCTTTCTACACTTCTTTTGTTTCTTGCTGCACATCTCTTGCTTCTTTCTGCACCCCTCGTGCCTCTTTCTGCACTCCTCTTCCTTTTTTTTGTACCCCTCTTGCCTCTTTCTGCACCTCTGTTGCTTCTTTCTGCACTACTCTTGCTTCTTTCGGCACCTCTCTTGCTTCTTTTTGCACCTCTCTTGCCTCTTTCTGCACCCGTTCCTTCTTTCTGCACCCTTCTTCCCTCTTTCTGCACCTCTTTTGCCTCTTTCTGCACCTCTGTTCCTTGTTTCTGCACTTCTTTTGTTTCTTGCTGCACATCTCTTGCTTCTTTCTGCACCCTTTGTGCCTCTTTCTGCACTCCTCTTCCCTCTTTTTGCACCCCTCTTGCCTCTTTCTGCACTACTGTTGCTTCTTTCTGCACTACTCTTGCTTCTTTCTGCACCTCTCTTGCTTCTTTCTGCACCTCTCTTGCTTCTTTCTGCACCACTCTTGCCTCTTCTGCACCCTTCTTCCCTCTTTCTCCACCCCACTTCCCCCTTTCTGCATGTCTGTTCTTTAAGCATTTCTCTTGCTTCTTTCTGCACGTCTCTTGCCTCTTTCTGCACCCCTATTCCTTCTTTCTGCACCCTTCTTCCCTCTTTCTGCACCTCTTTTGCCTCTTTCTGCACCTCTGTTCCTTCTTTCTGCACTTCTTTTGTTTCTTGCTGCACCTCTTGCTTCTTTCTGCACCCGTCGTGCCTCTTTCTGCACTTCTCTTCCTTCTTTTTGCACCCTTCTTTCTGCACCTCTGTTACTTCTTTCTGCACTACTCTTGCTTCTTTCTGCACCTCTCTTGCTTCTTTCTGCACCACTCATGCTTATTTCTCCACCCCTCTTCCCTCTTTCTTCACCCCTCTTGCCTCTTTCTGCACCTTTGTTCCTTCTTTTTGCACTTCTTTTGTTTCTTGCTGCACAGCTCTTGCTTCTTTCTGCACCCTTTGTGCTTCTTTCTGTACCCCTCGTCCCTCTTTTTGCACCCCTCTTGCTTCTTTCTGCACCTCTCTTGCTTCTTTTTGCACCACTCGTGCTTCTTTCTGCACCCCTCTTCCCTCTTTCTTCACCCCTGTTGCCTCTTTCTGCACCTCTGTTCCTTCTTTTTGCAGTTTGTTTCTTTCTTTCTGCACCTCTCACTTCTTTCTGTACCCCTTTTGCTTCTTTCTGCACCCCTCTTGCCTCTTTCTGCACCTCTGTTCCTTCTTTCTGCACCTCTCTTGCTTCTTTCTGCACCTCTCTTGCTTCTTTCTGCACCTCTCTTGCTTCTTTCTGCACCTCTCTTGCCTCTTTCTGCACCCTCCTTCCCTCTTTCTGCTCCTCTCTTGCCTCTTTCTGCTCCTCTCTTGCCTCTTTCTGCACACACAGGGCTACTTTTAAACTGACCTCAGGTTCAGCAGTGCACACATGCAAGTGTAGAAAAGGGCTGCTGGCCTCTAAACTGCCATGCCCGATTATATGCTAGGGACTTAGAGGTAGTTTTAATCCCCCTGCCCTATTATGTACTAGGGCCTTACAGGGGAGGTCATGCCAATCACAGGGGTACCCCAACCCATAGTGTACCCTAGTGTATGTAGGTGTTTTCACTGTATTCTAAGTGTCTTTCAGCATAGCACTGGCTCTGGGCCGGGTTAGGCAGAGCCCAGGGTCAGTCAGAGTCAGTTACCACCAGTACCAGTCAGCAAAAAGGTGGGGGTGCCCAGGGCACAGGATGACTTTGTAACAAGGCCTCTTTCTGCACCTCTGTTGGTTCTTTCTGCATATCTCTTGCTTGTTTCTGCCCCTTTCTTCCTCTTTCTGGACTTCTGTTGCCTCTTTCTGCATTTCTCTTGCTTCTTTCTGCTCCTTTCTTCCTCTTTCTGCACATGTCCTACCTCTGTAGGCATAGTTAGAAATTTTCATTTAAAAAACCTTAGAAATTCACTGAAAAAACCATAGGTTTCAGGGACGTTATAGTTAGAATTTAGCATTTAAAAAACCTTTGAAATTCACTGAAAAAACCATAGGTTTCAGGGACGTTATAGTTAGAAATTAGCATTTAAAAAACCTTAGAAATTCACTGAAAAAACCACAGGTTTCAGGGACGTTATAGTTAGTTGGACATTTCACTCGTACAAAACCAGAGAAATTCGGCCGTTATAGTTAGTTGAGCTAAATATAACTCGCGCCCCCGCAATGCACTGCTGATGGCGTCACATATTACATCATTCATGACATGGTCAGTGACATCACTGATGACATCACTGATGACATCTCAAATGACATCACTGATGACATCACTGATGACATCATCTACGTGATAATCTGATGCACCTCCTCACACCCTAATATAACCTTTGATACACCCACTCTAAAATACAGACTACCATTTTTGAAACCATAGACACACTAATACCAGTTACAACATACCCACTCACTGATTCCTAGGTCTACACACACATCTACTCATTCACCCACACAGTCACTCATACATGCAGTCACTCATCAATACAGCACTATCATTTGCACTCATACATCTATACAGACACTCACACACCGCCACTCATCCATAGAGTTACTCACACACCTAGTCAGTCATGCAAAGAATCAATCACACTCCCATTTACTCACCTATACAGTTATACACACACCACCTCACTTATTCATACAGATACTAACACATACTTACTCTCTTATACAATCACTGATACAAGCACACACTCATCCATACAGCCACTCTCACAATCACTCAGTCTCACGTATAGTCATTTATATACTCCAACACTCACATATACTGCCTTTCACATATGTAGTTACTCACACATGTACCACTGAGACATCCATTCACCCACCAAAACACTCATACACACACTCACCCACCCATACAGCCCTTCACAGATGCACTCTTGAACCCATACACCCAGTGAATCACCCACTCACACATCTATGCACAGAGTCACACCCACCCACACAGACACTCAGGCACCCATAGAGATACTCAGACAACTAATCAATAACCCCTATATTCACTCATGTAGCTACTCACCAACCCATGCAGCCGCTTACACACCAACTGACAGACTGATCCAGACATTCACACAGTTTAGTCACTAACCCATGCATTCAGTAAAACACGTTTAATCACTCACTTATACAGTCAGTCACGCACCTACTAAATCATCCATTCAGACACTTATACACCCACTCGTTGTTCAATACACCTTGGCATATAAATATATATAAAACATATTTAAACTTTACAGAAACACACATGGATGATGTCATCAGTGATGTCATTTGAGATGTCATCAGTGATGTCATCAGTGATGTCACTGACCATGTCTTGAATGATGTAATATGTGACGTCATCAGCAGTGCATTGCGGGGGCGCGAGTTATAGTTAGCTCAACTAACTATAACGGCTGAATTTCTCTGGTTTCGTACGAGTGAAATGTCCAACTAACTATAATGTCCCTGAAAGCTGTGGTTTTTTCAGTGAATTCCTAAGGTTTTTTAAATGCTAATTTCTAACTATAACGTCCCTGAAACCTATGGTTTTTTTCAGTAAATATATATATATATATATATATATATACACACACATATATATATATATATAAAACAATTATACCTGACGTGCCCTTCTTCCTGCTTAGTGTCCCCTTACTACTGTGCCGACTTTGGACAACCACAAATCGATACTAAATAATTTTTTAGACATACACCTATTGATATATCGGGCGCTGAAAATATAATAGGTGGCCTAGAGGGGTCACCTCCAGATGACACTTGCACTACTTCATTATTATACACTTGTATGATTAACTGGGGCTGTGGAGTGTCACTCATCTCTAATGTCCTCAATTACTGAGGGAAGGAAAAACTCAATATCCCTTAAAAACTCATTTTGAAGTAAATCTAACACAAACTGAAAATTTGTGACTATTTCTGGACCATCACAACACACAATAATATTATCACTGAACATGTGGCACACAACCCTAATGTCTAGTTATGTGCGACTGTACATGTTTAGCACGCATTACTCAAGTCTTTTCTCACTTACCAGAGAAATCAGATTCTTTCTACCCGTGACTGCTAAACCTTCTCCGCGCACCACCCGAGTGTCTGAACTTACTCAGAGTAAAGTGTATTGACACCAGTCTTGCGACTGTCTCTTTGTCACAACTTCAGACAGCAAGCACTGGCTCTCCAGCCTCGAGTTATTTGGTTTGCAGAGTTTTTATCTTAACCTGACAACATAGCATATTATATTACTTATCATTCATAATACCCATATCTACATATCATTTAATAAAAACATACATCATCCATACATTTTATAACTTACAATGACAAATTCTACCTTCTAGATGTTGCAAACTGCAATTCTAGGCATTCCTAAGCATCTCACATATACATTTCCTTTCATAAAAACATTTATGAAGTATTCATCATTTCATACGTATTGTAATATGAAGAATTCTACCCTTCCAGATATTACAATCTAGGCATACACTTAATATTTATCCTCTAGATCTCATAACCTAGGCTACCTCACATTTCATATTGCGTTTCAATATGAAGAATTCTATCATTCTAGATAATTTAATCTAGGCTCACATGCTACATTTCTTTACTCCCCATGTTTATTGCCAGCCAGCCATGCCCTTTTTAAAAAAAAATTTAAACAATAGGTTCACAGAGTTCGAACTGGTGCCTCACCCATATGACGGCAACTTCAGGGGACTCTGCCCTAGCGAATAGGCAGACTTTTATATAGAAAATGGCGTCTGCATACCTGTGTTTCTGCAGAAAAATTGTCTATTAGGCCAGGGCAGGACTCCTTGATCCCTCTGTTGCAGTTGACGTAGCACCACTTGATCTCCTGGCTGGCTCGCCACTTGTTTAGCTAGGATGAATAAACACAGGACCAGTTGGCAATAACACACACAGGGGTCTTAATTCTAATAATGGGGCCGGGAGACACACACACAAACCTTCCCTAGCAGACACTCTACTGGTACTTCAAAAATCCACTGAAAGTGGCCTATATTTATAGTCCTGAAACCCTCATATTTAATTCATATTTGTAAAGTGTGAACATATCACCCCCTTAAGGGTTCATGGCGCTGGGGGCCATCGGGGAGATTAAGTGAGCTATTGCCCAGCGTCACATGATACTCAGCTGAGCTGGCACCAGGGATCGAACCGTGAGCCCCGCGCTCCGGAGTTAGTTGCTCTGCCTGCTGCGCCACACCTCTCCCATCTCATGCTAACATTGTTTGCTATTCTAAAAGCAATATAAATCACAGATTCGCTGTACCACATGTTATTGTTTACATGATTTTCTGTAACATAAAACATGTCTTAAAAAGATAAAATATACTAGGTTACAAAAATACATTTAAGAGGAATATAGAATATCTTTTTATATTCTCCACCGTGCCATATGTAAACTCTAAACATTTACATCTATTAGTTGTGTTCTCATGTCAGAAACCCCTAATCCCTGATCTAATTCTGTCTAACATATGTTCCAAATTAGTTTTCTCTGACTTGTGTTACATTTAAAGTCAGGTTCCAAAGCGGTCATGAGGTAGCTTTCTCACCATTTCAGAACTGCTAGTATATTTACACATTCCAATACATCTTATTTACAATTTTAACCTACTAAGCCACATGTCCATTAGTCTTCTTTTGTTTTGACCTTTGTGTGATTCCTTTACCAGACTTTCCGTTTTCTGGATGTACATCTGTCTAATGTCCACATACTTTATCATACCAATGTATTTTTAAACATTAAATATTCTGTGAACACATGCTCATGTCTGCGTTTAAAATTAACTGAGTTTATGTTCCTGGACTGACTTTAACCCGTGTGACCTCTTGTCCCATCCTAATAGATGTTTATCCACCTCCCAGCATTGAAAACTAATTTATTTAAATTCTTACTTCACAGTTTGACCTTCCCACAGACCTACACATTCTCCCTAACAGATATATGTTCTACAGATGTGACCTACAAACAGAAAGCATGCAGAAAAAGACTTGAATGAACAGTTTAGCTCTGGTGTGCATTCCTCTTACGTGAACAAAAAGGAACCCCCCACCCATAGTGTTTTACCCTATAAACTTGTATTGATCTTTAATTAAATATACTGTTCCAACACCCACTGCTGGCATCTGAGGTGGGATCTCTGTATATTTCATATTCTCCTTAACAGCCGTAAAAGGCTCTTCGTGAGAGATTGTTTAAATAAACCAAAGAACAGAGCAAGAGAGACCCAAGTTGCCGTAACGACCTCAGAAAAGACGACGAAAAGCTAGGAAACCCAAGCAAGCATGAAGGGAACTTCTTGGGTGTAATGAGTATCCCTTCAGTGAGTAGGAGCGGAGTCAAGCCAAAAGAACATTTCTTCTTGTTAATCCAATTGCACCTAGGAGATTAATGGCAGCTGGTGAAAACCATGGTTGATTCTGGAGCCACTGGCATATTCATGGATGAAACCTTAGCAAAGGAGGTACAGCTTACTTTCGTAACAAAATCCGTGCTGGAAGCGGTAGTAGCTGTGTATGAACAGGATCTGGCTTCAGGTCCCATATGCTTCCATACTGAAGAAGTGGAAGTGCTCAGCGAAGATACCCATTTTGAAACTGTCCGCTTCAACATCATCAGAGGCCTCAATACGGAATAACATTAGGTCTTCCATGGTTGAGTAAACACAACCCCACGATTGAATGGGTAATTAATTCCCTTGTTTTGAACTTGAATTTCTGTACCGCACATTGCCTGGAAGTACGGAACAATCCTGCGAAGGCGATAGCAACAGGACATGTTATAGCCACGGCTGTCGAGAAAGATATCACCCTAGCAGAACAGTATGAAGCTTACAGGGAAGTGTTTCGTGAACAACAGGCAGAAGTCTTACTCCCAGCACAGGTCTTACAACTGTCAAATAGATCTGGTTCCCGGAGCAGTGGTCCCATGCAGGAGAATATACGCATTAACAGAGCCGGAGAATAATCACCTGCGGCAATACTTAGAGAAATACCAAGCTAATGGATTCATAACCCTTTCAAGTCGCCAGCAGCCTCACCTCTGTTTTCAATCCCTTAAGCAAATGGTGAATTAAGGACTTGTATTGACTTTAGAGCCTTTAAAAACGTAACAGTGAAAAATTGTTATCCCTTACCACTTATTCCTGTCCTGGATCAAGTAATGAAGGCAGGGATTTACACCAAGTTAGACCTGAAGGGTGCATATCATGTGGTGAGAATGAGACAGGATGATGAGTGGAAGACAGCGTTCAAAACCAGATATGGTTTGTTTGAATATATGGTTATGCCGTTTGGACTCTGCAACGTTCCTGCTGCATTTCAATACATTTTAAATGACATACTAAGATAATCTTCGGACATCTTTGCGATCGTCTATATCGACGATATTCTGATTTATCCCTCCAGTATTGGAATACACAGCTACCGTGTACGCAGGATGCTCAAAGCTCTACATCAGAATAAATGTTTTTGTAAATTCAGCAAATTTGAGTTTCATGTGGCGAAAGTGGAGTTCCTAGGCTTGATGCTCTCGGCTTAGAGACAAGAAATGGCTGAACGCAAGATTCAAGCCATTAAAGATTGGCCCATACATAAAACTGTTCATGACCTACAATGCTTTCTGGGATTTGCACATTTCTACTGCAGATTCATCGATCAGTTTTCAAAGGTGTTTCTCTCGTTATGAAGCTATTGAGAAAGAATGCATCTTTCGTTTGGACGACTGAAGCTCAAGAGGCATTCTGCCAGTTGAAGGCTGCATTTACCTCTGCACCCATTCTAGCTCATCCAGACCCAGAAAGACCATATTTCCTGGAGGTAGATGCATCAGAGGTGGTGGTAAGAGCGGTATTGTCACAAAGGCATGAAACAGGGCAGATGTATCCGGTGGCTTATATGTCAAGGAACCTAAATGCAGCAGAGACCCATTATACCATAGGGGAGAAGGAATTGCTAACCCTCAGAAACGCCTTCCGTGAATGGAGACATTATCTAATGGGAGCTAAACACCTGATCACCGTTTATACGGAGCATCGTAATCTCCAATTTATGAAATCAGCAAGGCTACTGTCCTCAAGGCAATTACGATGGATGCTCTTTTTTGCAGAATTTAACTTTGTTGTAACTTATCGACCTGGGATTGACAGTAGAAAAGTGGATGCCCTAACCCAACAAGAAACCACGAAGGGGCTTGGTGAGACGAAATGTCAAGCCATCATAGATCCTCAATGAGTGGTGTGCATTTTCCAGACGAATCAATTCCTGGAGAGAGTAGCACATGCAACACAGAAACTGGTGTGGTTATCTACTAAGAACATACGCTTTAAGAGATTCAGTGTGTTCGACCCAAGACTTATAGGACCTTACAAGATCTTGAAAATCATCAATCCTGTTGCAGTGAAACTTGCGTTACCTCAGAACATGAAGGTTCATCCTGTGTTCCACACTTCTCTGCTGAAACCATCGTACACACTGGTTAAAAAGACCCCCTCCCCAATTTGGGTAGACAACGAACCAGAATATAAAGTTAAGGCCATCCTTGACTCCATTATGGTATTTATTGGCACGGAAAGACTGAGGGCCTGAAAAAAACTCTTGGGGACCTGCCTCTAGCGTCCATGCACCACGCCTCATAAAAACCTTCTATACACGTTATCCTGATAAACCTCACCCCTGTCAGCGTTCTCCAGAGAAGGGATGTACTGTCACCCGTGGCAAGCACGCACAGGGGGGTCACTACTATGAATGCTGTCAGAACAGACGTAGCTAGGCATAGTAATGCAAGGAGTCAGGAGAGGGTTCTTACCCAGTATGGTCAGCAGTTGCAGGAGTTAACAGATGGTGGTATGGGAAAAACTCCTGGGTGTTTCCGAGGGATATAGAGAGCCCACGTATCAGCGACAGTACCGGTACTCCGGTTATACCCACTAACATGAATGCACGAGGGGCAAGGGAACTACATTCACCATGAGGCTTAGCATGCATTTGCGAACACGCTGCATTGTGGACATCGCGTGGTAGGCAGGGCGGGACCTCCTATAATGCCCGTTTGTGCCACGTATGCGTTGCCGATTATTCTTGTATCCAGCTGTAGCAAAGAGGACCATATCACCCCCCAGCTACCGGAGTGGTAAGGGTGCACATGCACCGGGTATCTTCTTCCACCTTATCTGATTGCTGCCTTGTATTTGACCATGGATGTTGCGGGGAGCAGGCGAACACGGATTGTCTCAGTGCTGCCGTTTCCTTTTTGACATCCATTCAGCCAGAAAAATATTCAAGGTTACTGTGCTGTGATTGCCAGGTGAACTAACCCTGGCCACAGCGATTCAATGAAGTTATCTTGAACTGGAATGCAGGTTCGCAGAGCACTTATGATTTCAATCCTCTTTTTATGGTGTAGATGGGCTCTGTGACTCACAGAGACATTCATGACTTTTGTTTAGTTTGCACTTTGGGATTCCAGCTCGGTATATGCTTGTGCGCTATGGAAGTAATGCACGCTGTGGCCATACTGATGAAGTGAAACACTTGCACTGTTAATTTGCCTTTTAACAGGGGTATTTACTAGAGTCTAAAGACTGGCTGTTCCCCCCTCCACCCTCCGTGACGTAAGGCTTCATGGATCCTGTGGTGGGATTTGAGTAAATCATTCCACTGACCTCTCTAGAACAAAATTTGAAGCTACACTCCAGGGATATAGCCAGGGATATATAGATTTCCAGATATTCATGGGCCTTATTATTTTGTGTTTATACAGAAAATCCTCTGTAAAAGTTATTTGTTTAAGACTGGAGTTCCCAAAGACACTTCCTATGTGGATTAAAGATTAGTATTTTTATTTTATAGGTTATTATAGATTCATAATACACAGTGACACATAGGTATTCAGTGGGAGAACTTCTCGTTGTTATTGTGTTGTTTCTTCTGCAGGTCTCCTTCCCAGCTGTTCCCTTCCACTTCCTTCCCTCGCTTGATCACCTCAATATTCTGAGCTGTTATAGCATTACAGAATAGAGGCTATCAAGAGGTGATTGAGCGTTGAACCGATCCTGAGAAATTGTGCTGCTGACAGAATAATCGGCCCAAGTATTATAGGTCTCCTGATCGGTTTGGAGTCCCTATAGCCACCTTTGAAGACATATTAATGGCCCGAGCATTAGTACAACAGGATGTAGTAGAGTGGTTGACCTTATTGAGTGTCAAACCGATCCTGAGGCATTGTGCCGCTGACACTAGGAGTCATTCCTATCAGCTAACTCATGCCAGGCATAAATGTGGCATTTCCAGCACTCATGTTAGAACACTCCTAGACCTGAGGAAGATCAGAAGAGGACTTAAACTGCTGTATGCGACCTAAAAAGAGCCCTGAAGGCCAGAACCTGCTCTCTTTTGTTCTCAAGAGAAGGATGTGGACTCCAAGAGTCATAAGGCTGACCTCCTGTTCAAGCTATAAGAGACCTTTTCCTGTAACTTTTTTCCCCAAATAAGGTGTCCACGACGAATTTGATTCTTGTTTTACAACATCGTGGGAATTTTAAAGGTACCCAAGGTTTGGGGATTCCACTGGAGGGGACCAGTAAAATAACCAAGCTATAGCTACATTTAGTATAGTTTAAAAAAAATAATAGGAAATAAGTGCTCTGCAAAAAAGTGCTCTTTCTAGGTTTTTTTTCCTCCTAAAACGGCATCAACAAAAGGCTTGCTGTGCTAAAGTCACTATCCTGCCAGCTTTCAGGAACATGCAGAGCTGAATAAAAAAAACATTTTTTTACTACAGTTTTGACATTTTTCAAAGAGATAGCTGATTTGTCCTAATTTTTTTGCTTTTAACCTACTTCCAGTTTGTGATGGAAACAGGCGTGAAACCATGCGTGATTCCAGAAAGCTATAGATTTCTTAAAAGCAGACAGAATTCAGGAAGGGTTCATTTGTGTAGTTTCCTCAAGGTTTCCTCAAATTAACTGTTAAAATATTTTTTTTAATTGAAAATGAGTAGAAAAAAACAGCTTTTTGTGACAACGTTTCCATCTGTAACTTCTTGTCATGAAGAGCGATTTGCAAAAGCAATATACCATTATGACCGCTAGACCCTCCTAGTCACAGGGATATATAGGGTTTATAGGTTTTCCAAGAACCTGAGGTACCCAGAGCCAGCAACAGAGCTGCACCTTACAATTATTTTTCATTGTGTGCTGACTATACAGAAATTCATAAGGTAAAATATAAAGAGTGAAAGATGGGTATGAAGGAAACCTATGTATTTCTGAAATGTACACTAGGTACTGAGTTTAGGACCAGTGATTATTTGTGGGTACCCATACTAGCATGTGATTCAGAGGGCATTTTTCTAAATGTTTTCTTTTTCACACAGTGGCTTATATTTGGAAGGCACAAATGCAGAGAAGTCCAATAGGTAATACCACATGTTCTACTATTCTGGATTCCCACATGTCTCCCGATAAAAATGGTACCTCGCTTGTTTGGGTAGGCCTAGTGCCCCCAGCAGGAAACGGCCCAAAACGCAACATAGACACATCAGATTTTTTCACTGAAAACAGACCCTTTTTTGAAATGTGATTAGATGGCGATCTGGCACTCAGGGAAGCAAGCAAACCTGCACATTTTTTAAAACAAGACACCCAGGGGAATCCAGGGTGGAGTGAATTGCACAGCTCTCACTAGGTCTTTGTACCCAGAAGCCCATGCAAATCTCAAACTTTGCCTAACAAAAGCACATTTTCATCATATTTCTGTGATAGAAAGTTCTAGAATCTGCGAGGAGCCACACATTTCCTACCAAGTCTGCTGATAAAAATAGTACCTCACTTGTGTGGGTAGGCCTAATACCCTCAGCAGGAAAGGGCCCAAATAGCAACATGGACACAACACATTTTTTTTTCTAACTGAAAACGGACCCCTTTTTTTTTTGCAGTGCAGGTAGCTGTGAATTTTGGGCCCTAGTTCAACCAGCACCTAGGGAAACCTAGCGAACCTCCACCTTTTTGAAAACTAGACACCCGGGGAATCCAAGATGGTGTGGCTTGCGTGGATCTGGCAACATTTTCTTACCCATAATATCCTACAAACCTCCAACTTTGTCTTAAATTGCACATTTTCCTTGCATTTCTGTGACATTAATTTCCAGAAGCCACAGACACACAAAATTCATACCACCCAGCCTTTCCCACTTGTTCCGATAAAAACGCTACCCCACTTGTGTGACTGTGCCTAGTGTCAGTGACAGACACAGATTAAACCAGGGTCAATAGAAGTACTTTCGCGAGGGCTCCCATTGAACCGGGTTTAATCCGTTCTGGATCCAGCACCTCCTTAGCACCCAAGAGGTTAGAAGGCTGACTGAAGTCAAAAGTAACAATTTTTTGACCAGGAGAAACTTGATTGGTGTATCCGTCCCGTGCTCTATTGCGGTCAACATCAAATTGTGCCTACGTCCAGTCTTACTGCAAAAATCATGGGAAATTTATGCTTCTTCTAAAACTTAAAAAATGTATATCTCTGGAAATGTTCTCATTATGGTGTTATTCTGTTTATTAAATTTGACTCACTTTTTCTAATTCAGTTTAGGATTTTTATTGTTTTGCATTCTGATTTTAATACTGTTTTGGTTCTGCATAAATACTTTACAGATTGCCCTAAGTTAAGCCTGTCTGCTCCGTGTCATAGCTACCAGGGAGTTGAGCTCATGCTAATTTAGTGACTTTTAGGGCTTCAGCATGACAAAGGATGTGAATATTCCTTGAGGTGGGTAGTCACCCACCCCAATTAATAATCTAATTTCTTATGTCCTGCTAACCAATAATAAAGTGCCTGTGCTCCCCTTTTGAACATAGTCGAATTGGCATACTAACAATTTATTTTTTTGCAGTTTTATATAGCGCAAACTCGACCCGAAGGTATCAGAATGCTTTACATGAGCACCCGTTGCATTACAGACGAACACATTCATTTATTAAGGCACAGGGAGATTAAGTGATTTGCCCAGAATCACAGGATGTCTGAGCCTCCCGCCAGACTCGAACCTGGTTCCCCAGCTTCAAAGTCGGCCGCTCAAATTGGCATATTAAACTTGCCTATAAGTCCCTAGTACATGGTATAAAGTGTACCCAGGGCCTGGAAATAAAATTCCACTAGTGGACTGCAGCGCCTAATTTGCCATCCACTACAGTGGAAGCGCAAACATGCCTTCAGGCCTACAACTGTAGCCTGAATGTAACAGTGTAAAAACTGTACATTCAACCTGTCAAAATAAACTCCTTTGAGAGGTCTAAACCTCCTTTTTTTTAAAATATTAATAAGTCACCCCTATTTAGGCTCCTTCACCCACAAGGCAGGGTCATGGTATTTAAAAGTAGGACATATAGTAATGTAATGTAATGTTAACATGTCCTTACAGTGACTAGCACCAAAAAGATATTTTCACAGTAGGAAGGCTGGCTGCCCAATAGTGAAGTGCTGGGAAGCAATATTAAATACTAATAATACCTGTCGGGGAAAGGGACCAGCTAGAAAAATAATTAAACCATTAATTTTAATAGTTATTGAAAATCCAATTTAATGGTCAATCAATGAAGTTGGATTTTTAATAAACATTAAGGAAAAGTAACTTTTAGAAAGCTACCTTTTACCTGTCTGAAGTTCCTGGCGGTTAGTTTGCATTGCCTCTCTAAATTCCCCCAGCTAGTAATTAGCCTTGAAATGGTGGGAAATGCCCTGAATGGGAAGCGATGACTCCTCAGAACTCCACTGTATATGCAGGTTGGGAGTTGTGGGCATCTTTTTGACACTGTAGTGTCAAATACTACTTCAATGTCAAATCCTTTTTGACAGGATTAGGGCCTCTCCCAGGCTGACTTTCAGTCACTTCACCAGTGAGTGTCGTGCCCGCAATGGCTATAGTGCCCAATGCATGGGGCGGGTTGCTAATAGTCTCCCGCCACACCCTCACTGTTTTGCCTGGGCTGCCCCCTGTGTCAGCTGCATATTGTAAGGACCATGCGCCGGGCGAGCTCTTCGCTGAAGTACTTACTCCTTTCCTGCTCATCACCTCCCATTGCTGTTGCCTTGTGAGGAAAAGACCTACCCTGGGCAGGCTTACTCAACTTCAAGTTCCTCGTTGGTGTTCTGGTGCCACCTCTACTCAGCATTCCAAGCCTTGCTCTGAATTCAGCAGCAATTTCAATTTAACCACATGGCGATATGCATTCTACTGCAAGTGTTGAGACATTTTAGTGCCTGACCAAAAGTTTTATGTCAAAATTCTTATTGCCTCCGAACACTTTACAATATTACAGCCTGGCTACACTGATATTCTGTATACTTGGGTCTGAGACTTACTGCCTGCACATTGCTGATTTTCACGTCCTAGCATGTGCATTTTTTTGTTTAAATCTCTTTATTGACATTTGTATATAAACCTTCCAGTACAACAATATGTCAAAAACCACAACTGCCAAGTGAGTACATTGCAGTAAACATTTGAGATGTCCCTAATAACGATGCCAAAAGTGCACCATATTGGTTATGGTATAGCAACGGTATCTGCAGCTGTGGAGTGCTTTAGGAGCAGTGTGAGCGAATGTGTAGACAAAGCACTACTTATTGCGGTGTTGTAGTGTGCGCAACATTGCATCGTAGTGAACAGAGGGGATTGGATACAACATTGGACAAAATAACTCGACTAAGGGAAAGGGAGAACCGCCCGTGACCCAAGGCCCTTAAGTGTAACAATGACTAAGTAACTGCATGTGCAGCACATGAGGACCCCCTGCGTCAGCGAGATATGTAAAGATTACGTGAGGCAACCCCCTTTTATGACGTCGCGCTAGCGGGAATGGAGTGTCCATGCGGCACTGCGGCGACCTCCGCCGCTTCCCCCGTATCTACTGTAGGCATGGTTGACTTCTGTAATTCGATCACCATAGCCCCCCAATTTGCAGCAAGTGGGAACTTGCGAATTCCCAGTAAGTCCTCCCTTTGAAGTGCCATGCCCTCCGCCCTGGCCCAATTTAGCAGAGAATGGCGCCAGGCCAGCGCTGGGGGCGCCGCAGGGTTTTTCCATCTTTTGGTGATCAGGCGCTTTGCGGTAATTAAACCCAAATATAAGAATCGTGCAGCAGCCTTGTGTTTCTTGCTCTTTTTGAAGAGATGCAATATGTACACCTCCCAGAGGAAGGGAACTACTCGCTTGGTACATTGAAGCAAGGTGGCCGCCACGTCTGTCCAGTAATCCCCTAGTGCAGGGCAGTGCCAAAGCATGTGTAGGAGGTCTGCGTTGGTCAGGTGACACCTGGGGCATACAGCGTCTTCCCTATGAAAGAACTTATTTATCTGGGCAGGGGAGAGGTACGCGCGATGAAGAATAAAATATTGGATTTGCCGGAAGCGCTGATTGCGAGGGACACTCATGGGACTTTCTAATATGGCCACCCATTCCTTCTCTGATAGGGGTCGACCTAGGTCTTCCTCCCAGTATTGTTTCAAGGGAATCAGTGATATTGCCGTGTGTTGGCGAAGTGAGGAAGCGAACCAGCGTATCAAGTGCCCCCCTGTGCCCATTACATGCAGGTATTGCAATAGGTGATGCGTGGGAGGTTCGGCTGCTAAATTGCCCCACCTAGCTGAAAGTGAGGCTATGAGAGTGCGGTGCATCAGTAATTGACCCGGAGGTCGACCGTCATCTGAGATAAGGTCTGCATAGGGGATTAGTGCGCCATCACTATAGAGGTCCCCTGTGTCATGTATGTCCGCAGCCTCCCATACACGTAACTCAGCCGCTGTGATGTGGGATCTCCCCTTTGGCGACCCCAGTAGAGGGATAGTAGGGGCATACAGTGTGGTGGCGCGAGTGATGAATAAGCTTCTTTGGTAACTTTGGAACGCTATGGAGAGCAACAGAGAATCCGGTTTCCTGGGTCTAGCACACGGGTGAAACAGTTGAAGCAAGTCATGAAGGGCCATGGGAGGTTGCAGTGTGGCGGTGTCTGTTAGGTGTCGTGATGCTAGCCATCTGGCTATCCATTGCAGCTGAGCTGCTAAGAAATAATGTTCAAAATTAGGCATTACCAGTCCACCTTGTCCAGCCGGAAGGTGTAACTTCCTGATGGAGACTGTGCCTAGATGTGCCCCAAAAAAAATCCCTAACTTTTGCCTCAAGTTTTTTAAAATAGGAGGGTGGAATGTAGAGAGGTAGAGTAGCGAAGTAGTAAAGTAGGCGCGGGAGAACCACCATCTTTGCAAGAGCCACCCTACCTGAAATAGACAGAGGGAGCGTTTTCCAGAATGTCATCTGTGAATAAATAGAGGAAGTGGCCCTAGTGATGTTACCATCAAAGAGGTCAGTTTTAGTGCGGTATATGTGGACACCCAAATAACGGAACGTACCTGTGCACCAGGATACTGGTACTCCTCCCAATGAGTACCCTGGGTCTGGAGTGGACAACAAAAATGGGAAGAGAGTGGACTTCGTTGCGTTAACCTTAAGCCCTGATACTGTGGCGAACTAAGACAGCGCTGAATCCAGTGTATGGGGGATAGCGTGAAGATCTCTTGCGTATAGCAAAAGGTCGTCGGCATGTAGGGAAATGGTATGCGTGCTGTCACCCAAAGGGATGCCCATTTCCACTTGGGCACGAATAAATGCCGCTAATGGCTCCACTGCCAAAGAGAAGAGAAGCGGGGAGAGCGGGCATCCCTGACGGGTCCCGCGACCCACCCGATTGGATTCTGATATGACGGGCCCTGTTTTAACACGGATCCTTGGGCGCCTATATAATAGCTGCACCATACTGATGAAATAGGGACCTATCCCAAACCTTGGTAGCACTGCAAAGAGGTAGTTCCACTCCAGGGAGTCAAATGCCCTCTCAAGATCGAGCACAAGGCATCCCGAGTGAGGCCAATTCAGGGGGGCGTATTCAGCTACCCTGAAGTAGCGTTGTTAGACTTGGCATCTTTTGGCGTGTTTCCCCTGAGTTTTTGCTTTCTGACCTCCCGGTTTTGACTCTGTTTTGCTGGTGTAACGGTTCTGTGTGCTTTTCGCACTGCTGATCAGTGGTAAAGCGCAGGTGCTCCTATGGTAAATTGTGTTATGGATTGGTGTTTCCATGATTGGATATTTGATTTACCTGTTAGCCCCTAGTAAATAGCACTGCGTGTGCCAGGGCCGGTGAATCAAATGCTACCCGGGGGCCTGCAGCACTGGTTGTGCCACCCCCGTGAGTAGCCCTGAAAACGGTAACTCAGACCTGCCATTGCAGAGTCTGCGCGCAGTTTGTAACTGCCATGTCGACTTGGCCAGTGCACACACTGGCCGGTCCCTAACCTTCCCTTTTCTTACATGTCAGGCACCCCTCAGGTAGGCCCAAGGTACCCCTGTGGGCAGGGTGCAATATATGTGAAAGGTAGGACATGCCCCGGTGTGTGTGGCATGTCCTAATAGTGAATTACAGCCAATTTCGTTTTTCACTATTGCAAGGCTACCAGTTCCCCATAGGACAGAATGGGAGGTTTGTTCATAACATCTTATGAACATAACTGGCCCAGGGAATTCGGTAAGAAAATGAAGTTTTGTATGCCTGAACTCAGAATCTAAAGATGCCTCTTTTAGTGAAGGTGATTTTTACATTCTGTGTTTGAAAATACCACTTTTTGAAAGTGGGTATTTTCTTGCTCAGTCATCCCGTGTGCCTCTGCTGGAATGTGGATTGCCTGTCTGGGTTTTGGATGACAGAAGGCTGGGGAGCAGGAGGGGCGCCAGATGGTCTAGGTAGGTCAGGAAAGGGCTGAAGAGACCTGGGTTACGATGGGGGAAGGGGGAGGAGATGTCCTTGCACCTCAAAGGGCCTGCTCTGCCTCTGACAAATGCCGACCCCACCTCCTGCCAGGAATTCACACCAGAGAAGGCAGAACTGGTCCTGACCGGGCACAGGCCCGCTCTGCCTAAGAGATCAAAGGATTTTTGGACATAAATGCTGGGTCCCAGACCCCTGAACTTTAGAACTCATCTGGACAAGAAGACTGCCAAGAAGAAGAGCCGGAGAAGCTGCGAAAAGGAACGACTGCTTTGCTGGGTGCTTTGCTGGGCTGACCTGCAGTGGCTGCTTTTGTCTTGGGTAGTGAAAGGCCTGGACTGGACTTTCTGCAACCTAAATTTGTGAGTCTCTCCAAGGGCTTGAGGTAGAGCTTGCCCCCTGTTCACGAAGTCTCAGGAACAGCAAAGACTTCAAGTTCTTTGACCCGCAGCACTGGGGACTGTGTGTTTTGTGCTGCAACCCGAAGAACACCAACTCGACGATGTCTACGACACCACTGCCGACTCCGTGTCCTGAAGGCAATGCAGAGGGCACTGCCGCAACGCCGCACCGCAACCCTGGTCTCACCGACGATGCCTGTTGACGCCGTCACCGAGCCGCTGCTTGCACAGCGACCTGTGGGCACCGCACTCCGCACCGCCTCGCTTTGGCACTGCAGAGGGCACAGCCGCAACGCGACCCTGGTCTCACCGACGACGCCTGTTGACGCCACCACCGAGCCGCTGCTCGCACCGCTGCACCGCACTCCGCACCGCCTGGCTTCACGAGGACGCCTTGGCCTGCCTGATGCCGCCACTTCCCGCCGAGATCGACGCCGCTGCTTGCACCGTGGGTCGGGGGCACCGCTCCTAAGTTACACGATGAACCGCCCTCATCCCACACCGCAGCCTTGGCCTACCGACGTCGGCGCCATCGACTCCAGTTCGTCAGCCGACTACAGCGCTTCAGCAACGACGACGCCGCTGCTTGCACCGTGATCTGCCAGCACCGTGACGAGCACCGCCTTCATCTCGCACCGCGACCCTGGTCTCACCGACGACATCTGACGCCGCCACCGAGCCGCTGCTCGCACCGCGACCTGAGGGCACCGCAAGCCGCACCGCTGCACTTCGCACCGCAGCACCCGATGCCTGCCGACGCCAGCGCTCCTGACTCCATCAGAGAGGAGATCGACCTGCAACGCGTGTGACTTCGAGGGCCCCATCGCCCTGCATCTCTGAAAGGTACTGTTTGCGGGTCTTCCCGACACCGTAGCTGGCCTGCGACCCCGCGGTCAGCCAGAACTGTTTTAGATTTTTGTGTTCACGACGCCGTGGTAGCCCGGATGGCGCTATCCACACAAGGAACTCTTTTTAATCAGCGTATTTTTTAATTGTCAACTTTTAAGTATAGTATTGTGGTTCTTTATCGTTTTTGGTCTTGTTTTAATTATATAAAAATATTGGATATTTTTCTAAACTGGTGTGGTGTCCTTTTGTAGTGCGTACACTGTATTACTGTTGGTTATGTGCAAATGCTTTACACACTGCCTCTAAGATAGGCCTGGCTGCTCGTGCCAAGCTACCAAGGGGGTGAGCAGGGGTTATTTTAGAAGTGTAACTCCCTTATCCTGACTAGAGTGGTGGTTTTTGCCTGGCTTTGGCCCGCGCCCTAGCCTACCAAAAATCCCATTTCTAACAAGCGTCGAAGATTAAGCGCGTTGTTCCTGGCAGGGATGAAGCCATTCTGGTCCGTATGCACCAGGGAGGGTACGTAGGGGGCAAGTCTGTTGGCAAGGGCTTTAGCTAGGATCTTATAGTCAGTGTTTAGGATCGCTAGGGGCCTGTAGGATCTTAGTGCCGTGGGATCTTTGCCTGGCTTCAGCAGAGAGACAATGTTAGCTGTGCAAAGAGAGGGGGGAGGGTGGCACTATCAAGCGCTGCTGTATAGAGTGCATGTAAACGGGGTACCATGATCTCCGCATAAGCCTTGTAAAACTCTGTGGGGAATCCATCGGGGCCCGGTGTCTTCCCTGATGCCAGAGAAGCAAGGGCTTCCCAGATCTCGTCTTCAGTTAGGCGGAGTCCAGCTCCTTAAATTGGTCAATGGTTAAGGAGGGCAATTGCACTGAGTCGAGAAATGAATCTATTTGGGAAGAGTCTCCATGCGTGGTAGATGTATAAAGTGTGGTATAGTGTTCAGTCATGGTCTCATGTATGCCAAGTTGTGTGTACTTCAACTGTCCGCCCTCATCCCTGATTGCGTGTATGGGGTGATGGGGGTGCTCCTGTCTAATAAGGAAAGCAGGCAGTTTACCCGCCCTGTCAGATGAGGTGTGTGTGCGGGCTGAGTGGGCTAGATAATTGTGGCAATGTAATTTTTCTAGCAGTTCCAAGCGGTCTGCCTGCAGCGTCTCAAGTTGTGCCTGTGCTTCGGGGTGTGTAACTATCCGTGTTTCCCACTGTAGGAGTCTCTGCTCGATGGAGGCAAGTGAGGTGTCTAATTGCTTGCGGTTACTCCAGGTTAGACCTAGGCAGTGCCCCCTAGCAATGGCCTTAAAGGCTTCCCACTCTATCTGGGGGGATCCAGTGGAGCCATCGTTGAGTGCAAAGTATTCAGCCACAACAGCCTCCAAGGAGCTGCGAAAGGACTGATCCTCCAACGCCGCCGTCTGCAACCGCCAGGCAGGGGTCGGAGGGGGTCTCGCCTCCCAGCTGAGCGTCATGATCTGCGGATTGTGATCTGAGTGGGTGTGGCCTAGGTAGCTAGTGTCACTAATCAAAGGGAGTATGGCTGCCGTTGTTAGGATGCGCTCCAGCCGCACATGAAGATCATGGACCGAGGAGTAGAAAGAATACTCCCTCGATTCAGGATACCGTGCGCGCCAAATATCTATGAGCGACCAATGTTCAAGCCAGTTACGCAGGGATTGTGCATTAGAAGCGGCCGTGGTGCGGGTGAGGGGTGGGAAGGAGCGGTCAAGTGAGACGTCAAGAACCGAATTAAAGTCACCGCCCAATAAGCAAGGGATACCTCCCATCTATAAAGCGTGGCTGAGAGACCATCGAGGAAAAGATGCTGTTCTGTATTGGGAGCATATATAGAACCTAACAGGAGTGGTTGACCATTAAGCCTGCCCTTTGCACAAACATAACACCCTGCCGGGTCAATTATAACCTCCTCTTCTTCCCACGGGACCCCTGCCCGCACCCAAATCACGTCCTAGCATCTGCATTGGAGTACATTTAGCACTCGCCTTCCTTCTCTCAACATCATTGTAATTTCTCCATCAAGTATTCATTCTCTGCTATAAAACCTTTGTAATACATTAATACGCAGCTTGAACCCCCACAAATCTTAGCAAATAAAACCTCCTTGGTTCACTTGGTCTCCTGCGGGAGGTTTGACCTCCATGGCTTCACGTGTTCTCCTGGGGAGGTTTGACCTCCACGGCCTGAATAGCCAGCTTCTGTTCCAGGAATATGTTTTTCATATGGCATATGTTCCTGGAAGGAGAAATCAAACAGCAGATTGTTTGTCAAGTTTGCTATGTCCGGGTGATATTGCAAACATACTTTCTGATGATGACATTGTTGCATAAGTGAACAGTATCTGTGTTCTCCTAAGCAGAGTATTGACCAAGGGTGTGTGGTCGTCTGAGGATTCTAAAGGTGAGGTACTCCACATAGTTAAGACATGTTCCAGATGGGTGGCCCTATAGAAAACCTTTGTCTAGCCCTTTGGGTTACTTTGCCCACGTGCCATCTGAGTTGAGTGTGATTGATCTGCTTGTTTTCAGCAAAGATAAATGTGTTTCCCCAGTGTATCTGCAATTTAATCTTTAATGCTTGCCACCAAGGATATATGGGTATGTCTACCTTGATTTTGCTTGGGGTGCAGTTTTGGTGTCCAGGAATGGATACAAAGACTGATTGGTTTGTTAGAGTGTGAAGTTTGTGTGCAGTGCAATAAAACATTTGAAAAATATCACATCTGCTATGAAGTCAGTACCTTGGACACAATTTGTTTGGCAAAAGTTGGGCTTTGACCTTGCTCGACCCGTTAAGAAGCTTCCCTTGCATATGCAATAAGCCCTCATCTTAATCGACTACCATGCAAAATAGGCCGAAGTTAAGTTTGAGAGTGTAACCAAATCAGAAGTGCTAGAGTTCTTTAGCAAGGAACTTTTCGTTGAGACCCTTGTCATAGACAGTGGTGGGCAATTCACATCGAAGGACATGTCAGAGTTCCTCTATGTAAATGGCTATAAACACATGAGATCTTCACTGTATGACCCACAGTGCACATTAGAACTTCACATTATGACCCGCAGTACAATGGAGAAGTAAAACAGTTTACCGTTACCTTAAGGAAGGTGTACATCTTTCTAGTCTTTCTTGCCTTTAGGATTTCACCTAACTCTGTCATTAGAATTAGAATTTTCCAGATGTTGAAAAGAAGGCTTCCCACTTGTGATGTTTGTCCCTGGTGGCTGAAATGTAGACCTCGCAAGGTAAAAGTAAAAGCACCAGAATTGACCTCCGGGAAGTCGGGGCAAAGTGGAATTTAGGCAGATTAAATCTAGTATTGCACCACACACACGGCCAATCTTATTGACCTATTGGTGTGGGATCTTATCATGATTTGTCTCCCTGGTTGTGTAGAGAAAGGTTGTTGCACGTTTTCTAGACTCATCAAGGTTGTCAAAGTCAACAAATTAAGCATCATCACTCAAGATGGTACATTTTGGAATATTAGGAGAGGTGCCATGTAAGTCTTTGACCTTGTGCCTGGTTCTGACCATGTGGGTCTCTTTGTGGAAGCTGAATATGAATTAATCAACTGCCTGTCTGACAGATAGTTTGATACAATTAACCTGGATATGAGTCAGGAGTGTGTTGCTCAGAAGGTTGTCATCTGATTATGATCCAGTCCTGCCTGAATTTACCTAGTATGCCACTGGAGAGTGGGAACATCATAGATCGTGTGGGGGGAGAGGGGGGAACTGCAAGAACGTCTTCTTGGAGGAAGCCACAGGCATAACTTCAACCCGTCCTTTCCCTCCCATTTTTCTTTTTACCTTTCTTCTCTTCTCTTTCCTTTAATATGGAAAGGTATGTGGAATAATAGCTTTTCCATACCTTTCGGTTACTGTGGTTGTGACATCGACAAACTCATAAAACACAACATAAATGTGATATTAAAAAAATAGTTGCTATGCACTTTGAAAAAATTCATTAAAATACATACACTCAAAACAAATGTAAGTAATTATTACAACAGCCAAAAGTGAGTTATGTACAAAATGGAAGTTGTAATCAAAGTTACTACAGATGGACAACATTATATAAATAGCTCAGCACCTTTGGATGATTAGTTACCTACCCGACATACACTGTGAAAAAATCTAACCAGGCAGAATACAACAATGTCTGAATAGTCCGTCTGAATGATCCGCAATGCGTCCAGGTATGACCTAAGACTCAGAATAGTACAAAGAGGTCGAATCCATTTTCTTCGGGCAATTTAAAAACCAGAACAGAAGAAGCGAGCATAAAGCACTAATTTACCTGCGTGACTGTCACACATAATACAAAAGGTATTGATAGGACTACTGTTAGACCATCTGACAGTATAGTCCTTCATTTTTAAAGTGCGTAGCAAAACCTCAGGTATAAGGATTTTGCTATATACAGCATGATGAGATGATCTAAAAACACTTCAAAAACAGGAACTGGTTTGAACAATAAGAACTTACCAGACAGAGTGCCCTGGTGCAATATGGGATTCTGAGTACATATTATATAGTCCCAACAGACCCTCCTGAGAATCTCTTTAGACTTCAGTTGCAATAATTGGGGCTTGTCCCATAAATGCGACATGCCCAAGATACCAAACCATTTCTTCATGTCTAAACCACAGGTAGGAATTGGAGCCCAATAGTTCCAATATTTCATCAAGGTCCTTACTGTAGACATGCAACTCAGGAGTCACCCAAAGATGAGTCCAATCAAGTAGGGACCAAAGAACTGCCAATTGGTCCACCCTTTGTAACCTCAAATCATAATATATAGGCAACAAGGGAGTGCTCCCTGGTAGCCCAAGCAGTGAGCTGAATTTGGAATTTTCACCCAAAACTAAAATGGTGGAACATTCTGAGCCCCATATTTCCACCCCATAACGTGCAGCTGTTTGAGCCTTTGCTTTTAACACCTCTAAGGCTGGGGATACTGCTCTGGAGTAATTTGCCCATTATTGTTGAGGACAGCCGCACTTCTGTGGATGTCACCTCGCTTTTTTCAATATGGGGAGCCCAGGATAACTTACTATCCACTCTACTCCCCAAATAATCAAACCTATTGACTTTTTCCAAGCCAATGCCTCCTAGTGTAAATCTCCCCTTGTAGGTTTTGTGAGGATTGATGGTCATGTACTTAGTTTGTGTCACATTTATTTCCAGGCCCTTGTTGTTGCAGTAGACCTCGAATCTATCCACCAACTGTTGTAAGCCTACAGGGATGTGGAAAATAAGCAAGGCGTAGTCCGCATATAATAAGGCATCCATAATGTACCCAAAACCTAATGGACTGTCCATACCATCACTTAGGTAGAGGAAAAAGATAGTAGGCTCCAAGATGCACTCCTGCCAAACTCCCCAATCAAGAGTGATTCGCTTGGTCAACTCCCCCATCCCCCCTCCCCCTCACCTGGGCATAACTACCCTCGTGGATTCTAACCAAATTGGCAATCAACTACTCTGGAGCCCTGATCTCCCCCAGATGGTCCCAAAGCTTATGGCTGGGCACCAGGTCGAAGACTTCCCAGAGGTCCATGAAAGCCATATACAAATGATCCTTAAGTATCTTTATGTATTTCTAAGTTGACACCAATACGGCTATGAGAGGCGCGGGAGTAAGGACAGTGTTAGTGGGGTGATGCTATCGGCCTATGCTGTGATGTGTAGCATGTTAAGAAAATCAATAAAAAACATTTAAAAATATGTATTTCCAAGTTATCGATGCCAGGCAAAAACACTGGTCGATAGTACTGGTTTTTGGCCTAAAGCCCGCTTGATTATCTGGCAGGGCTCAAGCTTCCTCCATCCACCCTTGGAGCTCCAACAATATTAGTCTACAAAAAAAATTCTGAGTGTTGTCCAGGAGGCCAATTGGCCTGTAGTTGCCTGGGGAGTCCCTGTCCCCCCTTTAAAAAAAATATGAATGATTATTGCCTCTTTTAAAGATTCTGGTACAGGGGCTCCTGCTGCTATGGAATTGAAAAGTAGTTTGAGATAGGAACTCCAAACCTTTGGTTTGGACATAAAGAGGTCTTCCGTCTGGTCCAGGTGTCTTCACTGTCTTTAGAGACTAAATTGCCTTCCGTATGTCCTCTAGGGAAGGCAAGTGCTCACCAAGAATACCAGGGGGTAGTGGGTCAGAGAATCTAGAGTCCTCAAATAAGGAATCTAGAGAGGCAAAGTGGTTAACCCATTGGTCTGATTGAATAAAATGTTCTGTTGGCATGGTCTCTCCCAGGCTTGCTCGTGAAATTATGTGCCAGAACTTAGTCATGTTCCTCTCCCTTGAAGCATCCAGCAATTTGTTTCATTCATTTCATTTCCAAGCTTTATTTCGGTCATTATAGACCATAAAAGCAGAGAATAAAATACATACATCACTGAATTTGGGCAATAAAAACATCAGTAAACATTACAAAATATAACCAGAATACAAATGAGTTAATCAAGTTTCATAACAGTTAAAAAGATATTAATATTTAAAAAGAGGTTAAAACAATGGTTTTATGAATTGATAATATTAAAACATTAGAAATACAAAAGGACATTTAACATACGCGGGGGAATTTAAAAACTTACGGCGCCTATGCCACATAGAGTTGAGGAAACAGGACACAGCAAAAACAATCGGAGGATGAGTGTCAGTTCTCAAAACTCTAAAAGCCTCCAGACACTGCCTATACCCCAAGTTCCTGCATAGTGGTAGGAGCCAGTACCTCCTGGCTACATTATAGCCAGGGCAGAAGAAGAAAACATGAATGGCTGACTCTTCTTGGCAGTTACAAGCAGGACATCCGATGGGAGAAGCTTTTGACCATTTACTTGTAAATGCATGAACCGGCAGGGAACCCAATCTGAACTGAGTATATAGTTTCCTCGCCATGAATGGATGAACAACATCAAGGAAAGACTCAAATAGATACTGGTCTTTAAAATTGAGGAAGTCAGAGGTTAGGCAGCCTAGTTTTGTGCTCCCCTGAATTTCAGCCAGTCTAAGCAGTCTGTAAGCTTTAACTAGTTCTAGCCGCGATGTTATTGGGGACACTTCCTCAGGGTGGGTCCATAGGTTTGGCCGACCTAGTCTAAAGCACAGGTCTTTTATGTGTACAAACCAGGATAGTTTTCCCACCCCTGGGAGTCCCAAAATCGCCTTGAGTTCAGACTGGTAGGCTATTAATTCGGGGGTCGCCCATAGTCTACGCCAGAAAGTCAAAGGTCGCAGACCAATCTCCTCCTCTATGGGTCTAATCCCGAAGTCCATACGTAAGGGGATGAGAGGGGTGCTTGGCGGTAGACCCAAGAGCTGCCTCATAAACTTGTTCTCAAATTTAGCCAGTCCACCTGCAGGAAGATGACCCCAAAGTTCTGCCCCATACATTATAGCACTCCTGATTTGGACTTTATAAATCTCGGCCAGCGGGCCCGGCTGTCTAAATGATGAGTTCCTGTATGATTTTACTATACCCCCAGCCATCTGTGATAGCCTTAAGCCTGCCTTTTCTTGCTGCGGGCCCCATCCAAATGTTTCTGACAGCGTAACACCAAGGTAATCAAAGACAGCTACCCTCTCTAGCTGGGTGCCATTTAGGGAGGGATTTGGGCGAGAAGTTTTCCTTGGATTAAAAACCATATACTTGGTTTTTGATGTGTTAATCTCCAACCCCCTGTCTTTGCAAAATAGGGAGAAGCTGTCAAGGATCCTTTGGATGCCCATATGAGGCTTGGATAGTAACAAGGTGTCATCCGCAAACATCATTGCTGGCACCTTGTCACGGACCAGCTTTGGGGCATCATTATTAGCTACCTTATTTAATTGGTCCACCAGAGCGTTAATAAAGAGACAGAATAGTGTGGGGGCCAGAACACACCCCTGCCTTACACCTCTATTTACTGGGAAACGTGGGGTTAATTCCCCATATTTCCCGTACCTCACCTGGGCAAAATTTCCAGAATGCAGGCGCTTGATCAAAGACAGCAAGTAGGGCGGAATGCCCATTTGCTCTAGAACCACCCACAGTTTGTCTCGAGGTACCGAGGAAATTATGTGCCAGAACTTAGTCATGTTCCTCTCCCTTGAAGCATCCAGCAATTTGTTTCAGTTTTGGTTACTACGATCGAGCACCTGGTTATAGATCTTCCTGTTTTGTTGGATAGATTTTAGGTCTTCAGCTTTAATGAATTTAATAAGTTTTGTCTTAGCTTTCCTACACTCGCTAGAATACCAGGGATTAACTTTTGGTTTGGTTTCTTTTCTGTTCTATTCTGCAGGACGGCAAGAGGACATTTTCTTTCAACAAGCAAAAGAAGTAAGAATATATTTGTGCTAAGGGGATACGACATGAGTCTAAATGGGCATATGGTGCTAATTCATTACAGAATAACGTGTATATCTCAACAAGACACAACCTATCTTCTTTAATTCTAGGCCATTTAACAGTTCTCCAACCATTAGTCGTGATAGGTTCTCCCACTGTATCTGCCTCCTAAAAAGCAGTGGAAGTAGGACAAAACTCTTTCATGGTCAGAATTAGGGCATTATTGTTGCTGTCATGTCTTTCTGCAATATTAAAATCTATAATGTGTGACAGAATCTAATATCCAGCAGTATATAATCTAACCAATTGACATATGTGCTCCTCTTAAAAGTATGCATTGTGATACCATCAGTCTTGGATCTTCCATACAGGCTCTTAACCCATGCTCTAAGGTTAGGGAAATAATTAAATAGTACTTGTTGGGCAATTTCTGAGAGGTTCCACATCCAGATAGGGAATACCTCTCTCCTCATCCTCCTCTTCTGAGATCTGATACATGTCATCAATGGGCTTTAAAGTGACTTTGAAATCTCCTCCCACAATTACCACTGGATATGCCTTTAAAGATCTTAAGTGGACATCCAATTGAGTCAAAAGGATCCACTCTCTATTGTTGACAACGGTTCTATTATAAACATTGTAGATGTTAAGTGACCTACTGTTAATACATTTTAAGGTCAGCCCGAGCATATCTGGGGCCTTATGAGCCTCATGCCTCCCTTCGCGAAGCTCTACTCCTTTCCCTCCCCAAGCTGGACAGAGATCACTCTGCACTGGGATTGTATAGACCCTTGGTGCTGCTTAATACGGATTATAAAGTGCTGGCCAAAATCCTCACGGATCGGCTACCACCCCTAGTCCTGGCACTGGTCCTTCCGCATAAGAGCTGGTTTGTCCTGGCCCGCAACACCTCTCATGACCTATGGCGTTTCTTTCGTTTCCTGAAGTATGCTCTGCATCAGTGGCCCTGGGCCAGATGCATGGTACTGGACTTACAGAAGGCCTTTGACTCTCTGGAGTGGGCCTTTCTGTTTGAAATGCTACTGTGTTATGGTATCAGGAATCGCTTTATTCGATTGGTTAAATTGCTATACAACCTGCTACTAGCCAGGGTGAAAACGGGCCTCCTTATCTCGGAGCCAGTTCACAAACGCAGAGGCACCCATTCAAGGCTGCCCTCTCTCACCACTGCTCTTTTCCCTAGCAAAAGAGCCACTGGCAATTGCCCTTTGGGAGCAGGGTGGTGACTGGGGCATCCTCCGGGTGACCGGATTCACCCATCTCTCTTTATGCTGAAGACCGGCTCCTTTACGTTAGAGATGTGCACTCAATTCCCACCACAATCGCACTTACGCTCATTCACTTTGTTGATCTCTCTGGCCTGAAGGTGAACTGGGGTAAATCTTGCCTGTTCCCCTTCACACCCGATCTGCCGAACCCAGACTTTAATTTAAAAAGGGTTCCAATAACTTGGCAACCCACAACACTCCGGTGCCCAGGTGTCTGGGTGTATCACTCACCTATGGACCTATTTGATGGCAATCTCACACGAGCTCCCACATCCATAAGGGCTCAGTTGGCCTTCTGGTAAACACTACCGCTGACCATGGCGGGGCAAATAGCCCTCCTTAAGATGGTTGTTCTCCCCCACCTTTTATATTATTTTGCCAACCTCTTCCTTTACATCCCAACACCCTTTTTTCGTTCCTTTGAGAAACTAATGAGGGAATTAATTTGGAACCAATCTCGCTGCAGGGTGACTCTTTCGAAGCTTTATTTACCCACAGAGCAGGGCGGGCTTCCTGTACTGAATCTCGAACAGTACTACCTTGCCTCCCGACTCTAATGGGTGGCTAAATGGCTAGCAGGCTTGCAGCTGGCTGATACTGCCATTACGCTGCTCAGCTGGAACTTACCCAACACTCTTCACTTGTTCCACCCTTGCACCCGGGCGACAACACATGACACCATGCTTCTAGGAGTGGCATATTGCTGCTTTCGCCGATGTCTTTCCCTCACACATTCGTCAATTCTGTATGCACCAGCAATGGCCCTGCTCGATACACCCAGGGGACACAGCATCACCTTGTCGGCGGAACTAGCTGCTTGGCACGCAGTACACCTTCACACGCTAGGGGATCTTTACCGCGATGGAACCCTCCTCCCATATGAGTCCTTGATGGAGGACAATAGCTTTGCCCCTGGCCATTTCCTTTTATACAACTTCCTGATCACGACGCTAGGGAACAAATGGGGCGAAATGGCACAAGAGCACCCGACACACCTCACTATACAGTATCTACATGTGATGGGACCGGGCAGACAACTGATACATTGGTTTTCTGACTTGGTGCCAACCCACACCGCACTGCAGCTCACGCCCCTGTGCTGTCATTGGGAGGAAGATCTAGCTCACCCCTGTGCGGACAAAGAATGAGCCGCCTTATTGGAAAGGACAGTTCAAATTCCACGCAACGCTCCTTTCTGACTTATTCAATTTTACCACTAAAGAGGGGGACACCGGATAGCGAATAATAGGCAGGCGAAGCAGGGGAGAGAACCAGACTAATATTAAGGAGATCAACCTGCCTATATAGGAGATATATATAGTGCCCTTATAGGGTTGCCAAATAATAGACAAAACTGGGCTAATATAGGAGCATTTATCATAGAAAATCCAAGAACACAATTTTAGCAAAACTTCTATATATTTATTTTAATCATTAACAATTCATTTTGTTTATCAAAATTCACAGGTGGAAAAAACAGATGTGAAATACATATCAAACATAAAACGATAAAATAAGTCCCACACAGACATACTCATGAACAACACTCATTCAGGGTTCCAAAGATGCATACACACTCATACATCACTTTAACAATCATACTTCTCCATGAGATTAAACACACAATAAGGGTTTCTGTACAGCCAAATGATGTAGGTATCAAAGGTTCTCGTGTATCCTTCCAATAATGGATAGTAGTTAGATCCAAATACACGAGGTTGTTTCAGTGCCAACGCGCGTTTCGGTGTCTGGCCCAGAGTGGGCTACACCTTCATCAGGGCGGCACAGATATATAGGGTGTGGGAGACACAAGAAACAACCTAATAGGATAAGGGTACAAGGGAATAAATAAATAACAGACAATCAATACATATATTACAATAAATCACAATAATTCCTACTGAACACATTATAATAAACCTAAAATATACATAGATATAAAATAACCACATTTTTCAAATCATCGTGTCTCAAGGAAAAGATATGTTAGCCACAGAGATGTCATAAACCATTTTAAGGGCTAATGAATTATGATAAGATTTCAATAAATGAAACGGGGGAGAGTGCACCAAAATAGACAGTAAGACACGTATATTAACCAAGAAATAGAAAAGGAGTGGACACTAAGTAAGGACTCAACCTCTTGTGATTAGGAAAGTAGACACAAAAGGTGGTGACCTTATTCCCCAGTGTGATAACATATACATATATACAAGTGAACCGAAAAATACCTTGATATAAATAATCCACTCAAGAATAGAGACATACAAAGTTGAGTCCAGCTCAACAAGGGGTATTTGTAAGAGTAAGATTAAGTTTAGATATCAATCATATTGATGAGGAGAGAGAGAGCAGATTGTAGGAATGATCCACATGAAGATCTTACCTATGGATAGATATAAAGAACGAGCTCCGGGGGACTCATTAAATGTCAGATCGTAGAGAGAAACAAACGGATAAGGAGATCACAGACTCTAAGGGTCAGTAAGTTTTTCAAGGAATATTCGAGTCATCATAAATTCTAGAACGCCAAAAGGAAAAGAAATCGAATTAAGAAAAGGTGGAAAAACTTGTAAATGAATACAACGGGATAAACTAAACAAATCCAAAAATAAGGATCCCCATCAAACAGGTTAATTACAAGGCTAATGGGGTCTTGTTAACTCCTCGTAAAAACATGCATGGGGCCAAGGGATCTATATGGAAAGAAGATAAGAAATGTGAAGATTCAAACAGCCCGAGGGAAAAACCACCCGCCATAGGTTGCAGGGGAGCTACGTAGTTAGGTAGTGAGAAAACATGATATTAAGTCGCCCACTAACGGAAAAAGGCGATGTAAACGATAGGCTTCACCAACCCCGCCGATGAATAGCGGGTGCCCAAAATAACGGCTATCTGAGATTAAAAAAGACTGTCATGAGGGCAACCGAGATGGCGGACGTTTAAAAGTCTACCCAATTTAACGGAATATAGAGGAAAATTAGAGGTGGGACCAGGAAAGAATAACCGGAACCCAGGGGATACATATGAGTCAAAGCACAGATTTAAACTCACCAAAATACGCTCAAAGCGCCGCAAAAAAGGTTCCTCAGGCGGCAAATGGGGCAATAGGCTCCTGAATCCCATTCATGGGATTAGGTACGAGAACCCAGCATATAAAGGCACAACGGAGTGGAGGACGCCAAACGTGGGGGGGCGGAGCTATGATTCAAAATAGAGAGGAGCGTAGTCATAAAAATAAGACTATTACGGCCTCACTCCGACAAGCGAGTCAGAGGCGGACATGTCTGAACGAGAGGCTGGAAATATGGTTCAGACAAGGCTCATTGGCACACAACACGAAACCCAGCCAGCAAGGACAAGGCACGCCTCAATGGACATCCCAGATTAACATAACAAATAAAGGGGAAAATTCAACCAAGTTTCTTATAAGAGATAAGTAAAAAAGCAGCATACACAATGATAATAAGAAAAACGGACTGGATACAGATAAAAAGTGAGGGTCAATCACATAAAAGAGGGAAGGGGGATTTTTTGGGGGGGGGGGGGCAAGAGTCCAAGCCCATAATGAACTCTCCAGCTATTCCCAGTTTAGACGGGCACAGAAAAGCGGTTCAGAATTCACGGAGTCAATACCTACACTCATAGTTGGAATAGGACTGACTTCAAATATCAAGAAAGAGTGCCCAAGGGGGCACAAACTTACACAATTGCATTCTCCCAAGGGCAAAGTTCGTTGAGCCCTTTTTCCACAGAGTTCAGAAGGTAGATCCAAAACACCCCTCTTTTTCTTCTTATAGTAGTGGGATCCTTACCTGTTGAAGCCTGTAATTTCTCCAGGATCAACCACCTAAGGTCTTTGTCGGTATGGCCAAATTCCAACCAATGATTAACCAGGGGGGCAGAAAGTTTTTTCGTTCTGATGTTAGATTTATGCTCCCCTATTCTTGTTCTGTATTCTCTGCCTGTTTCTCCGACATATGCCAGGTTACAGGGACAGAGGATAACATATATGATATTAGAGGTGCGGCAATTGGTCATTTCACGCAGGAAAATGCTGCGCTCATTGATGTTGATGGTATTGCCCATGATGGCATTGGGGCATGCCTGACAGGTACCACAGCGGTGGTTCCCCTTGATGGGGAGACAGCCAGTGATGGATTTTTGGCAAAAGGGAGAGCGTTCAGGGATTTTTCCTCTCACAAGATGGTTCTTGAGGTTTTTGTTCCTCCTGAAAGCGAACAGGGGTGTAGGTAATTTATTTTCGCTACCATCCATGTTCAATAAAAACCACAAAGAGTTGATAGTCTGTCTTATTTTGTGGTTAATATTAGAATGCTTAGTCACGCATACCAGTTTGTCCAGTGGTTCGGAGTCTTTGTGTTGGAACATGGAGTCACGATTGTAGTACCTAGCCCTTTTTAGGGAGTCTTTGATCAGTCTATGAGGGTATCCCCGATTTAATAGTTTCTCCTTAAGGATATCTGCTTGTTTGAGAAAATATTTCATGTCAGAACAGTTTCTCTGGAGCTGGAGAAACTGACTGAAGGGGATACTCTCCTTTTGGCAGCGAGGATGATAGCTGCCGAACTGCAAAAGGGTGTTTCTAGCAGTCGGTTTTGTGTACAAGGAGACACAGAGTTCATGGTCTTTATGCTCAATCCAGACATCTAGGAATTCAAGTTTACAGTTGCTTGATTGAGCAGTGAATTTCAGATTTACGTCAGCGGCATTGATCCATTTGATAAATTCATCAAGGGATATCTGGTCCCCCTTCCAGATGAAAAAAATTTCGTCAATAAAACGAGACCACGAACAAACGTTCTCGTAGAAGGGGGCCATTTCATTGTATATATTCATTTTCTCAAAATGTCCCATATACAGGCACGCTACGCTGGGGGCACAGGCTGCCCCCATGCTTACTCCCTGTATTTGTTGATAGTAACTGTTGTTAAACTCGAAGTAGTTCTCACCCAGGACAATGTCTAGGCATTGAAGGATGAATGGGGCATTCGTAATATTAGAATCAGTAAGGAGAATTTCTCGGAGTACTTTCATGGCTCCTTTTTGAGGAATGTTGGTATATAGGGACTCCAGGTCCAAAGTGACCAGGAGTTCCCTATCGCAGTTATATGGCATCTTCTCAATTTTGGAAATGAAGTGCCCAGTGTCTTTAACATAGGATTCAAGGTTGCTCACAAGGGGTTTCAAGAAACGATCCACGTACTTGGAGATGGGTTCAGTGGCCGAACCTATGGTGGACACAATAGGTCTCAGTGGCGGGTCAAGCACATTTTTGTGAGTTTTGGGGACTCCGTAGATGATGGGCATACGGGTGAACGAAGGAGTGAGGTATTCAGCCTCCTTGGAACATATGTATCTATCATCCACGGCAGTCTCCACCATCATTAAGATTCTGTGTTTTAAGTCAGGTTCAGGATTCATAGTAATGCGTTTGTAATGCCTGGTGACCGAAAGAAGGTCATTCATTTTTTCAACATATAAAGGAGTGTCAAAGATAACAATACCACCTCCTTTATCACAAGGTTTGATTGTCAAATGTTTATTTTCTCTTAGAGATGTAAGGGCAGTATTTTCCCCTTTAGGTAGATTACTAGGAGGTTTCGGGACAAATTTGATAATCTTTTGTATTTTAGAGGTAACAGCTTTTTCAAAAATCTCAACCTCGGGCCCAACTGAGTCCAAATTAGGGGTGATCTCAGATGGAGGCTTGAGGCCAGATAGGTTGTCCGAAGTGTCAATAGAAGGTCTAGTTAGAAAAAATTTCTTTAATCTTATTTTTCGAAAAAATAAGTGGAGATCCTTCATTAGTTCGAATTTGTTGAAGTTGACAGTAGGGAAGAAAGAAAGGCCTCTGGATAGCAAAGTAACCGCCTGTGGATCAATATTGGTGGTGGACAAGTTAAACACAGGGATGTTGTTTATGTTTTCCAATATTGCAGGTGTCGTGTTTGTATGTACATTTGAGGTTGAGCTTGATCCTGATGGAAATTCCTCTGTCGTGGGGTCCGAGCTCTGGGGCGAAAATTTCCCCTGCGGTTGCCTAAAAAACGATTCTGAATCGCCGGTCTCTCAAATTGTTCCTGTCTGGATTGGTAGTTGGAATTATAGTTGGGATCATAGTTAACAGGGCCCTCTCCATCAGAGTCCGTAGTGTCTGAAAAGGTGGTGACACGTCTATTGCCCCAACGTGGGGCGCTGTTGCCAGATGATAAATGATAATGCTCCTATATTAGCCCAGTTTTGTCTATTATTTGGCGACCCTATAAGGGCACTATATATATATCTCCTATATAGGCAGGTTGATCTCCTTAGTATTAGTCTTATTCAATTTTACATCATACACAGAGCCTACCTTAACCCCGCTAAAATAAATCACTATTTTCACTGCAATGATGCTGCCTGTCCTCGCTGTCATTTGGTTTATGCAGATCTACTCCATATGCTATGGACCTGTCCGTTCCTTCATCGCTACTGGTGGGGTGTTATGCTTCACTTATCCACTTGCACAGGGTGCCCTGCATTACACACGTGGGAAACATGCCTCCTAGGTCTTTACCATAGGGACAAGAAGCAGAGTGTCACCTCCCGCTTCCTTGATCTAGGATTGCTGACAACCAAACGTCTCATTACTCGGCGATGGAAATCACATGAGCCCCCAGCTCTTACAGCCTGGATGCAATTGCTCATCACATGGGTTCAGGCAAAGAGCCACCCTGCACAGTAAAGATAACCTGGGGCTGCACAAATTTCGCATTGCCACCAATTGGGACACTATCCTGATCGATCTCCAGACCGTCATTCAACAGTCCACCAATGCCCCAATCGACCATGCCCCAATCTGCCCATTAGAGGGTGGGGACAACAGATGACTGGGATCTCACTTAATCACATAGCACCCGGGGGCGTCTGGCTTTTCCCTGTCCACTATGTTCCAGCATCTAGAACTGTTACATTGACTAGTTTATTCATGTGTTCCCCTGACTAATCACAATGTTTGTGGCTGACTAGGGAGGGGTGGGCTTGGGTTTCTGTGATTGTTGTATCACTCAAAATTTGAATTGTTTGTCTATTTCTCGATGCGTATGTTGTTGGCCCTCTTAGTGGGATATTATGTTCGTATCTAATCTTATCTCCTATGTGGTTGTGTTCAGTCTGACGGACACTTGCATGTTGATGTATGGCCAATTCCTTTCGGCACTGTTCTTCTCTGTAGAAAGTAATTTGCGGTAGCAATAGCAATCAGCTTCTGTGGAGCTATAATGCCTATGTAACTGTAACATGTCTCGTTGTTTGTAATATTTGATATCAACCTGAAAATAATAAACAGATTCAAACAAAAAATTTGTCCTGGGGCTTGGGGGTCTGTTAGATATCACGTGGATTGTAAAGTTGACAATATTGTTAAATATAAACTGTTAGAGAAGATAGTTAAATATTAAAGATATTGCTCATCCTGCATGGGTTTACCAAGTAATGGCCCTTAAACTGTATTGTGTACCATAACATTGGCAGGCTTGGCAGAAAGACAGTGTATGGTTATTCAACTTCATGCGTCACAGGATTATGCAAACATAAACTCATGGTGAGCTCTGATGTTTCCCCCATTAAATGGGTCATGATCATGCCACAGTAAGTTTTCCCCAAAACATTTAAATTGGTAACATGGAATGAGCCCGAACAAATGTAAACAGAGATCGACAGTGATTAATTGTGTGGTTGAAGTGCCACATGACAGTTTGCTCCTCATCTCATTAGTATGGCAGCCATGGTATGTGTTTTAGGTAGCAGATATCACCCATATCATTGGGTAGACTGGACACTGAGAATGTCTGTCGAGTACTATTCTAGCTTGCCAGAGGAAAGAGTGACTCTTCCCAGTAGCCAGAGTGCCACTCTGCAGAAAATACTATGTGTAAAAGTGGTCAAGGGATATAGGAGGAAAAACTTATAAAGGGGAAAACCTCTTTTTGGTAATCTTGTATTTATTGATTGAAGATGAAAGCAGCACTGGAGAAAACAGAAGGCTCAAACTCATCCTAACATCAGGAAGGAGAAAATCCAGAGAAAGATTCTAGAAGGAAATTGATCCAACTTCTTGAAGTAAAAATCGGACACAAAAATAGCATAGGAGTAAAGATAATGACACAGAATCAGGGAATTAAATGCATTATAACTCCTCTTCCTCGTATAAGGCTGCTTTTATATATGACTCAAACAGGATCTGATATGACAGAAGGAGACTTTTCAACATCTTGGTTTGGGAGACTTAGACACCCTCCAATGGACAGAGCACCATCTTGAAAAGGGCTGTTTAGAAGATTTAGTTCAGCACCTTAAGTTGGGGATGAAACCCGAAGATAAAGGTTACTCAGCTCTCAAGGTCTCTCAAAACAAAAATGATCGATATTGAGTACCTCTATCTGAGATAATAGATTGGGGCAGTCCATGAAGTGAAAAATATCAGTCTCAAAGCATTGGGCCATTTCCTTGGCCATTAATTAAACATAGTGTCTATTGTAACTATTACCACTGTACCCTTCTGAGGGTGCAAGGTTTGTTTCAAACATCTTTAGAAATTGTATGCCAAGACTCAGGAGCCACTGGTATTGGCTACAAATATCCAAAATGCTTACAATGCAAGGAATTATGTTTTGCACATACAGAACAAGCAAGGACATATTCCTGGACATTAGAATTCTCAATTGGCCACCAAAAAGGTCTTATAAGTCAATGCAGCACAGTCTTAACTTCTTTATGACCAGCCTCAGCTTAGTCATGACACATGATCATAACTTCAACTTGCCATTTTTTAGTAGAAATAAAGCTAAGTTGTTGACAAAAATACAGCTAAATTGGTCACCCAACATAGGGGCCGATTCCGATTCAGGCCGGAAATCTCTCCGACCGAGCCGGACCCGGAGAGATTTCCGACCAAATCGGACTCTAGCAGTCCGACCGAACGAGTACGATGCGCACGCATGCTATCGGACTCGATTCGGTCGGACTCCCATTGAAGTCAATGGGAGCCGGTCGTACAACGCGTACGCGGGCTCCCATTGACTCAATGGGTGCGAGGCGAACAAGGGCGCCCCCTACAGTGGGTACGCGTCGATGTGACTCGCGGCGTACATGCACAGGTAGGGGGACCCATGTGTGCGACTCGCACAGCTACGCGTACAGTGGGGTCTGACACGGACCCCCAAAGTCCGGCTCCGACTGCTCTTTCGAGCCGGACGGCGCGAGTCGGTCGGACTGCTCGAGGCGCGCATCGTACTTGCCCGGCCAGGGAACGTCTCCATTGCGCGGTGCGAGTCGTGTCCGTGCGAGTCGGTCGGAGCGGTTCGGACCCGCAAACGAGTCGGTCGGCGATTTTGCGTGCGCTCGCATCGTACTCGCTCGCCCGGACGCACGTTCGAATCGGTCGGGAAAGAGGGCTCCGAATCGGATCCGGTTAAGCCGAATCCGATTCGGTGCCCTACCGGCCGAGATCGGAATCGGCCCCAGAGTCTTTAGATGGAGACTTTCTAACTCATGTGGATCAATCTATTCCTGTGCAATATTGACCGTCTCTAAAAAGGACTGAACTATTTCAACAGCACATTGAGAAATTACAGTCTCCTCATATGCAAATGAGTGACTCTGGATAATAAGACAGATTGGGAAGCTCAGATATCCTCAATTAGACAGGCCACCATCTTGGAAATGGCTATTTAAAAGAAACCAGGCTTGCTATTGTGTGCACTATGCAGAAATCTGCAGTCCCGCTGCTGCCCTTTGCGTTCCATGTGATTCATGGAAACACCACTCCCCTCGTCAACTACCTGAGTCACCACACACGCGAAAATGTAGGAATGACCCAGGTGCTAAGGACGCTCAACATAGTTCTGAGCACAGTGTCTGGTGACGAGCTGATAGAGACCCCGTGAACAGCCTCTTTCCATTATGAACAAGACTGTCTCAGGTGAGCTCTTGGTACGGTCAACTGCACTGATCCCAGTAAAAATGTGACATGGTGTCCTGAGTCTCCTGACTAGTGCTGTACGTGATTTTGGTGCGTTGCTCACCAATGGAGAGCTATATTCTGTTGGACAATAGAGTTACCCCAAAGTGGTACTCTTGACCAGGCAATAACTACTAACAGTTGGTTGCATCTAATTATAGTAGTGGAGAGACCCTGCTAGCACGGAAATCTTGCAGTAATCTCTCTTTGGAATTTTTAGTAAATGTGGTAGAATTACCTTTAATTACTATTACCCTTTTTCCATGCCAATATGTATTCTCGAGGTGACGAATCTTTGCCACCGTATTTTGACCAAAAGAGCTCCCTCATAAATACAGCCAAGTAATCAAATATAAATAAATAATTTTGTCAGTAATGAGTTTGTGAGTATTTTTTAAGTGTTTTATTTTATAATTAAAGATAGAGGTTTCTCGAAGTCTTTATTGATTAGTCAAATATCAATCAGGTTACAGAATTAATAATATAAAAATATAATTAGCGTAGATCATATTATAATAAATACACAGGGGCCGATTCCGATCTCGGCCGGTAGGGCTCCGAATCAGATTCGGCTTTACCGGATCCGATTCGGAGCCCTGTTTCCCGACCGAATCGTACGCGGGTCCGGCCGAGCGAGTACGATGCGAGTCGCCGACCGACTCGTCCGGGCGTCCCGACCGCTCCGACCGACTCGTTCCCGGCTCGTACCGCACCGACCGACTCGCTCGGACTCCGACTCGCACCGCGCAATGGAGACGTTCCCCGGCCGGGTAAGTACGATGCGCGCCGCGAGCAGTCCGACCGAGCCGCGCACTCCGGCTCGAAAGAGCTGTCGGAGCCGTACTTTGGGGGTCCGTGTCGGACCCCCTGTACAAGTAGCCGCGCGAGTCGCACACAGGGGGACCCATGGGTCCCCCTACCTGTGCGTGTACGGCGCGAGTCGCTTCGCCGCGTACCCGCTGTAGGGGCGCCCTTGTCCGACTCGCACCCATTGAGTCAATGGGAGCCCGCGTACGCGTTGTACGACCGGCTCCCATTGACTTCAATGGGAGTCCGACCGACTCGGGTCCGATGGCATACGTGCGCATCGTACTCGTTCGGTCGGACTGCACGGGTCCGATTCGGTCGGAAATCTCTCCGGGTCCGGCTCGGTCGGAGAGATTTCCGGCCCGAATCGGAATCGACCCCACAGTGTGCACATTAAGGAAAGAATCCCTATTAAAAAAATTGGGCACAAATGATGTCAGTCAGAACCCATGAAGAGTTCAAAAATCAAGGCAAGAGTGAGATTAGCATGAAGCCAATAAATCAATAATTAATAATTGCAGAGCTTCCCATAAAGAGAAAATAAAGCATAGAGCAAATAAGCATTGGTAAAGCCAATTAGTCAAAGCATAAAGCTTAGGGTTTTAATAAACGTCGCAGGGACACAAAGCCTGTCGTCTGCTCTGGAACTTCGCATACCCCTCCTACGTACTAAATTCTTCCTGTCATCTGCTCTCCTGCACATGAATCTCTCCAGCTCCTTCTGTTCTGTCTGCTCTGAATCAAAATTATGTCCTCTCCTCCTCTGCATCTGTTCTTTGCTATAGCCTCTCTGCTCCCCTCCATCCTGATCTGTTCTCCTGTTCTCATCTAAGGCAGTCTTCTCCCCTCTAGTTGTGGTCATGTTCTGAAATGCCTAAACTAGGAACACATTTATAAACGGTAAAATGTTACAAAACATGTGGTCTATTCTTGTCTTCTCCAATTGAAATCCAGCATTCTCCGGTAGGCACATCTCCTCTTTCTTCCTGTCCACAGCAAATCATCAGGTGCTGGCTATCACTTTATTAAAATGATCTAATTTCCTAACCTTCTAATAGAGAAATGTGTTATTCTAACTAAACACATTACATTTGCTGCAAGAGAAACTTATTATTTAAATAGGAAAAACATTAGCACATATTATGGCAATGCATTTTGAAATGTGTGTGCATTATATTCCTACAGTAAATAAATGAGCCTTTAAGTCAGTTTATGAATAGAGCTCTTGTTTAAAATAACATTCTACCAGCAACTAACACAATATCTGTAAGGCTTCTGAGGTCCTGCTGAGCATCTCTATTTCACAGCATATTCTGCTGTTCTCTACAAGGTCAAATGAAGCTTCTTCCAAGCTAGCTGCAAACTGTAAATTCTATTTAGCTGTCACTGCTCTTGTGCACATTTTTAAAATGTCAAGTTAATTCAAAACAAACTATACACTACCACTGCACACATGTTTAATTATTATTGCAAGTTAAAAACACATTCTATAGTTAAAATCACATTAACTATGAATTATATTTGCACGTTAAAATTTTTTTTTAAAGCATGATTTATTTCAGGAGAAGGTGTCTGATTAAGGGCCTTTGAAGCCTTGTGTTTTCATTTTGTGCACCAAATGTCTGCGTGTCATTTTTAAAAGTCCAAGGCAGATTGTCATTTTAATTTCTTATGGAAGTCGAATTTTATTTTTTAAGTTATTTCCTACAATTCTCTCCCTTTTGATGATTTTAAATCAACACACTAACTTTGTTTCACATGTGAAATTGTTTAAAGAGCACTCTTATCATTAGTTGAATCAAAAAGTTTTTTTTTCTCTTTTCTTCACAATCCTACAATATTGCTACTCATCTGTGGTGTATGTAAATGTGGTGAATTCATTAGTAGACCTAATTTCTATCGGGTGTGTAAAGAACCCTACTACAACACTATTATGATCAGTATTACTGTTATTACAAAAGTTGAGCATATGATAATTGTATATCTCTTTCTGAGACAGCACATGTTTTGCCTGTAATCAGATCATATATAGCCAAGCTCAAAAGTTCATTGCAAAGTTCTGAAAGTAGCTTCTTAGAACGGTTCCTTTTCAGCAGTTTAGATTTCTTTTTTTTTTTAGTTTAAAAAGCTTTATTTGAATAAGAACAGAAAATACAAAAGGCCAGCAATACAAAGAATAGCATATTGAAATGAGTACATAACGATAAATGGCTAGCGGGAAGAGGGAAAAGAAAGCTGTTTAAGTTTTATAAGGAAGTAAGGGGGGGAGAGGGAAGGGGGAGAGAAAAAGGGAGGGGGGAAAGGGGCAACTCTTACAAATTGGTAAAATATTAAATGAAATTGCATATCGAAAAAGGAATGTGAACAATGATTAGAATCTAATTAATAAAAACAATAAGCCAACAAGGGTTAGAAGAAAAGAACAGAGAAAATAAATGTTTATGGAGGCTTAAAATTTTCCGCATTTAAACGAGAATTATCTGTTAACACCAGTTTGTCTAAATAAGTGGTGAGAGGCAACCAGAAGAGTTCCCTATTAACCATTGGCTTGCAAGAGGAGGCAAAAGCAATATCAAGTCGGTGAAAATGGCAGAGACTATTCCACCAATGTTGGACAGAAAGCTTTGTAAGAGTTTTCCAATTAAGAGTTATGTGCTGAAAAGCTAACGCTAACATAAGGTCAAAAAGACCATTGTTATTAGTGGGAAGATCTAAGGAATCAGACAAACTCCCAGAGAAAAGAAGAGGAATAGAATAAGGAATGAGAATGTTAAACAAGCGAGAAATGTAGGACCATATCTTCCCCCAGAAAAGAGAAACTGAAGGGCAAAGAAAGAGAAGGTGCATGAAATCAGCATTAGAAGAGCCACAGGTCCAGCAATTTGTATCAGTAGAGTGAGTAAACCTAGCTATAGAAATAGGAGTGAAGTAAAGTCTATGGTAGAGGAAAAACATAGATTGAGTAAGAGAAGCAGAATGAGAGATTTTAAGAGAACAGGACCAGAGTTTGTCCCAAAAGATGATAGTCCATTCACATCCCAGGTCAGATTCCCATTTACGTTCCAATTTAGTTTTAGTACGATCAGGATTAGGAGCTAAGGAGAGTTTATAGATGAGAGAAGCTTTGGGTAGAGAGAGGAGAACCTTTAGAAGAGAGTTTTGGTCAGAGAGAGGAGGGAGAGAGGGAAGAGAATAGAAGGTATCAAGAATAACTGCCATTAGAATAGAGAATTTCTGGAAGAAGGAGCGGGGACAATGAAAAGTAGCTTGAAATTGGGGGAATGAGCACGGAGACAAGCCATCAAATAGATTCTTAACCCAAATTATCCCCTTTAATCTCCAAGATTTCCAAAAGATGGGTCTATTATTAATAGTAATAAGGGAGTTGTGCCATATTGGGGATTCTAAAAAGGATTCCCTAGAGACAATTTTTGGTTGGGTCAAAGGTTTCAGCAGGGAACAAGTGTGTTTAAACAAGGGGAGAGAGGTATGAGGGGTTTTGGCAGAAAAGGCTAGAGCTTCCTTTAAAGAAAAGGGCAAAAGCAGAGCACGTTCAATGGAAAGCCACAGGGGGGTAAAAGGAGAAAGTTCGGAAAGTAGCCATTTCGAGGCCTAATGTAGGCAAAAGGATTTATGATAAACGCGAAAATCAGGGAAATTCACACCCCCATTAGATTTTGTCTTGCGAAGAAAGGATAAAGAAATCCTGGCTTTTTTGTTTTTCCACAGAAATTTAGAAAGGCGGGAATCAATCTTTTTAAAATAACAGGCAGGAATATGGACAGGAAGCATGGAAAGAGCATAAATCAGTATGGGAGTAATCATCATCTTAATTGAATCTACCCGGCCCCACCACAAAAGGAAGAGAGGGTTCCAAGAGGAGAGTAGTTTGTCAATCCGAGATAGGGCCTCAGACATATTTAATTTAACAGAAGAGGCGATGGAGTTGGAGAACCACATACCTAAATATTTGATTTTGGAACTATTCCATGCAAAACCGGTGGAAGAGAAGGAATGTGGAAGACAACATTTTGTAAGAGGGAGATTTCTGTTTAATCTGAATTGATTTTATAGCCCGAAACAAGGGAGAAAGAAGTGAACTCATGTACTAAAGGAGGGATAGAGGTTTCGGGATCGGAAATAAAAAGAAGGATGTCATCCGCATAAGCGGAGAGTTTTAAATGTTGCTCACCATAGGAAAAACCGGAAATAGAATCATTATTGCGAATTGAGGATAAGAAGGGTTCGAGAGCTAAGATAAAAAGAAGGGGCGAGAGAGGACATCCCTGCCGGACACCACGTTGAAGGGGAAAATAAGAAGAAAGACAACCATTGACTAGTACTGAGGCTCTGGGGGCAGAATATAATAAAGAAATAAGCTAAATCAACTTGGGACCAAAACTATGCCACTTCAAGGATGCAAATAAAAAGGACCAATCAACCCTATCAAATGCTTTTTCAGCATTGACAGAAATGGCCGCCAAGAATGTGGAAAGGGAAGGGATTTTGTTCAAAACGTTAAGAACGAGACGAGAGTTATCCGAAGTCAATCTGCCCTTGACGAAGCCACACTGCTCCTTACCCACCAAATGAGGCATAAGAGGGTCTAGACGCAAAGCAAGTACTTTGGCAAACAGTTTGTAGTCTACATTGACCAGGGAGATCGGGCGATAATTTTTACAAAACATAGGATCCCGGCCTTCTTTATGTATGAGGCAAATCGTGGCCTCCTGAAAAGTGCCCTCTGTCTTACCGGAGAGAAAAAATGAATGGAAAAGATTTAAGAGTTTAGGAAGTAATAAATTAGATAAATGTAAATAAAATTCAACTGAAAAACCATCTGGACCGGGGGTTTTCCCTTTCTTTAAAACGTTTAAAGCAGTAGATAATTCATTAAGGGATAAGTCTGATTCAAGATCTGAAAGATTAAGGTGGTCACTAGATAGGGTTGGGAGCTTATTGAGATAAGATTGAATAAGGGAGGTGGAAGGGGGAGATTCCGGGGTATAGAGATCTTTGTAAAATAGCATAAATTCATTAAGAATGTCCTGATCCTTGTGAATGGCAGTACCCTCTGAGGAATAGATAGTGTCGATTAGAGTACGGTCTTTACGGGACTTGAGATAGTTCGCTAAAAGTTTACCCACTTTATTACGTCCACCGTAGTATCGTGCACTGCTACGAAGAAGTATGGAAGACGCATTATCAGTCGTGGTTTTGTTAAAGGCTAATTTGGCGCGGATAAGAGCTGGTAAGACTGATTCCGCCGATGAGGTGTAGAATTTATGTTCTAGGGCTTTAATGTGTGCTAGGGTAGCTTTTTGTTGTTGGAGGAAACGTTTCTTTTTTTTTTTAGACAAAATCTATAATAAAGCCTCTTGCAGTAGCCTTAAAGGAGTCCCATAATATATGGGGAGGGAGTTGGGATCACTGTTTAGGTCAAAAAATTCATTAGCGAAAGTAATGAAAGAGGAAGAGAAAAGCGGGTCAAGGAGAAGAGAGTTATTAAAACGCCAACGGGAGGACCTGGGATGTGGAGGGAGCAGATCAAGATCAGCTACAATTGGGGCATGGTCAGAAATAACAATATGTTCAATAGAGGAAGATAATAGATTTTGAGATAAAGATTGAGAGAGAAAAATATAGTCTAAACGGGAGAGAGAGTTATGAGGCAGAGAGAAGAAAGAGAAATCAAGAGCATCGGGGTGGGAGAGTCTCCAAGCATCCACTAGATGTGCTTGGGAAATAGTGTCAAGAAAATGTTTATGCGTTTTATGAGGAACAAAGCGTACCGGAGATTGACGGTCAAGAAAGGGGTCAACAACTTGATTGCAGTCACCTCCTAGTATAAAGAAATCATCCCTAAACTGAATACATTTCTGTGTAACCAGAGGCCAAAAGGAACAGTCAGGTAGGGTAGGTCCATAAACATTGAATACAGTTAAAGAAATGTTATTAATTAACAACTTCGCTAGCAACCATCTTCCTTCTGTATCAGTCTCTTGCGATACAACTTTACAATTCAGCTTCTTGTGACATAAAATAATAACACCATTTTTCTTATTGGAAGTAGGGGAAACTAAAACTGAGCCTACCCACCCTTTTTTCAATTTTAATGCTTCGGGTTCTGTGAGGTGGGTCTCTTGTAAGAGAACCAAATCAGGATTATAAGAGGAAAGATGGGATAGTATTCTCTGCCTCTTAATTGGGCTAATAAAACCTTTCACATTCCAGGGGATAACTCTGAATGCAAAACCATCAAGAATACATAAAGAACAATAAATGCAACAATAAAATTATGAGGTAAGAGAAAAAGAGAGAGAAAAGGGAGAGATAGTAAGGAGTCACATGAGAGAAGAAACATAGAGGAGGAAGGATGCAAGTCAATTAAGAAAAAAGAGGGGAAAAATACGAAAAAGAGGAGGAAAGAAAGGAGGGGAAGGAAGAATAAGAACAAGAGGAGACAGCACATGTCAAGTGACGACTGTAATACGTACCTTACGGGGAACAAAAGGGAAGGATGAGAGGCGGCAACGGACAACGAAAACAGCACACCCAACAAGGGGCAACACACCACACCAGGATATCAAACAAACATGAGCAGGAGCGGGAACATGGAGAGGAACACAGTAAACTTCAATGAGCCTGTAAAGGAAATAAAGAGTTATGCATATATAGACAAGAAGAATAATGGAGTCTAAATAGTATAAACTATAACAGCGAATTCAATGCAGTAGTATGACAGAAGGAGCACTACAGTCAAATTCCAGAAGGAGGAGGAGCCGTCTCCATTGAGGCAGTAGAGTGAGATTGAATAAATCTTCTAAAGTCAGCCGGATCCTCAAAAGTGGAAGTCTTGTTAAGGAAGGTGACATTAAACAGGCATGGATGGAACAAACCATATCTTGCACCCAAGGAACGAAGAGCCGGATGAAGATCCAGAAATTATTTTCGTCGTTTGGCAGTTGTCGAAGAAACATTCTGGGAAATAAACACTTTTGTACCATGCCAGAATAGCTGCTTTTTGGATTTGGCGGCATTCAGTACCAGCAGAAGATCAGTGAATTGTAGGAATAAAATAATTATTCCATGAGGTTTAGATGGAGCAGCTGAGGAAGACAGACGTGGACCCAGTCTATGTGCTCGCTGTAGATTCAATTTGGTTGCAGGAGAGAGACCCAAAAACTGTGGCAAGAAGGAGGTAAAGTACGCAACTGGGTCATCACCTTCAAGGCCCTCAAAAAGACCATAAATACGTAAATTATTACGACGATTTCTATTTTCCAAGTCTTCAGCCGCTCTTCTCAATTGTAAGACTTCTTTCTCCAAAGAGGAAATTCTAGAAGATGAATCCTGTACCTCGTTAAGGTGTTGTTCCACCACAGTTAGGCGGGACTCCATAGATGACCATTTATTGTCCAAGGTTTGTAGGCGAGAGTTAGTTTCCTCAATAAAGGGTCGCAGGGTGCGGATTTCCTCCAGAACAATGTCCAAAGAAACCGGAGAGAGAGATTTAGGAGGAGAGGGAGGATCTTGTTTAAGTCTCTTGCCGGTAGTTGAAGGTAATTGTGCTTTAGATGCCATGGCCATGAAATTTTTTGCGTCAGAAGGACAAGCCCCGCGCGTCGATACCTCAGGTAAGTATGAGGATTTGTTAGGGGTAGTGTCGTTGGTACCACAATTAGCAGGAGCGTTTGACTTCAATCTTTTGGTGTGATGAAGTAAGTATTTGCTCCTGCCCATGAAGTGTGGTATGAAAAGCTCAGGAAAAGGTTGGCATCATATACGAGAACGGGCAAAATTACCTCACAAAAAACAGTAATTTCGACAGATAATGGAGACCTCCAATGTTGAAAGATGCTCATTCAAAGAAAATGCGTGAGACATACAGGAAACGTCGAAAAAATTGAGATGCAGGGTGCCATGTGAGGAAACTTGAAGAAAAAGTGACAGGGAGAGAACAAAATGGCGGCAGCTAGGCAGCTAAAAAGAGTCACCTGTAAATTACATAACTTCTGCATAAAAATGAAGGCTGAAGAAGGTATCCTCCTGAAGAGCAACCATTCCGATTTAGGAATATGCCAGCATAATGAATAGAAGGGCGCTGGAACCGCTCCAAAAGAAACTGCGAAGTCCGGCACGATGCGGAGCTCCGTCGTCAGGCGGCCATCTTGGGTCGCGGTGCGCGCGACTCTTCCAGCAGTTTAGATTTCTAAGTAGACAATACTTAAACCTACTCCGTGTTCTTCTAAAATGTTATCCCTAACTCTTCTTGTAGCTTTTTACTTGGGCCTAGGTTGATCTTCTATAAAATAAATTACTAAAATAATAAAGGTCCAACAGGACAGTTCTTTTCATTGATCGATAATTTTTTTCTTTTCAGGTTTTGATAGTTCTCAAGCATTTGTTTTAGCTTTTATCAGTTCTTTTTGTCTCAAGCTTGAAATTAGGTTGGCTCATACAGTTCAAATCTCGCATCACATAGTTCATTAAATGTGACTTTCAGTAATTTGGCCATGCAATGTTATGTTATGTCAACAATTTCTAGAGCGCACAAATACCCATGGGTGTCTCGGCGCTATGGACTGTAGAGGAAAGCGGGAAGGCCCCTTATTGCTGAAATAGCCAGGTTTTTACATGTTTTCTGAAGTGTAGTAGCGTTGGGCTGGTCTTAATTTGTAGGGGGAGCAGGTTCCAAAGTTTAGCCGTTGCCACTACAAATCTTCTGTCGCCCCAGTTGACTTTATTTGTTCTGGGAACGATCAGAAGGTTGGCATCTGCGGAGCGTAGGGCTCTGCTGGGCGCATATGCCCGAAAAGCTTTTTTCAGGTCCTATACCATGAACTGCTTTGTAGGCAATGCATAGCGCTTTACATTTGGTTCTGTTTTTTATGGGCAGCCAATGTAACTGGCGCCTCACATTGGAAATTGACTTAAACTTTGGAGTACCTGACAATATCCTGGCGGCTGTATTCTGTATCCATTGCAGCCTGTTCAAAACATTTTCTTGAGCGTTGATTAAAAGGCCGTTACAGTAATCAACTCTTGACATAACTAGGGCACTGATGAGTGTTTTTCTAGTGCTCATCAGGAGGAAAGGTAGCACTTTTTTTATCATCCTTAAAACATAAAAGGACGAAGAGGCCACTGCGTTGACATGCTGTTTGAAGGTGAGACTCTCATCAAACATGACGCCTACGTTTCTTGCCTTCTTGACAGGGGTGGGGAGTAATCCCAGTTCAACTGGCCACCATGTCGGAGACCAACCAGGGGTAAGGTTACCGAAGACCATTACCTCGGTCTTGTCTGAATTTAATTTGAGGCAATTGTTTGCCATCCATGAGCTAATGGCCAGCATGCCATCTTGAAAGCTAGCCGCCACTGCCTCCCCGTCTTTATGCACCGCTAGCACCAGTTGCGTGTCGTCGGCATAAGACGTGAGGCCCATTCCAAAGCTTTTAATTACTCGTGCTAAGTCCGCCACATATATGTTAAACAAAGTTGGACTTAGCGACGATCCCTGCGGAACACCACAGGGGAGAGAGAAGACTGATGAGTTATAATCACCCATACTGACTGACTGGGTCCGTTTGAAGAGAAAGGAGGACAGAAGGGCCTTGGCCTTTCGTCCGACACCTATGGCTGCGACACGGTTGATCAAGGTGGCATGATCAACCGTGTCAAAAGCTGCTGATAGATCTAGAAGCACCAGGACTGCGGCACCTCCTCTATCCAGCACCATTCTGATTTCATCTGATGCTTTGATGAGTGCAGTCTCCGTGCCATGTCCTTTCCTAAAGCCGAATTGGGTGTCATCTAACAGCTTGTTCTCTTCTAAAAACTGCGCTAGCTGGATGTTCATGACTTTTTCAAAGATTTTCGCTGGAAAAGGTAGACGTGCGATTGGTCTATAGTTTTTGGTGTCTCCTGGGTCGAGATTGTTTTTCTTTAACAACGGCTGAATAATGGCCTTTTTCCATATAGAGGGGTAGGTGCCTGAGCAAAACATAGCATTACAAATGCTCGTTAAATTAGTACCTATCAGGTCAGGAATCATTTTTAAAACTGATGGGGGGCATGGGTCAGACGGGGATCCTGATTTGACTGTCTTAACCAGATCAATGACCTGTTCCACCGGCACTGGCCTGAATTCCATGAAGCTAGGGGAATCTCTATTTCTGTTGTTGTCATCTAGTTGGTTCAAGTCACCCGTAGGCGTATTAAAGTTTGAATAAATTTGGCCCACCTTGTCTTGAAAAAAACTAGCTAAGGAGTCACAAAGTGATTGAGATGCCTCTTTGGTGGTATTAACCACTGGCCCTGTCAGGTTAGAAACTACATGAAACAGTTGCTTAGTGGAATTTTGTGCTGTTTCTATCGTTCTGGTGTAGTAGTTACTTTTTTCTATGATTATAAGACGTTTATACTTTGTCAGGGCCGCTTTATAGCGTGTTTTCTCCAAGTTATTATATTCTTGGCGCCAACGTCTTTCTTGATTCCTGCAATGTTGTTTCTCCAATCTGAGCGCCTCGGTAAACCATGGCACTGAAGGAGTTCTCCTGTTTTTGGAGACTGTCTTGTAGGGTACTAATTTGCTAAATGCATTTTGGAGCCATTCTGTATAGTTAGTGGAGGCTAGTTCAGGGTCCGCTCAGGTGCTTAAAATCTCCGACAAGGCCCTGTTGCTTTCTTTGATCTTCCTCTCTGGGCTCACTGATTTGTTCTGACTGTACAACTCGTGTAGATGAAGGTGCTTGGATACATGAACCGTGAGGAATCCCTTGGCTACGGGTCCTCTCTAACTGTATACAGTCTATATCATTATTGGGTGCTCCATAGAATTTAGTTGTAGTCAGTGCTACCAACTATCGTTCTATGTGCATATTCTGTTGCCAGTTCCATCCCGATCCTCACCACAGCTTTGCTCTAATTTAGGCCCCACAGAGAATTATTCATAAAACCAAGTACAGCTATCTTGCTTTCAATTACCATTCTGTGAATAGGAGCAGAAAGAACCTTTTGTTTTCACTGGACATGGATCAAAACAGTTCCAGGAGGTCAGCAAGCAACAGGTCAAAAATAAAGGTGGTTAAACGGTAAAACTAAGAGCCTTTCCCTTTGTAGGTTGTGCATTCGGCCCAAATCAAGCATCCTGTTCTGCTGGAGAGAGAAGACAGCAGCACCAGATTGTCCTGAATTAGTCTAGAAGCTAATACGCATCTGAGATTGACCAGTCTGCTGTGACTAGTTGGCCTTGAGCTCCCCCTTAGAATGTGTTCTGGTGCCACTGATATCCTTTGAAGTTGATCTGTGACACCAGTTTCTTTCCCTGCACTTAGCAGTCAAGAAACTGTATGCCCACTGCCTAATCCAGTCTCCATGAGCCTCCCAGTCATGGTGCATGGCCTGAAAAAAGCAATGTACACTGGAAAACTGAATCTGGTATCAAACTATGCACAATGAGAATACTGAAAGACAGATGCTGTGCTTGGCTATAGTCCAATGTTAATTGCAACAGCATCCTATATGTAAATATGTGCACCCTTCCTGCAAAGCATAGCAGATTGGCAGAGTAATTAGGTACAACTTCAGAAGTATTGTTAATATTATCAAACGTTTTTAAGTTACTGAGCATATTAACAAGATACAAATTAAATCTTACATATTTTTATTACAAAAATAGCACTGCGTAGACATTTGTTTTAGGGTGATATGTATGCTACCTGAACTTCACTTTCCACCGCATGCACGATCCGGATTAAGCATTGGTTGTTTAACCTTGTAACCACTAGGGGTGGGCGGAATTTGCGTAGTCACGTTCCGCAAAGTTCCGCTAAGATGTAAAAATTCTCAGCGAGCTACGCAGAATTCCGCGAGCACGCGGAATTGCTTGTTCCGCCCGTTCGCGATGCGTTTTTCCTGTTCGGGGACGCTGTTTGCGTGCTCAGGGGGAAATATCTCGCGAACTTGCCCATGCGGTCGCCAATTGGCGCGGCCATCTTCTTTCACTTGTCCCACCCGTTCGCGATGCGTGATTCCTGTTCGCGAACGCGGATGTCCGATGGCGCGTCCGAATGACGTGTTCGCGATCGCACACTCTCGCGGGATCGCGCGGCCGGATAGGAAAACTCATCGGTGAACGCAGGGATCCCGGTAAGCCGCTACCGCATGCGCAAACACGCATTTTGAAAGCGCGAACAAGGAAAAAATTCCGCTACGCCGCGGATCGCGGAATTTTCGGCAATTCCGCGTTCTCCGCGGAACGCGGAAATGCCAAAATTCCGCAAATTCCGCAAGCGGAGCGGATTTTACCGCCCAGGCCTAGTAACCACCTAAAAGCCAAAGCCTAAATAGGAGGTACTTTTACTCCTTGAGTCACACATGCCCTCAAAGACATGGCCTGGCACTGTTGGCACGTGGTGACTGATCATGACTCTAGATACAGAGAGCACTGTATATTAGAAAATAAGTTAACATCATCATTATTAAGTGCTTAGCAAAGATGGCAGAAAACAGCGCTTTGAGGAAGCTACATGGTGAGAGCAACCTGCAAAGTTGGGCAAGTCAAATGATGGATTGATTATGGAAGAGTTAATGATATGGAAAGAGGTCAAACCTGATACCATTGCTGAAATTGCAGTAAACTTAAGCCCATCATAGTGAAAGCCCCCTTAAGCGCATCCCTGGCAGATCAGAGACAAATCAAGGAGGAAGAAGTGATATAGAAAGAGAAGAGGCCTGCCAACAGGGCAGAGTTTAAGAAGCAGCCATGGAAATCCTTACACTAGTAGTGAGACCCGGAAGCAAGAAAACCCCTTGGTTCACCAACGAACTCAAGGAATCCAAGAAGAACTGCCGCACTCTCGAGAAAACCTGGCGACTCGACCAGACCACAGACAACAGGACCGCCCTCAAGCACGCCACCCGCAAACACCACCAGCTGATCCGTGCCACCAAGAAGTCGGCACTCAAAGAACGACTGGACAACAACGCCCATGACAGCAAGGAACTTTTCAGCATCGTCAAAGAGTTCTCCAACCCCAGCGCCGGAAACAACGACATCACCCCCTCGCAAGACCTCTGCAACTCACTCTCCGCGTTCTTCCACCGCAAGATCACCGACATACACAACAGCTTCGACGCACAAACAACGCACCCTACCGCCGAACCAACGCCCGCCACCACCACCCTCTGCAACTGGACCCCGATCAGCACCGAAGACACCACCCGCACGATGAACTCCATCCACTCCGGATCACCAACCGACCCCTGCCCACACCACGTCTTCAACAAAGCCGACGCCACCATCGCACCCCATCTCCGGGACATCATCAACTCCTCCTTCCACACCGCCACCTTCCCGGAGAGCTGGAAGCACGCCGAGCTTACCGCCCTCCTGAAGAAACCAACGGCGGACCCCACCGACCTCAAGAACTACCGTCCCATCTCGCTCCTTCCGTTTCCGGCCAAAGTCATCGAGAAGACCGTCAACAGACAGCTTGCCGCCTTCCTCGAGACGAATGGATCCCTCGACCCCTCGCAGTCCGGGTTTCGGGCCAACCACAGCACCGAGACCGCCCTTATCGCAGCCACCGACGACATCAGAACCCTAACCGACAACGGGGAAACAGCTGCCCTCATCCTCTTGGACCTCTCTGCGGCGTTCGACACCGTCTGCCACCGCACCCTAGTGAAACGCCTCAGCAACATCGGAATCCGAGAGAAAGCACTGGAATGGATCATCTCGTTCCTCGCCGGAAGAACCCAGAGAGTCCGCCTCCCCCGTTCAGATCCGAAGCCACCGAAGTCATCTGCGGCGTTCCACAAGGATCCTCACTCAGCCCAACCCTCTTCAACGTCTACATGAGCCCCCTCGCAGCCATCGCACGCCGACACAACCTCAACATCATCTCCTACGCCGACGACACCCAGGTGATCCTCTCCCTCACCAACGACCCCACCACCGCCAGAGCCAACCTACACGACGGGATGAGAGACGTCGCCGACTGGATGAGGAACAGCCGCCTTAAACTGAACTCAGATAAGACGGAAGTCCTCATCCTGGGCTCATCACCCTCCGCCTGGGACGACTCCTGGTGGCCCCCGGCCCTGGGCACCGCGCCCAAGCCAACGGACCACGCACGCAACCTGGGCTTCATCCTGGACTCCTCCCTGTCGATGACCAGACAAGTCAACGCCGTCTCATCTTCATGCTTCAACACCCTGCGCATGCTCCGCAAGATCTTCAGATGGATCCCCACTGAAACCAGGAAGACCGTCACCCAGGCACTCGTCACCAGCCGACTGGACTATGGGAACACCCTCTACGCCGGAACCACAGCCAAACTTCAAAAGAGACTCCAGCGCATCCAGAACGCCTCCGCACGACTCATCCTGGACATCCCCCGACACAGCCACATCACCGTGCACCTGAAAGACCTGCACTGGCTCCCCGTCAGCAAGAGAATCACGTTCAGACTCCTCACCCACGCACACAAGGCCCTCCACGACCTGGGCCCAAAGTACCTCAACGACCGCATGACCTTCTACACGCCCACACGCCAGCTACGATCAACCAGCCACGCCCTCGCCACCGTACCACGCATCCGCAGAACCACCGCCGGAGGAAGATCCTTCTCCTACCTGGCAGCCAAGACCTGGAACTCCCTCCCCACTCACCTTCGGCGAACCCAGGACCATCTCTCCTTCAGGAAGCAGCTCAAGACCTGGCTGTTCGAGCAGTAACTTACCCCCTCCCCCAGCGCCTTGAGACCCTCCCGGGTGAGTAGCGCGCTCTATAAATGCCGTGATTGATTGATTGATTGAGTGTTAATTTGCAGATTTGTACTCCTATAAAGGAAAGAGATTCCTAGAGGAAATCCCTTAACTTTGTGACATGTTTTTAAGCTAGGATGATAGGCCTAACATGGTCTGGCCACCAACTTAATTGTATATGATTTCAATAAAGAAGACTTAGAGGGAAGAAAAGAAAATATATCCTGAATTGTATATTAGTCAAAATAGTCATTATAATCAGTACAGAATACTTCTAATATAGCCTGCCGTAGCGGGCTATACCGGCCATTAAAAGCCCACTCCAGCGTTGAGGGCCTTTAACTAGGGAGCATGCTTTTAATGGGCGTTAGAGGCTGCTACAGCGGTCTATTAGAACATTCTACCCCATGATGGCAGAATGATCTAATTAAAAAATACATAGGCCTCTCAGAAATCAGAGAATTTGAAACCCCATCCGTGGCACCTAAGCCTTTGTTTCACAATCACTGTTGTGATTGTTAACAGTTGCACACAGGGCCACGGCTGTTAACTGTTGAACATTCACAGCAATAGCTGTGAAAAGAGGCTGGAGTCAGCCCCTGGTTCACCCTGGGCCCAGCTAAACTGCTTTCATGCTTCCGCTGAGCCGGGGAGACCCAGGAGCTGAGCAGAATCCCCCCCATGCTTCAGAGGCTCCAGTAACACTGAGCTACAGGAGGAGAGTGGGGAAAGGCTCTTGTGCCTTGCTGAACGGGCTCTGCCTTTCATTTTCCCCTACCCAACCCATATGTTTTGGAGAGGCAGGGGAAAGGGAGAGGCAGAGGCTGTGGATTAGGACATTGTAATGTTGACAGCATCAGGGCAGCCTATGCCAGGCTTCTTAGGCCGCTGCTGCTCAATTGTCTTCAATGGAGATTTCAATAGTCCAATGTTGTAATAAATGATAATGTGCGGCCAGTGTGAGTGGAACCGAACACCACAAAAGTGTTCAGTGAGAGTGATGCATTTCAGTGTCATAAACATAAGATTAAACACGTTGAGCACATACAAAAGGAATACGTTGTCTTCTGCACCTGAAAACAAGCACATTAGAAAGTGCAGAAGAGTGAGAGTACTATGCCGAACAGGACTCGCACACAGCTGTAAGTGTGACCCTCACTGCATCCTAATGCAAGAATCCCCACCCCTCCTGGTTTATCTGGATTAAGGTTTTTTTAATTAGGTAGTAAAAAATACAAATCATGAAAGGCTGTCACATAATACTATTAAATAAATATAAGAATAAGAAATCTCCAATACAAATTCCATGGGTAGGTGATTTAATTAATTAACCATTTTTTAGAAACCAATTATCTCCTAAATGCAATAGAGACAACATACAGATTTAATTCTCAGATTATCACATTGATCCTGCAGTTAATTTTTGGGGTATTCAGTCACTCGATTATTCCTTCTGGCAATGGTTGTTAAATAAACTAACCTCTTACAATTTAGCGTGCCATTGTGCAAAATGCAGAATCTCTAATGTCTTCCAGTGCTGTAATATAAGTAAGTGAACAATAGACATTGCAATGAAGATAAACTTTTGCTCTGGGCCTGAAAAACAATGTTATTCCTCACATAGCCAAACAAGATAGTGAATGGGTTGGGAAGAGTATTCTTGTTTAATCTAGGCCTCAAATAAGAAAACTGCTGTCTCCAAGAAGAGGAAATTTAAGGGCTTGCAACTATAACAAGCTGCCAATCTCCCAGGACATTTTGCTGGCCTCTGAAACAGAAATTACAAAAAAAAAACTTCTTAACAACTTTACAAGTGTAGTAGAGCAGCCATCTTGAGAACATAATCCATATTTCTAAAATTGGCTGCTCTTGACAGCTTATAACTAAATTGTGAGATCTCCCCCCACTTGTGCATATTAATTTTAAAGCCTGTTTCTTCCTCAATTTTATCAAAGTGACAGGATAGGATTCAAAACGAATTATTTTGTTGTGAGCATCTTTTCCAGCAACCTATGCTGCTAATAGTATACTTAAATATCATTTTCAAAATGATATCCGCCGTCTTGTCATCTAAAGCTGGATTCAGCTGTAACATATTTCTAATCTTAAGAAACTTAAACCATAAACCCTTGCAGTTTTTGCTGTTCAGTATCTATATCTGCTTCCATGTCTTCCAGAAAGAATTCAACGTAAAATCAGCTATTGTTTTGATACTAACAGTATCCCATTTCCTGATCTCCTAATTCGAAAGGACCACGCCACTGCCTTTACCATCATGAATTAACAATAAATCATGACAATTAGATATATTATACCCAGCAAAGAGTACTCTTTGTAGAAAAGCCAGCTCATAAATTGATTTTAACTGCGTTTTCGTTAGGCAATTTGAACATTTTGAGCAATTTGAACATTTTGCGGAAAAGCGCATTTAGGAGTAGTAAAGTTAGGATTCCTAACTTTACTACTCCTAAATGCCCTTTGTGAATACCAAAAGTCATAAAGTTAGGATTTTGTCTCAGTTAAACTTAAGTTTTGGTCTTAAGTAGACCAAAACTTAAATTTAACTGAGACAAAATCCTAACTTTACGACTTTGGTATTCTAAAGGGCATTTAGGAGTAGTAAAGTTAGGATTCCTAACTTTACCACTCCTAAATGCCCTTTGTGATACCAAACGTCGTAAAGTTACGAATTTGTCTCAGATTACTTGTGTGAATCGGGCCCAGTATTCCTGGGAAGTTGTGTTTTTAAATACCAGAATCTTACTTTTAGCTACATTAATTTTCAGAAAATGTGTACACGCAAATTTCTGCAATGACAGCAGACAACTATTCAATCCCTTCATTGTTAAATCCAGGATTAATCCCATCTCCTAGAGAAGGAAAGGTGTGTTATAAGTTTGCTCAATTTAGTCTGTTACTGGCGAAGCACAGGGTTGCTATTGGATGGCTTTCCCCCATCGGCCCCACTATTTTGGCATAGTCCAGGGACTTAATGGAATGGTCTTGGGTGGAACTGAGACGCATGCAAGAAGTTCGAACAGATGAGCGCATGGAGGATGACTGTCATGATTGGGAACGCATGATACATGCTATGACTGAAGAGGAAGAGGAGATGCTGGAAGGGGCACCGACTGTGGTGTCACAGAGGGAGGGAACACAGCCCACCCATTGCGGATGACGGGAAGGCTGCCCACAATAGCGAACAGTAATCGGAGACACAGAGGGCACTTATGTGGCTTGAGTGGCCAGGGAACCATCCCATAGATAAGATGTAGGAAGCTGAGACACTAGCTAACCTCTAGGAGAGGCAACTGCAGTGGTCAGTGGTTGGGAGAGATGAGACTCTCTCTTATGGACCATAATGATCTCCTTGTAAGGACTTCAGCGTGGATATGTTCAGATTCACGGACACCATTCTCAGAACCTTGGACATGTTGGTATAGCTGCTAGTTCTTTGTTAAAATAATGTAGTAGGCAGTGTATGTTTCACTGTGATTTGTTTTTTTGTTTGCTCTGAAAATCTTGATAAATAAATCATTTAAAAGATGTTAGAACTTGCATTGGGGACCAATAACATGTTTTCTCAAAATTCTCGAATGTGCAGTGCCCCATTGTCCATCAAGTGTGTTTGTGCTTCATAAAGTGTTAGAAATTAATTAGTTATAAATAACTTTTGGACCATGAACAGAAAAAATAATAATCCAGGATCGCAATGTCATCTGCAGCCAAGACACTGACCTGCCCCCATATTTGGTGAATCACTTGTACTATTATCCAAAAAGGAAGGGAAATCAGAGATGTAAAGGGAAAACAGCAACGTAGCCAAAGGACAGCCCAGTTTCAGGCCATTTGTAATATTAATTACAGGCGATAATCCCTATTACCGCCCCTCTACACTTGGAGCCATGTGGCAGAATGTAATGCAATAATTAAACCTAACAGGGATCCCAGGATATCAAGATCATATAACCTTCTCCATAACGTAGGCCAGTCAACTTTATCAAATGCTATTGAAAAATCAATAAAGGCTGCAAATAGTCGGGAACCTCAAATTTTCACATATTTATATGTTGTGAGTTGGAGGGCTGTGATATTATCTAATGTGAGTGATTTTTCCTAAAGTCAGATTGCTCTAATGGAATGGTCTTTTCAGTTACCACCCAATAGAGCAAATGCTCCAAAATGCTTTTCACAAAAAAAATTCCTACCGCATCTCGGAGGGCAATTTGTCTATAATTATTTGGTAAGATACAGCTCCCCTTTTTATGTAATGGAATTAAAACACTCCCTAACCATGAAGGAGGGACTACAGCCTGAGAGTAACAATGGGCAAAGACAGGAGTCAGGAAATTTCCCCAGAGAGTAACTGGGATTGGTACTTCATACGGGCCCATTGCACCAGAGTTTCTCATAGAATGAATGAGAACCTAAATCTGCACGGCCAAATGGGCGCTATAAACCACCAAATGCATGTCCAGGCTATAAATGGCCTCCTCCTTCATCCTTTAATCACCATCTTCTCTTTAGGAGCGAAATTAATTTCCCTCTTTCCGCAGAGAAAGAGGAAAATTGAATTCTAACTAATCTATGTATTTCTTTATTTAAGGCTACAATTGGCTGCTGTAGGGTTTTGGTCCGGGCGGTCAGCATTCTTTCACCATCTTGACTTACAAGTAGTCTCAATATATAAATGGAGTGGTCTGCATACCCGGACTCCCTATTAAACATAGTATCTTCCAACAGCCCCATTACTCAATTAATCAAAACTGGTCACCAATGTATTCTAACTGACGATTTTCCAAAACTTGTTGTATTCCTATTAAACTTCCATGAACCCACCGCTAGAGGGCAGAAATCTACCAAAAAAGAAACTGCTTTATGATCACTACAAAAGTCTTGGATAATGTTAATTTCCAGAATTGATTTATATGCTGGATAAGAAGCTATCAGATAGTCAATTATAGACCGCTCAGTTGCTGACTGTAGGAAGCTGGGTTTCTGTTGCAGTAACCCCCCCACGTTTTGCCAGATTTCTGATGCACTTTGACTTGATGTGCCCTGGGTCCCTGCCAATCAGGTTCCCAGGGCCTGTGTACTTTTCCAAAACTGTACCTTTGTACCCCCATTTGGCACCTCTCTGGCCACATGTAAGTCCCTTGTCAAAGGTACCATGGGTACCAAGGGCACTGTAACTAAGGAAGGCCTCTAAGGGCTGCAGCACATATTGTGCCACCCTTAGAGGTCCTGTACCTTAACACACACACACTGCCATTGCAGGATGCGTGTTTTGATGCAGAGAAAAGTGAAGAGTCAACATGGCACACATTCCTGTGAGCCATGCCTGCAACCCACTGCCTATGGTATAGGTAAGACACCCCTCTAGCTGGGTGTACAATACCACTGGTGAGGGTACAGTTGCATGAGCACAGTACCCCTACAGTGTCTAAGTCCATTCTTAGACATTGTACGTGCAGTAAAGCCATAAAGAGTATATGGTCTGGGAGTTTGTCATTACGAACTCCACAGCACCATAATGGCTTTACTGAATTCTGGGAAGTTTGGTATCAAACTTCTCAGCATAATAAACCCACACTGATGCCAGAGTGGTATTTATTATACAATACACTCAGAGGGCATCTTAGAGATGCCCCCTGAAAAACAACCAGCCTCTGGTGGGCTTCCTGACTGGTAAACACCAGCCTGCCACCACGAGACATGTTTCTGGACCCCTGGGGTGGGAGCCTTCACTCCCTGAGCCCAGAAACAAAGCATTTCCTGGGCAGGTGTTCACATCTCCCCCGGGTCAGGAAGAGCCATCTGTGGCAGGGGAGCTTCAAAGGCCTTTCTTCCTTTGTAACACAACCCCCAGCCTCTCCTGCTATCAGGAGCAGGCCCCCTTCCTGTCTCGCCCCCTTTTCAGCGGGAAGACAGGCAGGAAAAATTAGAGCAGCCCAGAAGGTGTGCCCAGCTCTGCCAACCCTACCCCTCTGGTGGGGAATGCGAGGTGAAGCCCACTCTTCAGTGTTCGCCATCTTGCAGATGGCAGGCACTCTCCAATCAGGATTAGGGATTGTGTCTACTTCCCCACGTGGGGTGAGCACACCAAGGGTGTAGTCATGCTAAGGTCAGTAGCACATTGGCTACTGACCTCGAGACCCCTAAAACGCCCCCTAAATACAGTATTTAGGCGGCAGCCCTGAACCAAGAAGACAGATTCCCCCAACCTAAGTAGAAGAAGAAGGACAAAAGAAGACGGCCAGCAGAGGAGACTGCAGAGAAGAACTGGCTTGCCCCCAGCCCCACCTGCCCGTCTGCAGTTTCCAGAGATCCTGCGCCAAAAGCCGCCTTTCCCTGCACCCAGTGATCTCCAGAACCCTTGTAGGACTGACTGCCTTCAACAAAGACCGGATCTCCTGTGAACAGCAGCTCAGTTCAAAAGAAACTCCCAAGACAGACTCTGAGCCTGCTGAGGACAAAGAAACCCGACGCCTGGAACCACCACTGCACCCGACGCCTACGGCCCGAATCCGGTTGGCCCACCGGTCCCAGCGAGGTCCCCCAGCGCTCCAGAGTCCGAGTCCACCATGGGTTGAACCCTCCTAGCCTCCCGACGTCACCTGCAGCCTCTGCACGGAGACCCCCCCAACCGAGAGTGGCCGGGTAAGGTGAAATCCGACCTCAAAAGACACCCCTGCATCCAGCCGTCCTTCGCCCTGGAGAAGAGAAGAAGAGGTGCACCTAGGTCCCTGAGCCCTCCAACTTACCTACCCAGCTGTTGGTTCCTCCCAGAAGTCTTCCTGGACCGAGCCTGTAGCCAAAATCCAAAACTGGCAACTCCCATTGAAAACAACAGGGCACCCGATGCCAAAACAGCACCCTGCACCCGGCAGCCCCTGTGCTGCTGTGGGTGCACCTTGTGGGCTAAATCGGATCCTCCTTTGCCCTGAGCCTAACACCAGGAGCTTTGCTCCCACAACCTTGTGGCCTACTCGTGAGCAGCCACCAACCGGAGGCCCCCATCCCCCATTGGATAACATTGGGCCTCAGCACTCTGCACCCTCCCGCCCTAGTGCAGCTGAGGGTGCTTTGAGAGTGCATCCTCGACCCTGGGGAACCCTGGTTCTAACCCCAGAAACCCAACTCCCACAACCAAGTACATACCTGTAAACCGATAACTTAATTTCCTCCCATAGGATTGCATGGACTGCTTTTCTTTGAAAATGATACATTTCTACCATAGTGCTAATAAGATGAACATAAGCAGTTCAGATAAAAACAGTAGCACTTGCATATTCCTAAAATGCGCGCCCTAAGTAATTTGCCTAAATGTACCTAGCCTAGATCTGTATATGTAGCATGTATATGCATGTGTATGTATGTAGCCAAGAAACCCCTAGGGATCAACCAGCCCCCTCACCTGATGGTTGGGAATGAAGGACCCCGTCTCCGCTTCTAGGATGACAGTCCGCAAGGGATGTCAGACCGCTGGTGTGTCGAAGATTCAGCATGCAGGAACTCGTCATAGCTTGGAAGGAATTCCCCTCTAATTTGTAGGGGGGAGTGAGGGTCTTTTATACTAAAGTGGTCACTCCAGGGTTTTTTCTAGAATCGATATGTTTTTAAAACAATCATGGATGTTTTGAAAACAATCATAAATGCTTTGAAAACAATCACCAATGCTTTTCTAAACAAATGCGATCATGCACAGCTGGCTGTTGGCCAAGGATGAAAAAAGTGGTGACCCTTGTACAGAATAATTCTGCCGCGCCTGGGGACATGTTTATGTACGTCAGGTACAGGGATTATGATAGAATACTAATAGCCTGGTGTCGAAGAGACAGGAGCAAGCTACTAGGTAAAAGGTCACCTGTTTAGAATCGTTATTGTCGTGTAGATGGAACAAATGTATGTAATCGTGGTATACATGACGGGACTATCCTAAAGGACATGACACCCACTCCTCATCAAAAGGTCAACAGGGTCAGCTAACGCTATTAAAAAGTAATAAAAATCATTTACAATAAAACATACTAAAAGCATTTTAAAAGCCTGAAAAAATGTTAATAAAAAGTAAAGTCATTCTTTTCCTAAAAAAGCGTTCAAAAGGTCCTCTAAACTTGTATATGTTGGTAATATTACAATGAGCACCTTGAAAGCCACTATGCTCAGTTAGAGCAGAGAAGGAAAAATAAAACAAAGTCAGTTTCAACCTTCAATTTAGTAAATGTTTAAAAAGTTGCCAAACAGTTCCCAGCACAGGAGAGGCTAAATTGTTTATGAATCCTCTGCTGAAGACTCAACATCGCTGAACATCGTATACGCAGGTGGCAGTCTCTCTAGAACTTCCAGTATCATGTCGAGCGAGCAAAGATGTTCATCTCTGGTTCCCACAGCAGCCGCCGGGGAAGAACTAGATGTCTGCACGCCTGATACTGATGCCTGTACCTCTGGAGCAGAGCCGATTTCCCTTCCAACAGGAGCGGAAGCATCCCGGTGAAGGCTCCAAGAATGCCGTCATCAACATGGGAATACGCTGGGGACAACTGCGGACGTGGTCCTGCAAAGGCGTCAGTAGCACTTCTATGTCCAGTGGCGCAACCGATGGAAGTGTCAGACACAGGTCCAATCCGCAGAAGAGGCAATGGAACACAGGCAGGACACAGTCTAGCCAGACCAGTCTGAAAGACAGGAACCAATGCGCACTCAGCTCTCGAAGCCGAGGCGTAGTCAGGTAGAACACCATACGCTCACGACAACGTCGTTCCAGCAGTGTTCTCTCCATATCTTGAGGGATTGAGACGCCCATTGCGAAGCAATAGGATTAAAATCAGGATGCGCGCTATTGATAGCAGGACCAAAGGAAGCCCTCCAAAAACGCTTCCAAGTACGGAGCGTATGAAGGCTGGAATTACTCCGAAGATGGTCTGAAAGGTGGTTAAGAGACCTGATCCAAGTCGCTTAAATAAGTGTACGATCCCACTCGCATAAGACATGTTAAAGATACGATTAACCGTTTTCTCTAAAATGGATCGGGAAGTTCGTATCCCTGCTGAAGACCTTGCAACCTGGAGATCAAAAGTTTCTCGGGCTGAAGTTAAGGCCACATTTTGTTGAAACAACATGGCTTTCAGTCTGCTCAGTAAATCAAACCTTATTCTGGAAGCATTCAATGAAGGACACAGTGGTGCCTCCCTAACTGTGCGAGCCCGGGGAAACAATACTTGCTTCAGCAAACAACCCTGAAGTTTACTGTGACTAGATATGCGATGCCTGGCACCATTTCACAACAGCCTTGATCATTCAGCACTAAATACCTTCCATTCGAAAGAAATTAAAAAACCGGATGAATCACGGCAGCTGGGGAGCCTTTCAAGTAGCAAGATAATTTCGCTTTTGACTCATTACACGTTCCATGAAGCGACACTTCTTTGCAAACTAAAGTCCCACTTAAAGCCTTCCCTGCAGTCAGTACCACTTAAGGAAACTTCAGTGTCCTTATTTCTGCACCTATACCTATACGGTAACTCCCAGTGTTCCTGTATGTACCCTTCACCTAACGCTTCATACCTGCCTGCTTGGATGTATCTAAGGGAGTATTGGAACTGAAATGTCGTGATTGGCAGTGTGATATAGCCATGAATTAACCATTCAGTAGACGGTGACTCAGCTACTGTGAAAGGTAACTTCTCTAATTTTTCAATAAGCAGCATGGTTTACTTTGCATCTCTACATGCCATAGTCAACCGTCTGTCGGTCAAATTGTAAGCCGAGAACAGATTTGTGCTGTTAATGTATCGCCATGGCACGTACCCAGAACGCAATGATTGTAGCGTCCAGCTCAAAAGCATAATGGAGCGCAATTGAGATTGCCCATGTTGTAGTATAGACAAATCTTGTTCCATTATGTCAATTGCTTAGGTCACAATGTTGCCCAGTGAATAAATACGTGAAGAAAGTGTGGTCATACCATTGTCTAGCACAGTCAGGGCCTTTTCTAGGTTAATCCTATCAATCTCACGTAATCTCTCAGCAGCATCCTGTTGGGAGACTTTCCATAGTTCATTGTAGATGGCATATAAGAAGCGTTTCTTACATGGTTTCGTGGGACCTAGCAAGAAATCCCTCAGATCCATGTTGTCTGATAGAAGGGACAAGTAGTGTTTCACCTGTTGTAGTGTTGAGGTTTTTAACCATACTAGGCACATATTCCCAACAGTATAAGAAGTCACTACCCCTGTGTCGTCTGTGTGTACATAGCGTGGGTCAGGTCTATGGATACCAAGCCCTCCGGTGGTACCCTTGAATCTTGGCTGACACCTATTTGTGTTGATAGGCCAAACCAACCATCCCTTCCATTTGGGAGCTGAGGAATTGTAGGTACCATTCTGTATCATTGCACCCAGCACTTCCTCACTAATCAGTGTATCATTTGAAATCGCTTCAATAGGTATGGGCGAGGGGATGCGTGGTGTTTTCAGGTCTTTAATTTTGCAAACCCGTAGCAAGTAGTCTGTTGCACTGTTCTGTTCAGGAATATAATCTGTAACGGTATGAGGCAAGCTCTAAATAAAGCCTCTGTTCCCTGAACCTGCCAACCTTTTGTCCCCCAGATTAATTTTGTGTCTATTGTGTCCCTCCACTAGTCGAAACCCTGTATAGACAGTTGGGAGATAAAAGGTGCTGAATATATGAGCTTGGTGTTTGTCAGCATCATTTTCTTTGCAGTTGCATTTGTCTGTACTAGCTTATAGTAGTATGACATTGGGTCTTATGTATTGAACCCTGAAAAGTATCCAAATTTCTGTGCGAATATGGCAGAACTACCATTCGGTGGTGTCAGGCAATATTCCCATTGATGGTAAGTGTTGACAGTGCGTGGAACACTAGCTCTGTGCAGAAAGTGATGACCATAATGCTGGTAATAATACATACTGTCAAAGTCAAGTGTGTTTTCATACAATTCCCTGTAAGAAAATGCAGCAGATTGTTCTAAATCTGAGAGCATAGTATTTACAGTCTCAATGTCCCAATCATCAGAGAGTGCACTTGGGGTAATGAAATAATTCATTGAAATTTTAAACACGTGTGGAATTTTTAAATGTTCAGTAGGACCAAATACATCATATGAAACCCTATCCCAGACTATACCATCTGGTATTGGAATTGCTGTAATGTTCACTAGGGAAAAGTCTCTTTGTTCACGGTGTGATGACGTATGTGGTTTCAAGACCAAGTTCACAGGTGATACTGCAGAGCGTTGTGGGAGGTAATGTCCATTCAGTAGTAGGAAAAAGACAGTTACTATGCCAATCCAAATTAACAGGAACATGATCCCTAATGCAAGCCAAAGATGCAGCCAAGGGGGCACAAAGTAAGTCTTTTTCAGCCAGAGATAGAATTGTCGAAATTTTTCTTTCTTGGAAATGGGTGGTGTTTGCTCAGGTTCACTTGGATCTGAAGAAAAGTCATCGAAGTTGATGAAGTAACCAGACGCAGTTCGATCTATCTTTGGGAGCTCAGCAGTGTTTGTAGAACTGGCAGTTGCTTCTTGTGAGGACACATTGATGTAAACTTCATTGTTGGGCCAAATTGCAATTTGCTTTTTAGTTTCATTTGGATGTTGTTCTGTTTCAACTAGTGTGATTCGTACTCCACGTTGCCTGCTGTTGAGAATCGGTCACATAGTGTGGTTTGATCAGATCAATAGAGATGAATCTTTTTCTTTTTTGCCAGCAAGAGGCGGAAGAAGTTCTTGTTCCTTCAACCGCCAGGACAGGTACAGGTGTTCTGTAGGATGGCCCAAACTCCTTCCTGTCCACGATCTTTTCTCTGACCAGGTCCCCAATCTTCGGGACCCAGACTGGTGTTGCCGGAACCGGTTTCACTTCCCCAGTGGCGGTGCGTTTTACTTGGATGGTGCTTTGTAATGCCCGGAATTCATGGAGTTCCTGTAAAAAAGCCAAATGATCATTCAATTCAAATGGTTTCACATCCGCCACTGTGCTGGCACTATCGATGTCAGGTACCCACATTCTTGTCCCAAACAGGATCTCATAGGGGGTACATCCTCCCAAGGATTTTCTTGGCATATTGTTTAGTGCCTTCTGGACCCCATATAGGAGATTGACCCAACTACTACCCGCACCGAATACCCTTGCTGTTAAGGATTGCTTTAGGTCTCAGTTTTTCCTCTCCACCACCGAATTTCCCTCGGGATGGTAGGGGCAAGTACCGCAAGGCCGTGCCCATACTTTCCATGGCTTCCTTGTAAGCCTGAGAGCTAAACGCAGGGCCACGGTCGGAATGTAATGTGTCAATTGCTTATGTCTCGATGAAGACACGCAAATCCTTTATAACAGTTTGAGCATCAGCCGAGCGCTGAGGCCAAACCCAAAGAAATCTAGAGCATGAATCCACTGCCACCAAGATGTACTTGTAAGCCCCTTACAAATTTAAAGGGCCACAGTGATCCACATAGACACATGCGAGAGGTTGTTTGAAATGAGTAATTGTGTTTGTGGTGGCCATGCCACGGTGGAACCTTTTATCTGCTGACAGATGTTGCACTTTAAGACATAAGCTTTTGTTTGTTTAGACAAACTTGGCCACCAGAATCGCCGCTTCAGTAACGAAACTGTAGCAGTGACTCCTGCGTGTGCAGAGCCCAGACCCTCGTGTGCAGCTAGAATGAAACCTAATCTGCGATCCATGTTTGGTATAACTCTATCCCCCACTCCTGGAATTTGAGTATACGGTGTATTTTGCGCAACTAATTTATAGGAATATTTGATTGGAAAGCCTTTCGGGAAGGCAGAGCCGTTCTTTGAGGCGGTGACAGCTATCAGTATGTCTCCGTCTATCCTCGTGCTAGAACGAGTGATTGCAGCAACAGCAGCAGTTCGCACTGTTGCCTTGGCGACTTCATCAGCCAGTGAATTCCCTTCAACATGTACGCCAACACACTGGTGACTCAAGGTGTGAATAACTTGAGCCTGTGGCAGGCAAGCTTTCAGTTTTGCCACTTGTTCCCATAACAATTTATGTTTAATTGTGCAACCCTTGGAATCTCTAAACCCATTCTGGCCCCAGTAATGAAGATATTCATTATAGGACTGCACACAGTAAAACGAATCACACACTATCAGTGTGGGGAATTCCCGATCCGCATATTGTAGTGCTAGTATCAGGGCTTCCAGCTCTGCCAACTGTGCTGTACAATCTCCTAGACATTGCATAGTCGTATTGCTGGGATGGAACTTACCGTCCCACATACACCCCTTCACTATAGCACATACCACGCTATACTGTTGTGCACTTCCTATGGCAGGCTGAGCAGAACCATCAGTATAAATGATGTATTCATATTTCTCTAGAGGCAAGATTTCATTCGAGAGAGAGTATTCTTGTTCGTACTGCAGGAACGCTTGTGTTTTTAATGTAGAATCCTACTTGTAATCTACATCTGTTGCAGTGAGAGAATTAGTCCATTGTATCTATCATGGATGCAGTGCTTTCGCATTTGGAATGCTTGCTTTGGTAACGGCTTCTAAAGTTGGTACCGGGGTAACAACGATTATGCGTTTCCCCTGTGCTAGTGCTCTTTCTCTTACTACAGCAGTCTGTACTGCGGTCAATATTTTTTCAGCTGCCACAAATCACATTTCAGCATTTGTGTATAAATGTGATTTGTATGCAATCGGAACTGTCTCACCTTCATTGAAAGTGATATAAGTATATCCTGATAATCCCGGGACGACCCAGATCACCAAGTTGGTGGTATTCACATGTGTGTGCAAATGTTTTGATGCTATCATGTCAGCCTGAATTGAACGGAGAGTATCTGTGTGTTGTTGTGTCCACTGATGTGGTGTGAAATCAGGTCTTATTAAGTTGTAGAAAGGTTTTACTTTTTCTGCATAATCTAGAATGTATGTTCTGCCAAAATTTAGAAATCCTAAAATGGATTGCAAACCTTTGAGAGTCTTTGGAGGTTGGAGCAGCGCGCACTTTTCTAAAACATTGGCAGCCGAGCTCTTGCCTTCACTTGAGAGCTAATATCTCAAAAATAGGACATTGAGATGGGCATTTTTTGATTTCTTGAAATTAAATTTGTAGCCCAAATTGGCGAATCCCACAATTATGTTGTTCACCCTGCTCAAGTGTTCAAGTAATTCATCGTCCGTCAGACAGATGTCATCTACATAGGACACAGCCTCCTCGTCACATGTTTGTAATAATTCTGACACTCTTGCCGAGAATAGCCCCGGGCTGTTCTTATACCCTTGAGGCAAACAACAAAAATTTCGCTGAGTGCAGAGCGCAGAAAATGCTGTCAAATATCTGCTTTCTGGAGCTATATTCTGGCAGAAGAATCCATTCGAGATATCTAATGTCATTTTGTATTTCTTTCGCGCAATGTTATTCATTAATGCGGCACTATGTGCATTTTGAACTGCAAATGTTCATGTGCATGTGTTTAAATGTCGGTATTCTAAAACTAGACGATATGAGTTGTCAGGTTTCATTACTGGAAACAAAGAATTATTCATCGGGGAGGTGCAAGTCTCAATTACACTTCAGTATTCAAGTTGGTCTAAGATTTTCTTGACCTGTCTTTTTGCATCGGCTTGAATTGGATACTGTCTATGTGGATTTGGAGTAGATTTTAATGGGATTTCGTGGTGAGTAGACTCCACCCTACATGTTAGCGGTATAATGCCAGAGCTAGCGCTAGCTCCCACTCCTGCGTGTATGAATGTTTTAAAGATTCTGGAACGAGGTCGGAGAAAGCAGGCAAAATGACGCTTTTCCCTCTAGGGCAATCCATCACAAACTAAGGCGGCCAGTCTTTTTCTGCTAGCAGTATGTCATATCCAAATGTTAAATTCTCTCAAAAGAGACCCTTAACTTTTCTTGAGATGTCCCCCTCTATTTGGAGTGTAATGTCGTATAGTCTATGTGGGACACTAACTCTTGTATCAGGTGTTTCCACCGTGATGTGTTCATTCAATACTGCTGTCACCAGAAAATCCTTCAGGTTCTGGTGAGCTATTGTTACTTCTGCCGCACTGTCTAGCATCGTCAGAGCCCATTCCCCGTTCGGAGGCTGAGTCCTCAGTAACCTGGGCATGTCTAATTTTTAAGCCAGCTACTTTCTTCTTTTTGAATTGAGGTTTTGTTTTAGGTTGCTCTTCCTGTTTGATAATATAATCTGAATTCCGATGTGTTTCCCTTTTTGTCTTTGGTCGATCTTCTTGCTTTTGTTCTGATCGCCCGTCCCTCTCCGAGTTTTTTGATGAACCCTGAAAGGAACGAAAGGAACGTGTATCAGTTTCCTGATACCTGTCAGGTTTCTTAATGTTATCACGATTCCTAAGGTTATACCTCTTTTCAGAGGACTCTCATTGGGGAGAGCCACCCCTTAATCGTGAATTCTTTTCTGAATTGTTATTTTTAGAATTTTTATTTTCCCATTTCTTTTTAGAAGAAGCGGGTGCTTGCTTTGAGTTGTCTTTGTCGGGACTACCCACCATTTGTGGCTTCCAGGCTTTGGTTCCCAGATTATTTCTACCTAATGCAGCATAGGTTTCTTCGATAATTGTTGGTAAGTCTCGCTCCCTATTGATAGGAGCTGTATCTCTTAGGTGGCTGTGTATGGCCAGTGCTGCTGCCTCCCCCTTTATATTGCTCAGCATGATTGCAGAGACTTGGGCTAAATTATCCATCAGTTTCATCCCCAAGTCCAGGGCAGGTCCTGCCCCATACTCGTTCTGTATCTGTTTCAATACATCAGGAACAGCTGCTAAGGAAGGGGTACCGTGTACTCTGACGTAAATTGCAGCAAAGATTGTTCCTCAAGTGGTACAATCCTCGATCAAGGGAACCATCCCCATTGGCAAGCAAATGGTTAGCATTCTATGTTTTTCCTGCGGACCCGTTTGGGGAAATACTGCTTCCAGCTGTGCAATTTTTTGTGCTATCCAGAACGGAGTTTGCTCCCGTTTGGATGGAATTGTCCCTATTACTGATTTCAGTGTCTGTGGTTTAATTGTAGGTGTGGTCTGATGTGGACCAGCTGGAGCATTTCTCGCAGGTTGAACTGTTAATGTTCACATGACAAACTGGACGATGTGTCTGGAAAGCCTGACTATGTCATTGTATATTGTACGGACTTCATCCACTGGTAGTGTATCTATCTCGGGATGTGGAGTGTATGTCGCTAAGACCGGCCAAGTCGCTCCTTTTATACTGAGCGCCTTTAAACCAGTTTTTATGTTGCTGGTAAGTTAACGGGACTTCAATGTGTTCGTATGGAATGTATTCTTCCGGTGGTTCAACTACAATGTACGTGTGGAACAATTTAGTCACCTTATCTGCAGGCGGGAACTGAACCCAAGAATAGAATACCTCTGATCCGAACACCTCGTGTGCCTCAATCACGAAGGTAACACAGCCACCTGTTAATGGTACGCCGTGTTCTAACAATTTTATAGTTACTGCATGTCTGCAATTCTTTGTGATGTTAAGAGCATTTGCAACTTCGTCTTCCCCTGAGCCCGAACCACTCGCGTTGTCAGGCATTCTTCAAAGGAGAACGATAAAGAATTTTTCAGTAATTAGGGGTTTTGCACAATGTCGGGAACCTTTTATCCTTACAAGCTTGTTTAAACCTCCAGCCAATACACAGAGTATATCTGCTCAGCTGAGGCGGATTTCCCTTCCCACTTCAGACGTCTCTGAAAAAGTGTGAGTAGGGCTTTCTGAGAAAGCATGACTGAACTACTCAGATTTTTACTGTTAATATAAGAACCAAACCAACGTTGGCGGCGCCATGTCGTGTAGTTCCTAGTAGTCCCCCAGGACCTGCGCGTTATGGATGACCTAAACTGAGGGCTTGATGTCCCGTCCATTTCCAGACTCCCCCACAGTACATGTCAGCCATTAGACCAGCTAGCTCTACAGTGCCACTACCTGTATTCTACAGTGGTGTAGGTAGCTTCTGACAACCACTAAACATGACAACCCTGATTCCTCAGGGATCGTGGAAATCAGTACAGTACATTTCGCTCAGACACTCGTGCTTGCTTTCTCTCAGAAAATACACAGGATGGCGATTAGGACGTCTCAATAAGTATTTATTGGTCCAGCGACAGCCTTGTGTAAAACATATGTGAAGCGACAATCAGGAGACAGAAGCATATGAAAGAGATTGCTAGTACCAATATAGTAAATAGTAGATACATTTCTACCATAGTGCTAATAAGATGAACATAAGCATTTCAGATAAAAACAGTAGCACTTGCATATTCCTAAAATGCGTGCCCTAAGTAATTTGCCTAAATGTACCTAGCCTAGATCTGTATATGTAGCATGTATATGAGTGTGTAGGTATGTAGCCAAGAAACCCCTAGGGACGAACTTGCCCCCTCACCTGATGGTTGGGAATGAAGGACCTCATCTCTGCTTCGAGGATGACAGCCCGCAAGGGATGTTCGACTGCTGCGTGTCGAAGATTCAGCATGCAGGACCGTCTCAGCTTGGAAGGAATTCTCCTCTAATTTGTAGGCAGGAGTGAGGGTCTTTTATACTAAAGTGGTCACTCCAGGGTTTTTTCTAGAATCTATATGTTTTTAAAACAATCATGGATGTTTTGAAAACAATTACCAATGCTTTTCTAAACAAATGCGATCATGCACAGCTGGCTGTTGGCCAAGGATGAAAAAAGTGGTGACCCTTGTACAGAATAATTCTGCTGTGCCTGGGGACATGTTTATGTACGTCAGGTACAGGGATTATGATAGAATACTAAGAGCCTGGTGTCTAAGAGGCAGGAGCAAGCTACTAGGTAAAAGGTCACCTGTTTAGAATCGTTATTGTCGTGTGGATGGGACAAATGTATGTAATAGGGGTATATATGACGGGACTATCCTAAAGGACATGACAACTGACTTCCTTACCTTTTCTCTAGGAAATGTCCTAGGGTGATATCTATGCATATCACACTGAGTAGAAAAAGTAATCTATAGAGTAATCTGCAAAGTAATCAAAAGCAATCTAACAGTAATTTCAACTGTATTCAAAGTATTTATAAACCTGTAACAAAGTAATTTTCATTCAACTTGCTTGTATTGTTCAACCTGCCTTGAAAAGTGCCATTTACACTTACCTGTGCCAGGCTTGCTTGGTTCTAGGAAATAAATATAACTAAATAATATTTTTATACAAACAAATTGGTCTGAGTTCAGTCTTTGAGTGTGTGACATCATTTCTTGCCTGAGTGTGTACAATAAATGCTTAGCACTACCCTCTGATAAAGCCTTACCGCTCGCCCACACTATCATCAATAGACAGTAAGGTATTATCTAGTTTTACCTCTGCCTACCTTTGGTGCTCCACTGGACTCTGTGCACACTATATCTTACTTTAGTATAGTATATACAGAGCCAGCTTCCTACACTGACCTATGGGTGAAATTTGCCGGGGAGTCAGAATCAACTCTACCATCAAATATTTATACCTATGTTTTTTCTGAGTTGATCCAGGAATAAAAAAACTCTTTTTGCAGTTTTTATCTTTGCATGGAAGCAAGCCAAGGCAATATTCAGAATTTCTTGCTCTAGGTCAGAAAATAGGCTAATTGAGGAATTAAAAAAAGAAGTATCTCCAATTTCCCATGATTTATTTTATACCCTCCAATCAATGTAAAAGCATGAATCAAGACTGTATTGAATTTTGGATTTGTCGGCTTGGTGATAAAGAATCAAGTCATTGGAGTAACATTTCAAGGTTATAGAGGAGTTTGAAGATTAGAGGCCAATTCCCATGATTGCTCCTCAGGCCTGTAGCCTTTCCAATCCACTAAGTGCTGTTGTTGCCTTCTAACAGTGTGTGCATCCAAATGTTATGTACTTCATATTCTTTTTCAGCATTAACCTGATCTGGTGCATGATTTGGAGCAAGACATGATGTAGATGTTGGTGGACGGGTTACTACGTCAGCCTATTGGATTTATATTTAGGCGGACGATATATCTGTCACCCTTGTGATGAAGTAACCCATCCGCCAATATCTAAATCAGGCCCACAGTTTTGCAGAACAAGAGTTCAATAAGGACATGAAGCACAGGATGTGTTTTCTTGGACTGGGACAACTTTAAATGGAGAGTTATGGTCTCCCAATATGTATACTGGGGTGCTGGGATTCATTAGAACACTCTGGGAAGCTGCAGTAGAATACAAAGGCATCAACTGACAGGCTGCTCCTGTTGAAATATAACAGGAAGATATTTGAGATCACACTTGAAACATGTCCTAATTTTTCTTTCTACACCACCAACCATAATTTCTATGACAAAATGAACCCCATCATTTTGTTCCTTTTTAAATTAAATGTTTTAAGTGTTACCAGTTTATTCCAATCAAGATAGCTTCAGGTGTGCCATACGTTTGTCATAAGTAAGGCTGTTAGCACTCTAGTTGTTCTTTAGAACACTCTGGGAAGCTGCAGTAGAACACAAAGGAATCAACTGACAGTCTCTGCCCTTGTTGGATGTACATGTTTTACTGAGAATGTCAGACTTCATTCTCACATGACTGAGAAAGATAATGTGAATTTACAGAAAATATGCTCTCATTTTAGCTTCTGGAGCACCTTCCAAAACTGTATGGGACAAGCATGTGAAAATAGTTTTCTCTCAAACATGATTCATGATATCCCAGCAGAAGGTTTTTCACAGGGTAAAATCACCTTAGAACACACCACAATTCCTGAAATTAGTATGGTACCATCAACAAATGAATTCTAATGTAACTAAAGTCTGTTATCACCCTTTATAGTTCTCCTTTTGGTAACCCTCAAAATCTTCGATTCACTACAATGCATTTCAATGGGGTACTATCATTTATATTGGTCCCAAGATGGCTGCCAGCAATTCCAGGATGAAGTGCTGACAGCCAATCAGATCTCACGATGACATGTGTGTTTAGGCTCCGCCCAGATATATATGTGTTTTCTTTTTCAAATTTCTCAGGAACTACTGAACGGATTTACACCAATTCATTTTATTTTAGCAGCGTATCTAGCCTTGGCCTCCTCTAATGATTCTTGTGCTGACCTGAATTTCCTGGAGTTTATTTAGATGTTCTTGTACCAAGGGCACTGATGTTGAAGAGGATAAGTCCAATCATAATATTTTAGGCTGATGACCAAACATACAAAATAAGGATGCCATCCCTGGGGCAGAATGCTCAGAGTTGTTATCCGTTAATGCTGCTAATCACAATGTCTTACCCCAATCCTTTTCATACATCAATGCGTGACACCACAACTACAGTTTAACATGCGTATTTAGTTGTTATGTCTGTTTGAGGATGATAGCTAATTGACTAAATGACTTCCATATCTAGATCTTTACACAATGTAAACCAAACCAGAAGTAAATTGAGAACTGTTGTCAGTTAGCAAGGCCTGTGGTATTCTATGCAAATAAATAATTGAACATTCAAAGATATGTGATAACTCCCTAGGAGAAGGCAACCTAGTTAGTGCAGTGAAATGATCCCTCATTTTCTGAAAATGATCAACATTTACCAAAATTACAGTACAGCTTTGGAGTATGGGAAATGCTACACTAAAGTCTGTGGATCCTGTGTGCCAAGGCGTAGGTGGAACAGGCAATGGCTTCAAACCCCAAGTAGGTCTAGTACGTGAACTTTAAATCTGAACACAAATATGTCTGAATGTTTTGCTTGACATCTGTAAAACAAAATGACCACCAAAATTCCTGAGTGATCAGGTATGACCTTAAATCCTGGTTTACTTTTTACTTTAAAAATTAATTTTCTGTGATCTGTGTAAACCTCTACTGTGTATCTAGCTCCCCAAAAATATTGTCTTCACTGATCTAAAGATCTCATTATTGCTGGAAGGTCTTTGTAATCAGACAAGTCAATCATCCTAATGCCAGTTTACAAGAGAGGTATAATGTTGTTATTCACTAGATAGACTATGAGCAACTAGCTATGAAACAACTGAATGATATGCAATGATATAGTCCCAGTGACCAATCAACATATAAAACCGCAAAATCAAAATACAATTCATGTTGAAAAATTTTTTTGAATCAGATATTTTATTTGGTCAGGAATTCAGGTATTTGAATGTTAAACACTGAGAATCCCCCAATATTTTATACCTAAAGTTCATGAAGGGATACATTTTCCACTGTGACATGGACATTAATTCACCCTTTATATCATCTATAATGTAAAACTTGCCATCATTTGTATGGGAGGTGTTATCTACTCCCTCCCCGCCTTCCCACCTATGATGACTGATGGCCTCAAGGCCTTGCTCAGCAAGATAAAATCGGGGTCTCCTGAAGATCCCCTTAAACCAGAACTCTTTGTTAAATTCCAAGATTGCCTCCTTCCCAGCTGTTTGGAACTTATCAACATCTGCTTATCTTCAGCAGAGTCCCCGCAATCCTGGAAACACGCCAACGTTTTTCCTTTACTAAAGAAGCAGTCTTGAGATGCCTCTAGACCAGAGAACTATCGTCCGATCTCGCTGCTTCTGTTCTTGGCAAAAATAACAGAATCCTATGTGAATACCATTCTAACGCAATATCTAGAATCTTATTCCATACAGGATTAATCGAAAAACGGCTTCCGGCCAAAACACTGCACGGAGTCAGCCCTATTGGCAGTCACGGAGCAACTCAGAGCATCCATGGACGAAGGCATTACATCGGCACTCATCCTGTTAGATCTTAGTGCCGCCTTCGATACGGTCTCACACAACATCCTGCTCCTTCGGTTGCAGATCGGTATCACTGGCAAAGCCCTCACCTGGTTTACATCTTTCTTGTCCAATAGGTCCTTCCAGCTTATTGCTCCTCCCTTCCACTCTCAGACACACCCACTACACTGTGGCGTCCCTCAGGGGTTGGCACTGAGCCCGACCCAGTTTAATGTCTATGTTCCTCCGCTGGCTGTGCTGGCCAAAGCTCGTAATATCTCTCTGGTGTCATATGCAGATGACATGCAGCTGGTATTATCCTTTACCAAGGACACTAGCTTGGACGCCGCCAAATTCCAGGAGGACCTGACCGCCATAGCAGTCAGGATGGAGGAGAATTGTCTCCAGCTGAATTCTTCAAAATCTGAGATCCTCCTACTAGGTAGAGACTCTCATCTCTGGGGAGACAAGTGGTGGCCACCGAAGCTGGGCACCCCTCCGGTGCCAAAAACCGTCGTAACAAATCTCGGCTTTCGGTTTGATAACACTCTTTCCTTTGAGGACCACGCCAAGTCCGTGGCAGGGATCTGCTGCAGCTTACTGCCATGCCTAAGTATAATTCTTCCTCTGCTCTGTTGCGACCCCTTGATTGGCTGCCCATAGAGCAAAGAATCCAGTTCAAAGCACTATGCATCACACAAAATCTTTGCAGACATAGGACCGGTGATTCTGAGCAATTTGTGTCACCCATACTTCCCGGCCCTCACTCTTCGCTCTGCCGACCTACATCAGGCGCGTGTGCCGCGGTTCCACAGATCCAGAGCAGGAGGACGCTCATTCAAGGTGCTTGCACCAACTCTCTGGAATCCTCTGCCAATTTCTATCAGAAACACTCCTAATCTCCTGTCCTTTAGAAGGGCAGTGAAGACCTGGCTTTTCAAATGATCTGCTTCTCCTCTCTTACCCTCTTCTCCAGCATTTAAGCGCTGGGACGTCCCTTTGCCGGGACAGCCATGTGCTCTACAAATTATATAACATAACATATGGGTGTTAACAAATGCAGACAAGGCGGTACCAAGGCGTGACTAACAAGCCTTTTTACGAATCAGAAGCCACCATTTAAGGTGGACAATGACACAAAGCCAATGACAAATGTGGGTGGGGAGTGGGCGGGGCTGCTAGTGCATACCCAAATACAGCATGCCTCGCAGAACAAGCAGCGCATGCGCACTGCCGCTAGGCTTGACCTAAAAATATAGCCTATAAAAAACTGTTAAGCAAACCAAGGGAGGAACTGTTCAAAGAAAAACAAGAAGAGATGGAAACTTTAAGGTTCATGACACATTACTGTACAGAAAGTAAACACATATTTGGAATTCTAAAACACTAGAAATTATTTCAAATAGACACAAGTGATGAGCCCGATTCCTCAACATCAGAAAATAACATGCAGAAAAGCAAGGGTGCTGAAAACAACGTTAAGCCCAAGTAACACAAGTAATAACTAGTTTCCTGTTGAACCACATTGATTCCATAAATGCAGATACTGTAATTATTATAAATGCAGTGAAGCTGAGGCTATACAAATTAGCTTATAATATTTTTGGATATACAAATTACAGTTGGTAAGCTATGACTTTAATATATTTTGTAGAATTTGAAACTTTCTTATAGAAATTGATTATTTATGAGCTACACAGAATAATGTTAAGGATGGTTGACAAGTGAATCATTCAGGAAATAAAATTAAACTTCAGTTTCATGAGTTTACTCTGCTTATATCCATCTGGGAGCGCAGAGAGTTTTAAATTCTTCATGCTCAATAGGATTTTTAAAAAGGAGATTGATCAGAATGTTCTACTTTAATAAATTCTTCTTCAGTATATGATAAGACTGAGTGAGTGTGTATTTGCATAATATAACTTTCGCAAACAAAATTACAACTAGCAACTAAACTGTCTAGTTTAGTTAGTATCGTAACACTAAACAGAAAAACAGTTACGAGATGGCTCAACAATTACACACAGTGAAATAATGTACATTTGTGCTGTGCTTTCAGGATATATGCTTATTTTTGTTGGAGTAGTTTCACTTTCTCATGGTAGGTGGACCACTCTTGAGTTAAAGGTGCTTTGTAATTAATGTTCCCGGGAACAAATAGTGCTGTAAAGCAAGGAGATGTGTGGTATAGAGTTGGCTCGATTGGCTAACACTGTGAGACGTAAACTGATGCATATATATTGAAAAATAGGGTTCAAATCACATCTCAACGTTATTTTTCAGTTTTTCATAACCTATCTTTGAAATTAAATTCTAGTAAGTTGTGCTTCTATTAATGGGCCGTTGATCAATTTAAAAAAAACTCACTTAAGAGTATAGCAACAACTGGGGAAACTTTGTGCGCGCCAGAACTTACCCAGTATGGCGTACTTCTGGCTCTGGGTCCCATCATGTGTTGATCTTTGATATTGTCCCAAATGCCACTTTCATTTCTGCTAGGAAACATTAATAGAGGTCATCCAGTCATTTACGGGCTTCTTTGAATTAATTTTGATAACTCATTTGACATTTATAGAATCCTATGATTGGGGCAATGGCCATGCTATTGACCAAGATGGCCACTTAGCTGTGAAGCTCAGGCACAGGCTGCCTATATTTGCCGGATTTTCGAATCCATCCCCATCCACGAGCATTCCAAGATGGCACAATCATTGGCCTGAGACACGACGGCCCCGAATACGCTGCTTGCCCAATGCGTGGCAAAACCTGAGGAAGGCGGCAAGGATGGCTGGCCCCGCGTTGACCAGGGCTGCGGCGAGCCTGGGGCAGAGGCTGCGCGGTGGAGGCAGCACGGTCCGTGACAGTGGCAGCCTGCGGGTGAGTCTGGGGCACCTGGCGTTAGGCCTCCTTGGGCCACATGGAGGATCGTTTCACCTGCCCCCTCCCCACACTGAAAATACTTGCTGCGGTGGCGACCGGACAGCTCCAGGGGATGGTACAGTGCCCCCTCTGCTCCACTGAATCACTTGCTTGCTTTACAGCACTGAGGCCGAAGTGATCCTATGCGGCGGCCCGCAACCTGCTTTCGGCCGTTGGTGGCACTCTGGGCGACTCCCTGCACCTAGGGGTTTGCGGCTTTGGTGGCAGGGATGCACTTTACGGCCACAGGTGCTGAGTGGCGCTCTTGTGTCCCCCCCTTACCCCTGTGGGCCCTGTACGGTGCATCGGCACTGTGGGAGCTAGAGGGTCCCCACCTGCTGCTATTATTGGACGCCAGCAATTATTTCTGAGCTCACTAATAGAGCATGGGACTTATGGGGCTACCCTGAGCCCGGGCCCAGGGTTTTACACAGTATTTCAACCACCTACGTGCCGCTGTCGTACTGACAACAATCCTTCTTTATCCCCCAGACTCCAGAATTGGGAGATGTAGAATGCCACACGTGCGTGATCTTGCTGGTGATGATCCTTCATCGTGGACATGATCACGCGCAATGTTTTTCTTTAAACATGCATTTGTGCTCGAGTCTCACGGCTGTGTTCCTTCACCATGGTTTCCACGGCCGCACGGTAGATGCGGTTGTGATCTTCATGGAGTTGGCAGCGGCCGGAGGGGCTCCTGCTGTATCTAATAAAACTTGGAGAAACTTACCTTTCAAGACTGAAGTTTCATACTTTACATTTGGCGACGAGCGGGAGCAAGCAGGAGCTTGCCGCACCTTTCCATTTTCACGAACCCAGATATTTATAATCTTCAAACTCCACCTCAATTCAACAATCCCGGTTGGGATCGTACTCTGCCACACCTGACGACGATCGGAGATCATCACCCCGTGCAAGGAATTTCGTGAGTTTCCCTCACTTCTTTTCTTCATCACTTTAGATGCGCACGTCAAGACGCGCACTTCACTCATGACGTCACGTGGTGGCCATTTTGAAATGGTCAATTAGATGCTCTGCAGCAGACGCGCACATTATTCATGACGTCACGTGCTGGCCATTTTGAAATGGTCAACTAGACGCTCTGCAACATAAAGCCACGTACAAGGTTACGTCAACGTGGTGGCCATATTAAATTGGTCAATTCGATCCAGCATCCATTTTAAAGGGATTTTCATTAAGAAAATGGTGGAGGTCATTTTGGATTGGGAACCTTTTCTTTTTTTTACAAATTTTGGCAGACATCTTGCGTTGGAAAGGTTCTTTTTATTGTTGCATCAATATTATTCATACATCTGCAGAATTTTAAAGACAATATTATTCATACATCTGCAGAATTTTTAAAGACTTTGGGTAATAAATAAAAAAAAATGTTTAACCTTCAATAGTTTGTGCAGATTCATCCGTTTTTACAGAACCTTGGCAAACCTGCACAGCAATGGGACAAATGGTATAATTCTTTGAAAACTTACTTGTTGCTACTGACGCAGATAAATTCAACGCGAAAAGGAAAAGGGCCATTTTATATAGCAATCTTGGCCTTGAGGGACAAGAAGTTTTCAACAATCTTCCCTCAATATCTTTGGTAGGACAAGGTGAAGGATGGAATGAATACCTGGAAGCTGTAACTAGACTGAAGAACAAATTCTCTGAACAACCTAGCATTTTATTGGAAAGGTTCAACTTCAATAAAAGAAATCAATTAATGGATGAGTCAGTGGAAGAATATATTTCAGCGCTCAGGATCTTGGCAACAAAATGCAACTTTGGCTCATCTATTGAAATCTGTATTAGAGATCAATTTGTCTTTGGGTGTCACTCAAAGAAAATTCAAGAACGCTTACTTTCTTATAGAGATCCAACGCTTTCAGAAGTAATCGACATGGCGAAAGCCATTGAGCGCTCAATCTTTTCCAGCAAATGTATTTCTTCTGATGTAAATTCTCAAACTTTTAACAATGTCAACAATGTTGAAATGCTAGAAGTCATTAATGCTTTATCTTACAGATCTAAGACTAATAAGTCCATGAACAAAAAAAGTACTTTTTGTTTCAGATGTGGATCCAAAAACCATTTACGTAATAATCCTGTTTGCCCTGCTATCGGTAAAAAATACACCAAATGCCACAAAATGGGTCACTTTTCAGGGGTGTGCAGAAGTTCAGGGAATGTCATTGGTTCTGTTGACATTTCATCTGTTTCGGAGGAACATTCCTTGCCACATGATTTCGCTAAAGTAGTCCTCACCCTTGAAGTAGACACAATTGATTCCATTCAAATTTAGGGTCCCATTTGTGACGTGTACGTTGATGACATAAAACTCGACATGATGGCAGACTCAGGGGCTCCCATCAAAATAATTTCAGACACATTGTATGAACGAGTTTGGTCAACCTCTAAACCTTTAGACACTCCTGTCTTTCCAAAAGCTTACGGAGACAAGGACATTGATATGCTTGGCTTCTTCATGGAGAAAGTAAGATTTGGGCAGAGAAGCGTTTACCAAGATCTATGTTGCAAAGAAAGGGAAATTAATTTTAGGCTGGCGTGATTTAGCAAAATTGGGACTAATGTTGATTCCAGGTTCACCTAATCCTGTCAGGGTTTGTGATATTAACTTAGCATCCACGCATGACTCTGAACATGATACGCATACAGAAATGGTTAAAAAAAATTCCAGATGTGTTTACAAATAAAATAGGTGTAATTGATAAATTTGAACATAAGATTAAGTTGAAAAAAGATGCTATGCCTGTGTCTCACTAACACCTTGCTGGACACCCTTGTTAGAGATAAGGTAATCTCCCAGACTGACTCATCTGAATGGGTTAGTCCCATAGTGATAGTTCGTAAGAAGGATAATTCCATCAGGCTATGTGCTGACTTACGCACTTTAAATAAGAATATCCTCGTTGATTGTCATCCTTTACCCAAGATTAGTGACCTTCTCTCAAATATTAATGGAGCCAAATTTTTTTCGCTTTTGGACCTTCGTTCTGCCTATTATCAGATTCCACTCGCTGCAGAATCCCAAGATCTCACAACATTTATCACTCCATTTGGAGCTTATAAAGTTTTGAGACTTCCCTTTGGCCTGGATTCTGCAGCGAGTGTGTTTCAGAAATTCATGGACTCCATATTGTCTGGAATCTCAGGGACACAGGCATATCAAGACGATGTTCTAATCTTTTCAAAAACTAGAGAAGAGCACAGGGCTATTTTAGGAAAGGTTTTGGAAATCTTCAATAAGGTGGGAATAACTCAAACCGGACAAATGTAAAATGTGTAAGACAGAATTGGATTACCTTGGTCATTATGTGTCTGATACTGGAATACATCCAAATTTTTTTTAGGAAAGGCAATTCAAGATGTTCATCCTCCTAAAGACAGAGATTCTCTCAGATCTTTCTTGGGGATGGGTGAATATTATTCCAAATGTATTTAAGGATACTCCATCATTGTTCAATCCCTTAGAAATCTTTTAAAGAAAAATGTTGATTTCATTTGGGATGATGTTGCTGAACATGCTTTTACCTTAGTTAAAAATGTAATCACTGATGCCCCAGCTTTATCAGCCTTTAAGCAGGGTGCAAGATGTTTGGTGACTGTGGATGCTGGTCAAAAGGGCATAGGAGCTGTACTCTCACAGTCATACAATAATTGTGAACACACTGTGGCTTTTGCTTCTAGGTCTTCAAAATTAGCAGAATCCCAGTACAGTACAATCGAAAGAGAGGCTTTAGCCTGTTCTTGGGCCATTGAGAAATTTAAAACGTATCTCTGGGGAATGAAATTTTCCCTCTTTACTGACCAAAAAATGCTTATTCATCTGCTTAATGGTGATGGATCTGGAAAAGCCTCTTTTAGATTGGCGAGATTGTTATCTCGTTTACATGAGTATAATTTTAAAATCGAATTCATCGCAGGCAGCAGCAATACCTGAGCTTACTTCTTGTCGAGATTTCCTATTCAAGATGATAGGACAGATTGTGACCACGAGGAAGTTGAGTCAGTGGTTGCATCGTTAGATGACATTTTGAATGCACATTTCTTAATTTCTCGTGATGAGTGGCTTACTGCTGTTGCAGAAGGTAACAGTTTGTCTCAAGTCATGAAATTTATCACTCAAGGATGGCCCAAAGAGAAGTGTCTTCCTTCTCCCATGAAACCCTTTTCTCAAGTCTCTAGTGAACTATCCATAGTGAATGGTCCACTGCTTCATAATGATTTGGTGGTTCCTCCAATGTCAATCAGATCTAAACTTTTCCAAGCAGCTCACTCTGGTCACTTAGGGGTGGGAGCCACCTCCAAAAATGTCAAACAATATTTTTGGTGGCCCTCAATGGACTCTCAAATTGCTACATGGATATCATCCTGCAGTACATGTTTATTATCTGACAAACACTGGCTTACTCATGAAACATAAAACACCTTTGCATACAGTACCCTTGCCAGAAGAACTGTGGTCCAAGGTCGCCCTTGATTTCTCAGGTCCATTTCACTTGTTACCACCCGATAAGAGATTTTTGATAGTCTTAGTTGACTATTTCTTAAAATGATTTTTTTTTAGTTTGTTTCCAGTGCAAACACCACTTCAGTGATCAAAATTTGGACAATATTTTTAGTTGTGAAGGTCCTCTAAGGGAGCTTGTAACAGATAATGGGATACGCTTTGCTTCCACACAAATGAAAGATTTTGTTGCCAAACACCATATTAAAAACCTCAAGGTAGCATTGTATTCCCCAACATCAAACGGTCTGGTTGAAAGGATTAATACATTTTTGAAGGAAGGGGTACAAACAGCACTTGCCATTGGGGCTCACGTTGAAGTTTTCCTTAAAGAAAAAGTTTGGAACTATCACCTTACTCCACACTCCACTACAGGTGTACCTCCCTTTACTTTATTGAGAAAGAGAAATCCCAGAGCACAACTCTGTCCAGATTGGTTAGGGAACACCCTACCTAAGGATAATCATTGCTTTTGTACTATGTCTGAGCCTGTCAAAGAGAGAGTGAAACAGGCACAAATCAAACAAAAGTCACATTATGATGTGTCCCATGCTACAAAATGTATTGATTTTCAAGTGAACAATTGGGTTTTGCTTAAACTTCCTCACAAAGTCAAGAAGGGAGAATCTAGATATTCAAATCCAATCAGGATAGAAAAAGTTGCGAAGGGTGCAGTCCAGTGGCGGCTCGCATAGGGCGTGCTGCGAGGCAGGGCGGGGGAGGGGCAAGGTGGGGGGTAGTAAACTCGGACATACGACGGAACGGAGGAACGTAATAATTACTTTCCTCCGTTCCGTCGTATGTCCGAGTTTACTACCCCTCCACCCTGCCCCTCCCCCGCCCCGCAGCACGCCTTATGCGAGCCGCCACTGGTGCAGTCTTTTTACATGGCAAGGGGTGGTGGTGTAAAAGAGACCTAGTCAAATTATCCCAGGAACAAGCATGTCACGTTGGTAAGCACAAGAGGTGTGAAGATAGGCATTGGTTTGATTTGGGAAATGACGTTACTTCTCCAGCCATGCCTTCTACAAGCAACTCGCACTCTTCACTGTCAGGATCCTTCTCTGGTGACAATTTAGCAGATTTGTCTGGTACTGATTTTAGTCTTATAATCATCAAGGGGGAGAGAGAAGAAGTTGTAATTCATTCGGCTTCCGGCCGTGTGAAGTATAATCAATGGAGAATGAATCACTTGTCCTGTGTGTTCCCAGGGTCAGGGTTCTTGTCCGTCTAAAAAAAACCCTCATTCACGAATTAACCGAGGGTGCGGTATATCTTGGTTCTCCACATGGATGGTTACGTGAAAAGCATCATCATTGGGTTTTAGTTATGCTTTCCTCCACCTGGAGGAGGACCACCTGGTATTGACAGTAGTGATTAGAGAAAGTGAGTGGTGGAGTGCAGTGAAGCTAAAATTACCTACATCTGACGACCCAATGTTTATTTGTCGTAGATGGGGCAAGGGTTAAAATTAAATGACGGTGCGTTGCTAGAAGAGTTACCGTTCTATCGCACCTGTGGTTAGGCTGTCGACATGTTTCAGCCCTCCTTCGCCCAATCGGGTCTGTGGGCTTTCTTCAGGACCAAGGAACGCATGTAAGGATGATATTACGTGAAGGGGCAAGTTGTGCACTTACCCTTCTTCTTAAGTGAACATATTTTGACACTTATGTGTTGCAGATGTTGCACTGTCTACAACTGGAAAGAAAAGAGCATAAAGACGAAATAATGGTACAAAAGTCTGGCTTTTGTGTGCGCAATTACTTGTCATTGGTGATGCTTTGCGTTCAACTTTGAACTTTTCGAATTGTACTGGGAAGTTTCATGCATAAGTGGCTGTAACTACTGTGGTCAAAGTGATGTGCTGAATAATAAGTTGTTGCATTAGAACAGCTCTGGTACTGATGTGTCTTTATTTGCTGATTGTCAATAACCCTGGGCATAGTTCGCGTAGTAGCGCTACGCGTAGCTACACGAAGTGCACTACGCGTAGCTACGCGAACTGCATAGTGCGGTAGGGAAATGCTGTTCGCACTGATTGCACAGTGCGGGATGCTTGTCCGCACTGTGCAATCATTGCAAACGGCATCTTGCACAGTGCAAGCGGTCGTTTTCTGCCGCTCGAGTAGATTTGTACTGGAGCGGCAGCTTTCTCAACGCGGACTGGTAGTTTCTCATCGCGAGCGGTCGCGAGCATACGCGACCACTCGCAATGAGAAACCTGACCTCCCCGCGTTGAGAATCTCACCGGGAGGTTTATTTTCCTCGCTCGCGATTGGCAACTTGATGTTGCTGATCGCGAACGAGGAAAAAGTCTCGCCGGGATGTTGATTTTGCTCGCTCGCGGTCGCCAACTTGACGTTGAGGACTGCGAGCAAGCAAAAAATGCCAGCTACGCGTTTTTGCACTGTGCTACGAGCAATTCGCGTAGCGCGTAGTAGCGCAAACTACGCAAACTCCGCGAGCGTAGCGTAGTTTTCCGCCCAGGCCTAATTGTCAAGCTGCGGTTTATACTTGTGGCCGAATTGAGAGTTGTACGTCGCGCAATGGTTCTGAGTAATGTGGGTGCGCGGGTCAATGGTATCCGGTATCGTGTTCTTATTTATAAGACCATGTGTTTTTTTGCTGTGTTCTAAAGTACCCAATACATGGTGAGTCATACGTGCATATTCAAAGCGATGAACTTACAGTGCTTTGAAGCTTGTTTGTGTGTGTGTTTCAGCGTTGGGTAAGTATTTGAGGCTAGCGGGTTCGATTAGGTTGAATCGTACCGTCCTCAGACCGATAAAGGGGCTGGTTACCAGAGTAGTTTGACACCCGGTCATGGGTTGACGCTTAGTGTAAATTATATCCGTGCCATCAGAATGTATATACCTCTCATGTATCAGGCGGCAAGGGTAAAGTGGGAGCGGCATTTTAATCTCCGGTGTTGGAGCGCTAGAAATGGTTAGTTACAGTTTTTATCACATATGACGTCTGCGCTTGCGGTTACGATTACGCGCTTTTAGTGAGCGTAACATTGGGTGCTCGATTAGTGGTGTCTAAAAACCGCGTGTGCGATTAGTTTACCTTATCAAGAGGGAAATTTGCCTCCATCCGGGGACGGGCGACTTGACTCACTGTAAGGAAGAAAGAGGGGTTTCTCATATTCTGCGTTTATGCTGAGAGCCAAGCTTTGTCTGGTCGCGCGGTGTGGCATACCTTTTTTGAGCCTCTGGAACGACTTGTTCTGGCGCCGTCTGCCATGCCCCGGTGAAGGGCGCTGGCAGCGGAGCTTGTTTTATGGTAATTCCATTACAGTAAGCATAGTTGAAAGACTTACGTTCGATCATAAGAACGGGAGGTATTTTCCTATGAATCCACCAGATGTGGTTAGAGATAGATTTTCGTTTTTATCACAGGTAGATTGCCTGATGTTGGCCGCGGCAAAAACAGTGATTTGTTCTCTATTTAGTGGAGTTTTCTTTTTTCGATTCTATCATAGTAAGCATGGTTGACAGACTTACGCTCGTTCTGAATGGAGGGGGGGGTGGGGTTATTTCTCCTTAGTCTTAGAATTCACCAAGTGGGGTATGAGGTAAATTCTTGTTCTTTTGTTCTGATGAATTGCCATATGTTATGCACGGTAAGGTAGTGATTTCTTCTCTATGTCAACTGAAATAAGTGCTCATTTGTGGTTGACGGTTGCTTGCATTGTCAGGTGTTAATATTCCGACGATGTGGCAATATTTGTGTTGTAATTGGTAGCAGGGTCGAACTATTATGTTGATAGTGACCTTGTCAAAATAAGTCAGTGTGGGAGACTCTGGAGGACAAATCAAGTCGCGATTCAAGTAGTGGGGTCACGTGACTGGTCTGATTCAGCGTGATATGGAGAGCCATGGTATATTGTCATTCAGACCCTCTTTATACGTTTTTAAGCGATGGGCCCACGTTTGCTCTTTTTCAAAGAGGATGCGCTCAGCGTTCTCATTTTTTATCTTGAGGGTCTCTATGATTACCCAACTGATTTCATCAACGGAATGTTTGAACTTGATGTAGTGGGTACTCATTTTGGTCGTTGTCTTGTTACATTTAATGTTGCTTTGGTGCTCGCAGATTCTCTGTTTCACTTTTCGGCATGTCATACCTATATATTTTAGGTTGCACGGACAGGTAATCATGTAGATTGCGTGAGTTGTATTGCAATTTGTGTGGTTTCTTAGAATCCATTTCAAATCCTTGTTTAGTTGTAAGGTCTTTGTTGTTTTGGTAAGTTTACAGACTGAGCAGGATCCGCAAGGGTAGTGTCCAGTTATTGGTGTCAGGTTCCAGGTATTGGTTATTGATTCGATTTGTTGATTGTTAGGCCGTGGTCTAGTGTGGACGAGGAGGTCACGAATATTTCTGGTTCGTTTGTTGGCGAATCGTGGTTTTGGCCATTTCAGCTCTCCCAATGTCAAGATATTCCAGTTTTTGTTTATGATTTTCTTGACTGCATTCGATGCCGTGTTGTTTGTTGTAACACATGTGATTATGCTGTTGTCTTGTTCTTTGACCGAGGTCTCAAGGAGGTTGTCCCTATGATGGTTCCTGGCTCTCTTCTGGCATCTCTGTATGATCTTCTGTGGATAATCCCTTGCTTGTAGTTTGTGACTCAGGTCTAGTGCTTGTGATCAATAGTCCTGTAATTTGTTGCAGTTACGTCTGAGCCTCAGAAATTGGCTGTATGGCAAGTTTTCTCTGAGAGAGCGGGGGTGAAAGCTGTTGAAGGAAAGGAGGCTATTCTTAGCCGTGGGTTTATAGAAGGTCTTGGTATTGATCTCATTGTTCTCGATGTAAATTGTAATGTCGAGGAAATCCAGTCTCTGTTTGTCCGAAGTGTAGGTGAACTTTAGGAATTCATCCCTGGTGTTGAGCCACCTATGAAATTCCTGCAGGCTCTCTGGAGTGTCATCCCAGATCATTATGACATCTTCTATGTAGCATTTCCAGAAAAGAATCTTCGTTTTGTAAGGGTTGGTGTCAGTTAGGATGTTTTTGTTCTCAAAATCGCTTACATAGAGTCCTGCAATACTTGGGGCAAATGTGCTTCCCATAGATGTGCCATGGGTCTGTAAAAACATGGTGCTGTTATATTCAAAGAAGTTCTCTGTGAGTGCTAGTCAGCAGCATTCTAAGACAAAGTGTCTAGGAGTGTTGTGCTCCCATTGTTCTGAGAACAGTATGTCTTCTAGAGTCTGTAGGGTAGCTTGTTGAGGCAGACTCGTATAGAGGCTCTCAACGTCGAGGCCCACAAGACACATCGACCCTTCTTGGAATGTTAATCCTTGCAGTTGATTCAATAGATCCCTTGTGTCTTTGAGGTATGTGGCGGTTTTCTGGACGAGCGGTCTTAGATAATGGTCAGCGAATTGTGAAAGAGGTTCTAGAATTGAGCCTATACCAGAGACGATTGGTCGCCCTGGTGGGGTGTCCTGTTTTTGTGTGTCTTAGGTAGTGAGTAGAAGTAGGGGGTTTTGGGTGATTTTGTTCGTAGAAAATCAGCTTCATTTTTGGAAATCCATTGGTTGATTTCAGCTTCTTCGACCATCAGATCAATTGTCCGTTGCAGTCTAGGGGTCGGGTCCACAGATATTGGTTTGTAGAATTTTCTATCTGAGAGGAGGTCCGTGCATTGTCTGTCATAGTCTTCTTGATTTAGTAGGACAATGCCTCCACCTTTGTCCGCCGGTTTTATGATTAGCCTGTCTTGTTTTTGTAATTCATCCAGTGCTTGTCTCTCTCGTTTGGTTAGATTCATGTAGGGTTTCTTCGTTGTTTCTTTTATGTTTTCCACCTCATGAAATAGTGCTTGTTCAAAGGCTTGCACCTCCATGGGTACGAGGTAAGTTGGTGGGCAGAAGGTAGATTTATTGCGAAGGTTGGTATCACTTGTGATGGTGTTGTCTTCCTTATCTTTGAAGAAAGCCTTGAGTTTGATCTTCCTGCAGAATTCTGCTAATTCACATTGTAATTTGAATTGGTCTAGTGGTGGTGTATGGACGAAGCCCAGGCCTTTGTTTAAGACCTTCTGTTGGTCTTCTGTAAGTTTTCTGTCCGTTAGGTTCACTATTAGCGTGTTGGTGTGCTGGGTCCTGGTCTCTCTTTCGACATGCTGCGAGTTAGGACTTGGCGATCTTGTTCTGTCCAAGTTACTCCTTTTCTTCTCCCGCGGCGGTTGTTGTGGCCTCTCCCTAAAAAAGGTTGCATGTTTCCTGGGGGCTGTCTCATTGGTGGTGGCCCCTGCATATATGGATTCATCCAGCCTGGAAAGGTACAACACAAATATTGCCACATCGTCGGAATAGTAACACCTGACAATGCAAGCAACCGTCAACCGCAAATGACCACTTATTTCAGTTGACATAGAGAAGAAATCACTACCTTACCGTGCATAACATATGGCAATTCATCAGAACAAAAGAACAAGAATTTACCTCATACCCCACTTGGTGAATTCATAGACTAAGGAGAAATAACCCCCCCCCCTCCATTTAGAACGAGCGCAAGTCTGTCAACCATGCTTACTATGATAGAATTGAAAAAAGAAAACTCCACTGAATAGAGAACAAATCACTGTTTTTGCCGCGGTCAACATCAGGCAATCTACCTGTGATAAAAACAAAAATCTATCTCTAACCACATCTGGTGGATTCATCGGAAAATACTTCCCGTTCTTATGATCGAACGTAAGTCTTTCAACTATGCTTACTGTAATGGAATTACCATAAAACAAGCTCCGCTGCCAGTGCCCTTCACCGGGGCACAGCAGACGGCGCCAGAACAAGTCGTTCCAGGGACTCGAAAAAGGTATGCCACACTGCGCGGCCAGAAAAAGCTTGGCTCTCAACATAAACGCAGAATATGGGAAACCCCTCTTTCTTCCTTACAGTGAGTCAAGTCGCTCGTCCCGTGATGGAGGCAAATTTCCCTCTTGATAAGGTAAACTAATCGCACACACGGTTTTTAGAAACCGCTAATCGAGCACCCAATGTTACGCTCACTAAAAGCGCGTAATCGTAACCGCAAGCGCAGACGTCATATGTGATAAAAACTGTAACTAACCATTTCTAGCGCTCCAACACCGGAGATAAAAATGCTGTGCCCACTTCACCCTTGCCGCCTGATACATGAGAGGCATATACATTCTGATGGCACGGATATAATTTACACTAAGCGTCAACCCATCACCGGGTGTCAAACTACTCTGGTAACCAGCTCCTTTATCGGTCTGAGGAGGGTGTGATTCAACCTAATCGACACCCGCTAGCCTCAAATACTTACCCAACGCTGAAGCACACACACAAACGAGCTTCAAAGCACCGTAAGTTTAGCGCTTTGAAAATGCACGTATGACTCACCATGTATTGGGTACTTTAGAGCACAGCTAAAAACACGTGGTCTTATAAATAAGAACACGATACCAGATACCATTGACCCGCGCACCCACATTACTCAGAACCAGTGCACGACGTACAACTCTTCTAGCAACGCACCGTCACTTAATTTTAACCCTTGCCCCATCTACGACAAATAAACATTGGGTCGTCAGATGTAGGTAATTTTAGATCCACTGCACTCAACCATTCACTTTCTCTAATCACTACTGTCAATACCAGTTGGTCCTCCTCCAGGTGGAGGAAAGCATAACTAAAACCCAATGATGATGATTTTCACGTAACCAACCATGCGGAGAACCAAGATATACCGCACCCTCGGTTAATTCGTGAATGAGGGTTTTTTTAGACGGACAAATACCCTGACCCTGGGAACACACAGGACAAGTGATTCATTCTGGTACTGATTTTAGTCAAGTTTTTCCTCCAGATAATCACGCGCACTCTAGTGCTACTACTCTAGATGAACAAATTGTAACAAGATCCATGCGCAATGTCTCAATGCCCGCTAGGTTTAAAGATTTTTATGTTGATTAATGCTATTGATGCAAATGTTCAATTTGTAACAAAATTTGTGTCCTATATTTCAATGCCTGCTAGGTTTAAAGATGTTTATTAAATTTTTATTGTTGTTATAAAAAGGAAGATTATGTAGAATGCCACACGCGCGTGATCTTGCTGGTGATGATCCTTCATCGTGAGCAGGATCACACGCAATGTTTTTCTTTAAGCATGCATTTGGTCTCGAGTCTCACGGCTGTGTCAAATGCTAGCTATGTTTCTTTGTTCATGGCATAATAAAAAGATTTGTATTAAATAAATAAATAAATAACGTAGGAGGGAGATAGTCCTGTAAAACAATAGCTGTTTTATTCTATTGAATACCTTTCAATAATTAAAAAAAAATTAGAAATGTACTCACCCAAAATAAATTTTAAAAATTCACATCTAACAAGCTATTGAAGTCGCCCTGAGGAACCAGGGAATAACAATCTGCCAAACTTGTAGATAATTGTTCTCGAAACGCTAGTTGTGTGTGTGGTGCAAAAATGCTGCCTAGGACCACCTGGTCTCCATCCAGTCTGCCCTTGAGGACCACATATCTGCCCTCAGGGTCTACAAGTTGTGGACTTCAAAGGGAACCCCCACTCTGACTCAGATCAATACCCCTTGAGAAAGGGTAGAGAATTTTTTGTAGAAGACCTGGACCCACCAGCACTTCTGTAGCAGGAAACCCTCGTCTCAATTTATGTGGGACTCCTGGAATACAGCTATGTGAACTTTATTTTGTTGTAAAATTGAGTTAATTTTGTAACTCTTGGTGGGGTTAATAATGCCTCTGATATTCCACAAAAGAAAGGTGTACTTAGGATGACAGGTCATACAAAGTTCAGTAGGCATTAGGAACTTTAAGATGTCTTTCCCTTAACCCCACCACAAGAACTTCATCCCTCCCCACCTGTCGAAGAATAAACAGAAATATAAAAAGGAAAATAGGATAAACATCAACAATTTCCCAGAACGTACAATAAAACCAAGGTAATAATGAACCAAAACAGTTAAAAACGTAGTGAATTGGGGCATGGCTAAGATGGCAGTCGAGTCCCAGCACTGCTCCCATTGCCCGGATAAAATCTGGTCCCATCCTACCTGACAGCGGCTCCATCAAACCCTGTCTCCCTCATCTCTGGAGACCCCCAGGCACCTATATGGGGGGCACCCTATTGATCCTTACACGGAGATTGTGCCCCTTCAAACGACCGCCTGAGTGCAGCCGGGCCCAAGATGACGTCCGCAAGGCTGATGGCGAGTAGCCGTGGCGTGGCTTAAATTTGTTCCTGTTGCAGGGCGTGGGTAGAGCTGTGTCAGTGGCCCCACCAGGTGGGTTGATGTAGATTGGGTGCCTGCGTTGCAGGGATGATTGTTTATGTGCAGGAAGGTGTTCCTTCCTGCACATAAACAATCAATAATTGTGATTTGCTCTTTCTATGTGTGCTGCAGAATGCAGCAAACATAGAAAAAGCAAAAACGAGGAAAATAAAAGTATTTCTCCTCGTTGCGCCAATCTAATGCCTGCTTTTGCATAGCGTTAAATTTTGGCCCAGCCTCAGATTTACACATCCTTGTAAATCTGGGGCAGCGGAAAACGCAATGATTGTTGCGGTGGAACGCCCACAGCAACATCCATTCCACGCCCCTTTCACGCAGATACCTGCGTGAAAGGGTACCATATTTACAAAGTGCCATTAAGCCACGCAAAGTGGCTTAACGTTGCTTTGTAAATATGGTGCAGGGCATTGCGCCACCGGAACATTAAAAAAAGGTGGTGCCATCCCCTTGCACATATGCCACACAGTTTGGAAGGGCTTTCTTTACATGAGAAAGAACTGCACTATGCACCTACCATTTCTCGAAATACCAGGTTTAAACGGATCCATTTCTTCATCCTACACAGGGTTTACCTCTCCCCTGCCAGTATTAATAAGATTTTTCCGGGAGTTACTGCCTCTTGACTCTGCTGCTCCTCCGCAAATGCTGACTTCCATGATATGCTTTGGGTTTCCCCATCTCTCTCTCGCTACTCGAACCAGTGGTCGAAGTGGGTGGGATTGGCAGGGCACGGTGTGCCCTACTCTTTTAATTTAATAGAATCCGTTACCCTACTGTTTTTTTGTTTTTTTTAAATACATCCCAGGTCGGCAGAAATAGCTACGGCCTATAGATAAGGCTCGGCCGTTCGGGCCATTTGGGAACGGGCGGGGTAGGAAGAGAAGGAAAAGGGATCGGTCTCTTCCTTCCTGACCAGAGAAGACAAGGACAGTGTCGACTTCTCCTGCTCTGCTGCTGTCAGCTGCCCCCCTCTCATTCTTCCTCTTAGTCCCTCTCTTTCTGTCTCTGTCTCGTTCCTCCTCACTTGCTGAAAACCGTAACTTCAAGAAACGGCTCTTACCCTCTCTTTTGTCTCCTTTCCTTCATTCGTTCCCCTGTGAATTGGATCCAAAAAATAAAGAAACACTTTTGCTGAAAATGTCGTCTTTTACTGACATTTTTCTATTCCAAAGTGGAGCCTTGGGATGGAGAGAAAAAAAGGGTTCAAAATACCAACAATAACTAAATAAAGAAAGACGGAGTGGTCGCAAAGTGGCCAGACTGGTTTTCTTCACAACCACACACATTAGCGCCACTTAACAGAGTTTGCCAGTATAGTGCTACTTTCATTTTCTCGACAACATTGTTTTCCTCGGGTGGTGAAGTGCACCATTCCTGGAGGTACTGCAATACCTGGTTGATTCGTAGAGTGGAAAATATTTAATTTGATCCTTATCAGCTGTTAGTTTATAAAATGTGTACTGCGGCTATATGTTCAGGGATGTGGTCTTTTTAAACCATACTGCTTACGTTTTGTAAGGATATAAGCAATGGACACTGAAAAGGGACCCTTTCGGGCCCTGTAGTCATGTCCATAACTTTTCAGGCAAAAACACTAATTGATTTCTCAATAATGAGTATAAAAAGCAGTAGCCATGTTGTTCCTTCTTACATTTCACATGCTTTACTTAATCTTGCATTCCCTAGGAGTGTTTGCTTTTTCCAGGATGTTGTTACTTTTTTTTTATTCAGGCAGCGTATTAATCTTGTCTAGCGCATAATTTGAATTGAGTCACATCTAGGTATTTATAGCGGGGTACAATTGGGTTGTAGCTGAAAGCAGTGCGAGTTTCTCTCAGTGGGGTAGTATGGTGTTCAGTGGGAGAGAGGATGTGGCACTATGGCCTGAGCTGCCGAATTTGGAACTGGGGAATCAGGTTCAGCCTTCATGACCAGTCCACCAGACCACTCTCCTGAGGGAGCACATTCCCAAGCTAGACCTTACAAGGCTCCACTAGACCTCAGAAGCCCAATTGTCTTAGCACCAGCAGGTAGACCCTAGCGGCGGCAAGTGTGGGTCAACCTTGAAGGCCTGTCCACCACAATCCATACTGAAGTTCACCCCCAGTTTTGTGGGCAGGCCTACAAAGCAGCACACCCTAGAGCAACAATGACTGTCACTGAGGTCACAGGACTCTTGAGGTCTGTCCGCCTCACCCATAGGTACCTCCATTGGCCTTGTTTCAGCAGTAGTAGTGCAACTCACCACAGATCAGCAATGCAGGATTTGCACGCACACCAAACTAGGTTCACAAACTTCACAGTCTCTCTGCTTAATGCACAGACACTTTTGACATGTGCTACCTGCTTTGGGGCCACTGTTGACTAAATTACGCAGCAAAAAAAAAAAAAGGCTGCAGCATAATGTAGTACATTTTCTGATACTTTATGATTTTGACATTTTTACACACACTAACAATCGCTGCAAAGATTTTGCCTCCTTAGTACCAGTGCAACATACAAATGCAGCAGTGAGAAATGTGACCAGTCAACCTTTGCAAAGGTCCCTCCACTTCGCAGCAACACAAGTCACATTTTTTAGTAACTTTTGATCCGTTTGAGCTACAAACAATTTTTTTGTTAAAATCGTCAGATTATGCAGCAGTGGATTAATTATGTGGCAACTATGTCAGAGCCATAATTATGTGGAAAACATTTGCAAACTAGGATATTTTGCCATTCATGTTTGAACATGGAGAAGTGCTAATGACAGAAACTGCCTGGCTGAGGAGACAAATGGCTTGTGATTCCACTTTTAAGCGTATTTGGGACAATCTGTGATTCGAAAAGTATACCATTTTGTGAATGTATTTTAATGTCAATAACTCCTATTAAACCTTAAATAAACATGTGTATCCATTGGTTGAATTAAATAACGTAATAAGCGGTTACTGGTCAGTGAAATGCCAAGCAAATGCTAAAAATTGGGATGTTTTGCTCTTTCTGGCCACACCTCTGACTCTGCCCACTGACCCAATCCTCAGGTTATTCCCGCCCAAAGTTCCCCTACTTTTTTCCCCCACTTTTACCACTGTCTAAGGGAAGAACTCAGGGATGATGCTCTACCCCCTGAATGGAGGTGGTCAGACCTTGCATTATATGCCAAATATGGTTAACTCCCAGTTCCACGCATTGTTGCCAACCCCCGCTGAGGCCACATAGGCAGGTAACCCTGTAAACATCCGCCTGCCATTACCACCCCTCTGTCATGACTCACACCCACACGACTGTCACTCCTCTCCTTCCCGGCCCCATGATTCCCTACTGACTGACACTTTCCAATCGCCCAGCTACAGTTGTTGTTTTATCCCCTTTTTTCTTTATTTATTCTCAGGTTTAAGAGTTCTCAAGATTGTATACACTATTGATTAACCCCATCGCTGCTAGGCCTCCCCCCCCACCCCCCTGTGCTAAGCCTTTTTTTTTTTTAGCTATTTGGGGTAGTTCGCGCTTAGGCCCCTGTAACCTTTTGACCACATAAGGTATCCACGCCAAATTTGCGTCCTTTTCTTCCAACATCACAGGGATTCTAAAGGTACCCAGGGTTTGTGGAGTCCCCTGGAGGGGACCCAGAAATTAGCCAAAATACAGCTAAATTTTGGGCTTTTTGGGAAAAATTGGAAAAAAGGGCTACAGATGAAAGCGTCTATTTTTTCCCCTGAAAGTGGTATCAACAAAGGGGTTGTGGTGCTGAAATAACCATCTTTCCAGCTTTCAGAGACAAGCAGACTTTTGTCAGAAAACCAACATTTTTTACACAGTTTTGGCATTTTTCTGGGACATAGCCTATTTTTGCTATTTTTTCTGCTTTCAACCTCCTTCTAGTTAATGGTAAAAATGGGTATGAAAGCAATGATGGATCCTGGAAAGCTAAATATTTCTGAAAAGTAGACACAATTTTGAATTTAGCAAGGGGTCATTTGTGTAGATCCTTCAAGGTTTTCGTGTAGAAACTAACAGTTGAAAATAGAAAAAATTGAAAATGAGTTAAAAAAAACTGCCATTTGTGCCAACGTTTTCACCTGTAACTTCTACTAAGTATGACAGATGTTTGAAAGCAATATACCGTTACATCCGCTGGACCCCTTTAGTTGTAGGGATATATAGGACTTGCAGGTTCACCAAGAACCCGACGAACCCAGAGTCAATAACTGAGCAGCGTCTTGCAATGGTTTTTTATTGTGTACCGGGTATATAGCAATTCATTTGGAAAAATATAAACAGGGAAAAATCGGTATGAAAGTCTCCTATGTATTTCTGAAATGGGAACGAAATATATAGTTTAGAAACAGTAGTTATTTGCACATCTACGAAATTGTGGGTACCCATGCCAGCATGTGAATTATAGGTCATTTTGCAAAGTGACTTCTTTTTTACACATTGTCTTACATTTGGAAGGCAGAAATGCATTGAAAGTCAATAGGTAATAACAGTTGCTCCACAATTTTGTGTTCCCCTAAGTCTCCTGATAAAAATGATACCTCACTTGTGTGGGTAGGTGTAGTGGCCGCGACAGGAAATGGACCAAAACGCAACGTGGACACACCACATTTTCACAGTGGAAACGGACCCTTTTTTTTGCAAAGTGCCTAGCTGTTGATTTTGAACCCTAGCTCTGCCGGCACCTAGGGAAACCTAGCAAACCTATAAATTTTTTAAAACTAGACACCCAGGGGAATCCAGGATGGGGTGGATTGTCTGCCTCTCACCAGGTTCTGTTACCCAGAATCCCTTGCAAACCTCAACATTTGTCAAAAAAAACACATTTTCCTCACATTTCTGTGGTGGAAAGTTCTGGAATCTACGTGGATCCAAAAAATTCCACCCACCCCGCATTCCCCAAAGTCTTATGAGAAAAATGGTACCTCACTTGTGTGGGTAGGCCTAGTGCCAGCAACAGGAAACGGCCCAAACGCAACATGGACACACCACATTTTCACTGAGAAAACGGACCGTTTTTTTGCAAAGTGCCTAGCTGTAGATTTTGAACCCTAGCTCTGCCGGCACCTAGGGAAACCTAAAAAACCTATACTTTTTTGTAAAACTAGACACCCAGAGGAATCAAGGATGGGGAGACTTGTCTGGCTCTCACCAGGTTCTGTTACCCAGAATCCCTTGCAAACCTCAAAATTTGTTTTAAAAAAAACACATTTCTCTCACATTTCTGTGGTGGAAAGTTCTGGAATCTGCGTGGATCCACAAAATTCCACCCGCCCCGCATTCCCCAAAGTCTTCAGAGAAAAATGGTACCTCACTTGTGTGGGTAGGCCTAGTGCCAGCGACAGGAAACGGCCCAAAACGCAATGTGGACACACCACATTTTCACAGTGCAAACGGACCCTTTTTTTGCATAGTGCCTAGCTGTAGATTTTGAACCCTAGCCCTGCCGGCACCTAGGGCAACCTAGCAAACCTATACATTTTTGAAAGCTAGACACCCAGGGGAATCCAGGATGGGGTGACTTGTCTGGCTCTCACCAGGTTCTGTTACCCAGAATCCCTTACAAACCTTAAAATTTGTCAAAACAAACACATTTTTCTCACATTTCTATGGTGGAAAGTTCTGGAATCTGCGTAGATCCACAAATTTCCTACCACCCAGCGTTTCCCGAGGTCTTCCGATAAAAATGGTACCTCACTCATGTGGGTGCCCCAAGTACCCGCGATAGGCAAAGGCCCAAAAAGTATTGAGGAGACATCAAAATGACCTATCACAAAACAACCTGGTTTTACAAGGGGAGTCACCTGGGTATTTGCCCCCAGGCACGGCGGCCATCTTGGGAAATCTACCAAACCCACACATTTCTGAAAACTAGACACCCGGGGGAGTCCAGCAAATTATGGCTTTCGTGGGTCCCCCAACGTTTTCTTACCCAGAATCCCCTGCAAACCTCAAATTTAGCTGGAAAAAATCACTTTTTTCTCAAATTTCTGTGTGGGAAAGTTCTGGAATCTGCGTGGATCCACAAATGTCCTACCACCCAGCATTCCCACAGGTCTCCCGATAAAAATGGTACCTCACTCGCGTGGGTGGGTCAAGTACTCGCGACAGGCAAGGGCACAAAACGTATTGAGGAGACTTCAAAATGATCTATCACAAAACAACCTGGTTTATTTATTTATTTATTTATTTTTAGAGTTTTCTATAGCGCGAACCAGACCCAAGGTAGGGTATCAGAGCGCTTTACATAGTGAGCCAGGTAAGAATAGCACATATAGTAAAAACGTGGCATACAAAAAAGCATAGCATATAAAGTAACCACAAAGCATAATAGAGTTCAGGGGATAAAAGCAGAATAGAGAATTTTTCTGAGCAATAAGAGTCAATTCGAGTTTGTGCGAGTCTTAGCTTCGAGATATCAGAAGACGGAGAGTATAGTTAAGTTTGAGGTTGTAAGCTGGTGTGGTGATTGTGCGGATTTAAGGGAGGAATTTGCTCATCAAGAATAATTTTGCTTCCTTTTTGAAGAGAGGTGTCGGGGCGATTTTTCTGATGGATGGCGGAAGCGAGTTCCAAATTCTTGGCGCCGCTCCAGAAAATGCTCTGTTGGAGGTTTTAGTCTTGTTGAACCGCGAGGGTTTCAGGAGTAGATTGTCTGCGCTCCTAGAGTGTCTGTTTCCTCCAGATAAGGTAAGTTTTTGGGCTAGGTACTGGGGGTGTTGCGGTGTACCGCCTTGTGAGTGATGCAAGCCATCTTTAAGTGAATACGAGCTTCATAGGGTAGCCAGTTGAGTGCCTTTAGGTGTGGCGATATGTGGTCAAATTTCCTAGATCCTGTTATGAGTCTTGCTGCGGCGTTGAGACAGGCTTTTAGAGGGGCGGTTGAGATTTTGGGAAGCCCTGAGAGGGTAGAACATCCGTACTCCAGCCTTGATATGACTAAGGACTGAACTGCAGTTTTGAGGTCCGGGTTTTCGATGAATGGCTTCATTCTCCTGAGATAGCTGAGGTGAAAGCGGGCATTTTTAGCCATCAAGTTGATGTGAGCTTGCATGTTAAGGTTCTTATCCAGTGTGATTCCAAGTGATATTGTGGAGTCCACCAACGATGGTGTACAGTTCAAAGCAGTGATCATTTTGGTCCATTCCTTTGTTTCCCGTGAATTATTGGGGGGAGATTAAAAGAAATTCAGTTTTTTGTGAGTTTAGCTTGAGGAAATTGGTCGTTAACCATTGGACGGTTTTTTCGAGAGCTAGATTCATTGTCTTTATCTCTTCGATGGAGGTGATCTTAATGTAAAGTTGAGTGTCATCCGCGTACATGTGGTAGGAGATGTTCGCCTGCTGTAGTAGATCGGTGAGTGGTTCAACATATAAGTTGAATAGCGTGGGGGATAGGGTAGAGCCTTGTGGTACTCCTAGTAGGTTAGGTGAGGAGAGAGAAAGAATCTTGTTGGTCATGAACGATTGCGTTCTGTTTTCCAGAAAGGATTTGAACCATAGAAGGACTGTGCCAGATAAACCCATCCTGTTTTCTAGTCTTCTTAGAAGTTTGTCGTGATTGACCGTATCGAAGGCTGATGAGAGGTCGAGCAGGACTAAAAGGCAGGTTTCATTGCGGTCAAGAGCTAGGAGGGCGTCGTCTACTATGTGCAGGATGGCTGTTTCTGTGCTATGGCCAGGTCTGAAACCCGATTGATGGATGTTCAGTAGATTGAAGTTTGTGATGTGTTGGTTTAGTTGTTGCTGAACACATTTTTCCAAGACCTTTGCTAGCATGGGAATGTTGGTTATTGGTCGGAAGTTGTTGGGGTCGGAGGTGTTAGCTGTTGGTTTTTTTAGGATAGGGGTGACTTGGCCAGTTTTTAGGCAGTCCGGGATGTGACCTTGTGTTAGCGAGGCATTGATGATTTTGGTCCAGAGAGGGGAGATGATATGGTAGATGTGGGGTAGGCAATTTGATGGGACGGGGTTATTGAAGTGGTTGTTGAGTTTGGTAGTCGCTAGAATTTTGGTGATGTCATTGAGATCGTAAAGTTTGAAAGTAGACCAGTGAGAGTTATTTTTGGGCAGAGTTAGCTCATGTTGTACCGGGTTAATGGTTTGAGTGATCTTTGGGGTGGCTGAGTTGATTGCCGCCGTACTAAGTTCGAGTTGGAGAGAATTCGTTTTTGCTGTGAAGAATGAGGAAAATTCTTCACTACTCAGCTGTGAAGTCAATGTTAAGAGTGAGGATTTGGCCAATTTGTTCGATTGTTGTTTCAGAATTTCGAAGAGTTTTTTTGGTCTATTTTTGGCATTCTCTAGTTCTGATTTGAAGAAGTCTTTTTTTGATTGTAGAATACTTTTATTGTATGAGTTTCTGGCTTTCCTGAGTAGTTTAAGATGGAGGGGGGAGGGATGTTGCCTCCATTTCCGTTCCGTTGATCTGAGTTTGCGTCTCTCTTCATTCAGGGCTCCGCTGAACCATGGGTTTTTATCTTTGTCCGGAATTCTTTTGAGTTTTGGCGGAGCGGCTTGGTTGAATACTTTGGTCATCGTGGAGTTATAGTGAGCAGTGAGGGCATTAACGTCTGACAAGTTATTGGGGGGGATAAGAGCCTTCTCACAGTGGGAGGCAAGGTTGTTCCAGTTGATGTTCTTTGTGTCTCTTATCCATTGTTTCGGCTTGATTTGTTGCGAGAAAGTTTTCTTGTTAGCAGAGGGAATTTGGAAGGTGATAATGTGGTGGTCTGACCAGTCACACGGGGTAATCGAGATCGATTCAATTGTATTTTGTTTAGAGATGAGCCAGTCGAGAGTAGCACCCTTTGTGTGAGTAGGCTTTGAGATAGCTTGGATCAGGGAATGGTCTGCAAGGAAGGTTTTGAGGGCGTTAACCTGCTTGTCCAGTGGGTTCTCCCAGTGGAGATTGAAGTCGCCAAGGAATATGTCGTTGGAATGAGGGGAAGAGTTTGCAGTAATGATTTCCATAAGTTGTTCTGTGAAAATTGAGTTCAAACCTGGTGGATGGTAGAGTATATGTAGTTTGTGGGAGTGGTTACTTGAAGATTTCACAGAAATCCCAAGGTATTCACAGGAGTCCAGGGGTTCCGAGTGAAACTTTGAGATGGTGATGTCAGAGCGATGTATGCAGGCTAAGCCTCCGCCTATTTTGTGTGGTCTATCTAGTCTAATGATGTTGTGGTCTGGAGGGACAAGAAGGTCTAGGCATGGTGAGGATGATTCTTTGAGCCAAGTTTCTGTGAGGATGATTATATCCATTTTCATGTTAAGGACGAGGTCGGCAATGTCAGAGGCGTGTTTAGTGGCTGAGCGGCAGTTTAGTAGAAGGCAAGAGATCTGGTTTGAGGAATTCTTTAAGGTAGGCTCCTGACTATCGTAGTTCGGGGTTATGGAATGAAGGTTATTCCGGTTTATTCCTCTATGGATTGGAGGGGATGTTCTGCATGGGTTGATGGGGATTGGGAGAATAGCGTATTCCTCTTTGTCTATGATAGGGCAGGGAGGAGCTTCGTATAGCAGTAGAAGTGTTTGAATTTCCTGGTCCGATATGTAGTTGGGGAGTTTGCATGTGCGCAAGTGTCGATTGGTTAGCGGCAGGGGGACAGTTTTTGTCCCGTTGTCGTCTGTTGCTAGCGAGTTTTGAAGATGCTTAAGTTTGGCAAGAGATTTTTCAGCAAGTTGTAGAATGGTTCTGATTTCTAGGATAACGTTTTGTAAGTTCCTGGAGGTGAGGTAAGACTGGGTTTTGAGTGAGACTTGTTCAATCTGCTGATGTGGAGGGGGAGACAGGATGTTGGGTGTTGAGGGAGTCGTATTGTTGTTAGTTCTCATGGCATTTCTAGATGAGGGTGTTAGTGCGGTGTGTGCTAAGGAAGGAGAGTTGGTGATGCTTCTTTCATCGGTTCTGGGTGACGGAAGGGGTCGATGATCTTCAGGAGATGGGGGGGGTGGTGGGGGTAGTAAGGTCCCGAGAGGCGCTGCGTGAGGTAGATGAGGGTGTCAGTGCAATGCTTGATAAGGAAGGAGTGTTGGTGATGCTTCTGGGTGATGGAAGGGGTCGATGATCTTCAGTGGATGGGGGGGTGGTAGGGGTAGTAGGGTCCCGAGAGGCGCTGCGTGCGGTAGATGAGGGTGTCAGTGCAATGCGTGATAAGGAAGGAGTGTTGGTGATGCTTCTATCATCGGATCTGGGTGAAGGGGGGGGTCGTTGATCTTCAGGAGTGGAAGGGGTGGTGGGGGTAGTAAGGTCCTGAGAGGCGCTGCGTGAGGTGATGGTGTGAGCTTTTAGGGTGATGAAGTATTTGTCGAATAGTTCTAGGTCCTTGTTAGCTGCTTGAATGAGAACAGTGCCATTTTTGTAGGACGTTATATTCAAGGTGGCTTTGAGATTCTGCGTGGGTGTCGTTGTAATCCTGGTTCCGTAGGGAATATTTTTATGGTCATGGATGGTTAGTAGCTTGTAGAAGGCCGATCGCCATTTGGCTATTTTTCTTGTGAAAAATATGAGGTTATTGATTATAAAGCCTTTTTTGGCATTGAAGGAGGGATCCAGAAACAGGGTATCAGGGTTTTTTCTGAGGAGGTTGTGTTTGAAGGTTTTAGAGGCATTTTTTGTTAGATTATGGGGGTATTGAATAGAATATGCGCTGTTTCCTTCAGGTATCATGTTTGGTCCAGCCATGACGTGCGATTCCTTTGGACAGGGAGGGAGGGACAGTATAATAAAGGGTTGAGAGCCGTTACCTTATTAGTGTGAAATAACTCTTTCTGTTAGTGGCTGTTACATGATGGCAGATGTTTTTGATGGGAGCTGAATCGGGATGATTGCCATCTTAGTGGGTGTAAACAATAGTCATTCAACTTGGGTAGTTCTTATAGCTGATTGAGAATATATGTGTGAATTAGCCGTTAGATGGCTGCCGGTTAGTTGTGAGCCAATGCAGGATGGCTGCTGTTTTGTTGTTGCTTATATAAGAGTTAGCCGTTACAAGATGGCTGCCGTGTTAGTTGGGAGCCATTGCAGAATGGGTGCTGTTTTTGGTGTTGATTGTATAAGAATAAGCCGTTACAAGATGGTTGCGGTTATAGTTGGGGGCCGTTACAAGATGGCCACTGTTTTAGATGGGGCCGTTACAAGATGGCTGCTGTTATGGTGGTAGCCGTTACAAGATGGCTGCCAGAGGTAATCAGTATGTAACTGGGTAGTCCTTTTTTGCTTATGAGGTTCTCAGGAGTTCAGCCATTTTAAATGCTGGAAAGTACAGAGGGGTATTGGTTTGTAAGAAAATGGCTTCCCTCTACAAGTAATAGCTTTTAAGAGAGTGGTTTCCCTCTGCTTCACACTTCCCAAAGGGACAAGTGAGATGAATGATCCAATGGCAGAAAACCCTCCAAAATCACTAAAAACCTGGCGAGCGTGTCAGGAATTAGCAAAGATGTGGGGCTAAATCAGCGACCTTTGAGCCCTTTGTCAACATGACATGTGCGCGTCTACTCACGTTTAGCCTCGGGAGAACTCCTCATTCCGGGGGTCAGGCGCCGCGCTAGGAGGCGCGGGGGACTCCGAAGAGGCCGTGAATGAGCGGCACTGGGTCTTCTGGGGATTCTGAAGAGGCAGCGAATGAGCGGCACTAGGTCTGCTGTTAGCAGATCGCATTGGCGGGCACAGATTCCGCCCTTCAGGGCCGACGAAGCAGGAGGCCACAATCCAGGCTTTGGCAGCACGGGGCCTCTGGAGCGAGAGAGCATTTGCGAGGCTCCCGCATGGATGACAAGGGCGTCTCACATCGTCGTGGGTCCAGAACAGGGCAGCTGCCCATGGAGTCTCCGGGTCGCCAGCTGGGAGCGACCGAGTAGGCAGGCTCAGCCGGGACCAGTCCCCTGAGATCTCCGAGCACAGGGGGGTCCCCGTGTATACTCAAGCAAGCCGACAACAGGGATCGTGGGCCCAGCTCTGTCTCTAATATGAGGGCAGAGGGCACCCGTCGAGGGAAGTGCCGTCAGTGTCTGCTCCACTCCTTGGTCGCGATGTCGGGATGTAGCCTCCACTTGCAGCCCCTGGGGGGGACTCAGCAGGCGTAGTCTGTTCCGCGCTGCAGTCCGGGATCACCAGAGAGAAGCCGGTGCCGGAGGACGTCGCATCCAGAGCCCTTCGCGCTGTGAAGGTACAGAATCGTCAAAATGACTCCTTTATCCCATTCACTCTTTGCTTATTGTCTTATTCCGTTGCTTGTATCGTTCGTTGGGGACGCTGGGCTGGGTATACAGGGATTAAAGCCGATGGCTATCCCTTACCTCAGGAGCTCGTAGGGAGAGCTCCTTCTCCGACGGCCATTTTTCACTATGGTTTGGTATCATTTTACTTGGGAGACTGAGGGGAACGCTGGGGGGTAGGACATTTGTGCCGGCATGGTGATCCCACGCAACAATGTAAGGAAAAAGTGATTTTGTCAGCTAAATTTGAGGTTTGCAGGGGATTCTGGGTAGGGAAACGTTGGGGGCTCCACGCAAGCCATACCTCATTTGACTCCTCAGGGTGTCTAGTTTTCAGAAATGTGTGGGTTGGGTAGGTTCCCAAGGTGGCAGCGAGCCCGGGGTCAATAAACCAGGTGCCCCCCCCCCCAAAACTAGGTAGTTTTGTTATAGGTAATTTTGAAGTCTCCACAGTTCGATTTGGGCCATTTCCTGTTGCAGCCACTATGCCTACCCACACAAGTGAGGTACCATTTTTATCGGGTGACCTGGGGGAACGCTGGGTGGTAGGAAATTTGTGTCTGCCCGGTGATCCTACAACTTTCCCACACAGAAATGTGTGAAAAGTTAGATTTTTTTCAGCAAAATTTGAGGTTTGCAGGGGATTCTGGGTAGGGAAACGTTGGGGGATCCACGCAAGTCATACCTTCCTGGACTCCCCCGGGTGTCTATTTTCAGAAATGTGTGGGTTTGGTAGGTTTCCCTAGATGGCCGCCGAGCCCGGGGCCAATAACTCATGGGACCCCCCTTGCAAAACCAGGTTGTTTTGTGATAGGTAATTTTGATATTGCCTCAATAGGTTTTGGGCCCTTGCCTGTTGCGGATACTTGACCCACCCACACGAGTGAGGTACCATTTTTATTGGGAGACCTGGGGGAACGCTGTGTGGTAGAAAATTAGTGGATCCATGCAGATTCCAGAACTTTCCACCACAGAAATGTGAGGAATTTTTTTTTTTTTTTTTACAAAGTTTGAGGTTTGCAAGGGATTCTGAGTAACAGAACCTGGTGAGAGCCAGACAAGTCACCCCATCCTGGATTCCCCTGGGTGTCTAGTTTTAAAAAATGTATAGGTTTGCTAGGTTTCCCTAGGTGCCGGCAGAGCTAGGGTTCAAAATCTACAGCTAGGCACTTTGCAAAAAAGGGTCAGTTTTCACTGTGAAAATGTGGTGTGTCCACGTTGCGTTTTGGGCCGTTTCCTGTCGCGGGTACTAGGCCTACCCACACAAGTGAGGTACCATTTTTCTCGGAAGACTTTGGGGAATGTGGGGTGGGTGGAATTTTGTGGCTCCACACAGATTCCAGAACTTTCCACCACAAAAATATGAGGAAAATGTTTTTTTTTTTTTTTTACAAAGTTTGAGGTTTGCAAGGGATTCTGGGTAACAGAACCTGGTGAAAGCCAGACTGGTCACCCCATCCTGGATTCCCCTGGGTGTCTAGTTTTAAAAAATGTATAGGTTTGCTGGGTTTCCCTAGGTGCCGGTAGAGCTAGGGTTCAAAATCTACAGCTAGGCACTTTGCAAAAAAAGGGTCAGTTTTCACTGAGAAAATGTGGTGTGTCCACGTTGCGTTTTGGGCAGTTTCCTGTCGCGGGCACAAGGCCTACCCACACAAGTGAGGTACCATTTTTCTCGGAAGACTTTGAGAAATGCGGGGTGGGTGGAGTTTTGTGGATCCACGCAGATCCCAGAACTTCCCATCACAGAAATGTGAGGAAAATTTGTTTTTTTTAACTAAGTGAGGTTTGCAAGGGATTCTGGGTAACAGAACCAGGTGAGAGGCACACAAGTCACCCCATCCTGGATTCCCTTTGGTGTCTAGTTTTAAAAAATGTACAGGTTTGCTAGGTTTTCCTATGTGCTGGCTGTGCTAGGGCCCAAAATCCACAGGTAGGCCCATTGCTAAAAACTAGTCTGTGACTAGTGGGCTTTCTGCCGCCCTGGGGGTGGGAATCGGGGAGGGGGGGGTTTGCCCCAATATGCCCCCAAGGGGGGGCAGAAAGACTGTGGCTATTTTTTGGGGGGGGTGGGGGCATTGGTATGCCCATTCTGGACTGCCCCCACCCCCACGCATAAAAAAAGCCAGCATAATCGCTGGCGCCTAGTGGGCTCTCTGCCCCCCCCCGGGGGCAGATCAGGGGCCACTGCCCCCATCCGACCCCCCGGGGGGGCAGAAAGACTGTGGCATTTTTTGGGGGAGGTGTGGGCATTGGCATGCCCATTCTGGGCTGACCTCACCCCTGAATTTAAAAAAAAATATTTCCTGAGTCCTAGGGGGCTTTCTGCCCCCCCGGGGGGGCAGATAATGGGCTATTGCCCCAATATGCCTTGGGGGGGGGGCAGAAAGACTGTGGTAATTGTTTTTGGGGTGGGGGCATTATCATGCCCATTCTGGGCAGCCCCCACCCCTACATCATAAAAAAAAAAAATCCCTGGTGCCTAGTGGGCTTTCTGCCCCCCCCCGGGGGCAGATATGGGGCGACTGCCCCCATCTGCCCCTGGGGGGAGCAGAAAGACTGTTGCATTTATTTGGGGTGGGTGGGGGCATTGGCATGCCCATTTTGGGCAGCCCCGACCCCTACATCAATAAGAAAAAATCCCTGGTTTCTAGTGGGCTTTCTGCCCCCCCTGGGGGCAGATTGGGGGCTACTGCTCTTCCCCAGCTCCCGAGGCTGTTGTGGGGGGGAGGGGGTTAAAGGGAATCCCTCTGGTGCCCGCACCAGAGGGATTCCCTGTGCCATGTGCGAGGATGGCCGGGGGCCGTCCTACGCACATGAGCAAGCACCGAAAGGGTTAAAAATGTCTCTACATACGCTCAGTTAGATGCTTTCAGCGTGTGCTGGCCTATTAGGTTATTCCAAGCCCCCTATTTGTCTATATCTTGACCCTGCTATTCCTGCACGTTTGGGCCACACCACTCCTTTGTTTGGGAACAAGACCATTTCCTCACAGTGTTTCAATGATTATACTAGCAGTTTCTCCTATATTATTCTTTTATCTTGGCTGCCATATACTTCGAACTAACAAACATTACTCGTATTATGTCTAATTAGTATTCCCTATGTACAGATTGTATGCAGTGAAAAACCTCAATAAAAATAAGTGGAAAAAAAAAGTTGCAGCTATCACTCTAAATGTTGGCTCTCACAGTGCAAGAGAGCCAATGGCTGAAGTGGGTTGACCCACTGCTGTATGCTGTATTCTGTGGTGGGAGGAAGCAATATGAGAATGACAGTTGAACAAGGTTCACCCAAAGCCTCTCTAGGTTTGTATATATGGATGTATTTTTTTTAATTGATAATTTTTTATTACATTAGGCTGGCGTGACAGCTAAAGCAATCACTATTCCAGACTTAAAAAATCACTCATCTGGGTTGGCAGGATTTACATAATTAATGAAGCTGCCAACCCTCATTAATGTGGATGCTATTAAATACATAACATTGTGTATGCTAACCAAGTTTCTAGTGGCTTTGTTTCTCAATTGTTCAAAAATAGAAGAGCCAATGTTATTAATTGATTAGCTCATGTGATTTATTTCACTTTTCTTTTTCAGAAAAATGTTTTTTACATTTAGAGCATGTCTTCATGAAGGGCAACACTTACTTGTGAAAACACTTAATACAAACATACATTGAACCACAGTTGTGTATACATAAATAACATGTACAAACTTACTGACATATTCATATACATAAACAACAAAGTATTTGACCAGTCCTTCACTAACACATTTAACACTCGGCGGATAGTTCACTTTTAGAATATGTAATGTATCCCTGGGGACGCTAGCTTTAAATGTTGTCGTGTGGAGAGTGGTTACAATTCTAGATCTTTCCCAGACACGAATGCTGCAAATGTTCTTTCCCAGGGTCGTGGGTCAACACGTTTCAAACCCCAAACTGTTCTAGGGTCATTTCTGTTGAAAGTAAACCGAACGGATATTTGTATCACAATCTGAATTTTAAATTGACCCTGTTATTCTGCTACAAACTCGTTAGATTAACATCATACCTCTGATCATGTCGGAATGGAAAATTCCAATGTCAGCTCTTGCCACACCGGGTATTTGTGGGAAAACAAGTTCCTATCGGGAAAATGTACCATATGCGTTATGTAAGTACTGCGAAGACTAATCTGACAGTAGTGAAACTGATTAAACACAGCCAATAGTTAAAAAATGCGTGGTTGGGGGCGCACTGTTCTTCTGTCTATCAACCTTTATATTCCCCTTTTCACTGCCCTCGTTCTAATGGAAGCCTGGAAAGTGGAAACGAGTTGATAGTGATGAGTTGTTTGCGCGCGCTTGTATTTGAATCAAACGGCATATACTAAGAGTCCAATTCTGCGGCTTTCAAAATACTTTATATTGTATAAACTTAGTGACAGGCTTCTAATTGAGACAGCATTGTACTTAGAGGCCCGATTAGTTTTTTTTAGCTTCACTTGCCTTCAATGCTTCTTGGAGTTCAGTCCATTCCTTACGCACGCTTGTTTCACCCGTGACTGCTCAATTGTGAAATGCACTGCTGGCTGTCGTGTTATTCAAGGAACTGAAACCGATTGCCGAAAATGGGAAGTGCGGAATGAGTTGATTTTCCTTGTGTTTTCAAATTGCATGATGGACGTTGGAGTTCAAAGTCGGTGATGGAGCAGGGAAAATAAAAAAATTTAACCCCTAACAAAATTTATAATTAATTCGTTTAAATGTATTAATCAACACTGTATGTATGGGAAGGGTAACATGCCAAAAATGTGTGCTAAATAATCTATTAATGGATGTCTGTGTGTCTAATTATAACGTAAAAATAAATGCGTACTAATTAAAAGTAAATGCATGTTTGTGCTTCATAGAAATAAAACGTGTCGTTGCAAAAACAATAGTGATGGTAAGTAAGGAACAGCTTAAATGTTGCTTTCTGCTAGGTAATAACTAATTGGGGTACGTAGACGACGGGAGGGAAACGAAAGGGCTATTTTTCTCTATTTTAATTATGTTTTGTTTGCCTCAAATTAGTGCTTCTAAAAGTATAACCGAGTGGCGATATAAAATGGCCGCCAGTGGGAAGATGTGCGCCGGCGCAAGGGGGACACATGACACGGGATGAAATCGGAGAAAAACCCAACCTCGTGAGGTTACTGAGACGCTAGGATGCAAGAAATGGTCAAGGCTGGTGTGACCTAATTGAACTGATAGTGTGCCATGATGATCAGCAGAAGGCCCGTGGGAAACAAGTTTAAGAGAAAGGACAATGACTGCGGAGCTCTCGAATGTGTCGAAAGAAGTTACAAATGTACTGATCGAAACGGATGAAAATGTTTAAGCGTATGGGAAAGGAAATGATCCAAGGACCCTTGAATCCAAGAGAACTTGATTAAAAGAATGAATAAGATGACATGCATGGACCAATGAAAGAAAAGCGTGCTATTAATGTTGCAACAGTTAGTTAGCAAAGTTAGAATTAGGGTATAAGAGGGCCTACTCTTAGTGGGAGGGGGTCAGTCGCGGTTGCAGTCACAGTCAGGAGAGGAGTTGGAGAGTCGTGTTGGTGGCTTCCAGTGCTGGGTGGTCCTGATCGATCCCTTACTGAGCAGGAGATGCTGAAAGACTGTTAGATGAGACGGGTTGCAGGTAGCTGATGCTGACGAGCTGAAGTTGCTGTTGCTGTCTTAATTTTCCAGTTGAGTATGAGAATCAGGCTATTTCTAATTCTTAACTTAGGTTAGAAATCATTAGGCTAAATTAGGAAGCTAGGCAGGTAATTAGGGTTTTGGCTTCATGACAAAAATTTCCTTTCTGCAATAAATTGATTATGCTTAATAAATATTTGAATTTAAGAATGAATAATTGAATAAAGTATTAAACTCTTTCTCATGCTTTTAAAAATTATATAAAATTTAAGATTCTTTAAACCCAAAATGACTCGGTGGTTATTTTCCTAAATGATTGTGACATCAGTAATTGGTTATTGTGATTCAGCTGGTCTTAATCACTATGAACTAATTTCTTACACGAATGATTCATCGACAAAACAATGAGCAGGAATATCTTAAGAAATAACTAAAAGAAAGTGACAAATAAGGTAATAAGATATCCTGGCTCTTCCAGCGGTACATAAATGGTGTTCTCCATTTAGTTCTCATGCTTCTCCTAGGAGATAGAATTTCATAAAGGTGTAAAGGAAATCCAGGAGTGTGCGTGTGTGTTAGACGATGTTTATGGGCCCCATCGTCATGTGGATATGAGAAATATAGTTTGCCCCTGGATGACCTATAAGTAACCTGGGAGGAGAATAGTTTTTATTGTACGCGCTGCATCATCGGATAATGGGAAATATTCAAATTCATGATTCACAGTTTGTTAATTTCAGTCATTTCGTTTAACCCTCTCGTGGCTGTATTGAATTTCATGATGAAGTAAGCCTTCTTTCTCATTAATAGGGTTTGTGGGTCTCCGCCTCTAGAGTTCCTCGAAATAGCACAAAGTACGGTCCACATGAAGTCTTTTTCTGTATGGTTCTTCTCCACAAAGTGGTTGAACATGGGTGCTGTAAAAAGTTTGTTTTTTAGTCTCGAACGATGTTGTACAATCCTTTGTTTGACTTCCTGGTTCGTTTTACCTATATAAATTTTATGGCATGGACAGATTATGGCGTAAACCACGTTTTTTGTTTTACAGTTGGTAAAATCGTTATGCCTCCATTGTGTTCGGCAAGCCGTGAAGGTGGATCCCTCAATAGTAGAATTGCAAACGGAGCAATTACCACATTTGTGGTGTCTTTGGATTGGTTTAAAGTTGAACATAGTGCGTAGGGTGTCTGATCTTTTTGCTTGGATTTCACCAGCACAAATTATTTGTTGTCCGATGTTTCTATTCTTTTTTAAGGCAAACAATGGTGGCACTATGTTTTGTACTGACCCTTCAATCGGGTGCCAATTGCTGCTTACGATTTTCTTAAATGAGTTGGTATGCGGGCCGAATGTTGTTACACAAACCAGACGTTCCGTTGGTCGTTTGCACTTTTTTGTTAATAGATGCTCTCTAGGTGTAAACCATGCCCTCTTCATAGAGTGTTTTAACAGTTTGTGTGGGTAGCGTCTTTCCTTCAGTTTACAAATCAATGTCTGGGCATGTAGTTCATAATCTTCTCTACGTGTACAGTTTTGCCTGATACGCAAAAATTGGCCGTAAGGCAAGTTCTCTTTCAAATTTCTGGGAGTTTTTTTTCTTCAGAAATGGCAGTATTGTACATGGCCAGATATGAACACAGATATATTTACAATAACAACCCTTTCATTGAACATAAAGCGCAAAGGTATTGATACATAGACGATATTTGGTGCATTTGGGAAGGGAACGAGTCATCCTTGATTGAATTCCATGCATGGTTGAATAATCGAAGTCCAGACATCAAATTCAATTTGACCCACAACACAAAAAACCTTGCATTCTTGGATGAGAAGGTGAGAATATCCCAGAGTGACTTAATTACTACTTTACATACCAAGGCAACGGACAAGAATAACACCTTACATTATAACAGTTACCATCCCAGAAATTTGAAAGAGAACTTGCCGTACGGCCAATTTTTGGGTATCAAGCGCTGCCTAGGCGAGACCTGAAAGTGACTACTATTTGCCTTAGCAAGATATAAAATAATTCTCATTGCAAAGATCTTGCTCTGATGGAAGGTGAAAATCGACTACTGCATCTTATCAACTTATTTGTCGAGGAAAAGGTAGATGAAACAGGTTTGTTTCTTGTTCTGTGCTGTGCCACGCACTTTGAAACAGTATCTGGTGATGATTTGAGGTCCAATGGCAGCTCTTTGTACTAAGAAGGAACAGTTTTTGCTGTGAAGCATAGAAATGTGCAGTGTTTTCATATGATTGACATGCGAAAGTATGCATCTTGAAGATCAATAGCACACATCCATTCTGGAACTGTGGGAAGATGAAGTTGTGCCAGCATACAGAACATTTGCTTCTGATATATTTGATTGTTTTTCACAGGTCGAGTAAGGGCCTTAATTCCAGATCTGGACAATTTTGGTTTCAGAATGTAATTAGATCAAATCTCCTTTGGTTTTCATAGTCTGGGTTTGCAGTAACAGATTAACCTCTCTGCAATTTCTGTAAATGGTAACTGCACAGCTTTTTCGATAAAATGTCAGGTGGAGGAGTGCATCTCTTCCTTGTGTAACTCTACAATTTGTACATTTGCAATTTCTTTTTTTTTCTGTGTGCATCTCTTCCTTGGGTGATTCTACAATTTGTACATTTGCAATTTCTTTTTTTTTTCTGCTTGTATTTCTTTTGTAACGCATGTAATTCAAAGTCCTTATGTAACGCTACTGGTTCTTTTGTAAAGCCCTCTGACGCAGGGGGGGAGGGTGCCGAACTTCAGACATTTCTCTTTGCTGGACTGCCTTATCTCTTTCTTCCCCTCAGGTCCCCCTCTCGCCAATCTCAGCCTCCGACTCTTCTCCCACCGCTCTCTACCCCCTTTGATGTTTCTTTTCGCCGTTCACTCTGTATATATGTAATTTTGAGTTGCCCAAGCCTAATCGCTGGTAAAATGTAATCATGAGTAAAGTCACTATTTGTGTATATATGCTTAGATATAACTCTAACCACTAGTATATGTAGTAGACCTTTGTACTTACTACCATTCCTAGGAGTTTAGCGTTTATCCGTTTGTATCTCTTCCTTGAGTGACTTTGCAACTTGTACATTTGCAATTTTTTTCTGCTTGTATTTCTTTTGTAACGCATGTAATCCAAAGTCCTTATGTAACGCTACTGGTTCTTTTGTAAAGCGCTCTGACACCTTTGGGTAATGTTCGCTATGTTCGCATTTCTTTTGTAACTCACGTAATTCAAAGTCCTTATGTAACGCAACTGGTTCTTTTGTAAAGCGCTCTGACACCTTTGGGTAATGTTCGCGCTATATAAAATCGCATTAAATAAAATAAAAAAATTTAAAAAAAATATTGAACGTCAAGGTACAAACATTATACACAATGTTTATCACCAATCTATCCTGCTTAATTTTCTTCCACTGTGAGAATTCGAAGGTGATGCTTCCTCTCCACCTGAGAGAATAACACAAGATAGGGAGGGAAAAGATCAGTTTGTTATTGGCAGGTCGCTTTTCCGGAGTCATGGAAGGATGTTGAGTCACTGTGCCTGTTGGCTGTGTCCACTGACTATATGTTTGTGAAGCTACTATTGCTGCCAAAACTGGCTCTCCTTCTTGAAGATGGTATGTTCTATCCTCAAATCTTGATCAATATCTCGGAAAGTCTCTTCTCTTTTCCAGATCAGCAGCTTTCAATGTTTCATTTTCTGCATACATCTTGAGAAGCTCATCACCCATAAAAAATGTTTTTTAAAATGGCAAGTGTATGACCATGTGTTGTGCATCTGAATTGAGACATGTCAAATGCAACCGATTTGTTATTTCCATGGAAATGCCATTGGTGTAGTTAGGTCAGTCACAAATGGCATGGTGATTGTGTGTTATATGCTTACGCAGAGAGTACGTTATGGTGATGTTATTAGCTATAGCATGTTTGCTAAGAAGGTATTATGCAACTTATATTTTTTTTTACGAGACGAGATCTCAGCAGAATGAAGAATCTGGTGCATAGGGAGAACAGCTGCCAGAGGTGGCACCGCTGGATGATCGTCTCCTCTTAGACCCTTTGACAGACAAGGCCATCTCCACGGTATACAAAAAATTAATGAATAATTCCCCGGACCCGTTAAAGACTTTGAGAGAAGCGTGAGAAAGGGGTTATCGGGACAATTGAGGAGGATGACTGGGTCGAGGAAGTGCAGAGCCCTAGGGATGTGGCAATACGTGCCCTTTTTCGCTTAGTCCAATTACAGATACTACATATGTTATGTTATGTTATTTAATCTTATAACGCGCACAGATACTCCGAGGAGTGTCCCGGCGCGAGCCCAAGGAGAAAAGGAGTGGATACCGAGAAGTGAGGATAAAGTTAGTCAAACAGGTAGGTCTTCATTTTTTTTTAAAAGACCAAAGTCCTGAATACTACGGAGAGCCAACGGAAGTGAGTTCCAGATCGTAGCCGCTCTCACAACAAGTGAGCTGCCCCCCATTCTTGTGAGCCAAAAGCGAGGAGTATAGGCCAGGAACTGAGATGATGATCGAAGGTGTCTGGCAGGGGTGTAGAACAGGAACCTCTTCCGGAGATACACAGGACTCAAGGCATACAATACCTACATAGATTGTACTACTCGAGTGCTTCTACATCTATTGGGGAGAAGTGACACAGCCTTATGTCTCAGGGACTGCAAGCAAGTAGGCACCTTTTTCACATAATATGGGAATGCCCAGAAATTCAACGTTACTGGATGGGAGTAGTGTAGATAATGGCCTAAGTCACTGGACTAGACGTTCCTCTAGTTGCTAAATGGCACCTCCTGAATATTACAGGTGAGGAGACGTGGCCTAGATACCAAAATATTTATCTAGTTGTGGCGGTAGGTGTGGCTAAACGCAACATAGCACGTGCCTGGAGGGTAGGGATACCTTCCCGTAATGAAGACTGGGAAACTGATATGAATTGGTGCCATCGGGCGAAGCAAGTAGGCTACCAAAGCAGGAGTTGCCCTAAGAAATGGGATAAGGTGTGGGGTAGTTGGTGAACTTACAGATGCTATTAAAGATGAAGGAGAGAAGCGTGGGAGTAGGGGATAGAACCCTGTCACAGTACAATCTCACCTGGGGGTGAGGGGTACTAACATCTGTGTAAATTGGGAAGATTCCGCTCATGACAACTGTTACCTTCATGTATGTGATATGGCCTGCTCTGCTTAATGTGTACACTGTACAATTGATTCATCCTCCGACCTCCGTATTTGCTGTAAACTGAGCAATTGTTCAATAAAAAGAGTGAGTTTTTTTTTTTTTTTTTTAAAGAATCTGGTGCATATCCTGAAAAATGCTGTGATAACTTCAAGTATCACTTGTCCTCAGCAATTGGTATTTTCTTTCATCTTTCTGTCGTCCTTTGAAACAAATACTTGTGTAACTGCTGAAGATAGACATCTTGGAGGAACAAATATTGAGAATCATCTGTTGGGCATCAAGTTGAAGTACTTTAAGACAAACCATGGCAGGACCCATGTGCTACAGGTTCATAGAAATCTCCTGCTTCACTAATTACTTAGTATGATATAAAGCAACCTTCATTTACAGCTTCTTGGAAATTTTGTTGTTTGTCCTATAGAGGTCGTCGACAAATCTTTGTATGGTTTCTGAGATACCTATTGCAGAGCCCCAGCAATGTGGAGCAACTCACCTTTCTTCCTACAGATTCCAGCCTCTTGCTATCCTTTTAAACACAAGTTAATAGAGTGCAAGAATGCCTTTTCCTTAACACCGCCACTATTAGAGTCTGGGTGTGTATTGGTCATCAAAGCAAAGGGTCTTGTTTTGGCAGCTTGTGATATGCTGGAATCAGCAAGGTTGCAAGACTCAGCATTGCAGTTTAGTGGATGCAGGCATGATGTAAATGCACTATGTGAGACCACTGCATTAACAGCAACAAATGTTTAAAAATCACTCTGTGTTGAAGAGTTTTGATTATCACCAAGGCCTTGGACAGTAGCAGACCTGGAGATATTAATCTTCAGTGCACCGTGAGATATTGTGAAATGTGTGGATGTCATTTACTGGGGACGCTCTTGAGGAAACACTTCACTAGTTTGTAGGATAATATATCCAAAGTCTCTGCCAGGCATAGTATAATCAGCTAGTGTATACTGATGAGATGTATGTTATCTAAAGAAAGATCTGGAATGGCAATAACTGGGGGTTTCCTTTTAGGTATAAAGTAGTTCTTCAAATATCTTGCCTCTGTCAACGTAGGTACACGTTTGTATCAATTATCTTGTTAAGTTTTTCAGGGTTCAAAGAGGTCTCAATGTTGAAGTAATCACTGAGGTGGACTGGTGTATTTTTGTGACGACGTGTAGGTTCTCAGCGTCCACTCTGTTTTTGTCTACAAACATGTTAGGGCATACCTCTTCTCAACACAATGCCATTTCACATACAAGGCGAATTATGCGTTTTTTTTTACAGTGTCTCTTTCCAGATCTACACCTGTATAGGACCTAGAAGGACAGAATGGCTTATTGTGGAAGCAGAAAATTCCCTTGCTTTCTAGAATGCTGCGACTCCACTTCAGTAATCTCCTTCTTCAATCCTCTTCCGACCTCTCTCGCAATTAAATTTAATCTCGGTCCTAGATAGTTCTGTTTTGCATATTCGAACAAAAATTATATTTCCTCTTAATGTGTTACTCCAGAAGACACACCACACTAGAGCCCAGGACTCTTTCTTTGCTTTATTTCTCCAACACGATAGACGCTTTCCCTGTTGAGGCTTTACTGTGAGGGATTATTTATATAAAAAAAAAAAACGAAATTATAAAAATATATTTTCCCAGTCAAAAAATGCAAGAAAATCACACCTGTCTCAAAAAAATATCAAGTCAAAGCAAAGAAAACAAGCTTTGGCAAAGCCCATAGGTCTCGTCTATGCAAGAGCTATTGAGCAAAAGAGGTGCAGTTACTGCCAGCCTTGCTTCTCATAAGTAACAACTATAAGTACAAAGTGCATGTTGACGCACCGCTTGCAGGTTTTCAAAACACATAAATAAAAGGCATGGTCATTTACAATGCCATTAGCTCAAACTCTCGCAAATGCGAGACCTATTGCATTGCAATGCTTGTTGAGTTCTGAGAGGGAGATGACAGCAGCCATTGGAAGGCAGGGACCGTGACGTCAGTCCTATGCATTTTCAAAAGCAGGAGGGAGGAGGAGGCAGCTGCAGCCAAAACAGTCCTAGTCTTAGAATGCACAGCAAATGTGGCAAGATAAGAGCAAGATTTACAGCCCTGCTTACAACAGAGCTCTGTAAACCACGAGCACTGGTCTCCAGTGCTCCATCTTAAAGAAAGAAATAGTGCTCACAAGCTCTGAGCAACACCACAGTCCTTGAAAATGGGTGGTGCTTTTAAAGCCCATATTCTGAATACAGCATGTCTCGCAGAAAGAGCGCAAGTGCTGCCCAGGCGAGACCTAAAAAGCAGCATCATTCCACAGTATCTGCAATATCAACTGTCCATCTAAATATCCCATAAAAATCAAGTCTGAATTCCATGATGTGAAGCCAAATATCCTGCTTCACTATGATTTGCAATACAATGGAGCTACATTTCATCAAGATAGCTATGGATTTTGAAACCCCCCTTGTCTAGCCAATGACCACGTTGGTCAACATTCAGTTCCACGCATGGACTCTTCCTCCTCCCCATCCGGACACTTTAAAAAAAAAAAATTGTCAGACGCAGGCGTGTCTAAGCTTGTTGAATCATACTGCTGATCAGGATCTTCATTTTAAGCAAGCTCTGCAGTAATCTTCAAGAAGCACATTCCACTTCCCAGACTAGCCTCCAAGTGTGTAAACACATCAAATTACACCCTACCCCAACCACATATATAATATACCATTGTCATGATGCCATCATTAGCGCAGGTATACATTAGGATAAACCTCTGGCACCCTAAACATTGGCGCCTGTAGTAAGAAGGACCCTTCTGCAACCTCAGAAAATAAGTCTGTGGAAAGGCTTGCCTAGGACAGCATTGGTATATCCTGTCTGTTTCAAAGAAGATGTGCTTCTTCTACATTCAGGGTGTTTTAGTAACTGGGACAACTACTCTGGAACACCCTACTTTGGGAAACTAATTGCCCAACTTGGAGTATCACCTACCTGCCGATTTTCAATCATGCTCTGAAAGTACCCCTGATGGAACTCTGTCCCTACTTGTGAATTCCATCACGGACACCCAGTACTGTCAAAAATGTTTAAAGAAGCACAGCCTCATGGTGCAGGAGGAGGATTGATGCTTAATTGCGCCGTAACAGCCAATCCTACTCTGAAAGCAGACGTTAGAGTCCGCAGCCAACCGGTAAAATTCCAGAGTGACCAGTCCGACCATGTAAAGGAGGCAAAATGGGACAGAAGAAGCTGAATTGTAAATTTTCAGTCGAGTGCTTATTAAGGGCGGCAAGTACAGAACATGTGCATGCATAGGAAGGACAAAGATAGAACCGTCAGTCTTTAATCCTTTTTGTAAGTAATGAATTCCTTATTTGTATACCATGTCACCTAGCAAAGAACACTTTTGCTTATCGGGATTATAATGAACAAGTGGCCTCTTAGTGGTTTCCTGTCCCCAGTAACTCGCGTTTTGTACTACATTTAGCCTGAAGGGATTTTAGTGTATTTGTTTTGACCGAAGTGGCACCTAAAGACCTAAAGCAGCGATAATGAGCGTGCAAGATAAAGCATACATTCTAAACATAAGTGTATTGTTGGCCCTGCATTTGAACAAGCAAGAGGGAGGAGGCAGCTGCAGCCGAAGAGAGGGAGCAAAAGGGGAGGGGAAGGCGTCAGCTGCAGCCAGGGAGAGAGAGCAAGCATGGCTGCGTGCATTTCATCATCTTAAAGAAGTATAAAGGAGAAAAGAGTGCTCTGAAACTAATAAATGACAAAACGAGTAACAGGACATGTACAGGGGGTGTCCTTATGGGAGGTTACGATAGGAGAAACCAGTACTTAGGAGGAACAACTAAGCCTATTAACCAATGAAAAGCCACCATTTACAAAGGACAGTAACAGGAGCCAATAATAAAGATGGGCGGAAAGTGGGCGGAGCTTCATGCGCATACACTGAATACAGCATGTCTCAAAGAGACAGTGCAAGCGCTGCCTAGGCGAGACCTAAAAAACGGACATGGATTATTAACCCCCTCAGAAAGCGCGTTTGTCCGAAATGCACTGGGGATTGAGGAGTTAATTGCTTTTTAGTGATGAACTTATAAACGAACAAAAACATGTAGCAATAAAATATTAAGAAAAAAACACAGGTTTACAAAAAAATCACTGGAGTACATGGTGTTTAATTAAACAAGCAACCATACGAGACACTGAATTAAGAGAGGAAATCTCATGGCACGCGAAACTAGTGCAGCTAGGGAAGTCGACGAAGTGCAACTTCAGTAACAGATGTACATCACTCAGTGATCAGTGGGTGATACCCAAATTAGTACACAGGAACCACGAACATTCATGTTAAGAAATGAATACAAGATTGAAATTATACAAAACAATGAGTTTTGTGGTTTCAAACTAATTTTGTGAAGCAAATGCAATCTCAAATCTTTTTTCTTTCTTGGTCTATAAATTGAAAAAGTTGACAAAAGAACTTTAAACCAAAACTGATATAGTGCTGCTCCCTTTAAAAAATGCATAAATGTATAATACTGAAAATCACAGCTGAGTCAGTGTACTCAGACAGCTAATAAAGATACTAAACACCACTATATTATCTTGATCTGAAATTTCATGTCCAATGTTAGATTCCCCTTTATGATATTTCACGTTTGCTTCTTGTAACATTTGGAATATATACGTGATTTACAGCACCTTCCTGTCAACAGTGGATAACTTAGAGCCTTAGTTACATCAGGCTCAGCCTTTGCTTCCCTTTCTATTTCCATATAAGTGAATCAAAAGTACCAAGTGATGCACTGACGATTCGATAAGGCACCTAGCATCAAGAAATGGATTGCAAAAGCAATTTGATCCACTGTGTCCCACTGTTGACTATAGATTTTAGGTCTCATGCATGTTGTCCAACATCTATTGTCAATGCTCAATTTGTAAAATAAGGGCCATATTTATCAAAGGGTTGCAACGCTTTTGCGCCACACAACGGAGTGTAAAAGCGACGCAACCCTTAAGATGCAATTTATCAAGCCACGCAAGGCCTCCTTGTGTGGCCCTGAGGGGCTTGATAAATCCAAAGTAACGCAGCGCAAATCGCTGCACTGCGTTACTCTGCTCCAGGGAGGCGTTCCATGGGTGGTGCATGGGTGTTTCCACGCAAAACCCATGGATTGTGATGCATTCACAGATTGACTATAAATGATAGACCTGGGAATGTGTCCAAACTGCTACGCATCCCCAGGGAAGGTGTAACGAGGAGAAATATCTTTATTTCTCTTATTTTTTCCCCATTTTCTATGTGTGCTGCACTCTGCAAGAAAGAGCAAAATACCTAAGGGGATTGTTTTTTTGTAGGAAGGTGTTCTTCCTGCACACAAACAATCCTGACTGTAATGCAGGCACCCTTGCACCATGGTGCAAGGGTGCCTGGTTTAGCGCCAGGTAGCACATTGTGCGCAAGCGCTGGGAAAAGGCAGGAATGCACAGTATTAGGTTACATACGGGGCATTCCTGCCCTTTCCCTGTCACGCAGTGCAGCAAGGTAACTTGCTGCGCTGCATGACTTCTTAATAAATATGCCCCTAAGTGCTGGGCCCACAGTTTTTCTCAAAAGCCAATGTCCAGGGCTATTGAATGTCAGAGGTACCAGATGCGAAGGCTGTGTAGTCTTGACTCCACCTCATGCCTCTTTAATTTACCAACAGACACTGCCCCTTAATTTCACTCTGCCATGTTCTATTTCATCTATGCTTCCTTTCTTTGTCAATGCATTTCTGTCTGTCTCTTTCTGCCTTACCCCTTTTGTGTTTTTCTCTCTTGCTATGGATCAAAGTCTGATGGGGGAAAAAATAAAGCGCTGGTCCCCAAACATGAGTGCAGTTGGGCCCTGCTTACAACCAATGTCTCCAATAAAGTAATGCCTATTTGTGTACAGTTTCAACACTTAGGGCCATATTTATCAAATTATAAAGCAGCACACCAAGTTACCTTGCTGCGCTAAGTTACAGGGAAAGGGCAGGAATGCGCCGTATTTATCACAATACAGTGCATTCCTGCCGTTTCCCAGCGCTGGTGCACAATGTACTGTATAGTGCCAACACAGGTACTTTTGCACCATGGTGTAAGGAGGATTCTTTCTGTGCAGGAAAGGGCACCACCCTGCACAAAAACAATCTGCATCACACATAGAAAGAGACAAAAACTAGGAGAAAGAAAGACATTTCTCCTCGTTATACCTCCCCTGGGAAGGAGTAACATTTTGGCACATTCCCAGGTCTACCAGTAATGGTAAATCTGGGAATGCGTCAAAATCCATGGGTTTCTCGTGGAAAAACCCACGCACCAACCATGGAACACCTCCCTGGAGCAGCGAAACGCAACACAGCGATTTGCGCTGCTTTACGTTACTCTGAATTTTCAAGCCAATCAGGGCCACGCAAGTTGGCCTTGCATGGCTTGATAAATCTAATTTCAAGGGTTACGTTGCTTTTGCCCAACGCAACATGGTGCAAAAGTGACACAACCGTTTATAAATATGGCCCTTAGAGTGGGCTTTGGGTCAGCCCATTGCTTATCATTTGTTGCCTTTCTAGTATTTGCTTGTTTGTTATTCTATGGCTTTCTTTCCTCTTCTTGCGTTTGACCTCCCCTGCAGTATAGCCTCTTTGCCATCTTTGTGACTGGATTACTTGTAACCTTCCATGTCTAACATCAGGGTACTGCTTTCTTTTTCATTGAGCACTCCATCAGAGTGCTTGTGTTTTCTTAGACTCTCCTTATGTTCTGCTTTTCCACTGACATCCTACCCCCCATGCTGTTCGTGTAACCCGCCCCCCTCCCAGCTCTTCCATCATAGCTCAGCAACAATGCATTTTTGCCTGGGTTTGAATAAAGAGCAGTCTTTATCAGGCTGGGTTTCTTTGATTACCTGCATGCCACTTGCCGCTTGAAAGCATGGCGCAAGAGGAATGGTAGGCTGCTACACCCAGCTGAATTTTTGGCAGAAGGTGTACTTAGCATGAGTGGAAAGGAGATCTTTCGTCTCCTAGAGGCCCATAAATATGATCCCTGTGCCATGGCAGAGCACCAAATAGCCAGAGCATTCATTCCAATTCCAGAACCTGTGGAAAAATAGGTTAGGCTTTGGCGGGCATTTTCATTTAAATTCCGATATTTCCTTATTCAGAGCCTCTGCCCCATACCAAGTACCTGCAACTAGTCCTTTATGTTATTGTAAGCTGGATCAGGTGCAACATGCTTTTCAGGTGATATTTAAGAATTAAACCATGCCATTTATAAAGATTGAAAATATTGAAATGCACTGTTCAGTTTCTAGAAATCTTAAGATATTTATTTGGTTTGCCTCCAGTACTTTGAAATGTTTTTCCTGTATTTGTTTTAGCAATTAAAAAAAGGCAATACCTATTGGCTTTGCCAAATCATGTTACATTAGTAAATGGTGGGTTGACAGCTGAATTCCAAATCTCGATGTAACAAATGTAAGGGTGAGAAACATAGATTGATTTTTAGGTTGAGCCTAGGGCAGCGCGCATGTGCTGCTCTGCGAGGCATACTGTATCTGGTATGTGTGGTGGAAGAACCTCCCATCTTTCCTATTGGCTTCTGTTACTGCCCTTCGGCAATGCCTGCTTTTGCTTGGTGGATATGGTAAATTAGTCCTGCCTTTTGCCGTTTTGGACCCTTCCAGGTGATTGTCCTGTTACTGTGGCAGTAGTCTGTTTTTCATATATGTTTGTTCCTGCACACTCTCTTTTCCTTTCCCTTCGCTCATCAGCACGGCTTCACAGGCGCATTGATATTCCCTTCTGTCTGCCTATTTATTTGTGGCTTTCCCCCTTTCTCCTCATGCTCGGAGAACCTCCTCCACCCTCCAAGCACACAAACAGCTGTGGGTTTCTCAATGCAGAGAGACCTCGCACTACGAATCCCACTCCAAAACCAGCACACCCCCACTGCCTGCCTCTGTTTACTTCGGCTGCGGCATGTACAGGTGGTTAACCATTTCTTTCCCCCCTGTTTCCCTTTTTATATTATTATCTGTCAGCCGGTATTGCCGATCCGTGTAATTGAAGGCGTGGTCCGCAAACACGCTCTAAACAAAATAATTAACTGGTCTCGGGGTGATGGGGCTGCAGAAGAAAGAAAGGCTCTCTTTATTACGGTAGTTGTTGATAGAACGCGCTGTACTGAGAAAGATCATGTCACCACACGTGGGATGAGACACTGCATAGCATGCAAGATGGCGCTACGAGAGAGAGAGGCTCTTCAGGGCGTTATACAAATGTAGAATGGAGCTGGCACAGTGCGTATACACAGGAAACAGGCTACTGCACACAGGGAGTGCTCTCCAGTGCTTGCTACTTATGTGCACTGCACGGCTAGGGACGTATGCAACATCAGGGTGAGAGGAAGTTGCGTAGGAGGGAAAACTCTCCAGCGCTTACTACTTGTGTGCGCTACAGTGTGCTAGGGAAGTGCACAACATCTGGGTGAGACGAAGCTGCGTAGGAGGGAAAGCTCTCCAGCGCTTACTACTTGTGTGCGCTACAGTGTGCTAGGGAAGTGCACAACATCTGGGTGAGACGAAGCTGCGTAGGAGGGAAAGCTCTCCAGCGCTTACTACTTGTGTGCGCTACACTGTGCTAGGGAAGTGCACAACATCTGAGTGAGATGAAGCTGCGTAGGAGGGAAAGCTCTCCAGCGCTTACTACTTGTGTGTGCTACACTGTGCTAGGGAAGTGCACAACATCTGGGTGAGACGAGGCTGCGTAGGAGGGAAAGCTCTCCAGCGCTTACTACTTGTGTGCGCTACACTGTGCTAGGGATGTATTCAACATTTGGGTGAGACGAAGCTGCGTAGGAGGGAAAGCTCTCCAGCGCTTACTACTTGTGTGCGCTACACTGTGCTAGGGATGTATTCAACATTTGGGTGAGATGAAGCTGCGTAAGAGGGAAAGCTCTCCAGCGCTTACTACTTGTGTGCACTACACTGTGCTAAAGAAGTGCACAACATCTGGGTGAGACGAAGCTGCGTAGAGAGGAAAGCTCTCCAGCGCTTACTACTTGTGTGCGCTACACTGTGCTAGGGATGTATTCAACATTTGGGTGAGATGAAGCTGCGTAAGAGGGAAAGCTCTCCAGCGCTTACTACTTGTGTGCACTACACTGTGCTAAAGAAGTGCACAACATCTGGGTGAGACGAAGCTGCGTAGGAGGGAAAGCTCTCCAGCGATTACTACTTGTGTGCGCTACACTGTGCTAGGGATGTATTCAACATTTGGGTGAGATGAAGCTGCGTAGGAGGGAAAGCTCTCCAGCGCCTTCTACTTGTGTGCGCTACACTGTGCTAGGAAAGTACACAACATCTGGGTGAGATGAAGCTGCGTAGGAGGGAAAGTTCTCCAGCGCCTTCTACTTGTGTGCGCTACACTGTGCTAGGGAAGTGCACAACATCTGGGTGGGATGAAGCTGCGTAGGAGGGAAAGCTCTCCAGCGCTTACTACTTGTGTGCACTACACTGTGCTAGGGAAGTGCACAACATCTGGGTGGGATGAAGCTGCGTAGGAGGGAAAGCTCTCCAGCGCTTACTACTTGTGTGCGCTACACTGTGCTAGGGATGTATTCAACATTTGGGTGAGACGAACCTGCGCAGGAGGGAAAGCTCTCCAGCGCTTACTACTTGTGTGCGCTACAGTGTGCTAGGGAAGTGCACAACATCTGAGTGAGACGAAGCTGCGTAGGAGGGAAAGCTCTCCAGCGATTACTACTTGTGTGCGCTACACTTTGCTAGGGATGTATTCAACATTTGGGTGATATGAAGCTGCGTAGGAGGGAAAGCTCTCCAGCGCCTTCTACTTGTGTGCGCTACACTGTGCTAGGGAAGTACACATCTGGGTGAGATGAAGCTGCGTAGGAGGGAAAGTTCTCCAGCGCCTTCTACGCGCTACACTGTGCTAGGGAAGTGCACAACATCTGAGTGAGATGAAGCTGCGTAGGAGGGAAAGCTCTCCAGCGCTTACTACTTGTGTGCGCTACAGTGTGCTAGGGAAGTGCACAACATCTGGGTGGGATGAAGCTGCGTAGGAGGGAAAGCTCTCCAGCGCCTTCTACTTGTGTATGCTACACTGTCTAGGGAAGTATACAACATCTGGGTGAGATGAAGCTGCATGGGAGGAGGGAAAGCTCTCCAGCGCTTACTACTTGTGTCCCCACCACCCACACATACACACAGGCTGCGGCAAACTCTGGCTTGACAAACTTCATTTTAAAATCTCTATCAAGTTATGTTATGCCCAGACCTGCTTATGCCATTGGTTTGTGTTTCATTATGCCATTTCCTGTTATGTTCATATTGTTTTATACTCTAGATTGTGTTATGTCATGTTACCTTGTGCTATATCACTTCATGTCATGTTCATCTCATGTTATATCATATTACAATATGTCACGGTTTAAATTGTGTTTTCTAATGGTACGCAATGTTATGACATGGATTGCTTTATGTTATGACATCACTTGTGTTGTTATATTGTGCTGCGCTACGTCATATGTGTTATGTTGTTTCATGCCTTGCCTTGCTATGTTGTATCATGGCATGTGGTTTTTGTATAGTGCAACATTTGTTGCTTCTTTGGCTCTGTGACGTCAATGAGTGTTTTCGCTGTAGCCGAAGCTCTTGTTTATGGGCAGGCTTCAGTGTTTGATGTGTTTTCGCGTCCAAGCCGGGCAGCCCATGGTCTCAGTATTTACAAACGCGTCGCAGCAACTCGTTCGGACTTTAACATTGAGGACTAAATGAACATGCGGTTTGTTTCATTTTACTGCAAAAAACTTCGCAATAAATAAAGCATGACGAATAAGTACATTTTCCCAACACTATAATAGCTTAGTTGGCTGCGTGCCCCGCAGCAGAGATGATATAAATATCTTCTCTTTACTAGTTTCACCTTCTAACTGCTCCAGTGTGTCTTTTCCAGGTCTCTGCGAACCACCTGTCCACCATCAACATTCCCTCCTTATTTAATCCGTTGGATTGCCAGATGTCTATCTATTGCCACAAATTGCGCTTTTACTATGTCATTTAAGCCATAGGTGAGGCCTACTGGCAATGCTAATGCTTGTTGTGTTTCCCTCCCAGTTCAGTATGCAATATAATGGGATATGCATGGACGCAGTGTAAAATCAGACATGCTTACTGATTAGCAAGGTAGACTGGGCCAAAATGGTGTTATCACGTGCTACATATTGGTTCTCAGTATCCTGATCCACCCATGTTACAGCTGTGCCACTAGAAGGTACCCAAAGTGGTCTGTGGCATTCAGGCTCCCTTTCCGAAGAGACCACGTTAGAACACCCGTCCCATTTCTGGGGGTTTCATGCCAATGTCTGATTTATAAATAAAAAATGTAAATGTAAACATACACATATATCCAAGTACAATAGGAAACATATTCAGCTCTATACTTCTGATAATTAATGCTGGAAGTTTCACCCATTTACCAGCTTGTGACTGAAGGTGCTCTAAGAAAGTTGACCTGTTCATGTTATTCCCCAAGTCTTTAAACACTAGGGGGCACACTTGAGCGTGGCCTGAATCACCATGGTGGAACACTTCTGTTTTTCCAGCACACTCGTAAGGCTATCCCTCGGCAGAGATGAAGCAGGACATCATCTGCACATATGAAATAACGGATTCAATCTCCTGTGCCACAATACCCTGGCAACACACATGAGAATGGATCTGGGCAGCTAGAATTGTTGTGCCCATTGCCCTCCCTCCCCCCCACCCGCTGCAGAGGCGGAACATGGCCGTTGTTAACATATATAGTGACACAAAATGCACGGTAAGACAGTTTAATCAGATCACACATATAGCTCCCAAGGTGACGATAAACATTGACCTGATGGGGACATGAATCACCCATGATGAGGACGTCCCAACTGGTAAGTGGTGTGACCCAGGCGGTAATCCCTCTTTGCAAAGATTGTATTGACCAGTGAGAGTGCACAACAGTAGCCAAATCAATTTAGGCCTCTAATTTGCTTTGGCTGAACAATTATTTTGTCCTCCCAAATACCCACAGAGAGCACTCAATTTCGATTGCACCCTCATCTACCAGAGGCTTCGGGGCGGTAATAGCAACGACTGCTGTATGGAAGCCCATGGACAGCCTGCTGGCTCTCTGAGTTTTGCCAGTGTCTCCTCCACCATGAAGGCCTTCCCCACAGCAACCTTTACCTTGTCGACAAAGTATCTTGTTACTTATCAAGGGCTCGAGGTGTATTGCACCTGGTCTTCAGAGGTCTGAGTCGGCTGTGTCTAGAAGGCACTGTAATATTCATCAAACACGTTATTAATGGATTTGACATCCTTATGCAATACAGCATGTGCATTTATCATTTCAGAAATGAGTTTTGTCTTCACTTCTTTTTAACTACCCAGTCTAGTAGTCTGCTCGGCCCACCGTCTTCCCTGCTATCACATTTTTCACCATGAATTTGATCTCCACGGTATCTGCCTTGGCAAATTTCGTGTTCACTGACCTAATCTCAGCCCACGCGGACTACTTTCATGTGAAATTGAACTGGACACTCAACTCAGCTATCAATGTTACTGGGTCTACGTCAGCAGCCCTCCCCACTCGCTGGAAATACATTTCATTATATATACGTTTAAAGCGTCCCAAACCTACTCATGCAACATCTCTGATGCTGGATTATTGTGGAAAAATTGCTTACTGATTTTCTTTATGTGATACCTCAGACACACTGTTGAATAAGGAATCTTGTTTAAAACACGGAGTCTTAGCAGACTTGCTTTTAGAGGGCAAATCAAATATCATTCACACCCACAGATAAACAGTGAATATGCACAATAGATCACTCACTCCCTAGTGTGCCAAAAATGTCATAGGAGGCCACAAATAGTTTCTGCTTGAAGGTGAGGTTCATGCACCACCAAGGAGAAAAATGTATAACGTTTAGAGACAGTATTTTTGAAGAATTAGGACTTGTGATGAAAAAAATCTTTTTTTAAGATTTAGAATGCGCTTTTAATTTTATTTTTTATCTTTGCATGATGTATTGACAATTGATATGTGATTGTAATGATATTAAGAACGGAGGACTTGCTGATGAGTTTTGCATATTGTATGTAATATTGGTAGGACTTAGTCCAGGTATACCCAGCTTGTCTATGTAGGTTCTTTATGTATGTTTAATTATATATCCATATATTTATATTGTGGAAGGGTTTTTTAAATATTTATGTGAATACAAAATTTTGAGAAAGTACCAGAGACATTTTTTTGACTAACAATATTGAGTAGGGTAATGTAAGATTGTAAGCCTTTTCAGTGCACGCTTATTGGAGGATTATTGGATATTTAAAGGTTAGAGCACAAAAGGAATTTGTTTTGCTTAACTAATGTTTGGAGAATCCACACATAATCCCCCATACAACAATTTATTATGAACATCTGTTTTTTCACCAGACTGCACAGCTGCCTCAGACCACTGTGAGACTATGGTTACCAACATAAAACTTCTGATTGTTAAAATGTTAACCCTCATGCCAGCACATATCTCTCCTCCCAATCTGACCATAAAGCCATATGTATGAAATCAAGGGGTTGGCGGACTAGTTGATTTTCTGCTTTAGAGACATTTATATACAGCACACACCATCTATGCTGATCCCAGCTCAGCACAATTATCATAATCAAATCCCACCAGGTAGCCTCTTGCAACAATGCAATTTCAAGTTGCAATATATGTGTACACTGGGCACAAACTTGAGCTGTTGTAACTTTTCAGCCTTCATACATTTCATGAGACAAATCTAGGGCCAATTGTACAAAAAGTAGGAATTGCGATTTCCTAATGTCGATTCTTACCGTATCGCAATTAGGAAATCGCAATTCCTAATACAAGAAAACTTACAGCTGTTGATAGCGATTCCTAGTGGGTCGCAAATCGACCTACCTCATGAATATTAATAAAGTAGGTCGCAGTTTGCGACCCATTAGGAAGGATGGCCATCACAGGGATGGTGGCCTATTGGGGTCAGCAGACCACAATGTCTGATTGCTGTTCATTAAAGCAATCATTTTTTTTTGTTAAATGTAGTCCGTTTTCTTTAACCCCTTCGGTGCGCGGCCGATTTTCGCCCTGTGCGGGGCGTTTCATTGAGTGAACGGGTTCATGACGAGCTCAGCTCGTCATGCGCACACGAGCACTGCGCAGCATGACGAGCTGAGCTCGTCATGAGCACCGAAGGGGTTAAAGGAAAACGAATGGATTTCAAAAAAGAAAATGAAACGTTTATGTTTAATTTTTTAACATTCTCATAGGGGAAGTGGTCCCATCAGGCTCCCCTCCATTTGCAAATGGGTTACACCCTCCTTCAAGGTGTCGGTAAAATATTAATGTTTTGCGACCGGAATTCAGCTGCAAAACATTAATACATCCCACTGAGATTCAGTATTTGGAAGGGATACCCTAAACATGCCCCTTCCAAATACCAAATCGGTATGTATTTGCAACGCCAAATTGCGATTCGGTAACGTGTTACTGAATCACAATTTAGGATTCATACATACCGTAATACATTTTTGCGTTCACAAACGGGCCAATTTTGCGATTTGGCCCATTTGCTACTGCAAATTTTATTTTTATATATGACCCCTAGTCCTTATAGAACATACAGGGGTTTGGGGCCCGGGCATTGCTTACTATTAGTTGGCTTTCCTGTCACTCTATTTTGCCTACTTCTTATTCAAGTCCCAGCTTGTCAATCTTGTGTTGGTCCCTCCCATGCAGCATAGCTTCTTTAGCAACTCTTTTGATTGGCTGGCTTATATGCTTCCACTGCTTGTTTTTCAAGCACTACTTTTTCCTTTTTGGTTAAGCACTCCATGAGAGTGCCTGTGTTTTCCCGCTGTCTCTCTATTGTACCTCTCCTCCCCCCTGCACTCAGTGTTGCTCACCGTCACCCATGTGCTTCTTTCTGATCTCCTCCATGTTGCGCTCACTCTCATGTCCTCCCCCGCATGCTCCATGTTGCAATCTCACCTGTTTTTCTCCTCACCCCACCCTCCTTGTTGCTTCTGTACCTGACACCCTCCGTGGTCTGATCACCACCTTGTGGCTTTTTCTATTCCTCTAGCTAAATCTCCTACAGCTAGAATAGGATTAAGTACCCCACATAGGAGATAGTCCAGATTCAATTCTGAGAGCTTTACTCATGCTCTTCAGCAGAGTCGTCCTCTTTTGGGAAAGGATATTAGTGAGGCGAGCAGAGTAGTGGATTGTTGAAAAACTGGATGTAGTAGCTCCATGGACTTCCAGTTTCCCCCGCAGACGGACTAAATCAGCGCCATGGTTCAATGAAGCCCTAATGACAGCAGAGTGTAAATGGAGGACAGATTTCTCGGATAACAACAAGGCCGCCTATAAGTTAAATTTAAAGAACTACCATTCTCTTATTAAGAAAACCTGTGCTGCCTATTACAATGGTAGAATAAAGTAGGCGGATAACTCTTCCAGAGAATTGTCATTCTCAAAGACTTATCCTCTCTCTCTCTCGAACTAGGGTGCCTGCCATCAGCTCACTAGAGTCATGTAACCAAATTGCCGACTTTTTTGCTGCAAAGGTATCTAAAATATATGATGCCTTTCCTGATGAGGCTCGCAATGGTACGCTTTATCAAACTGAGAGGACCTCTGTGTGTGGGATCAACTCCCTCTCAGAATTCTCCCTCCCTTTACTGGAAGATTTAAAAGGGTAGCTTTAAGTATTAAATCCGGCTCCCCAACAGACCCAGCCACGCCAAAAATCATTAGGGAAGGTCTGGGTATAATATTGCCCTATGTGCAGCAGCTTCTGGAACTTTCCTTTTATGGTGGTGTGGTCCCAAATACATGGAAGCGAGCAATTGTTCTCCCCTTAAAGTAAAAGCCAGCAGCAGACTCGAATCTGCTGGAGAACTTGCGCCCTATTTCACTCCTGCCCTACTTCTCTAAAATAGCAGAAAAGGTGGTGAACACACAAGTGGTTGCACATATTAACCAGAACAATTTACTTCACCCCACACAATCAGATTTTAGAGCTACGTACTCTACGGAGTCAGCATTGCTCTTTGCCACGGAGATAATACGCAGGTGCGCGGATGAAGGTCAGACTGTTGCCTTGGTCCTGCTGGACCTCAGTGCAGCATTCGATACAGTATCCCACAAACTGCTCCTACAACGTCTTCGATCAGGTGGGCTGGATGGAGTCACGCTAAAATTGATGACTTCCTTCCTGCAGGATCGTAGCTTCCAAGTTTCACAACGTCCACATATCTCTAAAAGCATGACACTGTCACAAGGGGTCCAACAGAGCTCAATTCTGAGCACAACTCTTTTTAATCTTTACATCGCACCCTGGGCAGAGATTGTGGAAAAGCACGGTGTCACCATTGTATCCTATGCGGATGACACGCAGCTTGTTGTCACCCTGTCCCATAACTCTGAAGAAGCAGCCACCAAGTTCTCTTCCTGTCTGAAGGACCTGGCTTCCTGGATGGCAAATAACTGTCTTAAACTGAATGGTAGCAAAACAGATATCCTGGTTGTAGGTAAATACCCCTCCATCTGGTCCTCAGCATGGTGGCCACAGTCTCTGGGTCTCACTCCTACCCCTAAAAAGGAGGTTAAAAACCTAGGAGTCTGTCAGGACTCTACTCTTTCCTTCGAGACACACACTAGGAAGGCTGCAGGGAATGCTTTGGAATTCTCAAAATGTTGAGGAAAACCTTGGATATCCTCCCTATTTCAGCCAGGAAAACCCTGTTCCACGCCCTTGTAACGTCCCAACTGGACTACGGAAATGTCCTCTATCTAGGAGCAACAAAAAAATGTCTTCATAGGTTGCAATGTATTCAGAATGGGCAGCCCGCTTAGTTCTGAATCTACCTAGGAAAGCTTCCCCCGGGAAATCTCTTGATTCCTTACATTGGCTGCCTATTAACAAAATAATTCTTTTTAAAGCCATGTGCTTTTGTCATCAGAGCTTGCAGGGCAAAGGCCTGAGCTACCTTCATAATTTACTTGCCCCTTATAATTCAATCCGACATCTCAGATCGACCGTAACTTACCTGGTCAAAGTTCCCAAAGAGCAAGAATGGGTGCGCGCTCGTTTGGGCACTTGGCAGCCAAAAACTGGAATGCACTCCCTCTCTCTCTCCGTGCCGAGCCATCGGAGAATCTTTTCCGGAAAAGATTAAAAACTTGGCTTTTCCAGCTCTGAGGTTTTGTGTCCACTCTCCCCTGCTTTCCGTGTTCCGGCTTCTCAACCTTTCCGAAGAGTGGTCTCAGCACGGGGACACACCAGTTGGTGTAACCAGGCGCTTTATAAGTGGTATTATTATTATTATTATGTTGCTTTCCCCACTCACTTCCTTCTTTGCCTCCACTGCTTCTTATTCCCCCAGTGTTGCACCCACCTATTCAGGCTTAAAAAAATGCTTTTACACATTTTTTACTTTTCAATTGCATTTCCAATCCTGATCTGCAGATAAAAAAACGGTTATGTTATTTTGTATGTTTGTGCATACAAAATGACACAACCGGCCGCAGCAAAGTTTTTTTTTTTTGTTCTTATTTAGCCACGGTGAATGGCATTGGGATGCCATACAGCACGTCCAAAATCCATTGACAAACCCAATAGGCCCCAAAAGCGAGACATATTGCCTTTGACAATACTTGTTTTCATATGACTGCACTGCAAAACATGACTCAACTGCTCTTGGAAACTATGAACCCGTTTCATAAATGCCACTTCCCCATACCATTAGGACCTATACTGTTCTCGGGCACCCCCCAACTACCTGAATCTGTTCTCCAATAAAAAACAACTACAAATGGAACTAGGAATGTGCGCTCCGTGCCAAGGCCATGCACATCACCACCAGAAAACTCAGCCATAGTCCTCCCTCTGCCCCCCCCCCCCTAAGAAATGCATGCACTAGGAGCCATAGGACTGCTGTAGCGGTATTAACAGTCAAAAGCCCAGGCTAGTACCTCTGCCACAACCATAGCAGATGAAATGTATTGGACTGTGGCCATTCTAAAACCTGCAAACAACGTAACAAATACCTCGTACTCTGTCAATGGCATCCAGTGATCACAGCTTGTTGGTCCATTCTCCAGCATCACCTATCTGGAATGTCTAGGTATCTATCTGCAGGGGGTATGGCCTGGCGAGATGGCCAACAGGTAGATTCTTAGTGCTCCAGGTTGGCCAGTCTAATGTCCTTCACAATCCTGAACATTTTTGGATTACATTGCAGCTACACAACTGCAACAGAACTGAGGGCCAACTGAACGTGCTGCCTGGCTGGGATCCTGAACTGTGGCAGAGCCCTTTTGGGCGAGGAGACAGACGGCCGCGCTGCTGCGGCCTGGCTGGGCCTCGGAGCGTGGCCGTCTCCAGCCTCCCCTGACAGAGTGAGCCTGCTGCATTGGTCGCTACTGGAGCAGCGGGGCTCCGGGTGAGGACTCTTGGAGACTGGCGTGATAACTGAGCCATGCGGGGAGGCCTGGGGCCCGGCCTTAGCCTGGCTGCTTCCTTTTGGCTGATCGGCCATAAAAGGGGCCTGGCGATGAACACTGGAGCGGGGCAGGCCTCGGCCCGGCTGTGGTGGGTGGAGCCATGACGGTCCACTGGAGAGCTGGGCAGGCTGCATGGAGGTCCCGCTGGGGGACAAGGGGCGTTTGGGGGGCAGCCGAGCGCAGGGAGGTCTGCCCCCCGGGCAGATTGGGAGGGGCTTGGCTGGCCTGGCCGGCTGTTATGCGTGGGGGCGGGGCCAGGCCGGGTCGCGAGCACGCACGTAATGCGTCGGCTGGGAGAACGCAAAGGTGGGCCCTGTCTGTCCCGGGGCCTGCAGCGAGTGAGACTGAGGCCTCGGGAGCAGCGGAGCCTGACTTAAGGGCCACAATAGTCCCGTGGGGGGGGGGGGAATGAAGATATGAAAGCCGGCGCGGGGGGCTGAACGTAACAATGAACCCCTAGCGCGGGGGGGAAATGGGGACCCGCGAGCACGACATGAATGTAGAGGGTAGGAGGGAGGGTGCAGGATGGGCTCACCCTGAAAAGGTGGGGGGTTAGTAATAGGGGAGGGTGGGTATCCTTGGAACGTCAGCAATTTGCTTTTAGCCCCGGATGTGGGGATATGGGAGCGGTCCTTTTCAGAGGGGGATGAGGTAAAGGTACCCTGGGAGGTGGAACCTGCAGGGGGTAGCCAGGCATAAGGAAGGGTTTGATATTTTTACCTCCTGGAACGAGGAGGTGAAAGGCCTGGATAGGGTAGGGCAGGTGGAGGCGCACTTTGCCCGGGGAGGTTCCATGGGTTTGGGGGAAAGGGGCAGGTGCCTTGATAGAAAGGGTAACGGGGGACAAAAAGGGGGCGGAGTCAAGCAGGGTGGTGGGGACTTGGGGACAGGTGCAGGGCAGGACCAGTCACCTACAGGAGTGGCAGCCGGGTTGGACTGGAGTGAAGGGGAGGATGGGGGGAGTCAGTGACAGGGGGTGGGGGACCTGTTTAAGGTGGGGCGTAGGTGGGCTGAGAGTACTTTAGGTAGATAGGAAAAGAAGACGCGAGCGGGTAGTAGGGTGTAGGCCCAGCACACCAGACCAGTCATTTGATTGTCATGCAGAGGAGCACCGCAGAAGACCAGACTCGGCAGAGCTGGGAGCGGCTTGCTGGCGCCGAGGAGAAGGGAGGGCGGAGCCTCGAGTGGCGCGCCCGTTACCATCGGGGGACCCCGTCGCGGCCGACATAAGTAGGCCCTGAGCGGTCTCGCTGGCCCCAACACCCGACAGACCTCAGCGGTCCGCAGGGCACAAGGAATACAGGATTAAACTGTCAAGGGATTTCGGAGAATACCGGCGGGTGCAGTCAGCACCCCTTAGGTCATGAGAAAGGGGGCCCAACGGGGGCCATCAGGTGTGTCGCAAGCCGAATGGTGCGAGGATCTTGGCTTTGATAAGGAGAACCTTGAGAAGGTGAATTGAGGGACAAAGATGTAGGGATGGGGGGGGGGGGACAGAGTAATGTGTCTCATAGTTTTTTGCAGGTGGCGAGAAGGGCGTCGGAGCCTTTGGAGAGGCCAGACAAATCGGAATTATCCACGGCACTGGCGAGGCAGACTGCAGCAACACGGGTAACCTCCTTGGAGCCAGGTAATGACAAAGGCAGACTGGGAAAGCCAGTGATGGTGTTGATTGGGATAGGGTGGGGGGACGAAATAAAGGAGGAGGAGGAGGGTAGGTTGAGGAAGGGTAGGTACGTTTTAGATATAGGAGCAGGCACCGAAGAGGAAGGTAAGACAGAAAATTAAAGCCGAAGGGAATAGAAGCACAGAGCAATTAGAGAAAGGGGTGAAAGTGTCTGATGTAGAAAAGATAAACTCGAGAGTAAAGAGAGTAAAGTATTTACTGCTGGAAACCAAAGAACGCATATGGAAGGGTAAAAACGTTGAACTGAGGAAATTATTGCTTAAGGAGGTACATGCTAAAGAAGGTTCTAAAAGAGGAAGAGTATGAATTGGCCAAGCGGCCGAGGCTGCCTTTGACCATAGAAATTGGACGGCTGCGTTTTGATCTACGCAAGTGTGTACTGCGGAAATTATCTTGAGCGCTGCGTGGCACTATTCATGTATATGGACGTGATCAAGAAAGCGCAGATGACAGGGGGGAGGTTTGCATGGGCCAGGGAGGGATGGGAAGTACAGGCAGAGGGCAGGGAGGGTCAGGAGGGTCCTGTGGGGATGTCAACAAAGGAGTGCGCACTCATGAATTCTGCAAGTTCCGACACAAGTGCTCAAAATGAGGGGGTAGGTTTGCGTTGGTTAACTGTATTGGGCCGCGGGGTGGTCATCAGCAAGGGGGCCAACAGTGGCAACACAGAGGGGCCAGCTCAGGGGGTCAACAACAGTAGCATGTTGCAGGGGCGCCGGGGGCTAAGGGAAACAACATAGAGAAGTAGTGCAAGAAAAGTTAGACAAAGAAGTGAGGGAAGGGAGAATGGCTGGGCCTTCCAACGACTGTCCCATTGAGAACTTGATTGTGTCACCCATTGGGGTAGTGCCAGAAAAGGAGCCAGGTCAATTCAGGCTTATTCAACATTTATCATGGCCAGAAGGAAATTTGGGGAATGGGTTTATTGACGAAAAGAAGGTTACTGTTTCACACTCAGCAGCTGACGTGGTATGTCACTTGGGGTGACGGCGGGCGCAACGCCACAAATGGCAAAATGCAACATAAAATCAGCTTTCCGTTGCTTCCAGTCCATCCAGATGATTGGGATCTTCTGGGCATCCATTTCAATGGGAAATGGTACGTGGATAAAGCATTGCCGATGGGCGGTTCTATGTCATGCGCATTCTTTGAGTGTTTTAGCACCTCTCTACAGTAGTTGATGTGGCCATGTCACTTGTGGTGACGGCGGGCGCAACGGTACAAAATGGCAAAATGCGACATAAAATCAGCTTTCCGTTTGCTTCCAGTCCATCCAAATGATGGGGATCTTCTGGGCATCCATTTCAGTGGGAAATGGTACGTGGATAAAGCATTACCGATGGGCTCTCCTATGTCATGCGCACTATTTGAGTGTTTTTAGCACCTTTCTACAGTGGTTGACGTGGCCATGTCACTTGTGGTGACCGCGCGCGCAACGTCACAAATGGCAAAATGCGACATAAAAATAACTTTCCGTTTGTTTCCAGTCCATCTAGATGATTGGGATCTTCTAGGCATCCATTTCAATGGGAAATGGTACGTAGATAAAGCATTACCGACGGGCTGTTCTGTGTCAGGCGCATTATTTGAGTGTTGTAGCACCTTACTACAGTGGTTGTTTACAAAGTGCACGGGCCACAAGCTGGTGGCACATCTGGTCGATTTTACTTTGTGGGCTTCGCAGGCTCCACGGAGTGCCAGGATGCCCTGGGAAACTTCAAAGAGCCGATGGGAGAATTGGGGGTGCCGTTGGCACCCGAAAAGATGATGGGCCCCAGCACTGCACTGTCGTTTCTAGGAATAGAGATCGATTCAGGTAATGCAGGCATGCTTACCGGAGGACAAGAAACACAAAGGCTGGAACTGCTTGATATTATGCTGGCTCAGGGGAAAGTGAGAGTCAAGGAGAGAAAGGTCTTGCTAGGTCATTTAAACTTGGCAGGCAGGACTTTCTGTAGGAGACTGGGACGGGCATTGGTGGGACAAAGACCACCTCATCACTACGTGAGACTGTCAGCAGGAGTAAAAGAGAAATTGAGAATGGGGAGGGTATGTTTGCAGTCTTTTAATGGCATTCCACGTGCAAGGGATGAAGATTTGATATGGGATGTACAGATTTTCTCTGATGTGGCAGGCAGTAAGGGTTTTGGCCTGTTTTAGCAAGGGAGGTGGTTCGCAGAGCCGTGGCCTGCGCAAGGGAGAGCTGGAGGTAGGAGTTTTGCATTACTAGAGTTGTTCCCTTTGGTAGTGGCAGTGACATTGTGGAGGTCGCAGCTAGCACACAGGAAAGTTACATTTAGAGTAGGCATCATGGCGGTTGTGGAATTAGTGAACCGCCAGTCAGCAAGGGACGAGCAGGGCTGAAGATGTTAAAAGTGTTTGCCTTAGGTTGTTTGTGCCATGACATAGCGTTCAGGGCACTGCACGTCCGAGGTGTGGACAATGACATAGCGGATGTTTTGTCTTGCTCGCAGTGTGGGAGATTCCGTGGGCTAGCCAAGGACGCCGACAGAACTCAGACGCCCGTGCCATTTCAGTTGTAGTACGTAGGCAACACAGGATGCTATATTATTGATAAGGGTTTATCCAAATTCACGATTGCAAGGAAATTAGTGGGTTTGCCTTGGTGGGAAAGCTGCTGTGGGGTTACGCGCCGTCGGCAGGTGAACTGGGGACGCGTAGACTAGAGGGATGGGCAAGGGAACGAGGACAGATGAGGCATGTTAGGAAACCCTTGTCGTGGCGGTTGTTGGGCAGGGTGATTCAGATATTGCCAAAATCTGCACAGATGGTTTCGAGACCGGTTTGTTTTTCACATTGATGGTCTGGAGGTTTTTTGGGGCATTTCGGGTATCAGAATTATTGGGGGACGGAAGGGTTGGGGGGGGATAGCTGGGAGGATGTCGCACCTCGTAAGTCGGGGGTGCGTATTTAGTTGAGGAAGTCAAAGACAGATCAGAGGGATCAAGGAAATTGGGTTGCGCTGCAGGCATCTTCCCCTCCGTTCACTTTCCTTGCATTTGGGAAGCGCGCTGGCGAGCAGCGTCCATAGTGCATGGGGGCTTCGTTTTTTATACATGCCAATGGGGAACAGAGCCACTGCCTTTCATCTGCTGGCAGTATTGAGGTAAGCTTTATCAGAGCTTGGCATCGACGGCGCTGACTTTGGGACTCACTCTTTCAGGATTGGGGCGGCATCAGAGGCCAACAATAGACGGTGGTAAAGGAGTGTCATCATGTAGCTGGGGGCGTTGGTCATCGAAATTCTATAAGTGCTACTTGCGAGGTAATGACGGGGGGCTTGGTGCTGTAGTTAACAATGTATAAGCTCACACAGATTTTTCTCGTTTCAGGTTCGGTGGCTGGCCCCCCCCCACCCCCCTTTCTGAGGAGATGACTATTTGGGTAGTGGGGCACTCTTTCGTAAAATGGGTTCACCGCCAAGCCCGCAAGAGTATTTTGGACAGAATCTCATTAACGGAAAGATTTTAAAGTACTGTTTATAGGAAAAGGGGGCATGTACTGGGAAAAAAGCGATCCCGTGCTTGAACAGCTTGATGGTGGGTAAAAGGTGTCCAGACAATTTGGTTATACACTTGGGAGAACATGATTGGTGTAAGGAGAAGGGCATTGTGTTAATGTGAAGTATGAAGAGGGACTTTGCGTTGATTAAACAACAGTGGTCGAGCTGTTTTTTAGCCGGTCTGTGTTTGTTCCAGAAAAGTTTAGCGCGGGGCGCTCAACCCAGGAGCGGTGGACAGGGCGAGACGAAAGCTTAACACAGAGATGGTACGTTTTGTAAGGGAGTAGGTTTTAGTAGGATTGTGCATAAAGAAATTCGCTTTGACGAGTTAGAATTTTTCGGAGGGGTTGGGGTCTACCTTTCCAGGATTGGAATGGACCTATACCTTTTAGAAATTAGGGAAGGTTTTGGCTGGACCCTAAAGGTTCATAGTCACTCAGGAGAATAGAGTCCTAATAGGAAGGGGGAGGCAGAAAAAAGGGGCAGGCAGCAGTCCTGCCTTGCCTTTTTCCTGGGTGGCAGGGTTTTGAAAAGATGACCAGGGTTGGCAGAGGTTTTTGGTTAAGTGTTGGAAGTTTGTGAGCAGGGAAAGGTAGGCAGGTAGTCTAACTTTCAGGGTAGACGTTTGTTAGTTACAGTTGCAGAAAGGCAGGTATGGGATTTGGGTTCCTATTGTAGCACATAATTTTTAACTGCAATACGGTGTAATGTTGTGGTTTATATAAATGGCAGGGTGGGGGATCGTAGAGGCGGGGGGGATCAGGGGTCAGTTATTTAATGTATAGCGAGGTTTTAGTTTTGTAAGGCAGTTGCCAGGTTTGGAATTTGTTATATGCACCTATTTCAATAAAGCGGCCTTTTTCACACACAAATTGGTCTCGGTCTGGCTTGCCCCCCTCCCTCCCAAATAGTAGTGGTAGGGCGGTCCCGGGCCGACGTCGCCAACCGCCATACTTGCGTACATGCCAACCCACTCTCCATTCAGGCGGGAGACTACCGATTTCAAGGCTAGTCTCCCGCCTCCCGATTCCTGCATGCAAAAAACCCTGATTCCTCGGCAGGCTTCTGCAGACAGGGACTGGTCTTGTGTGATTTCGGAGTATACACTGCCAGGAACGGAGGAACCTGCTCCTGCAGGCCACTGCACAACATTTTTGGCACGCTCTCGCTGCCTGCCAGAGCGCTTTCTCCGTGCTCCTGACAAGCAAGGTAAAAAAAACATATTTATTTAGTCCTAGTGCATGACAATATACCTGATTCAGGCCTCAATTATGTCAATGGGAGAAATACATTCTCCCGATTATTTTAAGAAAAATCTCTCACTTTCCCCTTCTAAAATGTTGGCAAGTATGTACATGAAAGCCTTGCTGCTGGGGGCTGCTCGTTGAGCAGTGGTAGCAGATATCCCTGCTGCCCTTTCGGTGGCCTGGTGCCGTGGATGGTCCCTTGAGAAACATGCGGGGCATACCAGGCGGTAGGGATGACCTGACTGGCAAGAAGGGGCACAAACAGTGTGGCTTGGCCCCAGGTGACAGGAGCAGACGTGCCCGGGGGGCTTGCATGTGGCTGCAGAGGAGAGCTGTTCAGAGCTGTATCCACACTGGCAGGGAGGGCCTCCGTTGTGGGCCACTTGTGAGTTGGTGTCTCGGCGCTCACATCGGTAAAGCTGTCTGCACTGGTTGCACTATAGGCGCATTTGGCTAGCCCCTTCTCCATTTTGCGGACTTTGGCCTGTGGGGAATTTGGAGACTCCCCGTCGACTGACTGCATCCTGGCTGGCACTGGGGCCCGGTGACTCATCGCATGTTTTTGAGCAGTATTGGAGGTCTTGTGTGGCGTTGTGGCAGCAACCGCTGTGGCATCAGTAAAGACACGGGTGAGTCCGGCCCGGGCGGCAGAAGCAGGTGCCCCTGTGGTGGAGGCTGGGCGTGTGGTACTTCTTTTAGAGGCCTACTAACTGCCAGCAATGTGACATGGTAGCCACCTGGTGGGAACAGAGTGTTGCATCTGGCCCTGAAGGAGTAAGGGTCAGTGGTGTACGTTGCTGGGATTAACACTTCTTTGGAGATGCCCACCGGGGCTGGGAGGTGGTCTGCCAGTGAGGAGTGACTCCTGCTGCCCCAGGGCCCACAACAATTATGAGGATTTAAAGGATGCTTTGCTGATCTCTTCGTGGATTGAGGGGTGTCTGAGCCTGTGGGGTCTGGAGGTGCAGTATCACGTACATCTGTCGGTCCTGGTGGTGGAGACTTACAGGAGGCCTATCCTTCATATTGCAACATCGGTATTGGTAAACTGTGGCTCGGGGCCTGTGGCTTGGGGTTGTGATGGAGAAGTGGTAGCTGCCCTAGCTATGGGAAGTTAATGCACCCCAGGACGCTGGGTGTTGTGAGAACTGAAGCTGGTCCTCGTAGGATCGGGACTGCTGTGAGCCAGCTTCGCAGAAGTCTCATTGCGGAACTGCTGTTGGTGTGGTAGGCATCCTGAAGAGTTATCCTTGAGTTGAAACCCGTCCCGATCCTATCCCTCCATCAGACGGAGAGCATTGTTTGGAGTTGCTTCGTAGTTGGGAGTATCTGACCTGATCTCGTGGGCCCCTGCCTGTTCTTGTTGAGGGGTCGATTGGGTCAGTACGATCAGGCTACAATGGGTTCATGCCGTCTGTTGAGACAGCGTAACTTTTGAGGAGCAGTGTCCTGTACTTGCCGCTCGACTCAAGCGAGTGTCACAACAAATCAAATCCGGCTGGATTGCTTTTGCTAGAATTTAATTGCCAGCTTGGACATTCACCAAGCATATTGAATATCTTTCCATTCCGGTGTCTGTGACCTGGAAATTTTAACAAAATATAATGATTCGTCTGGTTCTTGACGCATGCTTGACCAGCCCCATGGGTCAATTGTAATTCTCCTTTCACCGTCCTGAAGATGGTCTAACGGACTCACATGCCACCAAGACCGAAACGTCGACAAGCTCATCTATTTTCTTCAGTGTTTTACTCTGTCAGGAATTGTTTTCTGGTTGTTCAGACTCTTTTTCTGTGTTTATTAGTGTGAAATAGATACCTACACTAATGATCTGAAGGTTACAATTTTTTTGTATATGATTTATCTGTCTCTGTCATTGTGTTTTTGCTATCACATTTTGTACCCCTTCTTTATTTATCCACATTAAACTAGCATAAAATTCAGAAACACATACCCGTGTTTAAAATTGTTCATTACATATTAATTATAATGTAAATGAGTGAACTGATGTTTCGATTTGTCCAAAGGTTAGTCACCAAGTGGGACTTTACCAGAGAGTAATTGTTTGAATTAGTATAACTGAGTACTCTAAATAAAATCCCTTGTAGGCACAGTTACCTATTATTACTTACAATGGGTAAGGACAAGAATTCGAAGACGCAATCTACAAACACTATTACCCAGTACATCACTCACTGTCAGCCATCACAGCAGCTAGTTAGAAAGGAAGGAGTCAACACGAGGGCCACATCGTCAGAGCGAGGTGAGGAACCATCATGCGCCGAGCTCTTGGCGGCTATTCAGGGCTCTCACACAGCGGGGAAACACAAGATTGAGAACGTTTCTATAAATGTTAACCTGCTTCGTGCAGATTTATGGAAAGTGGCTGGAAAAGTAACAAACGCCGAGTATAAAATAGAGACACTTCAGGGTGAAGTTTCAACCCATAAGCAACACATGGCCAAAATGACTATGATTAAGAGGGACTTGGAGGACAGGGTGGAGGATGCGGAGGGTTGCTCCTGCCGTAGTAACCTCCACTTCCTGGGCTTACTGGAGCGGGAGGAGGGCTCCTCGGCAGAAAACTTCTTGGGGCAATGGGTGAGGCAGCAGTTGGAGCCCCAGGGCCTATCAAAGTTCTTTGTAGTGGAAAGGGCTCACTGTGCTTTGGTGCCACCTCCGCCAACTGGGTCCCCTCCTCGAGCCTTTATTGCCAAAATATTGAATTATAGGGACAGGGATTGTATCCTCCGAGCTGCTAGAGAACAGAAAATACCAACAATTGACAATCATGCTCTTGCCATATTCCCTTACTATACAAGGAAGGTCCAAGACCAGCGTAAGTCGTTCCTGGGAGTAAAGCAGAAGTTACGTGCTATGAACCTGAAGTATGTGTTGCTTTATCCATCCAAATTGAAGGTCCTCTCCAACGGTAAAGCACATTTTTTTGAGCACCCACAGGAGGTCTGGGACTTGCTGGAAATGTGGGAGAAGGTTCCAGTCCATAGCTTGGGGGCCGCTCTGGGTGCTGTCATTCTGTGGAGCCTGGAGGAGTCGCTCCAGTGGAGCTCAGCCCAGGGGGGAGGCCCTGACCTCTCATGATTCACAATACAGGATGATGGAACCATGCAGGTGGCAGACCCGGGTACTTTGCAATCGGCTGATCCTAGTACACCTGCAGCTGCTTCGGATTCCCTAGTGAATGTCACTCAGTTGATGGCATGGCAGATGTTGTAAGCAGGGACATGCTGTCGCAAACCTTGACTGAGTACTTGGAGTCTAATTGGGGCTCGACAGGTACCCGTGCTGTCAAATGGGACGCTATGAAAGCTTTGAGGGGGGGTGGGGGGGGGCAGTGTCTCGGTTTGACCTATGGGGTATATAGGCAGTTGCAACAGGAGCTGCAAATAGAGGAAGCGGCACTGGTTGTTTTGCAAAACCAAGACTTGACTAGCAACAGAAAGAGGAATTGAGTTTGTTGGAATATTGCTGAAAAATGTGACAGGCTGGATGCATATATGCTTACACAATGCAGGCAGCACCTTCATTGGGAGGGAGACAAATCAGGCAGGCTACTGGCCTGGTGGCTTCGAAGGGAGCGTAGTCCACCTCCCATACTTCACCTGACAGAACCAGACGGCACAGTAGTGGCCTCACAGGAGGCAGTTGTGGCAGCCTTTCAACGTCATTAGAGGGAATGTATGGGGGGCTCCCATAGCACTTTGGATCAGGTTTAGGCTTTCCTGGCATACCGTTGGATATGCACCAGCTCAGAGAGGTGGTAGCGGAAGATCTCGATGCAGATATCACACTGGAGGAGCTACAGACTGCTTTGCAAACCTTACCTAAGAACAAAACTCCAAGGGAGGATGGATTCCCTGTGGAATTCTACCAAGGGTTTAGAGCGGCTCTGACTCAGCACTTATTGGAGGTATCATTGGAAGCCAAGGAGTTGGGGGTACTCCCACTAAGAATGCGTGAGGGTCTTATATGTATGATGTCCAAGCCGGGTGGAATAGACTCTGATCCTGCTTCATATGATCCTCTTACAATGATAAATTCTGACCTCAAAATGTTATGTAAACTTTTGGCCAATCGTCTGAGCCCAGTAGTGAGTTGACTGGTTCATGTTGACCAGTGCAGCTTTATTCCTGATCGCAGTATGACCTCGAATCTGTGGCGGATTGCGCATGTGCTTCATGAGGTAAAATAGAGTCAGGAGGAAATGGTCTTAGCCTCAATCGGCATCGGAAAGGATAAGTTACTTACCTGTAATTCTAGTTCTCTTCCAGGGGTATACTCATCAAAGTCATAAGCATTGAATTATCTCCGCCCACGTGCGGGAACCCGGAGCATATACAAAAATACATATATATGTGTATGTAGTAAAAAAAGAGTACATAGTACGAAATAAACACACACATATACATGTATAACATAAAAAATATGCAGCCTCAAACATATCCAATAGGCTAAGAAGCCAGAATTACATGTATTTCTCTAGTATGAAAATAATATATAAACATATAATGTAAGAGAAGGACATGTACAGTAATAGCATTCCGCAAAAAACCTTTTATTTTCATCAAAGAAAACAGTTAATGCCAGGCAATTAGCCTAAAGAAGGCTGCATAAATAACATCCCTGTACAGAAAAGGAAACTGGCACCTCGCCTTTAAGGCCTCAGAGACCCTGAGCACTTTGCCTTTAAGGCCTCCAGGAGACCCCTGCTCCCATCATGCACCACAGGTGACAGTTAGGTCAGTTCTTTTGTACGGTATAAGAAACCTGTAGGAACCTGCATCAAAAATGCAAGAATACCGAGTAAACTGTTAATGCTCGTCCGGGGAGGCGGGAGGGTTGCTTATGACTTTGATGAGTATACCCCTGGAAGAGAACTAGGATTACAGGTAAGTAACTTATCCTTCTCTTCCAGGGGACACTCATCAATAGTCATATGCATTGAATAGAGTAGCAAGCCCATACCCACTTCCGCGCGGACGAGCAAAAAACAGCGAACTAAATTGACTTACACATATTAAACGGTATTAGCAAACAAGTTTCTCAGCGAGGCTTGCCCAACCTGGGCATCTGCCTGCGTGTCAGCATCTAAACAGTAGTGGCGAGTAAAGGTATGAACTGATCGCCATGTAGCTGCTTTACAAATCTCTGCCATGGGGACATTCCTCAGGAGAGCCGTGGTAGAAGCTTTCCCCCTAGTGGAATGGGCCTTAGGCTTCCCCGGAAGGGATTTGTTGGCCAATTGGTATGACAGTAGAGTACAAGAAACTATCCATCTAGAAATGGATCTCTTGGAAGCTGCAGAACCTGTGTTAACAGGACCATAGTTAATAAACAAACGTTCTGAGTTCCTCAGTGTCTTTGTTTTGTCCAAATAAAACTTCAGAACCCTCTTGAGATCTAGGGAGTGAAGAGATCTTTCCGGAGGATTCGAAGGATTCGGAAAAAAGGTAGGTAAAGTGATAGTCTGGTTAATATGGAAGTCCGAGACTAATTTAGGCAAAAAGCTAGGATGTGTTCTGAGGACTACTCTGTTAGCGTGAAACACAGTATAAGGTTCCTTACAGCACAGAGCCTGGTTCTCACTGACCCTGCGAGCAGATGTAATGGCCACCAGGAACACAGCTTTCCATGTTAAATGTTGTAAGGAAGCTTTATGAATAGGCTCGAAAGGAGACCCCATCAACTTTGTTAACACAATGTTAAGCTCCCATGGAGGAGAGGGAGACCTGACTGGTGGGTAAACCTTTTTTAAGCCCTCAAGAAAGTCCTTTACCACCGGAATTCTAAACAACGAAGTCTGGTTGGGGGACTTCCTATAGGCTGTGATTGCTGCAAGGTGGACTTTGATAGAAGAGAACTGAAGACCAGATCTAGCCAAATGCAGCAAATAGGATAAAATCACCTGTTCCTGACCCCGGATGGGATCATGTCCATTGTCCACACACCATAGGAAGAACCGCTTCCACTTGAAGGCATATGATTTCCTGGTGGATGGTCTTTTCGCTTCTTTAAGAATAGCCATACAGTCTGGATTCAATTGTAGGTGTCCATATTGTATGACTTCAGGAGCCATGCTGTCAACCGGAGGGAGGACAGGTTGGGGTGGAATACTCTCCCTGCCTGTTTGGATAGAAGATCCGGGCGGCATGGTAACCTCTTGTGTGGCACTTCCGATAGTTGAAGGAGGTCCGGAAACCACCACTGGCGAGGCCACTCCGGGGCTATTAGGATCATCCTGGAGTTGGTCCTGTACAGCTTGTTGATTACAAATGGTATCAACAGAATCGGTTGAAAAGCGTACAGTAAGCTCTGAGACCATTCGATCAAAAGGGCATTCCCTTGAGATCCTTGTTGGGGAAACCTGGATGCGAAGACGGGGCATTTTGCGTTTACCGCGTCTGCAAACAGGTCGATGTCTGGCGTTCCCCATTCTCGAAAGATGTTGTGAACGACTTCGTTGTTGAGAACCCAATCGTGGGCTTCGACGAAGTCTCTGCTGAGGAAGTCCGCCTGGGAGTTGAGAGAGCCCGGTAGATGAATGGCTACTATTGACAGGTCTCTCGCTAGAAGCCAGTTCCATATGGTTTGAGACTCTATGGAGAGTGTTCTTGATCGGGTACCTCCCTGTTTGTTCAAATAATACATCGTCATTGTATTGTCCGTTTGGATTAGAATGGAGCGAGACATGAACGACGGAAACAGGGACTTGAGAGCTAGATGTACGGCTCTCAGCTCTAGCAGGTTGATGTGGTAGCTCTTTTCGGAGTCGGACCATAGACCTTGTACTTGCAGAGGGCCCATATGAGCACCCCAACCCTGGAGAGAGGCATCCGTGACTAAAGTCTGGGTTGGAGGGTCCTGGTGGAAAGGGACTCCCTTCATCAGGTGTGATCGCTTCATCCACCACCGGATGGAGTCTTTGGCTGATTGATGGAGAATTACATGATCCTCCCAGCGCCCTGATACTTGCATCCACTGGTCCTCCAAACATTGTTGTAGTGGACGCATGTGTAATCGTGCGTTTGGTACTATAAAGATGCACGACGCCATCGATCCCAGTAGTGATGACACCTGTCGAACTGTGGGGAGATGTGTGTGAAGAAGGGTCAGGCATTTTCCTTGGATTGATGACAACCTCTCCTCCGAAGGACACACGCTTGCTTTTTCGGTGTCCAGGAAGGAGCCTAGGTAATGGATCTTTTGAGTTGGATTTAGTATGGATTTCCTGAAATTGACGTGAAGGCCCAAGTTGTGGAGAAGCTGAAGGCAGCACGAGAGATGATCCTGCAGCAGAGTTGGAGATGAGCTCTTCAGGAGCCAGTCGTCCAGGTAAGGATATATGAATATTTTCTGCTTGCGGAGAAAAGCGGCCATCACAGCCATACATTTGGAGAATGTTCGGGGAGCTGATTTGAGCCCGAACGGGAGAACTGAGTACTGGTAATGTTGAAAAGACACTCGAAAGCGTAGAAATTTGCGATGTTTCTTTGAGATTGGTACGTGGAAGTATGCGTCCTGTAAGTCGATGGAGCACATCCAATCCCCTTGATGAAGCTGTGGGAAAATTTGATGGAGTGCTAACATTCGAAATTTCTCTTTGCGAATGTATTTGTTCAACAGTCTCAAGTCCAGAATAGGTCTGTGTTCTGTGGTGGTGCCTCTTTTCTTTACAAGGAAATAACGAGAGTAGACTCCTTGATTTCTTTGAGGAGCGGGGACTTTTTCTATAGCTCCTTTCTTCAATAAGGTGTTTACCTCCCTTTGCAACAATTGTTGGTCGCGGTGAGAAATGCCTTTCGGAGGTATAGATGGAGGAGGAGTTTTGAACTTGAGAAGATAGCCATTTTGAACAATGTTGATGACCCATTTGTCTTTTGTTATACGTTTCCACTCCTCCAGATATAATGAAACACTTCCTCCCACCGGAGTGGACAACAGCTTTGGAGGAAGACACACCTCATTGTTTTTGTGGTTGCTTTGGTGCTGTTGACTGCTGTTTGTTTCCACCTCTGCCACGTCCCGGTCTACGTTGTTGGAACTGGGACCTTTGTTGCGACTGACCTTGGTTCTGCGATGACCAGTTAGATGATTGACCTCGCTGTTGAAAAGAGCGTTTATCATAGGGACGAAAGCGACGACTAAATTCTTTCTTCTTTTCAAGGCCTACAGCCTTGAGAGTATCCAACTCAGTTTTCATTTTTGCCATTTCGTCGTCCGCATGTGAACCAAACAGCGATGATCCATTAAAGGGCAGATTAACTATCTTTCTTTGGGCATCGGGCTTGAGACCCGTGAGACGAAGCCACGCTGATCTTCGTGAACAAATGCCATGTGCGTATCAATGAGCTGCCAAATCTGCAGAATCGGCCGCTGTACTAATGATCTGGTTAGCTACCAGGCCACCTTCCTGCACAATCTCTAGAAAATCCTTTTGATCTTCTTTGGGTAGTTTCTCTGTGAATCTTGTTAGAGAGTCCCATAAAGAACGGTCATATCGTCCCAGTAGAGCGGCTGCACTAGCCACTCATCACAGATCCTGACGTATTGCACATTCTCCGTCCCAAAGAATCCATGTTTTTGCTGTCTTTCTCTGGAGGAGCAGATGACAGAGGTATTGGAATGTGCTTTCCTGGCAGCGGCGACTATAAGGGAATCCGGTGGCGGATCAGACCGCAGAAACAAAGGATCTTGGTCTGGGGCCTTATACTTTTTTGAAATTCTTGCGGGACCCGAGCCCACTGTGGCAGGTGTCAAAAAAGTCTTCATCGCAGGCTCTAACAATCCTGGCACCAAAGGTAGAAGAGGTTTCGTAGAAGCTCGATGGTGCAAAGTTTCAAATATGATGGAAGTAGTCACCTGAGGTACAGTCATGGTTATGTTCAACTTGCTGGCACCTCTACAGAGCACCTCGTTGAATGTCCCCATATCATCCACAGGGGAAACCCTGGATGGTGGGGTTGAAAAGATAGTAGGGGAATAGTCTTTATATGATGACCTTGTTGATGAGGTCGTTGTAGGAGACCTCTGTCTTCTCCGTGGCGTATGTGATCGGCGGGATCTTGAGCGCTCTTTTGAGCGTGAGCGCCGTCTTAATGGAGATCTGGAACGCCTCTGGGACCTACCAGCGGAAGGTCTTGCGGATTCCGTGGGAGGAGGTCTTTCAGTAGGTCTGGCTCGGATCTTCCAGTGCCTAATGTCCTCCAACCATCTGGGCAACAAGTTGGTGGGAGGAGATTTGTTCCCACTTGCCGGAGAGCCCTCCGGTGTAACTTGTATAATAGTTATACCAGGCGAGGAAGAAGCTTCCCTCGACGTCGAGAGCCGTGATCTAGACGTCGGTCTTTCTACGCCTTCAGCAGGAATAACTTACCTGTCCCTCGACGTCGAACGCCTCGACGTCGAACCAGAATGAGCCACCATCGACGACAAACGTGGAGGTGACACTCTTGACGGTGGAGATCTATGGGATGAAGCCCTCGACGTCGGTCTCTTCGACGTTGACCGCTGGTGTTTATGCGGTATCTTCGACGTCGACCCTGCCCTCGACGTAGACTGCTGACGGGTCTGAGAGGGTGATCTGGAATGTCTCGACGCCGACCTTCGAGAAGGGGGCGGAGATCTCGACGTCGACCTCTGTATTGATGTCGACGGGCGTTTCGACGCCGACTGAGGTCTATCATGCTTCGAGCCCGAAGCATGTCTCGACGTCGACTTACTTCTCGACGGCGATCTTGTCCTCGACGTCGATCTCACTTGCTTTGCAGGTCTCGACGTCGACTTACTCCTCGACGGCGATCTGGTCACCGACGTCGACCTCACTTGCGTTGACGTCGATCTAGCTTGCGTCGTAGGTCTCGACGTCGACTTACTTCTCGACCGCGATCTTGTCTTCGACGTCGACCTTACTTGTTTAGTTGGTCTCGACGTCAACGACTGTTTTTTCTTGCTTCTACCATCTGGTGATGTAGATCTTCGCCGTTTTCTCGGAGGAGAGGGCCCTCCAGATGAATGATGACTCTCTGGGCCACTTTTCTGATGTTTTCCTCTCACCATCAGGCCCAGAAGTCTGATCTTCTCTCTGTCTTTCAATGTTCTTCTTGAAAGTTGACGACGGTGATAGCATGTCTCTGTGTCGTGAGAAGAAGGTAGACACACGACGCAGACCGAATGAGGATCGGATTTGGCCATCTTCTTCCCACAGGAAGGACATTTATAAAATAAAGGTGGCATATCTGACTAGAAAGAGTGTCCAATTAGTCAGAAAAATACTGGTAAATACAGCCAGTAACAAGAAATATCGAAAAAAGTAGTTAGAATATAAATTCTGACTGGAAAAAGTCAAAATTAGTTAAGCTCAAGCTCCAGGTTCCTCACAGAAGGAGCCGGAAAAAAGAACTGACCTAACTGTCACCTGTGGTGCATGATGGGAGCAGGGGTCTCCTGGAGGCCTTAAAGGCAAAGTGCTCAGGGTCTCTGAGGCCTTAAAGGCGAGGTGCCAGTTTCCTTTTCTGTACAGGGATGTTATTTATGCAGCCTTCTTTAGGCTAATTGCCTGGCATTAACTGTTTTCTTTGATGAAAGTAAAAGGTTTTTTGCGGAATGCTATTACTGTACATGTCCTTCTCTTACATTATATGTTTATATATTATTTTCATACTAGAGAAATACATGTAATTCTGGCTTCTTAGCCTATTGGATATGTTTGAGGCTGCATATTTTTTATGTTATACATGTATATGTGTGTGTTTATTTCGTACTATGTACTCTTTTTTACTACATACACATATATATGTATTTTTGTATATGCTCCGGGTTCCCGCACGTGGGCGGAGATAATTCAATGCTTATGACTATTGATGAGTATCCCCTGGAAGAGAAGCCCTTTTACACAGTGGATTGGGAGTATTTGTTAGAGGTGATGAAGGTCATGGCATTCAGTCCCCAGTTTAGAGCCTGGAATCAATTACTATACACTGGCCCTGGTGCTTGGGTGAAGGAGGGACAGTATAAATCAGATCGGTGGGACATAGAACGTAGCACTCGACAGGGATGCCCATTGTTGTCCCTTCTGTTTGCCCTAGCATTGGAGCCATTGGCAATACAGGTGAGACAGGTTAAGCAGGAATGGGGAATAGAGTTAGGCAACACTAGGCATATCATCTCACTCTACACGGATGACGCATTATTTTCCCCCAGGATTTCTCTGGCAGTATTATTGGAGCTACTGAGAAAATTCAGGCAGGTGTCCGGTCTCAAAATTAATAAAATAAAGTCATTATTGTTCCCACTGGCGGCGTTGGTTGGGGTGCCCTGGTAGCAGTTACCGGACTTGGGTCTGCAGTGGGAGACTAATCATTTCCATTACCTGGGTGTGATGTTGACACACACACAAAAAATGCAATTAAGGTATAATATTGAGCTGGCGATAGACTCCTTGCCGACATCGGTGCAGTTTGGGAACACCCTACCGCTATCACTTATGGGTAGAATTGCGCGAAGATGGTATTTCTGCCCCGCTACCTGCATATGATTCAGAATTCATTGTGCCTCTATGTACGAGCATCTTCCGTCGGCTGAATAACATTTCTCACCACAATTATTTGGTTTGGAAAGCAAAGCAGGGTGGCTAATGAGGGGATATGAGGATAGCGGGCTTGGGGTTCCGAATCTGGATTATTACTACGCTTCTCACATGCAACACGTGGCAAAATGGGTGGTAAAAGGGAACAACTGGGAGAAGACTCTCCTGGCGTGAATGGTAAGAGTGGAGTGAACTCCAGGTGTTGCTGAAGTCCGGTTCAAACGTGTTCCCTATTGCACCCTATGTCATGGGTCAGACTGCGGCTGCATGGCAGAGATTGGTGACAGTGGTGATAAGGAGGGCTCCCTTTCAGAGGGTGATGCCGCTATGGGTATTAGCTCCTTTCTGACAAATGGAGGAGGTTATGTCGTTTCATCCTTGGCATGATGGTGCCTGCGCACTAATTGGTGATCTGTATCCCAACAACACGTTTATATCCTTTGAGGATGCACGGCTAAGCTGGGCGTTGTTGACGCTGTGGTCTGGGTGTCATATTATCTTGTTGATTTATAAGGCGCTGCAGTCAGACGCAGTCTGTGGGCCGCTGAAGGTGAGATGGGTCTGGGAGGCGGATGTTGGGGCTCCGTTTTCAGATGTGGACTGGGCCAGGATTTGTGCGATGTTGAAGTCAGTGCCAAGCAATGCTCATTTCAAATTAATTAATTTAAATTTTTTCACACCGTACATAAATGACTCCCGTTGGCATGAACAGAATCAACCCAGAGAGCACTTCTGTGTCCCCTTTGTGGATTTAGGGAAGCAGATTTTATGCACTTGGCACGGGTGTGCCCCCAGGTGAGAAAGTTCTCGATTGGGGTAGTGCGCTCTACAAATTCTGTGATTGATTGAGTCAGACTACCACATTAGCTAGCACCAAGAAGCGCAAAATGACAGACTTGTTTCTGCAGTTGACCCTGGATTTTGTAAGGGGGCGAATGGCCATGACATGGATGGGGGTTAGGGCTCAATCTGATCTATGGATCCGAGATGTCTCTGAGTGGTCGGTGGCAGAGGAAACACAAATACAACGCACTCCTTCAGATGCTAAACAAGTTGAGTTGGAAGCCTGCCGTGTAATATGTAACAAGTTCTTGGGCACAGTAGGAGACGTCTCAGAGGATGACTCAGCAGATAGATAGTGATGTATAACTACTGCGTGGTGACACTTAAGTCAGAGTCGGTGGCGGGATATAAACATTTGACTGCGTTTGTGCTCGAACGCTACTCTTATCTGCCTTGTTGTGCTTCGCAACTGTATCTGTCATCATGATATGAACCATGTTTTGTATATACTGATATTGCAACACAACCTTTGATCACAGTGCTTTATTGTTCAAAAAATTACAAAGGTTTAAAAAAAAAATATATATATCCATCTGCAGCAGAGACTTTTCTCTACACCCCAAAACATCCAACATGGGCATGTAGTCCGCATAAAGGGCACCCTGTGCATACTGTAGTCTATTCCCTCACGGTATGTTATGGGGACTCTTCCACAGAAGGAATCAATTAGTAAAAAATCTATTGGCTTTGTCAATGCTTTTTTACAAGTTGCACAGCACTTGAGCTGGTGTACAACATGGCTTAAAACAAGCATTGGCATAGCCGAAAGGTCTCGCCTTTGTGGCATTATAAGTGTTTAGATAGAGCTATTGGCTTTGTTAACGTTTTTAATGTGTTGTAGAGCATTGTGAATGTTGTGCAGCATGTTAAAAATGTATAAGTTATAATAAAAAAAGTGTTATAACCATTTCTGGCACCTTATATATAATCTAAAAAACATTATAAAGTGTAAGCGAGCCTGTGGCATGAGAGAGCTATATTTGGCCTCAGAGGCCCCCAACCTGAGGTATGGGAGCACAGATCTAGAAAACAGGAGAGGACAAGCGAGAACAATACCTGGTATCAACAGAACTATATCTGAGGTCATAAGATCCCGGCTCGATAATAGGCGCAATGCTCTTTCATTCATGGAAATCGAGTTCCATTGATGAACGCGGTCTGCTGAGGCCGGTGCCCCGCGGCATGCTTGGTAATGCATACATGGGAGGCAGATCAAAATACAAAACAAGCATGGGATTCTCGTTCAAATCACCGGGAGTAAAAAGCAGGCATGCACTGTTGTGGAAGCGGTAAGGTGGTGTGGGCATGGGGAGATTAAGAGCGGCACAGCGGGCGCCGAAAAAGGTAGCGCCGATGAAGGTTTCGTGGCAAGGAAATGAGCAGAGACAGGCAAATGTAAACAAGCGCTACCACGCGGCCGTGAAAGTGAAAGCGACCGCGCTAATTTGAAACATGATCCACAACAGATGGTACCCTGCGCGCCGCTGCTCGCTCCTGCAAGCTGGATGCCGTGGGAGTAAATATTTACTGAGAAAGGTGGGACATGCACCCGCCTTTGGCCAATTGCGTGCTTTCATTTTTGAAAGCCACACGCAAAAGCCAATACACTGTGTGGAAAAACTAAAGCCACACGCACGAGTTTTCAGAAAGTCTGGAGTGATTCCAAGAGACCCTCTCCTAGAGCAGCTCATGCGCGCTGCGCTAGGCTCAACGTAAAAAGCGCCATGACACGGCTGGCGTTGACAGCGTCTGAACACTTTGTTTTTTTACCTTTGAGCCCGGTTGTACAGCAGCCCACACTGCTGTGCAACATGTAAAAAGAAAAAAACAGCTCAAAGGTGTTTGTGGGAGGGTTGGGGCAGAACCCACAGAAGAGCGAAAGAAGGGGTCGGTGAAAACACACAACACAGACCACATACATTATAGTGGCACACACAATCCATACATCACAGATAAAGCAGATAACAGACATTGCAAGAAAGGTGTATAGGTAACACACAACACATATCGCACAGGCACGGATCACCAGCAACTCACGCATCTCGACGGACACACACCACTTTAGAACACATCACATTCCTGAAAACGAGCAGAAGTGCTTTTGCAGCGCCACACACCATGACTGCACGTGGCAGCTCGAGCTTTCTGGCATCAGAAAGGGCTGCAGGTCTGTGGGGCTTTGAAAGGTTGAGCTTTTTACGATCACGTTTTTGTTAGCACAATAAAGACATGAAAACGTACATTGTTTGCACTTAACATGATCAAGCAAGAGGGTGGGGGTATTCAAGTGTCTTTATTGAATAGAGTGAGCTTTCATTTTAAGTGCAAATAATGCATGCTTTCGTGTCTATTCTTCAGCTGAAGAAAGCGAGGAGAGAGGATGTGGCATAACAGCCAGAGCTGCCAATTTTGGAGCTGGGAAGCTAGGCTCGAATCTCGGCGTCGGCTCAACATCCTGTGATCGTGGGCAAATCACTTAATCTCCCCCTGCCTAAAACACAAGAAGCAGTATGCATACCCTCTACAGCATCATCTGTTCTCCTTTACGGTGCAAGTTTTTGGCGGACGGGAGGGCCAGAGGGGTGGTGACAGTGAGAGGGGGAAGCAAGGCAGGACAGGCAAGAACTATGAGGGGTGAGGGGTATGGGGGAAGGGAGTTCTGGGCAAGACTACAAGTAGCGGAAGGGAGTCAGGAAAATCACAGACAGCAAAGTTGGGCGAACAGACTGCAGACACATGCACTCTTAGAAGGTGCATATGTAAAAATACCTTGGGAAGCATGCGACCAGTGGAAGGACACTGGCCACAGGAAGCAGTAGTCGGTCCAAGCTCCACAGCATGAACAAACACTCCAAGCCCAAGAGGAGGAAGCCGGAACACAGGAGAAGTGGCAGCCATAAACAAAGGGTGGTGGGGCGGGTGGGGTCGCACAGAGTGGGAATACAATATAAAAAAAGTGTACCTTTTGCCGCCGGCTGCCTACAGCGTCGAATCTCGTCGCGCCGCCTCTCCTCTTCCTGCCTGGTCCCAGCAGCACCTGGGACAGACTTCCTGTCCAATACCCATGCTGATTGGTCTAAGCAGGCAGAAAAGTCGCCCTGTTCAGACCATGGAGTCTGTGGGGTTTCTCCAGCCCGGCTTCTAAATGCAGCTGGGCTGGAGAAAACCTAAGTGCGCATGTTTGTTTTGGTCGGCCTGAGACGGCCGGCCAAAACACATAGGCGCACTTAGAGAATGAAGTGCACGAGCACTCCTCCTTCCCCCTTCCATGCCTAAGCCCCGCCCCTCCCAACACCGCTGGCTAAGAGCAGTCAAATGTAAAATGAAACGATGCAAGATCGTCATTTTATTTTACATTTGCTGGCTCTGAGCCAGGCATAGGGTGACTTTCCTCCGCCATTGCGGAGGAGCATGCACTGAGGAGAAGCGCTGGCCAATAGGAAGCATGGAAACAAAAGTGATGTGGGAGCCAACCAATGGTAAATAAAGGCAAGCAATAAGCGGGTTCTAAGCCCTTTTAAGAGTTTTTATTTTATTTACAAGACATTTTGCAAGCACAGCATAAGTGCTGTGCAGGCGAAACCTACAAACCTTCAGACAATCCAAGATGGAAAGGATTGCCTGGCAGTCTGTTGCAAATCAACAGCATCATCTCTGATGGAAGGGGAATGGTGAAACATGATGCAAGCCCAAGTGTGCAAAGTGGACTTCCTCAACTATTTCTGATCCCACCCACAAATGGCCAGTGCAGTCCACCCCTCGTGTCCCACCCATTGCTACTGCCACAAAAATGCCCTGCAATCATGTTGCAGGTGGTTGCTTAGTTGACCAGGAGCTCTTAGAGGTGGTGACCCGTGCACTATTTTGTTGAAAGACATACCTTAGTAAAGCACCAGCGCGCCTATAACATGGTGTCCTACTTAATGAGATTAGTTTCTCACCAGAGCAGTTATAGAAAGGGGAACAGAAGATCCACAGTCAAGAAAGACATTCCAAAGCCACGTATTGTTAGACATAGTGTCATAGATGTAGAAAAACAAAAACAACTCCCTACTACGCAACCAGAACACAAATGACACTGCATCATTTATGCCACATGTGATCATCAATCAGAATTCTTTGCAATCATCGAATCTCATTCATCCAACGGATTTGCATTAATTAATTTGCTCTTGCCTTAGGTGATCTATTCTTGATTACTATATGCTCTATGTCCTAGTGGCCTGAGGTTTGGTAACAAAAGTGTGCTCCATCGCTCTCATCATTAATTTAAGTTTTGCAGGAAGTTGCATCCCATACCTTACCTTTCGGTCACAAATGGCAGCGTTCACAGCTTTGAACTGCTTGCAAGTTCTCTGTAGACTACTACTAGAAGCTGACCTGTGCATTTTAAAATTGAATGTGCAGTCTTTCCCGAAGACCATGAAGGAGAAAGGTTACACACCTGATTGAGGTCTGTCTACGGATACCTGGTGCAACACTTTGAACAGTTCCAGAATGGAGTCCTTTCCATCACGGATGCAACCATTTCGGGCCTCGAACTGAGAGAAGGCCCCAGAGGGGCGTAGCCCTGTACGAGTTGCAGAGAAGTCTGTGCCGTGGTACCAGACAAGGGTACCCAATGCATCGAGACGAAGAGAAGACACGACAATTGGTTACACCAAAGAGTGTAGAAGATCTGAAAAGGCATGGCGACAACACCCAGAGCTCGATGAGCACACATTTGAACCCAAAGGCGGAAAAAAACAATCTAACAATGGAGCCAATGCCCATGCAGATTACCAGCAATAGGTGGAGTCACTATACCTTGTGACTTGAGTGTGCACAGCATGTGTATCTACAGCTACACATGCCATGAACATACATATTCTATAATTAACTATTATAAAAGTGCACCAGGAAGGGGTGGTGGGGGCAAGGCCTGGGAGGCTGGCATGGCATTTTTCTTGGCTTTCCAGGGGTCAGGGTCCCCTACCACCTTCGAGGACTGGGACACGGGTATCATACAGGACCATCCTGTTTTTCCTAGTTACAGAGCCATCAGGCGGCAGACGTTTAGTAGCGTGGCAAAGCCAACATGGCAGGTGTGGCCACACAGCTATATTGAGGCGGAAACTGAGACCTCCGGTCTAAGGCGTGGGGCTTGGTTGTAGGTACGACCCCTGCTGAAGCTGCTGAGTTAGCAGGGTGCCAATGTTCGCTCCTTGGGATGGCAGGGGAGCGGGGCTAGGCAGCCTCTGGGCCCAACGTGAACCAGTAACGGGAGGATGAGGCCTGGTGGCCCACCCCTGCTAAAGACAGATCCCTGATCGGAACTGGTACCTGAGCAGAGCAGGCTGACCTCCGTTGAAGCTGCTGAGTTTGCGGGGTGCTGGCGTGCGCTCTCCAGGCTGGTGAAGGAGCAGGGTTGAACCCGGCGTGAGGCGGTGACAGGGGGCTGGGGGGGATTAAGGACTGGCAGCATGCCTCTGATGACGAATAATCCTTGATCAGCACAGAAGCAGGCCCTGGTGAGTGCCCTCAACTGGCAGTGAGCGGCATGGGATTGGGTGATGGAGCAGAGACCCCTAAAGAGTAATCCCCCCCCAACCCCAGGGTTTGGTAGCTCAACAGACTGGACCAGGAGCTTTGTGTAGGTGAGGAAGAATGAGTTCCGTGGCACTGGCCTCTTTGGGGGCCAGAGAAGATCGATCTGTCTCCGAGCGTAATCCTGTGCAGAGTGCAACATGGAGTTCTACACCTCCCAATGTGCCGGGGCAATAGGAGAACATGAACCATAGACCATTTGACGACTGAGTCCTAAGACCGTGTATACTTCTCTTGCCAGCACCACTATATCTTTTTGGGGGCCAGAGAAGATCGATCTGTCTCCGAGTGTAATTCTGTGCAGAGTGCAACACAGAGCTCTACACTCCCCAAGGTGCCGGGGCAATAGGAGAACATGAACCATAGACCATTTGATGACTGAGTCCTAAGACCTTGTATACTTCTCTTGCCAGCACCACTATATCCTATCTATGATACACCTGCAGATTCAAAATAGGAGACTCTAAACTGGACTTCACACTTAGTTCTATTTACCTGGGGGGAGGGGGGGCGGCAAACAGAAGCTTCTGAAATAGAAGTGTGGGGTGGAGGGTTATAGAGGGGGAAGAGTTCTGTTTCGGTTACTGGTTTACTTAGTTCTGAAGGAGCATAAGGTTGCACACACTGCTTGTTTTCTTAGACATTCTTTCTTTCACGAGACGACATATGCTGTACACATGCATCCAACAGCCATGCCTCAGAAGCCCTCTATTGCATATATTGATATGGCTATGACAGAACATACCATACCGGAAATGCCAAAGGTCCGGGGGTGGTGATCCTCTTACACAAGGTGTCACTGTCTCCCGCGTGAACCTGGATCCTCTTGGGAGATAGGTCATAATCCTGTTAAGTGTCTATGTTCCGCCTCTATTTGCCATGTCCAATCTTGAGGTACTTAAGGAAGAGGTGTTGCGTCTGCCCCAGGGAGTCACCATTATTGGGGGGACTTATATGACATCATGGCGCCTGAAGCAGACTCTACTGGGCCCAGAGAGGTAGAGGGATGTTTGGCAGGCATGGGACCCGTCAAACAGGTTATACTCATACATCTGCAGCACACAAAACGATGTTTTAAACTCATACCTCTGCAGCGCACAAGACAATGTCTTGAATTGATGTTTGCTGCTCCCTTCCAATGACCTCATCCACACAACTGGCTCACACATCCTATACTGGGGGTATATCAGACTGCACCCCCGTTGTGTTGCACTTCAGCTCTCATGGAGAGGACCCCCATCCTATCTGGTGACTCAATGCCTGGCGCCTAGAAGACGAGCAATTTACACAATTCTTAGCTCGGCAGCTGAAGACTTGTTCTAAATAAGGGAATAGTAGAATCGTCTGGCATGCTATGGATGGATGGGAAGGCTACCCAACGGGGGATTTCCAGGTCGTACCCAAGAAGTAAACAGATCGACAAGTACCATCAGATAACTGAGTTCTGGATATCAAAAAGGCCTCCCTTAGACAACTCTCTCATGGAGGTTCATCAATGTGGATGGCTTTAACAAGGCAAGTATACAAATGGGGGTACAAATCGGGTAAATTATTATCTTGGCTGGAGACAAGAGAGGTTGCCTCCCATATGGTCCATCACCTTACCAATGAGAGGCTAGGAAGGCTTGCAAAATCAGCAGATATTGCTGTGGCTATTGCAGACTATTACTGCTCTCTCTACAAGGCCAAAATTGCCCCATCCATGAGGCCTCCACTCAACCACACAACAGTGACAGAGATTAACTTGACTAGCCCCTAACGCAAGAAGAGATTGTGGATGCCCTGAATGATATGAACCATGGTAAGACCCCAGGTCTATTCGGCTACCCCAACAAATATTAACGAAAATTTCAATCACTTTTACACCCGCCCTTTTTCGACATGTACCATGAAGCAATCGAGAAGTGTTGCTTCTCCTCTGAGCTGTACTTGGTGACCATTGTGTTAGTACATAAACCAGGCTGACCACCAGACAAATGTGCTTCTCATCGGCCAATCTCCCTTATTAATGCCAAGATCAAACTATATGCCACGGCACTGGCAAATAGACTACTCAGTGTACGGCCACACTTGGTCCACCCGGACAGGTGTGTATCCAACACCGCAGCAACCAACATTGTATTTGCAGTATCCATACAGCTCTAGCATGCCTAAATGACTTAAAAAAAAAAGACCCTAGAGCCTTAATGCTTATAGACTTTGAAAAGGCTTTTTACTCCGTGGACTAGAATTTCCTCTCGAGAGTGGTAAGAAAATGGGATTTGGACCTCGGTTTAGGTCATATGTCTGATTTCCCTATGCACAACCACAAGCTCAGGTCTAGTTGAATGGCACGGTCTACTCTCCATTTCTGATTCGTAGAGGCACCAGAAAGGGATGTCCCCTTAGATCCATTCTCTGTGCCTTAGCCATACAGCCCCTAGCAGTGTAGATCAGATGTGATTTCCAGATCTGGAAATTTGACGGGGAGTGGCAATGGAAGACAGCATTGCACTCCACGCGGATGTAATCCTGCGGTTTCCATCTTGACCCTCCCTCACTGGACCCCACCTAATCAAGATGAACAAGTTACTTACCTTCTGTAACGCCTTATGTGGTAGAGATCCTACCTAGCCGCAGATTACTTACTTCAGAATAATCCACAGGGGTCAGAATTGATCCGGAAATTTTTCGTGAGCAGTACACCTGTGTGTCGGTAGGTGGAATCATTTGGCTCCATGTGGCGTCGTCGGAATCGTCTGTGCCAAAAATGACTTGCCAGGTGCCTATATATAGGTGCCACCCCAGCTCGTTGACGTCCGTTTCTTTTCGCAACTTTTCACACCGGACGGCCATAACACTGACCACTGTTAAGCTAGGGCCCTTAAAAGGGAAACAACCCTTCTCTCTGAAATCTGTTTGCAGAGCGGGGAGGATGGGTGGGTTAATAAGGAATCTGTAGTTAGATAAGAGTCTCTACCGGATAAGGCATTACCAAAGGTAAGAAACTTGTTCAACTGATAAGAGACTTCTAGCTGCAGATTCCTTACCTTAGAATAGATACCCAAGCAATACCTCCCCAGAGGTAGGGCTGCGAAAAAGATTAGACTAGAAAATCCTGTAGGACCGAACAAGCAAAATGCCCGTCTAGTTGGACCTGGCTGTCCAGGCAGTAGTTCTTCATAAATGTGTGCAGGGAAGCCCACGTTGCTGCCTGACAGATATCCAGGACAGGTACTCCGCGAGCTAACGCAGTGGTCGCCGCCATGGCTCTGGTGGAATGAGTTCTCAAACCTTCAGGAGGTTGCATTTTTGACATGGCATAGCAGATTTTGATGCAGAGCACTATCCATTGTGAGATGGTCTGTTTCTGCACCACCCTTCCTTTTATGGCTCCGATGTACCCCACAAAGACTTGATCATCTACCCAGAACTCTTGTGTAGTCAAGGTAGAACGACAACACTCTTTTTGGGTCCAGTCGATGGAGTCTCTCCTCTTCTTTTGAGGGATGAGGCTGAGCGTAAAACGTAGGCAGGGTGATGGACTGGCCTACATGAAAGGAAGTTACCACCTTCGGTAGGAAGGATGCTCTAGTCTGACGACCAGTTTGTCTGGGTAAATGGTAACGTAAGGAGGCTGAGATGACAAAGACTGTAGCTCACTGACCCACCGGGCAGATGTTATTGCCACTAAGAAGGCAATTTTTATGGTAAGGAGCCTGATAGGGCAGTTGTGTAACGGCTCACAGGGAGTACACATCAAAAATGTGAAGACTAAGTTGGGGTCCCACTGTGGCATAATAAAAAGAGCTGGTGGAAACATATGCTGAAGACCTTTGAGAAATCTATTTACAATAGGAGCTTTGAAACAGGATGGGTGATCTGGCAACCGCAGAAATGCTGATATGGCAGATAGCTAACCTTTCAATGTGCTCATAGCAGAGCCCTGCTGCCCTAGGGTAAGAATAAACAAAAGAATCTGGAAAAGGGGTTCAGATAGAGGGTCAATTCATTTATTTGTACACCATGCCACAAACGTGCTCCAACAGCAGGAGTATACCGTCTTTGTGGAGGAAAGCCTGCCTGACAGGATAGCAATGCAGACGTCGGGCTGAAGGTTGAAAGCTGTCAACTGTCACCACTCAATCTCCAAGCATGAAGTGCATGAAGGCAAAGTGTTTTCAGGTTCTGGTGCAGAACTCTGCTTTGTTTCTGCGACAGAACATCCTCCCTAAGAGGCAGCCGGATCGGAGGACCTGTGCTCATGCTCAACAGCTTGGGATAACAAACTCTACCTTCCTGGTCTTCCCTGATCTTCTTGAGAACTCTCAACATGAGTGGTATTGGGGGAAAGGCGTATAATGAGGCCTTGAGACAAAAAGCATCTCTGAATGAGAGCTTCCTTGAAAATTCTTGTGCACAAAACCGTTGACATTGCGAGTTCTTGACAGAGGCGAACAGATCCAACCCGGCTCTCCCAGTTCTTGGAAGAGACCTTGCGCCACCTCCGGATGGAGATGCAGTTTGTGATCCGCTAGGCATCGATGGCTGAGTTTGTCAGCCTTGGCGTTCAGAGAGCCCGCCAGGTGTTAAACCACCAGGGAAATGCCTGGACGTTCCAGCCATGTTCAGAGGCTCAGGGCCTCTCTCCAAAGGGTCCACGACTCTACCCTTCCCTGTTTGTTGCAGTACCACATGTCGTGGTGTTGTCCGTGAATACCTGTACCAGCCTTCCCCTGGTTGAAGGAAGAAAGGCCTTTAATACCAGCCAGATGACTCAGAGCTCCAACAGGTTGATGTGGAGTCTGGACGCCACAGGAGACCAGAGTCCTCTGATCTCCACCTCTCCCAGAAGGCTGCCCTAGCCCAGAAGTGACATCTGTCACTACAGTCAGCTCTGCTTGGGTAAGGGAGAGGGGCCTGCCGTTGACCTAACTGTGGTGCGTTAGCCACCACTGCAGGTCTTTTGCAGTTCCTTCCAAGATTTGGACCACTGCAGAGGCCTAATTTGCCACGGACATGTGCCACAAGAAGGATGAAGGAAGCCATGAGCCTCAACAGCCTCAGAGTCAGTCTCGCTGAAATGAAGGCTAGAGGCTCAAACATCGGTATTATAGCCTGAATATCCTGGACTCGTCGCTCTGGAGGATAGGCCCAAAACTGCACTGTGTCCAGAACGGTTCTGATGAAAGGGACCATCTGAGAGGGACTCAGGTCTGACTTCGGCACATTGATGGAGAACCCCAGTGAGTGCAGATCGTTTGCCGTAGTCTGAATGTGGGAGACGACTGCCTGGGGCGAGCCATTTTCAACAGCCAATCGTTGAGGGAGAGAAATAGGGAAATCCCTGACCTCCGGAGATGAGCTGCAAACACCATCATCATATTCGTAAACACCAGAGGGGTGCTAGTAAGGCTGAAGGGGAGCATGGCAAACTGAAAGTGCTCTTAGTTGACCGTGAACCACAGGTAACACCTGTGGGCAGGCAGGACAGGGATGTGGAAATAAGCGTCCTTTAAGTCAAGGGATACCATCCAGTCTCCTGGGTCCAGGTCAGACAGGACTACTTCCGATGTTGGCACCCTCTCGATGGCTCCCTCGGCCAAGAGAGCCAACACTTCCTGACGGAGCAAGGAGAAGTGGTCCTCCGTCAGCCAGTCATGAGTGGGAGGGAGTAGCCCATTTGGACTAGCTGCAAAACCCAACGGTCGGATGTTATTGAACTCCAGTGGTGTGGATGATGGCGCATCCAGCCCCCCACTGGATGCCCATGGTGGTCAGATGGCACACTAAAGGGGTTTGGAGGCTGCGACTGCTGGGGGTGGGGATGGACTGGCTCGAACTCGGGCTGCCTGTCCCACATGATCTGAGGGAACCGCGTCCTTGGCCCAAAAAAAATTGTCCGCAGTGCCAGGCTGGCAGAAGAGAACATCCTCTTCCCAAAGGTATCATGCCTTTTGGATTCCCTGTCCAGTGGAGTGGAAGGGAATATGTTGGGGTTAACTTTGGAGGTGAAGACCTGGACCACCAAACTCTCCAGGTTGGGGTGCTGGGTGAGGAAACTGCAATCTCCTGGAGCAGGGCAATGGTGGCGGGCAAATGTCCTCTGCACAGGAGCCCCAATGCAGGGCTTGGACCAGGCCCAGAGTAGGACATAAGTGAGGGCTTTATTGAATGGGAGTAACAGTTTGGTGGAGGCATCTCCCGACTGAAGCACCTACGTGAAAACGTTTGTCTTGACTGCAACTGAAGGTAGTGTAAGGTCCAGGACCTCAGCCGCCCTCTGCACCACCATTGCAAATGAGGCAACCTCCTCCGTAGCCACTGTAGTGGGAGAGGCCAGGCCAGTGTCTGGGGAGGTGACCAGTCCACTGGCATCTGCCAGATCCTCATACCAGTTGTCCTCAGGATCTTCTAACTGGTATCCATAAGGGTCTGCAAACCCCTCTTATTCATCTCCCACTCCAGGCCTTTCATATGAATAAAGTAAACACAAGGAGATGATGGACGGAGCGCTGAAACTTTTCAGACACTCACCCCAAGCCACAGATCTGGGTTGAATCCATCATCGTTCTTTAGCTCACTTCGTCACCCCAATTCAGACCCAGCTATATGCAAATCAGTCTTGACCCTGTGCCTCGTGGGAACAGTCCAGCCCGAACTGCCAAGCCAGGTCTTCCCTGGACCGGAAACAAGCATCCTGGGACCGGTTTCGGGGTAACACCCCTCATCAGCCAGGCTAGCTTGAATCCAGTGGCAAAGTGAGCAAGGGACCCACGTCTGGGCATACCCCCGCCAACTTAGGGCGAACAAAGCGATACAAAAGGGGATGATGGACGGAACGTTTGAGCCAATCAAACACTCACCCCCAGTCAACTGATCTGGGTTTAATCCATCATCATTCTTTAGCTCACTCCAACACCCCAGTTCAGACATGGCCATATGCAAATCAGTCTGACCCTGTGCCTCATGGGAACAGTCCAGCCCGAACTGCCAAGGTTCTGGTATTTAGAGCGCTACCACGACGCCAAGACCTGCATTGACTGCAGCGTCATGCACCCTAAGCCATTGAAGGAGCAGTCCCTCGAGCCATCGCCAGTCAAGAGAAAGGTCCTGAGCTCTGTCACACAGTCACTCCAATCACTCGTCGTTGGGAAAAATGGGAAGTCCCACAGACACGAGAAGAGCAAGAAGTCGAAGAGTTCTTTGACTTTGCCATATCCGTCAAAGTCATTTGACGAGACGAGGGAGCATTGTAATTCGAGGCATAGCTCTGTGGTGGAGCCTGCACCGTCTCCGCTCCTCCCAGAGTTTCTGGGAGTTGGAGAAAACCCCGCCCAGTTACATGAATTTTATGAGCCATGCAACTCATATTTTGGTTGCCCTTCCCCGTTAGAGCTCCTTCACACCCTGCAGGCTTGGGAGGTGCCCCTACTGGACTTTCGCTGGCAGGTTCGCCCCGGTGCCAGTTGGGCCCCTTGGATACATTGATGGATCCGGAGTGGGGCTGGTCGAGCCACCTCAACCTTTCACTTTTCTCCAGTGCCGCCCACGGCAGAGCCATCCCTGACTCCAACACAAGGACTCCCTATGACTGAGCCAGTGCCTTATTCATATGACTGGGGGTGAGTGTCTGAAAAGTTTCAGCGCTCCGTCCATTATCTCCTTGTGTTTGCTTTGTTCACCCCAAGTTGGCAGGGTATGCCCAGACGTGGGTCCCTTGCTCACTTTGCCACTGGATTCAAGCAAGCCTGGCTGATGACGGCTGGAATGCCAGAAACCGGTCCTAGGATGCTTGTTTCCGGTCCAGGGAAGACATGGCTTGGCAGTTCGGGCTGGACTGTTCCCATGAGGCACAGGGTCAGACTGATTTGCATATGGCCATGTCTGAACTGGGGTGGTGGAGTGAGCTAAAGAATGATGATGGATTAAACCCAGATCAGTTGACTGGGGGTGAGTGTTTGATTGGCTCAAACGTTCCGTCCATCACCCCCTTTTGTATCGCTTTGTTCGCCCTAAGTTGGCGGGGGTATGCCCAGACGTGGGTTCCTTGCTCACTTTGCCACTGGATTCAAGCAAGCCTGGCTGATGACGGCTGGAATGCCAGAAACCGGTCCTAGGATGCTTGTTTCCGGTCCAGGGAAGACATGGCTTGGCAGTTCGGGCTGGACTGTTCCCATGAGGCACAGGGTCAGACTGATTTGCATATGGCCATGTCTGAACTGGGGTGGTGGAGTGAGCTAAAGAATGATGATGGATTAAACCCAGATCAGTTGACTGGGGGTGAGTGTTTGATTGGCTCAAACGTTCCGTCCATCATCCCCTTTTGTATCGCTTTGTTCGCCCTAAGTTGGCGGGGGTATGCCCAGACGTGGGTCCCTTGCTCACTTTGCCACTGGATTCAAGCAAGCCTGGCTGATGACGGCTGGAATGCCAGAAACCGGTCCTAGGATGCTTGTTTCCGGTCCAGGGAAGACATGGCTTGGCAGTTCGGGCTGGACTGTTCCCATGAGGCACAGGGTCAGACTGATTTGCATATGCCCATGTCTGAACTGGGGTGGTGGAGTGAGCTAAAGAATGATGATGGATTAAACCCAGATCAGTTGACTGGGGGTGAGTGTTTGATTGGCTCAAACGTTCCGTCCATCATCCCCTTTTGTATCGCTAAATACCAGAGGCACACCAAATGTGGGTCTGTCACCGACATCTCTCTGACAGGGGCCACACGGCTTGAGATCAGCTTTCCTATCTGATATCCTACATACCAAGAGACAAAGTCTTAAAAAAATATCGACAAAAAGTACATATAAAATTCAGTCAAAGACTGGGGGTAGCTCTTCTGTGGGTCTGCACTGAGTGGTGCGAAAAGAAAAGAACTGACGCCAGCGCACTAGAGTGGCGCCTATATAAATACCACATATGTCACTCGTCACTTTCGGGGTGGACGATGCTGACAACGCCACCTACCGGCACGCAGGAGTACTGCCCAAGAAAACATTCAGATCCAGACTGATGCCTGGGGATTATTCGAAGGTAAGGAATCTGCAGCTAGAAGTATCTATCAGATGCTGACATTGTAAGAAGAGACCTGAGGCCTCACGGTTAACTTGGCTAAATCCCTTCTGATCCCGTTGAGGGGCGTCAGTGAAGACATGGAGTGGCAGTGACAGCTGCTGATCCGCAGGCTCAGCTTTCAATATTTGGGAATCCACATATGCTTGGAACCCAATTTGATCTGGAACGTCAACTTGGTACTCCTGATGCTTAGAACGAGAGCTGATCCTACCAGATCGACCAAACTCCCACTTAATATTCTGAGCAGTGTGGCTACGTTTAAAAGGAGGGTCAAGACTGATTTGCATATGGCTGAGCCCAAACTGCCGTGGCATGGTGAGCAAATAAAATGATGGATTTAACTCAGATCTGTGACGGGGTGAATGTTTGACAATGTTTAGCATTCCGTCCATCATATTTTTGTTTTGCTTTAGTTGCCCTAAGTGGGAAGGATATTCCCAGACGTGGGTCCTATGCTCATTATGTCACTGGATTCAAGCTAGCCTGGCTGATGAGGGGTGATACCCCAAAACCAGTTCCAGGATGCTTGTTTTGTGGTTTAGGGAGGACCTGGCCTCGTAGTTCGGGCTGGACTGTTCCCATGGGGAGCAGGGTCAAGACTGATTTGCATATAGCTGGATCCAAACTAGGGTGGCATGGTAAGCAAAAAACAATGGATTTAACTCAGATCTGTGACTGGGGATGAGTGTTTCACAATGTCCAGCATTCTGTTCATCAACTTTTTGTTTTGCTTGAAAAGGATGGTGTTGCCTTGACTCCTATATGTGCTTCAGGACTTCCCTCTGCATATCCCACAAACTTGGTTTTGGGAATGGTTTGCTATGGTTTGTTCCTTTCTATGGCTTAATCAGCCTTCCTGTATTGCCTTTGGTAAATGTGTGCAATCACCATATAGTGGGGAAGTAGGTATGGCAGATATATGCTTGTACTACTGAGCAGCGCAGATGCTGAACAGCTGGTTGGGTGGTGAGAACTAGCCTTCCGTGTAGAAGTGGTACTGGTGGGGAGGATGGCATCCTGGGGTTGCTCTGTGGAAACTGTATCCTGCAAGCCCTGCCGGTAGTCACCAGGGTAGCCCGGCTTGCTTGGAGATCTGCCCTGCGAGGGACTGGATGGGACCTGAAGATAACACTTGAAACGCCTTTGTGTAAGAGCAGGTGGCTGAAGCACTCGGCGGCCCATGAGGGCCTTGGCGGTTGGGATAGTATTGGTATATCAAAAGTGAGTGATTTTTGGCGAGGAGCGCAAATGAAGTCCTGTCATGATCTCCAAATTGAATCTGAATTACACAAATCTCTGTTTTATCGATACTTACAAGTGAGCCGTGCTCTGATGCCCCACCAGGAATCTCTTAGAGAAGTACTCAAAAGCATCTCATTCAAAGCAAAGATCCTCACCGCCCCCCTATAGAAAGGGGGGCTATGGCAAAAATTTAAGACCATGTTTATTAACTCGCCAGACCTCCTCTCGAAGCTTAGAGCACGCTGAGAGGAGTGGTTGGGACCGCTGGATCAAACCGACTAGAGGGATGCATGTATGTTCCCACGGGTGCTGGTTATTTCATGGCTCTCACTTATCCAGCTCAAATACCTACATATGACTTATTTCACACCAGAGGTTGTGGAGGGCAAACAAGCTACCTGAACCCACATGCTTCCGCTGCAGAGAGGGGAATGGAGATTTATTTTCATATGGTGTGGGGATGTCCTGTTATTACAACAAACTGGCAGAGGATCTTTGACAAGCTCTCGAAGGGATCTTGGAGGTGTGCTACAAACCTGTCCCCATGTTGTATTGTTGCGTATTCTGGACGATTTGGGAGGAGGCTGTGGTAACGGTACTGCGGTCGGAACCATGCTTGCTTAAAGATACATTGACAAACACTGGAACTCAACTGCCTACACACCCCTGGCCGAATGGCGGGCTGGAATGGACTGGTCAAGAAGAGCCGTTATATGTATCCAAGGGTTGTCTTCAGAAACACAAAAATGTTTGGGAGAAGTGGTGTGAGTATTATGGGTTGGGATAATGCATGATTGGACTTTCGCTATGTGTTGGTCGATGTGCAAGCACTCCTATTGTGTGCACTGTTTTATCTGACTAAAAAACTATAAAATATGGTGATTTAAAAAAAAAAGTGCACCAGGCTACCACATACAGCAGGGTACGTCCCATGTGAAATTTTAGTTAGCTAGAGGAAGTTTTTTATGATACAGTGACATTGGCTGAATATTAGTTTCTGTAATTGGTTGAGTGCAATAATATAATAAGCCTACCTCAAACTATTTTGCGGTTATGAGAAAAACTAATGAAAACAACGAAGAAAAAAATGTTTTCGTTTATATTAAAATATATAAAATATTCATCTTTGATAAAAGTGTCGTTTTGAAATAAGTGTTTTGAAAAAGATCTTGCAAATTGTCGATCTTTAATCTACGAATTTAAATATGAATTTCATGATGGGGAAATATTACTATAGGGAAGTACCCTTTCCTTTCTTTCTTACGCGCATTAATTTTTTTATTTCAGAACTGTCAAACTAGATTTTCCATTTGAAATGCTAAAAAAAATGCCTCAGAATGAAAAGCTTGACTAAAAACGCCGTCCTGGTGCAAAGCACACCGAAGGGAAACTGGCCATAACATCTTCACTGGACAATATTTGTAGGATTACTTACAACATTACATACCAACTCCTTCAAACCTTAAGAAGGGAAAAACTGTTCAGTCAAGAGGACATCAAGAAGGTTTTATTGCTCTGTTTTTCCAAAAAGTCTTCTAAAATGTGTGAATAGACCATATTAAATTTTACAAATCATTTTAAAAATAGACTTTCTTTGATTACATGTGAATAACTCACAGGCACACCATTTACACATGCCCCCACCACCACACACTCAGGGGGGTAAAGTCAGGAGCCACACATGTGCACACATTTAGTGACCCACAATCAGAAAAAGCCCATCTTACGTGCCTCCTCTAACAAACATGACATACTTCAGCAAGTACAAATGTTAATTTGCTAGCTAATGACAGGCACGTTTATACAAGTGCAAATTGTTATCCTTATAAATTTGAGATCCTGATGGACTTCCTTTCCAAGACTGTTGCACTGGTTGAAGGTCAACTAATGACAATAAAATCTCTCAAAAACATGTCATCATGTTCGGCTCCAAAAAAGACCTCAAGCGATGATCTCAAAGCTGGGTCCCGGCCCTCATGTGATTGTGTAGTAAACAATAGTAATCAGACTAGAGATAGAGATCATTAGGCATGGGTGTGGCAAAGTGCTCACACACTCCAGAGGTTGGGTATTGTTCCTGGTAAACACCACCTGTCAATCTACTAGCACTTTATGATGGTCTCAAATTTAGGATACAGAACACTCCTAAAATGGCAGGTTTAACCAGCGGAGTCTATTTTTGCACTCTGCAACACCTCATGCTTAGGCACAGCAATGTTTACCGCACTTTGTTCGAAGCACATCTTTGAACCTCACACACCTTATCCAACATTTTCTATATAGACCAAACTACATTCAAACCAGTACCAACAATAGGATTAGGAGGGGCGCTAGGAACAAAATACAAATCGGACTGCTTCCTCAGTGGTATGAAGCACTATAGAAATGCTAAAACACAATATATCTTAAAAACTTTGTAAAATTGGGGCTCCTCCTCCTGTACCAATGCAGCTGTGGTTTTAAAGGCAACTTCCAACACTACCTTGTATTGCTGTATGTATGTGAACCTGTGTAGAGTACATCTTACAACAGTACAAGTTGTGCTCTACACAAGTACAAAAATAGAAACAATGCAGAAGAGATCTGCCAAATGAAGGGGAAACCGTGAAGGATGGAGTACAAATGGGTTGGGAAAAGGGGGGGGAGGCTGGTGCAAGGAAAGCACAGAACCATAAAGTAGGCGTACACAGGCATAGTGAGAAAAGTGAGCAAGAAGAGGAAATGGCAAGAGGGTGAACAATGGAAGACGCTGGCCAGTGGGGTGGGGGTGAGACAAAGTAGCAGGAGGGAAATAAGCAGGGCACAAGTCCTATAAAAAGAAGTGGGGGGACTGACCAAGTAAGACAGTATGCAAATGACATCATGACGTCACGACGTAGCGCTATAAAAGAAATAAAATAGTGCTATTTAAATTATTTGTGTAAATACTGGGACAGACCAACCCATCTGACAGTCTTGCAGTGTCTGCATTTATATACAGGGACATGCCTCTATTAAGTACCTGTGAAGAGAAGGCAAGCTGTGTGCCTTTGTTTCCCTCTGTGGCATTTACATTTAAGTGCGAGGTTCCAGGCAGCCCCCAGTCAGCATATACAAACAAAAGGAGGCCGGGTGGCCCCTTAACTTTGGCCCAGCTGGAGGTGAAAAAAAAAAGGCTGCCTGCAAGTTGCTGCTGGGAATGGAAAGCAGACAACGTGAATGCGCTGTTGAACTTGTCTCGGTGTCTTACACCGGGACAAGTTCAACATATTTCTGTGGGGCCTAACTTCTTGGCAGGGGGGACGGCGTCCACCCTGTGAAAATAGTGGGTGGACGCCGTGTACCTGCGTGTACCCCGACTCGTGCCCTGGAAATAAGACACTAGATGGCGAGTATGTCACGGGAAGTAAATGACCTTAAGGGCTGCCAGGCGAGTGACAGCAGACACAGGGAGCAGAGTTGTCAGTAGGAAAAGTGGCTGGCTGCCGGGGGCATAGGTAAGTAGTGGTGAGCAGAGTACATCTTTCGCTCCCCTGCCAAGTAAGCAGTGAGGAGGCAGCGTAGGTTCAGGGTAAAAGTTTTTAGGTGTTCAAGGGGAAAACTCTTTAAGTCCAGTAAATTATATGCTGCACAGCAATAATGTGTTGCTTTAAGTCTAGGATTTTGTGGTATTTTCTCAAGGAGTGAAATGATGCTGCCATCTGGGTGGAGCAGAACTTCCAAGATCCAGGTCTCGTTTTTGGAGGAGGTTACTCCTAAAGCACTTTCCGTAGGCATCTAAACCTCCCTACTTAATCATTTACAACTATCTCACAATGCTATAGTTAGACTGGTGAAGTGGGATCATTTGTCCATCTTCTGAAAACCTCTTCACTGGACCTTATTCCCTACAAGAAATACAATTAAGACGAAGTATTGCTTAAGTGTATTTGGGGGATTAGGTCTTTCTCCCCTACAAGCTGAAATCATGTGGTATAACTCAAACCACTGTCTGTAGATCTGCTAATAAGAAAGTATCTGAAATACCTACATTCAGATATCTCACCATGTGGTTTTAGTGAGCAGCCATACGTTATGAAAAACATTGTCTATAGCAAGAATGGAAGCAGTCCTTTAGAAAATTCCTAAGAAACTGTTTGATAAGACCACTCTACCTTCATACTCAGTGGTTATTCTTCCTCTCACTGTTTATTTATCTGCAACTCACAACTGTGAGATATGTAATGCCGCTTTTACAATCTACTCATCGGTCCACTCACTCGTATTTCATGTAGGTCACGGTTCACACATCCCCCTCAGATAAGCTGGGGACAAAGGGGCCACATCCAACATCTCCAGGGAGGTCAGTGGTCCCAGGCAATCCACCAAGATCAGGGACTGGAGACAGATGGATGGAGACAACACCACATCTGTCTTTACGAGGACTGGCCATTAGCGTCAATGAAATGTGTACGTATTATTGTAACAGCATGTCCCTTGGATACTGTAGTATGTCACTAAGTAAATGAATGTGTGCTGAACCTTTTTTTTCCCTAAGAAGTGACCATAAAATACCTAGAAACATTTCGGGGACAGATCACTACGGTGTTTATTTTTTTACACAAATAGTTGTGGTCTGGCATAGATAGATGCACGCATCCTGTCAAGCAACATTACTCTCTCACCAACACAGAAAAAGCTAAGGACCTTAATATCTTGAGGAGTCTGGGGACACACTTTATGGAGGAATGAGAAGTGTGCAGGCAGATCTCAAGGAGACCAAGGATCAAACACATACCAAGATAAACTGCTAGTCTCAAGCACATCTGCAGGAGATCAGGGTTCAAGAACAATCCAAGCTCAGAAACTCCCTCCCGGAGTTCAGAGCGCGTGCGACACACACGCGTGCGACTCTCTCTCTCTCTCTCTCTCTCTCTCTCTCTCTCTCTCTCTCTCTCTCTCTCTCTCTCTCTCTCTCTCTCTCTCTCTCTCTCTCTCTCTCTCTCTCTCTCTCTCTCTCTCTCTCTCTCTCTCTCTCTCTCTCTCTCTCTCTCTCTCTCTCTCTCTCTCTCTCTCTCTCTCTCGGGTGCACATACACATTTCATGGATCATGGGAAACAGTGCGCTGACACACATCACAGGGAGGACAAGTTACACGTGTCCTTTCTAACACACATTCAAGCTATGTTGGAGGCCTTAATCACATATATACACGTACATACGTTACAAAGACGTCAGGCCTAACACACCTAACAGTAGTTTAGAGGGTGCACACACTCATTACAAGGAGGGAAGACCGCACACCGGTCCACCCTAGATTTGTCAGTGGACAGACATACACACCCATATATATTATATAATGCATCTGGCAAGACTTCAGTGGAACTGTGCGTGTGAAGCACGCCCACACCACACACAGCAATATGTTTAGGGGTATACATCAACTGGGAGATGAAAGTCTTTGAAGGAGTAAAAAGCAATGTCTCCACTGTCCACAAGTGCGAAGACGACAGGCACATCCCCGCTCCGCCGGCTGAGCTGTTTCAGTGCCCGCAGATCTGGGACCTCTTCGTCAAACCTGCAAAGGAGAAAAGGCGGCCATTCGTGAAGAGGAGACAGAAACATCTCAGGCAAGGCATGAGCTCAGACTAATAATAATAATAATAATACAATAATCTGTGGCCAGGAGAAACCACAGCACAATTGAATACAATAAACGCTTACGCTGTGAGCACTGAAACTGCCAGAGGCAAGACCAATACGAGTTAGCAGAGGTACACGTTAGGGCCCTAATGCTGGGACACCAGGAGGTGCTGCCGGGCGGGAATATTTCGGGTTCGCAGTGGATATTGGCAGCTAAGCCGTAGGCATACGTTCTGAAAGTGGTGAGAAAGTAGCTTACACGAAACATGGCTCCTGCTCCCGCCTGTATTCCTTAATCCATTTCAGGCCAGTATAAAAGAAGACCAGAATAGTGAAGAGATCTGGCAAACAGCCTGCAGGCAGCATGCCACTGATGTACTCTCTGCTGTGCCTGCCACTTCCGACCTCACTTACTCGTCCATACATCTGCTCGCCCCTATTTCACAAATATATTGTGCAACAGGACTCCCCAGAGTTCACAGTAAACTCATATCAGATCAACTGAGACAAATAACGTCGCCAAACAAAATGTTTTTATTACGGCCTTCTTGGGATGTCAAATGATGGGCAATACTTTTGTTGGGACATATTTGTAAGCCGTGCATGCTTTCCTCACGGCCCCATATTGTTAATGTTCTACGCCCATTATCCACATGAGCACGCAGTACTTCTGCTCGTGTACATTTTTCTCTACAGAACGAGGCTATTTCTGGTTCCTGTAGGAGGTACTGAGGTATTAGGTTCATGATTCTCTATGCACTATTCTCTAGCATATAGGGTTTTTGCCTTCGGTTTAACTAATACACATGTTGTAAATGCACTATTTTGTCTACTCAAGTTTTAGAGGTGATGTGGAAGAAGGTGGGGGTGGGGCTGCCTTCCAAATGCTTCTTTTGAAGGGTTCTACTTCTTTGATGAATCCCAGCTGTCCACAGCCCCATAATGGATGAAACAGCACTGCTGATTCTAAGGAATAAGAGCATCTAACACTATTTTTAGGTTGAAGCCTACCAGACAGCACAGCTGTCTAGTATGCCAACGACTTCTTGTGGCCATTCTGAAAGGTTTCCTGGGAATGCATTTCACTCATTGCTTACTATTAGCTTTGTAGCTCACAGTTTCTTGCTTTCTATTTGCCGCTTTTATTTGCGTTAGGGTGTTTTTGAGTTGGTCCCTTCCAAGAGCATACCTGGTTTACTGTATCGTCCAGAGTACTCGCTTTCTGTAAACAAGCCCTAAAAGTGTGTTCTTATCTTCCCACATATGCTGTGCGGTGCGTTAACAAACAGAGTTCAAATGGCAGGCTTGGTGTTTACACTCTGTTGGCGTTTACTTTTCTTTCTCTGACTTCAAAGTGAGAGGATCTATGTGACGATCCTGCTGAGTAGCTATGTGAGAGGAGAGGGTGTAGGATGTTATTTTTACACAACAAAAACCTTATGAATTGTGCTATTTGGGAATATATCAAAGTTACAAAACTACAAATGAAGCAAATTTTTTTGTAATTCTGAAGTATGGTGGAAACAAATATTTGAATACGATCAAAACACATCAATACATTAGGTGATGACATTTCCACACATTATCATTTGTAAGTAGTAAAACTGTACGTCTCTGTAAATGCAATGGTCATTTTAATTGAAAACATGTTGTCTGTAATGGCAGTACGCTACTTCCACCATGCATGCTCAACACTACGCCACTCCACAAGACTTAACCCAACTCTATGACACTCTATTCTACCACATGTCACTCCACGCCCTCCCACTTTAAGACACTCTATGACATGCCACTTAACTCCACAACACGCCACTATAGTGTACACCACTCCACTTTGCACATCTCCACACCACACTACTTACCCCATTCCACTCCAGTCTGCCCAACTCCACCCCAGTCTACCCCATTCTGATCTACTCCACCCGTCCACCCCATTCTGATCTACTCCCACCCCAGCCTACCCCATTCTGATCAACTCCCACACTCCAATCTACCCACACTCCAATCTACCCACACTCCAATCTACCACGATCTACCCCCACTATAATCTAGCCTACTCCAATCTATCACAATCCACTCCACCCTAATCTACCCCACTCCACTCTAATCTAAACTCTACTCCAATCTAGCCAGCTTCACTTCACCCTAATCTACCCTAATCTATCCTACTCCAATCTACCACAATCCACTCAATCCTAATCTACCCCACTCCACTCTAATCTCCACTTTACTCCAATCTAGCCAGCTTCACTCCACACCAATCTACCCCACTCCAATCTACCCACTCTACTCCAATCTACCACGATCTACCCCCACTATAATCTATCCTACTCCAATCTATCACAATCCACTCCACCCTAATCTACCCCACTCCACTCTAATCTAAACTCTACTCCAATCTAGCCAGCTTCACTCCACCTTAATCTACCCCACTCCAATCTACCATGATCTACCCCCACTCTAATCTATCCTACTCCAATCTACCACAATCCACTCAACCCTAATCTACCCTACTCCACTCTAATCTCCACTTTACTCCAATCTAGTCAGCTTCACCCCACCCCAATCTACCCCACTCCACTCCACCCAATCTACATCACATCACATCACACCACACCACTCCACTCCAATCTAATCTACTGCACCCTAATCTGTCCCACTCCAATCTATCCAACTCCACTCTACTCCGATCTACCCAACTTCAATGTACCACAATCTACCCCACTTCAATGTACCACAATCTACCCCACTCATCACCAACAACTTTATTTCGGTTGTTAAAACCATAAAAGCACATGTAAAAGAAAAATACATAAAACATCATTAAAGCCTATGTAATTCCTTTCAATATAAATTGCATAAAAAGTCGGAGATCGGATTCTTAATCCATAGGCAAAATGGGACCTACATAACCCACCCATGCACCCACTTTATGAGATAGCTTCCAATAACTTAGTTTTTTCAGACGGAATCCTGTAACGGGGCTCATACAGGTGCTGTAGTGACCACTGGACAATCAACGTGTGGGTGAATAGTCACCATAAAACTAAGAAAAAAATGTAGGTGTACATTACATTGAAATAGAATAACGCAATAGCGAAGAGTCAAACCCATAAGCATTATTTGCTCCCCACAACCCTTGATCTAAGGTGCCATATGGAATTCAAGTAATTTGCAATGAGTATACAATACAGACCCTCTCAGGGCATTACGCCCATCAGCAATACCACGAAGATGACAGAGAGGAGTGATCCAATAAGCACGCTGTTTAACTTAGGCACCACAGAAGAACAATAAGTACTCTTCATTCTCCTCTACCTAGCATCCCAAGGGGCAGCGGTTGCAAGAATTGGTAGTGCTCTACCATGTGGCAGTGAAGGAGGCTAATGGGAGTATCCTCAACCTGAACTTGCTAAAAAAAAAAAAAGAGACCTCATAAATTGGACATTCACATAATTCATAAAATATTCAAAGGAGGGACCACATTTAAAAGATATATACAAATCGGTAAAACTGGCCGAAGACACTGCAGTCATTTTAAAGCCTAGAACATCATTCCAATAACGTGATTTAACAGAGTTGCAGGCACTACTTGTCATTGCAGTGGGGTGAGACCACTACTCAAACAATCCACGCTTTGCCAACTAGGTTTTAACATGGAGTACCCACGGAATCTTGAGAGCTAAATGATGGGCTAATATTTCTATAAGGCACTGTCGTGTAGTTACTAGGAATCCCCAGGATCTGCGCGTTTTGGATGACCTAAACTGAGGCCTTGGTGTCCCAACCACTTCTGGACACCCCCACAGGATATGTCAGCCGTTAGACCAGCTAGCTCTACAGTGCCACTACCACCCCCCTGTATTCTACAGTGGTGTAGGTAGTTTCTGGTAACCACTGAACATGACAACCCTGATTCCTCAGGGATCGTGAAAAACAGTGCAGTACGTTTCGCTCCGACACTCGTGCTTGCTTTCTCTTAGTGAAAAAACACTTTTCCCTATCTGAGTGGACCAACTGTTAGAATTTGACAAGCTTACCCCTAAGTAAACAATTTCCGACACTCTTCCTAGATTGACTCCATCTAGAGCCACGTTCCCTCTAACCTTCTTCCCATGGCTGAAGAACATGTATTTAGTTTTGGACTGCTTTCGCTCTAAGCCATAATCTAAGCAAATTGGTTAAAATTCCCCAAGAGGGCATTCAAGCCCGATGCTGTCTTAGATAGGAGTAGAGTATCATCTGCAAAAAGCAGACACAGTACTTTTAACCCCACGATTTTAGGATCATCACTCACACAGTCCTGTAAATAGGGGATACATTAGTTGATAAACAATAAAAAGAGCATAGGAGCGAGAACACACCCCTGCCAGGCACAATGCCCTATTGGGATGTCCTCATTGGTTTATCCCGTACCCCATCTTACTCTGGCAAAATTGTCCGTGTACAAGTTCTTAATCAGCTGTGATAGCCCAAAAGGAACCCCAATTTTCCTGAGGACCTCCCAGAGTTTGACCTTGAGGCCAAGGTCAAATGCTGCGCGGGGATCTACCAATGCGACAAAGAGTGCCCCCCCGCTACATGTCAGCAATTTTCCATTTTATAGGCAGGATTCGGACTATATGATCCACTGAACTTGTATTGGCTATAAAGGCAGCTTGTAGAAGAGATAAAACTTTACTGGATCTAATCCAATACCAAAGTTTTGTTAACAATTGCTTACTATAAATTATTGGGATGTTGTCGATCAGGCTTATGGGGCGATAAATGCCTGGGTCTTGCCTCAAACCCTTTTTTAAAATAGGTACTATTACAGCCCCTCTCCATGAGTTGGGGATAGGGGCTCCCACTGCAATCGCATTTGACAGAATATTAATGTAAGGAGCCCAGGTCTTAGGTTCCGTCCAGAACATATTCGAAGGGACTCCATCAATCCCAGGGGCTTTCCAAACATTCTGCTCTTTCAATGCTTAATATGATTCTTCAAGAGTGAAGAACAATTCTTCCTCACAATTAACATTACCAGTCTGTGGAAAGTCAGGGCTTGAGGCGGTTTCTATCAGCGGCGGCTCTGCATAGAGGGCTTTAAAATGCTTAACCCAAACTCCCGCAGCAATGTGACATTAGGATAGGCATGGTCTTTACGACCCCTATGGGTAACCAAATGCCAAAACATCCTGGCGTCCTTCCCCTTGGCAGCTTACAGCAAGTCCTCCCATAACTTGACTTCCTAATGAAGCAACTAGATTTAATTTCTCTGGTTTAGTTCTGTCTGGCTGATAAGATAAGAGGGCTCATGCTGCTCTTTAGGGCTTCAATTGAACAAGTTACTTACCTTCGGAAACAATATATCTGTAAAAGACAGATTAGTTATAGATTCCTTACCTTTAGAATTACCCCCAGGCGTCAGACTGGATCCAGAGAATTTTTTCGTCAGCAGTACTCCTGTGCGTCGAAAGGTTGCGTCAGTCGGCTCCGCGTTCGTCGTTGGCGTCGTGGTCGCCGGGATGACGTTGCGGTAGCTACTTAGATGCTGCCCTCGCGCGCTGACGTCAGTTCTTTTATAGGACATTCCACGCCAGAAGCGCAGCGCCATGCAAGACAATGACCACTGGTGCACAAAACTAGGGCCCTGAAAGGTATTCCCTGACCCAGAAGTCAGTTCGCAGAACGGGGAGGATGGGTGGGGCGGTGAGGAATCTATAACTAATCTATGTCTCTCACAGATATATCGTTACCGAAGGTAAGTAACTTGTTCATCTGAAAGAGACAATTAGTTATAGATTCCTTACCTTTAGAATAGATACCCCAGCAATACCAACCCCGGAGGTGGGTCTGCGAACCAAGTTCACACCAGAAAGTCCTGGAGAACAGAACGGCCAAAGAAGCCGTCTCTCCGCACTTGGCTGTCGAGGCAGTAGTGTTTCGTGAACGTGTGCAGAGATGCCCACGTAGCTGCCTGACAGATGTCATTGAGGGGGACTCCTCGTCCCAAAGCAGTGGTAGCTGCCATCGCCCTGGTGGAGTGGGCGCGCAACCCCACTGGAGGCTCCTTCTTCGCCAAAGAGTAGCAAACTTTAATGCACAAAACGACCCACCTAGAGATGGTCCGTTTGTGCATGGCCCGACCTTTTTTGGCGCCCACGTAGCCGACAAAGAGCTGGTCATTCACCCGGAATTGCTTGGTGCGATCCAAATAAAATGAAAGTGCACGTTTTGGATCCAGACGGTGAAGCCTCTCTTCCTCCTTAGAAGGATGCGGAGGCGGAAAAAAGGTGGGCAAAGTGATGGTTTGACCAATGTGGAAAGAAGTAACCACCTTGGGAAGAAAAGAAGGTCTGGTTCTTAGGATGACCTTGTCCGGATGAACAGCCAGAAAAGGAGGCTTTGAAGAAAGAGCTTGGAGCTCACTCACCCTGCGAGCAGAGGTGATGGCAACCAGAAAGGCAGTCTCTAAAGTAATTAGTCTGAGAGGACAGTTATGAAGCGGCTCAAAGGGAGCACACATGAGGTAAGTAAGAACCAAGTTCAAGTTCCAATGAGGCATTACGAAGGGAACAGGAGGGAAAAGATGAGTAATGCCCTTAAGGAAGCGATTTACAACAGGGGACTTGAAAAGAGAAGGCTGATCAGGAAGCCTAAGAAAAGCTGAATGGCTGAGAGGTAGCCCTTTAAAGTGCCCAGAGCAGAGCCCTGCTGGGCCAAAGACAGGAGGAACAAGAGAACCTCAGAAAGAGGGGCAGAAAGGGGATCCACAGCCTTTGCTGTGCACCATGCCACAAATTTGTTCCATTTGCAGGCGTATACTGTCTTCGTGGAGGGACGCCAGGCTGCCAAGATAACATCACAGACTTCGGGAGGAAGGTCGAAGGCTGTCAACTGTCGCCGCTCAATCTCCACGCAAGGAGGTGGAGACTGGACAGGTTCGGGTGGAGGACCGTCCCCCGCTGCTGCGACAGAAGATCCTCCCTAAGAGGCAGTCGGATCAGAGGATCGATGGCCATGTGCAACAGCTCGGGGTTCCAGACTCTTCGTGCCCAATCCGGAGCCACAAGGATGACTTGCGCCCGGTCGCGCTTAATCTTCTTCAGCACTCTGGGCAGAAGTGGTATAGGCGGAAAGGCGTATAGAAGACCGCAACTCCACTCGCGACGAAAAGCGTTGCCGAGCGAGTGCCGCCTTGGAAATTCCAACGCGCAGAATTGCTGACATGGAGTGTTCTCTTCAGTGTCGAATAGATCTAACCAAGGCTCTCCCCACTGCTGCAAGAGACCTTGCACCACTTCAGAGTGAAGACGCCATTCGTGATCCATCATGCACCTGCGGCTGAGTTTGTCCGCCCTGGGGGTCAGAGAACCTGCCAGGTGTTGAACCACCAGGGATATGCCCTGATGTTCCAGCCATGTCCAGAGACGGAGAGCCTCTTGACATAGGGTCCACGACCCCACCCCGCCCTGTTTGTTGCAGTACTACATGGCGGTGGTGTTGTCCATGAACACCTGCACTACTCTTCCCCGGACAGAGGGAAGGAATGCTTTTAGTGCAAGACGGATCGCCCGAAGCTCCAGAAGGTTGATGTGGAGCCCAGACTCCGCCGGAGACCAGAGGCCTCTGATCTCCGCCTCTCCCATGTGGCCGCCCCAACCCAGAAGTGATGCGTCCGTCACCACTGTGAACTCTGGTTGGGGAAGGGAGAGGGATCTGCCGCTGACCCAATCCTGGTTCGTTAGCCACCACTGCAATCGACGTGCAGTGCCCTCCGAGATCTGAACGCAATCGGACAGATTCCCTTGATGCCGAGCCCACTGGAACTTCAGGTCCCACTGCAGAGCCCGCATATGCCACCTGGCATGATCTACCAGCAGGATGCAGGAGGCCATGAGGCCCAGCAGCCTCAGGGTCATTCTGACCAAAACCAGGGATAGAGGCTGAAAGATCGGAATCATAGCCCGAATATCCCGGACTCGCTGCTCGGGAGGATAAACCCGAAACTGAGTCGTGTCCAGAACCGCTCTGATGAAAAGGAGCTTCTGAAAGGGAGTCAGGTGTGACTTCGGCACGTTCATAGTGAACCCCAGCGAGTGCAGGAGGTCCGCCTTAGTCTGGAGGTGGGAGAGGACTGCCTGGGGCGAGTCTGCCTTCAACAGCCAGTCTTCGAGATAGGGGAAGACTGGAACCCATGATCTGCGTAGATGAGCTGCGACCACCGCCATCACCTTGGTGAACACCCGAGGGGCGCTGGTAAGGCCGAAGGGGAGCACAGTAAACTGAAAGTGCTCGTGGCCCACCGTGAACCGCAGGTAACGCCAGTAGGCCGGCAGGACGGGGATGTGAAAGTAAGCGTCCTGCAAGTCCAACGTTACCATCCAGTCTCCAGGGTCGAGGGCAGACAGAACCTGAGCTAGCTTCAACATTTTGAACTTTTCCTTCCGGAGCGGTTGACGTCCCTGAGATCCAGGATAGGATGCAGGCCTTTGTCCTTTTTGGCACCAGAAAGTAGAGGGAATAGCAACCACGACCTACTTCTGGGGTCGGAACTCGCTCGATGGCTCCCTTGGCCGAGAGAGCCGTAACTTCCTGTTGGAGAAGGGCCAGATAATCCTCTGACATTCGATGGTACTGAGGTGGCATGGCCGGGGGGGTAGTCTCGAAGGGGAGGGAGTAGCCCCTTCGGACTATCTGCAAAACCCACCTGTCCGACGTGATGGTGCACCAGTGGGGGAGGTGATGGCGAATCCTGCCGCCCACTGGCGATTGTTGGCCCTGAAAGGTCGAACTAGGAGGGTTTGGAGGCTGCTGCAGAGGGGGCGGTGGTGGACTGGCCCGCTCGCTGGCCCCCAGACCCATGTCGGTGGGTCCCACGTCCCCGGCCGCGCAGGGGCTGAACAGCTTGCGCCGGCCTGTGGCTCTGGGTGGAACGTGGCGGGGAACCTCTTCTGTAGCCACGAAATGGGCGAAAAGCAGACTGCGCAGGGCGGGTGGTGGAGAGGCCCAAGGACTTGGCCATAGCCCGAGAGTCCTTGAAGCGCTCGAGCGCGTTGTCTGCTTTGTCGTCGAACAGGCGGTGGCCATCAAAGGGCATGTCCATGAGGGTAGCTTGGACATCCCCGGAAAAACCAGTCAACCTCAGCCAGGGGTAGCGTCGAAGGGCTACCGACGTTGAAATCGTCCTGGCTAGCGAGTCGGCGGTGCCCAGTCCACATTGTATGGTAAACTTGGCTGCGTCTCTCCCCTCGGCAACTGCACGGGAGAGCACGGCCCGGGCCTCCTCCGGGCACTGGGGAAGCACCTGCGCTACTGTATCCCACACAGAGTGGGTCTAACGGCCCAACAGACATGCAGTGTTTACCAACCGCAGTCCCAAGCTGGAGGAAGAAAACATCTTCCCAAGATGGTCCAGCTTTTTGGATTCCCTATCGGGTGGACCGTTAGGGAATATGCGCCTTTGGAAGTCGAGGCTTGGACCACCAAGCTCTCCGGGTTGGGGTGTTGGGAGAGGAAAGTGGGGTCGCCCGGAGCCGGGCGGTGGCGTCAGGCAATCATCCTATCCAAAGGAGCCCCTGTGTTGGGCCTGGACCAGGTGCCCAAAAGGATGTCAGTTAGGGCTTCATTAAACAGCAGCAGGGTCTCCGAAGAGCTCGCTGCTGGTTGAAGCACCTCTGTCAGGAGGTTGTTCTTGACTGCTACCGTAGGTAGCTCAAGGTTGAGAGCCTCGGCCGCCCTACGCAACACCACTGCATAAGAAGCTCCCTCCTCCGTAGCCACGGTAGGAGGAGACAACATGCCAAGGTCTGGGGAAGTATCCAGACCACTGGCATCCCCCAACACCTCTCTCCAGTCCGGATCATACTCCAACTGGTCAGTTAAGGGGTCTTCAGACCTCTCCCAGTCCTCCTCACCCTCCTCTGGTTGCCAATCTGGTCTGAAAGAACCAGGGTGGAACAGAGGTACAAAAGTACCCGTCGGCGCTGGATTCGGCATCGGTCCGGCTCAGTGTCCACGTCGGGGTGGAGGCCGGGGTCGACGCCGGCTGGGGACACAACCAGCGTCGGCTGTGGACGTGGTGCCGGTAGAATCGGCGCCGGTGTAGGTGTTATGAGGTCGACCGGCACCGATCCGGACCCAGGCCTGGATCCAAGGGGACCCTGCGGTGCCGAAGCCGCCGGCGTCGAAGGCCCAGGGACCCCAGCCGAGTCCGCGGGGGCCGAAGGCACGCCAGCGGAGTCGGGCTGCCCAAAAATGGCATGCATCGCTTCGTAAAAACTTCGAAGCTGGGCAGGGGTCGCTCCGGGTCCCGGAAAGGGAGGGAAACTCAGAGCCGACCCTTTGGGATCCGTACGTGGAGTCGCGGGAGGGGCACCACCCACATCCCTCGTCGCGTCGGCCAACGGACGGGGAGAAGTCGAAGAGCGACGATGCTTCTTCGACTTCTTCTTGTGCTTCGACTTACCTGAGGAGTGCAAAGACTTTGAAGACGAGTGGTGGCTCCGCGACTGGTGCCTCGACCTCCCGCACGACCGGGACCTCGACCGGCGCGGACTGCCGGGCCTCGAGAAGCTTTTGGGACCACTCCCGCAAAGACTTCGGATTCATGGTCCGGCAGTCGGAACACGACTTGGGATCGTGGTCGCGTTCCAGGCACCACAGGCACACGCGGTGCGGATCCGTCACCGACATCAATTTTCGGCAGGAACCGCAAGCCTTGAAACCGGGCATACCTAACGTGCACCAGGAGTCAAAGACTCAAAAACGATGTCGACAAAAGTCGCCAAAAAAGTCAGTCAAAAAGTGACTGGAGGTACCGCTCTCTCCGGATCTGCGCTGTGTGGCACGGAAAAAGAAAGAACTGACGTCAGCTCGCCAGGGCGGCGTCTAAGTAGCTACCGCGACGTCATCCCGGCGACCATGATGCCAACGACGAACGCGGAGCTGACCGACGCCACCTTTCGACGTACAGGGGTACTGCTGACGAAAAAATTCTCCGGATCCAGTCTGACGCCTGGGGGTAATTCTAAAGGTAAGGAATCTATAACTAATTGTCTCTTTCCAATAGGGCTGTTTTTGCCTTTCTACAATATCAATTATACCATTCACGTAATTTAGGAATACATTTGTGGGAAACATTTTTCATAAAACAAAAACAATGAAAAATTTTGAAATAAGGTTTCGTGCATGGCCATTTAGTTGTAAGGGGCGCAGGCCTGGGTAGTACAAGTGGTAAGTGTATTATAAACAAAGCCATATATTTCTATTAATAGGGCCTTATACTTTGCAATTTCCACCCATGTTACATTGCACCTGTTATTGGTCAAGGCTATTGAAGTGTGGCTGGGAGTCCCGGTGCAAGAGCTATCCTTGAGTTGTGTCCCTTTCAATTTAAAGTACAATGGGGGAAGTGGTCGCTCTCTTGTCGATATAGGATCTCCATATCGATCGCCTTGTGCCAGTTCCTAATATCTATCAATATATAATCAATGTTATTTTTGTACTCTCTCCTCTTAAATACTGGACTAGCATCAGGATCCTACTGGGACCGCCCGTTGTAAGCTCTTAGGCCATGGGTAACCAGTACATTTGTTATCTGGATAGCAGTGGAACTGGTCTTAGGGTTCTTCTTAGAGGAAGAGTAAGTAGGAATTCCCCAACATTCGTCTTCTAACTGGATCAGCTCTAATAAGGGACTATACGGTTCGAAGCAGCAATTGAAATCACCTGCCATTACCTTGTGACAGCCTATCCCATAATCTTCCAAAAGTGAATTTATAATTTTCATAGTTTAGGAAGGTTTGTTAAATGAAGAAGACCTATTATAAACATTCACAAAAAGATAGGGTGTCCCCTGCTTGGGGGACAATATTAGTGCTAAAAGGTCAGGTGAATCGATGTCAATGACCCTGACTGAACACGCAAGAGATGCGTTGATCCAGATGAGAAGGCTGCCCGACGGCCTACCTCCATTAGAGGGGAGAGCTTGGACACTATAAATCATATAACCCTGCTTGTATACCTTGTCTACCACCCATGTCTCTTGAAAACAACATATTTGAGACCCCTCAATAAAACGACCCCATTCATCCTCAGTCAACTTAAGTTTTATTCCAGCTAGGTTCCAACTCACTAACTGTAGGCCAGCTAACCAGTGAAGGCACAAATTTGTAGAAGGATAGCTATATGCGCTATTGTGTTCAAGGTTGTGGGTTGCATCCAAGAGTGGGTGGTCTGTATTAGAACAGAATCTTCCCTTTTGAGGGTGGATGATGTCAATGGTACTAGGATTATTACTAGATTGGGTGTCGATCACAGGGGATGGGGGTAGTGGCAGGGTCGGTCATGGCAGGGGGATGTAGCAGTCAATCAACTGCAGCCAGGCAGCTATCAGTGGTGGTTTCAGAAGCGACAGTGGTTATTGAACCCTTGGCCCAGCCTAGTCCACTGTAAAGCGAACCCTCTTCCTTCCCTTGGTGTCCCCTATCCTTGGGATTCTCAAAAGACATCAGTTTAAAGCAAATATTGGAACCATTATGAGGAGCAATACGCAAATCTAAAGAAATCAAACTGTCCTTCAAGGCTTTAGATCCCAAGTTAAGCTCAATATAGTACCAGTCGTCCACTTGTGAGGAAAAACACTTCACATTAACAATATCCGGGTATACAATAGTGTAACAGTGCCTAATGTTCCTTATCCAATGAAGGACCTTATTCTTCAGAGACGCTCTATCTTCATTTGTACCAGATGGTAATTTGGGAACCTTTAGCATAAAAACAGTATGATCCACCTGCGGTCGCACATTGATAGAAGCCCCCAAGGTTGTGTCCTCTTTGAGATGGGTGGAGAGAACAGGCATAAAACATGTGGGCGGATGGTAAGAAGCCTGGGGGCTGGCGTATAACCGAGGAAGTTCGTTTCAGAGGAGTAGGAACCTTGGCAGAGTGACTTGAAGGCTGACTTGACATGAACTGGGATGGGGCAATAAGAGGGGAGTTTTATCCATGCAGGGGGAGGGGGTAAATGGTCATATTTACCGTAATTTCTTGGAGAACCCCTGGAGCGCCCCCGAGTTGCATTGTCAACAACTGGCTGAGCAGTATATGCATGGCAAAATAGCTTGAATCCCCATTTTTGACATCAGGGAGTTGTTACCAATATCCCAAGATAATTTAGCAAGAGCGCACGTAACGTCCGGCATTGCTTGTTTCAAATCCTTTATCTCTTCTCTCATCAATTTGATTAAGCTGAATGCCTCATCCAACGATGTCGGATCAGGAGTATCTACAGTAGCAGGCGCTGTAAGCACATGGGATTCAAGAGGAAGAGGAGAACCGGGTTGCAAATTATCGAATCTAATTGAGCATTTGACATTGGGGATAACTTGAATATGGTCAGGAGCAGAGCTAGTAGTCGGGAGAAATTCCAAAGATTCCACTGAGGGAAGAAGCTTGGGACCTTGAGGGTGATCCGTGGCCAAGCCTTTTATTGTCAATTTTAATTTCTTTTTGAATATTTTTGCCACCTTAGGCGAGCTATCCATGTTGGGGGCTATATGGTTTAAAAGGTTTGTTACCTCTTCGATTAAGTTGTCTATGTCCTTGGACAAGTAATTCGAGGCCCCGTTCTTAGGAAATTTGGAACGATTATTTGCATGGGGGCACCGAACTTATACCCATCACAAGCTATGTGAAGCAGATATCAAAATCAGAAGAAAAAACGTATTGGTAATACACGGGAACTGGAGAAAATTACAGTACCTTGCACCTTGTGTCAGCGAGATCCAACATAATCCAAAAGCAGATATATATTCAACGACAAGCGTTAAAACCATATGGTGTGGCCCTGCCTTTTACGGGCTTGGATGGGCCCGTCCTTGGCACGGGCGCATCCTGCTCTGTGGGAAAGAGTCAGCGCTTAAATGGTGGCAATGGGCCAATAGCTGCTGGGCTAGACCGCCTCCTGGTGGGAAGATTCTGAGTGGTCCCCTGGGCGATGTTGTTCCCCAGCAAAGTCGTGTCCCACTCCACTCTAATCTCCACTCTACTCCAATCTAGCCAGCTCAACTCCACCCCAATCTACACCACAACACTCCACTCCGATCTACACCATGACACTCCACTCCACTCCAATCTACTACACCTAAAATCCACCCTAATCTATCCCACTCCAATCTACACCAATCCAATCTATCCAACTCCGCTCTACCCCGGTCTACCCCCCTCCAATGCACCACGATCTATCCCCCTCCAATGCACCACAATCTACCCCTCCAATGCACCACAATCTACCCCCTCCAATGCACCACAATCTACCCCTCCAATGCACCACAATCTACCCCACTCCAATGCACCACAATCTACCCCACTCCAATGCACCACAATCTACCCCACTCCAATGCACCACAATCTACCCCACTCCAATGCACCACAATCTACCCCACTCCAATGCACCACAATCTACCCCACTCCAATGCACCACAATCTACCCCACTCCAATGCACCACAATCTACCCCACTCCAATGCACCACAATCTACCCCACTCCAATGCACCACAATCTACCCCACTCCAATGCACCACAATCTACCCCACTCCAATGCATCACAATCTACCCCACTCCAATGCATCACAATCTACCCCACTCCAATGCACCACAATCCACCCCACTCCAATGCACCACAATCCACCCCACTCCAATGCACCACAATCCACCCCACTCCAATGCACCACAATCCACCCCACTCCAAAGCACCACAATCCACCCCACTCCAATGCACCACAATCCACCCCACTCCAATGCACCACAATCCACCCCACTCCAATGCACCACAATCCACCCCACTCCAATGCACCACAATCCACCCCACTCCAATGCACCACAATCCACCCCACTCCAATGCACCACAATCCACCCCAATCCAATGCACCACAATCTACCCCACCCCAATGAACCACAATCTACCCCATTCCAATGTACCACAATTTACCCCACTCCAATCCATCACAAACGATCCTACTCTACTCCACTCCAATCTACCTTACTCCACTCCAATTCTAATCTAGCCTACCCCAATTTACCCCACTCCAGTACAATCCAATCTACCTCACTCCACTCCAACCTACCCCAATTTATCCCACTCGACTATACCCCACTCCACGGTAATCTACCCCACTCTAATCAATAAAATCTGATCAATCAATCCCACCCCAATCTACCCTCTTTATCCCATCCCTCCCTAATCTACCCCACTCCAGTACAACCTAACAATCTACCCCACTCCAATCTACCCCACTCCAGTACAACCTAACAATCTACCCCACTCCAATCTACCCCAATCTATGCAACTCTACCCCACTCAACTCTACACCAATCTACCCCAATCCACTCTACCACACCCCACTCAGCTCCAATCTACCCCAATCCGCTCCAATCTACCCCACTCCGCTCCAATCTACCCCACTCCGCTCCAATCTACCCCACTCCGCTCCAATCTACCCCACTCCGCTCCAATCTACCCCACTCCGCTCCACTCCGGTTTACCCCACTTCACTCCAGTCCAGTCTACCTCACTCCAGTCAACCCAGCCAAACTTACCCGAGTCCAACCTACCCCACTCCATTCCAACCTAACCCTCTGCACTCCAATCTATCCCACTCCACTCCAATCTATCCCACTCCACTCCAATCTACTCCACTCTTCCTCCGTCTACCACACTCCACTCTTCCTCCATCTACCACACTCCACTCTTCCTCCATCTACCACACTCCACTCTTCCTCCATCTACCACACTCCACTCTTCCTCCATCTACCACACTCCACTCTTCCTCCATCTACCACACTCCACTCTTCCTCCATCTACCACACTCCACTCTTCCTCCATCTACCACACTCCACTCTTCCTCCATCTACCACACTCCACTCTTCCTCCATCTACCACACTCCACTCCTCCTCCATCTACCACACTCCACTCCTCCTCCATCTACCACACTCCACTCCTCCTCCATCTACCACACTCCACTCCTCCTCCATCTACCACACTCCACTCCTCCTCCATCTACCACACTCCACTCCTCCTCCATCTACCACACTCCACTCCTCCTCCATCTACCACACTCCACTCCTCCTCCATCTACCACACTCCACTCCTCCTCCATCTACCACACTCCACTCTCCCTCCATCTACCACACTGCACTCTTCCTCCATCAACCACACTCCACTCCTCCTCCATCAACCACACTCCACTCTCCCTCCATCTACCACACTGCACTCCTCCTCCATCTACCACACTGCACTCCTCCTCCATCTACCACACTCCACTCCTCCTCTATCTAACCCACTCCGCTGCACTCAAACCTACCCCATTCCACTAGTCTAACCCACTCCACCCACTTGAATCTACTCCACTCCAATTTAACCCACTCCACTCCAATCTACAGCAATCTACCCCACTCCAATGTATCCCAATCTACCGCAATCCACTCCACCCTAATCTACCCCACTCCACCCTAATATATCCCACTCCACTCTAATATATTCCACTCCACTCTTCCCCATCTGCCCCACTCCACTCCAATCTAGCCAACTCCATTCCAATCTACCCCATTCCACCCCAATCTACCCTACTCCACTTCTCGCTGATCTACCCCACTCTAATCTACCACACCACTCAAATCTACCCTACTCCAGTTTACCCCACCCCAATCTACCCCATTCCATTCTACCGAAATCTACCATACTCCGGCCTAGCCCCATCTACCTCACTCCAATCTACCCTGTGCTCGTGCCCATGCTCTGCAGCCTTGTCCCCAGTGCCTCATGGGTGCTGCTTTGCTCTTCCTTGCCGACCCGCGCCGAACCACACCAGTGTCCTATGGCTTCCTCCATCTGCCCGCGGAGTCAAGTGGTAAGTGGCTGTTGTACGGGACCGGGACTAGGTGCAAGGAGAGCCTGGTGATGCTGTAGTTCAGCTGATTAGGACCAGACAGGACAGTGTGGGGTGCTCCCCAAAGTAATCCCTTTTGGGCAGGCCTATACGGTTGAAAAATCAGGTAATAAATTACTGGAACGCGTCTCAGTTAGCGATGGCACCTGCGTACCTAGTTCTTTGTCACTCTCCTTTGTGAAGGAGGTGGCCACTAGTAAACTAAACCCACAAGCCTTCTAACTGCCAACAGTAATCTAGTAACCGCCCAAATTCATTAGGGTCCAGCGAAGGCAGATACATTACTGACCTCTTTTCTGGAAAGTTCAGTACTTAAGGTCCAAGTGGATGACGCAAACTATAAAGCAGCTAGCCACCTAAAGACAAAGCATCACAGTACCACTAACGTAAAAGACTCATAAAAATGGAAGAGGTCAACTTGGCTATGATGGACACCCATCTCTCCTTGTACAGCATCAATCAAACCCATAATCATCGGTCTCCTTAAAAGTACTTCAAGTGCCCCCCTCATTTCAAACCCAAGAAATACCAGAAACCCCTTCAGCCCAACCAGTAATGAGAACCATGTATAGCCCCTGGACATAATAGTCGCCAAACTGGATGCTCAAATGACAGCAATGCAAGAAACAATGAACATGGTAGCTCTCATCGAAAAAATAATGGCGGTAATGGAGCGCACAGTTAAGAGAATCATTGAACAGGTTTCCTGCTCCCAATGATCCCTGCAACTGCTCTGCACTGTTAGAGAAGCTAGAAGAGGTTCCTGAGGTTATACAGTCCATACTTACAGAGTGCAAGAGAAGCATTTTATTAGAAAAATCTAACCATCAAAAACCTTGTGCCGCAGATAACCACAAACACGAGATGTGCTGCAGTAACAACCTTACCCCGATCTATGAACTTGGGCAGCCAAAGGCAATCTCAGTAGAGAAAGTTTCCACCATAAACGGGGAACTTGCCCAGAAGCGTGAGAATTTCCCAAGTTAACAAAACCACGGAGGCTGTAAAGAGACCCACAGTGCGACACTCCACATGAACGCACCTGCCTCACAGGAAGAAGGGGTCGGTGCCCCCTGCATTGGTGTTAAATTCGGCACTTGTCCACCAGAAGCTCCAGAAGACAAAACAATATGCAAACTTAATTCCTAGTTTACCTGTGACATGTGCAGAGATTTCCAACAGACCCAAGAGAACCTAGGAAGTCTCTATGGCCTACCCTATATGGAAACCTGGTAAATTAAGTTGACCCAAACAATAGTCTATCAATACAGCCCCTAACAGAAGTCATCACAGACCTAGGCAATTTACAGACTGAGGCAGAACTGATAGAAAAGTCTAAAAAAGTCGATACTAACTGTACCGCCAAAAGGGGTGCTGCTCATGAGCATTATCCCACAGTACTGGATACTCCAGCCCAACGTACTAAAACCCAGGCTATTTCTTATGAACTAATTCAAGACTCCTACACACAACTTTGTGCAGGGTAGGAATGGCAAAACCATCAGAATGTACTGTAACCATTAGAAATAACTTATAACACAACCCATTAGATTTACAGGAGTGTGGAATTGAGCAGACACACATGTGATCTGAATCCCTCAACAGAGAAATGGAACAACTTGCGGGCACCAGCCCTGCCTACACCTAATACTAGCAAGTACAATTTAGGTCTGAATAGGTTAGCCCCACAGGAAATGAATCCGCTTTAGCAGAAAACAGAATGGTTACTTACCAGAAGAAGTAGTTTTGCAGCTTGAATTGTTTCTGGATTCACATGCTGTGCATTATCCTGCCATCTAGGGGTTGGGTCCGGAATGCTGTATTTTGTCCTTCTTGTATGCCTCTTTTTCTTTTGTAAAGTTGTCCATTAGGCGATAGGTTCCACATTGGTGACGGCAGACCCAGCTCCTAGAATCCTTTGTACGTGGTAGCCAGCTTAATATTCTTTCCCCCCCCCCCCTTCCATCCCTTGTTGCACAGTCTCATCCTGGGGAGGCAGTGGGGTCATATGTGAATGAAGAAACTCTTTAAGCTGCAAACTACTCCTAATGGTAACTATTCTGTTTTGCAGTGGGAGTCATTTCTGGATTCACATGCGGTTCATTGACTTTGTAGCATTTTTTCGTGTTCCCAGGGATGTTAGGCTACGATAAGATAGTGTTTGCAAACGGGTGCTTTAGTACTCTGTCCTACCTGAATGTCCATGCAGTAATGATTGGTAAAGGTTTGTGTAGATGACCAAGTGGCTGCTTTACAAATGTCCTTGATGGAGACACTCGTGATAACAGCTAGGGTTGCTCCCTTTTGTGTTGTCGAATGAGATTTAGGCCTTTCTTCTAGTGCAACTACCGCTGTTGCGTGGCATCTCTGTATTGTTTGGACTATTCATCTTGCTATGTTTTCTTTGCTTATTGGCGTTCCCTTTGAGGCGTGGCTGAAGGAAACAAAGAATCGATTACTGTTTCAGATTGTCCTAGTTTCCTTGATGTAGTTCATCACTGCTCTTCAGATGCCTAGCATGTGTAGGGCTCTTTCTGCTCTGAATTATGCCTTTTGAAAGAAAGCAAGTAGGTGAATGCTTTGATTGACGTGAAAGGCTAAATCCACTTTTGGCAGAAAATTAGGGTTTGTGCACATATCGCTACCTTGTCCTGGTGAATTTGGAGGTATGATTCTGCAGTGTGAGTGCCTGCCGTTCACTGACCAAGCACAGTGAGGAAATGGCCACCATGAAGGCCGTTTTTAGGGTTAGAAACCGGAGCTCTATAATGTGCATAGGGAAGTTGCATGAGCTGTGTGAGTGTAATGTTCAGATTCCACCTAAGTGTAGGAGCTTATCTTGGTGGTGTTATTCCTTTTGCTCCTTCTAGGAATCTTTTGATGACCGGGGTTGGGAAGAAACTTTTGCCTACTACTCCCCTGGAGTAAGATACAATGGCTGCTAGGTGTACCTTGAGTGGGGCAAATGATTATCCTTTGTCAAGTAGATGAGTGAGGTATTCTAACACTGTTCCATGGTGTGTCCAGCCGTGAGCAGATACCACTGTGATGTGCCATTGTTTGAATGATTTCCATTTGGTAGTGTAGCACTGCCTTGGGGCGGTCTTCTGGCTTCCCACAACATGTTCATAGGGTTTCTGGCAAGAGTAGGTGGCCAAATGCTAACTCCTCAGAAGTCATGCTGCCAAGCTGAGCGTGTTTGGCTCTGCATGGAGTATACGTCCCCTCTGCATTCTTAGTAGGTCTTGTGGCATTGGGAGAATCACCCTTCTGCCTTGCGCTAATTCTATTACATCTGAGTACCAGGTCTGCCTAGCCCACTGCGGGCAGATTAGGATTAGTGTTATTTATTTGTACTTCTCTATTACTAGTGGTATGAGAGGAATACGTGGAAAGGCGTATGCAAATGTCCCTGACCAATTATTCGACAGGGCAGTTCCCTGCACATGCTGGTTTTGGAATCTGCCTGCAAGGTTTTGTCATTTTGTGTTCTCCGGTGTAACACAAGCATGTCTATTGTTGCTGTTCCTCACTTCTCAAATATCATGTCCACCACTTCCTGCTTTAGCTCCCACTCGTGGAAGACGCTTACCTGTCTCCTGGGCTTGTCTGCCTCTGTGTTACATACTCCAGGCAGATGTATTGTGACTAGCTTGATGTGTCTCTGAATGGCCCATGTCCACATCTCCTGTGCTAGAGTGGAAAGTTCATGGGCTCCTGTCCCTCCTTGTTTGTTAATGTATTACATGGTTGTTGTGTTGTCTATTTGCACCAGCACGGTCTTTCCTATAGTTTGTGTCTGGAAGACTTTCAGTGCCACAAAGGCTGTTTTGAGTTCTAGTATGTTTATGTGCTTCAATGCATCATGTGGGCTCCATAAACCTCTAATCTTTAACCCATTTATGAGGTCTCCCCAGCTGAGTATAAGATACCCATAGTGATTGTGGCTGAGGGAGTTGGGTTCTAAAAAGGTCTGCCCAGTGTGATGTTTGGAATGCTCCACCATTGTAGTTACCTGGGTACTTTGTCTGATACAACCACTAGATCCTCTCAACTCCCCATCACTTGTTACCAGTGTCTCTTTAGCCATTCTTGAATTAGTCTCATGTAAAGCCTTGCGTTTGGGATGAGGGGAATGCATGAAGCCATCATGCCTAACAGGTTTCCCACCACCCTCACTGTTAGAGCTTGTCTCTTCTGTTAAAGGCAAATCTGATCTGTTACAGTGTCAATCCTTTTCTCAGTGGGAAAGGGCCTCACTTGTTTCGAGTCTAGCCGTGCACTTAGAAAAATCTTTTCTTTCTGTGTTGTTGGTGCTGACTTTTTTGGTATATGGAGAACCCTAAATTGTGCAGGGTTTGAATTGTGATCCCTATGCTCTCCTGGCATTTCTCGAATGATCCTGCTTTTACTAGCCAGTCTTCCAGGTAAGGGTACATGTGTACTCCTTTCCTCCTTAGGAGTGCCGCACTGTGGCTAGGCATTTTGTGAATATCATTGGTGCTGATTTTATACTGAATGGCAGGACTTTGAACTGGTAGTGTAATTAGTATGCTAAGAACCTCAGGAACGTCTGGTGTTTTTGGTTCATGGGGATGCGAAGGTATGCGTCTGAGATGATCTAGGGTTACCATATAGTCTCCTTTCTTCAAGTGGGGTATGACCTCTTGGAGAGTTATCTTCAACTTCTGTGTCTTGATGTACCGGTTTAAAGCTCTGAGATCTATCATGGGTCATAGGCCTTTGTCCGGTTTTGGTACCAGGAAATACAGTAAACATCCTGTCCTCCCTTCACTGCTGGGACTCATTCTATTGCCCATTTTTGTAATAGCTCGTCAACCTCTTCTTTGAGGCAACTTTGTTCTTTGGGGTTGATTGGTCTTGTCCTTAGTTTGATATTTGGAGGCTGTTTTAACAGTTCAATACAATTTCCATGGCAGATCATGTTTAGGATCTATTTGATGGAAGAACCCTCCGATCCTTCCCCCAGTGGTGTTTCATGTGGGGGGGATCCTCATGCGGAGTCACTTGCTTGAGGGTCCCACCCGTCTTTGGGCTGATCCTTTGCCCCTTGTTCTCCCTCGAATGGGCTGATGCTGCATGCTCGAGTACTGCCATAGTGGTCCCCTCTGCTGGGGGTTGGGTATTGTGGGTCTTCTTGTTGCTTGGGTGGTACCCCTGAAACAACCTCTGAACTGTGGCGCTCCCACCACCTTTGCTGTCTCGTTGGCTTTCCTCATGCCCTGCAAGGCTTCATCAACTGAGGTTGCACTTGCTTTCTTTGTCTGGTGGAGGACCCAAGGTTGCAGATATGTTGGCTCTCCTTCTGGCTGAGGAGACTATAATGGAATCTTCCTTGACTGTGACCCTGATGTAAACTGGGTCCTGGGAGGATTGTTTATATATTTTTCTCTTTGACTGTCGATGGCACCCTTAATGCTGCTCTCCCTTGATCAGTGATGCTTGGTAGCATGGAAAGATACAGATTCTTCCTTTCTCATGTTATTAGAATTCCCAGCAAGAAAGAGTTGAATTGAATTTATTACTTTGCATCGTTACTGAAACCCATTGCAATACAAAACATCAATTTAAAACCATAAGATCATAGTAATATATTAAATACACATTTGTGAATTCCATGAACAATTAAAACTTTAAATAAGTTAAATTGCTGACAGGTTAAAAACACTTTGATGCTAGTGCAACTTGCTGCCGGGATAATTAATGCAGTCAGTGCAGAATTCGTTGCCGAATCAGGTAGTGCAATCTGTCCAGAGAGATGCATAGCGAAGGGTCCAATCTGTACACTCGATGAGGGCTCCCCGGCTCTACCTCGGTTGGAACGGCCTCTGATCTTGAGTTGAATGAAATTGCGCTGTGATCGCTGGTGTTTAAACTGCGGGCAGTATTTTGTGACTGGGCCTACGTAGAGTGATGACCAGTAGGGCTGCTCCTAACCCCAGGTGAGGCTTGATTTTGTGGTGGCATTTTTTGCTCAACTAGTGCAAGAAATCGTACTAATCTGCAGTTTAGTTGTGGTGTAGCTGGGTCAAAGCATGCCAAAACTGCTTGCCTCCTTGAACGAAATTCCCCTTTGGTTAAAGGGGATTTTTAGCAGCTGTCTCCTTTCCTGCAGCAATTCCTTGCAGGGGCATAGTAAATGGGTGATGTCTCCCTGGCTGTTTTTGCCCAGGCTGCAAGAGATTGAAGTTGCCACACGCTTCCACGGTGGAAGGTTCTGAGTGCACAGGATCATGCCCAGGCGAAGCTTTAAAAATGTTAGTTTAAAATTTTTTTGATATCCCAAATTAAAATATTTTGAGGGGATAAGATCTTGTAGTTATTCAAAGTCATCCAAGCGTGAGATCTGGCTGAAAAGGCAGCTTTATCCTCCACCAACGACAATTTTTTCAAAGATTTCCAGACCAGTTTCTTAAAGGCTAGGTGATCGATCTGTGTATTCCAAAGGGCCAAGAGCCCAGTGCTTGCCAGAGCCTCTGAAGGTAGATTCTTGCAGGGGAATTCTCCCTCTTTTGGAGATCTTGCCATAAGAACTGGTTTAAAGTATTGGGGGCCGACGATCTAATCTTGTTCCAGCAGATGATGTATGCGCCGAACCTGGCCCATGATTGCTTTAGTAGACCAAACTCCAACCTTAGTTGCGCCGGGGAGGTATAGTTTGGGAGGCTAAACATAGTTCTATATGCTTTAACTAATGTTTTATCCAACAGCTTAGCATCTCTGCCTCTCATTATTTCACTACCATAGGTTATAGTAGGTAGGATTTTAGCCTGTGCTACTTTCAGAAGGGGGCTCAATGTTGGACCCGTTAATTTGGATGTTAAGTTTTTCAAAGTTAGTGCTAGCACTAGCCCTTTTCTTTTCATCTCTTCTTGATGTCGTGCGAAGGATCCTTCTTTATCTATGTAGACTCCTAGATACTTGTAAACCGCCGCTGGTTCTATTAGTGTGCCACCCAAGTGCCAGAGTCTCGCTCGTTTCCTCTTATTATTAATTGACATTGTCCTTTTTTTCTTTAAGTTAATTGTCAGGTTGTTAGTATCTGCGTAGTCCTGCATTACTTTGAGGAGATGTTGCATGCCGACTGCAGTATGGCTAAGCAGAATTACGTCGTCGGCGTAAAGGAGATTGGACAAAGTTGTGCCCCCCAGCCTGGGCGCATGGAAATTGCAGGAGTTAAGTGTCTGCGGATAAGTCAGCCATAAATAGATTGAATAAGGTAGGTGCCAGCACACAGCCCTGTTTCAGGCCTTTCGTTGTTGTTACTTTTCTCGAAAGGTGCGTCCCTGTTCCTAGTTTCACCTGTACCCAGGTGTCTATATGGAGGAGTGTTAGCATTGTTAGTAGAGCTTTTGGAATGCCCCAAAGGGCTAACTTTGCCCACAGTGTTGCCCTATCCACGTTATCGAAAGCAGCACTAAAGTCGATGAAACAAGAGTGCAGCTGCATTTTCTTCGAAATTGCTGCATCGATAAGCAAAGAGATTGTCAGGATGTTAGTTGTTGTGCCTATTTTTTTGCGGAAGCCTGTCTGATTTAATGGTATTATTTCATTGGCATCAGCCCAGGCAGTAAGTTCCTCCAGCAACGTTCCCGCAAAGTATTTGGCCTCGTTGTCAATCAGTGCCACTAATCGGTAATTGAAAGTCAAGGCCTTATCACCACTTTTGTGAATCTGGATGATCGTGGAGCCTTTCCATGAATCAGGGATCATGCACAGTAGTCTCACTTCCGAGAATAGTGGTTGAAATATACTTGCCCACTCTGCCGCCCTCTGTTTGAGCAGGGCAGGCGGGATTCCGTTCGGGCCCGGCGCCCCTTCCTTTTTTCCCTTTGAGATCTGCTGCCTAATTAGGAGCAGCTCTGCGGCGTGCGAGTTTTCCTCCGGCGGTTCGTCTAATTTGTAAGATACATGTGGGTCTCCAAACTTTATTCGAGTGCCTGCCGAACGGTCATCCGGTAACGCCCTCTTTTGGCCAATCGGGGAAGGGCCTGCAATTTGATGGTTGAAGTGATTTTTTAGGTAACTGGCCCAGGTTTCCTCTAGTATGTGGGAAGAGGTGCCTCCATGCTGCGGGTGGATGATTGTGTTTACCATTTTCCAGAAGCGGGCGCTGTCGTTGTGGCTTATGTTGTAAAGGAGCTTTGCCCAGATGTCATCTTCATGATTTTTATTAATGCCCCATTTCAGCTTCTTTAGTTCTGTTCTCTGTTGTCGCAAAGATGAAAGGAGCCATGTGTTCCCTGGATCATGTCGCAAGGATCTTATAGAGCCGTTTATAAATCTTTTATTTGCGCCCCTTGTGCTGTTAGCCTTTTTTCCTGCTTGGTGGCCAGAGTGCGCTTCATTTTTATTTGCAAAGCATGGAGTTCTATAAAGGTGGTTGTAAAAAGTTCCCAATTTGGTATATGATTCATTTCAGTTGATTGTGAGAGTATGAGATTGATTGCTGATCCTGACAGGGACTCAATATTTTCTGCCGCGAGTTTAATTCTCTTGTAGTTTGAGGTATAACTGGAGCCCCAGAGTGGAGCTGGCTGAATGCCAGAAGGTACGGTAGCAGCTATGAAGAATTCTTGTGGGCGATGATCGCTGTCCCGCTGGTCACCCATTCTAAAGCCAGTTATGAATGAGAACAGCGAGAGACTGGCGAACGTATAATCCAGGATCGAGCAAGTTGATACGGAATAATGGCTGGCTACAGGGGGGATGTCGCCGGCAAATCTACCATTTAGGGCCCCAAGATTAAAACGTTCTAGGTCCTCTAGAAAGCGTCTGTTTTTTTTATTGATTTTTCCGTGGATAAAGCCACATTGTGCTGGTATATTGCAATTGGAGGATTGAAAGCTTGCTTCGTTACCATCTGACGTTCCCAAAAGATATTGGTTCAAATCCCCCGACAGAATGAGGTTGGGCGTAACTACACTGACTATATAGGTTGTTAGTTGGCCAATTAGCTTCGCAGAATCAGTTGCAGTGCATTTTGGGTGGATGTATGCATTGACGATCATTATTTCGTTTTGTGCACCTGACAAGGAGAAAATAAGTTTGACTGCTAAGGCAACCTCTGTTGCAGGGCCGACTTCGGCTGCTGACGATATGGTGGTTGTGGATATGTAAGTTGCCAGCCCTCCTGAGGAATGCCCCGATTTCCCGCCTTTTGTGGCTGGTGTGGCAAAGCATACGAACCCTTGTAGGTGTAATGGTTCTATAAGCCATGTTTCCTGCAGCAAGATTATGTCGAACGAGTTAAGGTATTGCAGGAATTCTGGGTCTGAAGCTTTTGTAGCTAAGCCGTTAACATTCCATGAGCAGAGGCGAATCTCCATTTCTTTTTTTGCACTGTTGCCTGCGTCTAATTGCCTGTGTTGTCATTGAGTCTCTGGCGAAAGGGTAATAGTTCTTGTAATTCGCTCTGGATTCCCGAAGACTGCTTTGGAGAGCTATTTCTGCCTGGGAGGAAACGTGCTGGATGCCCAGATAGCGAGGCCTTCGTTGCGGAGAATAGCCCAGTGCCCCTCTGAGGACAGAGATTGGGAATATTGGGCGGCTCTTGGGACCGGACCTTGGGCTGGGGATTAAAAAAGGCGCTGGGTAGCCTGAGTTTTGGTGAGGAGTAACAATAATGCCCCAAGCTTTAAAGGTGTGGTACTCGTCTAATACTCTGTGCAATTGTGGTTGTTATCCACGTGGCCCTCGTTGTCTCCGGCATTACTGGGTTTTCGGGGTGGAGAAACTCTATTGCAAGAAGGTCAGTTGAGTTTAGGTCTGCGAGTTTGGGAGTAGCTCGTAGTAATCTCAAGATGTTCCCCCTGTTCAGGATGTCTTGATTCCCTTTTGAAATGTACTCAGGTTTGAGCAGTGTAGAGGTCGAACCGGGTGTCATTCTGTTCGGGGCTTGCACATGGATTGATGGTTCTTTGGCGTGCAGCTCAGGGGCATGATGGTAATTAGGTTGGACGTCCTCCATCGATTGGAGTTGCTCCTCCTCTCTGGGGGAGCTGTAATTGATTTCAGTGCTTGCCGTTGTGGGTGGTATACCTGGTGGCATCTGTTGCTGCGAAGGCAGAGTGCCCTGAAGCAGCTGGTCTGAGTCCTTACGTAGTTGCTTTCCTTTTCTGGGTTTGTCAAGATTTTGGGTGTTGAGGTTCGTGCAGGTGCTTGTCCGGTCATTATTGACGTGGTGATTGGCAATGGTCCACCTAGTTGCGTCCGTTCTGGAGTCCCAGTCTCTTGCTATTGCTGGATCTGAAGTTTCTTGAGATGCTTCCTGTCCCTCAGGCCGAGTTGGATCGATTGCTGGCTTTTGGGGTGGTGATAAGAGTGCTAGACTTGGATCCATGTTGTCTTTTCCTCTATGGGAGACCGTAATTTCCGGAAGCGAGTTCCTGTGTCCTGTATCGGCTAGGGGCCTCTCAGTACTAAGGAGACGAGGTGGTGCTTCTGTATCTGGGTAGTTGCTGGTTTGTGCTGGGACTTTGTTTTGATTGCCCACGACTTTTATGTCGGTGTGTGATTTGGGGCAATGTTGGCTGAAGATTGAATAGGTGGCTGCTTGATTGGGAAGAAGGAATTTTTGGTTGCGACCCTTTCTTTTCTGCGGACGACGTTGTTTGGCATTGGTCTTTATGGTGAGTGGTTCAACTTCGTCTATTTTTTAGGGTTCTCTGACGGTGCAGAAAGCCCCCTTTCCTTGCTGAGTGACTAAGTCCGTGCGCTTGATGTTCTGATTGATTAAATTGGTATAACCTCCTCTTTTGTTTCCAGGATCTGAGATCAGGCCCCCAGAGGGGAAGCATGAGGAGGTAGATGATGTGTTCCTCAGCTCCTTAAGCACGGTGGTAAGCATTGATGGAAGGGTCGATAGCTTATCCACAATCTGACTGCATCCGCAGCTCAGGTGTGCCTCTGTTTGTGCTCTTCTTATAAGGCCATTGAGATCCCCCAATTTTTCATCGAAAGAGGATTCACCTTGATATTCTTCCAACATGATCTCATATTTTACAGCTGCTCACTTGATGACAGCGTTGTAGGCAACAATGTCTGGCTGGGATGGTTTTGAGGGGTACATATCAATACTTTCTTCGGGGACTCACTCAATGTCTTGCCAACCTTCATCCGTTGAGCCTTCAATGCCGTGTCATTGTTCTTCGTTGCCATCTGAGTAGACTCATATTTCCTCCTCGCTACCTCCGCTGGCTCAGGGGGTTGCGGCAGATTCAAGTCTCTCCGATCTGGTTCTATTTTATTCTTTCCTCGAGTCGGGATTCTGCATCCCTTCAGAGCCTCTTTTAATTCTTGCTTCCTCTGAAGCAGTGCCTCCATCTTGGGCTTCAGACTCTTTTTTTTCGCTCGACGTTGAGTCTCCTGATTAACATCGACGGTCATGGTCCTCTTTTTACACGTTGAGGTCTCTGGTTGTTGAAGTGCTTCCCTCCTGAGCTCTCAATCACCTTTCAGCATTGAGACTGGTTTCGAGGGCTTGCCATTATAGGCGGCCTTTTGCTTGAAATGTGAGGCTCTTTTTCTTTTCTTTTTCCGTCGACTGCGGAACGTTTCCATGATGGGGTGGGCTTGGAGTGTTTCGACGCCATTGTCTTTGTTTTAGCGCCAGGACGCTGTATTGCTACCCGTCTCTCGTGTCCTTTATGTACAGGTCTTTTCAGCGTCTTCATTCTTTCGATGTCCTCCTCGATGTCAGAGAACTCCTCTACCACCAACTCAGTGGCCTCCGGGCCTTCCTCATTGCTGGAGAGTTGCTGTACGAGATCTGCCCTTTGAGAGTGCGCTATGGCGTGGTGTGCCCATCTCTGCTTTTGTCTTGCCTTCAGGGTCTTTGGCTGGAACTCGGCACAGGCTCCGCAGACCTCTGCTCAATGGTCTCCTGGTAGGCAGAGATTACAGACATTGTGATTGTCCTCCTTTGCAAACATGCAATGTCACTTTGGGCAGAAATAGAGAGGGGTGTGTTCCATACCCACTTACATTCTCCAGCCTACGTAGTCTGTGCCCTATGTGTGTTCTCTTGTGGAAAAAAAAAAAAACCTCCAGTCTTCATCAGTGTCTTCCCTCTGCGCTGGATACCGGAGTTTTTCTTCTCCTTCTCGGTGTCTTCTTTTCGGTTATTTCTCCAGTGAGGAAAAAACCTTCCTTTCTTCTCGTCGGCCTGGAGCTCGTGTCCATGCATCCAGACCCAGTGGCGGAAAAAAAGAATCTTAAGATAGGTACCATGCACGGAGGATTCTAGGCTGCACCCGACACCATCAAGGTGGGACCAATAGCCAAATGGACGACATTGTTTTAAAATAAAATAAATAAAAAAAAACACAAAAGAAGGACAAAAGGCAGCATTCCAGACCCAACCACTACTTGGCAGAATAATGCACTGAATGTGAATCCAGAAATGATTCACACTGCTGAGGCAATTTAACTTTATACTATTCAGTCCAAGATACCAGTCGAGGGGGAACCCCACAACACACTGAATAGGGGAAATATTCTCAAACTGATCAAATCTTTACCAGGACTGGAACTTGTCACATCAAAAGATCTAACGTGGGTGAGATTTTTTAATCCACCCAAGACAGAAAAAAGAGAGCTCAATGAAATGTGTTGGACAAACCAGAAAGTAGCTGACCAATTGAGTAATTCAGACCGCTTAGTAAATGAGGAATTTCAATATGCCCAACTAGAGCACAGCCCTAACCAGGAATTGTGGGAGACATGAATGAGGCAAAACCACCTATCTATAAATTCCTGAAAACCCAAATTGTCTATAAAGCCACATGTTGTCCGTTAACAAATTATTTTAGGCAGGAAGATTTGCAAAATATAAAAATTCACATTTGCCAATCAAAAGGAAGTAGAGAGCATTCACAACTTGGGTTATCAAACTCTATCCCTCGTCCGCAAGATCAAATTTCACATGGAAATGTGCTTAGTTTACACCCAGTACTATAAAGGCAATTTCTTGATAATCCATAGAATTATGGACGAATTAGGCCAGCAGTGTACAATGTCTAGTTTTAAGTTGGAACCTTGCCGGGTTTATAGCCAAAATCAGTGATAAAGAGTGAGCTTCCATCATGAAATGTCATCATATTTGCTGTTTCCAAAGGACCTGGGTGACTGATGTAGTGGAACTGGATGGATATGTTGCATATACTAAACCTGCTATAAAGCAGAACAGAAGAAAACCAAAGGAGGATTTACAGCTTTGATATCCATGAATCTTCCAGCCAGATAGCCCTTTTAAATTAACAGGAGTTGTATATAACGGCTATACAAGATTAGACAAGAGAATCATGACACGAGTCAAAAGCCACAATGACCCTCTAACTGTGAAACTATGCCTACCGTAGCCAGAAACTAGTACATCTAAAACAGCATGGTATCCAAAATTTAGAAATCTAGCCCTTAATGCAAACCAGAAGAAATTAGTTTGCGTGTGTCACAGACATGAGCTATGAAATCATGAGGAGAACCCAGTCTGCAAACAAATATTAAGAGATTTAAAAAAATGTAAGCAACATTAGAGAGTGGAGCAGTTAAGGGCATTGAGTCCTTACTTACCATAAGCTCCGACAATTATGGGAACAAGAGACCTTTATTTAAATCCTCCTCGATAGTGCTAGAGTGGTTCGACTGTGAATGCTTGCATAGCAATAAGGAATTATCGACTGCCCTAATAATAATAATAATATAATAGGTGATTTGTAAAGCGCTTGGTTACACTGGATGGTATGTCCCCGTGCTGAGACCAACACCTGTGTGGACTATAAGAGATACAGAAATGACAATATATTTAGAGAAATCAACATCAGATACTAAGACGAGCTGAACAGCCAGGTTTTAAGTTTGTTCCTGAAGATTTTCTAAGAGGGTTCTGCTCTTAAGTGTGACGGTAACGAATTCCAGGCTTTGGAGGTCAAGGAGGAAAAAGAGCGTGCCCCTAGTCTGGCCCTACAGATCCGGGGCACCCGTGCTAACTTGGCTTTAGAAGGCCTTAGGCCATGAGATGGAGAATACGGTTGAATATTGGTGCGAAGATATTTGGGACCTTTCTGAGAGAGAATTTTTTGACAAAAGCACATGGCTTTGAAACGGATTCTTTTTTCCGAGGGAAGAAAGTGAAGAGAGGTGAGGGCTGCCGATCACCTTAGGCGTGCTGCCGCATTTTGGACTCTTTGAAGTTTTTTCAGATTACCCTTGGTAGCTCCCAAGTACAAGACATTACAGTAGTTAAGTTGTGACGTTACTAGAGTATGAACAATGGTTTTTCATGACTCTATAAGAAGTATGTCTAAGGTTTTTCTTAGAGTCGAGAGTACCAAAGCATTTTCCTGCTACACTGCTGATCTGATTTTCAAAGGTAAGTTTGGAATCAAACCGTACTCTCAGATTCTTAACTTTCGGTTTGGGTTCAGGGATCTGGCAAAGGGTATCCAGCCACCAGGCCGATGTCCAGATGGATGGGGCCTTGCCCACAATCAAGATTTCAGTTTTGTTGGCATTTACCTTCAAACAGCTGTTAGCCATCCACGTGCCCAGCTCTGCCAGGAAGGATTTAAATTGAGAAAGTGACAATTAACTTAGTGTCATCGGCATATGACACTAATTTGACCTGGTGCCTGTTGATAAGCTCTGCTAAGGGGAGGATGTATATGTTAAACAAGGTGGGGCTTAGAATTGAGCCCTGCAGGACTTCCTGAGGTAGGGTGAGAGTCTCAGATACGAAAGGCTTCTGGGCAACTTGAAAAGTACGATAAAGCAGGAAGGACGTAAGCCATTGTAGCGCCATGCCACCGACACCACACTCTCCCAGCCTCTGTATCAAGAGGCCGTGGGAGACGGTATCGAAAGCCACGCTCCGATCAAGCAATATCAGGGTTGAGGTCTGACCTTCATTCGCACTCTGTCTCAGAGTTTCCCCTATAAGTAGTAGAGCTGACTCTGTGCAATGGTCTAATAACTTGGCACAGTATCATGGGGGGAAGAGTGGGGGAGTTTGAAGAAATACTTCAGACAAGGCAAGTTTATTAGCGTTTAATTTGATTACAAAAGGGTAGGTTAAAAATAAAGATTAGGGAGCACATCAGCTGGAAATTAAGCACAAAAATCTCAAAAAATTCAGGGACCGGATTATAGGAGGATATGAAGGCGCAAACACGAACTTGGAGACTGAAATTAACTTGGCGGAGTGGACACATTTCTCCTAAATGTATCAAGAAAAATGCTATCACAAACTACTAATGGAAGGCAGCCTGGAGAACATGATAAATAATGATAACTCCACACCACAACAAGATCCCAGGCAAAGTTCTAGCCTAAGATTTGACTACTGGGGTCCAGTCTGTGTTTAGTCCAGAATCCATGGAATTCACAGACGTGAAGTGATAATGAGCCAAAATCCCTACAAGCCCCAGGACCTGATTACACCCCTTCTGATGTTTTTGTAATGATCCATCAACCTGGGCCCTAGCATTGAAAACCACTCATATCATCTGGACACACAAAGAAAAACCCACTTCCTAGTAAACAGCAATTATAATTCCCATCCACAAAAAGGTCCTTGCAATGACCTATCCAAATCCTAGACCGATCTCCCTGTTGGATGGAGCAGAGAAAATTTACAGCAAGGTACTCTGAAATCATCTTCAGGACTGGGCAAATGAAAACAAGATATTGTCCGATCTCCACACAAGCTTCAGGAAGGGAGTGGGGACCGTCGACCAGGTCATGAGGTTGTAAGTTACATGCATTAAATAAGCAGTAATTTAAAAAGTCCCTTGATACATGGCCTTCATAGGCTTGAAGACAGCCTTCGACACGGTTGATAGAATGTTACTAGGGCAAAACTAACATCAATTGACATACTAAAATATTTAACATCTGCATTACAACAGGTGTACCAGGGGAAGTCTGCTAAAGTGAGATTTGGCCTTAGAGGTGAGTGTACACCAGAGTTCAATATAGAACCAGCAGTACGGCAAGGGTGCGTAACTGCACCAATGTTTTTTTAACCTATTCATTAATGACATAGGTAACTGGCTTACTGACATGAACCTAGATATGTCAAAGTTGGGGGGGTGCAAAATTACCCATACTGTTGTTTTCCGAATATACGGTCCTCTTGTCACAGACTGAGCTGTCAATGCACGGACTGCTCCAGGGCCTCGAAAATTATTGTAATTCCAAAAAGTTAATACAAACAAAAATAAATTCATGATATTAAACATGACGAAAAATGTCCAAACAACCTTCAAAATCTACGGAGCTAACCTGGACAGAGTTAAATCCTTTGACTAGCTAAGAATTTGTTTCGATAGCAATCTGACCTAGGCTAAACAAGCAGTGAAAAGTGAGACATCCTTGAGCCAAAGTGTATGTGCAATTATACAATTTACAAACGACTCTGGCGGGAGATCAGTGAAGTCTGCCATCTGTGCTTACATAATAAAAGAAATGGCTGCTGGCTCATATGGAGCAGAGGAGTGGGAATTTAGGAAAACTAAATATCAGCAAAACGTTGAGAACAGATTTTTGCGACATCTTCTACATATTTGCCCTGGTACTCCAATGGAGGACTTAAGGGCTGAACTGGGCTTTCACAGCACTGATCCTTGGTCTCCATTAAACTGATCCTGTTATGGTCCAGGCTGTGGACAAACATGCAGCTTGCAAACTCCCAAAAAGCACTCTTAGACAAAGACTCATCCAAACTGAATTGGCAGGATCACATCGTTACAACACTTAAAGAAATGGGATGCCCTGAATATTGGGCGAACCCAGGCTCAGTAACCAGAACGAGCCTGAAGATAATCAAAAAGCGTCATGTGCATTAGATAATGGCCATTCAGTCCACAAAGGGAGGCCGTTTCTTAATGCAGTACTAGGGCGTTAAATCCTCAATTGAATTGAACCATATCTGAATTGTCTGTTCCCAGTATTAAAAAATGGAGTCTGTACATTCGATCTGGAGCCCTGCCAGGCATGACCTACACCATAAGATGGAACAATAAATCCTGCACAGACTGCTGCAACTGTAGAGTACGAAACCCCAGATATTGTGTTACATTTTGTTTTTATTAACAAACTTGTATTGGATTAAGATTTACAGGACAGAGTATGAACAATATCACAACAGCACATCTCAATATATTGTCACTGTAACAAATAACGTTACATTTTATGCCCCTTGGTACCCACTACTTGCAGGCAAGGAGGCGGATCCTCTGTCCTCTTTTCATAAAACACAATACAAGTAGATGCAGAAAGGCAATGCTGTTGTGCCTCCACTCAGACTCTGAAGCATGTTTCCAGACTGTAGACCTGTACATCTTCCAGGCTTGGAAATCTACCAGACCTGGCTGATATCTTTGCTCAGCCCAAATCCTTGCACATTAATAATGTCCTGACAACGCGTATTTCCCTTTTAAATCTTGTTGACTTATTTAAATATGTCTCTAGTATATGCTAATGCCTTTTTAACTTTTACATGGCTTGTTCCTTCTGTATGGCTTGCAAAAGCTGAAACAAAGACCGCTTTTGTGCAGTACCTTTAGCTCCTAGTGACTCATATGACCCTGGCTCATGGTTAATAGCTGTGGATGTGCGGTGAACTCTTGTGCTGAGCTGGTGACTTGTTTATTAACGGGGAAACATGCCTCGGTCTCCACTGGTGCTACTAAAATGAGTGTCATGTGATGAAGTGTGCACTTCTTGGGGAGCTGTGGTATTTGGGGGACCGTAGGCAAATGTGCTACAAGTTATCTACAAGGCACCGTCTTTGACCCCAGCTGCAGGTATCTGAACGCACTTCCTGGGCTTTTTTTTCCTTTGTTTAAAATAAGTCTACTCGACAAAATCTGTATTCAGCTGCAATACAGCTAAGAAGAGCGGTATGACCTGGTATTTATGGTTATTACCCAGCTCTCTGATATGTGATCATAACCAAGTGAATGTCACAGATGATTGGCCAATTATGCTTGATGGAATAGCGGGATTGGCTTGGTTTCCCTGTGTAGTCAGATAAAACAAGATGGTGGTGCTGTCGGTCAACATCCTATAGGAACACGAGATGCCAATTACGGGAAGTCCACTGTGAGCAATTCTAGCGCACTGAATTGCAATTAAGGCTTGTCCAATGTCCTTGCCATTTCCTTTATGTTCTTCCCAGCCAGCACAGGAAACACCTGTAGTTAGGGTCACTGTGAAAAGCAGATCTGAAAATGATGTGTTTGCTTACAAGTGTCGCCTTGTACTGTTCTGTCCTACCTTACAATCACAAATTCTTTGCAGACCTCTCTGACCTCTGAGGCCATTAGACACCCAGTCAGGACTGGATTCATGTGACCCTCATAAATGGGACGAAGTGAACACACAAGGCCATGATTCTGAAAATCACTAACAGACTGCAACGTCTCAAAAAGGGGAACTGTGTTCTTAAATGGCAGGATTCGCTCCCGTCCAGGAGTTTCCATTGCTCACACTATGTATGCCCTTCATTTCTACACTTAAGGTGCAGACATCAAGTCTGCAAGTTGGCTGTGAAGCCCAAAAGGAACAGGACTTGGATGAACCCCTTGATTCTGCTCTGACATCGAAGAGAATTACTCTTTGCCAACCAATCATCTAGGTGTGGATACACATTCATGGTTGCACAGTGCAAACGTAGTCCCCGCTGACAAAAAAAAACTGGGTAGACACTCTTGATGGTGAGAAATAGAACAAAGAGTTGATCACGTTGCCACCTATCAATGATGAACTGTATTACATTTGCTTTTGGTGCACTCGGATGTGGAAATGTACATCCTGGAGGACGAAAGCTCATAAAATATCACTCTCTTGCAAATAAAGATATCAGTTTGCTTTAGTGTTTAGTATCTGAGCTGAGCCCCGATGACATGGGACACCCACAGTGCATCACCATTCTAAGTGAGGGCAGCTGTTGATCCATCATCCCACATTACACAGATACTTATTACTATCAAAAGACATGGACCATTTTATCTATACCCCTGCGTAAAGGCTGCCTACCTGCTCTCACCAGTGAAAGGTCCGTCTAGTCCCATAGGTGGGTCCCTTGCCTTCCTTATACATGGGACGTTTGAGAAACCTGCATGTGCCATGCAAGCAATGTGGGTTCACTTGTTTTACTTGGCAAGTACTAGTGGCAGTGTCAGTTTGTAAACACCCTTCAGTTAGTGTTTATTTTTGGTTTCTCCCTGCATCAGTGACACCAACCCACCCTCTGTGTTGCCGGTGCGCACCAAGAAATATCCTGAATACACAATATCACCTTAAATAGTTCAAACTGGTCTGATTTGTGGCTTCTTGCGCAGATACATTGAGCAGGATGGCCATCCCTACCGCTTCCGCTGTTATTTCCTCTTTTTGTGTTTGCTTTATTTCTTCAGTCAGTGAGGAGTCCGGGTGAGACAGTCAGATACAAACTTTAACAAGTCCCCTTAAACTGCAGTTATTGTGGGACTACAGAAATCCTGGAAGTAGTTTGCAAATACTTCCACCACCTCTAGGTGCCATTTCTTTTATGTGATACAATCCCTTTTCTCGACTGCTCAGCCAAGAGTTTTCCAGTTTGTTTCCTACTGCTTACAGTTTCTTTGTTTTCCCAAGTATTAGAGATTATGGATTTCTATTAGTCTTTCGCTCTAGTAGCTGCCTCATAAGCCTGTCCATGGACTGGAGTATTGAATGCTCTTCCTCTAATTGTAGCATCTCTTGCTCTAGTGTGGTAGTCTGTATTTTCCTCGCTCTAGAGTCTCCTACTTTTTCCTTAGATCAGCCCGCCCCTCATCACAGCCTTATAGGCCTCCCTTATTGTTTCAGCGCTGATCCTTTGTATCGGAGAGATAATCTTCCGTTGCATTATTAGTTTGTCCATCACTTTCGGTTTCGTAAGGCGCCAGGACGCCATTTGGCAGTGTCCAAATTATTTCTCTTTGTTAGTGTGGCGAATTAGCACTGGGTAGAGTTGTCAGTTGTGCTTTTTGCCAAGTACCTCACACTTGCGAATCCGTTAGTTGCTCAAAAGACGGCAAATAAGTAATCGGCCCTTCAGTAGAAATTATGAGGCCTTGACCAGTGCCACCTCTTGTGGTAAACCCAAGACCAGCTTTTCACTAACAAAGTGAAGATTGCTGGTGTATACTTGTAGGTGCTAGGCCCAGAGCTAGGTTTGGAGATGAGGGACCAAGAGAAGGGGATGCCGACACGGGTGGTTTGACTTTATTCCTCATAAGGAATGCTCTGCTACACTGTAGACCTAGATCTTGTACAGGGCTATCTGTTGCAAGATGTGGGGGATAGGACCTGGAGGGACTATGTTCTTCCTTCCTCTCCAGCCCCATAGCCAGCCAGGTTCACCAAGTGGCTGTCACAAACAGTGGGGTGGTCTATGAGCCTTCTGACAAATTAAGTGGAGAATGGACGGTTTACAGGGGTTAAGTAGGGTTGGGGTGGTTATCGGGGTTCAATGGTGATTTCATTCTTTTAACTTATTTGGATGATATACATTCTGGGTGACATCTGTCGTAGAAGTGCAGGTAGGGGAGGAGTTGGTTGATAGGCAGATTGTTTTTAGGTTTACATCTCTCGATTTACTACTAAGAACACAAAGAATAGGCTGATGATAATTCTGAGACATGTCACTTCCTGGTGATGTCCTGAAAAGTCAATGGGTTGAACATCAGGATTAAAAGGAAGGTAGTTGTGTAATTTGCAGAAGAACACTCTTGCAGACAGTGGTGATGCTTTAGGAGACTTACCTTTTGGGTACCAAGTACAGTTTTCTAGAGCGGTTTGGATACACAAGAGTATAACATGCAGGGATTACAGGGGGGGGGGGGAGGAAATCTAAAGGAGTTGCCATTCTTGTTAAAAAGAAAAACATCCCCCATTCACTATGGTTTCTAGAGTGCAGAAGGGGGTGGGCAGCCATGGACTTTCATATGGATCTATATTCCTATCCTTGGCTCACTCTCCTGTTCAGACTAGTTGATCTTAATGGAGGTCCCAATGGCAGTCACAGTAATTTGAATGCAGTCATGGATCGAGATAGGATTTTTGTAGCAAAAGGTTGTCATTTGTGCACAGAGCTTCTCCCCTTCCCGCTTGGGCAGCCTCATTGCAGCAGATTCGGTACACGCTCTTTCACAAAGAAGAACTATCTGTTGTCCGCCTCAGAGAGCAATTACCAGCAGCCCTTAATGGACATGCAACAGGCATTTATTTTACCTATGAGTCTTCACGACGCCGAATATAACAGAGTGTATGTGACGGCACTCATTTACCTTACCAGAATATGGGACACTCCATCGCCCTTCTGCGACTGAATAACAAATTATTCTTTTCTTGAGTAAGTGAAGTGTGCAGTGTGTTTTCGTGCATTATTGCGTGTACCAGTGTGCGTATCAGGTGTTTACAAAGAAGGGGCACAGAGTGTGCATGTAACACTGCTTGATATCACATTGTGTTGCTCAGTTTTTAGAACTGATCTATAATGCATTTTCTGTCCTTGTGTATCCGCAGTGAATCAACCAAGCTGCCCTGTTTACGCTGAGAACAGGCAGATTACTCCCATCATTTTACTATCAATCTGCAATCCTTTCACAGTAAGGAGAACATGAATTAAGACAGACACATACAAAGGGAAGAATCCCGATGAACGCCCCTGACCTTTTGGGCACTTAGGGAGGCAAGAAGCATGTTGACACATAACAGAGACAACAGGACTCAAATGTTCTAATAGCCTACAGTCCGCTGTTCATTAACTTTTCTTTACTAGGGAGGCAACAAATTAAGAATTTCACAGCATACCACTACACAATATTAACCACCTGGTGACCCCACCACCTCAAGGTAAAAACCATTTACCTAATACATAAGTAACACTGTCAATTATTCGCATTCCAACAACTAAAAATAAGCAAGAGTTCTTAGAGCCCCAACCCTGCAACACTTGATGCTGGTGAGGGCGGGGTTTTATGAAGAAGCATGCCACTTACTGTGGGTAAGCAGTTTGCCTCCTTCTTATAAAGCACATAGGATAAAAGCACAGGAATAGCATTGCTATGCAGACTTTTATAGCGCGCTAACCAACTGTGAGGGTATCAAGGCGCTTGCTGGTGGGTAGGCGGTGGCTTTAGCTTCTTGTGGAATTCGAGGCGCAACACAGAGGACCTGATGTGGCGTCCCACAGGGAGGTTTTGCTTCAGAAGATCACCACTTTGGTTTTGTCGTGTTGAGTTTGAGGCAGTTGGACCTCATCCACATGGTTACTTCGGTCATGCAGGTGTTAGTTGGTCTTTGTAACAGGAGTCTTGTCTGAAAGGGAGAGTATGAGTTGGGTATCGTCTGCGTAAGAGAGGATGTTGTGGGATCTGATGATGTCAGCCAGTGGTGTTATGTAGATTATGAACAGGGTTGGGCTAAAAGACGAGCCTTGGGGTACTTTACAGATGAGATTTCTGGCTTCCGACATATAGGGTGTCATGCTGACTGTGTGTTCTTCCCACGAGGAAGCAGCAGATCCAGTTGGGGGATCAGCCTTGGATGCCAGACTCGTAGAGTCTTTTGAGCATGGTGGAGTGGGAGACCATATCAAAAGCGGCTGAAAGGTCGAGCAGGATAAGGGCGGTTGTTTCTCCTCGGTTGAGCAGCATCCTGATGTCATCTGTGGCTATGGTGAGTGTGATTTCTGTTCTGTGGTTTGTTCACAATCTGGATTGCAAGGTGTCTAGAATTTGTCGGTCAAGGTGGTTGGTGAGTTGTCCCTTTATGGCCTTCTCCTTGATCTTTTCTGAATAAGGGAGATTGGTCTCTAATTTGCTAGCTGAGTGGGGTCTGCTGCAGGTTGATTAAGCAGAGTGTTTACTGTGGCATGTTTACAGGCATCTGGGAAGGTGGCAGTGGAGATGGAGGTGTTCAGGACATAGGTGAGTGCTCTGCAGATAGTGCGGGCGACCCTGTTGTGGGTGTGGTGAGGGCATGAGTCCATAGGTGATCCGGAGTGGATGATTCTCGTGATGCTTATTGTTTCTTCTGTGGTGATGGTCTTCTAGGCGGACAGGGTGTTTCCGGTGTGGTAGGTTGGTAGACTGGTGACAAGGCTGTGAGGGTCCGGTTGAGGGTCGAAGTTGTTGTAAAAGGTTCGCATTTTGTCGCTGACGTAGTCTGATGGTCGATCACACAGGTCCTGCGAGGGGGTGATGTTGCTTGAGGAGGCGGAGGGTGAGGTGAAGTATTTGACGATCACAAAGATCTCATTGTTGTTGTTAGCACTGTTCTATATGCGCTGAACTAGGACTTTTTTGGTTTCCCTGATCTGGCAGTGGTATTGTCTTTTGGGGCTCAGAAGGTGTCCTAGTCAGCCTCTTTTTAGCTAGTTCTCCATTTCCTCTCTAATTGTTTGCAGTGTTGTTTGGTTGCTCAGCGTTCATCTGAGTATCCGTTGGCCTTCTTTCTGCCTCTTTTGTGGAGGCTGTGTTTGACAGGTGCCAGGTAGCTCGTGCAGTCGGATAACCAATTATTGAGTTGCTGTGTCCGTGTCCAGTGGGGACGGGTCTAGTCTACATAGGGCGTGGGCCCAGTCTGCTTCTGTTCTACTGTTTCAGGTGCGGCTAGCCTGGCTGATGTTGGTGGATGTCTTTAGGAGGTTGGGGGGTGGAGGGGGGTTGATTATCTGGAAGTGGATGATGAAGTGGTCAGTCTAAGTGAGGGGTGTTGTGGCAGTGAACTTGACTCTGTTGAAGGTAGCGAAGCCGGGGGTCGAGGGTGTGTCTGGCGACGTGGGTAGGTTCGGTGATGTGCTGGGTGTGTTCGAGGATGCTCTCTGGGATTGCTGTGGAGCTGAGGTCTCCTAGGAGGATGTAGGAATTGGAGTCCAAGGCGAGGGGAGCGACGAAGTCCGTGATGTCTATAGTGAAGGTCATTTGCAGTCTGGGTGGGCGGCTGACAAGGATTCCGTTCTGGGAGTAGTTGCACAAGTTACTAACTTGTGTAACGATATATCTGTAAGAGACAGTAGTTAGTGACAGATTCCTTACCTTAGAATATCCCCAGGCGTCAGGCTGGATCCGGAAAGTTTTGCGTAGCAGTACCCCTGCGCGCCGGTAGGGGGCGTCGTGCAGCTCCGCGTCCGTCGTCGGCGTCGTGATCGCCGGGATGACGTCGCGGCCAGTACTTAGACGCCGCCCATGCGGGCTGGCGTCAGTTCTGTACACGACTTTCCGCGCCAGAAACGCAGAGCCATGCAAGAAACTGACACTGGTGTCTGAAAAACTAGGGCCCTGAAAGGGATGACCTTAACCCTAGAAATCAGTTCGCAGAACGGGGAGGATGGGTGGGGCGGTAAGGAATCTGTCACTAACTACTGTCTCTTACAGATATATCGTTACACAAGTTAGTAACTTGTGCATCTGAAAGAGACAGGTTAGTGACAGATTCCTTACCTTAGAATAGATACACCAGCAATACCAACCCCGGTGGTGGATCTGCGAACAAAGATCAGACGAGGAAGTCTCGGAGAACAGAACGGCCAAAGAAGCCGTCTCTCCGGACTTGGCTGTCAAGGCAGTAATGCTTGGTAAACGTGTGCAGCGAGGCCCACGTAGCTGCCTGACAAATGTCCTGCAATGGGACACCACGTCCCAAAGCCGTGGTGGCGGCTGTCGCCCTGGTGGAATGGGCACTTAGCCCAACAGGGGCTCCTTCTTAGCCAAAGAATAGCAGGCTTTGATACACAAGACAACCCAGCGGGAGATGGTCCGCTTGTGTACCGACCGACCTTTTTTGGCGCCCACGTAGCCAACAAAGAGCTGGTCATCCACCCGGAACTGTTGTGTGCGGTTCAGATAGAAAGAAATCGCACGTTTTGGGTCCAGACGGTGGAGCCTCTCTTCCTCTCTGGGAGGATGCGGAGGCGGAAAGAAGGTGGGCAAAGTGATGGTCTGCCCAATGTGGAAGGCAGTAACCACCTTTGGCAAGAAGGACGGACGTGTCCTAAGAACAACCTTGTCTGGATGGACAGACAGAAAGGGGGGCTTGCAAGAAAGAGCCTGGAGCTCACTCACCCGCCGAGCGGAGGTGATAGCCACCAGAAAGGCTGTCTTCAGAGTGAGAAGACGAAGAGGACTGTTATGGAGAGGCTCAAAGGGAGCGCACATTAAAAAGGTAAGAACCAAGTTCAAGTCCCACTGAGGCATTACAAACGGAACAGGAGGGAAGAGGTGTGTAATGCCTTTAAGAAACCTGTTAACAACAGGGGACTTGAAAAGGGAGGGCTGATCAGGAAGCCTGAGGAAGGCCGAGATTGCACAAAGGTAGCCCTTGATGGTACCCAGGGCAGAACCCTGTTGGGCCAGAGAAAGAAGGAACAGAAGAACCTCAGAAAGAGGGGCAGAAAGGGGATTCACAGCCTTTCTGTGCACCATGCCACAAACTTGTTCCACCTGCAGGCGTATACCACCTTAGTGGAGGGACGCCTGGCTGCCAGAATCACATCACAAACTTCGGGAGGCAAGTCGAAAGGAATCAACTGCCGCCGCTCAATCTCCATGCAAAGGAGGTGGAGACTGGACAGGTTCGGGTGGAGGACCGTCCCCTGCTGCTGCGACAGAAGATCCTCCCGAAGAGGCAGACGGATCGGGGGATCGATGCTCATACTGAGTAGCTCGGGATACCAAACTTTTAGAGCCCAGTCCGGAGCCACAAGAATGACTTGGGCCCAGTCGCGCCGAATCTTCTTCAACACTCTGGGCAGAAGTGGTATAGGCGGAAAGGCGTACAACAGACCGCAACTCCACTCGCGACGAAAAGCGTCGCTGAGCGAGTGCCGCCTTGGAAATTCCAACGCGCAGAATTGCTGACATTGCGCGTTCTCTTCGGTGGCGAATAGATCTAACCAAGGCTCTCCCCACTGTAGAAAGAGTCCTTGCGCCACCTCCGAGTGAAGACGCCATTCGTGATCCATCATGCACCGGCGGCTGAGTTCGTCCGCCCTGGCGTTCAGGGAACCTGCCAGGTGTTGAACCATCAGGAATATGCCCTGATGTTCCAGCCATGTCCAGAGACGCAGAGCCTCCTGACATAGGGTCCACGACCCCACCCCGCCTTGTTTGTTGCAGTACCACATGGCGGTGGTGTTGTCTGTGAACACCTGCACTACCTTCCCTTTGACAGAGGGAAGGAATGCCTTCAGTGCAAGTCGGATCGCCCGGAGCTCCAGAATGTTGATATGGAGCCGGGACTCCGCCGGAGACCAGAGGCCTCTGATCTCCGCCTCTCCCATGTGACCGCCCCATCCCAGAAGGGACGCATCCGTCACAACTGTGTGCTCTGGCTGGGGAAGGGAGAGGGATCTGCCCGTGACCCATTGCCGGTTCGAGAGCCACCACTGCAACTGTCGTGCAGTTCCCTCCGAGATCTGGACGTAATCGGACAGGTTCCCCTGATGCTGCGCCCACTGGAACTTCAGGTCCCACTGCAGAGCCCGCATATGCCATCTGGCATGATCGACCAGCAGGATGCAGGAGGCCATGAGGCCCAGCATCCTCAGGGTCATCCGTACCGAAACCCAGGATAGAGGCTGAAAGATCGGAATCATAGCCTGAATATCCTGGACTCGCCGTTCGGGAGGATAGGCCCGAAACTGCGTTGTGTCCAGAACTGCTCCGATGAAAAGGAGCTGTGGAGAAGGAATCAGGTGCGACTTTGGCACATTGATGGAGAACCCCAGCGAGTGCAGGAGTCCGGCCGTAGTCTGGAGGTGGGAGACGACTGCCTGGGACGAGCCCGCCTTCAGCAACCAGTCGTCGAGGTAGGGGAAGACTGGAACCCCTGCCCGGCGCAGATGAGCTGCGACCACCGCCATCACTTTCGTGAACACCCGAGGGGCGCTGGTAAAGCCAAAGGGAAGCACGGTGAACTGAAAGTGCTCGAGGCCTACCGTGAACCGCAGGTAACGCTGGTGGGCCGGCAGGACGGGGATGTGAAAATATGCGTCCTGCAAGTCCAACGCTACCATCCAGTCTCCAGGGCAGTCAAGACCTGAGCTAGGATGAGCATCTTGAACTTCTCCTTCCGGAGGAAGCGATTGACGTTCCGGAGGTCCAAGATAGGACGCATGTCCTCCTTGTCCTTTTTGGGCACCAGAAAGTAGTGGGAATAGCAACCACGCCCTACTTCTGGGGTCGGAACGCGCTCGATGGCCCCCTTGGCCAAGAGGGCCGCAACTTCCTGTCGAAGAAGTACCAAATGGTCCCCCGACATGCGGTGGTGCTGAGGTGGCATGGCTGGGGGGGTAGTCTCGAAGGGGAGGGAGTAGCCCCTTCGGACAATGTCCAAAACCCACCTGTCCGATGTGATGGTGCGCCAGTGGGGAAGGTGATGGCGGACCCTGCCCCCCACTGGCGTGCTGTGGACTGGAAAGGATGGACTAGGAGGGCTTGAAGGCCGCGGAGGTAGTGGCCTGACCCGCTCGCTGGTTACCCGACCCGCCTCGGCCGCGCAAAGGCGCTTGCTGCGCGGGCCGGTGGCTGGGCAGAGGACGTGACTGGGCGCCCCTTCCGTGGCCTCGAAAGGGGCGAAAAGCAGACTGCTGCGGAGGGCGCGAGGCGGAGAGGCCCAAGGACTTGGCTGTAGCCCGCGAGTCCTTAAAGCGCTCCAGCGCGCGGTCTGCCTTATTGCCAAAAAGGCGGATACCATCAAAGGGCATGTCCATAAGGGTGTTTTGGACATCGCCAGAGAAACCAGTGGTCCTCAGCCAGGTGTGACGGCGCAGCGCCACTGTCGTAGCAAGCGATCTGCCTAGCGAGTCAGCGGTATCTAGGCCACATCGAATAGTGAACTTCGCTGCGTCTCTCCCATCTGCTATAGCACGGGAGAGAAGTGCCTGGACCTCCTCAGGACACTTGGGCAGCACCTGCGCCACCGAATCCCACAGAGTGTGTGAGTAAACGGCCCAAAATGCAAGCGGTGTTCACGGACCGCAAGCCAGCACTGGAGGAAGAAAAAACCTTCTTCCCAAATTGTTCCAGTTTTTTGGATTCCCTATCCGGCGGAGCCGTAGGGAAGGCGCTCCGAGAGGTAGAGGCTTGGACAACCAAGCTCTCGGGGTGGGGTGTTGGGAGAGGAACAGAGGGTCGCCCGGGGCCGGGCGATGGCGTCGGGCTAAGTTCCTGTCCACAGGAGCCCCTGTGGTGGGCCTGGACCAGGTGCCCAAAAGAACGTCCGAAAGTGCGTCGTTAAATGGCAGCAGTGGCTCCGAAGAGGTAGCCGCCGGCTGAAGCACTTCCGTCAGGAGGTTAGTCCTGACAGCCACCGTAGGGAGCTCGAGGCGCAAGGCCGCGGCCGCCCTACGCAACACCATTGCATAACTTGCTCCCTCCTCCTTAGCCACGTAAGGAGGAGACAGCATGCCAAGGTCAGGAGAGGTGTCCAGACCACTGGCATCACCCAGTTCCTCAGCCCAGTCCTGATAAGGCTCACATTGAGCTGTGAGAGGGTCTTCCGGCCCCTCCCAGTCCTCCTCGTCCTCCAAAACAGGTGAAAAGTATGGAGGAGGGACATGAGGGAAGAAAGGTCCCATCGGCGTCGGAATCGGCATCGAGCGTAGTCGATCCGGCTCTGTGTCCGGTTCCGGGGAGAACCTGGGGACGGCGCCGCCCGGGGCCTCGGACGGCGCCGTGAACGGTACCGGTGAGGTCGGCGCCGGTGGAGGTGTGGTTAGGTCAACCGGCGTCGACCGGGATCCAGGCCTAGATCCGAGGGGGTCCTGCGGTGCCGGAGCCGCCGGAGACACCGGGGACGGAGCCGCCGGTGGTGCCGAGGGAGGACTCCCACTGGGGCCCGCAGGGCCCGAAGGCGCACCGGGGTAACCTTTAGGCCCGAAGATGCGAGCCATGGCCGACAGGAAGTCCTGTATCTCGGACGGAGTCGACGTCGGACCCGGAACAGGCGGGTAGGCCAGCGTCGGCTGCTCGGGTACCCCCGGAGCCGCGGGGGCGGTACCATCTGGACCCTCGGCCGGGTCGTGAGACCGGCGAGGGGAGGTTTTAGAGCGACGCTTCTTAGACCTCTTGTGCTTCGCCTTACCTGAAGACGAAGACTTCGACCCCGACAAATGACGACGGCTCCGCGACCGGCCCCTCGAGCGGCGCGGAGCCGAGTGCCGGGCCTCGAGAAGCTTTCGAGACCGCTCTCGCAAAGCCTTCGGGGCGAGGGACCGACACTCGGGGCACGACTGGGGGTCGTGGCCGCGCCCCAAGCAGAAGAGACACTCTCGGTGCGGATCCGTAATCGACATCATGCGATTACAGATCTCGCATGGCTTGAAGCCGGGCATCCCTACTGACACCTTGGAGTCGAAACGACTCGAAAACTTGGACAAAAAAGTCTCAAAAAATACTCAGTCAAAAAATGACTGGGGCACTGCTCAATCCAGATCTGCGCTTACTGGCGCGGAAAAAGACAGAACTGACGCCAGCGTGCATGGGCGGCGTCTAAGCACTGGCCGCGACGTCATCCCGGCGATCACGACGCTGACGACGGACGCGGAGCCGCACGACGCCGCCTACCGACACGCAGGGGTACTGCTACGCAAAACTTTCCGGATCCAGCCTGGGGATATTCTAAGGTAAGGAATCTGTCACCAACGTGTCTCTTTCAGATGGTTGTAATTTGGAGCTTGAAGTGAAGGTGCTCCATGGAGGGAATCGTGTTTCCTATGTCTGTGATGCAGTTAAGTGTGTGTTCAAAATGCCACTTGTATGGAATAATATACTATTACGGGGGAGGGCTATTTGGATCTTTCATAGTGTTTTTGGGAGAGTGCACCGATAAGCCTTTGGCTCACTTCTTTTGGGTTGCAATATTCAAACTCAGGTCTAGACCTACTTGTCAACATCATATCATTCCATCTCTTACCTTGATTATTGTGTAATCTCCACCCAGCATGTACCTTGCATATTGGGTGCCTGCACCCTTTCTCAGGGATTATGTGACCATACCCAGACAAAACGTGGTCTGAAACAAAACAGTGAGGTACCCTGTGGTGCTTAGCTTCATAACTAATGACTGGATACTTGTCTTGAAATGAAATTCGTACTTGTAAAGCGCACTTATACCCCCAAAGAGGTGTCCTGGCGCTGTACGCATACCGCTGTGGAACCCTTCCTGGCTTTTCCCTGTGAAATGTCCACTCCTGGGCACCCCCAGGGTGAAGCCAGGCATCCCAGCGCTGTTGGGGCCGTTGTGGAGATTAAGCAAGCTATTGCCCAGAGTTGCAGAGTGGGACCCATGATTAGAATAGGCACCGAGGCGAGAATTATCAGGTCCGAGGAAATTGAGCCCAAGACCCGCCGAGGCGGGAATTGAACCCTGGTCCCGGGCCAGATCTCTGCATCAGGGTCTGCCGCTCTAACCATTGAGCCACACTTCTCCACAACATCTCATGGACGAAATAGGGCCCTACATGAAGCTGAATGCCGATACTGCCCAATCCACCTACATACTTTGGAAGGCCTCAAAGGTCATTATTTGAGGGACAGCGATGACTAGACCGGAGGTCAAACCAGACAACTAGAAAAAGATTGTGCATCCACACGAGAAGGCTATCCTCTTCACCAGTTGGAAATTACCTACTGGTCCTTAAACAGAGTGCACCGTGTGGCTGGACTCACAGAGCATGTTTTATGAGTTTGGAGCGAAACTGGAAAACTACTATACTAACTGGCCTCAAGAGACAAACCCACTAGGTTGGTTCCTGAGCCGAGTACTGATCCGGGAGAGGGTCATGGAATACTATGGGCGACTATATGTTTTGGGGACTCCAAAGGTACCTGCAGAATGGGCAGAGTTACAGTTCCACATGTTGATGACGCAATGTGAGCAGTTTTAGACCACCCTCTGACAGTTGAAATGCTAGTGGAGGCACGGACAACAATAAAAGGCGAAAAGATAATGAAATCAAATGACCTCTCAACTGAGTTCACTAAGTGCCTTCCGACAAATTGATAAACATTGGGACATCCTAGAGGATTTCCCCATGGTGACCACTGTAGTGGTGCCGAAACCTGGTGCAGAAACCAAGTCACCCACTGGATCAGTGTGGATTTTACCAGGCAATTTACCTTATTAACCTCAAAGCAAAGTCTTTTCTAAAGCCCTGGCAAACCGAATCGTGAAGACCATCCCAACATTGATCCATCCAGACCAAAACAGTTTTATTATGCTGCTGATGGCGACCAAACAATGTGAGGAAGCTACATCTTGCACTGTCACAAGCAACTGACTGGATGGATCCATCCACTATTATATACTGGTAAAATTCGAGAAGGCTTTTGATTCCTTGAACTGAACTTAACTTTTTGAGCAGATGAACCTGAGACTTGGGAACATATGTCAAAATCCTATATACTAACCCAATGGCATGATATATTTAAATGGAGTACCATCTACCCTCTTATACTAAATGTGGCACGCAACAAGGGTGTCCGCTTTCCTTATTTCATTTGGGATTGCCACTGAGCCACTAGAACCGTGGATCAGAATAAACCTGTACATCGAGCGCCAAACTCAAATTGCAATAACTAGAGAAAAATATAAGTATCTGGGAAGGTATGTCACCTATGAGCCGTAGTGGGCTTGGGAACTAATTTGGCACCCCTATTAGTCTTTCTACATGACAACTTCCTCCACTGCAACTCACTCCTAATCTATGATGGGGATACAATGTCCTTTTTCAAGATGGTCACTCTTCCACACCTATTAGATGTTCAGCAAAATTAACCCTTTGAAATAACCCTGGTGTTATTCTAGAAACTTTGCAAATATACCAGAGCCTTCCTCTTGACACGCAAGCTGCCCAGAGGGCTTACAATACATGTGTTCAATGCTGGTATAATGGCGAGCTCCCCATTGTGTATACACATCTTTATTACTAGGCCACTGAGACGGTGTGCCCTCTTTTGCTTTAATTTGCCATACAATTACTCCAAATTTACCATTAGTTTGGATTACCTTTAAAGTGGACAACTCCAGTCATAAACTGGATGGTTATGTGTATAAAAATATGTAATTTAATATACAAGTATATTTTTTGGGGGTAGTTTGTAGAGGTGGATTGGCATTTTTATGGTTTTGGTATGGGTATTGCCTAGCAGTAGCGTGAGGAAATCGGCAACCTCACCATGTAATACACTTATCAACCCCTTTAGGACCCATGGGTTTCATCTGTCAAACCCTTCGCTCAATCCTAGGTAGCAGTGACACTGAGCAGCAAGGTTTACACAGAGGAACACGTGTTAAGCATTTAAACAGCACCAGAACAATTGAAGAAATCAACATGATACTCAATTAATTAAACACCAATTTATAAATAATAGGTTGTATTTTTATAAGAATTTAGACAGTAGAACGAAAAGATCCACCAGACGGTTCCGGAGATATAGATTTTACAATCAATATTAAATCAGTGCAATTTCGATCCACCGCGAACAAGCCTTGGTAAAGTCAATGAACTGGACATGCAGAAACCTTTTTAAAGAAAACTTAGGTAAGTGTCAATGCAGTCAGTTAGAAGTATTTGGGGCAACCAACTCCGGCAGGCAGCTAGTCAGAGGGACCAGCAAAGTCTCAAGAACAGTTATTTTCACAGGAGAAGCAGTCATTCAACAGTTCCAGGGACCTTATCCGCATTGCAAGGGATTCCTATAGAGTGGTCCTGATGTGAGGGATAAAAGATGCTCTAAGGATGCTGTGGATGGGACGCGGTCGACGGGGCTCTTCCTGCAGGAATACCACCGTCCACGAAGATGGTGAGGGGGCCCTGGTTGCAGGGTTGACGTACAACGAAGTCCTCTACGGTCTGGCCAAAGTCCAGTCACAACTGGACTACCACTCACCCGTTGTCGCAGTCACAAACCAATCCTTCCTGAGTCGATAACTAGCCTTCAGGGGGTCCCAGGAACTCCCAGACAGCACTCCCTGGCTCAGTAAACCTGGGTGCAACCCTGTGTGTCGGGTCTTGCTCCTCGGTGCTGCACAGCGGCAGTGGTAGTGCCTTGAAGACACTGGGCTACTAACTTGCCCAAGCAGGTTTCTTCAGCTGTTGTGTCCCTGTGCTACAATCAGGAGGCCAGTCAGCTGGCCATTGGAGATCTCTTGCTTGACTGGGCTCTGTAAATAGTGTTACCTTGAGCAGGGCACAGCAGGCACAGTCCCTTTCTTCGCTAGCCACCAGGTGCAGCAAGTGCAGTCCTCGTCAGTGCAGCCTCTCTTGCTGGGCCCTCGGGCTGCAGGGCAGTCCTTCTTCTGCGTTGGTCTTGATCTGAGGTCTGGGTGCCCTCATAATGATCGAAAGATGCAGTTGGTAGCCAATGGGCAACCAGGTCTCCTCCCACCTGGTGACCACTTCCTGTGGAGTGTGGCATCTGGCTATTCCAGAATGCACCATTCTTCCCACTCCCATGATGGCAAGATCCTTCTCCGGGTGTACAGACCTCCTTAGCCCACACCCGGGGTGTGGCTACCTTAAGGCTACATGCCCCTGGGGAAACTGGTTCGGCAACTCGTTTCCCCTCACCGCTTCTCATGCCAGCCTGTTCTACCTCAACAATGGAGCAGCCCTCCCCCTGGTGTTACACATCCGACCTTCAAAGACGGCTTCACTTTTCAAGCCTGCTTTTTGAGGATACCACCCCCCTTTGGGTCTTCCTGCTGGAGGGAGGTGACGCCTCCCTGGCCTACAATCCCTCATTGTTCTCTTTCTTGGGAGTCTTTAGCACGTCTCTAAAGGAGGGAAGAAAGCTGTCACATGGAGCAGGCTCCATGCGTCCCCGGGAAGAGACAGGAGTTTTAAAGGCAACAAAGTGTCAACTTTGCTAAAGCTGCCCACTGCAACAAGTTATATTAATTTCGACTTGAGATGCAAGTCAGGCTTAATGTAACGAGTTGTTTGATACCTTGGAGTGATCACTTTGGTTGCACCGTTCAGGAGTTAGCACAGTTGAGGGGGTCAGCATGTAACCCTGCACTCACCAACTGGGTGACCAAGTCTTTCCACAGTAAAACAGAAGTTTTGCATGTTTTACTGCCAGGACATGTAAAGCACGTCCTTCCTGTGTCATATGTTGCACCCTCCCTTTAGGGCTCGGTAGGCCTGCCAGAGTGGTGACATACACACATGTCCAGGGGAAGAGAAGGCTTTGCCATTACTCTCAAAGGCAAAGTTGGGCTAGCAGTGTATGACTGCTCTACCAGTCTGCAGTGGTGGACTGGGTGACTTGTTTTACTTGGGGGATCTCCAGGGTGGCACAATCAGTGCTGCAAGCCCTGGGGTAACCCTCTAACTTACATGACCTGGGTACCACTTACTGGGGACTTACAGGTAAGTTAGCCGTTTCCAATTGGGTACAGCAAATTCGACATGCACTTTAGGGTCAGGGCACTGGCACCGAGGTTTGATGAGCAGGCCTCAGTACACTTCCAGTCAAAAGACCAGCATTATGAGTCGAAAAACCTGGGGGTGACCGTACAAAAAAGAGGCATTTTTAGGAGTCAGGTATGGGTAGTGTATAAGAGTGGTAAGGAATTTTTAGGGTTCAGGTATGGGTTGTCTATGAGGATAGTAAGTATATTTTAGGCTTCAGGGGCCGCTAGTGTATAGGGGTAGTAAGGGATTTTTAGGTCTCGCCTGAGCCAGCGCATGCGCTGGTCTGGCGAGACATTTAGTGAGTGGGCTTTAGAAATGCCACCACAAGCTTTTGCTGGCCTAGAGCGTGCGGTTACGCGCACAGTAACGCGCATTCCTCGCATCGCTCAGGCGCCATCTGGCTTTCCTCTCACTTGCTCTCCCGCTCCTCCCCTCCCTCACCACAGAGCGCATCTCGTGGGCGCGCGTTTTTTTAAATTTTTTTTTTACTTTTAGCGCCAGGCGTGCGCGCGCTTCTTTTTATCTCTCATCTCTCTCTTTCTGCTTTCTGGCCTTCACCCCGTTCCCTCTTCTCACACGGTTTACTCTCCCTGCTACCGTCCTCTCCCTTTGTCCCCCATTTCCTCTGTTGTTCGTTTTTTTCGTTTTTTCTACTATCATCTCTTCCCTTGTTCTTCTTTCAATTCCCATCATCTCCATACCTCCACTTCTTTTTCCCCGGTTTACTTTTGCCCTCCATTTTCTCTGTACACTCTGTCTCCTATCTCACTTTCTCTTCCTGCTCCAGAGCTCCTTCCTCCAACTATCGCTTTATTTCTCTTTTTTTCGAAAAAATCTTTCTGCCTTTCCTCTCTTCCCGTTCCAACGCTTCTCTTTTTTTTCATTCCCTAGCCTTCCAATCACCTTTCCCATTTCCTCTGTTCTGCACTTCTTCTTGCACTACAGAGCCCCATGTGTCTACTTGACTCCGGAGCAAGTGTAAACAGACAGAGACAGGCGCCATCTGGCTTTCCTCTCACTTGCTCTCCCGCTCCTCCCCTTCCCTCACCACAGAGCGCGTCTCGCGCGTCTTTTTGCCTTGTTTTTTAACTTTTAGCACGAGGCACACGTGCTTCTTTCATCTCTTATCTCTCTCTTTCTGCTTTCTGGCCATCACCCCGTTCCCTCTTCTCACACGGTTTACTCTCCCTGCTACCGTCCTCTCCCTTTGTCCCCCATTTCCTCTCTGTTGTTCGTTTTTCTATCATCTCTTCCCTTGTTCTTCTTTCACTTCCCATCATCTCCATACCTCCACTTTTTTCCCCTGTTTACTTTTGCCCTCCATTTTCTCTGTACACTGTCTATCTCACTTTCTCTTCCTGCTCCAGAGCTCCTTCCTCCAACTATCGCTTTATTTCTCTTTTTCGAAAAAATCTTTCTGCCTTTCCTCTCTTCCCGTTCCAACGCTTCTCTTTTTTTCATTCCCTAGCCTTCCAATCACCTTTCCCATTTCCTCTGTTCTGCACTTCTTCTTGCACTACAGAGCCCCATGTGTCTACTTGACTCCGGAGCAAGTGTAAACAGACAGAGATCTATCTAGGCTCTCAGTCAGACATTCCAAAAAGAAAACATAGAGCGAGCCTTTAATACAAAAAATCATATAATGCTAGTTTGGCAATGTCATCATTTATGTACACTTAACTGCACATTCTTTAATTGTATCCAAACCATTACTGAAATTAATGCACAGTTCAAATAATTGATGGCTCTTCTTTTATGTGGCTCAGTCTACTCCTATAAAAAACTGCTAATGAATGTGTTGATAAATAAAAATAGTGGTCTCGCATTTGGGACATTATAAGTGTTTAGCCATGCAACAGTTGCGCTGCATAACTAAATACTTATAAGGTCCCAAAGGCGAGACCTATTGGCTATGCTAATGCTTGTTTGAGGTTGATGGTTGGGTATGTTGGACTTGGCCATTTCTGCAGGGTCCTTTCCAAACTTTTTGCCTTCACCCTCCTGTTTTCTGAACCTGTTTTTGTTTGGCTTTTAGGACTCTGCCCACTTTACCACTGCCAACTAGTGCTAAAGGGCTTAAGCTCGGTCATTTAAAAATGGTAAAATTGGCTTACACCCAATTGGCACATTTACTTTACTTGCAAGTCCCCATTGAAGTGGTACTACATGTGCCCAGGGCCTGCAAATTAAAGGCTACTAGTGGGCCTGAAGCACTTTTGTGCCACCCACTTAAGTAGCCTTTTAAACATGTCTCAAGCCTGAGGGTGCGTGGCTTGATGCCCAAGGAAGATGGTGGTGTCCCGACAGTTATCTGCAGAGCAACAGGAGAACCTCTGGTTACGAAGGTGGTTTTCTTTACTGCCGTCCTGCATTTTCTACATTGCGGTCGATGTGAGGAATCTGAGCACCACCGGACTGAATTTTGCGGCCGTTTCAGGTAGTGTTAAACAATTATTCTTTTATATGTCTTCCCTCCTTCACAGCGCCCATCATTAGCGAGAAAGGCTGCAATAGAATACTTATGAGGTAACGGTTCCTGCCGTCAATATGCTCACAATGGAGGTTTAAACCGTCTTTTTCTGCTATTTCAAGTATGTTTACCTCCTCAGCACCTCCTCTAACATTTTTCCAGGATTTTCATGTCAAACAGTATTATGCCTGAAATTCAACCTACGTGCCTTTAATTTGTTTTTTCTCTTTGACGCTGTACTCTGAGGTCTTGCCGTTCTCTTTACAGTCGAAGCTTCATTGTGCATTGCTTGTCATCTTATTAATCGATTGACAAAAGCTTCAATTTCACTCTAAATCGCCATCTGGCTTCTCACATTTATCGGATACTTCTCTCCCTTTTTTATCACAATTTGAAATGGAGGACTCCGTTTCCTTGACCACGCAGAGTTCTTCTTCAGCTGTGCCCACAGGCGGCGTCATTCCTCTACATATAGTGGGAAAAGCTTCGACTAAAAGGTTAAAAAGACCGTCCTTCCCTCACTAAATCTACTTCTTCAGTCTCTATGGATCTTATTTTAAAAGAAATTAGGACATTAAGCCCTTAGATGGAAGAGACTAATGCGAAACTTGATAAGTGGTCCAAATTGGAGGAGAGGGTGGTGACAGCTGAACAACGCAGCTCTGATCTCACTAATGCAGTTCATACAGTCCCCCATCTTCAATGTCCGATCTCCTTGCTTCAAAAACAAGTTGAAGATTTAGAAAATAGAAATCACCAGAATAACTTGCGTATTTATGATCTGCCGGAAGGAACAGAGGTCTCTGACCCTCTCCGATTTTTCAAATCATTTCTTCCTAAATTGCTATGTCGGAATCACATCCTTTAAACATACAGTGCGATGAAAGACTTGACCAGTATCTAAATCCAAAAGACCTCGAGGTTTTATTTTCTTGAATACACAGACCTACTTACAGTTTAGTCAGCAGCTTGTTCCAGGAAACAAATTTTATGGTCTGGCAACATCTACTTTTCCCAGGATTACATCCAAAAATACAGCAGACAGACAAAGAATTTCTTTCCATGAGACCTGCTCTTCCATCCCTTGGAGCCCGTTTTGGTCTGGTCCATCCATGTCTTTTCAAGGTCACCTCCAACAACAAAAGTTTCACCTAAGATGATCCAGCCCATCTGAGGACATTTCTTCAAGAGCGCAACGTTGAGTTCATGGACACTTCCAAATCTGCCAAGACTTAATATGTTATCTATTTCACTATTGTTGGAGTTTGTTCTCCTTTCTTGAGGCGCTTTTCATGTTCATTACACTTATGATGTTACGATAGTCTTTTCACTCGGTTTTAGTATTATTCACTTCAAATTTGTTCTTTTATACTTACCTTACATTTTTCTTTGCAGGTATCAGTTTCCCAGTATGATCTTATGACTTTCCCAGTGCGTCTTCATCCAGCATCAATTTACTCCATTTTGTCGTGTCACTGGAGCTTGGATGTGTCATCCTTTCCATGTGGTTCCAACACCTCTCCCTCCCTCCCCCAATTCAATCTTCTTTGAAAATATTTAGGTATGCTCTTTGTCACACATACCTTTCATGTCACTTTTCTATTCTTTTGTCTTTCTGAGATCCTCAGATTTTTTGAGATATTTTTTCCTCTCTCATCCTCTTGTCTATCCTTTTTTGTCATTTGTGGTTTCTTACTTGGTCTTGCGTGGTCCATCTTTATATGTTCTTCCTTTATTCTATGATGACCTTTTTCAATTTTTTATTGTATGTCATTACAAATTGTATCCTGGAATGTCAAGGGCTTGGGTTCACCAATTAAACGTCAGTGGGTTTTGACACATTTATCACATCTTAACGCTCATATTACCCTTATCCAGGAAACACACCTTATAGAAATCGAATCTATGAAACTGAAGAGAATGTGGATGGGTAGTGTTTTCTTTTCCCCAAGTAATGGTAAGAAAAATGGTGTTGTCACGTTATGTGATAAATCGCTCAATATTCATTTAATTTCACAGGAGGCTGGTTCTGAAGGGAGATGGTTACTCACTCGTTTTTTGATTATGTCCCAGTCGCTATTGTTAATCTTTATGGCCCTACCAGTCCACATAGTCCATTTTGGTCTTCTATTACTCCAAAACTTTCACAATGCCTTGATGAACATTATGTTTTTGCAGATGATTGTAATCAGATTGCCGACCTTTTATCAACAAAGTTTCTTCTTCTACTTATGTACCTGCCAAATCTCAGAAATTGTTTACTCATGCGATTTCACAACGCGCATTAAGACATTTGGAGACTCTCCAACCCTATTACGTGAATACACTTACTATGCTGCTACACACCATACTCATTCGAGAATCGATTATACATTTATTTCACATTCTTTATCACAAAATTTGCATTCTGATGATAAAGGCTGTATTCCAAATTCTGATTATGCCCTATTTTTCTGTTCATTTGGATATCGTAACTAATAATGTTAGGTCCAATAGGTGGCGATTCAATAATGCATTACTTCTAGACATATCTTTCATTTCTGCCTTTTCTTCTTTTTCTCAAGAACTCTTTAAATTTAACTAAACAGATGTACTTTATTTTCACTCTATTTGGGATGCCTTTAAGGCCTCCGCCCGTGATTTTATTATCAGATGTTTCTAGAAAGAAAAAACTTTCCTTTAATAAAACTAATGAGATCCTTCATCAAATCAAACAATTAGGACACTCCTATTATACCTCTAAATCTATAACCTGCCTACAAGAACTCATCAATGCCAAACTTCAGTTTAATAAACTCTCCACTGATGTCGCATCTTCCTTTCTATGCAAATCCAGTGCTAAGTATAATGGCAGCCAAAACAAATCAGACAAGCAGTTAGCCAATTATCTTACAATTAAAAAGAATAGGAACTAAACTGATTCTATCAAAGACACTCACTCCAAGTTATTACATAAAGATATGGAAATATTAGAACAATTTGTACAATCATTTCTTGTATATATTTGATTATCATTAGCATGTTAAAAGAATCACAATACTTGCATCTTCCATCAGGATTAAGTGGTTCCACAATCAGTTTGAACAGCCTGGATGGTATTGACCCTTGAGAATTCCACATCTGATTGTGATATAGTCAGAGGAGGTACTGCCCAAATGTGATTGGTTAGGAAGGAGGTAAACCAACTGAGAACCTAATCTTTAAAGCAGATTCAGATTTGTAGCCTTCGGTGATCAATAGTATCAAAGGACGCTGATAAAGCGAGAAGGACAAGATGCTGTCACCTCTGTCCAACATTTCATTGAAATGAAGTATTTTGTTCATAGCAGTTTCAATACTGCAACCTTTGTGAAAGCCTGCTTGTAAGGTGCTTCTGTATTGTCATTATGAATGTATTAAGAACGTTGGTCAGCCAGAAAGGTCTAAGCGACTTTACTGAGGTAAGAGAGGTTGTGCAAGGTCTGCAGATGGTACATTGATTGAAATCAGATTGAAATACTATACCAATGACATCATATGATCTGTCTTTAGAGTATGTTAGGATGTGTTAGTTCAAATATGGGTACAACATGGAGCTGCAGGTCAAGACTGACTTGCAGTGACAGAAATGTGTTGGGGTCCCAGACCTGAAACAAGAGAGGTGAAAGCCAGAATGGTTGTACTCTGACAGTCATGGTAAGGGAGTCTGGGAACAAACAGGGATTATGCAGGTCAAAGTTGAGACCTGTGGGCAGGAATGAGCAGAAAGATTATGTTGTTCCCTTTGCTTGATTGTTGAATGGGTGGCCCCAGAAGCAGATGATGAAATTGCTGCTGTCTCTTTGCTTGCATGCTTTTGCAAACCAGCACAAAGTGAAGGTTTCGAGTGAATGAGGAATAAAGCACTCCTATTCATGCACCAGACAGCTCGACTTAAATAGACAACATGAACAAAAAAGTAGAAATTACACTGAAGCTATTTTACCTACGAACACACATCCTGGCATAAGGTTTACCAGGACTGGATTTCTTAAAGTCTGCTACAGCATCTGCTTGGTAGACATCAAAATCAATCCTGATCTCCTCTGCTTCGCCCTGCATCCTGCAGAGCAAAGAGAAAATAAATATTATGCAGATAGCAGCAGTGTGGACATGCCTCATGAGCGTCACACAGCAGTACCAAGATCTGCTTCTCTAGTCCAGGATTGGAGCACCAGAGGTTAGTCTAATACAGATCTTGGAACTGGAGCAAGGATTGAAACCTACTCCCACCGGTTCTGCAGCCCCTGGTAAGTCAATCCAGGTCACATAATTCACTGTAGCAGTAAAGGCCTCAAAAGGATAAGCAGAATGTTTGCTTTTGACCCTGCCCAAAATACTCACTGTGCTGTTCCGTCCAGAATATGGGAGGTCTGAAGAATGCCGATCAACTCCAGAAGGGAAGCTGTGAAAAATAAACACAAAGGATTTCATAAACAATAATGCCTAAATTATACACTGTAATGTGCAAAAAGTGGAACAGCATGAGGTGTTAACCTCAGTTCTTCACCATGGTATTCCCTCTGATAGTCAAAAAATGTGGAATAGCTCCACATTAGGTGCGAGATTCTGGAAGCAGTGTATGCCCAAAGTTGAAACAGTAAGTGACTGCAGATCAGAACTGAGGTCGCAACTCAAGAATATATCATTCCTTGATCATAGGGCTCCAGTTGGATCGCATTACATCCATTGATAGGACTCATTTGAGGCAGTAAGTCTTCTATCATAAGACTTTCTTGACATAGAATATTCAATCAAACATTCAAGACAGTTGCAGGGCTCACACAAATCAACAGTCCATCAAAATCAGGACACTTAGTTAGCAAAGCTGGTCTTCATTCACAACATGCAGGCGAAATGTCATTGCTCAAACTGCAGGATGTGCTCAACACACCACTGCTGCAAATATAGGACTTACTCGAAAGAGCATACATATAATCACAGGATTCGTTCTGTGTTGTCTCAGTCACAGGATTTACGCAACACCCGATTTCCCCAATTGCAAGATTAATTTAACACAGCATTAATCTAGTCACAGAGTTCACTGGATGCAGTATTGTTCTTATAACATGGCTTGCTCAACATATCACTTTTTTGTCAAAACTTTCTTTATTGAATTTTACACATATCCTGTGATAGCAGTACATTCGAAAGCTTCTCGCTCGGTATTTACAAAGAAGCTAATTAATTTAACAGTGTCAATCGGGTGGGGGAGCAATGTCAAAATATCCGAGAAGCGAATAGAAGTTGCTATATTGCCTAAACAGATCATACAAAATACTTTCTCCAGAATTCAGCTCCCCCATATACCCCTAAACCCATCAAGTATCAAAATGAGAAAAGAAAAAAAGCCTAAACAACAAAAGTGTAAATAAAAAATTAAGGTGCATGGAGGTTACAAAAGTTGGCCAGTATATAAGGCGATTATCGTTGTGGCATCGTATAAGAGAGACGGACATGAGGGGAGGATACATGAGTAGCCGGGCCGGACCCCAATCCTTCCTCTCAGAATTGGAAGAGATAAAGCACCCTTATGCGGGCAGGGCAGGCGATCAACAGTAGGCCCCTGGAGAGACAGGACACCAAAGGTCCCCAAGTAAATTCGAAGTTTTTAAAATCGCCCCCAAAGATGTCTGCCATTCGTTCCATTGTTAGGGCCTGCCACAAATGAGCATGCCATTGCTTCAACGCTGGAGCCTCTTTCTTTTTCCAGGCTGTAGCCACTGCCAGTGTAGCTGCACCCAAAAGGACGGTGTATCGGACAGTTCCACCAAATGTGGTGAAAGTCACCCAGTAGACTGCACCACCTCCAGCATAAATCAAAAGTATCAGGTAAGATGTTTTTCAGCTTCGTGGGCTAGAGTTACCAGTCAGAGTAATTTGTAGTGTACCTGCCTCATTCCTAAAGAGTGACTGCATTTCGAATGTCCCTCCAGAGTTTTCTCCATCCTACTTCAGGAATGTACCTCGAGAGTGCGCTCCCAGAAAGTCATGTCGCGGTTGCAGGGTGCGAAAAGTGGTGAGCAACAAAGAGAATAAAAAGGAGATTGTTCCCCTAGATGAGCCCGCTCTTTTAACAGAGTGTACGATATGGGTGAGTTCTCTCGTGGTGGTCTGTCTAACGTCCGAGTGGAGTGCCCAGTGTTTCAATTGCTTATAATGGTAATGCTCTGACTCTGAAAGGATGAAGTCTCGTTGGTAGTGTCCAAAGGTTAAAATGTCCCAATTATGGAAGAGATCGGAGAGAGTAAGACAACCCCCCGCCCTCCAAGCATCGAAAGGGCCAGGCGTAATGGCTGAGGGAAATGGCGCATTATAGGGAATCAGTGTAAAAGGGGAGGGGAAGGTAGTCCACTCTGCAGTTTTATTCACCTTGTCCCAAACCCTGAGAGTTGTTCTCGTGGGGGTGCTCAACTAGGCATTTGGAGGGTGGTCTGCTTTCAGTTTCCATAGGATGTCCCATATGACTCTACCTACTATGGCTCTGTCCATGCGTGGCAACAAAATAAGATGATGGACGGAGTGCTGAAACTTTTCAAACACTCACCCCAGTCACAGATCTGGGTTTAATCCATTGTTCTTTTGCTCACCATGCCACCCCAGTTTGAACCCAGCCATATGCAAATCAGTCCAGCCCGAACTGCTAAGCCAGTTCCTCCCTGGACGGGAAACAAGCATCTTAGCATCGGTTTCAGGGTATCACCCCATATCAGCCAGGCTAGCTTGAATCCAAAGGCACAGTGATCAAGGGACCCATGGCCACGATGGACACAATGGATTAAACCCAGTTCTGTGACTGGGGGTGAGTGTGGAAAGTTTCAACACTCCATCCATCATTTAATTTTGTGATGTTGCTATGTGCGCCCTAAGTGGCTAAGGGCATGCCCAGACGTGGGTCCCTTGCTTGCTGCGCCACTGGATTCAAGCTAGTCTGGCAGATGAGGGGTGATACCCTGAAACCGGTCCTAGGATGCCTGTTTCTTTTCCAGGGAGGACCTGGCTTGGCAGTTCGGGATGGACTGTTCCCATGAGGAGCAGGGTCAAGACTGATTTTCATGTGGCTGGGTCCAAACTGGGGTGATGTGGAGAGCAAAATAACGATGGATTAAACCCAGATCTGTGACTAGGGGTGAGTGTTTGAAAAGTTTCAACACTCCGACCATCATTTTATTTTGTGATGTTGCTCTGACCATGTGTAACCAGTGCTTGTCCGACTCACGTAACGACCATTCAGAGATAACCCGTAGCTGTGCCGCTTTATAATAAAGTTGAAAGTCAGGGAGGGCTAGTCCACTGGCGTCTTCTGGAAGTCGGAGCAGTTTAAATGGAAAGTGGGCTCTACGGTTCTGCCAAATAAAGCGTGTGATTAGTGTATGCAGAGCCGGTAGGAAATCTAGCTCAACTGGCAGGCCTTGGAAAAGATATAATACCCTAGGCACCAAAGTCAACTTAATAGCATGTATACGTCCAAGCAAAGAGATATACGTAGGTTCCCACCCGTTGAGGTCCGCCTACAGCTGCTGTAGAAGCAGTGGATAATTGGCATGATACAGATCTGACAGCCTGGGGGTAATTGTAATGCCAAGATAAGTGATTTCTTTTTTAGCCCGTGGGAAAGGGGTGGAGGCCACCAGGGTCTCCATGGCTGGGCCAAGTAGTGTCAGGTTGAGAAGGAAGGACTTCGTTTGATTAATATAGAAGCCTGCCACTTCTTCATAGCGGCATAATTAGTCTTGGACGGATGTTAGTGAGGACTGACGGGAGGTGAGAGTTAAAAGCACATCATCTGCAAATAATGAAATTTTATGCTCTATGGAGCCAAAAGTGAGGCCTCTGATGGATGGTGCTGTACGTATCATGGCGGCTAGGGGCTCGATACAGAGCGCAAATAAAAAGGTGAGAGGGGGCACCCTGCCCCACCCCCTCCCCAGAAGAAAGAGCTCCAAGCTTACCCCATTAATCAGGACTCTAGACCGCGGAGTTTCGCAATTAGCACGGATCATTGCTATGAAGAAGTCCCAGAACCCAAAGCGCTTCAGTGAGTGAAATAAAAAGGAAAAGTCCACCTGATCGAATGCCTTCTCGGCGTCGAGACCCAACAGTACTGCAGGTATCGGTTTATTGGTGGCTTTGTCAATTAGGTGAAGCACCCTCCTCACATTGTCATGCGTTTGTCTACCCCTAATGAAACCAGACTGATCTGGGTGGATCAGGTCCAGCATCACATCATCTAGTCTCGAGGCCAGGATTTTAGAGTAGAGCTTGGCATCCAGATTAAGCAGAGCAATGTACCTGTATGAGCCACAGCAGTGGGGTTCTTTTCCTGGCTTTAGGATGACTGATATAAGTGCTTCGCTCATGGAGGGTGTAACTGTTCCGGCATCAGCTATGTGTTTGATCAGAAAATGAGTGATTTACGAAGTTTCAGGGATGTGATCACCTTCTGGACCTCTTCTTCATTAATGGGATCACCTAGTATCTCATTTTGGAGGGTAGTCACCCGTGAGAGCTCCATGCCCTCGAGGTAGTCGAGTTGGGTTGCAGTGCGGATAGGGTCAGCCGTGTAAAGCCTTTCGTAAAAACTGCCAAAGATTCGGGCTCTCTCTGCATCTGAGCTCTCTAGTTTGCCCGAATCTCGAAGAATATCTCTAATGTATTCTCTTTCCTGCTTGACCCCAAGTTGCCCCTCTAAGTGCAAACCCACCTTTTTGCCCTGCTCGTAGGACGTGCGCTTAAGGCATAGGAGAGTATGTTCAGCCCAATTGGTGTAAATGGTGTTTAATTTTCCCCTAGCGCTGGTATGTTTTGTAATGTGCCCCAATATAGGCCTGGGTAGTCTCCTAACCTTTCACCTACATTTTCCCTGCCACTGTACTACATAACGGTTTTTAATACTGACCTTTTGCCTAGTTAAGGTGTTGCATAAATGTCGTATGGTTTTCCCAGAAAACTAGCTTCATTTATTATGCATGAGGATTCTCAGAATCATAGCAGGATTACCATCTTCTGCATAATAACTATGTATAAGGGTCATCCCTTCCGTCATCCTTGGCCAACATGACACAGCAAGGTAGAACCCCTGAGGGTACCTTTTGGGTATATATACACCATATCTTTGCTGGGGCAGGCAGAGGAGAAAGACTTCCATGCTGACACACTGACGCGAGACGCTGAGGTTCCTGCACGCAGACACTCCAGCACGCAGTGGTCCGACATCCCTCGCGGGGTGTCCATATCGAGACCAAGAAGGGGTCCTTCATTCTCTCACGCCAGGTAATGCGGTTGGCTTCATCCTAGGGGATTCTTGGCTCTACACCTACATACATGCTAGGTACACTTAGGTACATCTAGTTAGGGTTGCATCATACGAGTACGCATTATTATTGTCATGTATTTATATACCTGCCTATATTCATTGTTTAAGCACTATGGTAGAAATCTACCATCCTTTTACTCTGTTGGTGCTTACAATCATTTATATCCGTTTCTGTCTTATGGTTGTTTCAGCACACCAATTTTACACTAGAATGACGCTGGTTCAATAAATACTTATTGAAAACGTCCCCACCGTTTATTCTGTGTATCTCTCTGAGATAAAGTGAGCACGAGTGACTGAGCAAAAGTACTGTACTGTTTCCAAGATCCCTGATGGGACAGGGTTGTCATGTTCGCTAGTTGCCAGGAACTATTCTCTCCTTGGTAAGAGGAGTTTACAGTGGCACTGTGAGCTAGCTGGTATACAGGCGAACATACCCGGTGGGGGTGTCTGGAATCAGTCTGGACACCAATCCCACAGTTTATGTTGCCTAAATGCGCAGATCCTATATAGTTTTATAGTAACTACACAACAGCGCAGTGACTTTCCGCTGCAGGGCTCAGGTCGGGCCGCTTTGAGGGTTTGTTCCAGCTCCGTTTTGAGTGCCAGGCGATCTGCAGCCCTTTGTTTAAGTGTTGAGAGTAGGGCAATGCATTGATCTTGCAGAACAGCCTTGAACGCATCCCAATTGTTAGAGGGAGTAGTGTCGCAGGGGTTATTTAGTTGAAAAAATTCCCTAATGTTTTTCCCCAGATCATTCCTAAAGAGGCGATCCCTTGTCAGGGAGTGAGGAAAAACCATTGACTGTCCCCCCAGTCCAGCGTCACCGACACAGGTGCATGGTCGGATATGAAAATGGAGTGAATTGAAGCTACCTTCAGGTCTTGGCTAACGGCTTGATTTCCAAACACAAACTAATATGGAATGTACGGTGTAAGAAAAAGGTATAGTCGTGGGAGTTGGGGTGAAGCGACCTCCACGCATCCTCCAGTCCCAAATCTTTTAACAGCCTGTTTGAGTGCTTTGGGAAAGCTTCCCGTGGGTGACCTGTGGGGGTGTGTACTATCTAATCCATTAATTCCACGTGAGGTTAAAATATCCATCAAGAAGATCTCGCCCTCTGCAAAACCCCAGAGTAAGGACAATAGCGCTTGTACAAATGGGACTTGGTTGGAGTTTGGGGCGTAAATAGAGGCAAAGGTGCAGATTCTACCTCTAAGTAGGCCCTTCACCAAAACAATCCTGCCCTCTTTGTCTGTTTTATAACCCTTTGGTTGAACTTTTAGGGAGAAATGGAACATAAGTGCCACACCATTTTGTTTAGATGAGACCGAGAATTTATATTTCATGGGGTAAACTTTATGCTTCAATCTGTGGTCTTCATCATGTTTGAGATGTGTCTCTTGTAGTGCCACTAAGTCATGATGTTGATTAAGAAGCTATTTCCACAGTTTTTGGCACTTGGCTGATTAATTTAGGCCCTTAATGTTCCATGTAAGTGTAGTGATCACCATAGTGTAGATAGTTTATGGAATGTCTGCCAGTGTTTCCATAAGAAACATCCCATCAGATCCTCCGCTCCAGCTTGTCCAGCGTGGCCAGCCCACCCACCCCTCCTGCTTTTGTGCCCCTTGTAGTCTCGACCACCTAATGCTCCCACTCCCGTCCTCTCAAAATTATTGCCATCCATGCACCCAAAATAATAATAAAATAAAACAAATAAAATAAAATTAACAAGTGGGTCAACAGGTCCCCAACTGCAAACATCATGTAAATAGCAATCTATCATAGCAGGCAAATAGTTCCAAAACTGTTAATGCCACTTTAGACCAGCATATTTAGTGAAGGCATTATGCAAACATTCGAAAGAAAACTTGAATAGAATAGCTCTTGCTTCGTGCAGCTCATAGGTCAATACCACTGCAGTGCCCATCGCTCCGCCCACGAGGGGATCATTCTAGAAAGATGTCATGCATCGCACAGGTCCCATAGAGTCAGCAACCCGCTGTCTGAGGTCCTATGATGCCACTTAGAGGGAGGCAGTCTCAAAATGCAGATGTTGAATCATAGTGGCTCAGAGTTTCCTATGCGTGCAGGGATGACGTTGGGTAAGCCAGAGGCCCGTGGTTTACGAGCCACTGGTGCTGCCTTGTAGGGTCCCGGGGTCATCCTGGATGCTGGAGTCTCAGAGGTAGGAATATCCAAAAGAGTCATCGCTTCAGCTAGTTCAGTGAAATGGTATGATTTGTTGTACAAGTCAAAGGCCAGTCCGAATGGGCAGGTCCAACGATATTTGATGTTGTCTCGTCTCAGTTGATCAGTCAAGCTACAGAACTGAACGTTGACAGAGCGACATCTTGGAAGAGAGAGCAAGTGGGCCCTTGAAATGTGATTGTGCCCGTCTTCCAGGCAGCTTATAGGATGGCCTCTTTGACTTTAAAGGAATGTAGCTTAGCCAGAACATCTCCCGTGTGCCTCCTCTCGCAAGGCGTTTGTGGGCCCACATGATGGACCCTTTCCAATTTAACTTTCAGTGGTGCACGTCAGAAAATGAGCCTGTTACAAAGGCTTCGAAGTCAGGGCCCTCCACTCCCTCTTCCAGCCCCCAGATTCCTATGTTCTAGCGTCGCGATCTATTTTCACAGTCTCCGAACTTCAGAAGAGACGCCTGTAGTTGGGAACATAGGGAGTGAGTGAGGCCTTCCATCTGGCCGCCGCAATGTTCTAGGTCCAGCGATTTCGTAACACGATCCACTACCTGGGTCCCACAGAGTCTACATCCTGTTGTAGAGAGGTAGGCTTACTGTTGAGATCAGATTTAAGAGTCTCCAGGGAGGAGCCCAGGTCTGCTTCAAGCCCCTATCAGAGTTCCTTTTTAAAATCTTGCAGAGAAGTGAGCAGGTCTTCTTTAGCGTGAGACATGGTGTCACCCATGGGTGTCACAGGCAAAGAGTCTCATGTCTCTGCTGGCGTGAAATAGCTGGAAACTCTGTTGGCCTGTTGCTTCTTCGGAGGCATAATGACGGACGGCAGGTTCAGCTAAGTGATACGGCCCATGTGGTAAGGTAGGGAGGGTGAGAAGGAAGGCAGCGTCAGCTGTAAATGGTATAAGGCTTCACCACGAGAACAGGGATGGCAGGAGGAAAGCACCAGATTTGAACTGGGGCGACATCTCGCCCCAACCAAGCGCACAGCTGAATTGCGCCTTTATGGCGGTACAGGAACGTTGCAAAAGGTTTAAGTGAGGTTGGAGCACATATTGCTCTATAGAGGAGATAAGAAATGCGTAGAATGATTGCAGCGTTTAGAGAGGAAGTTGTACTCAAGGAGCGGTTGAAAGGCATGGGGAATGTATGAAGTGGTTTAGGAGGGTAGAAAGCAGCACGATACAGTGGGGGAGGTGCGTGAGTGAAAGTAAGAGAGCGAGGTCAGATACAATGTGAGATGGGTTTTATGTGAGGATGATAGGAAGATGATGCGAGGGTGATAGAAAGAGTAAGCCGGTTGGTGAGAGCAAGGAAAAGGGAGAAAGCGTTTTGAGTAAATGGGGAAAAGGAGCACGTGCCCCATGAGGAATGATCTGTGTAATCACTGCTCAAAAAACTAGATGGAGTATAGTCCCCATGGTATATAAGGGTGCCAAACAATACACAATGGGGCAACAGCTCACGTTGAATGTAGGGATGTTGGTTCAGAGTTGTAGATCACTGCTGGAGGGCTTTCTTATGGGGTAGACACGCATAGTACTTCACAACAAATATTGTTGTTTGATCTGGGATGTTATTTTATATTTCATGCTTAATCATGGCTTAAAGGAATAATGGTTATTGTTTTGCTTGTTATTACAGTGACCCCTGATGAAGGGCAACTTCGGCCCGAAATGCATTGGGTTTTTATATAAATAAAATACTGTCTTGGATGAATTTGCGTCATTCGTGTTTTTGGAAGAGGTTCGGATGGCCCACCTAGAACATAAGAAAACAGAAAATTGGCATTCCATTCCATGTGTGGATATATCTACTATTGAAAAAGTTGAAATAAGTAAATGAAAAGCTTGGATTAATGGGATTACCTGGTTAAAGAAGGAACAATGACATGACCGCCATAAAGGCGCAATTCAGCTGTGCGCTTGGTTGGGGCGAGATGTCGCCCCAGTTCAAATCACGTTCTTACCCAGGTGCCATTTGGGCAGGGCACCAACCAAGCTGCACGCACTTTGTCAATACACAGGACAAGATTTGAGTAGTAATGAAGAGATGGTGTGCATCCCTCACCCCCATTGAATTCTTGCAGGAGGAAAGCACCAACCATAGACCCCTACAGCAAACCTTTTAGGTGAAGCACGACTGCAGGATGAGGCCAAGGATAACTGTCCATGCACCAAGTAAGAATACAGTCAAGGGGGTTATCATTTCGCGGAGACGTTAAGGTGAGCCCGGTCCCCTGGCCTTTCTTGTCTTGAAAGGGGGACACATTATCGTGGAGCGGTGTGTGCACTATGTTACTCGCCACTTCTCAAGCCATCGCAGAGGGAGCCTGGCTGTCGGGTTGTGTCATTTGATGAGTGGTCCGTGGGCACTGTAGGTAGATTGGCTGGGTGGCTCGTGAGTGTCCCCGTGGAGCCCTAGCACTCCCATGCCCGATATGGAGTGTCTCTTGAAACTCCAGCAAGGTGATTAGGACTTTGAAGGTCAAACCTCAATCCCTTATTGCAGAGTATCTTCTGGGGAAATGCCCAGGGGCTAGGTACAGTTCATATTCCAGGAGCTTTTCCCCTTCCCTCAGTCTACCATAGTAGGGTCAGGCACTGGGGTAGCTATATTGTTAAGTACTGGCATTCACACTGTTAGGGGTTGGCAATATGGACCTAAAGGGCCCGCTCCGATGTGGGGGCCTGATGTATGGGGGGCAGGGAAGTTCCTATTCTGCCATTCATGCTGTGTTGTCCCTGTGGGCCGCCATGCTAGGGTCAGGCAACAGAAACAACACGCGGAACCCATATAGAGGAGACTCCTGTATGCTGACGTCAGTTGCTTTCGAGACTGTCCACGCCACCAGCAGTGCCCAAAAACAAATTGCTGTGAACACTGTGCAGGTTCCTAGTCTTGTGATCTTATTAATGAATCAAGGGAACCACAAAACAGGGAGGATGGGATGATCAGTGAGGAAACTGCACCCAGAAAGAGTCCCCGCCAGAAAGGGCGTTACCGAAGGTAAGTAACTTGTTCTGATTGAGACTTTTATCCGCAGATTCCTCACCTTTTGAATAGATACTAAAGCAGCACCCATATTGAGGCGGGTCTGTGGATGGACTCAAACCAGAAAGTCCTGCAGGACCGATCAATCAAAATCTCCTCTTGCAGAACCAAACTATCCAGACAATAGTGCTTTATGAACATATGGAGGGACATCAATGTAGCCATCTAAAAATGTCTGCCAAAATGAGCTTGCAGTCCTTCCAGAGGCTGGTTTTTAGCCAATGCGTATATAAAGCCAATGAGTATATAAAAAAGTGATGGATGAAATGCTTTAGGTAATCTCAGCCACTGGTAATAACACTGGGCCGCATCCCAATCAATTATTATTTCGCACGGCGCGTCACCTCAGTTTGGACCCAGCTATATGCAAATCAGTCTTGACCCTGCTCTCATCGGAGAAGTCCAGCCCGAACCGCCAAGCCTAGGCCTCCCTTTACCGGAACAAAAGTAACCCATGACCCGTTTCACCCTAGTTATCGGCTCATCAGCTAGGTACAGCTTAGTTCCAGTGACAGTGTGCATGGGACCCACATCTGGGCATACTTGTCCCACTTAGGACGGCCCACTAAAGTATACAAAAAGTGATGGTTTGAATGCTTGAATCGGGGCCCTATCCTAATCTATCCTTATTTTGCACACCATGTCACCTCAGTTTGGACTCTGCTATATGCAAATCAGTCTTGACCCTGCTCCTAATGGGAACAGTCCAGCCTGAACTGCTAGGCCAGGCCCTCCCTGAACCAGAATACAAGCAACCTGGGAAAGGTTTCGGTCCTAGTTCCTGAACTGGAACACAAGCAACCTAGGACAGGTTTCACCCTAGCTAGGGCTCTTCAGCCGGGTATAGCTTGGTTCCAGTTGGACAGTGAGTCCGGGACCCACGTCTGGGAATACCTGGCGCACTTAGGGCACCCGATGCAAAAACAACAAAAAGATGGATGGAATGCTTGAATTAATCTTAGCCACTGGCAACTGCTCGGGCTGCCACCCAATCCACCATCTTTTGTCCACCATAGTACAGCAGTCTGGACCCAGCCATATGCAAATCAGTCCTGACCCTGCTCCTCATGGGAACAGTCCAGCCCTTTGAGGTGGGCAAGTACCACGGCTAAGCATTTTGTGAACACAACCCGGGTGCTGTGGTCACCCTGAATGGTAACACCTTGAATTGGTAATACTTACAACTTACCACGAATCGGAGGAGGTGGCGAGTAACTGGATGGATGGGTATGTGGAAGTAGACATCCTTCAACCATAGTACTGTCATTAAGTTGTCTTGCTGCAGCAGTGGAATGGCATCCTGCAGGGTGGTCATATGGAAGTGTCATGAGACAATGTACTTGTTGAGGGGTCTAGTATTGGTCTTAGTGAAGCATCCTTCTGGGGAATAAAGAAGTATAGGAAATAGATTCCCTTTACCTTGGTGCTGCTGGGGAACTGGTTCTACGGCCCCTTTTGAGGATGAGCGCCCAAACCTCTTCTTGCAATAAGAGCAGGTGTTCCCGGACTGTGGGTGTGTTTATGAGGTGGGAGGGTTAGTCAGGTTAAGATTAGCTCAAGGCAGTAGCTGTGCTCGATGATGGATAGAACCCACGGATCGGAAGCGATTTCCTCGCAGCTAGGAAAAACACTGTAAGCCTTCCCCCGACAGGTGTTGTGTGATCAGATCGAATGGAGAGGAGTGGCAAATCAATGTTTGGAGGTAGGGTTCCCTTGCCAAGAGTTCCCCTACCTTGTCTCTTGGAGTGGTTGCCCCAGAAGGAACCCTGGGTGTATCCTCTACCTCCTGCCAGTGTTAGACCTATTGCTGCTACTGGTATGACTGATCAAAGTATATAAAAAGTGATGGATGGAATGCTTGAATTAATCTCAGACACTGGTAATCACTCGGGCCACACCGCAATCCATGGTTATTTTGCACACCATGCCATCTCAGTTTGGACCCAGCTATATGCAAATTAGTCTTGACCCAGCTCCAGTTGGAGCAGTCCAGTCCGACCTGCCAAGCCAGGTCCTCCCTGAACCGGAACACAAGCAACTCGGGACCAGTTTCGCCCTAGTTATTGGCTCATCAACGTGGTGCAGCTTGGTTCCATTGACACAGTATGAACAGGACCCAGGTCTTGGCATACCTCGTCCCACTTAGTGCAACACACTAAAATATACACAAAAGTGATGGATGGAATGCTTGAGTTAATGTCAGCCACTGGTAAGTACGTGGGCCGCATCCCAATCCATCGTTATTATGCACACCATGTAACCTCAGTTTGGACCCAGCTATATGCAAATCAGTAGTGACCCTGCTCCAGTTGGAGCAGTCCAGCCTGGACTGCCAAGCCAGGCCCTCCCTGAATCGGAACACAAGCAACCCAGGACTGGTTTGCCCTCGTTTTGTTTTTGTACTTTACCTTTAGCCAGTGCATAGCGGATCTTAATGCGGAGCATGAGCCAGTGGGAAGTGATTCTCTTCTGCACAGCCTTGCCATCTTGCGCTCCAGAGAACCCCAAAATGAGTTGATAGTCAGTTCCATGGCAGGATTTATGTAAAAGCTCAGCACTCTCTTGGGGGAAAAAATGCGTCTCTTCTGTACATCCTTGCCTTCCTTCTTTCCAGAGAATCCCACAAACAGCTGATCATCAACCCGGTGTTCCTTGGTACGATTTATGTAAAAGCTCAGTGCCTTCTTGGGGTCCAAGCAATAGAGTCGCTCCTTTTCTTAGAGAGGTGAGGTGGAACACCGAAAACTGGCAGGGTGATGTTTTGACTGATGTGGAACGACCTCACAAGTTTAGGCAAGAAGGATCCCAAAACCAGTTTACCTGGGAAGATGGGTGTTTACTGCGAGTGGGCACGAAGAGCTTGAAGCTCACTCGCACGCCGATGTGACGGCAACGAGAAACAGTGTCTTGAGGGTGAGACCCGTAAGTAACAGCTGTGAAGCAGCTCCAATGGAGTACACATCAGAAATATGAGGGCCAAGTTAAGATCCCCCTGTGGCATGACAACGGGAGAGGGAGGAAACAAATGTTGTAAACTTTTTTAAAAGAGCATAGCAACTGAAGACTTAAACAAAGAGGACTGATCCGGCATCCACAAAATTGTCAAAAGGTGTTCTTTACTGTGCCCAAAGCCAGGCTAAGGACAAAACAAACAACAAAGCTTCAAATAACTTCGCATGGGGGGTCTATCTGCAGAGAACCGCACAAAGCCACAAGTGTGTCCCAACGACAGGAATATACAGTATATTGTTTGAGGGATACCTGGCTGCCAAGATGACATCAACTATCACCGGAGGAAGGTGTTCATCTGTCACTGTTCAATCAACAAGCATGAAGGTGGAGATTGCTAACACCAGAGTGTAGAACCCTGTCCTATTGCTGCAACATCATGTCCACCCAGAGGGGCAAGCTGATCGGAAGACAGATGCGCAAGCCCAAGAGTTCTGGATACCATCTCTTCTTCCCCAGTCGGGGGCCACTAGGCTGATTGAGGGCAGGTTGGTCCTGATCTTCTTAAGAACTCTGGGCAGGAGTGGTAAGGACTGAAGTCATACAGGAGTCACAAGTTTCCCTCAAGGTAGAACGCATCGCCGAGCGAGAGATGCCTTGAAAACTACAACACGCAGAAGTGCTGACATTGTGCATGCTTGATGGTGGCGAATAGATCAAACCAAGGTTTTCCCCATTCTCGCAAGACACCTTACGCCACCTCCGGATGTAATGCATCTTGTGATCCGCTAGGCACTGACGGCTGAGCTAATCCACCCTGGCAGTAAATGATCCTGCCAGGCGGATCACCACCAGGAAGATCCCTTGGTGGTCCAGACATTTCCAGAGGCGCAAGCCTCCTGGCACAGGGTTCGTGACCCCACCACGCCCTGTTGGTTGCAGTCCCAAATGACAGTGGTGTTGTCCATGAGCACCTGTACCAGCCTCCAATTGATGGATGGATGGAAGTCTCATCGCCAAGCGGATGGCCCTCAGCTCCAGAAGATGGATACGGAACTGGGGCTCGACCATAGACCTCTGATCTCCACTTCCCCCAGTTGGCCACCCCAACCCAGAAACAATGCATCGGTCACCACTGTGAGCTCTCGGTGGGAAAGGGAGAGGGTTCTGCACTGACCGGTACAGTAACCACCTTTGCAGATCTTTTGCAGTCTGCCCCGAAATCTGAACGTGGTTGGAGAGGTCCCCTTAATGTTGGGTCAACTGAAACTACAGATTCCACTGCAGAGTCTATATTTGCCACCTGCCATGCACAACCAGCATGACGCTGGAGCCCATCAGTCCTAGCAGCCTCACAGTCAACCCTCACTGAAATTCAGAACCAAGGCTGAAAGATCGGCATCATAGCCTGAATATCCTGTGCTCTTTTCTTGGGGAAATGCACAAACTGAACCGTGTCCAGAATGACACCAATGAAAGGGAGAATCTCAGAAGGAGTCAGGTGCAACTTTGGCACGTTCATAGTAAACCTCAATGTAGATAGGAGGTTCACCATAGTCTAGAGGGTGGTTGACGACTGACTGGAGCAAGCCTGCCTTCAATAGTCAGTCGTCAAGATAGGGGAGACTGGCACCTTTGACATCCGAAGTTGCGCTGCCACCCCTCCCCCCACCCCCATCACCTCATGAACACCAGGGGCACTGGTGAGACAGAAGGGGAGCCCAGTGAAATGAGCAAGAATTGTCAGAACCTGCCTCCTACCATGTGGCTGTGCTATGCTAAGGGAACGCTAAACGGGTCTGGGGTTTGGCAGGTATGGCTGCAGGGAGGTAGTGAAACAGGTGGCCTATTGACCTTAACCATGGGGGCACCACAGCCACAACCCCGAAACTGTTGGGTGCCATACAAGGGTTGGATTGGTTGACTGTATGGAGTACCTCTGCCAAAGCCACAAAAGGAACAGTAGGAATGATGAGGCTGGTGAGGTGGGGCAGATAAGCCCAGGGAGCATGACTTAGCCCTACTCTCCTCGAACCTCTCGAGTGCAATGTCTGCCCTGCCCCCTAACCAGCGAGTCCTGTCAAAGGGCATGTCAATGAGGGACGACTGGACATCCCCCAACAACCTGGTAGATCGTAGCCAAGCATGGCGGCAAATGGCGACATTGGTGCCAATGGGTTGCCTGATGGAATCTGTGGTGTTCAAGCCACAACGAAGTGTGAACTTTGCATGTCAGAACCGTCCTGTATGGCTTGGGAGAGGACCATATTACTAGAACACAAAAAGGAGGGCCGGAGGAGAGTTAACGTCCAGCAGGAGTTGCCTCCCCAACCAGTAATAGTAAAACACCTGGGTCTAAAATGGAAATAAAAGAGTTTGTAAAAAGCAAACTAGCTGGAGTATTCCTTTAAAGGACAATTTCCTCACCCATCATCGGCGGCATGCTTCATCATCGGGAACCTCCTCGCACTGTGATGCCTAGTCACGGTGCGGGCTACAACCCCTCACTAAAGATAGGAGTACCATGGATGGTTTTACTAGGTATAATAAATACCCTTGTTATGAGCTTAGGGTGGTGAGTTAGGAAGAGTGTACATGAGAAACGTGATAGTTAAAACTGGCTCCAGGGTACGCAAATAAATTTTGTTGTGCGTCCCTGGGTCAGGATTAAAACAGGCACAACACTGTAGGATGTATTAAACCTGCTGGGTTGTGTCATCAAAGTAGGTCAACATGTTTCTGCCAATGACCCTCGAAAGAGGTGTTACGGCATTCGTCAGGATCTATATTAGTGGTGTTTCTGCTCAAGGTAGAGCTCAAAACAATAAATACAAGGTGAATCATTACAAAACCGTCCAGTGGTCCTAAACAAATCCAAGGGAGGGATCCTTTGGAATACGCCAGCTAAGTTACTTTGTACAAACTCTTTTGTTTCCAGTGCAGACCCAGGTGTTTTGTTGTGTTTAACTGGGAGAGGACCAGTCAGAGATTATCAGGGATACCTGGGATGACTTGAACCAACGAGTCCCAAAAGGCGTGAAAATAGCGCACCAGCAGGCATTCACTGACCTAAGCACCAAACTGGTAGATGAAAAGACTCTCTTCCTGACAATCCCCACCCGCTTTAACTCCCTGTCTGGGAAAGTAGTCTGATAAGTGTTGGGACTGCCTGCACCTACAAACTTTCAGGTAAGGGGTGCTGCAATAAAAATGCAAGGTCGCACAGGACGGGGCGTCGTGCACTCTAGGCAGCTGACCGGGGGGCCAGAGCAAGGTGTGGCCCATGGCCAGAACAAGGTGTCCATAAAGGGCTCATTAAATGGTAAGAGAGCTCAGTAAATGTCTGCCTTGGCTGAAGAACCTCTGTAAGTACATTGATTTTGACCTCTAACATGGAGAACTGGAGGGCAAAGGCTTCAGCCACCCTACGAATAACCATGGTGTAGGGAAGCACTTTCCTCAGTGGTAGGGCTAGGGGTGAGAGGAGTCCAGACTCAGGGGAGATATCAAGGCCACTAGTATCCTGCAGGTCGTCAAACCTATTTTACTCACGATAAGTTTGACTAATCACATCAGCTGCATTGTAATAGTAATCCAAATCTGTGCTGAAAAGGGAATGCAGGGTCTGTTATCGTTATGGGGGTAGATCAATCAGGGAAAATGGCGCCTCAGCGGCGGTCAGGCGCAACTTCGATCGAGGCCGAACCGACATCAGAGAGGACAATTAGGGTCCCATCCAGTGCTTAATTTAAGCTGGTGGTTTCTGGTGCTCGACACCTGCACTGAATTGTCAACACCGGCACTTATGAAAGTCTGCCACATGGTGCCGCTGTTTGTGTAATTTAGAGATAAGCAGAATAACAGTTGTTCCTTAATTCAATATACATTAATCACTACTAATACATGTCATTTTGAAGTCAATGCCTTAGGTTTAAGACAATTTGCTGTCTAGGGATCTCTACCCTCAGACATTTATGTACATTTTTAGGAAGAGGTTTGTGCAGCCATGGACAATTTTGTTGACGTGTAACCATGCTGAAGTTCCTGAATGTTGAAGAACTTCTGGATTAAATATGTCAAATTTTTGATTCGTTGGCTACTCTTCCCTGCAGCTGGGTGCCTTGCCCTCTTTCTCCTGCTCTTACTACCTAGGTCTCTGTCTTTTCTTAAAGACTTTGTGACAAATACACCAGTTTTCCTACCCCAACCCCGTTGATCAGAGTATTCATTTTGGTGTTATTCAAAGGCTGATTCCACTGCCATATACTATGAAGATACTTTTGGGATCAAACAAGGAGTAGAGTCAACGTGTATGTTAATGAGACTGGCAGAATGCTTTTCCTCCTGGCCAGACAGTAGGAAGCACAGACCTTCCATGCAAGACATGTTGAGCCTCACAAAGGCGTAAACATGAGCACAAGTATCACTCGTGTCTACCATGTACATGCACAGATTTAACATTCCTTCTCATGCTCTTAATTTAAGTCTGTAATTCTGCTTGCCTCCAGTTGAGGGGCAAAACAGACCTTGAGGAGAACATTTTCTTTCAATGGCTCGCCAATGGTCCCAGGACTGCCAAGACTACCCACGCCTGGACTAAGCACTTAAAAAAAATCATCAACTGCCTAACTCAGCCCTTCCTCCAGGACATAAATGGCGTGCTCCACTTCCATATAGCTTTCCAGTGTGAAGTATACTGCTCCATCTCTATTTGCCATGATGCTGCAGGTGGTAGTGTGCGAAGGGTGAGAAGTATTCACCCTTACCAAATGCTCAACTGGTATTTTGAAAGGAATCACACTGTATTACACCACTGTTATCTGTGCTGCACCTGCCTACCTATCCAATAAAAATTCTGTGCTTACAGGAAAAAAAATAATATTGCCTCTGTAATTATGAGTCCAAGACCAGCCATGCAGCATTAAAGGCCTATGAACCTTCTAACTTGACCTCAGCCAGCAGTCACTCTGTACAAAGCAGTCTTTACGGCATCCACACACTTCAATCAGCCCACCCATAAGATGTGGGTTTGGGTCATCGAGTGCACACGTTATCAGAAGATGCCAAGAGGATGGTCACTGGTAGTCAGAACTGTGGAAGAAGCAGAACAGCCGGGAGTCAACCATCACAGCTATGTGAGGAAGCTCTAACTGTACTTAGGCCTACCGAGTGACTACAACCGATATCCAGCTGTCCCCACTGAACTGTTACTAGCTCTGAGGCAGGGGCCACTGAAAGCCTTATTTAACCTTGCTGGGTGGCTGCCTTTATACTTTGTGCCCAGCTGTGGTGTGTCGAACCTCAGAATGGATTACCACAAGTGGGAAGTAGACAAGCAGCTTGCCCTGGGCATACAAGTCAGCACAAAACCTGGAAACATGTCCTACAAATAAATCATAAATTAAACCAATGCCGCCTACATAAACATAAAACTCATACTACCAATGAAGTTGAAAATGGGATATAAAACCACACTATGCAGGTGAAATGAGTGGTAACACTGACACTTATGTGAACTGGTGAATGGCAATGATAGAGACTAAGACTAAAGTCAAGTAGAGTGCTGTGAAGCAACTGAATGGATTGGGCACTTGAGGTTAAATTTTTGTTGTTTGTAATTTCCGTAGGTTTTATAAGAAATGCAGTGTGGGGTGACTATTTAATGTTTATAGCACCCATGATGTTCAGTGAAGAAAATGAAGCACAATCCTCATCTCCAGCTCTGACACAGAATCACATTTAAATGTGAAGATGAGGATGTTAATTTGTGGATGGTATAATGCATCCAAAGCACAGTTTAAAAAACATACGAGGAAGCACATTTCCTTGTAAACAGGGAACTCAGACAAAACCCTTGGAAAAACTATAGAAATGTATCCTGTAAGCATCTATTAGCAGTGTGTAGTGCTGTAGATTCACATGCTCTGCATACTCCTGACATCTAGTGTTGGGCTCTGTTTTTCTTCTAAGAAATCTTTTGAGTCACAATGTATGGTGCAACTCCTCCTTTAGTTAGTAATGCGCATGGGCACTCGGATCCATTGTTAAGATTGGTTTTTGCACAGCTAGTGAATGTATGGATGGAGAAGTAAGTAGAAACAGTATGGTGACCCATGTATGGTCTTGTGTACAAGGCATTCAGAGTTAAAGTGAGAAAATATCTGAAACAACCACTGGTTCCTAGGCAGGCAGCTGGCCCATATGAATCTACGGCACTACACGCTATGAACATATGCTTACAGGGTAAGTAATATATTCGGTTTGTAGCATGTGTGGCTGTAAATGCATATGCCCAGCGCAGACTGTAAAGCAGTACTCCCATAAGCGGTAGTCAGCCAGGGGATGCTGCAGATGTTTGAAACAAAGTCCTTAAGATGGTTTGCAAAGCCCGGATGAATTACCTTGCCCTGAGAACTGATAGCTCCTCCAATTCCTCAAAGAAACGCAATAGGATTGTCAACTCATTTTTGAAACCTCAGAGCCTGAGCATGGGCTTTTGCCCTCCCACTCAGAGTCTTGTTGCAACTCATACTTCTTACAAAAGCTGACCTCATCTATGATCAGCTTGCCGGGGTCTTAGATTTCAGAGATAAGATCTCAGTTATCAGGACAAATGGAGAACTTCCTAGATTTCCTTGGTGGGCTCTTCAATGTGCTTCCTCCTTTTCTGCCAATCACCTCCTGTTGCTGCCTCCTTGTGAGGAAAAGACCTCCCTTGGTCAGCCTTACTCCACTTCAAGTTCATCACCGGTATTCTGGTGCCACCTTTATTTGGTGTTCCAAGCCTTGATCTGAACTTGGCAACTACTCGGTTTTCAATACAACCATTTGGAGATATGCACTTTACTGCAACTGTGAGATACTTTATTGGTTGACCAGACATTTTATGTCCAAATCATTATTTACCCCTAACGCTTTACAATATTACAGTCTGGCTGCACTGATATTCTGTATACATGGGTGTTATACTTACCACCTGCATATTGCTGATTTTCAAGTCCTGTCCTCTGCATTGTAGTACTTTTAGCACTCACCTTTCTTCTGGCAACCTCATTGTAGTCTCTCCTCAAGTGTTCATTTTCTGATATAAAATTTTATGTAACGAAATAATATGCAGTTTAAAAATCAAGGTGTGTGTGTAAAGCCCCTTGAACCACAGAGTCTGGTTGGGGGAAGAAGACTGGAGCTCCATCGACTGGTTAAGGAGAAAAGGAGATACCACTCTGGGTAGGAACCTGGGATTCGTTTAAAGAACGACCTTGTCATAATGGACTTGGAAGAAAGGCTCTTCTAGTGAGAGGGCCTGTAGCTTGCTAATGAGTCTTAAGAAGTAACAGCAACCAGGAAGGCGACCTTCCGCGAAAGAATTGTAGGGCACAAGTGCATTTGTTCAATGGGATGTCCCATAAGGCTAGTGAGGACCACATTAAGGTTCCAGACCTGGGCAGGTGGAACTCTGAGTGGGATGACTTTTGAGTCTTTCCATAAAAGCCTTGAATAGAGGGATACTGAAAAGTGAAGTGTTCCCTAATCTGAATGTATACCACAATAGAGGCCAAGTGAAAGTGTATAGAGGTGCAGGCAAGGCCGGACTTTTATAAATGAAGGCGATAGCAGACAATATCCTTGGCTGTGGGCCTAAAGGGGTCTCAGCGCTTTGAAATGCAGTGCCTAGCCCTCACCCAAAAGTATACTATAAAGTGATGGATTGAATGCTTAAATCAATCTCAGCTACTAGTAATTACTCGGGCCACATCCTAGTCCATCGTTATTTTGCACACCATTTTGAACCAAGCCATATGCATATCAGTCTTGACCCTGCTCCAGTAGCAACAGTCCGGACCAAACCGATGAGCCCTAATAACTACTGAAACTGGCCTGGCATTGCTTGTGTTCTGGTTCAGGAAGGACCTGGGTTAAGACTGCATATGGCTGGGTCCAAACTCCGGCAGTATGGTGTGCAAGTTATCGACGGATTGGGATATGACACAAATAATTACTAGTGGCTGATATTATTTCAAGCTTCCTATCCAACCACTTTACTGTATACTTATGGATGAGGGGTAGGAACTGCTGTCTGCTCTCTTGATCAAGAATTACAAAACACCGAAATCTCGGTTATGGAAACCTAGCCAGTTTTTTCAGAAAATTAAATTTACTAATATGAGATTCAGAAAAAACAGTAAATAAAGGAAAAATGTCCTTTCTTGAGTCCCCTCACTCACCAGGGTTTCCCATGGTGACATGCTTCATCATAGGGGCGGTCGTGAGGGAAGCAGGCAACAGCCGGAGCAGATTTCATCCATAAAAGCGATGATCTCTCCAGCCCTTCACAGACCATGAAGCACATTGTTGCTCCATAATTAATACTACGTGATCAATGTACCGTATGTATTAACTCTTGCCTGCTAATACTTTGCAGCATTTTTCCTATCCTTAGGTCACTTTGTAGTGGTACTAAACAGGGCTGGACCCTGTTTGTCCTGAAGAAGAGCACTGGGGTAGCTCGAAACTAGTTGACGTTCACTAGGGACCCTGACTAATTAAAGACAGACACCCTAGTGACCAACCCCATTTTTAATATATCGGCTAGGAGCCTGAATAAATCCTTTTTGCCCACTAACTAGATATTTTTATTTTCACCCACTCCACCTCCATCACTGCACCACACATAGTCACTCACAAGTAGTGCTCCTACGTAGTATCGCAAGTCGTAGCACGCCTCAACCCGCAGCGGGTTGGGATGGCCCCTATGATGAAGCATGTCACCATGGGAAACCCTGGTGAGTGAGGGGACTCAAAAAGGACATTTTTCCTTTATTTACTGTTTTTTCTGAATCTCATATTAGTAAATTTAATTTTCTGAAAAAACTGGCTAGGTTTCCATAACCGAGATTTCGGTGTTTTGTAATTCTTGACCATTTTTGGAGGGTGGACCTAGCATATCCCTCTTTCTCCCCCCTTTTTTTGATTTTGCTCTCTTGATCAGCCAATCGTCAAGAAAGGAGAAAGTGCGAGTGCCCCACCCTTTTGAGGTGGACGGGTACCACGGCTAAGCATTTGGTGAACACGACACAGGGTGCTGTGGTTATCCCGAATGGTAACACCTTGAATTGGTAATACTGGCAACTTACAACAAATCAGAGGAAGCAGCGATTAACTGAATGGATGGGCATGTGGAAGTAGACATCCTTCAGCCATAGTATTGTCATGAAGTCGTCTTGCTGCAGCAGCGGAATGACATCCTGCAGGGTGATCATGTAGAAATGTTCTGAGAGGATGTACTTGTTGAGGGGCCTGAGGCCTAGTATTGGTCTAAGGGAGGCAAAGTATAGGAGTAGATTCTTTTACCAGGGTGCTGCAGTAGAACTGGTTCTATGGCTCCTTTTGAGGGTAAGCGCCCAAACCTCCTCTAATGAATAGGAGCAGGTGTTCTGGACTGTGGGTGTGTGCGCAAGGTGGAATGGTTAGTCGTGTTAAGGTTAGCTCAAACCAGTAGCTGTGCTCGATGATAGATAGAACACACGGTTCTGAAATGATTTCCTCCCAGTGGAGAAGGCGGCCTGTGATGTGGCACTATCAATTTCGTGGTCTCTCCTGCTGTGACAGACGGCCTTTCAAGAGGAAGAGGGGGAGAAGGGTGTACTTCAAAAGAAGCAGAACCCCGCCTTGAGATTCTTAAATTAGATCCCAGTCAGGGGGCCATGGCCTTCTGGACCTCAAGCAATATTAACTGGCTGGCCTGCTGCAATACGCCATTCTAAGGTGTGAGGAAGGCCCTAACTGGTAAAAGAAAACCCAATCAGGCTCTGTCGAGGTGGCTGCCTCCTAAGTTGATCATATGTGGCCAAGCACTTCCAGTGGGTTCCCTCTTTGTAGTCACACAGGTGGCGCTGGCATGGGAGAGGGCTGGCAGACAGGTGACACGCTGAGCTCCCTATGCCAAGTTCCTTCCAATTTGGTGGCTACGCCCAGTTTGTGCACATATGGGACTCCATGGACATCTCAAAGTGGCTGGCCGGGGGCTGCCAGAGCGGGAGACCTTTTTAAATTGCGTCTTCATGTCTTAGGAGGAAATTGGTACACAGTTTGGAATAGACGGAGGGCAGTTCTTACAGTATGCCAGTATCTCGCACACCGCCCAAGACATCTGGATGACATTTTCGGAGGAGCTGGGAGAATCCCAGGCGTTACAAGTGATATTGGAACCTGGATCCACAAGGGGTATAATATCGCGACAAAATGCAGCCCTGAAGTATGAAAGACAAATTAACACAGCCCTTAAATGCGCTGCTTGGGTTCAGGATTTAGAATCCTTGCTTACAGACGGTGAATGGAGGAGGACACTGGTGCAGGTAGGTGAGGTGGCGAGTAATGCCAGGTTTAAGCCAATGCAATTCTATTACATATATAAAGCTTACCTGACACCGCAACACCTGCACAGACTCTACCTAATGAGACCTGCGGGATGAACTCGCTGCAGTGCACTCCTGGCCGATTTTGGGCATATCACATGGAACTGTCCGCTGTTATGACCTTCTTGGGATAAAGTACTGCGTAGAGTAACACGTATGAAGACAGAACTCATGATACTTCATTGCCTACTGGGGCTGTTACCTCTCACTAAGAAGGGGAAAAAGATGCAGTACAAATTCACCCAGTTGGTGTTCATCTTAGCCCAGAGACGCATAGCTATACATTGGGCTAGCCCAACCCTCCGGTATGGGTGAAGTGGCTGTCAGATCCCCTGGAGTGGACAGTGGTTGAGGAGTGAAGACTCCGGAGAGTCCGTACTGACAACGATGCAGAGTGGGACCCTGAGATCCGGGGTAGCATGATTACTAAATTGCATGACCATGAAGGCGATGGGGAGGATGATTCTGATGCCAGTTTGTTGGAGGGAAGTTTTACTGATCGGCCCACGCCAACTTCTGCCTCTCGACCAGTTACCGGGACCCACCGGTACATCCTCATCCTGAGGTCGCTGTCGATCAGGAGGCCCGCGCAGGTGACTACCAGAGTCCACGGCCCATGAGCTGAGACACCTCAAAGTTTGTATGTATGATGACCGAGTGATTCTGTGCGATTTCGCCCTCTCCTTCATGGCCGTGTCTCCATCTTTCGCTCCCCCCTTCTGCCGCACCTACCCCTTATGAAGAAAATGTAACGGCCTTCTATTATTACTGTTCTTTACCCCCACCTGCTGCGGATGCACGACGCTTGAATTGCACTGTTTATTCTGTTGTTTTTTAATTGCTTTTTCTAATTCACAGTCATGGACTGATTGCCGCAGGATGACTCCTCACAGATGCTCAAAAGTACTATATCACTGTATACCATTGAATTATGATACGACCTATGTTACTTTGAAAAACTCAAAAATAAATTAAAAAAAAAAACACACAAAGAAGCAGAACTCCCAACCTAAAACTTCAAATGCCCAGACCCTAAATCATATTTGGTATCTGTAGAGACCCCAAAATTGTCATATGCCAAGCAGCCAGATGAGCTATGTGATATGGGGAAGGTCTGTGAGCATTCTGCCGGTGACTTGGACTGGGGCCGAGGCCTGCTATTCTCCGTGCTGGGTTAGGGGATATCACCAAGGGAAACCAAGACCACCTGCTCTGCAGCACAAGTGTATGCTTGCCAGCCAAGACCAGTGTGCCCTGTGAGAAAGAGTCTGCTTGCCTGCCAAGACCAGTCTCCCTATGAGAAAGAGGAGAGCGTTTAAGGGAGCAAGGTCCAGTAGGGAGCCCTGTCGATTGGATTACAAGTGCGAGGTGTAAGTTGACAGCTGCTGCACCAATTGAGGCCATTGCCCACGTGCAGGACTGAGTAGAAGACCCCCGTATGCCAGGAGAGAGCCACCATGAAAAAGACTGCTGTGCGAAAAATGTTGAAGCCTTGCACTGTAGTTTTGCAACAATCCTGTATGCCAGTAGGGGCCGCCATGGTAAAGACTGGCGTGCGTAAGGACTGATGCCTGCGCGGTAATGTTGCGGTGACCCCGCATGCCAGGAGGGGCCGCCATGGCAAAGACGGTCATGAGGAAAGGGCAGAAGTCTTGTGCGGCAGCTGAGCAGCAACCCCGTATTCCAGGAGGGTCTTCCGGGGAATACTTGTGTCGTGCTGATTGGGCCTGAGCCCGTAGTTTGCAAGCTGTGGTGCCTCGTAGGTCATTGGGAGCAAGGAGGACTGCAACTGGTCCAACTCTGTTGAGCAAGTGAGAATTCTGTGGCAGCATTGCCACCCAGGTTCGTGATCAAGGACACAGAAGCCCCTCTGAAAGGAATATATTCTATATATATCATCTATATATATCTATATTCACTTTAAAATATATATAGGTTAAAGGGACGTTAGAGTTACGCTCAGATTTCGCGATGTACAAAACCATAGAAATTCAGCAGATATATTTACCTGACCAAACTATAACTTACGCCCCGCACTGCACTGCTTATGATCTCACATATTATATCACTCATTACATGGTCAGAGGCATCACTAATGACATCTTAAATGACATCACTGAAACCATCACTGATGACATCATGTAGTGATTTTGAGTGTTTTCCAAAGATTTAGGAATGTTAAACATATATACTAAGCTCCTACAAAAGTTAAATTAGTATACTTTGTGTACTATTAGTTAGTGATACTACTTCTAATATATTATGTGAATAGTTCTGTGACTTTGTGTATCCATATGTGAGTGGGGATTCAGTGGCTGTATGGGCATGTGAGTGGGTGTGTAAGCAGCTTTATGTGTGAGTGAGTGGCTGTGTGAGTGGCTGTATTGGTGGGAGAGGGAATGTGTGTGGCTGTATGGGTGCGTGAGTGGGTGAGTGAGTGGGTGTGTGAGTAGGTGTGTGTGGCTGTATGGGTGTGTAAGTGGCTGTATGGGTGGCTGTATGAGTGTATAAGTGGGTGTGTATGTAGCTGTATGGGTGAGTGAGTAGCTGTGTGAGTGGCTGCACTGATGAGTGAGTGTATCTGTGAGTGGCTGTGTGGGTGAGTGAGTGGCTGTGAGTGGCTTTATGGGTGGGTAAGTGGCTACGTGAGTGGCTCTGAGTGAGTGACTGGGTGTGTAAGTGGCTGTATGGGTCAGTGAGTGGATGGTTGAATAGCTCTATGGATGAGCGAGCGGGTGTGTGGGTGGTTGCATTGGAGAGAGTGTGTGAGTAGCTCGATGGGTGAGTTAGCGGGTGTCTGAATGGTTGTATGGATGCGTGAAAGTATGTAAGTGGCTGTGTGAGCGGTTGTATGGGTGGGTGAGTGGCTGTGTTGAGAGGCTGTATGGGTGAGTGTGTGGCTGTGTGAGATGCTGTATGTGTGAATGGGTGGCTATGTGAGTGGCTTTGTGGGTGAGTGATGGGTTGTGTGAACAGCTGTATGGGTGAGTGTGGGTTTGTGTGAGTGGCTATAAGAGTGACTCAGTGGGTATGTGAGTGGCTCTATGGATGAGTGAGTGGGTGTGTGAGTAGTTGTATGGGTATGTGAGTGGTTCTGTGGGTGTGTAAGTGGGTGTATGGGAGGTTGTATGGGGTGTGAGTGGGTGTTTTAAGTGGTTCTGTGGATGATGATCAGTGATGTCATCAGTGATGCCACTGACCATGTCATGAGTGATGTAATTATGTGAGGTCATAAGCAGTGCATTGCGGGGGCGTAAGTTATAGTTAGCTCAGGTAACTGTAAATGCTCAATTTCTATGGTTTTGTACGTGTGAAATCTGAGCCTAACTATAACAGCCCTTTAACCTTTGTTTTTTTCCAGTGAATTAGACTTTTTTAAATGTTATTTCCTAACTAAAAGATCCATGTAACCTTTGGTTTTTGCAGTAAATTTCGAAGGTTTTTTTTACATTTTATTTCCTAACTGTAGCCTGTAACCTTTGAGAGTGGGTGTGAGTGACTGTATAGGTCGCTGAGTGGGTGTGTGAGTGGCTGCATGGGTCAGTGACTGGGTGCGTGAGTGGCTGCATGGGTCTGTGAATGGGTGTGAGAGTGTCTGTATGGGTGTGTGAGTGGGTGTGTGAGTCAGTGAGTGGGTGTGTAAGTGGCTGTACGGGTCTATGGGTGGGTGTGTGAGTGGCTCCATGGGTCTGTGAGAGGGTGTGTGAGTGGGTGCATGGGTGTGTGAGTGGGTGCATGGGTATGTGAGTGGGTGCATGGGTATGTGAGTGGTTTTGTGGGTGTGTGACTGGGTCTGTGAGTGGCTGTATGGGTCTGAGAGTGGTTTTGTGGGTGTGTGACTATGGGGGTGTGGGTGTGCAGCTGTATGGGTCTATTAGTGGATGAGAGAGTGGCTGAAGGGGTGTGTGGGTGTGTCAGTAGCTATATGAGTGACTGCGTCAGAACGGAACCTCACCTGCCCCTTTATCCAACAAGAGTCCACAGTTTAGCACAAAATGTCTACCCAACTGGAGTACTTTCTACTGGCTAATTAGTAAGTGCTACCTTTTTGGGAAATGCCTAGTGCTTATTCTACACTACAGCTGTGTAATGGACCACAAAGAAGTGTCTCCAGCGACATTGTGTGCGTTTAATGTCAGCAATGTGATTGTTCCACGTGCGTCTTCATCCAGAATTCGGTGAGAACATGAATCCTCCTGTAGAGGAGGCAACGAGACTACAAAGAGGTAAATCTCCACAAAACAAGGGTTCTTCCTCTTACCTATATGAAGTAAGTGCTTATTTGTTTGGTGGAGATGTCCTCATATTCCTAAGCATCATGAACGTGTCCCCAAAATCGTCGGGAAACACGCTGGGGCTCTTGTTAAGCTGTCCATCATCCTGGCAAAAGGCAGAAATACCTTTGCATACTACTACCCTGGAAGTGGCAGGGCCAAACAGGCAGAGTTTCCAAGTGATTTGCACATTTGCATACTTGTAGAAATGTAAAGGGAGAACCATGGACTCTGCTTCACCAGGAGAGCCAAGTAAGAACCCACTGGCCACAGTCACTACAGATTGCGCTCCGATAGATCAACAATGCATTCACCTCCACAAAGGATTTCAGATCGTTTTTCAATGTGGATTTGCCAAGAAAACAAACTTGCTTTGGCTCGTCAAGCCCAGGAAGTTAGCATCATTTGTCCTTCACAGAAGTGGAGCTTCAACTGGGGCACCTGCTATGTTTATATTTGTAAGTGCTTCTCATGGAGGTTTAATTTCTGTGAAATGAGCATCAGGGCCAGAGCGGAATCTCACCTGCCTGTTTATCCAACGAGAGTCCACAGTTTTGCAGGAAATAGGGCCGAGGGGCTTTGGGGAAAGCCCCCACGCCCCCGTGGTCCCTGCCGTCTACCACTTCCAGCGGGAGCGAGCATTACTCCTGCACGCAGGGAGCAACAAAAATGCTACTCCCTATGTGCAGGAGCAATTCTTTCATCTGCCCAGCACCAGACCTAGGGGTCAGTGTATTCCTACCCTGCCCCCTTCTCTTTTTTTTAACCTTTTGTTTGGGACTCAGCTGAGTCCGAATCCCAAAATGGTCACCAAAACTTCCTGGCTGAAGTGTTGGGAGCCAATCGGATCTCTGCACTAGATCGGTTGGATTTGCGGTGGATCCGCGTCCCTACTTATACAAATTTGGTTTTCTTTAATATCACAAAAACTACTGAACGGAGTGACACCAAATCACAACAAGCATTGGCATAGCCAATAGGTCTCGCCTTTGGGACCTTATAAGTGTTTAGCAATGCAGTACATTATCCCCCACTGGCATGCCCACACACTGCGAGCCTTAAATAATATAGCGCCACATACCTAGGAAGAGCGCAGAGAAGTATGTTTTTTGCCTCCCTCTGCTCCAATTATACAACTGCCAACATCGGAGGACTCGGGATGCAAAATAAGTAACTATGAAATGTACGTAGAAAGAAAAGCGCGTGTTCCGCAGAGAAGCGCCTAGAAGCGAGTCGAGAGGCATCCAAGTGTCGAATGCATTCCCTATGGACTGCTGTGGTAGTACTGGGCCCTTCAGAGGAGTACCGTAACTACGATACTACGTGCCATAGTAGGCGCATGGGAAAGGCAATATTGAAATAAGTTCGGGTAAAAAAATGTTCATTAAGAACCTGCGTTGGTAAACGATTTGCCGGTGACCCGCTCCCTCCCCAACAAAGTCCTCATAAACAATCCAAGAGCCCCCGCCATCTATCGGGAGGCTGCGGTTTTGTTGTGAACCCGGACAGCCCCTCTGTTTTCTTTGTGAAGCCGCTCATGCGTGCACGGAAATAGGATGGGCTGAAGGCGAGTTTAGAGCTCCCTACTGAGAAGTGGTGTGATCTGAAGTTCGTAGATCCGTTTGATCAACAAACATATTTTTGCTGCTTAAAGTCTGCAGATTATGCTGCAGATGAATGCTTATTTGCTAAATCAACACTTTTGTAGAAAATGGTGTGGCCGCGAAATCCCAGATTTCCAGTGGCCCTGCCTTTGTTAAACATAGAAGGTGCCCGAGGTGTTGTGCCCTCCACTATGAACGCCCCAACTTTTAAAAGTGCTGAGAGTGTGTCAAACAAGAACCCCTCCGAAGTGTATTATGGCTGTGCTGTTCTGCGCGCTGTCAATGAGAGGGCGCGCAGTGGAATCCTGGTTTTAGTTAAGGCTTTTGGGTAATTTTTATACACAAAACAAATCACACAAATCCGACTCATGCGAGTCAGTTGGATTCAAATCTTCACTCCTGTCCGTGAAACGTGTGCCCTGTGTGTGTTGTTTGTGTACTGTGCACATGTTGAATGTGTCAGTTGTGTTGTCTTTGAGTCAGTGGCGTAACGCAAAATGATGCCCCGCAGAATGTGATGAAGGGCCAGAGTCTCCCATAGCTCACAGAAATACATTGGTCTTGGTCTGAAAGGCCCCCCGGGAAGATTTTGGGCCCCCCATAACTTCTGAAGCCCCACCCCTGCTCCGTAGGGGGTGTAGGGGCCTGCGTCACGCCCCTTCTCTGGTGCTGTACATGCACCCCTGTGTGCGTGTTTTGTCTGCATGTTGCGCCGGTGCCCCTGTGCGCGTGTATTTGTTGACCCTGTATGTAATAAGTGAGCCCCTGTGCTCATGTCTTTTATGTGTGCACAAGCGACGCTCCCTCTGAGACCACCTCATGGGAGGTTTTGTTCCCTATGTTGCTCTTGCCAGACACAGCGGCCTAGCAAGGGCGCCAGGTCATGGTGCAAGGCAAGGCAATGGGCTCCGTTATCTCTAGTTGGTTAGCCACAACTGAGGTGGTAGCGGGGTACACCCTGGTGCCACTAGACCTACTGCACTCTTTGTAGGTCCTGGAACAATGGAGAGAGGCTGGGAGACTCGCAGCCCCGCCCCAGACTAAGTCACACAGGAATGCGGGTGCCACCGGTCAGTGCCTGACACGCTAGGGCACCCACCACTGGGGTCAAGCTCCGAGCTCAATAGCGATATCTCATGTGTGTGACCACAGTATGTACCCGCTTCATTTCATTTGTGAACAATATGTTTAGAAACGCCGTTTAGAGGAGCTTTAAAAAAGACGTACTTGACCGAGAGGCTGATATGATTGAAACCAGCCATTGTAGAAAGCCCTACTAAATAAACGTAAGCCAGTCGTAGACGAACATGTTCGAGATCACATCAACAACAGATTTTTATTCGGCATTAATTAAAATAAATTACAAACAAAAATCACGTTTTTGAAAGCTATTTTGGAAACTTCAGAACTGGCGCAACTATATGGGATGAAAAAGGCGTAGTGTGAGTAGGCTGCTACGCACCAGTACAAGGAAATAATTAGTAATGTAGGCAAGATGGGTGTAAGAGAAGTGACACAAGATGTTTGGGTCAAACAATTCCCAATCGGTGGAAAAAAATCAGACCGATGCAAGTGCATGTTACATATATGGGGCACTTTACAGGGCAGTGGTGAAGCAAACGGATTCGGCCCGCAATGCTTAAAAATTATTTACATACGTACAAACAAACTTTCGCAGGCGGCGTAAATGGACGTAAAACAGACCAATGCATAGGCAGAAAAATATACACATACTGAACGCAAATATAAATAATGCACATGTCCATACTCCCAAAAACTGCACACAAATACAAGTGATGTACAGCTGGACACCCACGAAAACTGCACAGACACAAATGCTCAATTGAGAATTTTATAGAGCGCTCGATCACCCTAAAAAGTAGTGTCATAGTGCTAACTCGAGTCTGCAACACTTTGTGGTCACAGATGGGCATCAAAATCACCAGTAAAACAAGTGCGGCCGCAAAAGTGAAAGCGACCGCGCTGTGTTAATTAGTAACATGATCCAGGAATGCCGCTGGCACCCTGCGCGCCCCTGCTCGTTCCCGAGACCCAAACGCCATGGGAGTGAACGTTTAGAGAAAAGGCGGGACATGCACTCGTCTTTGGCCATTTGCGTTCTTTCATTATTGAAAGCCACACGCAAAGGCCAATGGAATGTGTGGGAGTTGACAGACCCACATGGAGAAGTCTCGGGAAGTTTGGAGTGCTCACAAGAAGCCTCCCATAGAGCAGCGCATGTGCGCTGCGCTAGGCTCCGACCTAAAAGGCCTCTTTCTGGACCAAGAGCTACCTTTCTGCCAAATTTGGTGTAATTCAGTAAATCTTTATGGACATTAACATGGGAAACACACTTTTTTGACCCGCCCTTTTCTCGGCCCCCTTGACAAATCGCCCTGAAACCTACAATGCACAATTAGAAACAGGAGGTCATTTTTTGGGAACATTTTGTGAAGATTCATCAAACGGCGCTAAAGTTATAAGCAAGTCAAAAATGCTTTTCCTATGGAAACTAGGTCCTAACTATAACTACCTACTGGCGACCGCCAGTAGGTAATATATCTATTTATTCACTTATAAAACCAAAGTGCACGGTGAGGTGTTGGCTTTTCATATGGTAATAAAATATTACTTTACGATAAGAAAATCCTAGAAATTCACTGGAAAAAAAACAAAGGTTCAAGTAATGTTAAAATTTAGGTGAATATGTCAGTGACAACATTAACATTTGTAACTAAAAATTAAAAAACAAAACACAGAAATTCACTAGTTGGAGTTAGCAGAGCTAATTAGAACTTTCACCCCTGCCATGCACTGCTTATGACCTCACATATTACATAACTCATGACGTTCTATGACATCATTTATGACATCACTGATGACGTCATCCAATGTGTGCTAGTGTTTTTTTATTAATATAGTTTACTTAGTGGCAGGTAACAACCATATTACTTTTCTACCTAATTTTGCACAGCCTGTGTCCAGCTAATGGGTACAAGTGTTTACAAAACACATCTGCTCCTAATGCATTTTAGGTGTGTACAGATATCTTTGTATTGATGAATAACTCTGTAGGCAGGTGACAGTTGACGACTTGTGTTGAGCATGTTCCACACAGGTTTTTTGGCACTGCAGAAAAAGTTTCCAACAGGGCAAAGATCGTAAAACATTAAGTATTGTAAGCAGCCTTGACTTATTAGACAGAATCGTCTCAGCATGGGAATTTCTACATAATAGAAACTTTGTGCACCAGGTACTAACCTATGTATACATGCTTGTTTTGCGTCAGAAGATGGATTATCTATAAAGTTCTCACCATAGTATGAAGGCTGCAGATAGTAGGATAGTTAGCACCTTCAAACCTAGGTTATTTTAAGTAAATAGTCGCTGTTTGGACATGTTTCGCATAGAGTGTACACTGTTCTTAGTAGATACTTTTAACACTCTGTGGTGTATTACTCATGAGAGATTCACTGTCTGCAACATTGTGATATAGAGTAAACTCTCTCCATTGAGTAAACAGTGTTAACAGTACCTACTTTTCTACTCATATCCACTTCATTTCTCAATGTAGGTTCAGTGAATGTCAGGGGATTGATACAGGTAAAGATACAGGTAAAGACTGTCTGCAGTAGGGCATTTGTTATGTATCAGGGTTTGAGTATCTGGAGGAACTTGGTTTTCCCTGAACAGTTATATATAGATTGAACAAAGTGCACAGGATAGGTTACCCTTTCATCTGTGGTTCATAGTCCACATGAACTCAGTTACCCAGGAAGTGTATGGTATAGGGTCAATGTTGCACATAACACAAGCTTGTTTTACCTACGGGGTTGTATGTATGATAGCAGTATTGATGCTTCACATTCTGAGCTATTTTGTACTTCCTTTCAGAGCTCTAATGCTATACCTGTTTATAGAGCAATGTGTACAAAAGAAGCTTCGATGATGTCCTCAGTGATGTCATTTGAGATGTCCTCAGTTATGTCATGACACTGAGAAGCCACACGGGGAAGAGAGAGTAGTTGTCAATTTATCCCCAAGAGAACTTACCACAACTGAAGTAGAATTATAAAAAGTACTAGCTTACGTACCAACACCCAAAATTGACGAATTCCAGAGGACTCATGAATTGCACAACTTCTTTTGAAAAATCGTTTAAATGCATACTTCCAAGGGAAACCGGCACCTGTTCGAACAGATACAGGCCTACGGAATCCATCAGCCATCACCCCCAACATGGCTATGATACCATACGAATTGATAACATTTGAACAGGCTGTTCTTAAAGAAGTAGGGAACCAGTGCTGTGCCCCAGTTTTTCAGAACACATCTAAAAGAACAACTTGAAGCAATAAAAACATTGGCCAATGACAAAGAAATAACGATCAAACAAGCTGACAAGGGAAGTGCGACAGTCATTATGGCTACCACAGATTACGAACATGAGTGTCTTCGCCAATTGGCTGATCGCAAATACTACACCCTTATCAGACATGATCCCACAACAAGGTTAAGAACACAGATAATTTCGATCGTTTCTACAGCCGAAACACAAGGGTGGATTACAAATCACAAGGCGGACTTCCTAATAAACAAAGACCGAAAACCCCTTACTTCTATACCCTGCCAAAAATTCATAAAGGAATCTCCTTACCACCAGGAAACCCATAGTTTCAGGGATCAATTCACTTTTGGAACCGCTTTTTAAGTTCTGCGATCACTTTTGCAACCTTATGTGGAACGCCTTGCTATAGCCAAGACACGCAATATACTGAATATAATAAAATCTAGTAACAACACACATCAGATAGACCTATTGGTCACCCTAGATGTAGAGGCACTTTACACGAATACCACAACAAGCGACTCTAGAAGTCTTAGACAAATACTTTACTAGCAGAGAAGTGGACCTCAAACACACCCATCAGTTTCATCATGGAATGTGCCACTTTGGCCCTCAGAGAATTTTTTTCGAACATGGAACACAGTTATACCAACAAACGCAGGGTACTTCCATGGGAAGTACCTTCGCTCCCAGTGTAGCTTGTCTTTACATGTCACACTTTGAGGAACAACACATCTATAACACAACCAACCCATATGACTCCAACATCCTCCTATGGTGTAGGTACAAAGATGATATCCTCATTTTCTGGAGTTCAGATAAAAACTTGCAGAAATGTTCTGTACGTGGGTCAATACCCTTGACCCATATTTGAAATTCTCAAAGATCCATCACAGATAAGGAACTACCATTCCTGGATCTGATGATAAAGAAAAGGGACAATGAGATAATAACCAGCACATATAAGAAGCCAATGGACAGAAACAGTCTGCTATTTTACAGCAGTCACCATCCGAAAGGCCTACATGATAATTTGCCTTATGGACAATTCTTACGTATACGCCGCAACTGCAATACAGTTCAGAACTTTGACACACAGTCACAAACACTAGTGGAAAATCTAGAGAGCAGACAATACCCTAAGGACCATGTAAAAACAGCGCCCAAACGTGCACGGAATTGCAATAGAGAGACACTACTAGAACCAAGTATAAGACAGCAAGTAGATAGCCTCATGTGTGTCACTACCTTTACATCACAATCCAACCAGATATGCAAGATTATCAACAAACATTGGCCAATTTTAAAAAAGGGCAATTGTCTCTCCCACCACCAAGATTTGCATTCAAACATACAAAAACTTGAGGGGCGTGGCTACGACGTGCTGCAGGATGGCCGCCTGTTGACGGGGCTCTGCAGGTCGGGCTTGCACATTCGGATAATACCATCGCCAAATCACTGCCAATTGGAAGAAACTTATGGCGAGGCTGTCTTAATATCCCCTGCACCTGTGGAGAAACTTTGAGCACTATAGGTGCGGAGAAGACGAAGAAATTAGTGACGGGACGCTGCGGCTGAAACCTGCGGTGCAAGATGGTGCCGGGCGCCTGGGATCGGACGGGTAGCCTGGCTGTCCTTGCCTGCGGTGGCGTTTGGGGCTGCTGCCTGCCTGCGGTCTGGGACCTGAGCCTGCGACGCTGGAGCTGACTACCCGCCATTGCTGTGTGCTGTGGATGTGGATGTGGTTGGCTGGCCCCGGTGACGGACCGTCGACACTTGGGGACACTGGTCGGCTCCCGGCGGTGGCTGAGCAGTCCGCTCTGAAGCTTGGTGGCGGGGGCTGCCCGTGGCGGCGGGGGCCCGTCGGCTGCTGAATTGACCCTTATCGCACTGGTTGGTGCGCAACGCGATGGACGGGGTAAGTGCCTTGTGATACTCCCCCAGCTGTGGCGGCACTGTGTAGCGTCACGGGGCCTGGGCTAAGGCGGGCTTGATTCGCCCTGCGGGGGCCTTGGCGCCGGATCGCGGAAAGGGTGGCGCATGCTGGGGTGTGTGACTTGGCCTGCCCCCGACGAGCGGTTAGGTCCTAGAGGTACTGCTGGGGACGGGCCGGTGGAGGGCTAGGCCGGGCCATCTGCGACTGTGCCCCTCCCCCATTGCCACGCGTGGGGTGAGTCGGGAGCTGCTAGGCCCGTGCGGGGCCCACTATCTCCCCCTCTCCGGTTGTCCCCGGCCTGTGTCTTCCACAAAGATGGCCAGGTGTTTGACGCTGCGGGGGCCTTGCCATTGCCGTCGTGCCCTTCGCCTTCAGGTCATCTCCCCATCGCTTGACGCACCGTGACTGCTGGTGCCGATGGTCGGGCGGTGCGGATGAGCCCATACTTGTCCCCATTTGCTACGGATTGAGGCCGCGGGGGGGCGTGGAGACATCTAGCTTCCTTGTCTTCATGGTGGGCCCCCCTCCGTTGGCACATTGATCTGTCATTTGTCCCACCTATAATGGGCAGCCGTGTTCAAAGCCCTGCATATATTCCCTAAAAGGTTCGTGCTCAATTTGGCTCTCACACCACTGGAGAACGTCTAGACACCACGTTGAGTCCTGAGACCTCCGCTCCCTGCTGGCCGCTCGCCTGGTGCCCTGGTGCCTCTTGCTCCGGGAAAGCTGCCCATAACGGTGCTCCGGGCCTTTGGGCCACAGGTCTGCTAATATGGGCAAGGCAGATCCCAAACAGCCCAAAATCCCTTTCGAAACTAAGCACCAGACGCGCACAATGGACTCCGCTGTGGAGCAGAGCGCTGCCGTCGAACGCGTTGACCCTCCTGAAATCCCAGAGGAGGACATGCGCTCTATCTTGCTCGACGTTCGCACTAGTCTCAAGTCAATTGATGGGAAAATAGACGCTCTGACTTCTAGCTTGAATGCTGTTAAGGAAAAAGTCGAAATTCATGAAACTCGACTGGACGTGCTCGAAAACAGGCTTTCGGACACACAAGAATCCCACTCCGAGACCAGAGCACAGGTATCCAGCATGGAGAAAGTCCTCGAAATCATTAAAGCCAAAAATGAGGATTTGGAGGCGCGTTCCCGTAGGAACAACCTCCGAATTACGGGCCTGCCCGAGTCAACAGCCATCCAGAAAATGGAAACCTTCATCACGGACCTACTGCAGGAACTTTTTGGCGCAGCCTTGTCAAAGGTTATGATTGTGGAGAGGGCACACCGTTCGTTAGGGCCTAGACCTGTTCCGGGCGCACGCCGTGCCCCATCATTGCACGTTTGCTCAACTATGCTGACAGAGACGCAAAACTGAAAGAGGCGAGAGCAAGAAGCCCCATAGTACATCAAGGAAATACACTATCTTTCTATCCAGACTACACCCCAATGGTCCAAGCTGCGCGTCGTGAATTCCAACCAACGAAACGTATACTGCAGAACTCCTCAATACCATATGCCATGCTCTATCCCGCCAAATTGAAAATCACTCACGATGGCAAGGCCCATTTTTTCACGGATGCGAAGTCGGCTTTCAAATTTGCTAAGCACATTTGTCCCAGGCACTCCTCCAGCAGTCCACAGCGTAAAGTGGCCACAACAACGACCCTCAGTGACAATGACTGAACTCACCTGTTTCCCACACTATATTCAGCTGTGCTCAAAAAAAAAAAAAAGTTTCCTTCATTGATGCTGTTACCTATTGTCACATTATGTATTTACTTGTTCTTTTGTATGAGGATGCCGCAGCAGGAAGCTCCAGTATTTGTAGACAGCGGCCTTAATGACTATTCCACTTTCAGGAAGTGTGATTTGGAGACCATAGCATTGTTGCCTGACCACCCTGCCACTGGTGGGTGTATGCCGTCGTTCCTTGCCCCACAGGGAGATCTCCCATGCCTTTCATTCAATATTGGTTACCCTGGGGTTGTAAAGGGGGGGGTGGGGGGTTTGATTCTCAGCCTGTTTGGGAGGTTGGAGGGGGAGGGTTTAATGGGGACCGGGGTCTAAGAGACAGCCTTTATGCTTGTTGGAGACAGTTAACTTTGCATACAATGCTTGTTGAGAGCGACGTGCGTTCGCGGGTGGTATTATTCTCTACACCGGGTGGAGAGCTGGGAGGTATTTGATACGTGGCACTCCATAATTAGTTCACAAAGCGCTTCCCTTACTCACTATGTCTGACACGAACTTTCTCACGTGGAATATTCGTGGCCTCAATGACTACAAAAAGGCCAGACTGGTGCACTCATTTACGTAGACACCATATTGATATATGCGGTCTACAAGAAACGCACTTAAGCAATCCTGCAGACTCTAAACTATTTCCTAGATCGTGGGAGAGGTCCATTCCGCCACCTTCTCTAATTACGCTAGAGGAGTAACTATACTTATTAGACGTGGCCTGGGCTGGTGCACTCATCATGCTCTGATAGATCCCGAGGGCGCTTTGTTATATTAAGTGGCCAACTTATATCCACTCGAGTCATATTGGTGGCGGTATATGGACCGAATACTGACGACCCTCAGTTCTTTCAAATGGTGTGGGCTAAGATCGTTTTGCTGGGTTGTGGCATGGTGATATGGGGGAGGAGGGGGGAAGACTATAATGCTGTACTTGATAACACAATGGATAGGGAGGGCACGGCACGCAACCCGCATCGAAACGCCACGACACTCCGAAATTCAATTGTCCTGGAGAACAATCTTTATGATGCCTGGCGTCATTTCCATCCACAGACACAGGAGGGGACTTGTGTTGCCTCTTTTCACCAATCTTGGTCACGCCTTGATTATTGGTTAGTATCTGCAAGCATGATCATATGGGCGGTAGACACACAGCATCTTCCCGCACGCTATCGGATCATGCCCGGGTACTTTTAAAGTGGCGAATCCCTAACACACGACCACGCGCATTCATGTGGAGACTTCCCCCATGCGTTCCTAGATTCGGCTTTTAAGACTGAAGTGGCACTTGAAATTCAGCATTATTTCTCTACAAACGAGGGCTCGGTGGACTCCCTTCCACCTTATGGGAAGCCTTCAAGGTTGTCATACGAGGGGTTTGTATTTCCAAACAATCTGGTGGGATGGGGTCCCCAGGGCCATTAATGGCTCAGGGAGGGGGCAGAGAGGCCCCCTCCCTTTGTAGCTGTGGCCAGGTCCCGGGAAGGGGGCTGAGTGCGCCCTACCTTTTTCTCAGAGTCTGCTTGATGAATCACACCGAAACGTTCCAAACAGCAGCCGAAGTGAGTAGCAAACTAGTTTTTAAAATTCTGTGAAGATTAGTCAACTGGCGCCAGTTATTAGCAAAACAAAAATTGCCTTTCCCATGGAAACTAGGGCCCAACTATAGAAATAATGCCACTGTACTTGTCAGGGAGATTCTGCCGTAGGGCTTCCATCACCTCCCACTGGGCCCTGTCATAGCATGACAAGAGGCCCACAGAATTGTGATGCACCAATAGATGGTGACACCAACTGCCACCCTTTTGCCAGCTGCGTTAATGTGCTTGCTCTCCTTGTCAGGAGTGGGGGCGGGGGGGAAAGAGTTGCCTTGGGTTGCAGTTCGCTTACAGGCAGTGGAGACCACCAAGGAGTCTGGGGAGACGTGTCCTCTGATATACAAGGAGTCAGATGGAGAAGGTTTACATTTTTTCTCTAGCCTCAGTGTTACCACACAGGATTTTAGTTGCTACTAAAGGCGTCTTGGGTGGTTTTGATCATGCTCTTTAGCACTGAAAGAAACTGGATTGAACCCTCTGTCCTAGATTGTGTCTTGATCAAAAATGTGTCTTCCTTAGGGGTCACATGCATGTTTACCTTATGTTAGAAAGCTGCACGCAGAGTAACTCTATTGTATGATGTGGTGGTGTTGTGTGGGGGTGGAGGGAAGACACCCTTACAGGGACATGATCAAGGTCTGGGTCTCTCAGGGGTTCTACATCATAGTACTCCTATAGGTCATCTGTGGGATGTGGGCAAAGAGGGGGTTCAAAGGCTGTTAGTGGCAAATAGAGGCTAGACCTGTCCATGTATGAAAAACACTGCTGTGACTCCTGTGGGGACACTGGGGAGGTGAATGGGGAAGTAGTGCAGGTGGAGGAAGAGGCGGAGTTGATGTAGGAGGAAGTGGAGGACTTGTAGCCTTATCCTTGAGCTTTTTAGTGGACACAGGAAAGCTGAAGGGCATCCAGGTGTGGAGTGTCCTCGAAGGTGAGTCTCCTCTTCTTAGGCAAAGTCTGTATGGGGGTAGCGGAGATCTTGCTGGTGTGGGGGTGATCACGATCTGCCTTTGCCTTTCGTTTAGATCCTGTTGAAACTTCTCAATAGTAGGACTCTCTGAATGTTCTGAGCCGGCCGTGTGCAGCAGTGTCGGGCCCGATGCTGGTTTTGGTGTCAGAGGGGAGGAGGCACCAATGGGGCCTTCAGCTTCGAAAAGTGCATGGGCATCTCAGTGCTGGGATGTCTCTTCAGATTTCAAGACCGATGAGTCGAGACTCTTGGCTGGATCCTGCCTCGACCCAACAGAGCTAGAGTGTGGTGGCAGACCTAGAGGCTGTGGAAGTTTATGCATGTGGCTTGATGCCAGACCCCCTCGTAACGGTGCTCGGCCTCGGGATGCAGTCATTTGTGTTTCTAGTGAGCTTGGGTTTTGACTGTACTCCAGACTCTCTGTATGGACTTGGTATGAGGAACAGTGTCGACTGAGGTGGAAGGAGCGCCTTTGCCCGCTTCTTCTTTTTGCTGCTCCTCCAGATTGAAAGAGCTGGAGCTAATAACCTCTGCGCTGGGCTGATGAGCTGGAATGTCTGAAGACTAGGTGTCCTCTTCACCGAAGATGTCTGATGTGCGCTTCGACAATCAGAGCATTTTGGGGTGGGCCCAACGTGTGTCTCTCCAGTGACAAAGAGTCTTCTGACACTTGGTGGCTAAACAGACGGTGCTACGGGTATTGTGATTTGGGGAGAAGCAGAGATTACAGACTTCGTGGAGGGTTGCACAGGGATATTTTGTATGACACTGAGGGCATTTCCTGAAGGACGTTGGTTCCATCATCCTCTATGTCTCGTCATTCTCGGTAAGGCGGGCAGGGCGCACTGACGGTCGCGAACATGGTCTTTGGTGATGGTCGCGAACATGGTCTTTGGTGATGATCTCCAAAGTGCATAGAGGTAGAAGAAGAAAGGGACAACAGTCGAAGGAGTAATCTTCTCTGCCACTGGAGTGGAGAGAAAACGGAACCCTGAAGCAACGAATGTTCAACGTCGAATACATTGAGTCCTGGAGCAATGTTGAGAAATATCTAAGCCTAATGGCAGAGAAAAACAATCCAACAATACACATTACTAAGGGAGGAGTCACACCATACCACATGACTTAAAACTTCGGGGGAAAAAAAATTATTTTAAAAAGTCGCAAACGTTGTAGCCCAACACTAGGTGGAAGGAGTATACAGAACATGTGAATCTAAAGCCTCACGCTACAAACATAATATGTGCTACTAACTATTGAACAGTGATTAAAGTTTGTTAGCTCCAGGTAGCTGAGGTAACTTCCCTGAAAAATGCAGTTTTTCGTGACACTAGTTAAATGTCTCTGGTAGCCACTGACACGTCAGATGTAGGAGACAGAAGAAACAAAATATAGTGCAAGTCCTTTAGTGAGCGACAACCTCTAACTGAAAAGGGAAAGTTAAGTGTAATAGCAAAAAACACTTCTCTCCGAACACATGTGGATGTTTAGTGTTCAAATAAGATTTACAATAGTCTACCCAAATGGCAGAACTTTCCAAAGAAAAGATCATCATCCAAGGAATACGAAATTGAGAGCTGGAGGACTATCATACTAGTACTGAGGTGGTAGCTCCGACCACAGTAGAAAGCAAATCAAACAGGCAAAAACCACTGCCACTGTGTCCAAAAATCCAAACTTGTTAAGTCATTGAGGAGCCCCTGTAATCATCTGGCAACTTTTGGACATACGTCTCTAAAGCAAATCCTTGAGACCCAATTAAGGGGGAGGTAAAATACACCGCTCTCTCCACTGCAGGAGTTGAGCATACCAAAGGGTGCGTTTTACTACAACTATTTAGGATGAGTGGAGACACAACCTCCTGTTGGTCTCTGGTGCAAATGCTTCCACCTGTTGAATCCCCCAATATCACAATTAAGAGATTCGCACATCCCAGTGGAGTTCCCACTATTGAAGAAAATAAGTTATACAAGCTGTCCCCATCTGCATGGATTACTCCTCAACTGGTCTCAAGGAGAAATGGGAGAGAGACCTGGAAACTCCGATTCCTGAGGTAGATTGGGCAAAGATTCTGGAAACAACCCTGAGAGTGTCTAGAAATGCCTGATTCAAATTATTCAACTTCTACTTCCTCAACAGAGCACATCTTACACCCCGCAGGGTGAATAGATTCTATAGCACTGATGGAGCCGCACACTCTGGGTGCAGAGAATTGTACGCAGAAATGTATCACATGGTTTGGACCTGCCCTTCCCAGACAGACTATTGGGAGGAAGCTCTCACTGGACTTCATGAGATTACCATGTGGAATATTCCCTTCTCTAGTAGTCCGTGCTACTGGTATCCATGCCAGACCAAACAGGTTACCAACAGTTTCATTGATTTGACTGTAGTCCTTGCAAAAGAATAGATTACGCTCAACTGGAAGGAAGTTAGAGGGCCCAGAATACAGAACTGGCATAGAGAGGTGGTAAAATGGGCGTGCTTTGAGAGTGATGTACTGTTTAGAGAAGCGAGGCGCGGTTGTGTGCCCCTTGATGGGCTGCGAACATAAGAGGCCCTGGTGGAATGCCTAAAAGAGCCAAATCATCCATCACCGACGAGTTCCCCAGGGAGTACTGCCTCACAGGAGATGGAGGGGTCAGTACTAACTGACCGAGAGGCGAATGAGCATGAACGTGTGGGGATCACATGACCAGGATAAGAAGGGGGGGGGGGCTAAGGCTAACATGAGGACGCATCTCGATCCTACATGTTGGACGATAGACTGACTGACACTGGCGCGGCTGGGATGGGGGAGGAGGGCTAATGTTGGGGTGTTTTATGTGTTCATTTGTTGCAACGAAAGCTAGGTGGATGGTCTTGGAATAATCAGATGGTTTGTATTCCCAGATTGGGAACTGCCTTGAAATATATATTGGACATTGTTAAAAAATAAATTTTGCAAAAAAATAAAAATCTGGGACCATCAGCATAAAGGTTCCAAGCTCCCATGGCAGGAGATGCGGATCAAAGTATTCTTGATTTAAAATCTTTCCTATAGGACCACCACCACCATGAGACTCAGCTAAGATGAGGATGGGCCACCCTGCCTTTGTGGGGCCAGTCTCAAGAACAATTAGATTTTAGCAGCAATTTCAGAAATTTTCTAGTAACAGGCGGATGAGGATTTTCTGCACAAGTTCAGGTATCTATAGACTTAAAAGCCACTTCAGAGTGTGATCAGTTCAAATTATGCTGAGTCAGCACTTCAGAGCAGACTATGGTAAGGTGAGGCTACTTGGAACATATAAGGAAAACTCAAATGTAGAGTCGCAAGACGAGCTCAGCATAAACTACATCAGAGGCTGGAGGGAGGGGATCTTATCTTCTCCAGGTTGTAAAAACATTGTTTTGTGATGAAGTCCTGCAGTAACAGGAGCTCAAAACACAGTGCTATTGCAGAATGTGATTCTTTAGAAGTGGGCTAAAAAGTCACACATGGAAAATTAGGGTATCAATGGCAATCTAATCAAAGTGTGACTGGGTACAGAGGTATGCATGTGAGTGATGCACAGGAGTAACTAGAACAAAAAGCACAGCAGAATAGAAAGGAAAATCTCAGTTAGGTAAAAACAATCAACCACTACTGTTTTAGGAGGGCGGACTGAGAAAGAAAGCTGGGTAGTACACATGTTGAGAGGGCGCCTTTTAATAATCCTAGACAAACCACACTTCCATCCACTGATCTGCTGTACACATGGTACCACACATATAGATGAATGCGGGGCTAAAATAAGAGTACACTCCAGAGTTTACAGAAATGTCAAATTGATTCTGCCAGAAGCAAGTCACAAAGTAACATATGATGGTGCCCATCGCAGAATCACTGAAGACCGTTTTTTTAAAAATAAAACTCGCTTAAAATGCAGCTTATGCTCAACCATAGCACTCACACAACTTTTATACAAAGATCTCACTTAAGAAGACACAAGAGCATTACAATTTTTAGACGGACTCATGACCTAATGCCCTTAAATAATAGAACACACCCAAGTTAGTATTCTATAATCATGGGACATATGTACTTGCTTAAAAATATAACCTTTGAAGGATCACTGAGCAACGGGAACTGGACCAGACTAATTTAACATCCTCTCCGATGCAATTAAAATTCACTAATAAGGACATGTTAAAATCCTTTCAGTGTAATGGAGGACATTACCTGTTGATGTAGCCTGGTTGGGTTCTACCAGGGGTGTGACGGCTTGATTCCAAAGGTGGGGTGGCCGCTGTCTGGCTCCCTGCTGAGCCCTCCTCCTCAGAAGATCCTTGTACTCTCTCCAGCTACGACAATGTTTCACTTCCACATCTGCATTGATGCTGTTCTTGTAGCGGCTCTCCCACTCCATCTGCTCCTGCTCTCTCCTGGATATTCTCTCTCTAGTTTGGTTCAGTTTACTGCGCCAACCAGACAAGTCCAATTCCCGCCCAACAATGTTCTCTGGCATCAGCAGCACATCAGGCGGAGGAAGGTGGTTCTGCAAGCAGTCTGACCCAAGATTGGGAAACGTAATTTCTGTAAAATCCCATTTGGGACTGCAGATGACGTCTGCACCCTCTGTGGTGGTAGGTTCAGGAATGGGGCAGGAACCTTCATCTGAAATACACCCATTGGCTGCACCAGTGAGATTCTGGATTGATGATGTGCTGTTGCTAGGCCACGGCTCGTTAACGCTGTTTATTGCTGGTATTCTTTGGTTGACAGGTGCACTTTCAGATGTCCCCTCTTGGGCCCTCTCTCCACAAGGCACGTTTTCATCAGTTTTTCCTCTTTTGTCTTGAGACCTGCAATGATACCTTTTTCACTCTCAAACAATAATGAAGCAGATAGAAATAATAGAAATGGGCAGAGGAAGTTGTCAATGAAATACTTGGCTTTGGGTACACAACTCTTCTCTTTCCTCAGCACACAATAGAACAGGGCTGTGGTAAGAAATGTTCCAAGCTTGTCCTCCCTACCGAAGGTTGGAGCTATACCCCTTTCTGACTGTCTGCATTAGAGACTCTATACGGTTTGCTCCTCACTGTACCCAAGCCATGGGCAGCAAGCAGGATGTGCATTTATTATTGTCTCTGAAGTTACACGTGGTTTCTAGCCCTCCCTCCACCTCAAATTCAAAGAAAAGGAGCATTGTGCCATGGGCTCAATACGGCAGAATTTGGCAGTGGAATGGCATGGTGATCTGGACGCTTGACCACCGACACAGGGTCTTCAGGATAGCATCTTTTAACCTTTCAACCCAATGAAGGATTTTGGAGATGCGGTGGCAAGGATCAGTGCACCGGGAATAAACCTTGCATTTACTCTCTTAGGCACATGTGCACAAGGCAGGTTTTGGGAAGTGCACGGCTTAGTGCACTGTGACTCTAAGAAAGAGGGGGCCTTTTTGTCTCATAAGCATCAGGGCCGCAGGTACACAGGTAAGATTACCATTGCCTACTGGGAATCAACTACCAGCTACACGAACTTGACCGATTATAGCCAGGGTGGGGTGGGGAAGGGTGAGTGAGAGACAGACAGACAGAGACACACACACACACACACACACACACACACACACACACACACACACACACACACACACACACACACACACACAGTGGACATTCCTGTAGTTTCACCCTAGTTGTGTGGTCCTTGAGTAGTCTATCATCTTATTCTAAGAGCTGAAATGTCTTTCAAAGTGCCATTATCCACTGTAGCCAGTCTCACCTGGGGCTGGGACTGCGCTTTCTTTTACGGCGGTTTCGACTGGACTTGCGGAGGCTGCTCTCCATATTTAGTTGTCTCTCGTAGGGAGAAAGGACAGTGCTGCAGACATTGGGACAACAATGCAGCAAGTACATGAATGAAAGGAGACAATTGAAAAATAGGCAAAGCACAAAAATCAGGCAAAGACAATGTGACAATATCATAAGAAAGCAGTGTGACACTATCATGGTAAGCATGAAAAAAGAAATGCAAGGTAACAATTTGAGATCAACAAAATCATGAATATACAGTCACAGCAGTCGGAAAAGATTTCAGCAGAAGGTAAGGTGATAACAAGGTAAACGGAGTAACAAAACACAACAAAGTGAAAATCAAGGGACTTTTTTTGCACTTGAAACACTGAGGAATCTTGAAGTTACTTATGAGCACTGAGCATGAAATGAAAGGAGCACAGTCCCAACATCCAGGTTTTGCCACACTACTGAAAACTCTTCAGTATGTGAATGTAACCACACAAGCTCATGTAAAAGGGCCAGGAAACAGCCCAGACAAGAGCGATTCTTCTGTCTTCTCGCTATAAAAGAACTCCATCTTGGAGGCATCCATTTACACTGTGGCCATGCATACCTGCCCGTTTGTCTTCCATCAAAGCATGATTTATCCGACTTCAGGTCAGACAATTTTCTATTTCCTTTTTGTTATAGTCTGAGTTGCTCACATACATGAACTGAAAGGACAGCAGAACAATATTGTCAGAGCTCATTTGTAGGAGAAGAAGCTACAAAGCAGGCATGAAAATGTAATGAAAGCAGCCAAGAAGAGAGAGGTCACTGTTGCAGTTATCATGCAGGAAGTTGTCATCTACGCAAATTGTAGCAGTCTCTGGTACTTCTCTGTGGCCTCAGTCCTGACTTCCAGTCCTGTAGGAAGGCACTGGTCTTTATTTGCTTGTGTAACTGGGCAGCAACTGCCTTCTCCTTCGATCTTGCCCATAAGCAAAGCTGGATGATCCTGCTCTTGTTGGAAGGTGATTGGACTAGAGGCTGGTCGCCATTCTCAATTACACCAATGAGGCATTAATGATGTTCAGCATCGGTGTTAAGTGTTTCACTAATGGGAAGCCTCTACTTCTGAGGCTGGGATAATGTAGTTTTCAAATTAAGTGGTCTCAAGTGATTCAAGGGACCTTGAGAAATGGAAACTTTTGAGGGTGATGAAGTACAAACTTTTGGTGCGTTGCCGATGATAGTGGTGGATGATGGCTGAAGTTAAGGTATCAGAATGATTTTCATGATCTTGTTGATTTTCACCCCAGAGAAACTGTTGATCATATTACACTTGTCTGAGCAGTGCTGTCAGTGCAGTGTTTTAGCAGAGAATCTGGTATGAGGCAGACTCGGTGCTTGATGGTTCCCATTTGATAACTCATGGTCGGCTCATAAACAGATCGGTTCTTAGCTGTCTTCGGGCTGGAGGCTTGTTTCTGCTCTCCAGGGTTGGTTAGGAGGATTTCCAACCTGGGCCATGAAATCCAAAGAAGCAGCTCTAATTAACCTGTTGCTTTAACTTCAATTGACGATTTATATTTGCTGGCCAACTGGAGATTTTCGGAAGGGGCAAGCCTTTACAGATTGCTTGGTTTGATGTACCAGAGAAGGCCTTGTGTATGGTGCAACAGACACCAGGGTGAATACCTTTAAGACAGATCTCATGTATTTACACTTCATGAAACGGCTGTTGGGCTGTCTGATAATGCCCTTGTTGCATCCTGTTAATTACTTCATATGGAGGCTGATGTACTTTGGGCTATATTGGATGTCAGCTGAGTGCATCAAAATGGTGGTGTTAAACATCTATTGATGCCTAAGAGTTTGATATTATCAGCACCTCTAAAAATACGCAGCAAGACAGTGTCTACCTCATTCAACTCTACAACACTTTGATGGTGGTGAAAGGAAACAGGAAAGGTGAAAAAGTTCGTTTCCAGCTGAAGACCTGCCACAGAAAAGTGGTGATTGTAGAATTTTCTCAGGGATAATTTTTCTAATTGAGAGCACCACCGCAACATTTTCCTCTCATCATTTGAGCGCTGCCAAAATATCAGCTACTTCAACAAAAGATTCAGTCTGTATTACTAAAGGTATTACTAGACAAGCATTTGCAATGTAATGGGTCTCACATTTGTGAAAGTTCGAGCTATTGGCATTGCAAATGTTAATGTTTTTAACCAATGTTTTTTTTGCTAATACATCTATAGGTGCTTGCAAATTTCCAGAATACGAGCAAAGGGTAGAAACTTCTTCTACCGACCTTGGATATCTGCAAGAAACTCCCTTCCATTCAGCCATTTAACAGAAAAATTCTCTACTGTGCTGAAGAACTACACAGACTTGTACCCAGAGTCCTAATGGCATATAAAGCAGATAAGAAAGTGAACTGATTACAGTGATCCATTCAGAGGTTATCTGTGCAATGGGATTCAACACACAGCGATGCACCCTAAAGACACACAGCAATCACTTTACTATCATATTATCCGTCATTTACTACTAGAGTCATTCACGTGTATTGCGTCCCTCGGAAATACAGTCAGATATGGTTAAAATGACTACACAATTACTACAGCTGTGCCATCTGTTCAGCCACTCTGGCTCCGGGCACCAAGCCCGGGCTTCCTGCATGTGTTGGCTCTGTTGAGAGGAAATAAAATCTAATTTGGCGTGCTGTTATGTGGCTATATAATGATGGCATTTTGCAGTAAGATGGTCATTATTTTCACTTCACATAATTTACTGTCATTTTTAGTGGACTTGAGAGGCATTGAAATGCGAAGATCTACAGCAATTTACATTTAAAAGAAGTTCTTGTAAGAAAAATCACTGCTATGAAAGGGAAAAGATTCAAGCACTGGAAAAGCAAAACTCTCCAATGACTCTCCAAGGTTCCAACTAGAATTCTCGCAGCTGTCCTTCGCGCATACGCACTAGAGGCCGCTGCTTGTGAAAAGTGCAGAAGTATCACTCACCTCACTACAAACACGGTCTCGAGTTTGTAATTTTATTCTGAAATAAGCATACATGCCCTGTAAACACGCAGCTCTTGCAATTGCACTGAGTGCAGAGATGTTTCTCAAATCTCAAGAATCAGCCTTGGATGTCTCACATACACTTTGGAGAATTGTCCGTGTGCGTTCCATGCACAAGAGATTCTGTAGCGTGCACTCACACTTATGGCTTCTGATTTTTCAATGATTAAGAACAAAAATAATTCAGGAAATACTAATTTAAAGGAAGGTAATCTAACGAAAAATATATTTGTGCATTATAATCCATAGAAAAATAAAAATAGATTTTTTTATTCAGAACTTTCCATTTGCAGTCATTATTCTTTTGACTGGAGACGAGATTTTGTGTGCGCGCTCCCAAGTGTTGAGAATGCACTGTCAAGCACTCCCAAATGTGCTCAATTTGGATATTTCTTTTTAAAATAGGGGTCATAGGGGCCGAGGAGGTAATGTGAAAAAATTTACTCGAGAGCACCCAAACCACCCCATCTCAGAAATAACAAACATTTACAATGCAATAGGTCTTGCATTTGCGAAAGTACTGAGCTATTGGCATTGTAAATGCTAATGTTTTTAAATAATGTTTTTTTGCCAAGACATCTCCAGGTGCTTGCAAATTGCAAGAAGGCAGTGTGCATGTGTAAAAGCAATGAACATCTCATATTTATTCAGAAAGTGCAGCTCCTGGCAGATTCAACAAGCAGTGTTTTGAGGGTGAAGTACCACAGACTGTCACTAGATGTCCTGTGAGACCTCTTTTGGCCACATATAGTACTTCACCCTGCAACATGGCCAAGAAAAGGATAGGGCGCAGCAGTGAGAGCTGCCCACTGGAGACCTGGGGATCCCGGTTCGAGTCTGGTGTCAAACAATCAGGCTAACTTCCCCCAAGCGCAACATAAGAATTCAATGCTCCAAGTGGGCAAGCAGAGTCATGAGCAAAACAGCAGTGGCCTCGGAGGGGTGGTGTGGACTTGGAGCAGTGTTGTAGAAGGGATGAGGAGGACCCATGGAGAGATTAAGGGACAGATGGCATGCAAATGAAGCGACAGCGACCGACCACAAGCAAATGAAGCCACGGAAGTTTCATTGCTCAAGTACACAGAACACTCAAGGAGCAAAGACGCAGCCCAACTAAAGAAAGAGTTCTCTCTAAGTATAAATAGAACACATGTAAGAGGGAAGACCTCATGGGAGGATACAAAATTCCAAACGGAGGGACTACTAAGTATATTCACCAATGAAAAGCCAGCATTTCTAAAGGACAGCAACAGGAACCAATGAAAAAGATGGGTGTTTTTTCAAGCCCCTACCTAGATACAGCATGTTTCGAAAAGACAGCGCAAGCACTGCGTGGGCAAGACCTAAAAAGGGTCAAATCAAAGAACAATGCAGACTTGCCTCAGATATTCTTTTAGTAGGGAGTGATGTTTCTGACACACTGAAACACCAAAGATTAAAAGTGCCTTTCTAGGGATGGATTCCAGAAAAATAATCTCTATGTGCTGTCCTGATAGGTGCAGCCAACACAAAAGAGATAAAGCAAGCAGCCTTGAAAAAGGAAATGTGTCTGAAAGGAGAGTTGCCGAGACATTCAAATATTATGGTAATCATGAATTAATCTGCATACTCAAGTATCTGTTTTTTAAAGCAATAACTGAAAATAAACGGAATACTATAAATTAGTCCAGCTGGAAATGGTGCTTGGGTTATTGAAAACAGGAAAAAAGTAAGATATAATATGAGCCTCATTCATATTTTATTTAAAAAGGAAAAAAGGTGGGTGTGTGAGTGAATCTGTGTGCCTGCGTGCAGAACTTGGCTTGGTATAACCTTTCAGTGGCAGAGTGGTGGAACTCGCAGGTGAGCACTCTTCCATTTCACGCTATGGGGAATAAACATACTAAACATATTGTGCGGGAGAAAAAGAACTTCTCACACACACAATGAAATAATGCACATGGACTGGCAGGTGAGCAGTGTGAGTTGGTTTGTGCAGGGAGTAGGGATGTGGGGAGTGAGAGTGAATGAAGTATTGGTAAATGGGGGAGTGTGAGTAACAGGGTGAGTGACTGCTAGTAAGAGGAGAGTGAGTTTGCCTGTCTTCCATCACAGCCTCGTTTGGTGAATATCTGCGTCATACCAACCGTACTCATTGGACATTGTCTATGTCATTTCTAAACCATGCCATATTCATTCCGATTGATTTCTCTCTCCCAGGCAAGTAATGTTGATTCTAAAAGTGGCCTGACTGATTGCCGTGCTTACCTTGCATCCTTCCTACAAAAAAGACTACTCATCCTTCACTACACCAAAATTACTCCCAACAAAAGCCAATGACTCTCTATCCCACAAAACAGTAAATAACCCATCAGGCCATTAAATAGATCCCTACAGCAAACATCAAGCATCTAAGTATATACCATATAAGAATCTCACTGGTTGGTTTACCACAGAGCAAAACAGTGTGGGGATCACATGGGTCAAAAATAGCCCAAGACAGAAAATCCACACTACAACAGTGATGGGAGAATGACAACCAGGACTTGGGAGACTCAGAGGAGATTTGGGCAATTGTAATTGTATTTTTATAGCGCTTACTACCCCATACGAGGCGACAAAGCGCTTTTTGGTGAGTAGCCCGCTACTCCGGAACCCAAAAGTATTAGTGGTGGATTAGTATAAGGAAATATGAGTTAATTTGTGCGGTGGACATGCGAGTCTGTTAGTTGGATTGAATAGGATAATGCAGGGATAGAAAAGGGAAGAGTCTAAAAAGTGTTATTTGGGAGATCATAGTAGTAAGATGAGGTTTGGGATGAATAAAACGAGAGATGGGAGAGGGAAGAGTCTCTAGAAAGGGATTATGGAGATCGTAGTAGTAAAATGAGGTTTGGGATGAGAAAAAGGAGTGATAGAGGAGGGAAGAATTTAGAAAGGGTTGTTTGGGAGATTATAGTAGTAAAATGAGGTTTGGGGTGAGCCAAGGAGGGATAGAGAAGGGAAGAGTCTAGACAGGGTTATTTTGGAGATCGTAGTAGTAGAATGAGGTTTGGGATGAGTCACAGAGTGGAGGTAGAGAATATATCGAGAGAGATATAGGGTGAGACAGAGTAGTTCATAAGAGAGAGTTTTTTTTTCTTTTCTTCTACTGTAGGAGCAAAATAATAAATATACAGATACATAACTACATAGAAAGGGTATACATGTATAAAGATGATATACTGAGAAGTTGTACTGTATAAACCTCAGACTTTCAAGTGTTGCTGTACTTACTTGAAGCTAATTTATTTGTGTATTTTCATAACAATTGCTTTTTTAAAATTTTATCTTTTGCTCAATATTTAAATAGTGAAGCACTTGTAGATAAAACAGTTATGATAATATCGATATATTATGATAAATAAAACAGAGACCCATAAACATAAAATCAAATAACATATAAAAACTATGCAATGACCTATAAACGTTAAGTGCAGAATAGTGTGTGTGTGTGTGTGTGTGTGTGTGTGTGTGTGTGTGTGTGTGTGTGTGTGTGTGTGTGTGTGTGTGTGTGTGTGTGTGTGTGTGTGTGTGTGTGTGTGTGTGTGTGTGTGTGTGTGTGTGTGTGTGTGTGTGTGTGTGTGTGTGTGTGTGTGTGTGTGTGTGTGTGTGTGTGTGTGTGTGTGTGTGTGTGTGTGTGTGTGTGTGTGTGTGTGTGTGTGTGTGTGTGTGTGTGTGTGTGTGTGTGTGTGTGTGTGTGTGTGTGTGTGTATCTATCACACCATACTCCTCCTCGATTCGCCTGTTTCCTGTGCGCAAAGAAAGAGCGCGGTCCACCGGAATTTATCACACTGCAATGTTTATTAAAACTCCCAAACGATTGCAGCAGCCATGACGCGTTTCGTCCCTCACCGGGGACTTGATCACATGACGCGCTCTTAGCTCAGACAGTTTTTTATATACAATTGGCTTTTTTTTCCCTTTTTACTCCCACGTGACTTTTACTTAAAGTGACCAGTGCATTTGAACAGTGAGCAAACATATAAAGAGGTATTGCCGATCTCCAAAGGCTCACCCAGGCAAACTGTATACAATATATATTAATCCGTGTTAATGCAGCCTTTTTGTTGTTGTAAATTCGATGTAAACAGTGCCTAATATTCATGAATAAATAAATTTATAAATAGGAAGTCATGTAAAATATATAAATAAATAAATATATAAATATATACATCAATTACAATGAATACATGAATAGAAAATTTATACTTGCAGGTTATGTCTTGTCCCGGTTTAAATACCTAAAATCACTCATAAAAATATGGACTGGATCAAGTAGTGCTAGTAAACACATTTTTTTTCCTCCTCTTTTAAATAACGGCATTATGCCCTTTATTTGTTGTCTTTCATTTTCCCTGCTGTTTCTATGTGCAAAAATGCGTAAAGAAAGCGACATGTGCTGTATAAACAACTCTGTGCATACTGTGCTAAACTAAATAATTTAAAAAGATTTAAGGGCGGGATGGGCGGCTTTGTCTATGCTATTGCGGAAATCTAGAAAAATCTAAAGGATCTAAATAAACATATATATGTATATACAATGAACTTTTCATAATCACATGGTTAAATTCATAGGTATAAAAGAAAAAATTCATATTTACAATTAAAATCTGAAACTTTTAATCGTAAAGACTGGCGTGTAATTCTTCCGTGGCATTCAACCCCTTTGGGTATTTGGTGTCGAGATTTAGAATGTATTGCATTTCCAATTTGCGAAGTGCCTTCTCTCGATCACGACCCCTTTTGTTGATTGGGATAGAATCTATAAAGTAGTATTTAAGATCCTTGGGGTTGCTCGCATGGGTTTCATGGAAATGGCGGGCCACCGGGTATGCTTGATCATTATTTTTAATAGCCCTTATGTGCTGGAGCACCCTTTTATGCCCCTGTAGGATGGTACTTCCTATGTATTTTAATTTGCAAGGGCACTCCAGCACATAGACCACATGATCGGTTTTACAGTTTAACGCTTTGTCTATGGTTTTTTTCTTCACCACCAAATGGAGTCGTGTAACTAGTCATAGTTACCCCATACTGGCAAGCCTTGCAAATTTTACACCTATAGAATCCCAATCTTTGGGATAACCATGTGCTTTTTACTGGTGGGCCACACGGGTCATTTTTGACTAAGACATCTTTCATCGATTTGCCCCTGCAGTATGTAATTGCAGGTTGTTTTGGGGACTGTGGCACCAATTACAGGATCTTGTCGGATCAAATGCCAATTTTTCTTAATTATGTTCCTCACTGCACCTTCCTGTTGGTTATATCTTAGGATGAACCTAAATTTGTCGGGTGTATCGATAGTCTCCTTCTCAGTTGATTTAGGTTTGAGAAGGGACACCCTAGATTCCTGATTACTTTTCTTGAGGGCAGTTTCTAGACATTTTTTACTGTAACCTCTCTCTCTGAATCTAGTTATACATTCACCTTGAGCTTTATATAGGTCCTTTTCATTGCTGCAAATACGTTTTAAACGCAACAGCTCGCCATATGGTATACTTTGTACCAGGTGCCCAGGATGGGCACTGCTGGCACTGCTAGCAGCCTGCATGCAAAATGGCATTGCCGGCTGTCGGTTTTCTATGGAGTCGTGTTTCAAGTTTGTCGTTCTCAACATATACCTCAACGTCCAAAAAATACACAGTGGTATTACTGATGCAAGCAGTAAAGTGCAAATTAAGTTGGTTCTTGTTAATTTGAGCAATGAATTTTTCTGCATCTGATCGTGTGCCACGCCAGACTAAGAACAGGTCATCAATAAACCTCCACACCTTTACGTTCTTGGTCATGGCCTCAATATGTTCCTTCATGAGAACCGGCTCCTCCCACCAGCCCATGTGGAGACATGCATAGCTGGGGGAGAAGCTGGCTCCCATGGCCACACCCCTTGCCTGCTGGAAATAAGCATTTTGGAACATGAATATATATATATATATATATATATATATATATATATATATATATATATATATCCATATCCAAACTGCCAAACAGTGCTCCGCACTGTAATCGCCATTCCCCTTCCTCTTGCGACGGCGGTCCGCGGCGAGGAGGCGAGCCTCTTAATACACACACAACGCTGTAATTGCCTCGTAACATCAACAGCAGCCGCGGACACGTAAAGGCTTTCAAAGCAGTTGTTTATTTAGCAAAAATGGACCAACTCGCGCGTTTCGGGACAAACTCCCTTGATCACGAGCCCTGAAAAGGTAACTCAGACCTGCCATTGCAGAGTCTGCGCGCAGTCTGGTACTGCCAGGTCGACTTGGCAAATGCACCCACTTGCCAGGCCCCAACCTTCCCTTTTCTTACATGTCAGGCACCCCTAAGGTAGGCCCAAGGTACCCCTGTGGGCAGGGTGCAGTGTATGTGAAAGGTAGGATATGCCCTGGTGTGTGTGGCATGTCCTGATAGTGAATTACTGCCAATTTCGTTTTTCACTATTGCAAGGCTACCTGTTCTCCATAGGACAGAATGGGGAGTTTGTTTATAACATCTTATAAACATAACTGGCTCTGGGAACTAGGTAAGAAAATGAAGTTTAGTATGCCTGAACTCAGAATCTAAAGATGCATCTTTTAGTGAAGGTGATTTTTACATTCTGTGTTTGAAAATACAACTTTTAGAAAGTAGGTATTTTCTTGCTCAGTCATCCTGTGTGCCTCTGTTGGAATGTGGATTGCCTGTCTGGGTTTTGGATGACAGAAGGCTGGGGAGCAGGAGTGGCTCCAGATAGTCTAGGTGAGTCAGGAAAGGGCTGAATAGACCTGTGATGCAACTGGGGAAGGGGGAGGAGATTTCCTTGCACCTCAAAGGGCCTGGCCTGCCTCTGACAATGCAGTCTCCACCTCCTGCCAGGAAGTCACACCAGAGAAGGCAGAACTGGTTCTGGCTGGGCACAGACACTCTCTGCCTAAAGGATCAAAGGATTTTGGGATATAAATATAGGGGCCCAGACCCCTGAACTTTAGAACTCTTTTGGATCAAGAAGACTGCCAAGAAGAAGAGCTGGAGAAGCTGTGAGGAGGAACTACCACTTTGCTGTGTGCTTTGCTGTGTTGGCCTGCAGTGGCTGCTTCTGTCTTGGGCAGTGAAAGGACTGGACTGAACTTTCTGCAATCTACTTTGTGAGTTTCTCCAAGGGCTTGAGGTAGAGCTTGCCCCCTGTTCAAGAAGTCTCAGGCACAACAAAGACTTCAAGATCTTCTGCCCTCAGCACTGGGGACTGTGTGTTTTGTGCTGCAACAGAAGAAAAGCAACTCGACGACGTCTACGACGCCGCTGCAGACTCCATGTCCCAAAGGCACGGCAGAGGGCACCACCGCAACGCGACCCTGGTCTCACCGACGATGCCTGCTGACGCCGCCACCGAGCCGCTGCTCGCACCGCGACCTGTGGGCACCGCACTCCGCACCGCTTAGCGACGACGCCTTGGCACCGCCGCAAAGCGACCCTGGTCTCACCGATGCCGCCTGCTGACGCCGCCACCGAGCCGCTGCTCGCACCACGACCTGTGGGCACCGCCCTCCGCACGGCCTCGCTTCACGACGTCGCCTTGGTATCCCCGACGACGCTGCGCCACGCCGAAATCTATGTCGCTGCTTGCACCATGGTTCGAGGGCACCGCTCGTAAAGTTACACGACGCACCGCCCTCATCCCGCACCGAAGCCTTGGCCTGCCGGCGCCATCGACTCCAGTTCGTCAGCCGACGACAGCGCTTCAGCAACGACGACGACGCTGCTTGCACCGTGACCTGCCAGCACCGCCTTCATCTCGCACCGCGACCCTGGTCTCACCGACACCATCCGACGCCGCTGCTCGCACCGCGACCTGAGGGCACCCCACGCCGCACCGCTGCACTTCGCACCGCAGCACCCGGCGCCTGCCGACGCCAGCGCTCCTGACTTCAACAGAGAGGAGATCAATCTGCAACGCGTGTGACTTCGAGGGCCCGACGACCCCTGCACCGACCTCCGGAACAGACGCCTGCGGACGCCGTGCTTTCGGAAGCCCAACGAGAGGTCGCCGACGCCCTGCATTTCTAAAAGGTACTGTTTGCGGGTCTTCCCGACACCGTAGCTGACCCGCCACGCCGCGGTCAGCCAGAACTGTTTGGATTTGTTTGCTCACGACGCTGTGATAGCCCCGGACGGAGCTATCGACATCAAGCAACTGTTTTTAAAGCATATTTTGATAACTGAAGATTTTTAAGTACTGTATTGTGGATTTTTATCGTTTTTGATCTTGTCTTAAGTATATAAAAATATTGGATATTTTTCTAAACTGGTGTGGTGTCCTTTTGTAGTGCTTACACTGTATTACTGTGGGTTATGTGCAAATGCTTTACACACTGCCTCTAAGATAAGCCTGACTGCTCGTGCCAAGCTACCAAGGGGGAGAGCAAGGGTTATTTTAGGAGTGTAACTCCCTTACCCTGACTAGGAAGAAGGGTCCCTATTTGGACAAAGGTGCAAGCCCTTGCCAATTAGAGACCCCCATTTCTAACATTGGTTGTCAGCGGTGAGGATAGGACTTGCGTTTGCACTTGACTTACAGTGATTGGTGTGCACTACTACCATATCGCAGACCATTACGTGCCACATACTGGTTCTTTTTCTTTTTGGCCTATTTTTGATCTTGCCAGTTTGAACTTGCTACTTCATCATGCCGGACTCAAGAGCATCATCCGTTGCATCCCTGGAAATTGCCTTTGAGGAGGATAGGTTGGAAGCCTACAATGTTAGGGAATTGAAATCAATTTGCAAAAACCTAAAAGTCCAAGTCAGACGTTCACTAGGAAGGACGAGCTACAAAAGGCGCTGAGGGCCTGGGTAGCAGCCAGACATGCCAGTGAGCAGTCTGGTGATCTCAGTGGAGAGGCGGAGGAGCCTATTCCTAGGGTGGATGTGCTTTTGGGAGGGGGGGAACCCTCCAGGCCAGGCAGCAGTGGCCTGTCCCCAGAGGAGCTGGAGGACAGGCGGGAAGCAAGGAAGTTCGAGTTGGAGAAACTCAGGATAGAAAGTGAAAGGGAGGATAAAAGAATAGCCATGGAGGAAAGGAAGATGATCTTAGATCATGAGTGAAGTCTTAAAGAGCTGGTGCTAAGGAATAGAGCCAGTTCAGATGGTGGCAGCAACTCGTCAAGACAGGCAGACAGATTTGTGCACATCCCTAAAAATGTAGGCAAAGAATTCAAGAAGGGGGATGATATACAAAGGTAGTTTCAGGGGTACGAGGCAGCAATTCACATGAATGGGGTCCCCGAGAAGAATTGGGGAGCAGGATTGTGGCCTCTCTTCCCAGAAGAAGCAAGGGATACTTTAATAGCTTTGGGTAAGGGGTATCACCTCACCTATCCAGACATGAAGGATGCCCTTCTCACTAAGTATGGTCTTACTCCTGAAAAGTACAGGGATCAGTTCAGGTCCAGTAAGAAGTCTGATGCAAACACTTGGTTGCAATGTGTGGATGTGTTTTGCCGGTCACTGGATGGCTGGGTGAAGGCCAGTAATGTGACAGATTTTCAGGGGCTCTACAATTTGATTGCATGGGAGCACTTGTCTAGTCTATGTTTTGCAGATCTGCGCCAGCACCTAGTTGATAGTACGCTGACTGACCCCAGGAAGCTTGCTATGGAGGCGGACCGCTGGGTGAGTCCCCGGGTCCACAAGAAAGCGTTTGGGGGAGACTCAGCCAAAGGTGGGCAGGGTCCCCAGCAGAAAAGTGGGGGGGGGGACAAGGGTAAAGCACAGTAGTTCTCTAAAGGGCCCCAAATTAACACCCAGGGTAAAGGTTCCCATCCCCCCGGAGATAAGAAGCCAGGGGTCTCATCAGGAAAGCCTGCTGAGACCGGCCCCGCAGAGTGTTTTGCATGTGACCAGGTGGGCCACATGAAGGGGGACCCCAAGTGTCCAAAGGGGGATCAGCCACCCACCGGTGGTCAGTCCAAGGTGTTGGCTAGTGTAGCGCTTGGGGAGGAGGAGTACCCACAGGAGGATGGGGATCCCGCAGAAATTACCCTCGTCTCACTAGGGGACAGTGAGATGGTCCCAGGACACCAGGTGCCCCCTAACACAAAGAAATACAGCACCTGGGTGACCATCAATGGGAAAAGGGTAGAGGCTCTCCGAGATACTGGAGCCAGTGTGACCTCAGTCCGGTGTCACCTGGTCTCTGAGAAGGAGGTAGTCCCAGGGGCATTCCACCAAGTAATTGTTGTAGACAATTCAGAGCGCCAGTGTCTTGTGGCGCAGGTTCCCTTTAGAGTGGTGGGGGGGGGTCTCAGGTCCTTTGAGGGTGGTTGTGAGCCCTTCCATGCCTGTAGATTGTCTGCTAGGTAACGACCTGGAGCAGTCCTTATGGAAGGATGTTGAGCTCAGGTCTCACTTGGAGATGCTTTGGTTGCCAGAGTGGGCATGCGTGTCCACTCGGTCAATAGCGGCCAGAATGGGTGATCAAGAGGACTTGGAGCCTGAAACAGTGGCCCAAGTCCCTGCCAAGAGAAAGGACAAGGGGCGCGGGAAACCGGCCCCTGAAGTTCCCATGGACCGGGAGGAGGCGGACCTTGAGGGGGACGCCCCGGTGCCTACAGGGGAGCAGGTAGCTGAACTGGGGGACATCTCTGAGCTGACCCATTGGCAGCAAGAAGGGGGTCCCACCAGGAGGAATTCTGCAAGGAGCAGAAAGAGTGCCCTTCTCTGGAGGGTCTGCGGCGGCAGGCTGCAGGCCAGGCAGCAGGTGATCAGTCCGGATCACATTGGATCTACTGGGAGAATGGTCTCCTGTACAGTGAGCCTAAGGTCACTGAGCCTGGGTCAGCCCGTGTGCTGGTGGTACCCCAGCGCTTCAGGACCTTCCTACTGGGTCTGGCTCATGACGTGCCTTTGGCAGGACATTTGGGGCAGGACAAGACCTTTGACAGGTTTGTCACCCACTTCTTCTGGCCCCAAATGCGAAGGCAGTCAGATGGACATTGCAGAACTTGCCAAACTTGCCAGGCAAGTGGTAAGAGTGGGAGGAAGGTCAAAGCTCCTCTCCAACCTTTTCCAGTTGTTGGAACACCCTTTGAAAGGGTAGGGATGGACATTGTGGGGCCACTGGATCCCAAGATAGCCATGGGCAACAGGTACATCCTGGTCTTGGTGGACCATGCCACCCGGTACCCGGAGGCAATCCCTCTCAGGACAACGACGGCGCCAGTGGTGGGCCGGGCGTTAATGGGGATCTTTTCCCGCATGGGGTTCCCCAGAGAGGTGGTTTCTGACAGAGGGACCAATTTCATATCCAAGTATATGACATCCCTGTGGAAGGAGTGTGGTGTAACCTACAAGTTCACCACCCCTTACCACCCACAAGGTAACGGTCTGGTGGAGAGATTCAACCAGACCTTGAAGGGCATGATTAAGGGTCTAACAGAACCCATGAGGCGTAAGTGGGACGTCCTCTTGCCATGCCTTCTCTTTGCGTACAGGGAGGTGCCACAGAAGTCACTGGGGTTCAGTCCCTTTGAGCTTCTGTATGGTCACCCTGTGAGAGGACCTCTGAGTTTGGTCAAGGAAGGCTGGGAGGCAGCTCCCAGGAAAACTCCCCAGGATGTATTTAGCTACATGCTGGCCTTCAGAAACCAAACTGCCCGCTTCAGGAAACTCGCTCAGGCGAACCTGGAAGCAAGCCAGGATGAAATGAAGAAGTGGTATGACCAGAATGCCACTCTGGTCGAATTTCAACCTGGGCAGAGAGTGTGGGTCATGGCCCCAGTGGAACCTTGTGCCTTGCAGGACAAGTGGACTGGGCCATTTGAGGTGGTGGAGCGCAGTGGATTTGCAGGCTCCAAGGAACCCTATGAGGGTCCTCCACGTGACCGCCTCAAGCCCCACCTCGAGAGGTCCGAAGTGAGCATGCTCTTGGCGACAGATGATGGAACGGAAGAGGAAAGTGAACCTCCCCCTGACCTCCTGTCTACCAAGGAGCACGATGGGTCAGTGGAAGGTGTGATCCTCTCCCCGACACTGAGCCCAGAACAGCAGAGCGATTGTCACCAGTTGTTGGGACAGTTTGCCCCCCTGCTCTCCCTGACCCCAGGTGTTACTCACTGGTGTACCCATGACGTGGACACCGGCGACAGCCCTCCTGTGAAACACAAGATTTACAGGTTGACTGACCGGGTCAAGGCCAGCATTAAAGAGGAGGTCTCTAAGATGTTGGCGTTAGGGGTTATCGAGCCTTCCAACAGACCTTGGGCCAGCCCAGTGGTCTTGGTCCCAAAGGCTGCTGCACCCTGTGCCACTCCAGAACTGCGGTTTTGTGTGGACTACCGTGGGCTCAATGCGGTCATCAGGACTGACGCACACCCCATCCCCAGAGCTGATGAGCTCATTGATCGGTTGGGAGCTGCCAAGTTCATCAGCACATTTGACTTAACGTCTGGGTACTGGCAGATTGCCTTAACCGATGGGGCCAAGGAGAGGTCAGCATTTTCAACCCCAGAAGGACATTACCAGTTCCGGGTGATGCCATTTGGGTTGAAGAATGCCCCTGCCACCTTCCAGAGGTTGGTCAACCAGGTGTTGGCTGGGCTGGAGGACTTCAGTGCCGCCTACCTGGATGACATAGCAGTGTTCAGTTCCAGCTGGGAAGAACACTTGCAGCACCTCGGTGAAGTGTTGAAGGCGCTGCAGAGGGCAGGCCTCACGATCAAGGACAGTAAGTGCCAGATCGGGCAGGGTTCGGTGGTGTACTTGGGACATCAGGTAGGAAGCGGCCAGGTGGCGCCCCTACAACCCAAGATTGACACCATTCTGGCTTGGGAGCCCCTCAAGACCCAGACAGAGGTGAGGGCCTTCTTAGGACTCACCGGGTACTACAGGAGGTTTGTTAAGGGGTATGGCACCATTGTTGCCCCCTTAACAGAGCTGACTTCCAGGAAGCAGCCCAAGAAGGTGATCTGGACTGAGTCCTGCCAGAAGGCTTTCGATGCCCTGAAGGCCGCCATGTGCACGGCACCCATGCTCAAGGCACCCGACTTCTCCAAGGAATTCGTCGTGCAGACTGACGCTTCAGAGCATGGAGTGGGAGCAGTGCTCTCACAACTGAACGAAGAGGGCCTAGACCAGCCTGTAGTCTTCCTTAGCCGGAGACTACTCCCCAGGGAACAGAGGTGGAGTGCCATAGAAAGGGAAGCTTTCGCTGTGGTCTGGGCACTGAAGAAGCTGAGGCCCTACCCGTTTGGGACTCACTTCCGGGTTCAGACAGACCACAGGCCCCTCAGATGGTTTATGCAAATGAGGGGTGAGAATCCAAAATTGCTGAGATGGTCCATCTCCCTACAGGGAATGGACTTTACGGTGGAGCACCGCCCTAGCACAGAACACGCCAATGCAGATGGTCTGTCCAGGTTCTTCCGCCTTAGTGAAGAGAACTCCCAGGAGGTTGGGTAGTTCTCCTACTTTCAGCTGGAGGGGACATGTGTTAGACTTGGCATCTTTTGGCGTGTTTCCCCTGAGTTTTTGCTTTCTGACCTCCCGGTTTTGACTCTGTTTGTGCTGGCTTAGTGTTTCTGCGCACTTTTCTCACTGCTGATCAGTGGTAAAGTGCAAGTGCTCCTGTGGTAAAATGTGTTATGGATTGGTGTTTCCATGATTGGATATTTGATTTACTTGTTAGTCCCTAGTAAAGTGCACTGAGTGTGCCAGGGCCTGTAAATCAAATGCTACTAGTGGGCCTGCAGCACTGATTGTGCCACCCACGTGAGTAGCCCTGAAAAGGTAACTCAGACCTGCCATTTCAGAGTCTGCGCGCAGTCTGGTACTGCCAGGTCGACTTGGCAAATGCACCCACTTGCCAAGCCCCAACCTTCCCTTTTCTTACATGTCAGGCACCCCTAAGGTAGGCCCAAGGTACCCCTGTGGGCAGGGTGCAGTGTATGTGAAAGGTAGGACATGCCCTGGTGTGTGTGGCATGTCCTGATAGTGAATTACTGCCAATTTAGTTTTTCACTATTGCAAGGCTACCTGTTCCCCATAGGACAGAATGGGAAGTTTGTTTATAACATCTTATAAACATAACTGGCCCTGGGAACTAGGTAAGAAAATGAAGTTTAGTATGCCTGAACTCAGAATCTAAAGATGCATCTTTTGGTGAAGGTGATTTTTACATTCTGTGTTTGAAAATACCACTTTTAGAAAGTAGGTATTTTCTTGCTCAGTCATCCTGTGTGACTCTGTTGGAATGTGGATTGCCTGTCTGGGTTTTGGATGACAGAAGGCTGGGGAGCAGGAGTGGCTCCAGATAGTCTAGGTGAGTCAGGAAAGGGCTGAATAGACCTGGGCTGCAACTGGGGAAGGGGGAGGAGATTTCCTTGCACCTCAAAGGGCCTGGTCTGCCTCTGACAATGCAGTCTCCACCTCCTGCCAGGAAGTCACACCAGAGAAGGCAGAACTGGTTCTGGCTGGGCACAGACACTCTGCCTAAAGGATCAAAGGATTTTGGGATATAAATATTGGGGCCCAGACCCCTGAACTTTAGAACTCTTTTGGATCAAGAAGACTGCCAGGAAGAAGAGCTGGAGAAGCTGTGAGGAGGAACTACCACTTTGCTGTGTGCTTTGCTGTGTTGGCCTGCAGTGGCTGCTTCTGTCTTGGGCAGTGAAAGGACTGGACTGAACTTTCTGCAATCTACTTTGTGAGTTTCCCCAAGGGCTTGAGGTAGAGCTAGCCCCCTGTTCAAGAAGTCTCAGGCACAACAAAGACTTCAAGCTCTTCTGCCCTCAGCACTGGGGACTGTGTGTTTTGTGCTGCAACAGAAGAAAAGCAACTCGACGACGTCTACGACGCCGCTGCCGACTCCGTGTCCCGAAGGCACCGCAGACGGCACCGCCGCAACGCGATCCTGGTCTCACCGACGACGCCTGCTGACGCCGCCACCGAGCCGCTGCTCGCACCGCGACCTGTGGGCACCGCACTCTGCACCGCTTCACAACGACGCCTTGGCACCGCAGAGGGCACTGCCGCAATGACGCACCGCGACCCTGGTCTCACTGATGCCGCCACCGAGCCGCTGCTCGCACCGCGACCTGTGGGCACCGCCCTCCGCACCGCCTCGCTTCACGACGACGCCTTGGTATCCCCGACGCCGCCGATCCATGTCGAAATCTACGCCGCTGCTTGCACCGTGGTTCGAGGGCACTGCTCGTAAAGTTACACGACGCACCGCTCTCATCCCACACCGCAGCCTTGGCCTACCGACGCAGGCGCCATCGACTCCAGTTCGTCAGCCGACGACAGCACTTCAGCAACGACGACACCGCTGCTTGCACCGTGACCTGCCAGCACCGTGACGAGCACCGCCTTCATCTCGCACCGCGACCCTGGTCTCACCGACGACGCCATCCGATGCCGCCACCGAGCCGCTGCTCGCACCGCGACCTGAGGGCACCGCACGCCGCACTTCGCAACGCAGCACCCGGCGCCTGCCGACGCCAGCGCTCCTGACTTCAACAGAGAGGAGATCGATCTGCAACGCGTGTGACTTCGAGGGCCCCGACGACCCCTGCACTGACCTCTGGAACCGACGCCTGCGGACGCCGTGCTTTCGGAAGCCCAACGAGAGTTCGCCGACGCCCTGCATTTCTAAAAGGTACTGTTTGCGGGTCTTCCCGACACCGTAGCTGACCCGCGACGCCGCGGTCAGCCAGAACTGTTTGGATTTGTTTGCTCACGACGCCGTGATAGCCCCGGACGGAGCTATCGACATCAAGTAACTGTTTTTAAAGCATATTTTGATAACTGAAGATTTTTAAGTACTGTATTGTGGATTTTTATCGTTTTTGGTCTTGTCTTAAGTATATAAAAATATTGGATATTTTTCTAAACTGGTGTGGTGTCCTTTTGTAGTGCTTACACTGTATTACTGTGGGTTATGTGCAAATGCTTTTCACACTGCCTCTAAGATAAGCCTGACTGCTCGTGCCAAGCTACCAAGGGGGTGAGCAGGGGTTATTTTAGGAGTGTAACTCCCTTACCCTGACTAGGAAGAAGGGTCCCTATTTGGACAAAGGTGCAAGCCCTTGCCAACTAGAGACCCCCATTTCTAACAAAAGGCAGTAAAAAAAACATTAGGACACTGAAGCTTGTTCCAGGACCCATCACAGATCAGGGAAAGCAACTGCAATCAGCAAGCAAGCCTGCAGCTTTGATTCTGTCACTTGAGCAGCTGTATACAGCCTTTCTTTACAAGGCACCAGTGAGAGACGTACTGCAGCACAGCTACTGTCCAAGACGCAACAACTGAAAATAAGGGCTTCTAATGCGGTCTCACTCACCAGTGCCCTGTAAGGAATCTATGTGTAGTGCTGTTCAAGTGACACACAGTACAGGACTCTGGATTTTTGTGCACAGTAGTTCTGTACCTAGAAAACGTGCCCAAGTCCAGCTACTGAGGCACGGGAAAGACCTTGTTTCGCCTGGCCTTGCTGTTTGTATGTTTGGGTAGGTGAAGTTGAACGCCTAGAGTGAAGAGGATGCCGGGAGGGGAGGGTAGAGTCAGGGAAGATGGGTGCTCTTGAAATATGCACTATAAATATTGGGTTTAGGAGTCCCTGAGAATGCTGGTGCGTTATGTACCTGGGTACACTGTCTCCGTTTATTCACAGGCAATTTTACATGTACCTTGCTTATGGTTAATTAATCATTACTAAGTGCCTTGTGGCATGCAGATATTATTTGTTGTTAGTCTAGTAAAACTATTACTTTGTCAAACATAGGGAGCTAGCTCACATGTATCAGGCAATTCAATTAAATTCTTCATCTTTATCCGATTATACACATATAATCATAAAAGAAGACAAATACACATAAATAGTACCATAAAAGCATAAAATCTATGTTCCAAGCATCATCTAATAAAAAAAGACTCAATATGACCAGCATTAACACTACAATACATATTAATACACAAACTGCCTTGAGGATGAACAAATAAAACATCTCGAAAAGTCTCATCCCTGTGGATTATACAGTAGTCAGCTTGTAAATAAATGAAAAGATGGATAAAAACTAAAAGTCAACGGACTTTCACCAACTAACAGAATTTTTCAGAAATCGCCAACACAATAGCATACAAATGGATCAGATAACATACGAAGATAATAAAATGCTGGCTTGTATTGATAAAAACTACGAGATTTAAGAGCTGGCAATAAATATTTATATCTAAAAGACTGATAAAATTTACAAAGAAAAGAAAAAATGAATAAGCATTTGGGAGGAGGATATGTCACATGGGCAGAGCAGAATAGGCTCAGAATGATATTGGCCCAGGGGAAACATAGGTAACCTCTAATGGTGCCTAAGCAAAACTTTCCTACACATTAGTTACTACTGCTTGGTATGGTTCCATACCCATACTGGTTTGAATATTGACCAGATCCCTCACAGTTCCCTTGCTCAACTCTCTATTTTCTCTATTGGCAGCTGCAAACCTCATTTAGAGCTCCTTGGCTCTAGTGCCCTCTCCTCTGCTAATGGACAGTGGTGAGGTAAGTAGATCTGGTCTATCCAAGGCTTCTGTGGTTTTCTTGACATAATTTAGCCATGGGATTCTAAGCCCAGAGTCGTAAGCAAGACAGTCGGCTACAACTTTACGGTTAAAAGTTGGTTCCTCATTACTGCACACAGAAATCCAGAGGAGCAACAGGGCAAGAACCACCTGAACTAGAACATAGGTCAAGTCAAGCTCCTCATGAAGAAAATACTGTGTGCTCCTGGGTCCTAATCCCAGTAGGCTCCGGCAGAAGAAATTTTCCTCCTGCTGCAGCTTGGTACAATCACGAAAACCCCATATTCCAGCCCCGTAAGTCAAAACCGGCAAACATTTCAGTTTGTAAATTTCTAAAAGGAATAGTAAAGGTTTGCCACCGACATTGAGACACATCAAATAAGGCCCTTAGACTGATTAAAACGAAGACAGTGGCTGGCAATACAGGGCAAAAACTACTGCTAGAATCAAAGGTCACCCCGAGATAGAGAAATTCAGAAACCCTTGAGTTGTTTTTGCCCTTTATGGAAATGGGTCGAACTTTTGTGTTTTTCCTCCCACACATCATGTAGTGGGTTTAGATATATTAACGTAGAGGTCCAAATTATCCATAAAAAGCACAAAAGTCTCGATAAGGCCGCACAAACCAATAAGCATGAGGGCTAACAAAACCTCATAATCTGCGTAGAGCAGAGCTAGAACGCTCATTGAGTTTACCGTAGGTAAATCCTACCCTGTTATTGAAAGAAATAAGTTCAGCCATTTATATATCAAATAAACAAAATTGGTGCCAGAACACAGCCCTGACGTACACCTCTGTGCAACCTAAAAGTCTCTGAATAATCCCCCTTTGAACCGTACCGGACCATAGCTGAACCCCCACAGTATAATGAACATAAAAAGTCAACCAAGGGCAAAGGTAAACAGATCTCAATAAAGGATGTGCCCAAGTTTGGAGAGGCTCATGCAATCAAATGAGCTACTTAGGTCCAATAAATGCAAGAAAGAGAGAGCCCTTCATGGCAACTGTAGATTTGCCAATCAATAAGCAAAAGTTTAGACGCTGGTCCTGTGTACCTAGCCCTTCTCTAAATCCACATTGGACCTTACTGATAGCGCCAGCCTGTTGTCTGTCCTACTTGAGATTCGACCCACCAATTTTATCACAGAGTCCAGCAATGATAAGGGAGGGTAGCAGCAAGGATCTGGTATGTTATCTTTCTTGAATATAGGGACAATAATGGCTGTCCGCCAGGAAGCAGGAATCCTATATATTGCCACAGCATTCACAATTTGGTGATAATCGGTGCCCATAAGGCAATATTTTCCTTGTAAAGGTCTATAAGGATCCCATTCGTGCCAGGTGCCATTTTTGGATGGGCTGATGGATATTGCTGCGATCACCTCAACAAGATCAAAACTAATATCAAGAGGGAATGAGGGAGATACCTCAGCCGTGGCGTCACCTTTAATACACACAAAGGAGCATATACGTTTGAAGTTAGCGGTCCACCTTTCTGCGCTAATATTTGCAACCTGCCCATTGCGGTTAACACCAGTAAGCCATTTTCCATTTACAATGTCCCAGAAGCCCTTACAATCATTGTTCTTGAAGGTTCTAATTAGGTTTTCCCATGCTTCCTCTTTCAGTACCTGCTCTCTTTTTTAATAGAGGTTTTATAAATATGCCTTGCCATGGCTATAGCGGCTTTACCTCTAGGGCTACGATTAAGAGCAATTTGCAGCCAACGACTGGCAGTTCTACAATCCTTATAGAACCAACCAGGTTGAACAAACTGACATTTTTTGACAGGGCCAGTTAAGGGGATCTTAATAGAGGAGTTTAACTTTTCAAAAGCCTCAATCATACCGGCTGAAAGGTGATCAATTATTAACAGTTGGTCAAGAATCAGGATAAGATTGCCCCTTACTGTGGTTGTCAACAAGGTAGTAAAATGTACTGATTGCCATCTTAACCTAAGACTAATACCCTTAGAGGTGAGGCCAGTTACACATTTAGAAGTGGTTGAAGGGGAGGCAGCAGGTAAACTAAGTACTAATTCATTTGGGTTATGATCACTAAACCCGCCTTCCACGGTTCCCCATGAGTACACATGATCAACCAAACCACTAGAGGTAAAGATGTAATCAGTAACGGTTCCATGGCCCGACCAACAAAGGTGGGTACTTGTCCCTGGGAATCATCTACAATTTCAGCCAGATTGTGAAGGTTAAAGGACAATAGATTAGGTAACAATACCACAACTCTAAGATCTGCTCTCTGGCCGATGGAGAGAATGCCATTTACACGAAAAGGATCACTACAAGTTGCATTGTTACCCAGCTTGCCATTAAAGTTCCTTCCAACAATCAAATAGAACTCGTTCAAAATATGATCAGTCCTTTTTCTTAAAATTTCCATGCATGAAACAAAATCTGAATTTGACAACCTGCCTCTACAACGGGATAAAAGAAATTGATGAGAAAAAAATTAAACCTGATAGGAAGCACTAGCCAGAACAGTTGGATGCTCAGGTGACGACAAGAGATAGGAATAACTGTCCCATACAATAACCCTAGTGTGCCAAGTTTTCTGTAGCATCATAATATCAAAATTTGAAATGTAATTAGCCCAGATTGGATCCGACCATCTTGTATTCAGGCCAGCCACATTCCAACAAGTCAGATTAGTACAGGCGTCCTTAAGTTGCAGAACCTACAAAGAAATTGCCTTGTGTCTATCCCCTGCCAAGTCAGTACTATCCTCAGCTTGGCTTCTGGCTTCCATAGGCGGGCAGCGATCACTTGAAAGTAAGTCGATAGCCTCTAGACCAATTAAGGGAGTAAATTGATTGAATGTAGGTATACTAGTGTAACTGAAATGGTCAGGGCAAGAAAAGGGTAAAGCCGGCTTGGCAGTCTGATCACCTGATAAAGGCCTGTAAGAATAACTAAAGGAGAATGGCGATACGTTTGTTCTGAAAGTTTCTGAGGGCGTGTTGAGTATTGTGCAGGATCAGTTGACCCACTGATTTAGGATTCCTACAGCTAATTACTGCACAGTCCTCACTAGAGTGCTTGGGTAGAGGACCAATCCACGCAATTCTCTTGACCAGCAAAGTATCATGATACTCTGCCATGCAGAAATTAGTGTTACTAGTTAGCCAGTGACAGACCTTATTTTGTAAATTGCTGAGTTTCAGTCTTGTCTACACGAAAACGTGGGACATTAACTAAAACTGCCATGTAAGGGCAGCAGTCAGGTGGAAGGTTAAGATGGGGACAATTAGCAGCATCCCCTCGCCTATCGATATCACCAGTCTCTATCCCAGTTGCCAACCTCCCAGGCTTTATACCCATTATGTAGATTACTACTCTCACTAGCCGGAACCCTACCATCAATGGAGATGGTGCAATAAAGTCACCAGATGGAGCAAAAATGGTGTGCATACAGGCCCATGCATATTGGCCATGACAGGTTCTATTGATTCAAGACAGGATTATCCTCCTCCAACTCCTCCACCCTAGTGGACTTTTGCGACTGAGTGTCATGAGTGGTTAATTTAATAATTTCACTCTCCAAGCTTGCTATGTTTTTCATTAAAGGGTCAGCACAGGCCTCAATCAAAGTCTTAAACTTCTCAAGTAGAGGAACCCAGTTTTGATTTAATATAACCCAATTGGGTTCCGAAGCGGTCTTATTCAAACTGTGAATGCCCATGATTTTATCTTTAGATGGGTTCTGAGCAATCTCTGCCTTGTTATGGCAGGGACTGTTGTTATATCGCTTACTCTTGACAGATGGACCCTCCTCGCCAGCAGGCGATGTATCCACATTAATGCCTTCCCTTACTAAGGTCACTGCTCTCCTAGGATCTTCGACAGTTATTTGGGCAATGTTCGCATGGCATTGGGGCATCAACGTTTAATACATCCTCAACATTTGAGAGATATATAGTAGGTGGTGGAATAATTGAAAGGTCACACTGCTCCAAAGATAGCTGCCTTTCAGCTAAATCAATTTCCTTAGCAATAACCCCAACTGCTCTGGCCAAAAAAAAGTCCAATGTGGAGCTTGTGGTAGCTACTGATGCTTTAGCTCTGTCCCACTTCCTTGTAGCTACCGCTTCCTCATGGGCATGATGTATACAGCAGACAGCTAATGAGTACCTAATGGCAGCCACATGATGCAGCAGCACAAATGATCCTTAAGAATAGTACTGGACAGATGAGCAGTGCATAGGGAAAATTACATATAGATAGGTCGAGAATCACTAAGAAGTACCTTCTTCAATGAAAGAATCCTGGGTGCAGCTATTGCTGTCCACAAGACTTAATACAACTTAATCCTTGGGCTAAGAAGGCTGGCCCAGCCCAGTCTACTCCGAGCGATGACAGGAGTATACGGACCTAGGCTTGGCCTGGGTGCGTCTGTCCTGCTTCGCACTCCCAAATAATAGAAATACAGCATCCCCACATGGAGGTGCACACATGGCAAAGCAAGAAAACACCTGGAAATGGGGTTTCACTCTCATAAAATGAGGCACATCAAAAGACAGTTTTCATAAATAAAGCGTGGGGTTTTATTTGTGCAACACTGTCTAACAGAAAGACTTTCCTAGATGTCAAATGAAACACTATGCAAATGTATATAGAAACATCCCCAAAAGTACAGAAAACAATCTTGAATGTGAATAACCTAAATAACGTGAGTAATCTGGTGGCCTGCTTGTGTGTGCAAAGCTCAAGCTAGACAGAGTCAGAATTCAAGATGGCATGAGGGCATGTCAAAGCCAATAGTAGAAACTTCATAAAACTTCCCAATGTACAACATAATGCACATTTGTGCACCACTGCCTATAGCATCACACACTTCATTTCCCAATGTACAACATAATGCACATTTGGGCACCACTGCATATAACACTAAACTTCGAGACAGAGTAGTACATTCCACACCTTTCTCTCTCTCATGCTTTCAAATGCACATCCCACACCTTCTGTTCCTGGCAAGGATGTAAAAAGAAACCACTCCCACTCTGAAGCTACAAGGAGACACGAAATGCAAGTGTAAAGTGGATTAAAACACAAAATCAATTAAAACAATGGTAGTCAAAGGTCATCACATGGTCCCAATACATAGGAGTGCCTCTGGCACTACAGCGTCCTGCACCAAAGGGATCAAAAACGCGCCATAAAGTGCTCAAGGGCACTACTCCTTCAGCAGCGTGGCCTTGTGGATTCTGCTGTTCCGCTGACAGCACAGCAAAGCGTATCAGGGGTATCAGGTAATGCCCCTAGGTACATAGGCCATGTCTCTTGTAAAGTTACGCTTCTTCGCGCACACCCCTTTGAGAGATCTCCTACCATCTTTTTCATCATACTTAAAGCACTGGTGTCCCATCAGTGCAAGTCTTAACCACTGGAACCTTTTCTCTGTGAAATCTGTTTGCAATCCCTTCTCATGCCAGATTTAATTCTTCCTTTGAGATGTCTCCCTGATATTAGGACAAAGTCAGCTCCCAAGCGGCTACCAGGCATTTGCAGACAAACACGGGACCCGATCTAAGGGTTAACATAGGGATTTCCCTCTCTCACCTGTGATTGAAGTTGCCTACAATGAATGTGGAAGCCAGCAGCATCAGACAGAGAACTTCAGTAACTATTAATCCCCGTGAGGCTAGCACCAACCAAGAACATGGGTAGAGACTGCCCCACATACTGAAACTCACTCAGATAGCTGATAGCACTATACGGTGGCCTGGACATATGATCAATCTTCTGCCTTTCTCCCCAGATTTAACATCTGTACAGCTAAAATTATCTGTGGCCACCCTAGACCTACAAAAGTGGTTGAAAGCTAGGCTTTCCTACAGCTCATTTATAGTGGATAAGAGAAACCTAGTGTTCACTTATCATACAGTCAGACACTCTGAATCATGTCCCAGCCCTGACGAGTGAGTCCATAAAGAGGATCACCCTGATGCAGGAGTATCTGTCCTTTGTTACTCGTTCCCAGTTTACTTCAGAAGCCTCTGTAGGTTAAATCATCAAACTAAAACAACAATCCAAGCAGGCTTTTCCCCTCTGCCTGTCGCCTAAGAGACCAACAGAAAATATGCACCTAGGATGCACACAACCTACAGAGGCAACCACATTTTTCTGAAAGCCTATGTAGGAAAGTGGGTACTGCCCATTTACCCCCTGTATATTTTGCTTTGGACTACCTGATTTTTCAACTTTTACTGTGAACAAGTCTCACTCAGTAAATGGACAGAGGGCTAACTGCCAGTGTTTGCCTTTAAGATAAGGTCAATGCGGTACAGTTAGGCTAAGAGGCTCTGGGATGTTAATACATGAGCACATGCGTATGCGAGCTGTGTGTGCGAGAAGACAGTCTTGCCCAGCCCGGTATCTGCGCACAGGGGGAACCCTTCAAGGACTGGTACTGACCTGGGGTAGGCCTTATAATGCGAGTGGGCATTAATAGTGTAGGTCTGCAGCGCTTACTGAAGATCTGTGGTGCTTTAAGTGTATTACACATTATAGGCAAAATCTACACTACAGTAAAGGTTTGCACCACTTAGGCCTACAGGGTCTAGTGAGGTATCAATCTAGGGGTAAACATACATCCAGAGTGTACATTTAAAGTCCCTTTCATCATATCTACAGCCCTTAATGCACTTTAAGAATTGTTATATTTCTCTGGCTCAGCTAATAATCTGATTCCAGGCCTTTGTCCCCCTACTAGGCCAAGTTAATTACTCTGCTGTGAGGCAGGAGGGTCAAAGGCCTCCCCACACAATAAAGCCATTAACAGTGCTTGACCCAGTTCCTAGCGGGGAGGAAATCTGCAGCTGTTAATTAAGTTGTCACAGTGCACATCAGCTGGACAAACCAGGCCCTCAGAAACAAAGGAGGAGAGTCAGACCCCTCAAGCCAAACACAAGAGGGCTTACCTTTGAAAATTTGGTGGGAATGGCTCAGGCAACTGTGGCAGCTAAGGGCAGAGATGAGGCTCTCAGGGACGCACTTTCCACAGACAACTTGACGACACCATATTGGAATGTCCTAGAATTCTCTACAAGAGGGTTGGGACAGGGGTGGAGTGATGATGTGGTACCCCAAGATTGTTCTGACTTCTAGAACATTCCAACCCCGCTTAAAACCCCCTGCACAAGAGAAAGACTGATGAGATGACACTGGACATGAAAGTGACGGCAGAGGAAAAAAAAACAGCTGGACGGAGAAGTCACCTGATGCCCCTGCAAGGATGGACTGAAAGACTTTACCTCTAGCTGGCCCCCAGGACGTGGATGAGTCTATACCGATTCCAGTGGCGCTGGTCCCCTTAAAGCCCCTTGAGGTACATTTTGGGGAATGTGCTGGTTGGGGAACCTGGAGGGTTCCCTTGGGTCTTCTGTGGATCGGTATGGCAGCTAGTTGACACCTATCAGTTAAGTTACCCCGGACTCTACTAACACCCAGGCGCCCTACAAGATGGCCAAAGTCATGGGGCCTGGGGATCGCGGCAGGGAGGGAATTCTGCTTGTTGGCTGTTAAGGGGCAGCACAAAATGTCCCAAAAAGTAGGGGAGAGGCAGAGGACAAGTCTGGTGCAGGGAGCCATAAAATTGAGCTTGTAACAACAAGTGCCCTTCAGAAGCCAGGAGGCCTTAAGAAAATGTTTCTGCTGGCTAGGGCTGTCTCCCAGGAGTAAAACAAACACAAATTAATCAAAATCAGCCCTATGGGGCAAGATCTATTGTAACTTAAAGCTCTTGATTTACAGCTCGGTCTAAGCAGAGAATGAAGCAATTGCACTTCAATGATTTTCCCTAAAATTCCTAAGGGGAGGGCGAAGGCCCCAGGGGTTGCTGCAACGGTCATCATTTATTTGACCAGGGAGGGAGCGTGCTTGGGCCCCCCTACCCAAATTCACTCTTGGCCCTGGAGACACCATCAACTGTGGTGCAGCACATTTAACATTGTCCCGTGGAAGCCCACCACTCCCCTGGACTAAAGGCAAGGAGGCTCCTGGGGCAGTCCCCCTGTGCCGTGTATGGAGGGAGAGGATTACACCGGTCAGCATTTCCCTCCTGCATGGAGGGCAGCCTAGAGATGAACAAAGGTCCCTTGCTGGCTTCCTGGAGGCTGCGTAATGGCGAGGGGAAGGACAGGACCCCCCCCTCCCGCCCTGGCTGCACCCAGTGGGCACAGGAAATCAGTTTGTAAAAAGTAGCGCAAACCTGCCCAATAAAAAGGCATTTATATAAACAGTGAAGCTTCTAATCCAATGTGCATATGCCACGGGGAAGACTATTGCCCCATATGCCCCCACAAATGCAAAATATTTGCATATTTGTCCATTGTGGTGCTCCCAGAAGGGAAAAGATTCCATCAATGTTGCTCAAAATGTGTATAGAGGAGGCAGCAAAGAGTGCAGCAGCCCCTCAGATTATGCTTCCTGGAACCTCATCCTATAACTCCCACAGGGTTGCATTTATGCCCCAGGAGAGGCTTTGCCCTAATACAAAGCTTTCTCTGAGTCTGTGCTTTTGCACCTGGGCTTGGGAGAGGAGAAACTTCTACTGGTGGGTTCTGGCGCTCCAGCAGCAACTTAGTAAAAGCAATGCAAGGTTTTACAGTATAACAAATGCTATTGAATGCTGGTAATACTCCCATCAACTTCAATGGTGGGTTACCTCATGCAGTGAATATTGATACTGTCACCACTGACTTCAATAGTGTTACAATGGTGAAACAGGCATGTTTCTGCTTTTATTGATGTAGTGACACTCTGACAACATCAGCAGGCCTGTCTCATTGATATTAACACCCCTTATATTGTCATTTTGCAACTAGTAAGTTGGGGGGGGGTTACTGTGGTTATATGTTTCAAGACCTACTGGGGTCTAACATATCATGAGGGTGTCATCAATGGGTATATCCATCTACGTACTTATGTTTATTCGTAATTAATGTGTAGTATTTATTACTGTGTGTGTGTAATAGACATACTTTTCCTTTCTTTTTTTAGAAAAAGCACTTACTTGACAATGATTTATGGAGTGTTGTTGCGTACCAGCGAGCTGGGCTTACTAATCCACACCAATTCACTCAGTAGGGCTTGGATGCTCTGCTTAGTTACCCTGAGAGCGTTAAGGGCTACAATATGGTTCTTAGTTCCCAGTAAAAAGAAACTTGCAGAATTATTACTTGTGAGGACTTGTATTTCTCACAATAATCAAATTTCTTACAGCTGCCAACATTCTGCGTAAAAAGTCCGCTTGGCAAGAGTTTCAGAAAAAATCAAGCACTAGTTGCCCTCACAAAGATAGCAACTTGATCAACCGAATCAGAGAATCCAGCTGCAATATAAAGGTTCGATCCCATTAAAACTGCCAACTGCTGGAGCACTGGAAAATTTAATTCAGGAGCTATGGTCCAGAAAAATACATACTTCCCTGTACCTACAGTTCTCCAGTCTGTCATATGTGTAGAGATAAAGGGAAGGCCATGGTTTAACAATAAGTATACAAAATAATGTTGTTATAATGGTCCAAGATGGCCACCACATTGGGTCTAGACACAATGCAGCAGCTATCTTGGAAGAATACAAAATAACAACTGCAGCTACTGGCGTCGACAATGCTTTCAACACAATTCTACTAGCAAAGCCAATCACAGCAGCTGCAGGCAGCGTGCTAGAGGAGGCCGATGGAGAGAGAGAGACCAACTGGCAGCAGGTCGTGTTAGTGAAAGGAAGGAGCAAACACAGTGGTAGAGAGAAGAATGTGGAGGCAGTGTGGTGAAGGAAAAATACCACAAATAACAGGGGAATTACAGATATTAGAGGGGAGCATGACATGCACTTGCATCGAGTGCTAAAGATTAAAAGCCACAGAAACAATAAAAAAGAAAAATAACCTGTTAGCAATCGGCAGATACACTCAACAAAACAAAATGGTTGAAACCTAAATGCTTCTGCGATGGGACAAAAATGTATAGAGAGCAAAGCAATGGAATCAGGAGCACTTGAATTAGACAAAAAAAACAGCTAATATAGAGCAAGGGGTAGATCCAAAGTCCGCACTAAGTATATGCCAGCTCTTTCACTGATGGAATGTTAGAGTATCTGTGTGTCTGCATTATGTTGTTTAAACACATATAACCCTTTGGGCTCTGTGTGTACCCATACCAACTAAGGTGCTTTTTTAACATATTCAGAATTGGTGAAATCCCTGCATCAATATCACATTGCAGTCTGAATATATAAAGAAAAATATGGAGATATTTTCACTTTTGTAACAGAATTGCTCAATACTTTGTTGCATTTCTCAAATGGCAAATTTTAATTTGTTCATTTGATGACAGATATCAAACTCAGGACTTTATGGAAAATATTAAAAGCAAAATGTTATTTTTCTGTAACCATCAGTTTGCAGTCCATACTGCAGTAGACACACATGCATATTCTTGCTATCAAGTGTTGGGGGCTGATGTTTCCTTTCTTTGAAATAACCAGTTTTAGTTTGAGGTGACTGTTCTGTTGCCTTGCCTGGCTGGCCAATGGAGCACAACATTCTACAGATTAAAAACAAAATCCAAAAGTTGCTAATTCCCTGCAAGATCCCTGTGTGCAAGAACCTATTCCTGCCAAAACTTTACATTCAACTTTGATCCTCGCCGTCTCTTGAGCATTGGATACCAGACATGTATGTGTCTACGGTTTCAGAGTCCACAGGTGATAACCTGGGTGCAGTTCATTTTGGAAATTGAGAAAGCAAGTGCAAGCGAAAGGCTGGTTTAAGCTACGTGCCTTTTGGCCACAGGCATGGAAATGTACCACAACCATATATTCTAAACATCTACACATCCTTTGGTTTCTATTGCTTGATGTCAGACCTCCCTCACCACATTGGCTAGCCTTCGTTCCTCTGGGTCACCCATGTGCCATACATGGATGGTTTTCTAGGGGTTTCAGGTGTCCACAGGCGATAGACTGGGTGAACGTGTATTTTGGAAAATTGAAAAGCAACTGCAAATGAAATGCTGGTTTTGACTACTTGTCTTTTGGTCGCATGTTTCACATCTAGGCTGTCTCGAAGCAGCTCACAACCACATGTTTTTAATATCTATACATCCTAAGGTTTCCATCGCTGAATGCCAGATCACTCTCTCTGTGATAGAGTGTTGAACAATTCCGTCAAGACATGTTACCTTCAATCTTTCTCATACAGGAATATATATGCAACAAAAGCTTAAAACCGTGCTGTATAGCATTCCATGCACGGAATTCTGTTCACCTTACAAATTCTTGAGCAGCTGGCGGCCAGAGGTCTTTCCTCTCTAGTACTCTTTGACAGTACTTTCTTCCTCACATTTGCCCTGGCCTGCCTATCCCCAATTCTTGCTCCCTCTTTAGGCTTCCATTTTCTCCCCATCTTCCATGCAATAGGTTTTCTCTCTTTGCTCTTTTTCTTCAGCACATTATTCCCTCCTTTCTCACTCACATGGTCATCACTAGCTGTCACGTGTGTTACTTAGGTTCACTAGGCCCTCTTCCCGGTCTCTTCCGAACCACTATCCACCATGTCCCTCTCTCACTCACTCCATTGCTGGCCACGTCTGGTGTAGGTGCCCGGAATGGAAACAAATGGAAGAAGTGCCAGCATCGGCACCACAGAGAGACAGGGCCCAGCTAGGAGGAAGATGGAAGTGTGGGGTTTGCTTAGCTTGGGCTGTGCCCTCCTCTATATTAATGGGGAGAGGACAGGTGCAGAATTCACAACACCGTTGACCCAATACCCACACCTCCAACCCCAACCTCCATCCCCTCCTTCCCACTCCAAATGGACTAGTAGAGGGTAATTATTAGATAATCAAATGTAAAAAGTCCATAAGGCTGGCAAGGTCAGCCTGTCCCCTGATGTGGGTGGGGGCGGTATGGGGTAAGTGATGTAACAGCACACAAGGAGGCGAAGCTATTTCTTGAAAACCTGTGAAAGATGTGGCTGCACACACCTGCATCTCCCCCAAAAGCAGGGATACTTTTGTTCCCTAACTGTGCCTCGGTGTTCGATTAATCCAAGACTGGTGAGGGGCTCTGTCAACAACACCCTGACACCCAGGCGGCCTCTGCAGGCGCACTAGCATGCTTAAGCCTTCCCAAGAGCAGACCATTCTTCTTCATCCGCCCTACGCAGATCTACCGAACCCCTGAGCCTCCACGCCAGAACCACACTGTGGCTTAAGGTATGAAGCAGAACATTTAAAAAAAAAAAAAAAAAAACATTTTTTAAAGAGTTTTATATAGCGTGAGCTAGACCCGAAGATATCAGAGAGCTTTTACATGAGCACCAGTTTCGTTACAGACAGACACATTCATTAGGTCGAGCCTCGAGTAGCGCGCAAGCGCTGCTTAGAGGCGAAGACTTAATGTAAGCGAGTTTTCAAAGCAGTCCAAGAAACGCTGTGCGTCGTGGCTGGCCTTTTGAGATGGGTGCACGCGGCAAACATGTGTTTCCAACTATCGTGCCCAGACGCGGGCGCGATAAGTGGAAACACATGTCTGCCACGCGTACTCATCCAAAGGCCAGCCACGACGCACGCAGCGTTCTTGGGACTGCTTTGCAGGCTGCCGCGCCGCCGCCCCCGCTCCATGTCCCCCGATGCGCCCGTAGTTTTCGGCTTCGCTCACCTTCTGCGGCTCACCGCCGCGGCCCCGCTCCCACATGATTTCCGTCGCTCGCCGCCTCGTTCCCATGTCTCCCACATGATTTCCGTCGCTCGTTGCTTTTTTCCACAGGTGAGTGATCTAGAGTTATTTGACCTCGAACACTGCAACCCCAGTACTTTCTTGGCAATGATTTATTCAAATCTCCTAGGTTCCATTACGATGGGTTGGGTAATACTGTGGTGGTTGCCTGAAATTGCACATTCAGCTAGTTGTTTCCATGAGCATGTTTTTTTGGCTTGTTTTTGGAAATTGCTGCCAGGGGAGACGAGGCACTCGAACTGTTCTGTGCTGTTTTTGTTTGATAAAATCATTCCTTCCTGTAAACGCTCTGGTCTCTAGGAGCAGAGGGCTCTGTGAGACCGTTCTAGAGCCTCCGGCGAGAGAAGCCCTCTAAAACCCTCTAAAATATTTGTTTTCTGGGTGACTGATCAGTTGTCAGACGTGAACCTGTAGGCTCTGTGTAACAGGAAGATTAGCTCTATTGATGCCTGAGCCTGTGAGATCTGTGTAACCCGAGAGACGGCTATAATGACGGAGCCTGTGAAATCTATGTAACTTGAGAGATAGCACCGATGGCTGAGGCGGCAGCCTGTGATATCTATGTAACCTGAAAGACAGCACTAGTGACTAAGCCCTGAGCCTGTGAGGTCTGTGTAATATGAGAGACCGGACTAGTGAGCCCTGAGCTTGTGATGTCTGTGTAACCTGAGAGACAGCACTGGTGGCTGAGGTGGGAGTCTGTGACATCTGTGTACCCTGAGATACAGCACTAGTGACTGAACACGGAGCCTGTGAGATCTGTGTAACCTGAGATACAGCACTAGTGACTGAACACTGAGCCTGTGAGATCTGTGTAACCTGAGCTACAGCACTAGAGACTGAACACTGAGCCTGTGATATCTGTGTAACCTGAGAGATAGCACTGGTGGCTGAGGTGGGAGCCTGTGAGATCTGTGTAAGCCAAGAGACAGGACTAGTAACTGCACCCTGAGCCTGTGAGGTCTATGTAACTTGAGAGATAGCACTGATGGATGAGGCGGGAGTTTATGAGATCTATGTAAACTGAGATACAACGCTAGTGACTGAGCCCTGAGCCTGGGAGATCTGTGTAAACTGTAAGATGCTCTACTGGCTGTTGCTGTCATCTGTAACATGTATGTAACCTGGGAGGCATCTCTGCTGGCTAACGCCTCAACCTGTAAGAAATGTATAAATCTAAAGACAGCTCTGCTTGTATAAACTTGCATGGTAGGTTCAGAGTAAGCTTTCGGCTATCTCTGCCGGTGAAGGCCTGGACCTGTATAACCGTGTCATCGGAGTAAGCTTTGTTGGCATTGGCCTGATCTGGGGCCACTGGAATTATGCAATTCTGTGGCTGTGGCTTTTTTTTTGCATAATTATGGATTTGCCACATAATCCAGATCTGCAGATTTTAACCCAAAAATTCTCTCTAGCTCAAACCGATCAAAAGTTACTAAAAATGTTGCAGCATGTTTTCGCACACAGTGGAAAGCCCTTAGTGAAGGTTAACTGGTCATCTTACAGGTCCCTATTTCTGTATTTTTCTGTTAAACTGGTACTAATGAGGAGAAATCTTCCCCAGACAGTATTACCATTCCGTATAATACATGCGACCCTGGCCTGGGCCTATTCTATCTTTGTAACTGAGGGCTAACTCGAATCACTGAGCCCTGAGTCGCTATGATTTGTGTACAGGGTGAGCTTACTGCTAGGATACACCTGAGTTGTAATACGTGGTTAATCTGTGGGTAGTTCTATTGTCTGAGATTTAAGCCTGTATGATCGGTGTAATCTAGGGGTTGCTCCACTGCCTGAGGTCTGAGGCTGTGCATTCTTTGGGACCTGCGGGATAGCTCCACTGTATAAGGACTAAGCGGTCTGTCGTGTCTGTGCCTACAGAGAACAAGCGAAACCCATGAATATTTAGGGACCAGGGGTGCATAGTGCTTTAAAGGAACAGAGGTCCCTAAAGAGAACTTATCTAGGCGTTTAACTGGGAAAACAATTATGACCAGACATGCGGTCAATTTGAAAAATACAATCACATTTATTAGACAATTTAGTCAAATCGGTGGGAGAAAACACAAATGACACAAAATTAAATGAGCAGAACAAAAACAGAAAAACTCAGGCAATAGTGTGTGACATAAGTCAAAACATTTAATTTATTTAATTAAATTTAAAGCAACACTTCTGCCCCTATGTGCCTTACTCTGTACATTATAATATGAGTCAGTGTGCGAGAGTCGACGTTACGATCCATACAAAATAAAAGGATCGTCATCTGTGTCTGTGCCCTCAGATTTAAAACAGTGGGTTCTAACCTGTTGCCTGCTTAAGATTACCTTGGACAGGTTGTCAAATAGCCTCCTGAGACTGTGTGCGTCCCCATCAAAGGGTGCATTACACACCTGATTGGATGTCCTTGGATCACCACAGTGCTTAGAGACGCTGCAACTCGTCTGGAGCTAGGCCCTTCACATCAGCACTGCTTCCCTACTCTCGTCAGTGAAAATGTATTGGGGTACCAACATTATGTGTATTTGTAGGTCGAGCTTATCACTCAGGAGGATATCCTGCACCTGAAGAAGGACGGTGCGATCCTGGCTGGGACCCATTGTAAGAACCAGGTTTTCAGCCTTTTTGCGGGATTCAGGGACTGAGCTGGTGGCTCTAATGTGCCGGGGAAGGTCGTTCCAGGCTTTGGTAGCCAGGTGGAAGAATCCATTCTCGCCGGCTTTGGCTCTTCGGATTCGGGGGTACATGGGCGAGCAAGAGGTTGGCAAAGTGGAGGTTGCTGCTAGGGGAGAGGATGTGGTCTTATGTCTAGAGCGGTCGACCTCGGTGCTGGGGAACTGGGTTCGAGTCTCGGCAAGGATGCTCAACATCATTTATTCTGGGCAAATCACTTAATCTCCCGTGCCTAACAAAAACAAGCATTGGCATAGCCAATAGGTCTCGCCTTTGGGACCTTATAAGTTTTTAGCCATGCAACAGTTGATGTTATTGCACCAAGGATATTGTGCTGCATAACTAAATACTTATAAGGTCCCAAAAGCGAGACCTATTGGCTATGCCAATGCTTGTTTTTGTTAGGCGCAGAGAGATTAAGTAATTTGCCCAGAATCACAGGATGTTGAGTGTCGTTGCCGAGACTCGAACCCGGTTCCCCAGCTTCGAGGTCGACCACTCTAGCCGTAAGGCTACTTCCTCTCCCCACATCTGCACTGTGCAGAGCCATGCTAGTAATCCAAAGCTGCAAGAGGGCCTATCAGACCCACAAGATGACATCATTCCTATACTTTGTGTAACCTCATGACCTTTTAACATGATCGATGACAATATCGCTTAGTGCCGAACAGTGAACAATGATTCTGGAAGTAAAGTCAGACGGGGGCTATTTGCACGTGTGTGAACGAGACACCCTCAAGGTGAGTGGTGGCTGCTAAGCAGTTCTCACCAACAGATTGAAGGAAGGGGTTAGAGACATCACAAGCTTGGTAGTACAAGCTTGCCTGTATGGGATGCACGGTTGGTTCTTAAAATCTTAGGACTTGGTGGGTATGTGGCAGTCAAGAGTTGATTTAATACGTGTCAGAAAAGATCTTGCACCAGTCAGAAGATGGGTGCTACAAGTGATTTGAGTCTGCCATATTGGGTGTCAGTAGGAATCAGCCCCTCACCTGCTTCATGGGGGAGATGCAAGCAGGGCAGAGCTAACTTAGACAGCACCCCGGGCTCCAGTACTGCCTGCCATCAGGCAATCCCTCTCAAAGCACTTTCATGGCACTTCAGGGCTAACACGCAGGCACACAACAAGCCCCCAACAGCCTAGGTACTAAACAAAAACGCAAAAGAGTCTAATGCGCGGACCAGCTCCCCTCTCCTCTGAAGCACTATGATGTGTGAATGCAGAAGCTACAGCAAAGCCCAACTCGGCTGGCACAACAGTAAAGTCCAAGCGGACCTCGAGCTGAGCTAGAGACAGGCATTTGAGTCGCGCTTTCAGTGGCTGGCCCACTTCTATTTTCTAGAATATATTGAATTTCTCTATATTTTGGCTTTCTATCATTTGTCAGTGTCCAAAAATATGCTTCTTGGGAAAAACGTCCTCAGAATCACCTGTATTTTGGGTAATCCACAATTCGGGGTGCTATAAATGGCCCCTAGCCCAAATTCAGATTTGTGAGTACATTTAAAACAAGCATTTGCAATGCAATAGGTCTCGCATTTGCGAGAGTTTGAGCTATTGGCATTGTAAATTACAATGCCTTTTATTTATGTGTTTTGAAAACCTGCAAGCAGTGCATAAGCACGCACTTTGCACTTATAGTCCTTGCTTACGAGAAGCAAGACTGGCAGTAACTTTCTGTAATGCGATACCTATTGTATTGCAAATGCTGGTTATAGAGCCTGTAATGCTTTAAAAATTGCCAAGAAGAATCACGTTATTGGCTGCTCAAGGGTTACACTATAACTGTGGATATGGAGCATTTTGCTGTCCTAGTGAATGATGAACTTAGGTCATAAACACACAACTGTGTGTTACAAGTGAAACTGGCCAACTTTATGGACAGAGCAGGACCTACATAGGGAGCTTTTTGGGTGTGGAAAGATCTGTAGTCATCACATGTCTACAGTTTGCAGCTCTCGAATACACTGTTAAACAGTACATGGTTCAACAAAGCACATTTGAATCGGTGTACAGAGTTTTGACTGGCATATCCATACATCTTTATTTAAGACCTGGTCCGGAGATTCTCACAGGCAAGCACTAAAATCAATAGACTGAGGGCAACGTCGATCCAACCTATCTATACACAGCCAGGCAGATTTAATTTGAATGTATGATTTATGAAGTTCAATAACACTAAATCAATGCAGACGTGAGCTACATGGCTTGTGAAGCAGTTTATACTGTAAAGGGAAAATGTATAAAGTGAAAGTGGCAAGCTCTCAGTTCCATGCATTTATCTGCCCGGCCAGCTCTGGTCAAGCATGCAGAGAGGTGTTTTGGTCGATTTGCAGACACATTAGGCAACACCTTAAACTGACTAACGGCGACCATGTTGCACATGACAAGGAACCAACCCCACGTCAGCTGTGCAATTTGGCCTGTAGCTATGCGGTTGATAGTACAGGCTCCCTTCTCTCCGTGCAGGGTCAGCTGGCCCAGTATAGGTGAAAAGCCACAGCAGCGCACACCTCAACACAAATGTAATGATGGATGGCCATACAGTGTACACACGAGGCTCTGCAGACTGACACCAACACAGCCGCCTCATTTAATAGTGGCACACCTTTCAGAGATGTTTGTTTGTTTAAGAAAAGTGAGTTGGCAGCAGTGGCTTAACCTTCACACCTGCAGACCCCAGTTAAATAGGTACAACTTCTTTTAAAGCTGCAAGGTGGGAGATACTATTCTAAGTCTCTTAGGTCAAAGATGGTTTTCACTATCTCCTTCCAGGTGGAAATGTCAGGTGTAGGCAGTGGTGTAATGTCTGCTCTTGCAGTCCGTGTTCAGGAGCGAGGGCTCCATTCAGACCAAGGGCTATGGAAACCTGTGAGAAATGGGAATATCATTGAGCCCCTCACCACATTCTGCAGGGGAGCCCCCTCATTTGGGGACCTGTCACTGGGTTGAGGTATTGGAACAGACATTGAAGGCAGGGCTTTCTCCAAGAGGTTTTAGAGCAGAAATGCTCTGAAAGACACCCACTTATCTAAGAATGAGAAAAGTGAAGGGGAAGGTAGGCAAAGGAGGGCAGGTACAAAAGAAAGAGCGAACTGGTAGAAGAAAAGACAAGAGGGACAGAAGACAGAAAGCAGGAAAAATAATCATAGCAGAGAAAACGAGAGAGAGGATAAAAACATAGCTATGGAATAACACAAGATTCATTCTCTCACATGTTGTCTCGTCTGCTCATGTGTGATTTGAGTGTGAGAACATAGATGGGCCTTCGTAGTGAAATTAAAAGCGGTACATTTGCCCCTTTTCACAATGGTTATCAAATTAATGCCTTGCTTAGTGCGGTCCGGTAGGCTTCGACCTAAAAAGAGGGTCACCTTACAGTCTGCCAGAGGGTGGGGAACGTCACTTCTGTGAAGTCTAATAATACCTGAACCTAATGACATGGGAGGGGAGGGTGCGCAGGGGAGATGTGAGAAATTCAGCAGCAGTTAAATCTAGCTGTGCTCAAGAGGAGAAGGTGCGCCTCAAGGGCAAAGGGGGCGCATCGCCCTGCAGAGGCTGGAGACTCCGGATAAAATACGCAGACGCTCTTATTAGTGGTTGGATATAGCACCATCTACCTGGTCTGGTATCGCAGCGCTTTTGAGCAGTACGGCCGAAGCTTCCTGTGATAACAAGCATTTGCAATGCAATAGGTCTCGCATTTACGCAAGTTTGAGCTATTGGCATTGTAAATGACAATGCCTTTTATTTGTGTTTTGGTTTTTAAAACATAAATAAAAGACATTGTCATTTACAATGCCAATAGCTTCAACTTGCGTAAATGAGAGACCTATTGCATTGCAAATGCTTGTTTCATCCCAGCTACTTGGCGCTGCCCTGCATGGGAATTCCTACCTGGAGAATGACAATGCTGTCCAGAACTGCCCATTCCTTCCTGACTTCAGTGACCTTGCATGGCCTCCACTTTTACCCTTACTTTATCAGTACCACAGAATCAGTACTTCGAGGTTATTTTTTGCCCAAATATTCTTCTGGGGGACAGTTCCATGGATTTACAACACAGTCAGTAAATCAAGGCCATTACACTACAAGTCTTTGCTCATAGGCAGGACCACTGGAATAACGCAATATTGTGGCCGCCGCGTTCTCGGAGTATTTACATATTTTCCACACTTGCCGCATGATTCAGATCTTCTGTATCAGTTGCAAACATTGATTCTAGCTCAGATGGATCAAAAGAGGCTTTAAAAGCATCAGCCGTGGTCCCCAGGGGACAGACGCTTTGCAAAGATTAACTGTCACCATTTCGTTGCAGGCGGCTGTATTCGGGTGTTAGAGTGCTGCTAATGAGGAGAAACGTTTGCCCAGACAGTACTACTGTGTTGTAAAATGACAAAAAGCTAAATATTGCGAAAGAATGTGCCATATTACGCTGCATCATTGCACCTCTTCTGTGTCCGATTACGTTTGTACCTCTCCAGTCCCTGCAGCACCTGTTCTGACCTGGGTCTCAGGCTCTACAACAGCTCTGCTGCCCTTGTTCTCTGGCTCTACAGCAGCTCTGCTGACCTGGTTTTCTGGCTCTACAGCAGCTCTGCTGACCTGGTTCTCTGGCTCTACAGCAGCTCTGATGACCTGGTTCTCAGGCTCTAGAGCGGCTCTGCTGACCTGGTTCTCAGGCTCTACAGCAGCTCTGCTGACCTGGTTCTCAGGCTCTACAGCAGCTCTGCTGACTTGGTTCTCAGGCTCTAGAGCAGCTCTGCTGACTTGGTTCTCAGGCTCTAGAGCAGCTTGCTGACCTGGTTCTCTGGCTCTAGAGCGGCTCTGCTGACCTGGTTTTCTGGCTCTAGACTGGCTCTGCTCTGCTGACCTGGTTCTCTGGCTCTACAGCAGCTCTGCTGACCTGGGTCTCTGGCTTTAGAGCAGCTCTGCTGACCTGGTTCTCTGGCTCTAGAGCAGCTCTGCTGACCTGGTTCTCTGGCTCTAGAGCAGCTCTGCTGACCTACTTCTCTGGCTCAAGAGCAGCTCTGCTGACCTACTTCTCTGGCTCAAGAGCGGCTCTGCTGACCTGGTTCTCTGGCTCTGCTGACCTGGTTCTCTGGCTCTACAGCAGCTCTGCTGACCTGGTTCTCTGGCTCTAGAGCAGCTCTGCTGACCTGGCTCTAGAGCAGCTCTGCTGACCTGGTTCTGTGGCTCTAGAGCAGTGCCCTTTGCTCCTCCTTTCAGCCGTGCAGTGCGTGTAAAAATTCCTGCGTGCAAAGAAAACTCCAAATGATTTTAAAAAATATATGAGAGTCATTTAGGAACACAGACATGATAACGGCCTGGCATAGAAGGAAAAACGCGGACAACGGCCAGCATTCAAATCCCAACATGCGACTGACTCTGACCAAACCCCACTGGCGTTTCAGAAGTCTCCCACATGGAGGGAGAAAATCGAGGATCGGTTTACAGTTTTCTCGTATATTTTTGGAGTCCAGGTCGTTTCTGCACGTTTTAAATGCAGATGGCCAACAATGACCGCCTCCCTCCTTAACACCCAGCGCCCTTTGCTCCTCCTTTCAGCCGTGCAGTGCGTGTAAAAATTCCTGCGTGCTATTTGGAGGCAAGGTCAGTGCGAAAGGGCATGGCTGGGAGCCAGTGTGTGATCAAGCCATGTCACACTGGCTACCCTACTGATAAAAAGAAAACTGCAAATGATTTAAAAAAATATATGAGAGTCGTTTAGGAACACAGACATAACGGCCTGGCTATACGAAGAATGGCGTCAGACCCAAGCGAGTGAAGTCAGTTAAGCCCAAGCTTCTGTAAAGAGAATGGTTTTCAGTTTTTTCCTGAAAGGAAGAAGACTGCTTTCTGCGCGGAGCTGGCTAGGCAGCTTATTCCAGAGGGTGGGTAGGAGGACGGAGAAGGATCGACCTCCCTTGGTGGCATAATTGATGCGTGGGCAATTTAGTAGGTCCATCGTGGATGATCTTAGCGAGCGGCATGGGGCGTATTTCTCAAGGTGTTGCTTAATATAGGCGGGAGCTTGTCCATAAATAGCCTTGTGAACAATGCAGAGGCCCTTAAATTTGGTCCTCTGTTTTAAGGGCAACCAGTGGAGGCTTTGCAGAAGGGGGGATGCCCGTGTGTGCCTGGGAACTTTAAAAATAAGCCTTGCCGCGTCGTTCATGACTATCTGGAGTCTGCCAACTAGAGAGTCTGGCAGTCCGATGTAGAGTGAGTTGCCATAGTCGAGGCGGGACAGGATCATGGCAGTCACTACTGTTCTCATGGTCGTGAAGGAGAGGATAGGGGAAAGTTTCCTAAGAAGCCTAAATAGGCCCACACAGGTTCCAAACACAGTGGAAACTTGGTTAGCCAGGGAGAGCTTGGCGTCTACTCTAATTCTCAGGCTTTTTACCACTGGGACTGGAGCTGGAGCAACGCCCAGCTCCTGCGGCCAGTAGAAGGAATTCCATGGGTTATCGGCATCGGTCATGGCCAGAACCTCAGTTTTGTCTGGGTTAATCTTTAGTGCGTAGGCTGACATCCAGTTGACCGTGAAGCGTAGAACATCTTTCACCCGGGAGTATGCTTGGGGGTCTTTTCAATTTGCAGAATGATTTGGGTGTCGTCCGCATAATTGAAGACTTGGCACTCCATGGCTGAGAGGGTTTTGATTAAAGGACTGAGATAGATGTTAAACAGGAGGGGTGACAGGGCCGACCCTTGTGGGACTCCGCAGGGAACGGGCCCCCTCTCTGACACCCAGTCACCCATCTGAATTCTTTGGGAACGGTTCGTCAGAAATGAGGTGATCCATTGTATGGCAGGTCCCCGGATCCCAATTGCTCTTAGTCTTTCCAGGAGAAGGGCATGGTTGACCGTGTCGAACGCTGCCGACAGGTCAAGGAGGATTAGGACACAAGGCTTTTTATTGTCGGTGGTTCTTCGGAGGTCGTCAAGCACCGATAGCATCACCAGTTCTGTGCTATGGTGGGCGCGAAAACCAGCCTGCCTGTCCTCCAGAATGTTGTTATCCTCCGTGAACTTAGCTAAGTTTTGCAGGACATGTTGCTCTAGGATTTTAGCAAGAAATGGGAGTTGGGAGATGGGTCTGAAGTTTTTCATATTGGAAGGATCGGCATCTGTCTTTTGAGCAGGGGAATGATTCTGGCTTCCTTAAAATAGCTTGGTACCTTCCCAGTCTCCAGTGAGAGGTTTAGCAGAGCAAGGATTTCTTCCTCGATTTCTGGGAGGGCTAAATTAAAAATCCTAGGGGGGCAGGGGTCAGCGGGTGAGCCCGATTTAATTTTTAAGGCAATACGTCGGAGGGTTTCCAAGTCGAGGTTATGGAAGGAAGTGAGCATTTCTGCTTGCTTTCTCTGTGTGCCTGTCTCTACCACGGGGGTTTGCTTAAATGGGGAGTTGTCAATCTCAGTCAAGATATCCCGTATTTTATTGGAAAAATACGTTAAAAATTGATTACATTGTTCTTGGTTAGATGGAGGCGGCAGTGATTGTTTTTGACTGAGTTCTTTCAGGATTTTGAAAGTTTCTTTTTGTTTGTTGGTTGCTACTAGGATCCTGTTTTCATAGTAGTCCGCCTTCCTGCGGAGGAGCCCCTTTTTGTAGGAAGCAATTTTGGCTCTATACTCTGCAAGGGCCTGAGGCTCATAGTGTTTGCGCCACTGACGTTCGTAGTGGCGAAGCGTACGTTTCAGGGCTCTGAGCTCTTCCGTGAACCATGGAGCGCCTTTGCCTTTGTTGCCGGTTTTTATTTTCCTTTCAGGGGCAATTTTATTGATGGCAGAAAGAAGCCGACTGGAGACAGTTTCGGACCATCCATCAATATCCGCTGTATCAGGCTTTTTTCGAGGGCAGTCTCGGAGGGCGCTTATTAATGTAGGTGCCTCGATTTTGGACCAGCTACGGACGTATTTCCAGTCCGGAGGGGGTCGGGGATTGCGTTTAGTAAGAGGGAGGTCAGGTTAATACAATAGTGGTCAGACCATGCGCATGGGGTGATGTCCTTTAGTGTAGTAAGCGGGGTGGTCGACCATACCAGGTCTAGGGTATGTCCACGCTCATGCGTGGAGGTAGTTACTAGCTGGGTGAGGCCCAGATTGGTGAGCGTCTCCTCCAACTGGCGGGCCTGGGCTTCTCTAGGTTGTTGGTCCCAGTGGAAGTTAAAGTCTCCTACCACCAGGAGTTGTTGGAAGCGTGAGCGGAGGTTGGCGACACATTCAGTCATGAGGTTTATAAAATGTGGGGGGCATTTGGGTGGACGATATACAATGGTGATGATTGTGCTGGATGAGTGGTGGCAGACCTTAGGGCTAGGATGTCAGGGACCTCATCTTGTAGGAGCGTAAGGATCTCTGTGGCGTGTTTCTGTAGTGACCGTGTATTTAGGACCGAGAGTTTCAGGCTATCACTTCCGCTAGTGGTCAGGTGGCCGGGAGTGTTAGCCTGGTGGGGGCAGGGAGTTTCTCCCCTCTGTGAGACCAGGAGTCCTTCTCTCCTGAGTGCACTCGCTATCTCGGGTGTCAAGGGGCAGGGTCGTTTTTTGAGGATCTAAGTTCATTGGTAGTGTAGATCTGTAACTGGCCAGGGGTCCTGGCCCCTGGACCCGTTTGGGCGCGGACGGGCGCAGACGGGCTTGCCTTAGGTGCGCCCACTGCGCGCGTCCGCTCCAGTGTGCGTTAATATGCCCCCGTGACCCCTGGCTCCACCCCGCTAATCAGCCCTGCTGTGCAGCAGCTGACGTCCTCCGGGTCTCTAGACCAAGTGCGAGTGCGCAGGGGAGGAGAAGCAGGACAGATCAGGAGAGGGACAGGTGAGTAGCGCTTCAGTTAAAAGCAGGAATACACACAAATGTTTTAAAATCAAGTTTAAAACCAGTCAAAGTACGGAGCTCAAGTACCGGCAAGCACTGCCTGTGTTAACGCGTTCTTCTGTGGCTGCGCGTCCGCTCCAGCGTGCGTTAATATGCCCCCGTGACCCCTGGCTCCACCCCGCTAATCAGCCCTGCTGTGCAGCAGCTGACGTCCTCCGGGTCTCTAGACCAAGTGCGAGTGCGCAGGGGAGGAGAAGCAGGACAGATCAGGAGAGGGACAGGTGAGTAGCGCTTCAGTTAAAAGCAGGAATACACACAAATGTTTTAAAATCAAGTTTAAAACCAGTCAAAGTACGGAGTTCAAGTACCGGCAAGCACTGCCTGTGCTAACGCGTTCTTCTGTACAGTTTTCTCTTATATTTTTGGAGTCCAGGTCGTTTCTGCAAGTTTTAAATCCAGATGGCTAACAGTGAGCGCCTCCCTCCTTAACACCCAGCGCCCTTTGCTCCTCCTTTCAGCCGCGCAGTGCGTGTAAAAATTCCTGCGTGCAAAGAAAACTGCAAATGATTTAAAAAAAAATATATGAGAGTCGTTTAGGAACACAGACATGATACAGAGGCAGCCGCTTGTTTAGCCGAATGATAAAAATGTAGTGCCTACCGACTTATGAAGGAGACCGTGTCAGGCCGCAAGTAAAAGATCCAGTCCGGATGGGCGAGCCCAAAAGGAGACAGGGCGGTAACAAAGAAGCCTCGTTTTCAATGGGAAGCCAGCGTTTAGCATAAACGATGACGCCAGCCAATAGGAATGATGGGCGGGGCTTCAAGTTCCCTTCTGAAATCTACTCGATTACAAAAAGCCTCGCAGAGCGAGCAGCGCATGCGCGCTGCAACGCAGGTCTGCGAGACCTAAAAAGGGGGCCTGTGATATCACTAGAAGCAGCATGCAAATGTATGGGCACAAAACACTGCGTGGTCAGGACTCAAACGTGGAGGTGCAGCACGTACCTTTCGTTGTGAGAAATGCTAAAAATCGGAAGATCCGTGATAAAATATTGAGCTGACAAAGCCTACTAAGAATTTCAGGCGCTAGGTCTTGCATGAGAAACTCATAACACATATTGGATCCCGGACCTAAGGCGTCATAAATATTACCAGCCAGTGCCAAAAGGGATTAAGTTGGGAAACCAGGAGGTCGGTCTTTTGGAAGGTGGTTGGGCTAGGACGTGAGAGCGAACCAAAAAAACCACAAGAGGAAGCGAGGCAGGCGCTCGCACTGCAAGAACCAGTTGTGAAAGCAGAGAGGCCACGGATAGCTGGAAGTAGAATAAAAGTACACGGGGCGTAGGAAAAAGGGGTTATGGGGCATGGGTGGCATGTTGTGGCAAGAAAGGGACATGGTTTAAAGGGGAACTGCAGACTCCTGAGGGACAGAGGTAGAAGGGGCTGGGTAAACAAAGAAACCGGAACCAGAGCCTGGGCCCAGGAGTGAGGGGGAAGGCACAGGGGAGCACCAGGAAGTGAGGAGGATTTGAACAGAACAAAGGGGAGGCATATGTGGCAGCCCCAGAACGTGGGTTCTTTTGGTGGGGGGCGGCATTAGAGCACTGCGGGTGAATTGTGGGTTCAGATTAGGGAAGTCACGAGTTGTGGGTCCGGGGAAGGTGACGAACACAGACAGCTGACAGAAAACCAAGTGGAGCCCTCATGGGAGAAGGAACGGAACAATGGGAAGTGGGTGTATGTATGGGGGAGCAGCGAGGAGTGCAGAAGCAAGACAAGCATTTACAATGCAATAGGTCTCGCATTTACGCGAGACCTATTGCATTGTAAATGGTTTGCATCAGGGACAACGAGAGGGAGGGCGAACGGGGGGAGAAGGCACGGACAACGGGAGGGCAGGCAGATTTTAAAGGCACCGGTGTTATGTGCTGGATTGAGGCCCTAACATAGGTGCGCCGTTTCAGAGGCACAAATCCTTCGTGCCACAAAGACAGGCAGGCCCTTTCACCCACTAAAGACCCTTTCACCTACATTAGCCCTCCCTTCACAATAACGAGCAACCGGAGCTGTCCCATTATCTGACGTGTGCTCTGGGTGCAGAAGACGGTCCATCCTAAATACGTCATCTCCATGTCCAACAGTGACTAACCTACGTCACAACGAGTTCTTAGAAACAGACCCTTAAGCTCTTGGGATTTTCCCTAGCACAGGATTATTGATTTCTCCAAGAACTCATTAAATATGCATGAACCACTATTCCCTAAGGGTTCATTCCTGACGTCTTCCTCTGACCGACTTTACGTCAATACTAACATTCCAAGGCACCTATCAGGTATAAATATACCTCCCTTTGCCCAAGCAAACCAGAGGGGATCGAGACTTCCATGCCGACACTCTGACCTGAGACGCTGCAACCTGCGTCATGCCACAGCTCCAGCTGGCAGAGGTCCATCCACCCATCCTGGGGTGTCCAGGTCGAGATCAGGATGAAGTCCCACTAAGGTAATGGGGTTAGACTAAATCCTAGGGGGATTCTTGGGTCTCTAAGACCTACACACATGCTAGGTACACTTAGGTACATCTAGTTAGGCATCATAGGGGTATAGGCTTTATCTTAATGCATTCTGTATTTCATGTATGTGTTCATTACTATTACACAATGGTAAAACTGTACCATGCATTTTTATTTAACTGCACTGCTGGCCATATTTCTCTGCTACTGTCCAACAGTTGTTGCAGCACATATTACCAGTACTAGAATAACAACTGTGAAATAAATTTTATTGTAAACACACCCAACTGTTTCTTCTATGTACTTCTCTGAGATGAGTGACTGAATGAAAAGTAGTATATTGTTTCCACGATCCTGAGGGATCAGGGTTTTATGTTATGTGGTTGCCAGAAGCTATTCCCTTCTTGTTGTCAAGAAGCTTCTAGTGGCCTCTGAGCTAGCTGGTACACAGTAATTAAGTTTAATATACGCGATAGGGGCATACCGACCTCAGTCCTATGCCAAGCCTATAGTGTATGTTATTCCAATGCGCAGAACCTATCAGGGAAACAGGAACTACACTACATGGCGCCCAATGTGGGTTTGGCACTTATTTAACAGTAGAATCTGAGTAGTTCAGTCATGCTTATTCTCAGAGACCCCTACTCACAAAACGCCAGAGACGTCTGGCGTGGATAGGCACAAAATTCCGCCACAGCTGAGTAGGCAAACTTCCTAAAGGAAATAGTTCCCGAACAATTGTGCCTTTTAAAACCTTATCTTAAAACCCTTTTTTAGCACATTTTGTTTTTACAACACAATGTCTGTCGAGGCAGCTGCTCCTGTCACTGGGACACAGGTCTCAAACGACGAAGAGGAAGCAAATGCAATACATTTTGCACCCAAAATCAGGCATAAACTCGCACAAAAACCCCTCGGACATGGTTTAACAGACCGAGGAGGTACAGTGATATTAATAGAGGCACACGAAGATTATCAAACAGATGTGTTCTATTCTTGGGTTACATTCCCAGCAGTAAATGCAACAACTCAAGACTTTTCATTCTTACATACATGAAAAAGTCACAGCGGTCTACACTCCGTTCGAGGAGATTAAGATTCCGCTCACTGACCAGGACCACAATTTCTGGTTTAATGGCGCCCTACAACAAATAAATAAAACCAGGTTTGGTCCACTAGGTAGACCAGGAGCTAGATGGCCAATTTTAACCGGCTACACACCACATCCTGACATTGACATAATGCCACAAGATGCACTGCTCTTACAACACAAAGAGTTGGTAAAACTCTTACAGAGCCATGACGCAACTCGTCATGAGGACACTTGGTGTCCAGCCCACAGTAGCTACAAATAACACAGCTCCAACACAGAGCACCGCTACTAAAATCACTCCACAAATATTACACACAGTAATGGGTAAACTACCCACAAAATGTGAACAGATTCCTTTCTAGGTAGCTCAGAAAATTACCCAGTTAGAAGCAGTATTTCCAAATACCACACCATTTGAAAGCATATAATGCTAACACTCTGCTTGCCCATGGGGATCACACCACAGTTAGAGGACTGCACCACTTGGGGTACAGTCTTTGCTGCCATATATACCAGGACTCATGGTATTCCTTCCTTAGCGGTAATTCCAGATGTCTTACGACAGATACAGAACAAGTATGGAGCTGAACCAGCTCTGACCTTAGGTATGAAATTACTAGGTAATTACGACCGGGTATCAACAATAATACTAGCTAACATTAAAGGGGAAGCAGCTTCAGTGGCTATCCGCCAACACCTAAGAGAGGTCAGTCTTATAGACCAACCACAAGAACTTCCCAAAATAATTGAAACTGCATATGCAGAACTGGGAAGGGACAGTTTGGGTGGGAAAGCTTTTAAAACCACAGCTAATGGGCAGTCCTGAGAAGGACAATTCTAAGCAGACACCTACTTCTTCGAAAAAGAAGTGGGATAATAATAAAAAACAAAATTTTTCAGAAAAGATTCTCAGTCCCGAGGTAGGTCTCCTCAACAGGAGCCCTCTGCAAAGAGGTATAACCTTAGGAATAGGGATAATAGGAAACCTGACAGGTATCAGGATACTGATACACATTCCGCTCGACAAACAACACATGGAGAGAAGGAAAGTCAGCACACAAAGAAGAGTGCAAGCAGTCCAGGGACAAGCACGCTCAGGACTCTTCTAAAACAGAAGACAAGCCACAATCCAAACCTCAATTTAAAAAGAAGAAAGTTGCAGGTCTCAAAGTTAGACATCCACAGAATGCTAAGGACTCAACTTCTGAACGGGGAATGGGCTCAGACAATGCTAGACAGCGCGGCAGAAGTAACAATAGCTCGCCTGAACCTGAAGGAATTTCTGGACAGCAAAATTGAATGATTACATCACGGTGGGAACACCAGACAAAAGGGTGAGCGTCCCACACAAGTTATATGAAATAACACTCCGCATGGAGGAGGACAATCACAGGAAAGTAAAAGGTCTCTTTGCAAAGAACCTATTGTCTGGTTTTGACATACTGTTAGCAGAACAAGATTAGCCGCCAGCATTCGTCAGGGAGCGCCCAAAGGGAGAAAGTATATTTCTCCTGCATTTTCCAACCATGTTCCCGTTCACCTTAAACATACATATGCACGGGAGTGGGCAGTAGCCCAAGCTCCAGCATTGTATAAAAATCACGCTGGATGGGATGATGCCTCAACCCACCACGTGATCCCGTTAATAGTTTCACCACATGCTCAAAGACAATATCCTATTAAGCAAGAAGCTAAAAACACAGGTCAGGGAGATCTTAGATCAACTTAAATACCAGGAGATCATTGAAAAATGCACTTCACAAAAGAACAATCCCTTGTTTCACTTATCAAAACATGATAATACATTTCGTCTAGTTTTCATTTACAGACACTTGAACACTTGCACAAAGACATATGCTGTCCAACATGCAGATAGTGCCGCATTAATGAATAACATTATGCGGGAAAAAATACAAAACGACACTTGTTGTCTCAAATGGATTTTTCTGTCAAACTATAGCACCTGAAAACAGGTACCTAACAGCATTTAGTATATTAGAGTCCCAGCGACAATTTTTGTCATCTCCCCGTGTGTATAAGAACAGCTCAGGGGTATTTTCTGAAAGAGTTACTGAATGGCTAAAGCACTTTGATGAAGAAGCATTGTCCTATATGGATGATATTTATCTAACGGACGACCTATTGGGGAAACACTTGACCAGGGTGAGCACCATTATTATGGGATTCGCCTCTGAGAGCTACAAATTTAATTTTGAGAAATCAAAAATTGCCCACCTCTGTGTCCTATTTTTGGGATACTAGTTTTCAAGTGAAGGGAAAAGCCTGGCAGCTAACTTTTTAGAAAAGTGTGCGCTGCTCCAGCCTCCAAAGACATTAAAACAACTTCCAATCAGTACTGGGATTCCTAGATTTTGGCAGAACATACATTTTGGATTTCGCAGAGAGAGTAAAACCTTTCTACGACCTTTTTCAAACCTGACTTTTCAGTCAAACACTGGACACAAGAACACACCAATATTCTTTGTTCACTCCAGGAAGCTATTATTGCTTCCAAACACATACACACACTTGTAAACTTGCACCACTTGGTACTCAGTATCATTTTGGGTCAATGCGGGTACATTTATTAAACCTTTAATGAAGGTGAAACTGTACCAATCGCATACAAATCTCATCTGTACACAAACACAGAAATGAGTTTTAATTCAACAGAAAAAAATTCTGACAACCATTCAGACTGCTGTAGCAAAAGAAAGAGCACTGGCTCATGGGAAGATGCATTATTGTCGTCACCCCAGTACCGGGGCTAGCATTCCTAAGGCCAAAGCCTTACATCCAGAATGGATACAAAGGGCTAATTCTTTTGCTGCATCAGACTTTGAATCCAGATTTGATCCAAGTTTAAAAACACAGGCATTCCTGCAATATGAAAAAGAACATCATCTACCAAATGAAATCTTGCCTCTAGATCAGTATGAATTTTTAAAATTTACACTGATGGGTCTGCCCCACCTGCCGCCTTTGTTAAAGATCAGATGCTGGATGGCAAGTTCCGTCCTCATTGCACCAAAAACTACCTCTAGGTAATAGCACGGCTCGGTTGGCAGCTTTAAAAGCCCTGATACTTGCACTTGTAAACACGGATCGAGAATTCCCACACTCATTGTGTGTGATTCCTTTTACTGTGTGCAATCATACAATAAAGCATAAAACGCTTTGGGAACAAGTAGTTCAGTTGAGAAACGAACTACCTCTGCCCACTGAAATTTTACCTCTCGATCAGTACGAATTTATAATTTATACAGACGGATCAGCACAACCCGCTACAGGGAGTAAGCAAGCTTACAGTGCAGCGTACGCAATCGTTAAAGGTCGCATGCGCGATGGTAACTTCAGACCAGTGGTCACTAAAACTCAATCTCTAGGAGATTGTACAGCTCAGCGAGCTGAACTACAAGCATTCAAACTGGCACTTGAAAATACAGATCGCGAATTCCCCACACTTATAGTGTGCGTTTCCTTTTACTGTGTTCAATCATATAATAAATATTTACACCATTGGGAACAAAATGGGTTTAAAGATGAAAAAGGTGGCATAATTAAACACAAAAATTATGGGAACAGGTAGTGGAGTTGAAAAACGACCTACCAAAAACTCACGTGATTAACACGCTGAGTCATCAACGTAATGGCGTGCACGTTGAAGGGAATTCATTGGCTGTAGAAGCCACACAGGGGGCTGTTCACACAGCTTCCGTAGCTGCGCACACTCGTTCAACAACGAGAATAGACTGAGATATGGTGGCTGTAATTGCTTCACGCAAAGGCAGCACAGCAGTGCCTAAGAAATTTCCACTCACATACTCCTACAAGTTAGGTGCAAACAACATTCCATATGCTCAGATTCCTGGAGTGGGGGATAGAGTATTTCCAAATATGGATAGTAGGCAGGAATTAATCATTTAAAGCACACAAGGGCTTGGGCTCCGCGCATTCAGGGGTAATAGCTACTATTTCTTCATTGCAACAGTGCTATTGGTGGCCAGGGTTCAGAAGTCAGACTATTGACTTTGTCTTGAACTGCAACATCTGTAAACAGATGCCAGGCTCCACCATCACAAGACCCGCGCAGGTCCCATTGCTAGACAGCATCAGACTGTCCACTAGATTGTGTTGTGTAACAGGACCACTGTGGCCCCTCAAATTTTGAGGTGGCGTAAAAATATATCTTGGTGGCAGTGGATCCGTGCTCAAGTTTCCTATAGGTATGGCCTCAGCACTCAGCTGACGCTCAAAACTGTTATAGAAAGATTTGCGAGTCCATAACAGGAGATACGCAATCAACGTTACACCCTGACTGTGGCTCCACGCTTAGCTCTCGGGCTGACAAAGAGGCCATGGAAGGGATGGACGTAGTATTGCAGTACTCCTCTCCAACGCCATCCTGAGGGAATTTAGGTAGAGGAGAGGAAGGACTGGGGCATAGAGCAATCCTTAACAGCTAGGATATTAGGCGGGCGTTAGTGAGGTCAAACACTTATATGGATTCAGGGGGCAAAACACACCCAGCCAAGAAGCTCTCTAGGAGGTCTGACTCCATTTACGAATGATCATAAATGTGAAGGCACAGTGGCGGATGAAAACCATTCTGTATCTATGATCGTTTGGCTGTTTTACAGGAACTAAAGGAAACAAAGAAACAAACAAAGATTCTGTCAAAGTGAAACAGGCCGCCACTGGGAAGTCGAGGTAATCACGGCAAGACCTGTCTGAATCCCAAAAGTCGGGGATCTGGGCAGAGAGAGATAAAGATCGCGGACACAAAGGAATTTGGCCCCTCATACAGGAAAACCTGTGCCATTCCTTGAAGTGAAAGGAACAAGAACTGTACTTTTGCCGCATCTTGCTGTGAAAAGGAAAACAGATTCATTTCAAATGAAAGAATCAACCAAAAACTATGTGGCCAATACTGAGCAGTAGGCCTCGTGAACTCCACAGTAGTAGACGTCCCTCTCACTACAATTCAAGAAATTCAAACTGAAGAGCTCATCACGTTTGAGAAATCAAATCCATGGAGTGGGGGACTATGCAACAATGCAATGGAACTAGTTCTCCTTGAACCAACCTTTCAAATTCAAAATAAAAGTCAAGACAACACTCAAGTTGCAATTTGGCCAAAAACAAATGTGTACACCAACGTTTTTCAACAAAAGTATCAAATAATAAAAGCTTCAACGTTTTCAACAAAAACATCAAATAATAAATGCTTCAACGTTTTTCAACAAAAGCATAAAATAATAAAAGCTTCAACGTTTTAAAAAAAAACATCAAATAATAAATGCATCAATGTTTTTCAGCAAAGACATCAACTATTAACTTCAACATTTCAACGTTTTTCAACAAAAACAGCAGAAATAACTTCAGCTAAACATGATGCAATTTCAACAATTGATCATACAGCTACTGGCTATTTCATTAACTGTGATACGTTTTCCATGGCTCCACGTGAACAGGAAGCGAAGCCAGCCCAAAAACAAACAACGAACATGCAAGTACAAACTTTTGAACCTTTTCTTTTTCCAAAAGATACAGACCTGGTTTCATCATGGGTAGAACTATGGAGTATTTCTGGGTTCATCTTTTTCTGTTCTAGCTTTGCTTAGAGCTAGCTTTTAGTATGACTCTTAGTGGACACTTTCTACAACACAGGATCAACATAAAACTGAAGCCACGTCCATTTTCAATTCAAATGCAAAAGAGACTTATAAATGTATTCGGCCTGAACAAGCCTTTGTCTGATTAATGTATTTTGAACTTTCATTCATTTTCATTCGTTTTATCATTCATTCAGTGATGTCATTACTTGCAGTACATTTTTCTGAAAATTGGGTTACTGATACAGTGAGTAAAATGCTGTCTGTTTTAGGAATAATTGCTACATTTTCAGATCATGAAATGTTAGAGATTTATTCTTATTGTGACGCTTTATACCTGTTACCTTCATTAAGGTTATCAACTCCTACACAATTGTAATGCATCTAGAAATGTGGTTGTTTAAATACCAGTAGGAACGTTGCCAAATACCACCAAACACCATCGCACGGGGGTGGAATAGTTGACATACATCAGCAGGGGCAACATTAAATGCCATTTACAAAACAACAGGACAGACCCAGTTAGGAAAGTATGGGTGGTTTGGCCTTTTGACACAAATACCTGTCACAAAAATGATTCCTGATCTCCACCAAAGGACTCAGTATACATAGGCCAGACCTACGTTATGTACAGATAACATCCAGAGGTAGTGAAATCCTACAGTGTAGGGAAGTTGTGCCTTTTTTTTGGCTAGAAGCCCCAACACCGACAGTAGTGAAACAAAAGTTTCCTTTGTAAAATTCAATGCTTTAGACAATCTGAAAACCATGCTTGTGCAGCACTTTTATTTTTCATTTCACATCAGCTAAAGAAATATTTTTTCTTTTTTGCAAAATAGCACTCTTAAATACAGACTGCCCCTCTTTCCTTTTTGATAAATTGTATCTTTCACATACAAGCAGTGTGATACACCTTGCAGGGGTGTGGACATTTTTAAAAAATCTACTTGGCCAATGGACAAAATGTTACAGAAATCTACTTGTCCTGGGAAGATATCTGCTTGCCGCACCTATTCCATAAATCACTGAGGTGAGTCTGCACGGAGAGAACCTGCACTGCAATCAGTGCAACATACTGTGCAATATGAACTTCAAATGCAAGTCCAATTATGCAATGCAGGGTCATACACCCTTAAATTCAACTGTTGCACTGGCTGGATGTACAGCATGTGTGCAGATGTGTCAGTGTGCACTGCACCCAATTATTACCCAGTATGAATGTGACAAATTTTCAAATTGAAAGAAATAGTGCCGAAAGGCAGAGTACAGGCTGGTAATTGACTACATTTCTTGAAGCGTATTTGGTATAGACTGTGTCGGAATATGAACCTGTAGGGCAGAAGGGTGTTCTCCATCCTAGGGCCAACTCATAGCTGTCCAGTTTCAAAAATACTCACATGTGATCATGCTCTGATAAACGTGTGGATGGGAATAACCACTTCTCAGCAGAGCTTATGAACTGTTCATGGGGCAGCACAAATCACATAGCAGAGGTGTTTAGTTCACTGAAGCAGTATCCACAAGTATGAATACACAAGAGGAAGAAATGGGCAGTTAAATCAATCTCTCCTTTTACACTCCTGGGCAGGTGTGGTGTGATTATTGTGCACTCACTGCTACATTTCCACATTCTTCTACCACACAAGGAGCATATGCAACACTGGCACTAGCAGTACAGGGTTCTCTTGTGCACAGTACTGGTAAGTAATGGCACCAGCAGAGTAAGCTTACCTAACATGAAGGGTGCAGATCAGCAATAGATGTGCAAGTTTGTCTCACTGAGATTTGTAAAGTACTCACTTTTTCTTTAAAATCCAAGTTCTCTGCCACTTGTCTCTCCTTCCAATGTCCCCAGCCCCCACTGCCCACCCAAATGTGCGTGTTATCTTCCGGGAAATCCTGTAATTCTGTTGCAGGATGCTGATATATGAGTATTGAGACGCCTGGTGAAAGATACGGTTTTACAGTGCAGCAACTTGTGCAATCACTTTCTTTATTTCAGAAGCTGAGCATCCTGAGGGTCCAAGGGATGATACTTGGATATTTGGAAATGGGCACATGCATAAAGAAGGCACAAAGACAGGCACACAGGAAAAACACCCTTTGGCAAATCATGTAGGGAAAGAAAAACATACCTTTTTATGTCTACATAGGAGGAATATTCACACAGGCGGAAGAGTCACTTTTCCTTGGATCTTGTATGGGCTCGTTTTACTGCTGACGTAACTGTGCAACAAAAATGCAACACTACAGCGGTTGCATAAAATTCTGAGGTGGGAACATTGTATATTTTCACCCAGTTGTGAATAAAACGTGATTGTGAGACCTAAAAATTTATATTTTGATAATTTCTGCTTTATATTGAGCTCGCTTCTGCAATTTTTGCCATTTTATATCGTTGCAAATGAAAGATGGTCCCCCACAGGTGACAGGTCCTGTGTGATATATATACAGAGCCACTCTAATTACGAGATTCTACAGCGGAGGCGTTTTCCACATAATTTGCCATATAATCCAACACATCCTGCCTAAACAGCATATTTTAACAAAAAATGTTGATACTAGCTCAAACAGATCAAAAGTTACTAAAAAGGGGGTAACATGTCCTGCCACACAGTGAAAAGCCCTTCACAAGTACTGACTGGTCTCTTTTACATTGCTATTGCTGTATTTGGGTCTTAATCTGAAAGTAATGAGGAAAAACATTTATACAGTGTTAACGGGTACAGATGTCAAAATAATGAAGTAATACTATCACCGAAAGTGTGCTGCATTATGCTATATAATTCTCATTTTTGTGGCCACATAATTTAGTCAACCCTGCCGTAATTTAGACCTTCCCTGCCACATAAATTAGACCTTCCCTGCCGCTTCATTACAGTGGATCTGCTTATTTAGCACAAACTACCAGCGTACTGTGCATGGTGGGGGCGGTTTACAGTAGGTTTAGGAGATGAGAAATGCAACCAAATAAAGGTACAGGCTAACAGAAATGTGGAGAATAACCCGTTTCTTGACAGGATTAAGCCTATAAAAATGGACACGGACGTGAGGCTTTTCCTCAGCAGCAGTGGCAAGATTAAAAGATAAAGTGTGGGCACTGATTAAGCGAGAAGCTGTGGAGCGAAGGAGGAGGTAACGGAATAAGGAAAAGGCAAGAAAGACTGTGGGGGAGGGTATTGGTAAAGGAGACCTCATCTTGGGCAAAAATGTGGACATTGCAACGTTTGAGACGCCAAGAGAGGCCCACATCTCAGTGAACAGTGTGAAATACGCTGCACACATAGCATTGCCTGGATTACGAATATACTTTCTGCCTTCTGCATTATGTGGTGTTTCCTTTATTCAACTTTAGCTTGATTTCTTTAACACCAGGAAAACAATGCAATTTAAAAATGTTTCTATTAACAGCACACGCATAATCTTGCAAGGCTGCATTTTCTGTAAGCCTGCCAGGTGTTTAAAGTATTATCATTTGCTCCGTGCCTCCAAATTCGACCTCGTCCATAAAAGCAGAGACAAAGTAAAGGTCAATGTCTCTCTATAGTAAACTTCCTTTCATCGTTTTTTCACTCATTATCAACGCTGCACTGGTTCCATTGCTAGATTGCAAAAGGAGAGGTTCCTGCCTTATTGTAAATTGTTAACATGCCACACATTTGACCCTGCCCCCACGCTCACTGAATCCAGACCATTGCATGCAGAATCACAGTTAACATACTTTTCTTAAGGCTCGGACCGCTGCAAAACCCATTATCAGACTGACTCACCTGCTGGGGAGGCATACAGTGTGTCCGAGACGCAGACTTGTTGCTCTCGATTCCAGGAAGTGCGCAGCAGCGCACCAAAGATGAATGGCCTGCCTTGGACGGATCCCACTGGACAGGGTGATCGAGCCACGCAGCAATCAGCAGCAGAGAGGCCACCTGCCCACTCGACCCACAGCGCTGGAACGTGGCAGTGGAAAAAGTGTTTCCTGCCTCGGGCCTGCCCTTGCACGTTCGGCAGCTGCACCAGTGTGGAATCCGCACTAGAACACTGACGTACTGACGTTTAGCGCAAGACTCCCCCAGCCAATCACTGGCTAGATAGAGGCCAGTCATGGGCTTCCAGCCAGTCAATGTCCTCCAAAAGCTTTCTGACCGCATTTCTAATTGGCTGTGAGCCCCAGAGTGCCCACAGCTCATATATTTTTGGTGATTTAATGTCTACTTGTCCGTCGGACAAAACAGACAATAAATCTTCTTGCCCATTATGAAAATCTGCTTGGTTCGGGCGTCGGGCGATATGATTTCCCCACCCCTGACCTTGGGAATACCTCGCGAACGGGAACTATGCTTCTCATGGTTTCTAATATTTAAAAGACCAGTCTGAAAAGACTGCAACTGCAACATTCCTGTTCTCTGATGCCTGTTTTTTGCAGTGAAGAATGCGTGGTCATCATCTGTCTGACACTTCCGAAGGAAACGCCAGCGGCATTTACCACCAGGCTGGAACTGCTGAAGTCCCATGCTTGGCTGTGTCCCAAGCGTATTCCCATCAAACCAAAGCATTCCTTGCAAATCCAGTGGGTGCCTTTTTCCTTCCTTTAGCAGCACCAAGGTATCGATTACAGCACCGGCTGCCTCAGAACCACCAACTGGCTGCACTATTCTGTGCTCCCACAACGATTCTGCGAGGTATTACAAAGGTCCGTCCCCTGCAGTAACTAGCAACAGAAATGTTGTGTCTCCCAGCCAGCACTTTTTATCTCTATTTTGCTAAAACATGTCCTGAAACACATTTTTTCTCTTATTGTTTCAACTCTCACCGAGTGCTTGGAGCTTTCCCTCTAAATTGACCTTTTTTTTTTTTTTTAAAAGAAAGCATGGTCTTCTGAACAGCTTGTAAGAGTTTTCAATTTTATAAACAGGAACTTTTATAAGTAACTACTGACTCTAAGAGAGTATTTTTTAATGACACTATAGATTTTTCCTGTCTCCAGAGAGTCTATAGTAATTTTACATATTTTAACAGCTGCTATTTTTTCAGCTCATAAACCACCTCTCATGCAACTACCTGCCAATTATATGCAAATGCCTATTTTAGTCACGTAGTTTGCTTTTAATGGGTTATTCACGATTGTCCATAGATTGGAGTGGGTGTTATGTGCTGGATTGAGGCCCTAACATAGGTGCGCCGTTTCAGAGGCACAAATCCTTCGTGCCACAAAGACAGGCAGACCTTTCACCCACTAAAGGCCCTTTCACCTACATTAGCCCTCCCTTCACAATAACGAGCAACAGAGGCTGTCCCTTATCTGACGTGTGCTCTGGGTGCAGAAGACGGTCCATCCTAAATACGTCATCTCCATGTCCAACAGTGACTATCCTACGTCACAACGAGTTCTTAGAAACAGACCCTTAAGCTCTTGGGATTTTCCCTAGCACAGGATTACTGATTTCTCCAAGAACTCATTAAATATGCATGAACCACCATTCCCTAAGGGTTCATTCCTGACGTCTTCCTCTGACCGACTTTACATCAATACTAACATTCCAAGGCACCTATCGGGTATAAATATACCTCCCTTTGCCCAAGCAAACCAGAGGGGACCGAGACTTCCATGCCGACACTCTGACCTGAGACGCTGCAACCTGCGTCATGCCACAGCTCCAGCTGGCAGAGGTCCATCCACCCATCCTGGGGTGTCCAGCTCGAGATCAGGATGAAGTCCCACTAAGGTAATGGGGTTAGACTAAATCCTAGGGGGATTCTTGGCTCTCTAAGACCTACACACATGCTAGGTACACTTAGGTACATCTAGTTAGGCATCATAGGGGTATAGGCTTTATCTTAATGCATTCTGTATTTCATGTATGTGTTCATTACTATTACACAATGGTAAAACTGTACCATGCATTTTTATTTAACTGCACTGCTGGCCATATTTCTCTGCTACTGTCCAACAGTTGTTGCAGCACATATTACCAGTACTAGAATAACAACTGTGCAATAAATTTTATTGTAAACACACCCAACTGTTTCTTCTATGTACTTCTCTGAGATGAGTGACTGAATGAAGAGTAGAATATTGTTTCCACGATCCTGAGGGATCAGGGTTTTATGTTATGTGGTTGCCAGAAGCTATTCCCTTCTTGTTTTCAAGAAGTTTCTAGTGGCCTCTGAGCTAGCTGGTACACAGTAATTAAGTTTAATATACGCGATATGGGCATACCGACCTCAGTCCTATGCCAAGCCTATAGTGTATGTTATTCCAATGCGCAGAACCTATCAGGGAAATAGGAACTACACTACACCGGGAGGGAGGGCGGGCAGGGGAAGAATGCATGGACAACAGGAGGGGGGTGGGGGGGGTTAAAGAAGGCACCAAAGCATGTCGTGCCTGAGGAGGAGAACCTCTTTAAAGAAAATAGTGCTCACAGTCAAAAAATATCACGTACCCTATAACAAACGAAGTAAAGTGGCCAGTCGCCATGGGAGGTGACAAATGAAGAGGAGGCAGTACTAAGGAGGGACTAACCAGCGGATTGACGAATCAGAAGCCAGCATTTAGGACAGACAATGACACAAGCCAATGGCAAACATGGGCGGAGAGTGGGCGGGCTTCTATTCGCTACTCGTTAGTTGAGCGTATACAAGAAGTCTCGCAGAGCAGCGCATGTGCGCTGGCTCACGCTCGACCTAAAAAGATAGAGCTTTAATTTACCCCCATGTCTATTTATTAGCTGCTTTGCTATCAAGTGGAATGTGTGGTACACAGTAAAAAACACTGTAATCTGCATGTCAAATGTTGGAGCTGGGTATCGTGGGTTACAAATGTAGGAAGCTGGCTCTCTATATAGTGTACCAAAATGAGGTGCACTGTGCAGAGTCTCCAGGGATCCATTATTAGTGTACAGGGGCTTGCTTTAACAATCCCAAGGTGCTCGATTTGTGGTAGTGTGGTCAAGCTGTCTTAGGCTTATCAGAGGTGTGTGTTAGGCATTTATTGCACACACAGAATCAATAAATAAAGACACACTCAATGAGGAAATCTGACACCAATTTAGAAAAATAACAGATTTTTATATTAATTTAGACAACAAGATCTTCAAGATTAGGTAAGTACTTTTCAAGTTAGCGATTTTCAGAAACACAGAAAATACATCTGTCAGATTTGAGGCATGGGCCTCGAAACGCGGTAATGCTATCCTATGGGAGAAACATACACTGCATTGAGGTACTTGAAATCAAGTTACAGGGTTGTTCTTTTGGACTTAAGGTAAGTACATGCCCAGGTTCTTAGAATCACCAGCAGTTTTGGTTTACCTGCCTGGTGTGTCCAAGTGCAGAGGTGCTGGTCGTAAGGGTAGCCTCGAACACTACTACTTAAGACATGGGGAAAACCTTTAACAAAAGGCTGCAAGTGGGGACTGCAGGACCAGTTCGGCAGAACCCAAAGAGGAGCTCGGGTCTTGAGAGTCTCTGGAGCAAGGATGCACCGTCTGAAGGCTCAGACTTGGGCTGTAGAGCTCGGGTGCAGAGATGTTTTGTCCAGCGGGTCGCTTGCGCTGGGAGGCTCTCACTTATTAGGTCGACCTGGAGATGGGGAGAAAACAGGACAAGGCCTCTCTCAACGATGGCCTAGATGGTGCTGACGTCCCATGTCGGTAGGTCTGTCTTGGCGGTGTTGGTGTCTGGGCTGGACACTAACCAAACCCTGGCTGCTGCAAGGGCTCCGGTACCATGGATATTTGTGCAGGGTGGCTCCTGGTGTCTCCAAACTTAGTAGGGAGACGGATCTGACCTCCAGGAGCATGTAGACCTCCTCCTGGGATGCTGCTTCCTCAGGGGATCCGCTGTACCGGGTCGATGCGGTCAGTGCCTGCAGGTTGCAGCGAAGTGGCTTCTCCACTTCATCTAAATGCTGGCTGGTTGGCGAAGTGGTGGCAACCCTCCGAGGTTTTGGGAGGATGCACATCTGCAGGATGAGTAGGGTCTTAGCAATTGTTGAGACAGGAGGAGGCGGGGTTTAGCGCCAAAGTCCACAGCTAGTCCACAGTTCTCACGTTCTTCAGCTTTTCTTTGTCCTTCTTTAGTCAGGCGAATCTGAGTTCCTGGTGTCAGGGGGGTACCTAAATACTCAACTTAGGTGTGTAAGGAGCAGGGGTGGGGAAATCATATCGCCCGACCCAAGCAGATTTTCATAATGGGCAAGAAGATTTATTGTCTGTTTTGTCCGACGGACAAGTAGACATTAAATCACTAAAAATATATGAGCTGTGGGCACTCTGGGGCTCACAGCCAATTAGAAATGCGGTCAGAAAGCTTTTGGAGGACATTGACTGGCTGGAAGCCCATGACTGGCCTCTATCTAGCCAGTGATTGGCTGGGGAGTCTTGCGCTAAACGTCAGTACGTCAGTGTTCTAGCGCGGATTCCACACTGGTGCAGCTGCCAAACGTGCAAGGGCAGGCCCCGAGGCAGGAAACACTTTTTCCACTGCCACGTTCCAGCGCTGTGGGTCGAGTGGGCAGGTGGCCTCTCTGCTGCTGATTGCTGCGTGGCTCGATCACCCTGTCCAGTGGGATCCGTCCAAGGCAGGCCATTCATCTTTGGTGCGCTGCTGCGCACTTCCTGGAATCGAGAGCAACAAGACTGCGTCTCGGACACACTGTATGCCTCCCCAGCAGGTGAGTCAGTCTGATAATGGGTTTTGCAGCGGTCCGTGCCTTAAGAAAAGTATGTTAACTGTGATTCTGCATGCAATGGTCTGGATTCAGTGAGCGTGGGGGCAGGGTCAAATGTGTGGCATGTTAACAATTTACAATAAGGCAGGAACCTCTCCTTTTGCAATTTAGCAATGGAACCAGTGCAGCGTTGATAATGAGTGAAAAAACGATGAAAGGAAGTTTACTATAGAGAGACATTGACCTTTACTTTGTCTCTGCTTTTATGGACGAGGTCGAATTTGGGGCACGGAGCAAATGATAATACTTTAAACACCTGGCAGGCTTACAGAAAATGCAGCCTTGCAAGATTATGCGTGTGCTGTTAATAGAAACATTTTTAAATTGCATTGTTTTCCTGGTGTTAAAGAAATCAAGCTAAAGTTGAATAAAGGAAACACCACATAATGCAGAAGGCAGAAAGTATATTACGTAATCCAGGCAATGCTATGTGTGCAGCGTATTTCACACTGTTCACTGAGATGTGGGCCTCTCTTGGCGTCTCAAACGTTGCAATGTCCACATTTTTGCCCAAGATGAGGTCTCCTTTACCAATACCCTCCCCACAGTCTTTCTTGCCTTTTCCTTATTCCGTTACCTCCTCCTTCGCTCCACAGCTTCTCGCTTAATCAGTGCCCACACTTTATCTTTTAATCTTGCCACTGCTGCTGAGGAAAAGCCTCACGTCTGTGTCAATTTTTATAGGCTTAATCCTGTCAAGAAACGGGTTATTCTCCACATTTCTGTTAGCCTGTACCTTTATTTGGTTGCATTTCTCATCTCCTAAACCTACTGTAAACCGCCCCCACCATGCACAGTACGCTGGTAGTTTGTGCTAAATAAGCAGATCCACTGTAATGAAGCGGCAGGGAAGGACTAATTTATGTGGCAGGGAAGGTCTAAATTACGCGGCAGGGTTGACTAAATTATGTGGCCACAAAAATGAGAATTATATAGCATAATGCAGCACACTTTCGGTGATAGTATTACTTCATTATTTTGACATCTGTACACGTTAACACTGTATAAATGTTTTGCCTCATTACTTTCAGATTAAGACCCAAATACAGCAATAGCAATGTAAAAGAGACCAGTCAGTACTTGTGAAGGGCTTTTCACTGTGTGGCAGGACATGTTACCCCCTTTTAGTAACTTTTGATCTGTTTGAGCTAGTATCAACATTTTTTGTTAAAATATGCTGTTTAGGCAGGATGTGTTGGATTATATGGCAAATTATGTGGAAAACGCCTCAGCTGTAGAATCTCGTAATTAGAGTGGCTCTGTATATAAATCACACAGGACCTGTCACCTGTGGGGGACCATCTTTCATTTGCAACGATATAAAATGGCAAAAATTGCAGAAGCGAGCTCAATATAAAGCAGAAATTATCAAAATATAGATTTTTAGGTCTCACAATCACGTTTTATTCACAACTGGGTGAAAATATACAATGTTCCCACCTCAGAATTTTATGCAACCGCTGTAGTGTTGCATTTTTGTTGCACAGTTACGTCAGCAGTAAAAACGAGCCCATACAAGATCCAAGGAAAAGTGACTCTTCCGCCTGTGTGAATATTCCTCCTATGTAGACATAAAAGGTATGTTTTTCTTTCCCTACATGATTTGCCAAAGGGTGTTTTTCCTGTGTGCCTGTCTTTGTGCCTTCTTTATGCATGTGCCCATTTCCAAATATCCAAGTATCATCCCTTGGACCCTCAGGATGCTCAGCTTCTGAAATAAAGAAACTGATTGCACAAGTTGCTGCACTGTAAAACCGTATCTTTCACCAGGCGTCCCAATACTCATATATCAGCATCCTGCAACAGAATTACAGGATTTCCCGGAAGATAACACGCACATTTGGGTGGGCAGTGGGGGCTGGGGACATTGGAAGGAGAGAGACAAGTGGCAGAGAACTTGGATTTTAAAGAAAAGTGAGTACTTTACAAATCTCAGTGAGACAAACTTGCACATCTATTGCTGATCTGCACCCCTTCATGTTAGGTAAGCTTACTCTGCTGGTGCCATTACTTACCAGTACTGTGCACAAGAGAACCCTGTACTGCTAGTGCCAGTGTTGCATATGCTCCTTGTGTGGTAGAAGAATGTGGAAATGTAGCAGTGAGTGCACAATAATCACACCACACCTGCCCAGGAGTGTAAAAGGAGAGATTGATTTAACTGCCCATTTCTTCCTCTTGTGTATTCATACTTGTGGATACTGCTTCAGTGAACTAAACACCTCTGCTATGTGATTTGTGCTGCCCCATGAACAGTTCATAAGCTCTGCTGAGAAGTGGTTATTCCCATCCACACGTTTATCAGAGCATGATCACATGTGAGTATTTTTGAAACTGGACAGCTATGAGTTGGCCCTAGGATGGAGAACACCCTTCTGCCCTACAGGTTCATATTCCGACACAGTCTATGCCAAATACGCTTCAAGAAATGTAGTCAATTACCAGCCTGTACTCTGCCTTTCGGCACTATTTCTTTCAATTTGAAAATTTGTCACATTCATACTGGGTAATAATTGGGTGCAGTGCACACTGACACATCTGCACACATGCTGTACATCCAGCCAGTGCAACAGTTGAATTTAAGGGTGTATGACCATGCATTGCATAATTGGACTTGCATTTGAAGTTCATATTGCACAGTATGTTGCACTGATTGCAGTGCAGGTTCTCTCCGTGCAGACGCACCTCAGTGATTTATGGAATAGGTGCGGCAAGCAGATATCTTCCCAGGACAAGTAGATTTCTGTAACATTTTGTCCATTGGCCAAGTAGATTTTTAAAAAATGTCCACACCCCTGTAAGGGGGAGTGAAGGGTAGCAGCCAATGGGCTACTTATCCTTGGAGTCACTACACCCCCTATATGACCACTTCCTGTGGGGACTGGGCATAACCCTGTCCCAGAGCTCCCAATTCCACCAAAGCAAGATGGTGGAATCCTTCTTTCGTGGAGCACATCAGGTAGCCCACCTTAGGGGTGTGACTAGCCTGGTGGTGCAACATGCCCACTGCATAGCTAATTTCCCACCTGTCCTGGTGCCAAATGGTCCTCAGAGCAGGGGGTGGCCTCTCCCAGGTCTGGGGGAAGCTGGGGTCGTAATCAAAGTTGGCAGGGGTTTTGAAGCCCCTAGCCTTGATATGCTAAATCACTAAGCATCCTGCTGGAGGAGGTGTGAACACCTTCCTTCGTAGCAGGCATTGCGTCTGGCCTCAGAGAGTGTGCGCTCTCACTTGTAGGGGAGAAAGAAACTTGTCTGTGCTGTAGGCTGGATAATATTAGTCAACCACCACACTAGATAGTGGTAGGATTTTCAGGGGGCACCTTTAAGGTGCCCTCTGGGTGCATGTCATAATAAATCTTGTACTGGCAAGAGTACAGATTTATTAAGACAAGGTGTTTGATACCGAACACCATAGGTTTCAGTAAAGCCATCATGCAGCTGGCGGAAACGCATAATGACCAGTGTCCAGTACATATACTTAAGGTAGCTTCCCTGTTCACTTGTACCATCTAGTAATTAGACTAGACAGCACAGGGGTATATCTGCTCATGTAGATATGCCCTCACACGTAATATAACACACACTGCCTTAGGGCTACAAGGCCTGCTGTAGGGGTGACTTGCATATATTCCTTGCAGTGACTTTGGCATGGCACACAGTGAGTGTGTCATGTCGCATATTTACTCATGGCTTGCACCATGACACGCAGTCTGCATGCAATATGTATGGGGGGCCTCTAGGGTGGCATAATACATGCTGCAGCCCTTCGGGACCCTCCTTTTTTTTTCTTTTCTTTTGTTTTATATAGCGCGAACTAGACCCGAGACATCGGGTATCAGAACGCTTTACATGAGCACCAGTTTCGTTACAGAAGGACACATTCATTTTTGGTAGGCACAGGGAGATTAAGTGATTTGCCCAGAATCACAGGACGTTGAGCGTCGTCGCCGAGACTCGAACCCGGTTCCTCAGCTTCGAGGTCCACCGCTCTAGCCGTAAGGCTACATCCCCTCCCCATAGTATCCTCTCAGCATAGTACCCATATGCTAGGTACCAGGGGTACCACTTACTGGGGACTTACAGGGGTGCCAAAGTTTGTCCCAATTGTGTTAAAATTAGATAATCTTACCTTGTTTTAGAGAAAGAACACTCGCACTGGGGCCTGGTTAGCGGGAACCCAGAGCACATCAGTCGAAAAACATCAGTACCAGTGGCAAAATGTTGGGTTGACCATGACAAAAAAGGGGCCCTTTCCTACACCCCCCTCCCAAACGAAAGAGGAGGAGACTAACTTTTCCCAAGAGAGTCTTCATTGTCTAAGTGGAAAAATCTGGAAAGGCCATCTGTATTGGCATGGTCAGTCCCAGGTCAGTCCCACTGTAAAGGCCATTCCCTGTAGGGAGATGAACCACCTCAACAGTTTGGGATTTTCCCCCTTCATTTGCATCAGCCATCTGAGAGGCCTGTGGTCAGTTTGAACAAGGAAGTGAGTCCCAAACACGTAGGCTCTCAGCTTCTTCAGGGACCAAACCACAGCAAAGGCTTCCCTCTCAATGGCACTCCAACGATGTTATCTGGGGCGTAACCTCCTGCTAATAAAAGCAACAGGCTGGTCCTGGCCATCATTGTTGGTCTGGAATAGAACTGCTCGTATCCCGTGTTAAGAGGCATCAGTCTGCACAATGAACTGCTTTGTATAATCTGAAGCTTTTAGAAAGGGTGCCGAGCATACTGCTTCCTTCAGAGTGTCAAAAGCCTTTTGGCAGCTCACGGTCCAATTTACTTTCTTTGGCTGCTTCTTTGAGGTCAGTTCAGTGAGGGGTGACACAACGGTGCCATACCCTTTCACAAACTTTCTGTAGTACCCAGTCAAGCCAAGGAATACTCTGACTCGATTCAGAGTTGTTCGAGCTTCCCAGTCCAGAACAGTCTGGAACTTGAGCTGTAAAGGTTGAACTTGGCTTCCACTTACAAGGTGACCCAAGTATAAGACAAAGCCCTGCCCTATCTGACACCTGCTTGCCTTGATAGCGAGTGTTGCCTGCAGCAGGGCCTCAAGGACCTATTCAAGGTGGATCAGGTGATCCTGCCAGGTGGAACTATAGACAGCAATATCATTAAGATATGCTGCACTAAAAGACTCCAACCCAGCCAGGACTTTGTTCACCAACCTTTGAAAGGTGGCAGTGGCATTCTTTAAACAAAACGGCATCACAGTAAACTGGTAATGTCCATCTGATGTGAAGAATGCCAACTTCTCTTTTGCTCCTGGGGTCAGCCTAATCTGCCAGTACCCTGATGTCAAATCAAAAGTACTGAGAAACTTGGCTGCCCCTAACCTGTCAATGGGCTCATCTGCCTTTGGAATGGGGTGTGCATCTGTCGTAGTGACAGCATTAAGGCCTCAGTAGTCACACAAAACCTTAGCTCTGGTTTTCCTCCCTTTGAATGAGGTTTGGGAACTAGGACCACTGAGCTGACCCAGGGACTCTCAGAGGGTTTAAACACCCTTAGTTCCAGCATCTTGCTGACTTCACCTCTGATGCTTTCTTTGACTTGGTCAGACTGCCTGTATATTTTGTTTTTGACAGGTAGGCTGTCCCCAGTGTCCACATCATATGTACACAAGGCTGTCTGACCAGGGTTCAAAGCAAAGAGCCCAGCATACTGCCTTAGGACTTGCCTGCAGGCTGTCTGCTGTTGGGCAGTGAGGGTATCTGAGAAGACAACTCCCTCAACAGACCCATCTTGAGGGTTGTTGGAGAGGAGGTCAGGGAGAGGTTCACTCTCTTCTTCCTGATCCTCCTCAGTGACCATCAGCATGGTCACATCAGCCCTGTCATGATAGAGTTTAAGGCGGTTCACATGGCTAACCCTCTTGGGGCTCATGGAAGTGCCAAGGTCCACCACATGGGTGACCTCCCCTTTTCTTTCTAGAATAGGGTAGGGTACAGTCTACTTATTCTGGAGGCCCTAGGTGCAATAGACTCCAATATCCATACCTTCTGGTTGAAACTCCACCAGTGCAGCCTTTTGGTCAACCTTTGCTTCTCGAGATCCTAGCTTGCCTCGAGGTTTTTGTTAGCTTTCTCCATGTACTCAGCCATCCTGGAATGAAGGCCAAGCACAAAGCCTACTATGTCCAGTTTGGGTTCTTTGAGAGGCTTCTCCCAGCCCTCCCTTATCAGACTTAGTGGACCTCTCACAGGATGGCCCAACAGAAGTTCAAAGGGACTAAAGACCACTCCTTTCTGTGGTACCTCTCTGTAAGAAAAAACAGGCATGACAAAAGGACATCCCATCTCCTTCTGAGTTTTTCAGGTAGTCCCATGATCATACCTTTCATGGTCTTGTTGAATCTCTGAACCAGACTAATTGTTTGTGGGTGATATGGGGTGGCAAACTTATACGTTACCCCAAACTCAGCCCACATGGCTTTTAGGTAAGAAGACATTTTAGTTACTACCTCTGTCTGAAACCACCTCTTTAGGGAAGCCCACTCTAGTAAAAAACTTATGAGGGCCTTGGCAACTGCAGGAGCAGTGACAGTCGTAAGGGGAATTGCCTCAGGATAACTGGTGGCATGATCCACTACCACCAGCACAAATCTGTTTCCTGAGGCTGTTTGGGGGTCAAGGGGACCAACAATGTCAACCCCTACCCTCTCAAAGTACACCCCAACCAAAGAGTGGAATTAAGGGGGCCTTTGTCACTGGCTTGACAGGTAACACAGGAGCTGCCAAACTCCTTCACTTTCTGGCCAGTAGAAGTGGGTGACTAACCTACTCCAAGTCTTTGTCTGGCCAAGATACCCAGCTAGGGAGATGTCACGTGCTACTAAAAGTAAGAACTCTCTGTGCTGCTGGGGCACTCCCACTCTCCTTGTGGCACCAGGTTTGGGGTCTGAGGCTTCAGTATACAGTAGTCCCTTCTCCTAATAGGTTCGGTGGGAGCCACTGACATCTCCCTTTTCCTGGTCAGCAGCTTGCTGTCTCAGGCACTCAAGAGTGGGGCAGGTCCTCTGTCCCTGGCACAGATCTTCCCCAGAGGATCTCCCGGTCCTAGGAGCTCTGGCTGGTAAGGCCCAAGTTCCTGGGGTTCAGTTCCCTCAAGGGCTGATAAGTCTTCTCCCTGAGAAGAGGGGACCTAAGTTTTTGTCTCTTCAGAAGTTGGGTTCCCAGCCTTCTTGCCTTTTCCCTTGGAGGGTTGAGCCATTATTCCAGGCTCCAACTCCTCTTTTTCACCCTGGGCTTTGCACTATGCTCAAGGTTTCTCACACACATTCTGATATTCCCAGCATGGCTGCATGGGATCTTAGCTCTAACTCAGCTGAGGTCTCCAGATCATTTCTTAGCAGACATTGGACTGGAATTGCAGAGGACACAACCACCTTCTTTTGGCCAGTAACCCCTCCCCATTTTAAGGTGGGATGGTCCTTGGTATGGTTATCAGCACTAAGGACTGGATAAGTTTATCCAGTCAAGTACTGTTCTGGGGATATCAGTTTTTCAGTCACCATGGTAACACTTGCAACTGCATCCCTCAGTGCTTCTACTTCAACTCCATTGATATGTGGCTTTTGTCTATACTTCTCTAGGTTTCTGGGCCAGATAGCCAGGTTAGCTATGTCTACAACTCCCTCAGGGACTAAGTAGTTTCACTGTGCTCTCTGACCTGGTCAGGGCACACCAAGGGTCCCATCTGGAGACTCACAACCCCAGTAGGCACTAGAGGTGCACTAGTGGGGGCCTTTTTGGGACGGGAAGAGTCCCCTGTTTTGTGTCCATTGGCGTTACAATTGAAACACCAATCCTATTTGGGATCCTACTTCTTACCCTGGTACCCACCCTTTGATTGTGAAGTGTGTCTGTGCCCACCCTCCTGAACAGGTTTTTGGGGTCCTTTAGAAGACTCTACCTTTTTCTTTACACTACCCAACATCTTTCCTTTCGGGGGGGAAAAGCAACCCCCTTCTTATGCTCACCTGGTCAGCCTTGTTCCCCAGCCCTTGGGGAGAAACCAATCTTAGATCCACTAGGTATCCATGCAATTTTAATGATGTACAATTACTTAACAAGTGCTCCTTCATCAACAGATTGTTAAGCCCTTCTTAATCTTGCACCTTACTGCCTTTCAACCAGCCACCTAGTGTTTTGACTATGAAGTCAAGAAAATCAACCCAGGACTGACTCGAGGTTTTGTGAGTCTCCCTGAACTTAATTCTGTACTCTTCAGTGGTGAATCCAAAGTCTTCAATCAGGATATCCTTCATGAGGTGACACGACTCAGCATCTTCTTTTTTAAGTGTCACAAGTCTATCCCTACACTTGCCTGAGAAACGCTCCCGGAGTAGATAGCCCCAATATTTTTGGTTGCGCTTTCTCATTTTACAAGCCCTCTCAAAGGCTGTAAACCATTTTGTGTTCTCATCACCCTCAACATATTTGGAGGCAATCCCTTTGGGGATCAAAAAAGTTTCCTCTCTCTCCCTATACACCTTACCGCTGTCACCATTTATGGGTGTTAGGACCCATCTCTACCTTTTCTCGCCTTTTGGTCTTCTGACTAGTCTCTACAGCTCTTTGTCTGGATCCTCTAGTACTTCTAGGGGCCTGGCCTACCTCCAGGTACAGTTTTAAGGAAGAGGTTCCTATTGTTTTCCTCTTCCCCTGGGGTATTGGAAGGGGAGCTATCCCCATGAGTACTTTTGTCAGTCTCATCTTCACCGACTAGGTCATCTTCAATATTGTCAGTGTTTTAGTCTCTTGCCTGGGCTCTATTAACCTCAGCAAGCCACTCCTGGAGTTGTGCCTTGGTTGGTTTAGGCCTAGCCCTAATTTTGCAAGCCTTACAGAGGTTCTTTAACTGCTTCAAACTAACTTGCAGGTAAGGAGTCAGGTTGAGTTCCTCAACTCTCGTCTCTGAGGCGGACATGTTAATGGTAGTTCGGACCTTTTTAGAAAAATTCTGCAAAAAATCCTAAACAGACCTTTCAGGCCTAACTACTAGTATACTTTTTACATTTCTAATACAGTTTTGGACTAAGGGACTTATTACAAGGCCATAACAGTTAAGATTACAAATTTAGGAAAAAAAACCAAACAAAACGAAACCCGAAAAAATATTTTTGACTAAAGTCAGTTGTGGATATTTTAGTGGAATAATTTATTAAGTTTTATTAATGATTTAGATCTTACAATGAGATCTCCATTATACAACATCACATTCATTAATACAAATTTAAAAAGCAACTAAAAAAATAATTTTTTTACAACACATTGATTCGTTAATTGGGCAATTTATCATCTCCATGTCAGCACTTGCCATTGCAATATCATTTTTTGAAAAAGTGGTTTTAAAAACCTCTGTTGATACATTTTCAAAGCAGGACAGGCAAATATGACATGTTCAATAGTCTGTACATCATTATAACATAAGATGCATATTATTTCCTCCCAGATTACATTCTGCCATGCACCCGTCACAGTTTTTAACAGCAAACAAGTCAGTCTATATAACATTATACATCTTCTCACTTTGTGTTCCAAATTCCAGGTCAGATACATTTGAGGAACTGCTGCCCGACATGATTGAATTAGGTTTTTAAATCGACGTTTTGCTTTACGTAGCTCTAGATCTTTTTCCATGGAGCAATTTTTCAAAGTATGTTTTAAATAATTTTTAAGCTGAACATCACTCATACACTGAATAACTGATTTAGTTAAAGAAAAGTACTGGAGTGCATTTAAAATATTAGTTAAAAATGATCCAGTCCCCATGGTAGATGTAAAACAATCTGAAGCAATAATACTCCTTAAGAACTTTTCTCTAGCATGTAGTAACCAAAGGTACCTCCGTAATATAGCGACCAGCCCTCTTTGAAAAAGTGCTCTCCAGTCCTAATTCCAGCCTTAGGGCTTCTATAGAGACCATAGGGTTTAAGGTACTGATAGTACGAAGAATTGACCCCTCTGCCTTATGCATAAAATGCCATTGGTCAGTAGTTATTGTCTCTACAGCATATGAAAGTGACGGGGGAAATCTTCATTTTATATACTGTTAAAAGGTCATTAAAATGCCTATGCCCTGTTGCTCCATTAAGTGTTTTAGTGCATTTCCATTGGCTAATGCCTTATTTGATACAAGTGCAATATGCTCAGTGTCACGCAAACTTGCCAACATTATTCTGCCAAGTTAAACTTGATTTTACCACTTCTAAGATGGAATTATTAAGTGACCGATTATACTTTATATTTATCCAACACCCCTTTGGATGAAACCTCATGACCTCAGTTTTATTTACATTTTCCTTCAGGAATTGAGTGCCTGAATATGATGACAAGATATTAAGACGTCTCTGAAGACCTTTAGGGGTCAGGTCCAGCAAAATAATATTGTCTGCATAAAGGAGTGTGCCTAAAGGATACGAGCCTAATTTTGGGGCATCGCCAGCTGCCTTACTCGGCACAGGCAAACACCAATGTACAGCAAGAAAAGGAGAGGGGCCAACAGGCATCCCTGTTTCAAACCGTTTCTAGTAGGGATTCTCAGAGTCATACCCCACCTGCCTCCTAACATAACATGGCACCAAGTTTCGGTATGAAGGGAAAAAGTTTCAAAAGGCCCTCTGGCATTCCTATGGCGCTGAACTTACTCTAGAGCAGAGGTCTTCAATCTGTGGGGCGCGACCCCCAGGGGGGCCTTGGAGTCCTGGGAAGGGGGTCGCGCATTTCCAGGCCTCACTTCTGTCTGGAATCTAAAAGATGGAAAAAGACAACCCGGGACACTTCAATGCTTCAGCCGAAGTTAATTGAGTCTCCTGTGCTGTGAAAGGAAAAGGCAGGCAGACAGGTAAAACAATCCTTCGTTCCAGGGTGCCTGCTTGCCTGAATGAAATGCAAATGTTGGAGTTAATCTGCAAATGTAAAGGGTGCTTGGGAGCGGTTCTGGCTTTAATTGCTGGAATCACTCCAAGCTTTGTGATGGCAAAGATTTTATTTTTTTGTGGTAGTACGAAGAGTTAACAACTGGGCTGTGAAGTACATGCTTTTAATGGAAATTGCATTTACCCCTGAGGAGGTGTTGAGGCGACAGTTATGCAAAACAAAAAATTGCTTTACTTATGGTCTGGTATTAATAAAATCTACATTTTGGAAGCTCTATTTTATCCTAAAACTATTTGCACAGTTTGTAGCAGTCTATCTTATAATGTGTGTGATGCAAGTATAAAATAATGACTTACACATTCACAGTGCTTTCTGTCACAGACTGTGACCTCGTAGCACTAAAAATACACAAGTCACTATTCTCTACTGCACCAACCAAATGTAATTCTGTGTCTCTCTGGTTACATATGCAAAAGAAACAATAGATGGACGGAATGCTGTACAATACAAACATTCACCCCCAGTCACAAGGATCTGGGTTAAATCCATCATTCTTTTGCTCACCACACCACCCCAGTTTGGACCCAGCCATATGCAAATCAGTCTTGACCCTGTTCCTTGTGGGAACAGTCCAGCCCGAACTGCCAAGCCAGGTGCTCCCTGGACCGGAAACAAGCATCCTGGGACCGGTTTCAGGGTATCACCCTTCCTCAGCCAGGCTAGCTTGAATCCAGTGGTGTAGTGAGCATGGGACCCAAGTCTGGGCATACCCTTCCCACTTAGGGTGACATATGCAAAAGAAACAATAGATGGACGGAATGCTGGACAATGCAAACATTCACCCCCAGGCAAAAGGATCTGGGTTAAATCCATCATTCTTTTGCTCACCACACCACCCCAGTTTGGACCCAGCCATATGCAAATCAGTCTTGACCCTGTTCCTTGTGGGAACAGTCCAGCCCGAACTGCCAAGCCAGGTGCTCCCTGGACCGGAAACAAGCATCCTGGGACCAGTTTCAGGGTATCACCCTTCCTCAGCCAGGCTAGCTTGAATCCAGTGGTGTAGTGAGCACGGCACCCACGTCTGGGCATACCCTTCCCACTTAGGGTGACATACTTCAAGCTAGCCTGGCTGATGAGGGCTGTTAGCCCGAAACCGGTCCCTGGATGCTTGTTTCCGGTCCAGGGAAGACAAGGCTTGGCAGTTCGGTCTGGACTGTTCCCATGAGGCACAGGGTCAAGACTGATTTGCATATAGCTGTGTCTGAACTGGGGTGGCGAAGTGAGCTAAAGAACGATGATGGATTCAACCCAGATCTGTGACGGGGTGAGTGTCTGAAACGTTTCAGCTCTCCGTCCATCATCTCCTTGTGTTTGCTTTGTTCGCACTAAGTTGGCAGGATATGCCCAGACGTGGGTCCCTTGCTCACTTTGCCACTGGATTCAAGCTAGCCTGGCTTATGAGGGCTGTTAGCCCGAAACCGGTCCCAGGATGCTTGTTTCCGGTCCAGGGAAGACATGGCTTGGCAGTTCGGTCTGGACTGTTCCCATGAAGCACAGGGTCAAGACTGATTTGCATATAGCTGTGTCTGAACTGGGGTGGCGAAGTGAGCTAAAGAACGATGATGGATTCAACCCAGATCTGTGACTGGGGGTGAGTGTCTGAAAAGTTTCAGCTCTCCATCCATCATCTCCTTGTGTTTGCTTTGTTCGCCCTAAGTTGGCAGGGTATGCCCAGACGTGGGTCCCTTGCTCACTTTGCCACTGGATTCAAGCTAGCCTGGCTGATGAGGGCTGTTAGCCCGAAACCGGTCCCAGGATACTTGTTTCCGGTCCAGGGAAGACATGGCTTGGCAGTTTGGTCTGGACTGTTCCCATGAGGCACAGGGTCGAGACTGATTTGCATATAGCTGTGTCTGAACTGGGGTGGCGAAGTGAGCTAAAGAACGATGATGGATTCAACTCAGATCTGTGACTGGGGTTGAGTGTCTTAATAGTTTCAGCTCTCCGTCCATCATCTCCTTGTGTTTGCTTCTCTCTGGTTACACACAGACTTATGCAGTGCATTAACTAATAGAGGTTTCCTAATGTACTACAGTGCATTTCTCACTAACAACTTTTTAAAATTTATTTTTCATTTAAGCTACCCTTTATTTGATATGTAGCTAGTTGATGGTGAAAGACCTAAAAAACTAACAAAATATTTTGGGCTGATTTATGAGAGGCTTGCGCAGTCTGAGCGTCACTTTCTTTGAACCTCCGGCGGCACAAGCATCTCAATCATATCTATAAGGCGACGCAAAGTCACCCTCCGTGGCTTTGCATGGCCTTATAGATATGGAGTAAGACAAAGCAGCGCAAGTCACTGCGTTGTCTTACTCTGTCATGTAGGCGTTCCATGGGCATTGAGGTGGGTGTTCCCACGCAACACCCATGGATTTGATGCTGCCACAGATTTACAAAAGCATGTAAACCTGGGGCAGCGCCAAAAACTTACGCCTCCCCACAGCAGGCGTAACGAGGAGAAATGTTTTCATTTCTCCTAGTTTTTTCCTCTCTACATGTGTGCTGCATTCTGCAGCTCACATAGAAAGAGGAAAACCCCTCAGGGGATTGTTTTTGTGCAGGAAGGTGACCCTTCCTGCACAAAAACAATCCTGCCTACGTTGGCGCTAGGCAGCAATTTGTGCATTCCTGCCCTTTCACATTGGCGTAGGACAGCGCAACAAGAAGATTTGCTGCGCTGCCCTACGCCAATGCCTCATAAAAGAGGCCCTTTGTTTTTAGCCACACCTTTGACCACACCCCCACGCTCACTGACCTTTGGTTTGATAAACACTGTTTAATATTATTTCCCCACTGTAAAAATGATTTGCTATGGGAATTGTGGGTGTTTATGGTTGTCGATAGTTGTCAATGATGAGGGTATCAAATTCTAGAAATTTTTATCAGGAGGGGTCCTTATTCCTAAAAAAGTGACTGGGGGTGAGTGTTTGAAAAGTTTCAGCACTCCGTCCATCATCTCTTTGTGTTTGCTTTGTTCGCCCTAAGTTGGCAGGGTATGCCCAGACGTGGGTCCCTTGCTCACTTTGCCACTGGATTCAAGCTAGCCTGGCTGATGAGGGCTGTTAGCCTGAAACCGGTCCCAGGATGCTTGATTCCGGTCCAGGGAAGACATGGCTTGGCAGTTCGGTCTGGACTGTTCCCATGAGGCACAGGGTCAAGATTAATTTGCATATAGCTATGTCTGAACTGGGGTGGCAAAGTGAGCTAAAGAATGATGATGGATTCAACCCAGATCTGTGACTGGGGGTGAGTGTTTGAAAAGTTTCAGCACTCTGTCCATCATCTCCTTGTGTTTGCCTAAAAAAGTTTGACAGGGGGGTCTCGGCATCAAAATGTTTGAAGACCTCTGCTCTAGAGGGTCTGCCGGTCTACTCTGCCAAAAGCAGTTGAGTAATCAATAAACGCTGCATAGACAGACACCCCCTTCACTTCACATATTTCTCCAAAATAACATGTACTGCAGTTATATTATCCAAAGGCGAATGACCTGCTCTACACTCTGCCTACTCCAGTAGTATGATAAACTTTTCCTCTGCCCATTCTAAGAGGCTAACTAATACACATTTAGAGAAAATCCTTCCTGTAGTGTCCAGCAGGGTAATCTGCCTAGGTGAGTTTGAAGGGCCCTTTTTATGTAGAGGCAGAATAGCACTGCCCCTCCAAGAGCTCGGGACCACCCTTGTGTAATAGCAGTAGCAAAAGAGTTCTACTAGGAAAGAGGCGCATAGGTCCAGATCCAGTTTTATAATGGTAATGGGTAACTGATCTGGGCCTCTTGCACCTGTGTTCCTAGCTGCCTTAAGATAATGTAACACCTCCTGTCTAGTCAGAGGAGAAAGGGGGGACATTCTCCGATCCAATATCTCACCTGGGAACTCCATGTCATTCTTATAGCCCTTCGATTATTTGATGCATGCAGAGAAGTTATATATTTTTGCCAATTCATGCTGGTGATATTATTGATCTTAGGTTTAGAGAAAGAGCCCCTGTTCTCCACTATAATTTTCCAGAAGGCTTAATGATGTTTACACTTCACTGCTTCTGTTATTAATTCTCACCCACCTAGTTCTTCTTTATAAACAAGAAATCCACTTTTACACTCTTTGGAGTAAAAGGTGTATTGCCTTCTTTGTAGGTGATTAATACGCTTATTAAACATAAACAATCCATTAAAGTTATGAGACTGCTTTGAATATGTTTTGAACCCTTACTAACAGAGTGGTACAGCAAATGCAAACTCTTGTATATCACCGCTGCACCAACAATGTAGAACGCTGGCTCTCTAAATAGTGTACCAAAGTGAAGTGCACTGTCCAGAGAGTCCATGTATCCCTTATTAGTGTACAGGGGCTTGCTTTAACAATCCCAAGTTGCACCATTTGTGGTAGTGTGGTCAAGCACCCATAGGCTTATCAAAGGGGAGTGCTAGGGATTTGTTGCACACAGTCAATAAATGAAACACGCTCAATAAGGAAATATGACACCAATTTAGAAAAATAACACATTTTTATATTAATTGAGACACCAAGATTTTCGAGATTAGGTAAGTACTTTTCAAGTTAGCGATTTTCAGAAAAACAGAAAATACAGCTGTCAGATTTGAAGCATGAGCCTTGAACACGGTAATGCTATCCTAAAGAGAGAAACATACACTGCATAAGGGTACTTGCAATCGAGTAAAATAACATGTGTATTTGTAAAGCACATATTCACCCTGAAGGGCCTCATGGTGCTGAATAACAGGTGTTTATTACAGGGTTGTTTTTCTGGACTTTAGGTAAGCAGGGGCCAAGGTCCTTAGAACCACCAGCAGTTTTGGTTTAGCTGCACTAGTGTGTCCGGGTGCAGAGATGCCGGTCGCAAGAGTAGCCTCGAACGCTACAGCTGAAGTCAATGGGAAATCCTGTAACAAGAAAGAGGCTGCAAGCAGGGACGGAGGGACCAGTCTGGCAGAACCCAAATGGGGGCTCGGCTCTTGAGGGTCTCTGGAGCAAGGGTGCACCGTCGGTAGGCTCGGACTGCGGGACTTGGGTGCAGAGGTGTTTTGTCTGGTGGGTTGCTCGCGTTGGAGGCTCCCACTTTTTAGATTGACCTGGAGATGGTGATAAAACTCTCAATGTTGGCTTCGCTGGTGCGGACCTCCCACATCAATAGGACTGTCTTGGCAGTGTTGGTGTCGGGGCAGGACACTAAACAAGCCTTGGCTGCTGCAAGGGCTCTGTTACCCCGGGTGTTGGTGCAGGGCAGCTCCTGGAAGGCCTTGCGTCTCCAAACTTGGTAGGGAGATGGATGTGACCTCTTGGAGCATGGAGACTTCCTCCTGGGATGCGGCTTCCTCAGTGGACCCAGGGGTCATGCTGGCTGATTGGTGAAGTGCTGGCAGCCCTACGAGGCTTTTGGAGGATGCACAGCTGCAGGACGAGTGGGGTCTTTGCAATTGTCGAGACAGGAGCAGGCACACAGACAGGGTTTGGTTGCGTTCCTCAGCTCTTCTTTGTCCTCCTTCGTTAGTCAGGTGAATCGGAGATCCTGGTGTCAGGGGACCACCCAAGTACTCAATATAGGGGCATTACGAGGAGGGAAGGGTAGTAGCCAATGGGCCACTTACCCTTGGGGGTCACTACACCTGCTGTATGACCACTTCCTGTGGTGAGTAAGCATAACTCTGTACCAGAGTTCCTAATTCCACCAAAAACAATATGGTGGAATCCTTCTTTCGTGGAGCACATCAGGTAGTACACTTAGGGATGTGACTAGCCTGGTGGTGCAATACGCCCACTGCCTGTCCTGGTGACAAATGAGCCTCAGGACAGGGTGTGCCATCTCCCAGGTCTGGGGGAAGCTGGGGTCGAATATCAAAGGTGGCAAGGACTTTGAAGCCCCTGGCATTGATATGCTAAATCACTAGCCAACCTGCTGGATGAGGTGTGAAGACCTTCCTCTGGGGCAGGCTTTGTTTCTGGCCTCAGAGAGCGTGGGCTCTGAAATGCAGGAGGGGGTCAGAAACTTGTCTGTGGTGGTAGGCTGGACGATACCAGTCAGCCAGCACACTAGATAGTGGTAGTATTTTCAGGGGGCACCTCTAAGGTGCCCTCTGGGTTCATGTCATAATAAATCTTGTACTGGCAACAGTACAGATTTATTACAACAAGATGTTTGATATCAAACACCATTGGTTTCAGTAAAGCCATCATGTAGCTGAGGGAACGTGTAATGACCAGTGCCCAGTACATATTCTTAAGATGGCTTCCCTGTTCACTCGTACCATCTAGTAATAGGATTAGGCAGCACAGGGTTATATCTGCTCATGCAGATATGCCCTCACATGTAATACAATGCACCCTGCCTTAGAGCTACAAGGCCTGCTGTAAGGGTGACTTGCATATATTCCATGCAGTGACTTCGGCATGGCACACAGTGATTGTGCCATGTCATGTGTTCACTCATGGTTTGCACCATGACAGGCTGCATGCAATTTGTATGGGGGTCTCTTATGGTGGCATAATACACCCGGCAGCCTGTAGGGACCGTCTTTAGTACCCATGCCCTAGGTAGCAGGAGTACCACTTACAAGGGACTTATAGGGGTGCCAAAGTGTGTGCCAATTGTGTTACAATTAGACTATTTTACCTTGTTTTAGGGAAAGAGCACTGGGGCCTGGGTAGCAGGGACCCAGTTCACATCAGTCAAAAAACATCAGTATCAGTGGCAAAAAGTTGTGGTAACCATGACAAAAAGGGGCACTTTCCTACAACAAACACTATGCATGTCTGCTACAGGAAGAGACAGTCAGAAGTAACGGTATATTATTTTTGAAGATCTGCTGTGTGTGTAAAAAACAACAACTCAACATTTTATAACCCTTGCTCTTTTATCCCCACAATTCTATACCCCAGCAAGGAGCAAGGTGCTTTTTGGAGGTTTCTTTGTCAAAGAAAAAAACCACAAGCAGTGTCTGACACCTCGCTGGGGCACAGACATATGTGTCTGTGTCCCAGCTGTACGGTGTGTCAAGATACAAACAAGATTTAAAGGCATCTTTATGGCTCATTCTCTTTCTGAATGAACAGAACATCTGTTCCTTTCCAGATTAAGTTCACATGCCAGAAGGGACCAGGAGGTGCTAAAAATAGCTTGACCTGATAAAATCCGACTCATCAGTGCGAGTGGGCAAGTAGATTTTTCGAGGCCTGGTTACACATAGATCTAGAGGACAGACATTTATAGAGAAACATTTTGCAGTTGTTGTTAATGACATACTCTAAGCTTTGACTTAAATAATGCAGAATATAATGACCCTTGCGCTTTGATGTAAAAGATGGATGTTAGAGCGCTCAATCTTCAATTTAAAATGTTGTAATTGAGGCAATGAGAGTTGGAGAGATAATCAAATAGTTCTTATTTCTAAAATATTTATGTGCATTTGTTTTTCTCATTTGGGTCTTTATGTCAGAATGTCGACCACAAAAATTGTCCTGTTAGATTCATCGGGGATGCTACTAGGAAGGATACGGCTGTGTTCAAATTGATTTTGACCGCCTGTTATTGAATATTATTCATCACAGGATATTTCCGTATATGACTGAAATCCCACGTGGACTCTTTGAAACTTAAAAGAAGAGAGTATTCTTTAATTCCATAATATCATATTGCTTTCATACTGACTCCAATGTTTACAATTTGTCATTTATTAGTAATCCCTATGAGAGTTCTTTTCATTACTCTTCTATTGTCCATTTTTAGAAGAACTAAGTGGGGTCTTTTTCCATCTTCTTGAACAAACTACAGTCCTGATGATGGCCACGTTGATTTCTTGCTACAGAGACCGAATTGTCGACTTAGTGTCCAATTTCCTCTGAATCTTGTTGATTTATGTGTTATTTGAATTCGCGTTCTATTTTTTGAGCCATTTTCAATTCTTATATAGGACCTGGACGTTTTAATACACTGACGTGTGGTTTTGTAGAATTAGGAAAGTGAATGTATAACCACTGTCACCGTGTGTCTTTCTTAGACTGACCCTATATCAACCCCTTTGTACCTATTCATAATTAAAAACAGTTTTTTTAATTAAAAATATTTAGGTACAACACCTGCCACTGAATTATTCTTTTTTTTTTTACTAATATTTTCTTGTGAATTGTTTCTCTTAAATAACTGTGAAGTATACTAGCGATGTCATAATCTGACATAGTGAATATGTATCAAAGTATCAAATATTTGTATTAACAATTCCTTTGTGGGCACTTTATATTGATTACAAAATTATTGAAGCAAACTTATTGATGACAAAAATATTGTGTATTCAAGTAAGTATAAAGTATAGATTTACTATTCTTAACTACACATTTACACACCTTGAAACTATATATCATCAAGATAAATATACGTGGAGTTTATGGAGTTCAAGGTAAATATATGTGGAGTTAGATACAGTAAATGTACACTTAAGTGTCACAACATTTTTGTTGCTGATATTTTTACTATGATATTTTTGTAGCACACTATTTAGAACTCAATGTTTTGGTGGTATACTCTTGGTTGAACCAGTAACCGTTGTAGGAATGTCTTAAAGGCAGGTGCCCCTAACTTTCAGGTACAAATGTGAAGAAAAGACCAATGAGGGTATGGTTCATGGAACAAGGGAGAAACATCAAAGTACCAGATATCAAGGATTTAGCAACCAAGTGAGGGGAAATATTAGGGTCTCTCTTATCTTGACTGAAATCCCTTGCCTCGCTAGATAAAGTTGTACTGTGACCTGTTTCTAGATCCTTCAGTGAATATGACAAGCGTGCAGGCCTACTGAAGGTGCTCCATTATTTTCTCCGTCTGTTTTATGCTTTTTTTTTTTGTTGCATTATCAATGATTGCTACTGCCGCCTTAGCCCAGACGATGCAGTGACTGTTGGTGGAAGCAGTGATATGATAGCCAAAAGAACTCTACGCTTACTGTCTCTCCCCGTTAAAGGTCTCCTAGTCTCCACAACTTGCACTGCTTGCCTAAAGCATTCATGGGACATGAATGAAGCATCTGTGCTTGGCTATGCGTGCATATCTGTTGCAAGTGTGATTCACAGATTATTTAGGGGATTATGAATCTTGGACGCTGTGTGCTTGCAGCAGAAGAGGGTGTTTTTTTCATTTTTGAAAGCTGGGCATGTCCATAATGGATGTGCCACCCTGCACATACTACACAAACATTTTGTACTTAAATGGTGGAGGGAGACCACTTGCATATTCTTTTGCAAAAATAAGGTTTACCATACCCAGAGAGAAGCCTACTTTACAATCTTGCCTTTTCTTTGCAGTTTCTGGTTCCCCTGCCAACGGCAAGGGATGAAGGGCTCTGCCCGAACCCATTCTACAAAACAGTTGGAAACAATTCAAAATGGTCATACTGTGGACACAGCAGCCTTTTCCTGGGTCCTATGGAACTAGTGGTTAGTGGGTAGTACAAATGATAGGTACTGTCATTTACCACTGGTATCTCAAGAGAACAATTAATTTGCATTCCAACTGGACAACCAAGCTACTCCCTTTATGTATGTGAAGGTTTAGTAACTAAAACACTATTCTAGAAACCTTTCTAAAATAAATAGGTCTTAATTACTAGGTACACGGTAATCAACATTACGTTATAGAGAACAATTATTGACGGTCTTAGAATGTTATGTGACTGACATACTACCCTAAATATAGCTTTTAGTATATCGGAGCACGCATTAGGAGCAAAAACCGAAAAGTGAAATGCTAGAGTCTAGCATATCACTTTATCTTTTAGAAATAACCTTTTGAAAAGCTCCAACCTTCGCATTAAAGTTACAATTTTGATTTTCACTTTTATTTGTGAATTAAATGAACTAATTCATAATTTGTATATTTGTTTGATCTATACTTGTTTCTGTATTGTTTTGAGGTTCAACGAGTAGAAATTACATAGGCTGAGAGACCCATCTTCCAGTAATGATTCAGTGGGGGTCCACAGAAGTAAAAAGGTTAAGAACTGTTGAAAAACCCTTTATAGAGGATGGAGCCTTTAAGTCAATGTTTGGGTGTACTGGTCATCATTCATGTGTTTTCAGGTTTACTACGTTTGTTTTCTCTAGGTAGTAAATGACGCTGTGGTTCCAGATAAGGATATACAAAGTATCCATGTGCATACCTTATGTCTGTCTTCTGCCCTAGTTTCTCGGTAGCTTTGGGTACGAGGGAGGACAACTCGGTAGGTTTCAACCAGAGCAGCTTTAGCACTGTGTAATCCTAAAATGAAAGGCTGGTGCTCAGGGACCTGTGCTGACTGCAGAGCGCCATTGGTTATAGTCAGAACGAGATGGTGGTGTGCAGTTGCTTGGAGCGTCTCAGAATGGGCCACTGTGTAAACAGAACACACCATGGTGGTGAAGAGGAGCCTGCAGTTACTTCAGATCAGGCCGTTCAACAATCAGAGAGGAAGAGATGAGCATGACCGGAGTTAATCGAAACATAGGACTGAAGTGTACCTCACAGCGAGCCTCAATGTGATAAGAGCATGGTAGAGTTCTCTGTTGGGACAGGTAGCAATCTCAGATCAGTCTTCAATGTTTTTAGAACAAGGTTTGATGGTGTGTAGAGCTCTATGGTAATATCAGTGCAGACCGTGGACTAACTTCAACCTTAGATGGTGGTGCACAGGATCTTGTGCGAACCTCAGTGCATGCCATGGGGTAATTGCAAGATGATGCAATAATGTCAAAAGTTACAGGTGAAGCCAGTAGCAGACTAGCCTCGCAGTTCAACCGCAGACACATTCGGTCTCTCTTTTGCAGGACTGCGCTGAAAGTCAAACAAGGTCATGCTTTTGGTGCTCATCATGTTTGGGGGTCGATACAGTTCCCGTCTCAGATTAGTGACTCGTCCCTGCTGTGTAAGGATGTATGATTGTGACGGTCAGGCTCAATGGAAATAACTGGCACATAAGAAATTAATACCGGTTGCAGAGCCTACAACCAGCTCCTTAAAGGGGACCACAGTTCTTTACAGTGGGTGTCACCTTACTTATGTACAACAGACAGACTTGACAGCAACATTGGGGTTCACAGAAAAAAAAACAGCAGCGAGGAGGTAGGAAGTGGAGGAGCAAAAATGATGAAGCAAATTACCTGGGATCAAATCTCATCAGGATGTAACCGAGCCTCTTCAAATGACTGAACACCTGGAATCCAAATGCACACACTTAGCAAATGAAACACACCCCAAGAGACAAACACACCAGACTAAATTGCACTGATGAATTAAACAATGACTTTGTCACAACAAAGAGGTTGTCAAGGGGATGACCTGTGCTAACATTGTCAGCCCTAATGCTACAGTGAAAGGGTTGCCTTATTTTCAGATTACCAGTCCCCATTTACTTTCAACTATATTCCCCATCTATTTGTAGTGGGGTATACACGCATTGATGTCTTGGCCATGCAATGTCTGTATTTTCTTCCAATACCATTGAAGATTACTTCTTAAATCTTTGGGTCAAGAAGAAGGACCTACAGGAGAATGACGGCATATAATTTCTTCCTAAATTGGAGAACCCACTGGTCCTGTGTAATTTTTATCCATCGGTAAGAAAACAACAGTTACTCACACTGGGGAGATGCTGTGGAGGCTGCAGAAGCACCTACTTTTGACTTCATTCAGAAGTTACTTTCCTTTTGACTACTGTTTGATTCTGAAAATGTTACCTGTTTGGGAGGGTTGCAAATATCATTGAATTTGGGGTTAGTGAATCAACGCACTCAAAGGGTATGCCATTACGCTACCTGAATTGCACTTTTTCGCACCTCATCTCCTAAGGAGTAGAAAAAAAGACTTAACAAAAAGATGTGTAGACCCATGCCTATGGGTAAATCCGATCTGTCTGATATGTCCATAATAAGAAGTTATTCAAATATGCCGCTTTACGCTCTGCAAGCTACAACAGAAATTCTTCTACTACTTCCTGCATAAGAAATTCTGCACACTGCTCGAAATGTTCCTAGTTTTTTTACATAGCCTGTCACCGTTACTGAAGCTGTACTAATCTAGTGAAGTACAAGCAGGAATTCCGATAAGGCTGTTTACCCAACCTTCCTATGCTCTTATTTAGAAGCAGTACCATTGGTATCAGAATCTGAATCTATTTTTTGTTCATACAGCAGAGCAAGTCGAGAAGGTTCATTACCTCTAGCTGTAATGTTATAAGGTGCTGGTTGTGGTACAGGTGATTCTAAGTAAAGAGGGGCCCAAACAAGCAAATGGACTGCATTTGTGATATGCTTAGCCAAGTCAGTTAAATAATTTGGCTGCTCCACTGCCTTCTCTGGACAGAATTAAATTACAAAGGCCCTTGTAAGCCAAGGTGGAGTAACGGGCAACAAAGGAATTGGGGAGGTGGCATTAACATTGTATAGAGGCTAAAAGCTACAGGTCTGTGCATGTTTATGTTAGTTCAAAACACAGGTGAAACCTGACCAAAAGTTAGAGAAGAGGATGAAGGACCTGCTTCTCAGGTACAGTGAACAATTGTGACAAACCCCTCATTCAAGAGGATATTCATCGCCTCAATACTTGCAAACGTGAAATCCCTTTAGGACGGCTTCTAGTATAAAAATCTACAAGAGCCGTCTGAGCAGCAATGACTTTTGAATCAGAATAGAGGGAGGTAGAAGGGGAGGAGGGGGTTCACTCAGCTCCCAAGTAAATACTACGAAACTCAAAAAGGAGTGAACCACACCAATCTTGGTACTAGAGTCTCGCGAAGGTGATCTCGGAGACCCTTAACCACGTATTACAGCCAGTGGTGTATATAATCTCTACTGGAGTGATTTGGTGAGCAGCGTCATCATCAGGTCTCCCTCCTGGGTACTGGATTCGCCAGGTGAGTACAGCCTCCACCAGGAGAAGGGAATACAATTACCTCCAATACCAGTGAAAGTGAAATCCCTTTCACTGGTATATGAGGTATTTGTATTCCCTTTGCACAGATCCCACCATTATCTTCACCCAGACAATCTCCCGCTGGTTGTAATAAGTGGTTCAGGTTCTCCGAGACAACCTTCGCGAGACTCTGGAACCAAGATTAGTGTGGTTCACTCCTTTTTGATCAGCAAGGAGACCAGAGCCTACTGGTACCCTTCATCTTAGTCTTTGAATATGCTATATCAGAAAAATAAGAGGAATCTCTCAAACCAGGCTCTGGAGCAAAAGGTGGTGTCTGTTGTGAACTTGAAACCTCGCTCTCAATCAATTTCTTAAAGTGGGATTCCAACAACTGAAGGTTAGTATGGGTGCTTTCAGGATCTTCTGTATTTAAGTACTGATCACAGGAAACCTCCAGTTTGAAGGCGAAAAAAACAGGAACAGATTGACACAAATTCATGCTTGGTAAATCTGAGATACAGGAGTAAATTTATGTAACGGTGTTCTTTTTAGAGAAGCATTTTTCAACCTTAATTGTCGACACAGACAATTGAAACCAACTGTGAAGGAGGTAAAGGAGGACTACAGAATAATGGTTGGAAAAGTCTACGCATCAACATACCAAGAAAGAACAAAGGTCAGATGCAGTTCAGATTCACAAATTGTTTTGCTCCTATTGGTATCCAAAGGCCCTATAAGATCTCTTACTTCAATTAATTTAAGTTATCATAGGAAGGAATTTAGGAATAACTTCTGTACTCATATTGGAAGGTGTCTTGTATAGTCTCTGCTATAATGAAGGCATCTGCAAACTTTGGGGAGAGTGCAACCTGGAGGATATACTGAATTCCCTATTGGATTGTAAAATTATTAAATTTATATTGCTGATCAGTAGTCCTGGGCAAGGTTTTACTGGATAGAGATGCTAAATTTTCTTTCTAAAGATCATAGTAATTACATCATGTTTTGAATTAAAAGAAAAAAGGGGGCAAGTTGTTTGTACAAAGTAATTTCGGTTTTAGGATTTGTTTGTAGACTAGAGAATTAATTGAATGTGATGTTACCATTATGTGTTTTCCTTATAAACAGCGACATTTTTTTCTTTACAAAAAAAACCAAGCATTTGCAATGCAATAGGTCTCGCGTTACTGAAAGTTTTAGCTATTGGCGTTGCTAATAATAATGCAACACCAATAGCTCAAACTTTCATTAATGTGAGAGCTATTGCATTGCAAATGTTATTTTTTCTATTTTTTAAGCAATTGCGGCACATGCGCTTTAGCTACAGATGTTTAAAGCTAAAGCGCGGGTGCTGTGATTGTAAGAAAAGTAAAGAAATAGAAAAAAAAGGCATGGGAACGCATTTTATTTTTATTTCTTTACTTTTCAAACAATCATGGCACCCGAACTTTAGCTTAAGATGTTTAAAGCTAAAGCACGGGTGCCGCGATTGTAACAAAAGTAAAGTAATAGAAAAAAAAGGCATGCGGCTGAGCCGCAAATAATAAAAGAAAGGCGCAGCTGCCATTATTGAAGCTCAGGTGTGCCGCGCTGGTTAAATTTAAAAAATGTGTTGGTGGAGAGTGTGTCCTGCCTGCAACAGCAGGCAGGAGAAAGATTTAACAAAATAGTGCTCCGAGGCTGTAATTAAAACATCTACAATAACAACACATGTAACAGGGGCAGTCCTCAGGGGAGGTTACAACAAGAGAAAAGGCGGTACTAAGGAGGGACTACTAAGCCTATTGACCAATTAAACGCCACCATTTACAAAGGGCAGTAACAGGTGCCAATTAAAACGATGGGCAGAAAGTGGGCAGAGCTTCATGCCCATATCTTGAATACAGCATGTCTCCAAGAGACAGTACAAGCGCTGCCTAGGCGAGACCTAAAAAGAGGGTGTTTCAGTTTTACCACTGTTGAATTTTTGGAAGCTTTGTTTATTTTTTGTGAAGCGCCTTTTTATAAAGCAGAGGACACCTCAGCGGGCTTCATTAGTCCAATAAAGAGGACCACCCAAACGTCATAGAAGCAATCAAGTGAAGGAAAGAGAACAGCAGTGTGTAGCTGTGAGAGCAGAGTGACACTGCAGCATGCAGCTGTGGGGGCAGAGTGAGACTGCAACAGGGAGCTTGGTGGGCAGAGTGAGACTGTAACATACAGCTCTGGGGGCAGAGTGACACTGCAACATGCAGCTAGGTGAGCAGAGTGAGACTGCGACATGCAGCTGGATGGGCAGAGTGAGACTGCGACATGCAGCTGGATGGGCAGAGTGAGACTGCAACAGGGAGCTTGGGGGGCAGAGTGAGACTAACATACAGCTGTGGGGGCAGAGTGAGACTAGATCATGCAGCTGGGTGGGCAGAGTGAAACTGCAACAGGGAGCTCAGTGGACATGGAGAGACTGCAACGTGTAGCTGTGGGGGCTAGGTGGAACTGCTACATGCAGCTGGGGGGGGCAGAGTGAGACTTCTACACACAGCTAAGTGGGCATAGAGATGACTGCGACATGCAGCTGGGTGGGCAGAGTGAGACAGCAATATAGAGCTGGGTGGGCAGAGTGAGACTGCAACATACATCTGAGGGGGAAGAGTGAAAGTGCAACATGCAGCTGAGTGGGCAGAATGAAAATGCAACATGCAGCTGGGCGCCAAAGGGAAACTGAAACAGGCAGGTGGGTGGGTAAGTTAAACTACAACATGCAGTTGGGTGAGCAGAGTGGAATGTAACTTACAGCTAAGAGAGGGACACAATAGACTCTTGACATATAACTGGACGTGCGGAATGAAATCTGAACATACAGTTAGGGCGGCAGTTCGAACCTGCAACATACAGCTAGAGGGGGAAAGAGTGAAGTGCAAGGTAAAGCTGGGAGGATGGCAGAGTAAAACTGTATCATACAGCTGGGAGCAGGCCACATGGGAACTATTGCATAGAGTTGGGGCTGGGGAGAGAAACTGCAACATGCAGATAGGAGGGCAGTGCCAGCCTCTGCTGGGCAATACTTACAAAGCCCCTCAATTTGTGGGCAGACACCCACTTTCAACACAGCCATTCAAACTAATCCCGGCCACTGATGACTGCATCTCAGTGTTCAGTGTCATGTCCATGCTACAGCCTACTGGTGATTACAGGCACGTATACTTTTTGAGCGTGCAAATGTGTGCCACCAAAGAACCCCATTGCATCAGATCGGATGACACCGAGTGATTGACTGTATCAGTGACAGTGAGACTGGAGCACTCAGGTGGGGGGCAAAGTGAAACTCTAACATGAATCTGGGAGGGGAGCGTGAAATGCCAACATACATCTTGGAGGGCAGAGGAAGTCTGTAACAAGCATCTGGAAGAAGACTGTGAAAATACAACATACACCCGGCAGGGCAGAGTAAAACTGCACCACACACCAGGCATAGGAGAGCAAAACTGCAACATACACACGGTAGGGCAGAGTAAAACTGCACCAGGCATAGGAGAGCAAAACTGCAACACACACCCGGTAGGGCAGAGTAAACTTGCACCATGCACCAGGCATAGGAGAGCAAAACTGCACCATACACACGGTAGGGCAGAGTAAGACTGCACCATGCACCAGGGATAGAAGAGTAAAACTGAAACATACACCTGGGAGGGCGGAGTAAACCTGCACCATGCAGCAGGCATACGGGAGTGAAACTGCAACATACATCCTGTAGGGCAGATTAAAACTGCACCATGCACCAGGGATACAAAAGTAGAACTGCAACATACACCCAGTAGGGCAGAGTAAAATAGCACCATGCAGCAGGGAGAGGAGAGTGAAACTGCAACATACACCTGGTAGGGCAGTGTAAAACTGCACCATGCACCAGGAATACGAGTGTAAGACTGAAACACACACCCCAGAGGGCAGAGTGAAACTGTAACATGTATCTGGGAGAGGAGAGTGAAACTGCAACATACACCCGGGAAGAGTGATACTTCAGCACAAAGAGCAAGCGAGTGTGCAAGCAAGAAAGTTCCGTTTCTGCTTGAAATAATTTGTTTCTAAAAACTACAAATAAAAAGCTGAATGAAAGAGTAAGTGAAAGTATGAGTAAGTGAGTCATGGGGGACTGTGTGAGTGAATCAGTCAGAATCAGTTATGGCATGAGTCAGGAGTGACCACATTTAAGTGAGTTAGCTGAATACTAAGTAAGTGGATGATGAGTGAGTAAGAGAGTGTAAGTTTGTGGGTGGTTGAACGACCCAATCTAGGGATGGGTGAGTGAGCGAAATACAAAATCGTGGCTTCGTCAATCAGGATATTAACAAAGATAACTTGAAACAGTTAAAATAAGTACCTCTAGTCCAGTATATACTGTGACTAAAGAGAAGACGTTTGAATCTCTTTCTGAAGGAAGGATGAGTAACAGTATAGGGGTGCATATCCTGATCTCTGGAGTGCACTGACTTTACATTCGGATTCAGTGAGTGCTAACAATAAGTGACGTACAGAGCACGCTGCAAGAGTCGTAACAGTGTGTGCTCTGACAGTAAGTGAAAGTGAATGGTTGGCAGTGTGCTCCCTCTGACACTGAATGAGTGACAGAGTGAGTGCCATGGCACAGAGCGCTCTGACAGTGTATGAATGCCAAAGTGAATGTAGTGATAGGATGCGTTCTGACAGCGAGTGAAAGTGAATGGCTGACATAGTATTCTGATAGTGAATGAGTAACAGAGTCCTGTAAAGTGAGCGCTCTCACAGTGAGTGAGTTATAGTGAGAGACTGACGGAGCTACTTACAGTTTTTACAGGTGGCGTTTTATCCACTTTCAGAGCACCTGGTAGTTGGCGCTTTATCTGTTTCCACTGCACCTTACAGTGTGCGCTTTATCCACACCTTTATAGCGCCTTACAGTTGTTAGAGCTAGCGTATCCACTTTCACTACACCTTACAGTGGGAGCTTTAGCCACACCTTTACAGTACCTGGCGCTTTATCCGTTTTCACTGCACCATACAGTGGGCGTTTTATCCACACCTTTATAGCTCTTACAGTTGTTACAGTTGGTGCTTTATCCGTTTTCACTGCACCTTACAGTGGGCAGTTTATCCCAGATGGCTCCGGACGAGCTGTTCTTGAGGAAGACTATGCTCGGGTGGGGGCTGGTTTTCCTCTCGGATGCGGAATCTGGGCTGGGACAGGGGAGGATTCGTTCTGCTTCAGCTCCGGTGGGTGGGCGGCAGCTGTGACGTGCATCTCCCCCGGCCACCTGCTAGAGGGCGCCGCAACCCCTAGAAAGCAGGACATCCAGGCAGGAGGTGGTTACTCAGTGTCAGCGAGGAGGGTAGGGGGTAGGTGCTAGGGGCAGTGTGAGTGCTGCACTTCTCTAATGCAACTCCCTGCAGAGATAGGAAGCGCTCGTCCATAGCATTGAGTACTGAGGGGGGGAGGAGGGAGTTCCCCCTGGCAACAGCAGCAGAGCTCTCAGGGTTTGAAGAAAAAAAGAGTCGGCGACTGCAGTGGGAGGAAGCGCGCCATTTTCCCAGCAACCCCCACCGCTTTTTTCCGGCCACACATTAGGAGAGGTCAAAAATGGTGAAGTTACGGGGACAGCAAACAGGCGGCTGGAAGCTGGCAAGCGATCTCCTAGTTAGGTGGGTGAGCCACGTACTTTGAAACCATTATGCCGGTCCGCCGTTAGTTAAATAAAAAATGGCGTGCGAATGTAAGCAAAGCACGTCGTGCCTACAGCAAGAGAAACTCAAAGAAAAGAATGCTTACGGACTAAAAAAGACGTACAGTGTAACAACCGAAGTAAAAGGGCCAGTCGCCATCCGAGGTTACAAATGAAGACAAGGAGGTACTGAGGAGGGATTAACAAGCCTCTTTACGAATCAGACGCCAGCATTTACGTAGGACACTGACACAAGCCAATGACAAATATGGGCGGAGAGTGGGCGGGGCTTCTATCAAATACTCCACTACAACAAGTCTGCCAGAGCAGCGCATGCGCGCTGACTCTAGGCTCGACCCAAAGACAAAATTTAATATGGCTATCGGACTGCATTTTTCAGCAAGAAACACCAGTTCGCACTTATTAACCAATGAAACACTTTTTGCTGGCCGAACAAAAAAAACGTCATAATGAGCGAAAAGGTAGGGAAGGAAATTAAATGAGCATGCAAATGTGCAGCAGTTGATATCAGCAGTGGCAAAATGACAGACCTCCTAGAATAATGAACATTTGTTGCTCACAGTATCAGAGTAGAATAAATATTTCCAAGAAGCATGCAAGTGTCTGGGAGTGTGCATTAGGGGAAGGTGCTCTAGTGTGACACAAAGTGCAACAAATGCAGAAATCGATTTCAGTTTACATCCACTACATGCTTGGGGAGGCAATGATGCCAATGCCAAACATTTCTGCAATAAGGTTGATCAAATCTATAATCTATTTAACTCTTCTGTCAGCAATAATCCCATTTTGCAAGAATCCGACGTCATGCGCAACAATAATATGCGAAATGACACAACTTTGGTCTGTCTGACCAATTCTCTCCAGTTTCCACTCTACAAGTGGAGGGACTTATTCACACTACGAAATCAGGGTCTCCTCATGATCCGTGCCCCCCTCTGTGTTTAAACAAATCCCAAAACCCTTTAGCAGCTGTTCTGGTTAACATCTTCAACTCCATGTTTACAACAGGCCTCTTCCCAACTTCTTGGAAGAAGGCCTCCATTCTCCCTCTCCTAAAAGAACCAAACCTGGAACCAGAGGACCCAGGCACCTCCGACCAATTTCTAGATTACCTTTCCCAGCGGAAATAATAGAAAAAATCATGAATACCCAATTGACTCAATTTATTCAAAATGATCACTTGTTGGACCCTACTCAGTTTGGGTTTAGAACAGAACATAGCACTGAGACTGCACTGATTAAAGCCACGGATTAACTTAAGACTAAGTCATAGGACTTCGATATTATGGAGCATGCTATCTTGATCCAACGCTTGGAGACCTTCGGTATAAAACGTATAGCCCTGGAACTTCTGAAAGCCTTTCTAAAGGATAGGGAAAACACTGACACTGGACAGCTTCAGCTCAAACACCTTCTCGCTTCCTTGTGGGGTCCAGCAAGGGTCCTCCCTTAGACTAACTCTTTTATCTATAGGTCACAGAACTCGCCTCTCTGATTCGATCTTATGGCTTCTCCCTCACTTCCTACGCAGACGACACACAAGTTGTGTTGTCGGCCTACAATGATGTACACTACATGAGCTCTCAGCTACACACCTGTATGAGAGAAATTGGTATCTGGATCGGCAAGCACTGTCTGAAATTAAACTTGGATAAAACCAAGGTAATTCTCCTTGGAAACAACCCCTGGCCTTCGGAAATGGGCCATCTCCCGGTTTCAACCTCAAAAGCTTGGGGTGGTAATTGATGGCAAATTAAACTTCAGCAAGCAAGTTAATGCAGTCATTTCCTCTTCTTTCAATACTTTCAGAATTATAAAAAAGGTCCTCCAGTATCTTCCTATCAATACCAGGAAAACAGTAATCTCATCATTAATTCTATCTAAGATGGATTACTGTAATGGACTGTACATCAATTTACAGGAATATGTGAAAAAACTGCAGGTCTTACAAAATGCTGCTGCCTCCCCAAACATCATTCAGTTTCTCAAGCCATCAAAGACATGCACTGGCTGACGGTCAGGAACTGTGTTAAATTTAAAGCCCAGTGCCTAACCTTCAAGCCCGGTGCCTAACCTTCAAGGCCTTGCATGACACAGGCACGGAATTTCTAAGACAAGCTATCTCCTGGTATGAACCCAGCAGGAACCTTAGATCAAAGGGAACAAAACAAAAGTCACCAACTTCAGGTATAAGACAACTAAATGGGGAGGAAGCAGTTTCATCTCTGGAACAAATAAACTTTGGAATCTCTTACCGATATACATCAGGTCTGCTCCATCTTTACAGGTCTTCAGAAAACGCCTGAAAACCTGGCTTTTTTAATAACTCTTACAGTCTCTCTTACGCTCTCTGCTGAGCTAGCGCCAAGACACCCTAGGGTATACGTGTGCTTTAGAAATTTTCTAACATGACAGAGAGTTTCCGGAGGAAGAATTAACAAGTCTCTTGAAATGCTATTTATATGACGTATTTATTATTGCTGCTTTCAATTAATATTTTATTTTGTGAGGTACAGACAGTAATGCTGCTTCCAAAGGTCTTTTTAATAAACAGATGCAGCACTATCGTCATGATTAACTTTCACAATCTCCAAAACATTCGCTGTGTTATAGCATAAAAACTGAAGTTACTTAGTCAATTTCATCCCTTGAAATTGGATCCTATGTGGTCAAGGAATTCCAGACGCATGGATTTCGAAAAAAAGATTCCAGATGCCTGGGTTTGCTCAGAAGTGCAACTAGACCATCAGTTCCACCTCTCACCTAATCAGACTGTACAGTTAGAGATAGCTTCCTCACCTATGCTCTGGGGATGCATCAATTTTTCCCTTCTGAGTTCAACTATTAGATAGTGTGCTACCTTACAAGGTTCGCGGACTGTTCCCGTGCCTGTTCAGTGCCAGCACTGAGTGGGCCTTATAGGAAAATCTTTTCTTTAGGTCTTGCAGCATCATCTAGGGAAGCTGCAGTATTCTAGGAAGCTAGTCATCGTCATTCTACAAAGGCTATTACCAAACTCAAATAAGGGGGCCGTAGGGATTAGCCGCAGTATGAAAAATGCCCACTCAGGCAAGTAAAACATCCAGTCCAGCAGTGCATACCTGGTACTGCAGGAGGGAAGTGGATCTGCAGGGCAGCAGCCTCTCATAAGCTTCTTGGATAGACATGGGCAGACCCCGGTAGAAGAGCTGAATTGAGCCCTAGGAAGAGAGAAGCACAGGCAGGTACAATCAGCTGTAAAGAGAGAGAAGCAAACATGATACAGGTGATGGTGCTTAACTGAAGGAGGAGGCTTACACTAACGTAGAGGAGAACAGCAGAACAGCATTAATGACTATCACGTCAAACTGAGTCAACACTTTACATAGGTGGCAGTACAATGTGTTAGCTGGATGGAGTGGTCAAATAAACAGTTCTTCCTTTTTCATTCTCTTAACACTTTTAAACATTGATAAATGTTGTGAGAGATCAGCATGAACTACTGTTTTATCAAAATGCAGCTGAATTTGGACGTTTTGGCCTGTCATGACAGTCTGCCTCGTCTTGCTCTCACTGCAACTCTGATCAGTCAGTCACACCTTTCTGTCCATACTCACACACTCCAGCAGGTAGATGGCCTCTTCTGTCTGCAGACATTGCTTCCCTCGCCTGGTGAATCCCATGGTGTGCCAAAATTTCCCCTGCATGCAAAAGGCAGAGTCAAAGTCAGGCAGAGGCAAACAGTCATCAACCCGAAGTGGTCCTCCTCCAGACAAAATATTTGCACCTCAGTACATCCACGGCTACCTCAGACTGCCTTTAATTACTGGTAGAGAAAATATCTAATGAAACTGTTACTTACCTGTAAAACTGTTTAGTCTGCATAAGAATAATTGTTTTCCATTCTATACACATGTTCAATTTCTTCAGAAAGTCTTCAGAAATCATTAAGGGTTTGTCTGAAATAATTCATAGCTCCGATAAAAGAAAAGATTTTCAAGTATTCTGCTCCACTTTAGGTATAACCATCAATCACTGAAAAAACGAGAAAGCTAAGCAGTGAATTTGAGGAGGCAACTGGAGACCTACCGTTACAGGTAGGTAGCTTTCCCTTCATGAGGACTGGGTCGTTTTCGCGTTCAGAAACGTAATGAGATACTAAGCAGCATACATGAAGGGAAAGGTAACTCTGAAGAGCCACTTTAAATGAAAATAATTGTCAAGGGTGATATTTTTAAATCATATAGCTAAATGTATATGTGACTTCTCTCAAGAGTGTCATCAGATGGAGGTATCCTAAAAGAGCTGCTAGTGCAGCCTTTATCTTATGGAATAAGCTCTGGTTAGACTTGGTAAACAACATTATATCTTCCATTAATTAACTGTGATGCTTAACACAATAAACCTCAAAACTGCAAACACGAAAGAAATTACTTAACAGTGCACTGCAAAATCTAAAAGGCTATGAAGGACCAATGGTCTCTTTAAAACCCAGTACCCTTGTCAGAATGGAATATATGCATTCTCAGCTTGAATACTACTAGGTTGTACATACATTTTCAGGATCTGGGAAAGGCTTGAAACTGCCTCACATCAGGACAGAAAGGCTAGACAGGTCCCAACACAGCGCCCTGTCCTGAATCCCTGTTCCCTAAATGAGAGCTCTGTCTGGATTAGGATGGGTTACTTGCAGGCTGGGTTACTAGTCCTCTCTCTTACATTTTAATCGTGAGAAGACTGTTCCTTGAAGACCTAGAGCAAACTTTGAAGTAGAGCATACATTTACATACAAGTTCAGAGAGCATATGGAAAGGAGAACAAGGCAAAAATTCCTTTGTCCCCTCTACTCCTCATCCTTTACACTGGAACTGCTAGTGCAGAGCATCAGAACAAACAACCACATAAAATGGATCAGGCTAGGAGAGATGTGTTTAAGCTTGCCATGTATGCAGAAGAGACACTACTATAGCCTTATAGCCCGCCGTAGCGGGCTATACCGGCTATTAAAGGCCCGCTCCAGCGTTAAAGGCCCGAGCCGAAGGCGAGGGCCTTTAACTAGGGAGCGGGACTTAATAGCCGTATAGCCCAGCTACGAAGGGCTATAAAACTATTAGAACATTCTGCCACTAGAGGGCAGAATGTTCTAACAAATAAAACCAAGGCTTCAGGGAGCGCGAGGGGATTGAACTCCCCTCAGCTGAAGGGCAATAAGGCTATTAGAATGCTCTAAATTAAAAAGGAAGGAAAAAAGACAAACATTGGAATGTTGGCGCAGAAGGCTCATACATGCCATTATAAGCCCGGAGCTACTCTACTGTGTTAAATGGAGCTCTCAACATTCCAATGTTCTAATATCCATTATAGACCCGATGGCCTCCCTACCGACAATTCTCCGTGAATTCAGAACATATCAGCAGGTTTCGGGGTTTAAGATCAAGCTCAACAAATAGAGGGGACTCAACCGCTCACTCACTCTGATGGAATAAAGTACCTAGAGCCCTCAGCCTCTCCAAAACCAAAGAGATCCACTTCTGGCCCTCTGTAGAGCGGAGTGATCGGAACCAGAGTTGCAAAAACAGGTCACTCTTAAATAGGGTGCATTGCCGCCCTCAAATTTTCCATACTATTCAAAATACACTACACTTTCCAAGCACTGTCCATATACATGCAGAGGGAATGCCTGAATACAATAGTTATGCTTTGACTTCATGTGGCAAGTGAAAAGAGCAAGAACAGGGAGAGCACAATGCTTGTATTAATTAGACACAGGGTCATGGGTGCTAGATTCATCCAGATACTATTATGCTTACATCTATGCTTACATCTACACTATCTCATCTAATGGACAAGGAATGAAATGGACAAAGGTTGGTGGATGACAGATTGTACATAGGGTGGTGGACCGCAATGGGAGGTCCCATGGACTCCCCTAAACCATCCAATCACAAAGGATCTGTGAGGAAATGGGGTGTATTATATGCTGTGGTTATGCAACCTCACTGTGTAATACACTTACCAATCACTTTAGGACCCTTGGGTTTTGTCTGTCAAACCCTCAGCTCAATCCTGGGAAGTTGTGGCACCGAGTACCAAGGAGAAACAAGAGTTAAGCATTTAAACAGTACTAAAACAAATGAAGAAGAAATCAACACGACACTCAAGAAATCCTACACCAATTTATAAAAATAGACTGTATTTTTAAAAGAATTTAGACACTGGAACAAAAGAGATCCACCAGAGCATTTCGGAGATATAGATTTTACAAGCAATAATCAACTAAAGCAATTTCACTCAACTGCGAACAAACCATGGAAAAGCCAACGAACTGGACACTTAAAAACATTTTCAAGGAAAACCTACGTAAGTGTCAATGCAGTCAGTTTCAAGTACTTGGGGCGACCAACTCCGGCAGGGATCAAGTCAGGGGCACCAGCAAGGTCACCAAGAACAGTTACCTTCACAGGAGAACCCGTCCATCATCAGTTCCAGGTGCTTTATCCGCGTTGCAATGGATTCCTATGAACTGGTACTGATGCACGGGATGAAGTATGCTGAAGATGCTCTGAGGATGCTGGAATGCGAAGTGGTCGATGGGGGCCTTCCTGCAGGGATTCCTTGGTCCACGAAGATGGTGAGGGGGGTTCCTGATTGCAGGGTCGACATCCCACGAAGTCCTCTACAGTCTGCCTGAAGTCCAGTCTCCACTGGACTAGCAGTCACCCGTTGTCACAGACCAATCCTTCCTGGGCCGATAACTTTCCATGTGAGGGTCCCAGCAACTCTCTGACAGCAGCACTTGGGTGCAACTCTGTGCGTCGGGTCTTGGTCCTCGGTGCTGCACATCGGTGGTAGCGGCTTGAAGACTTTTGGCTACCAACTTGCCCCAGCAGGCTTCTTCAGCTGCTGTTTCCCTATGCTGCGAACACAAGGGCAGTCGACTGGCCCTTGGAGTTCTCTTGGTTTGACTGGGCTCTGGGGACAGCAGATTCTCCGAGTAGGACACGGCAGGCACAGACCCTTGTCATTGCCGCCTCTAATTACTGGTCCCTTGGTGCACCAGGGAAGTCTTTCTTCAAAGTTAGTCGAGATCTGTGGTCTGGGTGCCCCCTTTATGCTCAGAAAGTGCCCTCAGGGATTCGGTTGGTAGCCAATGGGCTACCAGGTTCCCTCCTTCCTACCTTGTGACCATTTCCTGTAGAGTGTGGCATCAGGCTAAACCCAGAATGCAACATTCTGTCCACTCCCAGATGGCTAGATCCCTCTCCTGGTTTACAGACCTTCCTAGTTCACTCTGGGGTATGGCTACCTCAGGGCTACACACCCATGGGGAAAACATTTTGGCAACTGGTTTCCCCTCTCCACTTCCTGAGCCGGCCTGTCTACCTCAACAATGGGGCAGCGCTCCCCCCTAGTGTTACACATCTGCCGTTCAAAGGTGGCTTCACCTTTGAAGCTTGCCTTTAGGATCAGCACACCTGTGGCCCCTTTTAGGGCTTCTGGCTGGAGAGAGGTGACACCTCCCTGGCCTAAATCACTCAGTGGTCTCCTTCTTAGGAGTCGTTAGCATGTCTCTCCAGGAGGGCAGAAAGCTGCCTTGTGGAGCAGGCTCCATGTATGCCCAGGAAGGCACAGGAGTTTTAAAGGCAACAATGTGGCAGCTTTGCTAAAGCGGCTCACTGCAAAAAGTTACATTCATTTCGACTTGAGATACAAGCTGGACTTAATGTAACGAGTTGTTTGATACCTTGGAGTACCCACTTTGGTCGCACCATTCAAGAGTTAGCACAGCTGAGGGGTCAGTGTGCAACCCTGCACTCCCCAATTGGGCGACCAAGTCTTTCCACAGTAAAACTGTAGTTTTGTGTGTTTTACTGCCAGGGCATGTGAAGCACATGTCCTGCCTGTGTCATATGCTGCACCCTGCCTTTAGGGATTGGTATGCCTGCCAGAGGGGTGACTTACACACATGTCCAGGGGAAGAAGTGGCGTTGCCATTGCTTTCAATGGCAAAGTCGGGCTAGCAGTGCACGACTGTTCTACCAGTCTGCAGTGGCGGAGTGGGGGACTTGTTTTACTTGGGGGAACTCCAGGGTGGCAGAATCAGTGCTGCAAGCCCTGGGGTACTCCTCTAACTTTCATGCCCTGGGTAGCAAGGTTCTATTTACTAGGGACTTTCAAGTAAGTTAGCCATTTCCAATTGGGTACAGCCAATTCAACATACACTTTAGGGTCAGGGTACTGGCAATGAGATGTAGTTAGAAGGCCTCAGTAAACTCTCAGAGTCAAAAAACCAGCAGCATCAGTAACAAAAACTTGGGGGTGACTGTACAAAAAGAGCCATTACCTTACATGAACCACAACTCATATCGGCTCAAGAACAAGAGCAATGCTGATGGTCTGGGATACTGAAGGCACAGAGCAGGGTTAGGGGATGAGATGTAAGCTCACAAGGAATTGGAGAATGTTGAAAGTGTCACATTATGAAACATAAAAATGCCTTCTTATTTTTGTGACATAGCACTGATTTGCCAAATAGAGTTCTACTTTTTGTCAATGAAATCATTAATTTGCCCTTCATGCCGATTTCCTCCTTTCCTAAAATTTTCCTTTGAAGTCTTACTTAGGACAAATCCAATGTTTGTAAACATTTGGAACGAGACCTCTCCGATTCCCAACACACTGTAGATCTCTCCTTTAGAAATATAGGCCTTAGGCCAGTCCAAGTAGGCAAATCTGGGGGAACATTTCTCACGTTTAAACATCAAAATTCAGCTATGATCACATCATGCTGCCACCAACAAGTGATGTGTTGCATCTTTCAGTTTCTATCTTTTTCAATAAAGTTATGGTCTAAAATGCACTGACTCAATCTTATCGCGATTTCAGTAATGCAGCATATCTGGGTTAGGCTAAGACAAACAGAATCTGGCTGCAGTGGGTTCAGAATTTGGATGCAAGACCTTATTAGGTTTTCGAGGTCCTCCATGTTAAGCAAAGAATGAATTATTTATGCTTATAGTCCAAAATTGTTGCTGAGAAATGTTTTAAATATGTACTGCTGCAGCATTTAAAACCTAAATTCCTACTGCTGTTCGAAAACAGTAGGACTAAACACTGAAGATGGCAGCACAGATCATTCAGAGTTCCACGAGCGATTACTTGGAACACCTTCCTCTTGGACCTTCGATCTGAATTAGCTCTTTTATGTATAGGGAAATTTTAAAACCTAGTTATTTTCCATTACGTTTGTCGGCAGGCTAACTTTTGTTTCATTCATGAATTCCTTAAATGTGAACAATGGGCTTTATAAATGTTCCTTACATAAATAAAATAAATAATATGTCATCTGCATACATTAGAGAGAATATTTCCCCAAACAGGGAAAGTAACGAGACCATGATAGGTTATCAGGAAGGTCTGATAAACCCAATGAGAACAATGGCACCAATAAACAACCGTCTGTTTTAGGCTGTTGGACACAATTATTCATGCAGAGTAGCAGTTATGATTTTTACGCAGCACACACACCCAACAGTCGTTATGTAATACATCCAAAGATATAGCAATGAACAGTTATCCAATAAAAGAGCAGAAGAACATGTAATCTATACCACTGACCCCTGTGCACAAAGACAGTGTCAGTATAAACATTTGTAGTAATAGGAGAATTCACGTTACCAAGTATTTTAAACATAGAATTGGTAGGTTCCCAAACAAATCAATTCTATCTGACGCAAAACCGAATTTAAAGTTTTATCATTTAAGTATCCTGGAGGGATCTAAACATTACCTATGCCAACTGTCACTACCTTGGCTTATGAAAAAATTTCACATTTTACCACGAGCAGCGTAAATTTTATCCCCTGCACATACAGAGGAAGCGTCAATAAAAGGTGCAATACCTCCATTATTCTGAAGGAAGACATGCCCTCGACAGGTTGCATTACAGTCTTATTCCTATGCAACAGCACTAGTGTTGCCTAATTAGTCACTAATATTTTACCCACATGCTACGTTTCCTGTAGAGAAATAATAGTACCATTTTGTGCAATCTAATCTAAGACACCAAGTCACAGCCAAGAATCACCGCTGAATTCCAGCACACCAATGTGAATGGTTCACTAGGTTTAGTGCATAGTCGGAGACTGGGATACCAACGCATATTAAAACAATCCCTAGTTAATGTTCTATCAAGAGTGAGGAACTGTAAAGCCTTGCTGTTGCACTGTGACAGATTGACCATGCTCAGATATGAGGGGATATGAAATCTTAGAGCCCATTACTACACTCTTCAGTAAATCATGTTTGAATGGTGGACACATATGAACCGGTCACTGTTATGGCCCGTCTATGATTATTAATTACAAGAAACTTAGGAGTAGTACTTCGATGAACTCTCATGCAAAATGACATCAAAGCCTATGGAAAATAAGTAATCAGCATTACTGTGAAAAATATCACAGTAGTCCATTATCTTAAAGATAATCAACGACCTGGTTCTGGTAAAGCGTCTCGTTTCCATATGGCAGAGTTTTAGCAAGGAGATATCAAAGAAATCTAAAACTCTCAGTGCTGGAATTTGTGCAAATAATTCTCAAACCTAACTATGACTTAAGCTTGACTATTTTGAGAAGGTTAGCACTTTCTAACGTAGAAGGGTCCTTTGTGTGCATTAGCAAAGTGATGCTCTGTGCAAGTACAGAATACATAATTGTGTTCCTGCCATTCTGAAGGTCACAGAGGACACGCATTAAAGGACGTCTAGGAGGCCAAATCATTTGCATGCTCTGAGGGTGAACTGAGTCAGGCATTGGCAGAGCTCAGTTCTGAGGGCTGCACAGTATATGTAAGGGCTTTAGATGAACGTTGGTTTATATTGTAGGGTGTCAATAGGGTACCCAGTTTAGTGTAGGCATATGGGGCATGACCGGATATAGACTATGGATACTTCAATGTTGACTTTGTCACCAGTAACTTTGTATTATGTCCAATTTGCCCACATCACAGAATATTCTCTAACTACTTAAGTTCACCACACTCCGATTTAATGAAAAGTGGACTCCCATGCAGGAATTCTTACAGGATTGTAGTCCTTTAAAAGGACAGAAATTACAACTCGAGCAAACATGTCATCTTCAATAGAGCATCACTGATATTTTGCAGCATGGATGCCATTTGTATTCAATCTGACAGTGCAGGCACTTCTCACTAGGCACCATTACAGCTTGGTGGGCACTACCTGCACCATACTCAAGCCAAGCCTTTGCCAGACTTACTGCAGGGGACTTCAGCTCCACAATTCCTCTGCGTGGCCTCCACTCAGCTTTCACCAAACTTCCACTGCAAACAGGAAAGAAAGTTTATGAATGAAACTAAGTTTAATGTAACAGGTCCCCCAATGCTGGTAACAGAGAATGAGCTTACAGACGTTCCACGCGCTCTTCTGACAGAAGCTGCCACTGCTCCTCGCGGCACTGGCGTAGTTTTTCAGTCTGTGCTTCAGAGTGATCAGGAATGAAGTCCTTCTGCCCATGTGAGCGCTGGGGTAGGCTGTGCTCTCGTGACCGCGCTGCAAAAAGCTCAGCTGCCCTAGGGAGGGGACCCAGAAAAAAGATTAGATGAAGAATAGTAGCTAAGAGTCCAATAGCACACACTGAAAACATAATTGTCTCTTTGTGGCTGATAACAGGTATTAGTTAGGTGGGTAGATGGTCTGTAAAACAAGAAGTTTACTGGGCTCCGTGGCGGGGTCTAATCAGGGTCTGGAGGCTTAGTGGACTAATGCAGCCACTTTAGGGGCCTCTGTTCGACCTCGTGGTCACAGGTTCGAATCCCGGTGGGTCCACTCAGCCTTTCATCCTTCTGAGGTTGATAAAATGAGTACCATTGAGCTGGGTAACAATAAACACTGGTTATTCAGCGGCAAGATACCCTTGGGTGAACGTGCCCTTTGCAAATTCACGCTATGTTACATGAATATGTACATATCCTGTTTTACTATAACGCAAGCATACTAAATCATATTTACGCCCTTCGGATAAATAGGGGTCATCTTCCCCATATGGGTACCTAAATAGGGATAACTTCAGAGCATTACATAAAGAACAGTCTCAGCATAAGGGTGGACTAGCACACCAGCAAGAAAAACAAGCATTGGCATAGCCAATAGGTCTCGCTTTTGGGACCTTATAAGTATTTAGTTATGCAGCACAATATCCTTGGTGCAATAACATCAACTGTTGCATGTCTAAAAACTTATAAGGTCCCAAAGGCGAGACCTATTGACTATGCCAATGCTTGTTTTTAGAGGCCTGGCATGCAGTTTTAAATGTAGGCTGGTAAGAAAGGTGCCAACCCGAGGGGCAAGGTCTAGAGAGAAATAAGATAGGAAGAGAGGTGAGTTATAATGAGATAGCACAAATAGAAAGGTGAAGCACAGAATGACAGGTCAGGTAAACAAAGTAGCGAGGCAGGTAGAGCCGGTGGGATGAAAAATAGAAAGATATGAGAAGTAGAGAAAAAGAGGTGCAGATGAGGTAGAGAGATGAGGCTAATACAGAGTAAGTGCGAGGGAGAAGTAGAGAATGGTGAAATAGGGAGGGAGAGAGACAGAGGTAAGACAGATGTATTAAACGAGCGAGACATTGGAAGCAGAGAGAGTGAACGGAAACAGTGAAGGAGATAGAAAGAGAGATGAAAGCAAAGGGAGTGATAGATGAAGTGGAAGAGGTAGGGAGAGCATTGTAGAGAGAAAGAAATAAAATAATGGGAAAGGCGAGGGAAAGAGGACATCAATAAAAAGAGAGACATAGAAGGCCAATAGGTGATGTAAATTGAGAGTCTAGATAGTGTATGAGAGGTGGGGAAGAGAGAGAGATGAGGCAGTGAGTTGTGAGGCAGAGAGAGAAATGAAAGAGAGAATGGTGAGGTAGAAAGAGGCATGCGAGAGGTAGAGAAAGGTAAGGTATAGATGGCAAAAATGATAGAAAGGGTAAGATAAAGAGATGAAATTAAGAGGGAGGGGAAGTAAATGGAAGAGAAATGAAGGGGGATGAGATGCAAACAGAGCAGCAAGATGCAGAAAGAAGAAGAGAAAGTAGAGAGAGAGAGAAAGGAGAGAGAGAGAGAGAGAGAGGCACTTGAGGAGAAGAGAGGGGCAGAGAGCTGACCGAGAGCTAGAGGTAGGATCGGAGAGAGGTGGCAAGTTGAGGTCATGAGAGGTAAGTGCTGTGGGGCACTGAGGTTTATTGAAAGAGAGGTGTGACGTACAGAGAGAGAAGACAAGGACTGGAGAAAGTGTCCACACTGAACTAGAGGTTGGTGATCACCCTAAATATATTTATTAAAATAAAGCATTAAGAGAGTGCACTTTTACGGATTTCAGAGTGTGCACCATCTTGCATTGAAGATGACAAAGAAGCCATTTTGGCACAATAAACACATCCAGCATCAGTGCTGTTGGTGCTAGCTGAGGCAGTGGAACACTTGATGAGCTCTTTGAAAACGATGACATGTCCTCCGCTGGGTCTGTTAATTCTGTCCTGTCTTATAACCTTGTGCCTGGGGAATAGGTGTGGTAATGTCGATAGAATCAGCCAGGTTTCTGTGAGGAAGAGCAGTTTCAATGTGTGGTCGTGCAGCAGGTCCCATATTTCAGTAGCGTGTTTATTGAGGGAGGTGTTGTTGAGGAGAAGGCAGAACAGGGAGGGGTGGGGAGAGGTGTGTAGGTGTGCGTGGCCGAGGGAGAGGTGAGTGTTGTGTGCGGTGCATGTGAGGGTGGTGTGAAGGTGTGGGAAGGTGCAGGAAAAGTGTCAGGTGGAACAGGGGAAGGCACCTTCGCAGTCGACTACCGAGGCGTAGCAGCAGCACTGGAAGGTGCATTCAAGGTTCAGGGTGAGGAGAGGGAAGCAGAGACGTAGCAGTGATGGGAGTGAAAGCAAGGGGTCTGGCGCTGGGCACGGGAGGGGCGCATACGGGCTGTGCATCCAAGCTGCGGCGGACATGAATTAGGAGCGGGGGTCTCTGGGGCAATGGGTTGGGCTAAGTAACTGGCAGGAACCGAGAAGGGAGTGCGGCGTGGGAGAGGAAGCAGGGAAGGTCGCAAATTCAGGAAAAGGGCAGGAAGAAGAGCAAAAGAGTGAGAAAAAGGAAGAAGAGGAGTTAAGAGAGCAATTGAGTTCGAAACTCGAAGAGAAGAGCCGAGACTAAAAGAAGCCAAGAGCAGCAAGGATTGAGTGAAAAGGGCAGAGAAAAATGTTAAAGAATGAAAGGCAAAAGCACAGAAGATCAGCAAAGAATGAATGAGAAAGAGTGGGAGATGCCCAGCAGATCGGCACAGAATCAGTGTAAAAGTTCAAAAAGCAGGAAAGAAAGATTGCGGAATAATGAAAAAAGCACATGAAAGTGGCAGAAAGAGAATGAGAAACGCACAGAAAACCAGCAAAGAAGGAATAAGAAGGAAGGAGTAATGCACAGTGAAGTAGCAAAGAAAGACTGAGAAATGCACATAAAAGTGACAAGTAATGAAAGAATGAGCGATGCACAGAAAACAGCAAGGAAAGGGCGAGAAGTGTTCAAACAAGCAAATGGTGCGCGTGAAAGTGATTGCGAGCAAGAATTTCGACCGGGAGTTGTGTGCGCGCGCGCAAAAACTAAATAAAACAAGCATTGGCCGCGCGGCCGTGCGAGACGCGCTGTGTGGTAGGGGAGGGGGGAGGAGCGGGAGAGCAAGTGACGCGCGGCCGTGAAAGTGACACGGCCGCGCGGCCCCGAGAAGTGCTCTGTGGTGGGGGAGGGGGAAGGAGCAAGTGAGAGGAAAGACATATGGCGCCTGGAGCATGCGAGGAATGCGCGTTACTGTGCGCGTACCCGCATGCTCTAGGCAAGCCCAAAAAAAAGTGGTCGCATTTCTAAAAGCCCACTTACAAAATGTCTCGCCCAGACCAGCGCAAGCTTCAGGGCGAGACCTAAAAACACAGGGCCCCGATTTAGAAAGAACAGTTTTATAGAGCAAATAAAGCCATACAAAATTTTGGGGAAAATCTGCATTTTTGCTAATTCACAAACCTCCATGCATGCATGCATCAAGGCCAAACATGTTAGCCCGAGAATGTACATAAATCTGCAAAAAGGCATATTTTGCCGTGAGTGCTAACACAAATTCTGCATAAACTTTCCCAAGGACAAAAGGTCCTAAGGCAAAAGTTACTTACCCTGTAAGCTCTGTTCGTAGCACAAACTCGCCTGGACCCGTCACCACAGAAGACACCGTAAAGACCATGAGGAGCATACACTCCGGAGCACCCACTGACCCTTTGCCCGCCGCACATCTTCCACAGGCCCACCTCTGCCAACGCACCAGAACTACGACGGACAATCAACTGCATCCTCGAAACAGGCACGTTCCCAGACGACTGGAAACGCGCAGAAATCAAACCCATCCTCAAAAAGCCCTCCACAGACCAGACGGACCTCAAGAACTACAGGCCCATCTCTCTCCTCCCCTTCTCTGCCAAAGTCACCAAAAAAATCATCAACATCCAGCTAACGAACTTCATAGAATCCAACGATATCCTCGACACATCTCAATCTGCCTTCCGCAGCAACCACAGCACCGAGACCGCCCTCCTAGCCGCCATGGACGACATCCGCACACTCCTCGACCAAGGCCACACTGCAGCCCTCATTCTACTAGACCTCTCAGCAGCTTTCGACACCGTCTCCCACCGCACACTAGCCGCCAGACTCCACGACGCAGGCATACAGGGAACTGCCCTAGACTGGATTCGCTCCTTCCCCGCCGGCCGAACTCAAAGAATAAGACTCCCTCCCTTCCTCTCCGAACCCACAGAGATCAGATGTGGAGTACCCCAAGGATCCTCCCTCAGCCCCACGCTCTTCAACATCTACTTGGCCCCCCTCGCCACCATCGTCAGAAAACACAGACTCAAAATAGTACCCTACGCCGACGATACCCAGCTCATCCTCTCCCTCACCAAGGAACCCGACATTACCAGGCACAACTTCCAGGAAGGAATGAAGGACGTCGCATCTTGGATGAGCAGCAGCTGCCTGAAGCTCAACTTGGAGAAAAGGGAAGTCCTCATCCCCGGATCCAACCCCTCCGCGTGGGACGAGACCTGGTGGCTCCCCGCCCTCGGCAACCCTCCGACACCCACGGATCATGCCCGCAACCTCGGCATCATACTAGACTCCTCCCTCACCATGAACTGACAGATCAAAGTCGTATCCTCCACATGCTTCAACACCCTCCCCATACTCCGCAAGACCTTCAAATGGATCCCCCCCGAATCCAGGAAGACCGGAATATTTCGCAGAGATCATTCTGAACTCGTTAAATAAGTCCAAATGCATTTTCAAAATAGTTGATGACATCACTAACCCACAGTGCTCACAAAACGAGATCCAGCCAACTCAAGCTCTCTGCGACAGTTTAGCAACCTTTTTTGACGAAAAAATCAGCACTATTATTACTGGGCTTAAAACAAACATTTCCGTAGGGGAAGAAGCTATGACCCATGGAGTAGTAACCTTGATTGATGGTGTGGGAAGGGTGTCCTGTGTAGGAAAACAGACTGGTGAAGATCTGTTAAATTGAGTCTCTTGGATCACTTTGAGCCTCCTTCGGAGGAGGAATTTGGCGGGCTCGCCTTGGGTGTCTCCTCGGGCTCCCCACTGGACCCCCTTCCACATAAAATCTGGAAGGAATTTGCCTCAGAACTTTTTCCCAGACTCTGGCAGATTTGCAATCAATCGTTATCCAGCGGGGTTGTACCATCTGGCTGGAAACAGGCCGTGGTTACGCCACTCTTGAAGAAGGCCACTCTTGACCCAACCTGCCCGGGTAGTTATCGGCCCATCTCTCTCCTACCCTACCCAGTGAAGATCCTCGAACGTCTGGTCAGCAAATCTCTGTCAGTATTCCTAGAACGTAACAACCGTCTGGCGGATGTACAATTTGGTTTCCGTCCAGAACACGGAACAGAGTCTGCTTTGGTGACCGTGATGGACGATCTTCGTTTGTTGGCAGACAGGGGACAATCAGCAATACTTATTTTGCTTGACCTGTCTGCCGCTTTCGACACGGTTAACCATGACACTTTGCTGACCCGTTTAGAAGAGGTAGGAGTAGTGGGCACTGCCCTGGACTGGTTTCGATCCTATCTGGCAGGTGTCAGGCAGTGGCTCTTCCACCGTTCCAATCAGCCTTCACTAACATCTGTCATGGGGTTCCACAAGGATCTGCCATCAGCCCAATTTTATTTAACATCTACTCAAGCCCACTGATCAATACCATTCGGGCTCATAATGTGAAATTGGTAAACTATGCTGATGACACCCAGATCATTCTATCTCTTGATGGAACCCAACCTAATGCCTTGGAGGATTTTCATGCTTGCATGCACGACACTGCGCAGTGGTTACGAAATAATTCTCTACAATTTAATTCGGATAAGACCGAAATTTTACACTGCGCAGTTGGGAAGGTTCCTCTGCCTCTTCCTCACAATGTTTGGCCTCTTGGTACATCTACTCCCCTGGCGCCGTCTAAGACGGTGCGAAACTTGGGAGTCATGTTCAATGCCAACTTGTCACTGGAGACGCAAGTGAATAAGACGGTGGGGTGCTGTTTTGGTCTTATTAGAGCATTGAGAAAGATCCTTCCGTTGCTTCCCATCTCGGTCAGAGCCTTGATAGTACGAGGCGCTATTTTAAGCAGACTTGACTACTGCAACGCCTTACTGTTGGAGTACCCCAAATATCTGATTCAGCGACTGCAACGTGTTCAGAACACGGCAGCGAAATTAGCTCTGTCTAGACCACGAGGCTTTTCTGCCTCATTGTGTCTAGCTGAGCTACACTGGCTCCCGGTGCAGCAAAGAATATATTTCAAATCCCTATGTATAGGGTTTAGGGCTCTGCATGGATTCGGCCCTAAGCCGCTACAGAAGAAACTGGTCTGGTATACTCCCACCCGGAGCCTCCGATCCTCTTCTGCCTGTCTGGCAAAGGTCTACAGGTTCAACAGGGTCAGACTGGGAGGAAGAACTTTTAGTATTGCCACCGCGAAACTATGGAATGAACTGCCACTTGAAATCAGACAATGTAGTACCTTGTCCTTGTTTAGGAAAAGGATCAAAACGTGGCTGTTCCCCAGAAATTGATCCTGTCGTCTCTGAGTATTGCCCATTTTAGGTTCTGTCCTCCTCGCTTTACGTTGGTCTGTGTTCACATATCTTTAGCGCCAGGGTACCCGTAGGGTGTTTGTTGCGCTTTATATACAATACAATACCGTAACCCACGCACTCATCACCAGCAGGCTGGACTACGGAAACACCCTCTACGCCGGAATCAACAAATCTCTACTCCACGAACTCCAGACCATCCAGAACGCCGCAGCCAGACTCGTCCTCAACATCACACGACAAGACCACATCACCCAGCACCTACGAGACTTCCACTGGGTCCCCGTCGAAAAATGAGTGACCTTCAAGATGCTCACACGCCTACAAAGCCCTCCACAACACTCGGGCCCCACTACCTCAAAATAAGAATTTCCTTCTACGTCCCGAAGAGAAAACTCCGCTCCGCTGACCTAGCCTTGGCCGAAAACAATGCATCCACAGAGCCAGAATGGGAGGCAGATCCTTCTCCTACATCGCGGCTAAGACTTGGAACAAACTCCCCCTCAGCATCAGACGAAGCCCCACACTGCAAGCATTCAGGAAGAGCCTCAAGACCTGGCTCTTCCAATGACAGGAGCTGCCGAAACCCCCTCCCCCCTGCGCCTTGAGACCCTCACGGGTGAGTAGTTCTTCTACAAATCCCTGATTGATTGATTGAAACTGCTGCAGATTCACATGCTATGCATACTCCTGCCATCTAGTGTTGGACTCTATGTTGGCAAGATGTTTTCCTTCGAAGAAGGGCTTTGGAGTTACAGGATATACTGTGACTCCACCCTTAGTAGGCAGTGTGCACAGGCACAGATTCCATGTTAGATTGTTTTCCGCACAGTGGGTGAGAGTAAGTATCAAGTGGCGAGTGAACGAAATATGGTGCACATGCTTATTTATGAAAGGGAGTTAATTACTAAGCAAGATACCTGCAATTATAGACATGCTTGCAGGGAGGATGATGGGTACATGTCATTCTGCAACACAACACGCTATGAACAGATGCTTACAAGGTAACATTTTTCATTCGCATGTGTTGCTGTAGATACACATGCTCTGCATCAACTGTAAAGCAGTACACCACTGTAAGCGGTGGCTACTGTAGGCATGATGCAGATGCCGGACACAAAGTCTTTAGGACTGTATGGTCCATGATCACCGGTTGCTCATCTGGCTGATTTATTTATGCGTCAGCTAACTGGATATTGCCAAGGAAGGCTATGGTTGTTGCATTCTTGTGTTTAGAGTGCATCCAAGGGTAACAGGGAGGGCTTTTTGGTTTTATAAAAGCATTTTTAGATGCCCCTGACTATTGTTCTCCAAAGTCGGTCCTGGAGGGCTGGGTCCATGCCAGATTTTTTAGCATATCCCCATTTAAATAAATGCCGTTATCTTAAAAATCTGGCATGGATCCGGCCCTCCAGGACCGACTTTGGAGAACTCTGGCCTTGACTATCCAACTGGAAATACTAGACTTAGAAATAGGCTGGCCTTTGTGAGGTTTTGCACAGACCACTAACAACTGGTCAGCTTTGCGTACAGGCTTGGTCCTATTGATGCAATATGTGACACCCTGTTTGACATCTAGGGTGTGCAGGGCTCTCTTTGCTACAGAGTTCAGTTAAGGAAAGAAGACTGGGAGCTCTATAGTTTGGTTGTGGTGGAGAGGGGAAACCATTTTGGTGAGGAATGTTGGGGTGGTTCTGAGAACAACCCTGTCCTTGTGGATCTGAATGAAAGGTTCGTAAAGCATGAGGGCCTACAACTAACTGATGTGTCTGAGAAATGTTAAGGCTACGAGGAAAGCTACGTTCCAGAAGAAGAACTAGAGAGTGCAGATGCTCAAATGCGAGTCCCATGAATCCGGTAACGTCCACGTTAACATTCTACACAGCAGCAAGGGGGTCTCTGGGAGGGATGATCCTTTTGAGGCCCTCCATGAAGACCTATATCAATAAGAAAGTGAAAGGAGTGTTTCCTGTTTTGCATGAATGCAGCTAAGGCTGCTAAATTGAGACAGAGAAGCGTATGCAAGCCTGATTTCTGAAGATGGAGAATGTAACAGATAATGTCCTGGACAGTAGGTTTAAGGGGTCAGGGTGTTTGGAGATGAAATAGTGGACAAATATCTTCCATTTTGCTATGTAGCATGCTCGTGTGCTGGGTTTGCGGAACTCATGTAAGATGTCCATGCACTCTTGCGGAAGGTGTAGGTAGCCAAATTCTAGGACATCAGGTGCCAAATTGCTAGATTGAGCTGTCTGGGTTTCTGATTTGACCATGGTTATGTGTGGAAAGGAAAGGCTTGGTGGTGAGCTTCTCATGGGGGCTGATTTGACATCGCAAGGAGTCTGCCTGACATAGGATCTACCAGGATCAGGGTTTGGGGCATCTGCCGCATCATTTACACCACTTACATAGAGCATGGGAGAGGTAGAAATGCGTAGGCAAGGATCCCTGACCAGTTGATTCATAGTGCTTTGCCCAAATACTGTGGTTGTAAGTACCTGGAGGCAAAGTCTAGGCATTTTGCATTTTCAAGGGGTTGGGGTTGTGGGTTGTGGAGTGACCCAGTGCTAGAAGTACTGGAGTAGGACCTGCAGGAGGAGTTCCAACTCGTGGACTTGTTGATACATCCTGCTGAGCAGATCTGCCAAGTCACTCTTCACCCCTCGAATGTACTCCGCCAGTAGACATATGCAGTGCCCAATGCCAGGTGTGCTGTGTTAGTGATGACAGCTAGAGAAAGAGTGAGCGTTGCTTTGTTTTTGGAGAGAATACATGGTGGTCCTGTTGTCAGTTTTGATGTGGATTACTTTGCCTCAAATGACTGGGAGGAAAGAATTGAGAGTGAGGAGTACAAGAAGGAGCTTGAGTTAGTTGATGTGCCACCCGATGATAAAGGGCCCAGGGTCCAAATGTACAAAAAGTAGGAATTGCTTTTTCCTAATTGCGATTTTGGTAAGGAAATTGAATTTCTGAATTTAAGAAAAACTTACATCTATTAAATTGCGAGTCCTAGTGGGTTGCAAATCAACCTACACCATAAATATTAATGACGCAACTCTCAGTTTGCGACCCATTAGGAATGACAGCAATCACAGGGATGGTGGTCTGCCGGGGTCAGCAGCCCACCATGTCTGTGACTGCTCTGATATGAGACAAGATATCAGATAAATCTTCTCTGGAGATAAACTTCCCTCCAGCCACCACCTGCTTCTCAGGTCGCGACTCCGTAGATGAATCCGAATATGGTCCTTTGTCAAACTTAGAGGAGGATTACTCAGATTTATGTTTGGTAGCCAAAGCTTTAGCCACAGCTGAAGCAATCATTGCCAGAATTCCAAGCACTGTCAGGAGAAGTGTACCAGCAGCAGAGGCATGGCCTGCACCACTACCCTGCACTTCCTGCTGAATGTCACCCTCATCATCAGTAGAAGGAGACCACGAACGACGTCTCTTATCAGATCTCTTCCCCTACATAGCAGTGGTCGAAGTGGGCGGGATCGGCAGGGCACGGCGTGCCCCTACTTCTTTCATTTCATAGAGTCCGTTCCCCTACTTTCTTATTTTAAACATGCCTCCCGGACGGCAGAAATCGCCAAGGCCGATAGTTAAGGCTCGGCTTTTGTGGACGGGCGGAACGGGCAGAGCAGGAAAAGGACTCGGTCTTTTCCTTCGTGCCCAGAGAAGACAAGGACAGTGACTGGCAGCTGCCCCCCTCTCTCTTTGTTCCCCCTCTTCCCTCTCTTTCTGTCTCGCTCCTCCACTAGTGAAAACAGAGATTTCAAGAAACAGGTATTACCTTCTCTTTTCTCCTTTCGTTTATTTGCTCCCCTGTGAAATGGATCCAAAAAAAGAAAAACACTTTTGCTGGAAACGTCGTCTTTTCCTGACATTTTTTCAATTTCTAAGTGCAGCCTCGGGGTCGAGAGAAATAAAACATTCAAAATATGGAAAATAACTAACTAAAGCAAGACCGAGTGGTTGCAAGGTGGCCAGATTGATTTATTCACACCTAAACACATTAGCGCCACTTTACAGTGTTTGCCAGTGAAGCGCTACTTTTGTATTCTCGTCGCTCTTTGAACAACATTGTTTTCCCTGGGTGGGAAAGTGCACTATTCCTGGAGGTACTGAAATACCTGCTTGATGGGTGAATTGGAAAACAAAATGTGTACAGCGGCTGTGTGTTCACAAATGTGGTCTTTTTAAACCATACTGCTTACGTATGGAAGAATATAAGCAATGGACATTGAAACAGGTCTCTTCTGGGCCCTGTAGTCATGGCCTTAACTTTACAGGCAAAAGTACTCACTCATTTCTGAATAATGAGTGTAAAAAGAAAAAGGTAACCATGTTGTTCCTGCTTACATTTCACATGCTTTACTTAATCTTGCATTCCCTATGAGTGTTTGCTTTTTCTAGGATGATGTTAATTTTTGTTTAGGCAGCATATTGCTCTTGTCTAGTGCGTAATTTGATTTGAGTCACATCCAGGTGTTTATAGCGGGTCAGTGCAGTGCAAGTTTCTCTCAGTAGGGCAGTATGGTGTTCAGTGGGGGAGAGGATGTGGCACTATGGTCAGAGCTGCTGAATTTGGAACTGGGGAACAGGTTCAGCCTTCATGACCAGTCCACCAGACCACTCCCCCTGAGGGAGCACATTCCCATGCTAGACCTTAGAAGGCCCCAAAAGATCTTAAAAGCCCTGGTGTCTTAGCACCAGCAGGTGAACCTAGCAGTGGCAAGTGTGGGTTAACCTTGAAGGCCTGTCCGCCACAATTCATTCTAAAGTTCACCTCCAGACTTGCAGGCAGGCCTGTGAAGCAGCATACCATAGAGTGACAGTGACTCTGTCACTGAGGTCACAGGACCCTTGAGCAGGATGGCTCTAGGGCAGTGCGACCGCACCAGGCGCTGACCAGCTCCAATCCGTGCAGGTAACAGCGGTGAGGCAAAGGGGCCGGGTAAGGGGGGGATTTCGAGGGACGATGCAGAGGGATAATTAAATAAATAATTAATTTTCCCTCGGCACCGTCCCTCGAAATCCCCCCTTACCCGGCCCCACCGCTGTTACCTGCACGGACCGCGGCTGGCGCTGACTTCAGGTGGGGGCGTCGTGTTTGCAAGTATAATATAGTTTTAAAAGCACTTGCTGCCTCCTTCCTGGCCCCCAACAATTTTCGGCAACAATAAAAATGTCATGATAACTCCAGTGATTAATGTTCTTAGTAGAGAGAGCTGGTGTTTTGTCTAGTGGACGTTTTGACTCATGGAAAGGAAGCGCAGAGGGTTAATGGGCCTGCTGCTAAGAACATGTACCATGCAGATCACAAAGTGCACATAATGCAAATAGGTCAGTGGGTTACTGCTTTTGTCAGAGACCCTATTGTTACTTGCAGTTAATAAGTTAAAATCCTAACATAGAACAGTGAGCAATTAACTGTCATGTAAGAGCTGCATGCAAACTGCAAGGTATAAATTAGAGCGTTATGGTTTTTTCCCCAGTCTTTGATTATCCTAATGTTGCAAAAAAGGGTTAATTTGGGTAGAACTCAATTCTGTTTATTAAAGAGAACCCCCAACCATGGTATTACGTTTTAAATACTGAGTTTGTGTTTCTCCAGACCAATCACTATTAAACTATGCTGCCTACTAGTATGGTTGTCATGTGACTCCTACACCTTGTAGTCCTTTGTCTTATGTAACATTTCCTATACAGTGATTTACACACGTATGATTGATTGTCTCGGTGTAATATGTGTAATGTAAAGTGGTCTGACACCCTACACTGGTATTAGTGGTGCTGTACATTTTCTGATACTTTATTATTTTGACATTTTTACACATGCTAACAGTCTCTGCAAAGATTTTTCCTTATTAGTACCAGTGGAACATACAACTGCAGCAGTGAGAAAGGTGACCAGTCAACCTTTGCAATAGGCCCTCCACTTCACAGCAGCACAAGTCACATTTTTTTGTAACTTTTGATCCATTTGAGCTATAAACAATTTATTAGTTAAAATCGTCAGATTATGCAGCAGATGATGTATTATGTGGCATATATGGCAGAGCCATAATTATGTGGAAAACATTTGCAAACTAGGATATTTTGCCATTCTTGTTTGAACTCCTCTTGTGGAAAAAGGGAGGAGAAGTGCTGATGACAGAAACTCCATGGCTTGGAGACAAATGGCTTGTGATTCTACTTTTAAGCATATTTGGGACATTCTGTTATTGGAAACATATCCCACTTTGTGAATGTATTTTAATGTCAATAACTCATATTAAACCTTAAATAAACATGTGTATCGAATTGTTAAATTAAATAACATAATAAGCTGTAACCGGTTAGTGAAGTGGGAAACAAATACTAAAAAATTGGATATTTTGCTCTTTCTGCCACACCTCTGACTCCGCCCACTGACCCAATCCACAGGTTACTCCCGCCTTCTGATTTTCCGCCCACAGTTCCCCTACTTTTTTTCCCCCACTTCGACCACTGCTACATAGTATCACATATACTAACATGACCCGACTACTCACCTCCTTAAATACTAGAGAACAGTACTTTCATAGGAGAAAACTTCTCTCCAAAGTCAAGAAACAATAAAAAGAACCCATATCCTGAAAAGCTCCAATGCGCCCAAAAAACAGCAGAAAGAGACAACCAATGAGGAAAGAATAACAGCAAAAGAAATTCCTAGGTAATCGAGAATCTGAAGATCATCCTGTAATTGTCTCGGCTGCAGAGGAGCAACGCAAACCCATAGTAACCAAGACACCCTTCCCCCGCAGGCAGGAGGGAGGCACCGCAATCCCAAACCAGATGCAGAGAGGAGAGCAGTGCATGCACAATCCCGTAGTGCTGCAGGCAACACTGGCGACAACACTCACCAGCATGCCAGTCAGCATGAGGGCTCCTCCAGGAATCTGACCGCAGGCAACTTTGTTCTTGCTCTTTAGAGTTGATTCTTGCTCAACCACCTACCCCGCTGAGCACCGAAAGGCAGAAAGGCAGCAGAGAAAGCACCGGAGCAGGTGCCCGGGCCTACCCGAAGAAAAAATAGACAAAAAAGGAATAGGAAGTAAGGGGGGGACTTTTATAGCTTAGGAGGTTGTGAAGGGAGGCACAAGGGCCTCATGTTTGTAATTCCCCACGGCGAGAGGGATGAGTAGGTAATGGATGTGTATGTGGTCTGAACATCTTTATACCCCATCACAATGTACGGTGAGAAACAAACGCTGCCCTCAGCTTCAACTCCACAGCTCTCAATCTTGTCCCTCATATACACCACTTACAACCTGAACTCAGCGAGACACCTGGAGCTGCCTCAGGTCACAGTATTCACTATACAAGAACCATATGTTGCATGAAAAAGTATAGACATACAACATGTAAACAAGGCAAATTTGTTTAAGTGAATGCATATGAGGTGAAATATGCGAGGCGTGGCTAGCAAGGCCAAGATGGGGGACGCACTCTAGTGAGGCCCCGCACACCTAACCCCGTTATCTGGCAATTATCATAACCTCTGCCATCCATATGATACTGCAAGTTGCCTCACTACACTCCTGTCAATGCCCGGGGCCGGTAACATCTTATGCGCCATGGCTGCTGCTTCGAGGGTGAAATCGGAGCGAGGGCCTGGCTCTGACCCACTGCTGCGTGGTGATGGGGGGGCGGGGGGCTGCACACGGGCCTGGCCATGCCACGGTGAAGAGACGCTCTGTGGTGGCCAGGAGGCTCCGACTCGATTGAGGAGGCGACCCCTGGGCAAGAGAGAGTCCTGCTGTTGTGGGCAGGGGTCGTGCCCCCTGGCCCAGGCCTGCAGGGAGCGAAGGCGGCAGCCCCTGGCGGACTCACAGGCGGTGTGAGAATTGGAGGCACTGGATGCACCCGATTCAGCTGCCTAACAATCCAGATCACGCCAGGTGAGCGGGGGCGGGGGGGGCTGAGGGTCTGCCGTGCTACCGCCCTGCCCTGAAATGGGGCAGTGAAGAGGGGCCTGGAGGTCGTCGGGCCTGGGCCCAGAGGGAGGAGACTTCACAGTCTTGAAAGGGAGGGCCACGTAGGATGATCAGCGGCCCTTAAACCACTACGCGTTACACTTCTAGACTCCAGACTGAGGGACCCTTGGAGGGACATCACTGGGCGGCCTACTGCAGGGCAGCTGAAATGCCCGAGGAGCAGGTCGGGACTGGCTCCAGCCGCAGAAATTGCAGAACGAGGCTGGCTGGGGCGGACAGGGAGACCCCTCGACGACTGGGTCTGCGGCCCGCCCTGTCATTGTTGCTGCTGTGCCCGGTGGAGCGGCGGCGTCGGGGGCTGGAGGTCGGACCACGCATAGCCCCGGCTGCACAACGGTACGACGCATGTAAATACATCGTATGCTTTGCCACGCATTTTTTAGCATGCATGTTTTTACCGCGAATATGCATTTACAACGCATGCTAATAATACCACGCATTGTTTTTATATTTAAAAACAATGCATTTGTGTGGGGGGTGGCGGGGGGGGGGGGGTGGAGACCCCCCACGCACCAACTTACCTTAAATGAGTGGTATTGGCACTGTGGTGTTGTAAATGCATATTTGCTGTAAAAATATGTGTGCTAAAAAATCCGTGTTAACGGCACAACGAGGTAAAAACCTCGTTGTAAAGGGTGTTTGCCCCGGCTGCCACCCGATATCTACATGACACTGTAGTGTTGTAAATGCATATTTGCTGTAAAAATATGTGTGCTAAAAAATCCGTGTTAACGGCACAACGAGGTAAAAACCTCGTTGTAAAGGGTGTTTGCCCCGGCTGCCACCCGATATCTACATGACGCGGCGCAGGGCCACTTAGGACGAGCGGTGGACTTCGCAGTGGTGCCGCAGCCTTAGCCCACTTCTGCTGCTTACTCGCCCTACTGCGCGGCGGCGGAGCGGCCGGGGGTCAGGTCGGACTTAGGCCTGGCCGCTAGTGGTGAATTGCACGTTAGGAATCAACTGCCGGAGGTTGGGACCGGCCGGGACAGGGAGCATTGCACAGCAGCCGTGGAGAGCAACCAGGAATGCACAAGTGAACGGCGTAGGTGGCACAGGGCCCTGGTGGCGCAGTTGAACCACTCCCCACCACCCACATCAGATCCAGTGGCCGCTGGTTCCCCCTGGGTGTCACTGTAGGATCTCTTCCCTTGTTTGGCTCCCTGGGCGGGTGGTGGAGCCTAGACAGGCTGGCGAAGGTCCAGAGACCAGATCAAATCTAGGCCTCGCCATTGGACTGCTTCGGGACCTGCGGACAGCCCCAGGAGGAAAGGGGGGACCGCCTTAAAGCGGGGGTGCTGCTGGCAGCAGTTGGCCGCGCAGTCACTGCGGTCCTCTCGCTGTGCAGGCCACACTGCAGCAGGACTTGCCAGCGAGTGCGGGAAAACACCACCGGGTCGCCCGAGCTGCCCGCTGCTGGGTACCTGTGGACACTGACAGGTGAGCCTTAAAACAAGGTACCGCGAGGGCACGACAGGAGCACCCACTGGACCGGGAATGGACCCCAGGATTCTCAACGCACTGGTGCTGTCCATCGCAGGACTGGAGCTGCTCGTGCTCCGGCGTCAACAACCCCTCTGGTGCATGCAAGCGGGCCCAAGATGTGCGGTTTCCCCTGCGACCTCAGGTGATCGCACTCTTCTGGAGCTGCTCGTGCTGCGGCTCCCGTCGCTCTCCAAGGCGCATGCAAGCAGGCCCATCCTGGAGGTGAAGCCATCAACACTTCATAGCCCTGGTGGTTGCGGCAGAGGAACTCCCACCGGCGCTGGCCCTGGCCCCACGGTCAACACATATCGCTGTGCAGGTGCCTCTAAACGAGCTAAGAGGGGGGCACCCCCAGGAGGACGCACCCTGGCTAGGACCCCCCCTTATGCTCAAAACAAGATACCCAACCATGGGCCGCCTAAGCTCGGTAGCTCAACAGGCAACGCCATGACAATCGTCAGTCATGGAGCAACGGCCTGGAGACTATGTGGCGGAGGGGTATTTGGACCCAGCTGACTCCCCCTTGGCACTCTACTACAATCTGTGGAAAAGTTAGGAACCACCCTTGAGCAGACGCGCACATCACTTGAAGGCAGAATTGATAAAGTGACGGCTGACTTTACTCTATTACATGCTGAACATCGCAAGTTAACGGACAAAGTGTTAAGCACACGTTGGCTGAACTCCAACCGACCACACACAAATCATTCGCTCCGGTACCACAGGAGAGGCAATTCACTCGGTTGCATCTCGAGAATCCTAACCGGATCTCGGAGGCACCAATGCCTAATAGGAGCCAATTCTTGAGCTCTCTTGTAACATATCTCTGGTGATTAATTCTCTCCTTAACTAAGGCAGGAACTAAGTGGGTCCTGATTGTACATCGAAAAAACCATGTCATTGGTTGTTTTCTGATTTCTCACCATAAAGGCTGTTTTCCTTTGCCCAGTCCCGATGAAGACCCGGGGAATGTTTATGATTTACACACATAATGGGTCGAAACGTCGACGAGAACTGCTAGTACTCCCTTAACTTGACAAGCTATTTCCCTCTCCAATGTAACAAGCATTGGCATAGCCAATAGGTCTCGCTTTTGGTATGTTGTAAGTGTGTAGTTAGGTAGCATCTATTTTTATGTGCAGTAATATAAAGTGTTGCATGGCTGAATATTTGTAAGGTTAGAATTCGATACCTATTGGCGTATTTGTTATAGGAAATAGACGTAAAGCAAAAAGTTTGTATGTGTAGGCGTACAGTTGTAAATGCAACCTACTGGTTTTGTAATAGCATTTTAGCGAGGATGGGAAGGGGAGAGTTCTGTGACATAGAAGAGATAACAACAGTGAGAAAATATCAAACACATGTTGCTGCCACTTATCAAAGGAGCCTCCTGGGGCCTGTTTTTTTGCGTGTGTTTATGTACAATGCGTGAGAAAGCAATACTTTTATACTGCATGTGACCTGTTGTGCGTATTACTTTAAAAAAACGATCGCAAAACAAAAAGGAAGGGCGGAGAAAGTGCCATGCTATATGAAGCGCTGTGCTATTTTAAAAAAAACAGGTGTTATAAGGTGCGGCTGCAAAAATAGGGAAACACAGAAGAGAGGAGTGGGGGCTATCAAAGGGGCGAGACAGCAAAGCGAACGCCCTCCTGGGACCGGTTTTGTGTGTTATTTGAAAAAATATGATGCAAAACAAAACCGAGGGCGAGGAAGCGCGATGCTATATCAAGCACTGTACTATCAGAAAGAAGACTGATGTGTTTTGAGTTGTGGCGGCGAAAATATTAAAACATATAAAAACAATACTTATATCCGTTATGTCACCTGTTCTGCGTGTTTTTTTAAAGTATTTTTTTACTAAGACTCCGTACATTCCCCCCTCCGTATAAATGCGGCCCCTGCAGTATATTGTATAATGTAGAGAAATTTTAGGTATTTTGACTCGTGGTGGCGAAAATAGTAAAACACGGAAAACAGGAGCGGGGGCGAGCAAAGGAGCGAGATAGCAAAGCGAACGCCCTCATGGGACCTGTGTTGCGTGTTTTTGGAAAAAAGAGGATGCAAAAGAAAACCGAGGGCGAGCAAGCGCAATGCTATTAAAGCGCTGTACTATCTTAAAGAAGACTTATGTGTTTTCTCTTGTAGTGGCGAAAATACTAAAATATGCAAAAGAGGAGCAGGGGCGAACCAATGAGCGAGACAGAGAGCGAGCGCGATGCTATTAAAGCGCTGTACTATCTTAAAGAAAACTTATGTGTTTTGCCTTGTAGCTGCGAAAATAGTAAACCATGCAAGAGCATGGCGAGAGGAGCGAGGGCGAGCGAACGAGCGCGATAGCAAAGCGAACGCGCTAGACTCGTGCAGGAAGCAAAAAGGGCCGGCGGAAATAGTAAAACACGCGAGAGGAGCAGGGGCGAGCGAGCGACCGAGCGCGGCAGCAAAGCGAAACCACTAATTCTAAACACATGCTGCTGCTGCACGTAACCGCAAGCAATATGCAATGGGCGGGTACATTTGTTAAGGAAGGTGGGACATGCGCCCGCCTTGGACTAATCGCATGCTGCCTTTGTAAAGAAGACGCACGCAAACGCCAATAGCAGTTAAGCACACGCACGAGTGTGTGCGGAGCGTGTGCGAGCGTCTGGTGCCATTTTCGAAAGCCCTTACATAAAGTCTCGCAGAGCAGTGCATGCACGCTGCGCTAGGCTCGACCTAAAAAGGACCTCTGCCTGTACAGTTATCCGTTTCTTTGGGATACTCTCAAAAAGAATCTTTTGTGTAATCATTGTACCTGTGTATATGTCAACTATGTCTAAGTGTACAATTTAATGTACCCGTTTTTGCACGTTTCCCACCAGTCCTGGGTGACCCTGTGACCTGCTATTTTGTACATCACTTTACAGTATATGAATGATAATATACCTTGTAACTTTATCGTGTTGTTGTCCTATATTATTTTATCTTGCCCAAGCGCGATTGATTTGCCATGCCAAATCGAAGGCTTCTGAGTGATTAATTCTCATGTTAAATAAATATAACTTCCCCCACAGAACCAACTGTTGCGGCATACCACACAGAAATCAGCAGCACTATTGCAGGCACTGGTGGATCGAGTGCACATACAGGAATGCAGGGTGAAAGATGCGGAGGGCCGTTCCAGGAGGAACAACATATGGGTGGTGGGCCTTCCAGAAGGTGTGGAGGACTCAAACACAGTGACCTACGCCGAGACATGGATCTGCACTCTGCTCCCTGACACGGCGTTCTCCTCATTATTTACTATTGAAAGAATTCACTGTGTGTCAATCTGCTGTCCATCATACGGCGCCAACCCCAGACCTTTCTTATTCCGCCTGCTCAACTATAGGGATCCTGACTCCATCCTGCGTAAAGCACGTAAGCTGCAAGAGATAAAAGTGGGCAGTGCCTCTGTCATGCTCTTTCCCGACTATACCAGGTCGGGACAGAGAAGTTCTTTCCTTGCAGTCAAGTGGCGTCTCTGTGAACTGGACATACGCTACTAGCTTCTGTTTCATACCTGGGTCCGAGTGACGGCAGATGGGGGTCACGCATTTCTTCGACTCTGCAGAAGACACCTGGGATTGGATGGAATCTAATGGTCTTGCGGCATGGAGCCCCACCGAACTGACATGGCCACATGGTGTGTCTCGGAGCCGCCGCATGAGGCGCCGAAGACGGAAATGCCGTCTCTCACAACCAGGCCTCACACCAAACCTGGAACAAGTAATACTGGAGCGACGTCTCTCACAACCAGGCCTCACACCAAACCTGGAACAAGTAATACTGGAGCGACGTCAGACCTTACAGACAGCAGCCACAATTCAAGACCATATTCAGAGACCGGATCATGATACAACTTCTTTGAAATCCTTCAGTGATGATGGCTCCTCCACCACATGGCCCTCTAGAGTGGATCCGATGGCGCCACTAGAAGGGACTCCCCAAACCGCTGACAATTTAATATAAAATACGCTGACTGTTGACCGTATACCTTAAATTGTTCGCCTTTTCTTATCACCACCATTTACTGTTTCTGCAAATACTAACCTCTTATTTCGCAGCTGATGTTGGCCTGGTTTACAGGGACATACCAGTCATTCAAGCGCACAGGTGGACTCTATATCACTTTGAATCGTTGATTAACATGCACTCATTATTGTAGTTGGCATCTCTCTACCCTGTCACATGGGGTACTGTAACCCTGGCTTTCGCAATCCCCCCAGCACACATATTTTGGCAGTTTGGGCGGATACCCGTTGTTCCTCCGCTCTCATAAATGTTAGTTGTTCAGACATACCCTTTCCCCACAGTTGCAACAAGCTGCCCAGGAGGCTCCAGCCCCCTCGACACCTTTGCTCGTCATTACCTTTGTGCACTACACATGCCCACAGCCCACGCTGCACAGCCACGGGCGTGGCCTTGCCCCAGTTTTTACATGTCACACAATAACATTACCTGGAATCTGAGGTGTATGCACTCACTCTCGTGTCGCTATGTCGTAAACTCCTACCTTAAACGTAGATCATCACAAGTCGGCTATTACAGGAGATACACCTGACACAGGCTGAAGCCCGCAAACTCCAGCAGCGGTGGTGCAGACAAGTATTCACCACTGACTACTCCCCTTACACAAGGGGGTACTGATCTGATCGAGGCCAGGGGTCATTTTCATAGCGGAAGAGGTCGAGACTTACGCTGATGGTTGGTATGTGTTAATTCATGGATGACTTGATGGCCGTCACCTGCTGCTGAGGGCGATATATGCCCCTAACGGAGACCAAACATAGTTCCTGCGCACCTTGTCAGGCAAGCTGTCCCGTTGAAATGGGGTTCCGTGGCTTCTGGGAGTGGGGGGGCGGGGGCTTCAACTCTGCACTGGACACGGCCCTAGACCGTTCCTTCCCTCCCCTACCTCGTAGGTTAGCCGCATCCAATGCCTAGACACTAAGCGACTGGCTTCTTCACTGGCAGCTTGTAGATATATGGTGCGCCTGCAATCCTACCACGCGAATATACACCTTCTACTCATTACCGCATCTTGCATGTTCGAATTGAACAAAACGTGGGTTCAGTCTTCCTATCTCCTATGGTTCAGCAAACAGACTATTTGGGGCATACACATTCCGACCATAACCCTCAATAGCATGTGACAATAACACACCTGCAATACCCACATAGCGCCTACAACCCACAGCGCTAGAAGACCTGCCTTTTCACGCATCCTCAGGAGCCGCTACGGAAGACTATTCTGAGATTAATAACAACACTGCCACTGACTGAATGGGACGCCTTTAAAGGTGACCATTAGGGGGCATTGCTTGGGACCACTGTTCCCAATAAGGTGCGCGCGCGCGCGCACACACCTCTCTTCCCGTGAGCGCGCACTCCCGTGAGTGGAGCGCGCACACACGCAGGACATCCAGCGAGAGAGTTCGCGCCGCCGCTTTAAAAAGCGAGCGGCGCGAAAAACAGGCACTTCCTGCGGTTTTGCCAGCGTGAGCCAGGAGTGCAGGTAAGGCTGGCTTGGGGCTTGAGGCACTTGCTGTATTTTGCGGTGCGGGGCAGATTGTGGGCTTTTGTTTAAGTATTCATGTTAATCACAGCTCCTTCACGAGCTGTGATTAACATGAATACTTAAACAAAAGCTTAAACAAAAGCCCACCATCTTCCCCGCACCGCGCTTTACTAACAAAAGAGTAGAGCAAGTTTAAAAACACAGCGTGTTTTTAAACTTGCTCTACCCTTTTGTTAGTAAAGCGCGGTGCGGGGAAGATGGTGGGCTTTTGTTTAAGTATTCATGTTAATCACAGCTCGTGAAGGAGCTGTGATTAACATGAATACTTAAACAAAAGCCCACAATCTCTCTCGCAGCCGCGCTTTACTAACAAAAGAGTAGAGCAAGTTTAAAACACAGCGTGTACTTTCAGAAAGTACACACTGTGTTTTTAAACTTGCTCTACTCTTTTGTTAGTAGAGCCATAGCTGCCAAGGTTTCAGGTTGCCTATGTGACATTTTCATAATTTCAGTGAAATTATGACCGACATTCAATGACTATGAGTGACACATTCTCAGGAGCAAAATCGAGCAATGAAGACGAAGGAAACATCAGAAATTGCACCCATTTGAATGTAGATTGTGAATCTTTAAACCTAGCTTTGAAGGAACAGCATGTTTTTTCATAGCTGCCAAGGTTTCAGATAGCTAGGTGTGACATTTTCATAATTTCAGTGCAATTATGAGTGACATTTCAAGGAATATGAGTGACACTTTCTCGTGCGCAAAATCAAGTATCAAAGACTAGGGAAACATGTAAATATATGAAATTACACGTATTTGAGCAATAAAAAGCTCCAAGATCTTGCCCCAAAAATAAATTGTCCTGCACAGAATCTGGAAACCTCTGTGAGTCACGGTCTGTCTCTCCACTTAGCAATATTGTGTGATCCTTGTCAAATCACCCGATCTTCATGTACTCAGCTCCGTTACCCACAAAATAGGATTGCTTGGAAACAGGTGCCTGCCCGTATTAGATGCTGTGTAAAAAACAAACACCCACCCTCGCTTAGGGATTATTATTTCTGAAACGCTCATCTTTCTAGAGCCGCTTCTGGGGTACTGTATGCTTGAAATTGTTTCAAAGGGGCTACAGGGGAAACATGTTTTCTAAGAGTGACTATCTCACCAGATACCAAGATGTGTTTTCCGTGAGCTATTTCAGGTCTGACCGGTTTTTACCTCAGTCCAAAAGAGTATAAAAAATAGCACAGGGTAGAAGAACTTCAGCTATTAATACGACTGGCACTGCAGCAGCTGATCGCGTGCTGCCACTAAAAAGCAAATTTAATTAACACACTCGGCCGCACTCAGTTGTGAGGCCGCAAGCCACAACAATTGGTCCAGTCCAGGCCGCTGCAAAGTCACTCCCTTCCTCAGCAATTCGCGGCGGGGTGACGGTCACGGAGTGCAGTGTACCTTCCATCGCCAGTGAGAGAGGCCCCAACACAACATCATCCATGACAGTGAGTTACAACACTCACAAACGACAGTCAGGTCTCGTGAGCACTGCAGCCTCCCACTCCAACTGCAGGCAGCGCTGCCAAATTTAACACATCTCTGACGCACTGTGTACTGTCACATGGGGAGGGTGTTCTACTTACTTGTTGTTGACTCTACTGTCTACTTGACTCGGACCCCAGGCTTGTTCCGTTGGTCGGCTCGGCAATTTCAGCCGGAAGCGTGATTGGCATGTCGCCGGACGGTGACTTGCACTGCAACAAGGCTGCTGGGTGCTCATGCCACAAGTGAGCTACCCCCACGGCAATCTGCCTTATACTTCGGTCCAGGCTGCTGCTGTCCTCACGGAGACCTGGACCTGACAGTGACGGTCAGTCATGGCTCCGTACCCGTCACTGCACAATTCTCTCTGCGGCCAGCTCGGAAATTTTAAGTGAATGCTGCGGCGGCCTTGATTATAATGGCCTACAACACAGTGTGGCCGGGCCATCATGTGCGAGCAACAGCGCTGCCTGCCCCATAATTATTTACGGCCGCCTTGGCGCCTTTCTGAACAATAAACTCCCCGCTCTCGGAGCCAGCAGGATGTGACATACCCCTGCGGAGCCCTAGCTATTCATTGGGCAACGGACTTGACGTCAGGCAGGCTGACTCAGAGCCGCGCGGCACCGTGGCCGCAGGTGATATATTGTAGCAGAGAGCCTGGGACTGGCAGGCCATAGCTTAGATGGGATCACTGCCTCAAGAACACGGAAGCAGCGCGCCGGCACAGGCAGACCACAGGCAGTGCCTGCAGCCAGCTGCCACACTCACGTTTGCAGCCATCATGTACACCTGAGACTGCCACTATGCATTATGCGTGACAACGCATTTCAGTGCGGTGATGCGGAGCACCACACTGAAATGCTTTAGTGTCACGTCTGATGCGTGATACTTGGCAGGACTGTTTTTTTATTTCAGAGCAGGGTCAGGATTTTCTACATCTGTTTCAATGTCTAGTGCATTCACAGTTAAGCATTACTCTACCTGTTTGGACCAGATTAATTAGGGAGAATTGTACACTACCTCACAGCTTATTTTGCCCCATGCATGCTGTATTTCTTCTAGTGTTCAACTTTTTTTATATCTGCATACCAGAACAACCTCGGATCTCAGTCGACCAGATCTCACTTTCTAATAACTATAAGTAGGTAATTACAGCTCCTTTAGGCCCTGTAACGGGAAGCGATGGTGCTAACTGGGAATACATGTTCTGATCCTTTAGGAGAATCTCCGTCATCGACTGCTTTGTTTAAACCAGAATCCCATTTTAGCACAAGCTGTAATAAAACAATGCAGGATCGACAATTTTAATCTCGAATGTCTCTTTATTTAGGCAGAATTTACAAGTGATGTTGCGCACTGCATTATAGCGCTAAATTTTGGCACTTAATGTAAAAAGTGATCAGAAATCAAACATGGAATACGTACCTCCTCTCATCGTGACTGGACACAGCCCCCAGCGAACACCACCCCCACACACAAGCATGGGAAGGCAGCACGTGCCGAGGAGGACACTCCTTTTCCTTTAATTTAATTCCGGCAGCAGCAATTCTAGGTGGCCCAGGCTGGCTGCAACAGGAATTTGAAATTGAAAATATCCTGCCTGCGCCGACTGGAGCCTTTCAGTCCCTGTCTGTCCACACGACGCACCTGCTGAACTTCTTCCTTTAGCTGCGTTGTGCTTGCAGGCCACATGGCTGCACGCATGTGTGCACTACTACTGACCTTTTGGTGCCGGGGGAGGTAGCCAGGTCAGCCTGCGCTACGCAACACCAACAAAAGACAGTCCAATAGCCAGCCCGGTCCCAGCAAAGCATAACAGCACTCGCATTGACTGCTGTGCGCCGCCTACAACCTCACAAAATATTCGACTCTACAAAGCATTATAACAGGTAATACACTCAGCTTTTTAGTAAGCTGATTTGCGTGACAATCTTTTTACATGCGGTAATGTGACTTAAAATGTGTTAGTGTAACGCAAGATGTGTGACACTTGGCAGGGCTGTAAAGCGCGGCTGCGCGAGCAATTGTGGCCTTTTGTTTAAGTATTCATGTTAATCACAGCCCCTTCACGAGCTATGATTAACATGAATACTTAAACAAAAGCCCACATGCCTTTGTAAATCTTTACTACTCACCTTTTTAATTTTGCGATATTCTTGTAAAATTTGATCATGGATCGTCTGGAAAAAAATGTAAAAGCTTTTTTCAGCATAAACATGATAGGGCCACATTCTTTGATATCTATGCTTATGGAAATGCGCCACATTGGTGCAAATCTGCCTTAAGCCCCTTAACGTGGGTTGTATGTGTGGAAATGCACCGTCTTTTCAGTTATTTTAAGCAAAAGTTTGGAGTGATATTTGGCGCTGCGCACAAGGGCAGTCTCGTTCCTGGCGCACATAGCCATGGCTGCAGCGCACAGAGACCCTACACTGCCGCACACAGAGGAAAAAAATTAGAGGGAACATTGCTTGGGACTGAATTGAAACATTCGCAAACTACTGGATGGTGACATCACGGGCATTGAGCGCACGCTGCCGAGACTGGAGACGTGTTTAGTTACTGATTCAGCATACTCCTGCCAGCTGGCAGACTCACGCCGCGAACACACCTTACTGTTGGAACAACTGCGATGCCTGAGCTACACCACACACTAATTCCGCACTCACACAACGGCGGACCGGGCCGTCCGCCTTCTGGCATGGCTGATGCGCCAGGATCAGCCTCGTCACCCTATCGTTTCTCTACATTCCTCAGCGGAGCACCTTCTGCACACTCAACATGAAATACATGCGGAAGTGACGAAACATTATACCATACTATACAAATCGGTCACTAGCACTGGCCCAGATCTTCTTGAGGACTTTTTCTCCACGATCCGACTGCTCACCATCACACCCGAGCAGCGCACAGAACTAGATGAGCCCATCACGCTCTTCAAAATTTGTGAGGCTATTAGGGCCCTAGCTACGGGCAATTCCCCCAGGGCGGATGGTTTACCAGCTGAATATTACAAAGCCTACGTCCCTGTACTGGCCCCCCCCACTACTTGCCCTCTATGAAACGTCCTTATCAGCTTCCTCCCTTTCTGGGTCCCTGAGCAAGGTCCTGTTCATTTCCCTACCCAAACCATATAGATAGCCCACCGCCATGGGTTCCTATCGACCACTGGCGCTGCTTAATACGGATTACAAGATCTTGGCCAGAGTGCTAGCAGACCGACTCGCGTCCTTAGTTCCGCCCCTGGCCCACACTGATCAGAACGGGTTTGTGCCAGACTGCAACACCATCGTTCAATCTACAGCGTTTCTTCCGGGTCTCTAAATATTCCGCGCAATGATGGCCTTACTCAGGGTGCCTGGTACTTGTCCTCGAGAATGCCTTTGATACACTTGAATGGGGGTTCCTGTTTGATACTCTGACACGATACGGTAATGGGGTGCGCCTCCTTTGTCTGGTCAAATTGCTCTACACCACGCCATCGGCCAGTCTCTTATATTTCAGACCCTATCCCAATAAGCAGGGGCACCCTTCAGGGCTGCCTGCTGTCCCCCTTACTGTTTACCTTAGCTATGGAGCCACTTACCATGGCTATCCGAGCGCATGGTGCAGAGTGTCCCACTGGGAGATGGAATTGACACAATCTCACTATATGCCGACGACCAGCTCCTGTACATTCGAGATATACGGGCGGCACCGGACACAGGGGCCCGGACTCTCAATGGCCTTACTGGCCTTTCTGGCTTGAAGGTTAACTGGGCCAAGTCCTGCTTGTTCCAGTTTACCCCTTCATACCCCAATCCTACCTTTGTCCTTAATAGTGTTTCAGTGGTGTGGTAGCCTGCTGTTTTTCGGTACTTGGGGATTAAGGTGTACCATCAACCAACAGACCTGCTGGAGGGCAATCTGGTGAGGGCAATCCTCTTCACATGCTGTGTGCCTGCCCATCCCTCACCAATTATTGGCAACATGTAACGACCCAATTATCTGCATATACTGGACGAACGGTAACAAACACATGCAAGACGTGCATCCTAGGTCTATTTAGTAGGAGTAAGGGGCAGAGGGTCACTTCTCGCTTCATTGATTTAGGGCTGCTGACGGCCAAACATTTAATTACTAGGTGCTGGAGATCGCCTGAGCCTCCCCCTATGTTAACCTTGAAGTAATCACTTCTGGTATGGGCCCAAGCTGAAAGCAACGCGCTGCATAAGAAAGACACCCGGGGACTGTGCAAGATCCCAACTGGAACACCATACAACACGATTTCCACAATGAACAGCATCGAGACTCTGAACACTCAACCGCCGCAGACTGGGTAGAAGAGGCAGACACAGCGAGTTAACCTAACGCGTAGCAAACACGTGCAAGGGAAGGTAGCGTCATGCTGGCCCCTCACACAGTCCAGGCCCTATAGGGTTAATCGAAGGGTAATGTGCATGCAGCTGCATCTTTTTTGAGAGCTGGGAAGGGCGGGGTGGGGCGGAAAGACCCAAAGTGGGCTGAGTTATTCCTCCAGTTTTTGTCCTCCCCCTTTCTGATGACTAATATAGCCTTAGAGCCCGACGTAGCGGGCTCTACCGGCCATTAAAGGCGCATGCCAAATGCACGGGCCTTTAACAAGGGGGTGGGACTTTAATGGCTGGTAGAGCCTGCTACAGAGGGCTCTAAGGATATTACAACATTCTGCCTCTAGAGAGCAAAATTTTCTAATTTATAAAAACAAATGCCTCTCTGAGCTCGAGGTGGTTTAAATCTCCTCGGGCTCCAAGGGGTCTTTGTTCACAGCAACAGCTGTGAAATAAAAAAAAAAACTTGTAATGTTGCTCTCCTGGTTTCTACCAGCCATTAGAAGCCGGGAGTACTCCGTTGTCTTCAATTGAGCGCTCAACATTCCAATGTTATAACACTGCTGATAATCTCACTGCAAGTCTTCACCCACATCAATCACACATGCTTTAGGCACCCCATCGAGAACCAAACGAGCACCAGATAATGGCTCCTGCACCTTGTGAATCTCATACTTATATGTGCTCCTATGCGCGTTCATTGCAGCATTTGTCACTTATATACCAGACCACGTTGCTAACACATGTTCTTTTTCATGCAATACTGATGTATTTTTGGCAAATATTAATACTGAAATGTCAACCCTGTACCACGTTTATGTACTTTTTGAAAAACAATAGATTCAAACAAACAAAAAGAGAGGTGAAACACGTGAAATGTTATACCAACAGGGACTGCGTCGCTGACATAGATTCAACAATTGTAAACTCTATAAAAAATCTATCAGGTTTTTCATGACTTTAAAGTTAGGGACATAAATATAGCGCACTATAGAGATGTTCCAAAGTTAGTTCTATTACTTCCGGGTCTGACAGCGGAGGACCCGCCCCACATAAAACCCTGATTTTACTTTCCTTGGGCGCCCGACAGCATGTACCTGAGAAGGTTTGCAGACTCTTACTGTGCTCCAGTAATCAAAAAGACAAACCCCACCACGGATTGCATCCTTGGGACCCACGTCATCAGATCTCCCTCGACTCGAGTGCATTTTGAATGTGCTACGGCTACCGGTTTTAGAATCATACAGTAACCGTGCCATTCTCAGCTATAAGGACTTCATAATCAACACATAAGAGAGTGCTGCTTTGGAGCCCACCACGTAACAGTCTGTGCTCACCAATGAAGACCCACCTCATCGTTGCTTTCGCACTACCCCGCTCCATGTCGTCGGGGGCGTGGGGCGTCCACATTTACCGAGAAAGACGGATGAAACAAAACACACTGTGCTTCTACGGTTTAAATTCTGTGTTGAAATTGAAACGAGCAGGGGCAAAAGCATGGGCACTGGAAAATACTTGCAGCCAATCAAGAAGAAGGAAATATATTCTAGGCGATGTGGGAAACCGTGACGATCTTCGATTGGTTGGTAAACTCTCTTTTTGGGATTGGTTAATAGAGCTCTCGGTGTTCATTGACTTCCTAGACTCAGAGACTGTTTCGTAGCTTGGGATTGGCTTGAAACGCTTGCTAATTACGTCTATTGTGGGCTCGTCACAGAACGTATCTCCTGACACGTTCCCACCTTCGCAGTCGTTCGTAACTGTCGTTCTATTGTGTTTGCTTTCGGGAAGTTGGTCGTATCCCCCGTCCCCAAAGCATCCGGCGAATACCAGCGACCAATGGGATGGGTGAACACCTGTGTGGCAACGTCCTGTCAGACTGCGCTCTACAGCAGCGTCTGTTGGACCTATACCTCATTGGATTGCAACTGATTTACGAAAGCGTAATTTCATCTTGAGTACCTCTGGTCAGTTGGTGAAACGTGTGCTGCAGTACAGGCCCACTTCGTCAGGCCGTCATCTGATCGCTGGCGCAGATACTACGATAGGGTGCATATGTTCCGCCCAAGCTCTGCGTAGCTGGGCTCCCACTCACATTTGGAACTAACTACTCAGCGAGGAAGGGGCTGGGATGCCGCTCAGCGTTCACCTGAGCAGCTTGGCTTGCGTAATCGCGAGTTAAAACGATTTAAACAAGAGGACTCCGGATCTAATTTTCGGGATTGCTAATTTTTCGGCTGGTCTTTGTCTGGCTTTTTCAATGTTTGCAGGGGTCATTATATACTGAAAAAACGTTTGGCGTGTGTCAGAGTTACTAGATTTGTATATTGATCCAATTATCCTATAAATTGTCATTGTTTTCTGGCCACAAGTCGGGGGGGGAGGTCTAACCAAGTTAAGCAGTAGGCAAGTGAAATCATGTGACGTCACAGCGCCTGACGTAATGTTGCGTGGCATCACAGGAAGAGACATCATTTGAAGTGACAAGATATGAAACGTCAGACGTTTATAGCGGAGCTGTCGTGAGTATATTTAAGTGCGTTAACAGATTTAACAAATGAGATTTCAGAATTGTGTACATGCCAACATTTAGAGCAGGCATTTTTTTTATTTTATTTTAAAAGTTTTATATAGCGCTAGCTAGACCCGTAGGTATCAGAGCGCTTTACATACACACTGTAAAAAACCAAAGGAAATTGCATTACATAGTAGGAAGGCAGTAAGGAAGCAAAACCGAGATAAAAAAAATACAACATGAAAAATAGATAAACAGTGCAGCGGAGGGAGAGAAAACAAACGAAGGTGGTCAACACAGTCCGGTCACCACCATCCTTGAATGTCAAGAGAGAGAGGAGTCAACTCGGATATTGAAGTCTAGGTTGGTTGACGTTGGTCAGGAAAGTATTTGTTAAGGAGATGGAGTTTCAGGTCCCTTTTGAAACAGGAGAAGGAGGGGTTGCATCTGAGGACTCTAGAGAGAGCGTTCCATATCCTGGGAGCGTTGCCAGAAAACGATCGGAATTGGGTGGTTTTCTTTTTCAGTTTCGGAGGGATAAGAAGGAGTGAGTTAGAACATCTCAGCGTTCTGGATTGGCCTCCTCTTACCAGTTTGTTGTTCAGGTAGTTGGGGGCCGGAGAGTGAAGGGTTTTGTGTGTGATGCAGGCCAGCTTGTAAATACACCTCCCTTCCATGGGAAGCCAGTTGAGGGCTGGAGTGATGTGTTCAAATCTTTTCACTCCAGATATGAGTCGAGCGGCCATGTTCAGCACTGCCCTTAGTGGGGCTAGGTGAGCTTTTGGAGTCCCTGTTAGGATGGCGTTCCCGTAGTCGATTTTAGAGAGAACTAGGGATTGAACTACTGTCTTGAGGTCATCCTGGGGAAGAAAAGGTTTCAATTTCTTGAGGTGTTTTAGTGAGAAAAGAGCACCTTTTGCAGAGTTTTTGATGTGGGCCTCCATTGATAAGTTCTTGTCAAGGGTGATGCCTAGAGACTTAACTGAGTCGGATAGGACGAGGGGACAGTTTAGTGCAACCAGATTCTTGAGCCACTCTTGGATTGGTCGACGGTTGCTTTTTGGAGAGAATAGGATTAGTTCCGTTTTATCTGGGTTGAGCTTTAAGTGGTTAGCGTTGAACCAAGTTTGGATCTCGGTTAGAGTGACATTGAGGTGTCGGATGTCGCTGGGAGACTTGATTTTGAAATAGATTTGGGTGTCATCAGCGTAGAGGTGGTAGTTCACTCCCGCTTTTTTCAAGATGATTGTGAGGGGCTCCATGAAGAGATTGAAGAGGGACGGGGAGAGGATCGAGCCTTGCGGGACCCCAGGTGTGACTTTTGTTGGCTTAGAGAGACAGAGGTTGATTTTAATTTGTTGCGAGCGGTGTTGAAGGAAGGAGGTGAACCATTTTAGTACTGTGCCATTAATGCCGGAGCGCTTCGACAAGGTCTCCAGAAGAGCTGGATGATTTACAGTGTCGAATGCCGCAGATAGGTCAATAAGGATGAGAAGGCAGGCATCACCTTCATCTAAAGCCTTGTGGATATCGTCAGAGATGTTGAGCATAGCTGTTTCAGTGCTACAGCCTTTCCTGAATCCTGATTGAAAGGTGTCGAGGAGGTTGAACTCATCAATGTGTTTGTTGAGTTGGTGGAGAACGCATTTCTCCAATGTTTTCGCAAGGAACGGGAGGTTGGAGATAGGTCTTAGGTTGTTAAGATCATTAGGGTCGGCCCCTGGTTTCTTGAGAATGGGTGTGATTTGTCCTAGTTGAAGGGAGTCTGGGACACAGCCTGAGATGAGAGAGGCGTTGATGATTTTTGTCCAGAAAGGGGAAATGGTGTGGTTGAGTTCTTTTATAATTGAGGATGGGAGGGGGTCCATAGTGTGGGAGGAAGGTTTTAGGGTAGAAATTATACTGAAGACCTCGTTTTCCGACATTAGCTCAAAGTCGGACCAATGCGCATTGTTTTTTAGCTGGAGGCAGACCTGATTGTCCTTGGTAGGAGCTCTTTCTGATTGGTCAAGGGTGGTTAAAGTGGGGCAGGTTAAGAGGGAAGGAGGGTTTGCGGTTAGGAGGAAGAATTGATCAATTTTTGAGACTTTATTAGAGAAGAAGGTGGCAATTTCTTCACATCGCTCTTTGGTGGCTTTGATTTCGTTAGAGGGAGTGCAGTTTGTTTGGCTTTTGACAATGTTGAAGAGTTCTCTCGGTCTGTTTTTCACCAGATCTAGTTGGTTGCGGAAGAAAGACGCCTTTTCATTGAAAATATGTTTTTTGTATGCCTGCCGAGCGGATCTAAGTTGCGCTAGGTGCAAGGTCGAGGGGTTTAGTCTCCAGGACCTTTCCGTTTGTCTGAGTTGACGTCTTTCGTTATTCAGATCCACGTTGAACCAGGGTTTAGATTTGGTTCGCCTCATTTGTTTGAGTTCGAGTGGAGCTACTTGGTCTAAAACCTCTGTCATTTTTGAGTTAAAGTGTGTAGTGAGGTCATCGGCCGTCCATGATGAGGGTTGGAGTTGTAGATGGGCATGAATCCTGGATTCAAGTTCGGGTAAAGGGACTTCTTTGATGTTTCTGGTCCAGTGCTTAGGTTTGTCATCACGAATAGGTTGGTGTCTGACAAGTGCATCAATCTTGAACAGAATGAGGTGGTGGTCTGACCAGTCAATGGGAGAAATCGCTCTCAGAGAGACCAGTTCATTGTTGGTAATGATCGCATCCAGTGTTGCACCTTTGGTGTGAGTTGGTTCATTGCAGAGTTGTTTGAGATTGTATATTTCAAGTAGGTTGGATAGGTTCTGGACAGTGGAATCTTCTGGGTCATTCCAGTGGATGTTGAGGTCACCCAGGAACACGTCTTTTGTGTCTGTCATGGAGAAACGTGTTATTAGGTCTGTTAGTTCATCGGGGAAAAGGGTACGCTCTCCAGGAGGATGGTAGATGGTGTGGAATTTGATGGGAGAGGTGCCCTTGGCAGTGAGTTCGACACCCAGGTATTCAAACGATAGGTATTCTGCAGGTTTAAGTTTGGTAATCTGTATTCCAGCTTTGTGAATGATGGCTAGTCCCCCCCCCAGTTTTGATTGGCCTGTCTTGTCTGATGATGTTGTATCCTGGAGGGGTGAGAATGTCAAGAATGGGGGTGGAGTGGACATTGAGCCAGGTTTCTGTAAGGAAAGCGATGTCAATTTCTTCAGCGAGTAGAGCTTCAGCAATCTCTGTGGAGTGTTGTACTGCTGATCTGCAGTTTAGGAGCATGCACGAGAGAGGGCGGGGAGCCTTGATGGTGGGGGGAGCTAGGTGGATAGAGGAGTATTGAGCAGGAGGTCTAGGCGAGTGGACATTTTTAGGGATTCTGTTAGTGCCAACATGTGGCATGTGGGAGATTTAAAAAAAATATTTGGGAGAATGTATTTTCCCCACTGACTTATATTAAAGCTAAATCGGGTGTATTGGTATGTATTAGTGACATTCAGCATTTCATTTTTGGCAGTTTAATAAGATTTCTAAACATTGTTTTTGTTTGCACTATGTAAAACTGCTAAAAATAAAATGTCGAAGCCTTTCACATGCTCATATTCCCCCCTCCAAGAATTAAGAACAAAGCGTTAACCTTTGATGTCAGAGGTAGTGCTTGGAGGGGGAGATTGGAGTGTTCATGACAGGAATCAATCAGTTTTACAAAATGCTGAATCGGGTTTCTGCAAGCAGGAATTGGGAGGCTAGCCTTGAAATCGGTAGTCTCACCGGAATCAGGAGGGTTAGCATGTATGGGGTTGTGTCAAAAAAGTGGCGCAACCCCGATGCAAAATCAGGACCTCACCTAATACATTTTTTTTTAACTCTGCCACAAAGAAATTGGCAACAAGGAGAAACATGGCAGTAGATCTGTTCTGCTTGATTGGTTACAAAGTTTGCATTTTAAAATAACTTATGGGGTTAAGGCACCTGCTGCAGAGATCTTTTTGCGCCCAGTAATTCTCAGGGAATAATAATAATGGTAAGATAACTGGAGGTGAGCGATGAAGGACATGATTCCTACACCTTGTAACCCTCACTGTCTTATGTAACACATCTTGTACATTGATTTGCACACTTGCAATTTTTATTGCCAATTTATAATCTGTATATTACATAAAGCGCTCTGGCACCCTGCATTGGGCTGAGTAGCACTATAAAAGAAATAAAATAGTGGTATTTAAATTATTTGTGTAAATACTGGGACAGACCACCACATCTGACGTTCTTACAATGCATGCATATCTCTTGCATACAGGGAAACGTGTCTTTCTTAATTACCTGAGGAGTGCTAAACTGTGCGCCTTTGTTTCCCCCTCCAATGTATTTGCATCTAGGTGTGATACTCCAGATATCTCCCAGCCAGGATACTCGAACAAAAGGAGTACTGATGACCCCTTAAATTCAGCCTTTGTGGTAGGCCCAGCTGAAGTCTGAAATAGGAAAACCCTCTTGCTGCCTGCACGTTGCTGATCAGATCGAAAACAGACAACGTGCAGGCGCTGCTGAAGATATCCCAGTGTCTGATAATTACACAGTGTAAAGTTCAGCATATTTCAGTGGGGTCCAACTACCTGGCAGGGTGAGACGGACGGCATCAAGCCTGTGAAAATAGTGGGTGGATGCCATCTACCCGCTTGCACCCCCGATTTGTACCCTGCTTGTTTTATTGGATGTGTGCAGGAAGGTATTGCAGTATAATAAATAATGTAGTCAATTCAATATGAGCGACAAACGCATTGTGTATATGACAAGTAGGTAGGTACATTTTATTGTGTACACTTCATTACAATAAAAGTGAATAAAAGAATAATTAATTGCGGGATGAAGAGTGATCTGTCTGGTGCAGTCTGAACGACCTATGATAAATATGATTAAAAAGTAAACTAGCGCCATAGATAAAAATATACTTATAAAAGTAGAATAGTTAAAATTCTAATTCAGTGCCTCTATAGCCATTTACCTGAGGCCTCTGCAGTTTTTAGCAGTTTCCCAATAGGGCCATTCGATTGTTGCATAGAACACAGCTTTCTTTTATTGTTCGTAACAAAAAAACCCTTGAAGTTGATAGTAAGTATTTGCTTCGAATATCGTTCAAACCAGGATAGAGAAACAAAATGTGCTGAAGAATTTCATCAAAATTATTACACAGCCTGCAAGAAAGGCCAGGATGGCTGATAATCCAAGAGCCCTCAAACCTCTGCAGGGGAATATAGAGAAGCGAAACCTTAAGTTTTTGTTAAATTGCCATGCTGCCTAGATGAGAGCTATGATTCTAGAATGTGTTTACATCTTGATGCCTTAATCAAGTCATTTATTTAGTGATTCCTGCAGTCCCTTTCTAATGGTGTTTTTGCAATTTAGTTTCAATATGCTCACAGGTGCTCAATCAGTGGAAGGTTATGTTAGTTTAACAAGGCAGCAATGGCCTTCCACGAAATAAAAGTAGCAGGCGGAGGCACACTTGCCAGTTCTTGACAAATAATACCCCTCATAGTCATTGCTTGAGTTAGCACATTCGCAGAAATAATCAATATTTTGAGACAAGTGGACAAGTTGAACGGAAGGTAGGGTCAATTTAAGATGGATCATAGCTTGAGGAGTCAAAGATCAGAGATTAAATATTGAATGAACATCTTGTATATAGATGGTTTCTAATTTGTCGACTTGCTTTGCCTTAAGGTCTAACGCAGCAAAGGACACAACTAGAATAAATTTGGCTTTTAAAGCTTTGTTTGTTGGGCTAAATGCCCTGCCCCCGTATAATTGAGCAACGTTTTCAAGGATTTGCTTACCATAAAGGATGTGGACTTTCATTTCACCAAATGTTGCAACAAGTACAGTTTAGAATCCAGCGTAAAGCCTAGGTAATCATAGTTAACTGCTGTTACGACAAGTTGCTGACTGAATGTCCAGTGAAACTTCCTTGTCTGCTTTCTGAAGGAAATAATTTTTGTCTTTGTAATGTTGACAGATAGACCGTTTGACTGGTTGAATTTGTGCAGTGCAGAAAGCTGTATCAGTAGGCCTGTTGGAGTTAGAGAGCACAAGTCAAGGTCACCGGCATATGCTAAGTAACTAATCAAGCAATCTTCCAGTCTTGGAGGTAGAAATCATGTTTGTGGATGTAAGAGCCTATGTCTGAGATGTACATAGAAAAAAGTAAAGGGGCCAGGATGCAACTTTACTTAAGTCCATTTTCATTTTTTACTCTGAGAGATATAGCTAATTTTTCTGATAATTTGACTTGCAGCCAGGTGTTGGGGTGAAGCAACATGATCAAATGTAGCAGTGCACTGTACATGTCGAAAGCCAAAAGTTTGGCCCATAGTAAATTTCTTTTTACCTTGTTGAATGTGGCGGAATAATCTTTGAAGCAAGCATTTAGAGTTCAAATTCAATGCTGGTTGAAATGGACATATTCCTGTTGGTTGAGTTGGTGCAGCTGCTAACTGATCGACTAGAGCATCTCTGAATAAAGGTTCAGGGCCTCCTTCGATAGGACTCTGACAAAGGAAGGGTGGCAAAGGTTTGGTTCTTTGAGGCAGTCTGGTGCATTGTTGCCTGTTCGAGCAAGGCTTTAATGGATCTTTGGTTGGGTTGGTTAAGTAACGAAGAAATAAAGGCTGGTGGTCTTGGCACCATTGCCAGATCCTGAGAGCTGACCCCTTTATTGTTTGGGGACAAGGTCTAAAGAACAGGAGGAAGAGGCAAGGAATTGCCCACTCCATATCTTAATACATTAGCTATATCAGAGGCAGATTTGAGAGGGTGTGTGGCAAGGGATAAGCTAGATGAAGAAGCTGAATCTGCCTCTGCCCCCAATGGAACTAGATGTCCCAGTTGCTCTCGTTCATCTCCCAGCCCCTGTTTGGAGAGTAAGGTAGGTACTATGGGCATAGGGCTGGTGCCATGTGTTGTAGCATTTTGCCACTGCATTTTAGTTTGCAGTTTTGTGCTCTTAGATAGAGCCTGCTGTGGGGTTTTCATTATGTCTTAATCTCGTTATCCTTTGCAGCAAGGAGTAGAAAGGCAGTAAGAATAATAATAACATTGTAGTACTGTGCTATAAAGGACACAGCAAGAGATGATGACGCCCCCTGGAAAAGTATCCATACTCTGTGAGGATTGTATGTCTTAAGTTTAAAGCAAAGAAAAACATGAGCAGCGGTATTCTAAAAAATGAGCACTAGCGGCTGTTGCACTTCTCCAGTTTCAATCCTGGCTTGACCCCTTGCCCATAAACCATGGAGGCTGTCTTTGGCTGGGCATGCTGTGGCCTTAACCTCACATGGCCAAACCCTGTCCCTGCCTGCCTGATTTCCCCCTGCGACGTGCTCCGTCAAACTGGCCTCCGCCCTCCTTCTCTCCCCAAGCCGCACTTGCGGCTTGCCTCCATCAGTGGTGGCCCGGCGGTGATTGAGGCATGTTGCAGAGCAGAGGATGGAGAGGCAGCGCTACATGCGAGGCTGGGGGGCCGGAGGCCAAAGGCCTTAAAGAAGGGCCCTGCAAGCCGGAACGCTGAGAAGCCGCTGGGATCGGCCAGGCATGAGCGTACGTGACATCTACTTGAGCTGTGGGGAGCACTCATTAGCATGATGTATATTGTAATGAGTCCCCATATATGAACTATATAATTCACACTCTGTCCCTCGGCATTGCTACAGGTCAATGATATATTAGATTCTCCTTAAATGTGCTGTAGATTGCTTGATGTAACTGTTTGTTTTTCTGTTGGAAAATGTAAATCAAATAAAAATTTCAAAAAACCAATAACTTTACCTGCTCATTTACGTTAGTGTGTCAAACGACGACATCCTGAGACCTCACATGAGTAAACTGGCCAGGTCCTACTGTCCCTAGCGACATCTCTTCATTAGTGTCAATCACTGAGTGAGTTGGAAACATGCTAGCTTAACCTAAATTTTATGTTAACTGTAGGATTACATAAACGTACATAATAGGGTTATGGTTTTATAGCAGCAACACTTGCTTGACTCGCTAAACTAACTTCCTTGCGAGAGCAGGAAACTTAAGAAAATTCTGTGACCAAATTGGGCAGCCCAGTAGGTTAATGGTGCTCCAGCTTTCTGACCGTGGTCTTCTGCAGGTCTCTATGTTTTGTTAATTTGTAAAAAATGCAAATAATTTGAAGAAGCCAAAGCTTTTCTTGGGAGCCCACTGCTGAATGCTGTATTGCCAAATGCCAAGACTACCTAGTCTTGTTTCCACCCCAGTTCCCTTTCTTCCATGACACTATGTTTCTTGTGTCTGTCTGTTACTCTTGCTAGCTATTATTCACGCCTAATTTCTCCCATTATCACAGTTTTCCTATAAATTGTTCATTCTTTCTGCCTTTCTTTCCTTTGCTCTGGGATCAAAGTCTTATGAAAAATAAGCCCTGATCCGGAAAGCGAGCCCCCTGCCACCCACTTGCACAAATTGCTTGTACATACTCAATGGAACCTTTAAGCTTTGTCCAGTTCCTATTGCACTGAGCCTGATTAGGCACTACATGCGTTAGTATGCTAGGGGGATATGAGTGTGGATTTTTTAGTGGTTTGCCAAAGTAAATGTCAGAAAAATGTTTTACGTTGTATGTATGACATTTTCCAGTAAGCTGTTAGAAAAGTGGAGTACACCGGAAAGCTTTCAAACTAAAGCATTTTGTGTGTGCAGGCGTTCTAAAGCCCTTTGTAGGTTGACAAGCGAACGGGCGACATTATCAACTTGAAACTATTGCATGGGCATATATGATTTTCTTAACTTGCATCTGTTTCACTTAATGGTCCTTAAGACTAAAACACGTCATGTATTTACACAATGAATACTGGCCAGCCCTAACCAGGAGATGCAGCACTTCCAGGAATGCAGGTCGTTATCTGCTTGTGCCTTGCTGTCCTATAAAAAGGCTTAAAAAAACAAGTGTTAAAGTCAAAGCTGTGGTGGGACAGAAGTGGAGGTTCTACAGCAAGCCAAGTTTTAGAGTGGGGAGGGGGTAGAGGTGGTACAGGACACCCACGCCACCCAAGGTCCATTCACAAGTATAAAACCATCTGTGTAATAAAGACTGGTGGGTTAGGTGTTTCAGACAGGCCAACACACGTTGCTACCATGTTTCTCACAATATCAGCACTCTTGATAGGACTTCCAGTGAGGAGCCAATACCATAGATCAATCAAAAAGTTGCCTGAAACCCCTGTTTAGAGTGTGTTTTCAGCCTCATGCTTGGAGCTTCTGCATAGCTCATGTCCATTACATGGTGTGAAAACAACCCATGACATCTATGGTTGGATTAATTTTTTTTGGGGGGGGTAAGGCGGGTGGGAGTAAAAGTGCCTCACAAGCAGTGTTTAGCACAAATCCCCGCACCTCCTAAGGCCAGCCCCATCCTCCCACTGTACAAAATGTGTAGAGGTTGGCAGGACTGATTTTTTAATTCTTTATTGTAGAATCTTTGCTCCAAGGTGCAGGCAAAGCAGCAAGTTCAAAGCAACCATCATAGAATATGGAATACATAAAATGATACTCAACAGTACTGGTGGTTAATGGAACACAGAATGTATGGAACTATCATTCCAAGCAAAGAATACAGTCTATAGAAAGGCCTTCACAAAGTGATGTGTAGGTACTACACACTCTGCCGCTCCTTATAAAACTGAACATAAAAATAAGAATCTTAAAAAAAAAAAAGCAAATGTTGATTGAACTCTAAATACAAATAAAGATATTGACTTTAAGTACAAATGGCCCCACAATATACTCTCTGAATTTTGCAGGGTTGCCTTACATACTGGTTGTTGTGAAATAATTTTTCCCTTAATAGGACTATTCACTCCTGAGACGTCCAAGGCAAAGCTTTGGGAAAAATCAGAACCTTTAAAGTACTCACTTGTAACATCTCCAATGTGCCACTCGTTCCACCAATATCATTGCATTCCGAACTGACAATCTTAAAATTGGCACTATCCATCTCATCACAATCCGAATCCCCTCCCTAATCTAGCCAAAGGTGACACTCCATCACAAACCATTTTTTAACAGAGCTGAAGTGCTTCCCAAAAGCACAATTCTGAATGTTTTTTTAAAAGTTTGAATTCCCCTTTCTTACCAAATCAGATTTACACGTTCTTACCAAATCTCCCACACATAAACTATGGCTCTTACACTTTCTGCCACTACAACCTTTCCTTTTTGTTTTACGTTCTACATGTTTTCTCACCACCTTGTACATCTTTTCTAAAGATAATGACTTCAACAGCCCAGTAAGCCATCCCGGGTATAGTTTTGTGCAAGGTTTCTTCCCCTTAAGGAGTTCAAATTGAATAAAACCAATGGAAGAATGTGGAATACAGTGATGATATGCCAAATCAAATTCGATAAGTGTTGCTTCACATTCAACCTACCCTTAATGGAAAGTTACCTTTCCCCACCAATTCATTCATGTTTAAAGAGTACTGTGGTGTGTGTTTAATGCTCTTTGCTCTAAAAATCTGATTCAGTATATGTGAATTGTACCCCTTTGTCCAATACAATAGATGCAGGGAGGCTCTCTCTTCAGAAACACTCAACCAATAAGTGTATAACTGACTCAGCATTAAGTCTGCATAACAACTTAAATTCACACCACTTTAAGAAGTAGTCAATGATAGTAAATGCACACAAATAGTCGAAGGTGGAATTAAACTGTCATTCTTTTTCACCAAACTTCTCTAAACAAATTTAATCTTTCACAGCTCCCTGAATTTAAGACATGACACTTTTTTTCTCTTGGCCACACTGAGTGAATAAATTCCCTAATTTTGTTCAACAAAGCATCACTCTGTAAAGGTGTCAGCCAAGCTCTCACACTAATGATCTGACAAATGCCACTTAAATAATCATGTATTGATGGCACAACATACTCCTCCATCTCCCATAGAACATTCTCACAGGATCCTTCTAAAGATAATTTTTAGACACAATCCACTCTCACATTTGTGCTACCTGCAATATACAACACCAAAAAGTTAAACTAGTAGAACTTTGCTAAAATTCTTACCAAACGTGAAGCTGCTGTACCTGTGCCATAGCAGTTCAACAAGGAAATTAACGGTTTGCGATTAGTCTCTATAGAAAAGAATTGAAGAAAGGTGCCGGAGACAGCATGATTTGGAGAAGCAGTTTATTCCTGGAAATACAGTCCCAAGGTTGCCACACACAGTCAGAAAATGGCAGCAACTGACTCGCCTAACAGCAGAAGCTATTGATAAACACAAAACGGGGATGTAATGCAGGCTGCAGCAGATGAAAGGAAAATATGGAAAACTAATGGAAAACAAAACACAGGACAATAAACTCTTATTTAAATGGAAATTGGAGGGAGGATTGAGAGGCAGTTGTACAGAAACAATAGCAGAATACATGGGGATAATGGCTGAAGGATGCCTTGTAAAGGAAACCTAAGTTCTAAACAAACTATATTACAGTAGATCTCCCCTACCTGGAACAGAAGAAGCAATGAAGAGTGACATATATTAAAGCAAGTAATAATCCTGCAAACTTTGGAATTCTCCTTTTCCTTGTGGATGTAGTGTTTTCTTCCAACAATGCAGAATTTTCCTCCTATGGATTCAGGTTGAGTCTTCATATTATCCTCAAACTTGTTCTTCTCGTGTGAATTGCTCACAATTATATTTCTTCTCCGGATCGTCCATTGGTACTGGTGTAGAATTGAAAGAAGATGCACAAGTAGAAGTGACATTTTTGCACAAATTTCAATTTAACGCTGTAAAATGAAAATAAGATCCTGAATCCATTTTTTTCTAAATAAGCAGGAATTAGCATAACTATATGACGGGTAATCATCACCAGTGGTGTCAATGTTTGCTCTAACAAGCTTGGTTAACTCCGCCATGAGCGATTATTGACCTTGGCAGAGGTCTTACAAACCTTCACAACTTTAAACACTTGAAATTTCTGATAAACCTCTTTTAATATTGAATGGTAATGTGATTTTGACTCTGTCACCTCCTTTTAATTTACGATTGGAATTTGAGCTATTCGTAGAGAAATCTTTCCCTTGGTCTTTCTTTCAATGTTGATCTTAATCTTGCGATAAAGAGACTTTAAATCTAAGTGGAAAATCTTCATTAGTTCATGTTGGTATTAATTCTATGCATGGCATTCTACGCTTTAATAATTGAAGAGGTGGCATTCCAGTAATTAAATGTCGGGGCAGTGTTAAGCCCAGATCTTTTCAGACACAAACCTTTGAACATCATACCTGTTGACGACAGCAATTTGAACTGCTTAATAATAACTATTAAATCTTTCTACAATACCATTCATGTGTGGTGAGTATAAAGCAGCTTTCCCATGTTGAATAGACCTGTCTTTAAGAAACCTTTGACATTTGTTAGATGTGAATTGTAAACCATTTGTTCTGGTGATACTTTCTAGAAGATCCTCCTTGTGAAAGCAATCCTTCAAAAAGTCATTGACCGCATCAGTGTTTGGTTAATAAATATATCAGATTTCTGCCTATTTTGAGCAATAATCAATTAAGAGCAAAGCATATATTTTTGTAGCTGACCATGTGTCGTGGCCCCAACAAGTCCATGACCTTCGTCTGCCAGGGTCTTTTGGGAAACTGAGCATCCAAGCTCACAGTTTGCTGCTTTCAAACTATTGTCGGAATTTGCACAACCATGACATCTCCTAACATAATCACTAATTTTCTTATCCATATGAGGCCACCAAAATGTTCTTTTAGTTAATGATTCTCCTAAGTGACCAGCATGGGCGATTGAAAAATACCCAAATGCATATCATGTGGAGGAATTACACAGGCATCATTAAAAAATGACATCTTCACTCGCAGATATGCTTTCCTTAAACTTACAACACATCTGTAGGTCACTAGCCAATATATTTTCTTTTGGTCAGCTCTGATTGCTAAATTGCTTGATTTTTTTTTTTTTTTGCAACAAGGAATCCTTTTCTGTTGCCTCGCACCATTTTTCTTTAGTGAACCTGAAATTGCATAATCCTAACACATTTACAGAGGCAACACATTATTTTGCTACTTCACACTAACTGTTCTTGTAATCTTCCCCTGGCTGGAAATCTAGAATAACAATCAGCCACTAAATTAGATGACTCAAAAATCAAGTTGAGGCCAAAATTATTTCCATACAATTTTGAAAGAATTCTAATCTGGTGTTAGGATGCTTTACCTGTGCCATAACTTGTAAGCAGGAAAATTAACAGTTTGTGGTCTGTTTTAATGACAATTGTTTGGTCCCAAAGATAGGTTTTAAAATGTTCAATGGGCCCACAAGCATGCTAGACTTTCTCTTTCAATCGTAAAGTAATGGGTTTCAGCAAGAGATAAGGGTCTAGATGCAAAAGCATCAGTTCTATCTCATCCCATCACTCTTTGCATTAGCACAGACCCTAAACCTGCACCTATTGCATCAAAAGACATTATGCACAATGCAGAGTTATGAAATGGAACTAACGTAGGGGATTCAGATAGGGAGTGTTTATCAATGCAAAAGCTTTCTGATGTTCTTCTTGCCAATAAAATGTTTCCCCTTTTTTGAGTAGATATATTTGCAAATCTATCGTCAAAACGTGAATAAAACTTGCATAATCTTAAAAATGAGCAAAGTTGATCGTTTTCAGTAGGAAACCTCGTATTATGAATGACTTTTAATAAGTTGTGTTTTGGGTGAATACTGTCATGCTTAATGACATGCCCCAAACTTCATTGTTTAGAAACTTGCACTTTTCCATCTGTAGAGTCATTCCCCATTCTTGTACAATATTAAGAACAAGAGATAATCTATAGTTGTGCATCTCAATAGTGCTAGCATACATAAGTAGAACGTCTTGTAAGGTTATTATGCCTTCCATATCTTCGAATAAAATATATATTAACTTTTGAAATACAGAAGCTGCAGATGCGAGACTGGCATCCTGATGTACCAAAACGCCTCATCAGGTGTGATGGAGGTAGGTAGTTTTCTGCAACTCTTCCAATTCAACCTGATGGTAGGCCGACGTAATTTTGTGGTAAAATGTTTTGCACCATTTAACAATATTTTACATCTCTTGAATTTTGATTTGCTTATTGAGGGGTCTATGGTTGCCACATAATCTCGAGGAGCAAGATTTTGTTACCTACCGAAATTATTGAGGATATCCATTCTGAAGATTTAACTGGTTCTCTGACCTCACCCCTCAGATAGAAGGTCCTTGAAGTTGGCACTAAGTTCCTTTCTAGCACTGAGTGGTGCATCCCTTAACTTGTGTTTAATTGGTATGCTGTTTGGTTTCAATTAAAATTTGTGTGAAAAAACTTTCACTTTCCCTAGTTGATTTCTTAAAACAACTCTATATTGCAAAATTATGTTATCCAAAGGTTTTTTAACACTCATGTTGTAGATGGGTAATTCTGCTGCGGGATCCAAAACCATTACTAAATTACCTTGATGTCTACAGCCCAAAATGAGGTGCCCACCTTTCCAAGAATGATGCATATCTGAAAAGTAATAGGTGCAACAAAATTAACCCAAGATAATAATTGCATTTTTCCATAACCAAAAGTTTGATGTCATTGTTTTCCAGTTGTATTTCCTTCCATTTCTTGTTAAAGAAGTCTTCAGAAATTAGAGTGAAAGGAGATCCAGAATCTACAGTACATCCATAGTAACTCCATCCACCATGATCTTACAATTTGACTAATTCAAGGGATCCCTGTCAATAGTGGATTTTTCTCCACTTCCAACAGAACATACTTGTTCCTTATCATCACTTTGATTAACCATTAGAATCCCATTGTCTGTAGCCAAAGCATTAACTCTAGCTTCATCGTCAATCTCCTGGACAGAATTTACACTCCTTGAAGACCTGCGTACACTTGAGAAGTGACCAGACTTACCCCACTTGAAGCTTTCCTTGTGCAATGCAGGACACAATGTTTTTTCCAAAATGTGTTTTGCCACCAAATCTCATGCACTTCCCTTTAGACCAACTGAGTTCCTTTACTTTGTTGCTTCTTTTTCTCTGTTTTTATTAAATGTTATATACCTTTTGCCACATCAATGACTTCTTCCAGTGTAGGGTTACTATGCCTTAGCAATTGCTTTTGTATCGTTTTGTTAAAACGGCGCATAATGATTTTATCTCAAATGTATTGGTCTAGAAGGTGGCAAGTTCACATTTGGCTGCCAAAATACGGAATAATGCAACATATCTTTTAATGGGTTTACCTGCAACGTGATTTCTTGAATACAAATTGAGTTTCTCCATAACAATGTGTGGCTTCTCAGTAAAATGTAATTTGTCTTTCTAACATTTCTATATACTCATCAAAATCCCCAGGCTTCATTCCTTGGTGTGGAATAATTGGGCTGATTGATCAAAAATTTCTTGCGCTTTAGCCCCCAACAAATATGACACCAATCTTTTTTTTCTTGCAGGTGAAAACACATTCCCATCAATAGCAATAATATCATTGGTACTCTGGTTTTCTCTATAGGAGAGTTAGGCCTGCCACATTGAAAATAGCTTTTGGATGCTAGTCACTGTTTGAATATTTTAACATTAAATGTCTACATGTCCTACATTTAAATGCCATGCATCCCTGCCTTGTGAGCTACAACGCCTGCATAGCGGTGACTTGTTAATATTTAAAAGGGAGGTTTTGACCTGTCAAATGGGTTTATTTTGATCAGTCAAATTGCAGGTTTTACAGAGCTTCATTGACTTCATATGGTAGTAGTTCCCAAACTGCGTGCCATGGCACCCTGGTGCGCCGCCGAAATCAGCCAGGTCACTACAAAAGTATCAATGCTGCACACCTTATTGTTCAGCAGTAAAGCTTAGCAGATCGTTCAACAAACTGCAGTTCTTATATTAGCCACTAGATGCCAGTTTGAGCACACGCCTCCAGACCTGGGAACAGCAGAAATATCAGGATACAAAAGAAAAACGAGCATTGGTAAATGCATTAGGTTTCGCCTATATTATTTACAATAGCCTTTTTTTGAGTTGTAGTTTGGTGAATATACATGTGCTTTCAGTTACAATGTTGCGAACCAAATAAATATGTTTTAAACAATGTAACAATATGCTTCATTTTTAAACAACATGAAAATGCCCAACACGAAAAACATTATAAGACTTGTTTCTTTGGACGACGTGGCTAAGACTTGTTTCTTTGAACGAATATAAAAATTAATTAAAAGGCTTGAGGCACAATAAAAATACATGCTTACAGTTACAATGTTGCGAACCCAATATATATATATGTTTGAAACAATGTAACTATATGCTTCATTTTTAAACAACATAATGACGCCCAACACAAAAAACATGTTAAAATACGTCGTAGATAGAATATGTAAATTAATTAAAAGACATGCTTACAGGATAAGACTACATTAAAAAAGTCTCTAAAAATACGTCATAGAAAGAATTTGAAAATTAGTTAAAAGGCGTGAAGAAAAGTATAACTACTGCTTACGGGGTAAGACTGCATAAATTAAATTGGTAGATTTATATGGGCACGGTGAGATTACATTATTTGCCCAGAATGACATGATGTTGATCCGACACTGAGACTCAAACCTCCATTCCCAGCTCCAGAGTCAGCTGCTGTGACCATTGCACCACATCCTCTCTTTCACAAAAGACGTCTTTAAGCATACAAAAGGAAGAAATCACAATTGTAAAACGTCAGGCAAACAAAATAAAACTAAATGCATGCAGCCACATAAAGACGGCCAACACGAAAAACATTATCAATGCGTCAAAGACTTGTTTCTTTGAATGAATATGAAAATCAGTTAAAAGGAGTGAAGCACTGTAGAAATAGGTGCTTACAGGATAAGACTACATAAAAACAAGCAATTCAGAACAGGGAGGCAGGGTACTGCAGCGTTATTTTTAAAAAATCATTAAGTGAGAAAAAAGTGCTGTGAGGCGGTCAAAGCCGGCTGAGTCTTTGCACTTTTGTTGTTATGATGAATTGATGCGGGCCAACATGGACAGCGGGGGCAGCAGCAAGATGTGGGACAGCAGGAGGGGGTGGCAAGACAATGGAGTACAGTAGGTGAAGGGAGGAACAAAGAGGAGTGTGGGAGACGGCAGGCAAACACAGGCACTCTCAAAGTACTAGAAGTTACATTTATAAACAAGCATTGGTAATGAATCGGTTTGTTTTATCAATCACTGTCCGGGACGAAGAAAAGAGCTCCCTGAGAAGTATCATGGGAGTGGAGAGGATGTGACGCGGTGGCCAGAGCTGCTGACTCAAGAGCTGGAGATCCAGGTGCGAGTCTCCGTGGTGCAACATCCTGTGATTATGGGCAAATCACTGAATCTCTCCGGGTGATAAGTTGCGCTATATAAAACTGCTGCAAGACGAAAAAGCAGAAAGAGACAAAACTTTATGAAAAAATAGTTCCACCACAGCAGATGTTAACAGTATTTCAGGAAACTGATAAGAGAAGCAGACAAGGAACAAGCACTGGTAAATGCAGGGAAATGTGCTACAGCCAATAGAAATGGAGGAAAATTAAGTGGCAAGCACAGGAACCAATGAAAAGCTAGGAAAGAGAGGAGGCAGGATGTAAGCCCCTTTTAAGTTTATATTAAAAACAATAGATTTCACTAGCACAGCGCAAGCGCTCTGCAGGCGAAACCTAAACATTCTTCAGTGAATTTTCATCCAGCCTCTCTGAACAGCTGGACATCCTTGCAACAGCAAAGAACAGCTAAAGAAGCTCCAGAGGTTGCAGTTTGCAGCAGTCCGACTTAAAATATCAGGAAATATGAGTCCGCCTCTAAAGGGCTGAAGGAGCTTCATTGGCTTCCTATAAAAACAGAGTGGCTTTTAAAGCACTCTGCTTTGCACCCAAGGCCCTTCATGGAATAGGTCCAGACTACTTGAAGAAAAAAATGCTGTGGTATGCTTCTAAAAGAAGCCTGCGATCAGTTACAGCTAAGACTATGCAGGTTCCTAAAATCAGAAAAACCTCTTGGGATAGTAGGAGTTTTGTTCATGCTACATCCTTGTTATGTAATCAAATGACGCTGCCGTTAAGATCTCAATCTAATGTGTTAATTTTTAGAAAGCTTTTGAAAACTTGGCTTTTCTCTGTTCCTTTCCAAGGTCTTATTATGGTTTGGTTGTGGTTTAGTATTTCTGTAATACAGATGCCAGTTCCAAGACGCCTTTGGTCATTCGTTGCGCTAGACAAATATTAATCAAATCAACAGTCGATCACAGTATTGTAAACCATGTTCGAACAGATAGGAGCTAAAATAATGCTCGGCCTCGGAGACTGAGGCAGAGAAACTGTGGGAAGCTGCAATGTTGTGCAGCACCCTGAGAATAGCTGGGCGGTTGTGCAGCAGGTGACGCTGGCTAATTGGGTGAGCAGATCCTGCTTACAGTGAAAGACTGGTGTCACTTTTCCAAATACCAAATAAGGTACATTGATACAATGTGGCATTTTCTGTTTTTTACAGATTGAACCTTACCAGTCCATTTTAAGTATGAAAGTACAGAGATTGCGCCTCAACTCACCTCGACCAGAAATAGATAATTAACGCTAAATAACTAATCAAGGCGTTTTCATCTCTCATCATTGCATGAGAAATGCAACAAGAATATGGTTGAAATCGCTGCCGTTGTGAACAAAGCAAGGCTCTGCAATTTCCTGTAATCTGACAATCTCCCCCTCTGAAATAGACACTTAAAGGGGCTTGGCAACAACATGAGTTGAGGCAGCATAGTGTGTGTTCTGCTCGCTCCATGTCTCAGCATGAGCTGTGATCAGTCGGCGGTGCGTGAACGAATACAATCACAAAGCCCCTAAATAGGATGGAGGAAAGTGTGAGACTTCTTTGTAGTGAAAGTGTGTATAGCTGTTGAGATTCAGCTGCTCCAATTTAAGGATGAAGGCAACCGTGCGAGAAGTAGGAACTGTTTGAGCTCTTGACAACTGACTGTACCAGCATCGAGTGCCAGCTCCTAGGCAAGAAGAGACATTTAAGAAACAACTGCACTTAGGAAAAGGAAATTAATCCATCCTAGTGGCAACTCTGAGACAAAGTGAAAAATTATTTTTTATGTAAATGGTCACAATACAACCATTGGCCTGACACTGAAGGGGGCTACTTATTATTCGATAGTGCACAATGTGCAAGAGCAAAATGCTGTTATTCACAGATAAGTTAGTTGTACTGGGCATACTCTGTGCCTCATGCCATATGTTGTGGTGGGCTCAAGCAAAATGTGTATGACACCACAGAAGACTAATAATGGATGAACAGGGCTGACAGAAAGCCCCTGAAAGTATGTATATTATATATTTTTTTGTTTATTAAAAACATAAGGTGTGGGTAACGCCCAACCTAAAACGTTCCTGGTAGAGACAAATTAAACAATGCAGGTTCTCTTTATCCAGGCGAGGTGTCCAGTGCGCCTTCATATCCAGATTTAAAGACACCTCTTGATCGAGAATATGTTCTCAAAGCAGAGACTCATCTTGCCATATAACATCTTTTTTCACAGTTTTATATAGAGCAAATTCTACCCCCGCCAAAAAAAAGTAATGTAATGGGAAGTCGCAGCTAATGTCATTTAGCAATTGGTCATGGGAACCCCAGGTCAAAAAAGTTTGGGAACTACTGCCATATGGTGTCATTTTTCATCCAATCCTGTTGTTGGCATTCAGCCCACCCACACAAGTGGGGTACCATTGTTGAAAGAAGGTGAGGACACTGGGTGATGGTTTTTCGAGGATCCCCACAGATTGAAGAAATTTCCCTCATATATATATGATGAAAATATGTGATTTTAGCCAAAGCTTGACATATACAGGACATTCTGGGTAAGAAAACATAGTGGGATGTAGGCCAGCAGCACCATCTTGTATTTGCCTGTGTTTCTAGGTTTCAGAAATGCCCAGGGTTGGTAGGGTTCTACTCAGACCCCGTTAGTGAGCTCACGGGCAGGCAGCGGCTAGTATGCCTCAGCCATAGAGGCCAAGATCTTTAGCATCTATTGTCCTGGTGTCCATCTTAGCTTGACTCTGCCAACTTTGGCTAAGTGTAAACCCTTGACTCTCAGTGGTAGTGATAGCGAGCAGTTACAGGCTGGTGAGGGGGGTTAGTGTAAGATATAATCAGTGGCTAAAATCCTATTTAAACTCCGAGATTTGACCATTGTTTAGGAGAGGTGTTTGTGCTAGAATTATTGCCAGAAGTCACGCAAGATTGCTGACCCTGTTACACTCAGTCCAAGAAGTGACTCTGGGAACTTTGCCAAAAGTGTCCTTTGTCTAATTCACACATTCTCATTACCCCATCTAAGTTCTGATAAGGAACAGCTGAACTAGCTGTTTAAAGGTATGGTGTGCAATCCGTCTTGAGAAATTCAAAAGGCAGAGTTCACTATTTAATGCTTTAGCTATAATTTAGTTAAGAGCTTAGAAATAGTGTTAGGGTGTTAGAATGCTAGGAACAGCTCACTAAAATGCTAGAAATGTTCTGCATGTTTTCTCTGGTAACATGCCTAACTGCTCTTGTTTTTTTGATTCTGTGCGTTTATCTTTCATACTACATGTCCATGATTCTGCGTGCCATATTTCTGTTTGTTGTTCATTAAAGGAAAATTGTTTGGATTGCCACCATTTTCTTGAAACTTGAACAGGTATGATAGTGACCTGAAAATACTTCTGCGCAAGACTGTTAAGCAGGTACGTGTCAGGAATATGGTCCACCTGGCCTCCCTAATTTAATGTTGACCCATTGAAGAAGTAAGGAGCAATCCCCTGCAGCTCTTGGGGGGGTACTCCCTGAATTAATATAATATGGCACCCAACGTGGTACCTTCAGTTTTTCTGGACTTTCAGTTTTTGAAGAAACACTCAAAAACAATTATTACAAATAAACAGAGATATCCATTGTAATATTGGTTACTTCTTTCATGTTAAATAGGAATACCCTGTTTACTATAGGCTTGTCAAGCATGAATCTTAAAGGGTTTTTCCCCATCTGTGATTTCTGCATTTTGGAGCTCATGTTGATTGAAGCGGTACATTAAAAGTGACGGCTCCTGTAGCAATAGGAGGAAATTACAGAGCGGCAGTTACACATCTCAAAGATAGAGATGCCCCTGAAGATGGTAGAGCAGTGGCATTTGTGATTAATGCAGTTTTTGTACATGCCAGAGACTCGTAGTGCTTCCTGTTCAAGAACGTGAACAAGATTTACCTAAAATAGTTTTGGAAACATATATATCTGTGGGGTGTGACACCCTGCGATCACAAGCAGTCAAACTGCACGTCAAAACCAAAGACGAAGTTGGGGATTCAGGTAAAGAAAAACAACACGAGGCTAAAAGAAGCAGAGGGTGAAACAGAAAAAATGGACTGGATCTCCTTCAAGTCAGTAATCCAGTATGGGTGGATACAATTGGAAGGACTGTTATAAAATTAAAAAGCTGGATTAATATTTTAAAAGTCAGTATTCCCGTTCATTTCAGGACTCAACAGTAAAAGGACAGAAAGAAGTGGACGGATTGAGTGCCGCCGAAAACACAAATATAGCAAGCAGACATGCGAATCAGAACTTGAAGCTGAGGTTAGTGTGAAAATAGAATAGAATGGTCCTAACTCCAGGACACATTTTAAAAAGATGAAACTAGCTGGATTAGCTAAAAAAAATGCTGTGCAAACTACGGATACCTCTGTAGAACAGGACTTGGGCGACAACACTTCTAGACAGCGCAGAAGACGTGGCGACAGTGCACCACTCTCCCGGAGTTTCTGGTGGCAAATCCAACTAATGAGTATATACAGATTGAGGCCCCAGATTGTCATTTAAATTCTACACTTCTAGACAGCGCAGAAGACGTGGCGACAGTGCACCACTCTCCCGGAGTTTCTGGTGGCAAATCCAACTAATGAGTATATACAGATTGAGGCCCCAGATTGTCATTTAAATTCTCCAGACAGGGTTTATAATGTAAAAATACAAACTGAAGGCGACATACCGCACACAATTAATAAATACTCTGGCCGCATTCATCTGATGCTTAGGACATTATTCTTGCAGAGGATGTCTGGCCTCCAGTCTTTGTTAGGCATTCACCTCGGGGTGAAGAGGTAAAAAATATTGCTTTTTTTTTACCTTAGGTCCTGCAGATGTCCAGGGAATTATATGTACGTAAGTTGGCTTTGAATCAAGTTCCAGCTTTGTACTGAAACCACATGGTTTGAGATAAGCATTCTATTCCACATGTCATTCCATTGCAGCACATTCCCCATGTATAAGCTCAATATCATCTGAAGCCAGAATCAAAGGGTGACATAAAAGCCATCCTAGATCTATTACAATATCAAGGCATTATAGCGCCTTGCAGTTCAACAATAAACACCCCTCCTTTTCCTGTTTTAAAACCAGACAGATAGTATAGAAAAGTCTTAGACTATAGAAGTTTAAACTCATATACACATACTTACGCAATTCAAAATGCTCACAGCACAGGTCTTGTGACAGACTTGGTACGGAAAAAATATGAGACAACTCTGGACATCTCCAATGTGTTTTTCAGAAATAGCCCCTGAAAGCGAATATCTAACTGCTTTCTCTTTTAGCAGGCTTTGATTTTCATTTCAATTATTGTCTATGGACCATATGAATAGTCCTTGCTTAGTTGCAGCACCCAGAAAGAGATCTTATAACCAGACCCTGAGGAGTGATCCTATATTGATAACATTTACATCACAGATGATGACTAAAATACACTCCTGACAGGATGGGCCAGATAGTCATAATATTGACTTTGCACAGTTACAAAATTAACTTTAAAAAGGACAAGGGTTTGGCACAGGACTTTCTGCAGAAGTGCTCTGCCTTATAACTTCCAATACGTTAAGATTAAATTATAAGCCCTGATGGGATTTCTCATCTTTGGAAGTATTTACATCCCATATTATGCTGAGCAAGTATAGCTTTTGTATGCCTTAAGCACTACCAGGTTTTCTGCAAAACAAGGGATTGAAAAACACACAACTATCTTGCATGCACTCCAGGCAGACCTGCTAAAGGCAAAATATTTACAGACTAGGGATACAAGACAAACCTAGTTATTAGAATTGTCTCCAGCACCTCAGGCTACACTTTTATAATTTACAACGAGGGGCAAACAGTTCCTATTGCTTACAAATCCCATTTGTATTCAAGAGCCGAAGCACGCTGCACTTCCACAGAGATATTTCTTACTGTGGTGTAGATGACTATCTGGAAAGAGTGACCTTTGGCACAGTAAAAAGTAATAGCTATTTCTTCTCCCATTCCTACACTAGAAGCGGTGACAAAAGCTAGCATACCTAATGCTCCTACTCTCGACATGCATGGGCCTGCACATGCATTGGGTACAGTTGATGTAAAAGTTTAGTTTGACCTGGCTCTCCGCATGCAAGATTTTCTCCAATATACACAAAACATACCACAAACTCCTAACCTCTTACCAATTTAGTCTTATTAGAGTTTGTTCTATACTGACAGCTCTGTACAGCCTGCATGAAGCAATAGTATTCTGCAGGAAGTTTTTGAGGATGGCAAATTCAAGCCATTGCATACCACAGTAACATTTCAGGTGATTGCACAGCACAATTAACAGAAATTCAAGCCTTATTACTTGCTCTGCAGAAGGCTGATCATGCATTTCCCACACACATGGTGTCTGATTCATCCTTCTGTGAGCAAGGTTGCAATGTTGATTTAGCATTGGCTGAAGAGGGGTGAAACCCCGAAACCGGTCCTAGGATGCTTGTTTCCAGTCCTGGGAGGACCTGGCCTGGCAGTTCGGGCTGGACTGTTCCCATAGGGCACAGGGTCAAGACTGATTTGCATATGGCTGGGTTCAAACTGGAATGGCATGGATTTAGGCCCAGATCTCTGTACTGGGGTGAATGTATGACATTGTTCTGCATTCTGTCCATCAATTGTTGTTTTTGGATTTACTAGCAAAGGCAGCGGTTCTTACTTGTAAAGTAGCAGCAGTAACCAGATCTCAAATGAAAATCGACACAGATATTGTGGAAGTGATACAATCAAAACCAAGGGTGAAATCCTCCAGGCGGCTTCCACAGTAAATACTCCTACAATCTCAGTTCAGATAACATTCCGTTGGTATCTGTACCTGGACTGGGAGACAGAGTAATACCTAATGAGCATATTAGACTAGATCTAATTAAAGCAGCTCATGAGGGATTACCATCTGCTCATGCTGACATAAGTGCCACAGTAGCCATGCTACAGTAAAGATACTTGTGACAGTACATAACAAAACATGCTAAAAACTATGTTCAACAATGTAATATTTGGGGGGGCGTGGCTAGCAGCCGAGAAGAATGGCGGCTTACTAGCGAGGCTCCTCAGCCCTCGCCAACTATCCTGCAATTATCCGGTGCATTGCGGAGTGAATACTACACAGTGTGATGGATTACTGACCCCTGAATCCATCGGCGACGAGAGCGAAAGCAAAGATCCCCGGGAAACGGCGAGAACAGACGAAATCGGGCTGCCGCGGCTGAGGTGAAGCAAATATGGGGGCGATCGAGTGAGCGGCGGAGGAGGGTCTCCAACCCCCGCGACAGCATCTGAACTCCCCGGACCTCCTCTGAAGTGGCGGTAGGCGCAGCGGGACGGAGAGCGACCTGGGATCGGGCCCCCGGGTTCTCCGATTAAGCGGCAGTAGCTGGATGGCGGAGTGAGAGGGAGCGGGGAGCCGCGAGGGGCCGTAATCGAGGCCCCGGCGTCGGAGGCCTGTTGGGCACGCCGGAACAGCGCGCCCCTGCCTGCCCTGCCGCCTTCTTTGCTACCCTGTCTGGCTCAAAACACTGGCAGTAACACCCCTGAGTGCCTGAGGGGGGGGCGACATTACAGTGGCCTGCAGTTGCGAAATCCAGATCGGACACCCCCCCCCCCCGGGGCCCTAAAGCAGCCTTATTGAGCGCGTGTGCCGCAGCGCTCCATCTGACACAACGGGACCGGCAACCCGCAATACGGAGCTGGGCGGAGCCAGTGAGGTGGACCGGGGCCCGAGAGATAGTGCCCTGCAGGCAGCCCAAACCCGAGGAGTAGTTTTACCACATGAGGTGAGAGGGGAGATCGCCTCGCGGCCCCGACTCGCCCCAGACAATACCGGGGTTCCATCATCTATATCTGAGCCCTGCCAACCGCAAGACCGGGAGACGAAGACCCAGGCATACGTGGGAGAAACCACCATATTTCACAAGCCCAACATAATGACGTCAGGCAAGAGGTTGGAGGTGGCCGGGACGCCGTGGATCGGACTCTGGGAAACCTGACAGGGCGCTAGTGGGACTGATATTTCCCCTGGGCAGGCGGCGGAGATTACCGGAGCTGGTCTCGGTGGGCCGACGTGAGCCGCCATTCCAGAACTCGACAATGGCGAGCGGCAAAGGGCCTAAAGCGTCGGCCCAGAACAAACTGGCCAAATTCGCCTGGAACAAAGCGGGGGAGGGACAGGACACCGCGCAATTGGACGCCCCAGGCAAACAAAGCACCTCCCCACCTCAGCGAGATCTCACGCTTCAAGACATAATGGAAGCCATCACGGGGGTACGTACCTCATTGGAAGCTCGCATTGACTCAGTGAATATAGAAGTGTCCCTTCTCCGAGCAGATCTTCGTAAAATGGACGCCAAAGTAAAAGACCTGGGGGACGCAACAGATGAATTGCAGAAAGATACCACCCAGCTCCAACAGCAAGTAAGTAAACTCCAAGACCAACATACCGCGATGGAAAAACAACTGGACGAATATGAAGGTAGAGCACGCAGGAACAACATACGCATCCTAGGCGTGCCGGAACGAGCGGAGGGACCTGCGGCGGACCTTTATGTAGAGGATTTGATCTTGAAGCACCTACAACCTAAAAGACTCTCGAGCTACTTCTCCATTGAGAGGGCCCACCGTGTCCCGGGGGGCCCCCCCACGACCACTCATTGCCCGGGTCTTCAACTATAGGGACCGGGATGTGATACTTCAAACAGCGCGGGCCAGTCCTCCGCTCAAAATAGACAATAGTGTGGTCACATTCTTTCCTGATCTCACTGCCAAGGTCCAGGCCCAGCGTCGCAGCTTTGTAGCGGTAAAGAAGGAGCTTCGAGACAGGGAAGTGAAATATGCCATGCTCTTCCCAGCGAAGCTTCGTGTAGAATCGGAGGGTAAGACGTGGTTCTTCTCCTCACCAGAAGACGTCTGGGACTGGTTGGAGGGCTGGCGTAGAGTGGAAAAACTGCGCGGGGAACGTAATGGTGGCCCCAGAATGCACAGAGTCACACATGGGGCGGAGCCAAACGACGATCCTGCCCAGGCGGGGACAGGAGAGACGACGCGCAGCTGAGGAGAAGACCCTTTGGAACTGGGACAGAGACTCACTGGTCGCAGATAAGTGGCCTGTGGATGGTGGGGAGGACAGGGAGGACTCCTGAAAAGTACACTCTTAACAAAGGGGTTTGGGCAGGACGAGATGAGTACTTGAGCCATCTGCCGGAGAATAGTAATTAACCGCAAAGACGAGCTCTGATATGAGAGGGGTCGGTGGCCAATCCTCTAACACATTGACACAAGATGTAATGTTCACGTAGGGCGAGGGGGGGAGGGCTGCCTGCCAGCACCTTAGAAGTATTCAGGGGGGGGAAATAGGCACTCTGCCTGGTTGGGGTGTGGGTAGTTCGGAATCCACTGGCAGGGGGGCAGGGAGGGGGGTGGCGTGGGAGTTGTGGGAGGGGGTTTGGGGTTACATATTTATTTGAGTTTCAAGTCACAAAGATTCTTGAATCCTATCTGATTTCGGACATTGATGCTTACCCTAACGGGAACACAGTCATGGACCTTGCTGTTGGCTATGCGCAGAACTGTTTGAGCCGGGGCGGGCAAGGGAGGCCAGGACCGCAGGATGCAAGAGTTGAGCCCGGGGGAGACGACGAATGTTCCTGTCCTTTTGCCCACTACTCCCATGGCTGAGGCTAAGATAGAAACAGCACTCTCCGTGCTCACTTGTAATGTGAATGGGATGGGGGACAAAATTAAGCGGGGTATAGTACAGCAATATCTTAAAAGACAGGCCCCTGATTTGGTGATGCTGCAGGAGACACACCTGGTGGGTAACAAATGTAAAGCCCTCTCACGGTGGGGATATAAGCTACTGGTACACGCTGAATACACTTCTGGATCCCGTGGGACAGGTATCCTGGTTAAAAAAAATGTGCCACTCACTCCGACACGCACCTGGGCGGATCCAAGGGGTAGGTTTGCGGTCTTGGAGGCGCAGTGGGAGGGAAGGGCACTCAATGTAGTCTCGGTATACCTCCCGCCGGCACTTGATAAGGAAGCATTGATAGACCTGGGGAAGATACTTGCGGACCTCCCCATGGGCACTTTGATCTTGGGGGGTGACTTTAATATGACATTGGATGACCGTAGGGACAGACTCCCACAACGACCACTGACAGTACCCCATACACGAATGGCGGAGTTTACCACAGCTATGGGACTAACTGATATATGGCGCTCGTTGCAGCCGGACGGGACCCAGCTCACCTACTATTCAAATGCACACAAGAGTTCATCCCGTATTGACTACTTTTTAACATATTCGGCAACACTCGGCCACTTCCAGAATCCCCATGCTCTACCGAGGGGGATATCGGGCCACTCCCCGGTGTGGGTTGAACTTACATATTTTAATCGCCAACCGTGACCTACCATAGTTCTCAGCCCTTGGTTGCTAAAAATCCCTGATATCAAAGAAGAGCTACTCACACAAACAGCTAATTACTTCAAAGAAAACGTGGGGTCGGTGGACTCAGCGCAGACCGTATGGGAAGCCTTTAAAGCGGTACTGAAGGGGCAGGCCCTAGCACTAAAAGTGGGATACATAAAACAGAGATAGCAACAGATCACACAACTAGAAAGTGAACTCCAGCTGTTGGAGGAAGAAAGTGTCAAAACTCCTCGGAGGCGGCTACGTATCGTCTGACGCTCAAACAGTCGGAATATCAGATCTTGGTGAGGGAACATATGAAAACCAAACTCCTCCACACCCATCACAAGCTCTATGAATTAGGGGATAGAGCGGGTAAACTACTGGCATGGCTGGAGAAGAGGGAACAAGGCGACAGATGGGTGCCCAAACTGACTCTCAAAGATGGGACGCAGGTCTCTAACCCAAAAGATATAGCTGATGCATTCGCTGATCACCTGGAGCACATTTACACCCCCTCCACCACATACACGGCGGAAGATTCCCGCCAGCTTTTATTAGACAGTAACCTGCCTACACTCTCCGAAGCCGATAGAGACGCTCTAGATGAAGTACTCACAGACGATGAAATCCAAAAGGCCATAAACAATATCCAGTCAGGAAAAGCGATGGGGCCCAATGGAATACCCATAGAATTTTTGAAAACGGTCGCCTCTCAGGCTGCACCTCACTTGCGGGCTATGTATGATGAAAGTTATGAGAGGGGGATTCTGCCGGAGGACCAGCGGCTAGCGTCGATAGTCGTTATTCGCCAGCCGGGGAAACCCGCCGACGACTGCGGCTCTTATCGGCCAATTTCTTTAATTAACGCAGAAGCGAAAATTCTGGCGAAATTGCTCGCCCTACGCTTGGTCTCGGTCATTCCATCACTGGTCCATCCAGACCAATCCGGCTTCATGCCAGGGAGGAATACGGCGCTAAATATCCGGCGTCTTCATAACGTGCTCGCACGTCTGGAATTTATATTGGAAGATGCAGTGATACTCTCCCTCGACGCCTCAATGGCGTTCGATTCTATCGAATGGCCGTATCTGTTTGAAGTCCTGAAACGCCTGGGCTTCGGCCCGAAATTTCTGGGATGGGTACGGTTGCTGTATACGGGCCTGCGGGACCAAGTGCAAGTAAACAACCACACTTCTCGAGTTTTCTCACTGAAAAGGGGCACGCGGCAGGGTTGTCCCCTGTCCCCCCTAATCTTCTCACTGATGTTGGAACCACTTGCCTCGTGGGTGAGAAGAGATGTTAGGCTGAGGGGGCTGAAATGGGCAGAAGGACATGATGACCGTATATCATTATATGCGGACGATATTCTGTTGTACCTCGCCTCCGCATACAAGTCTCTACATTGTGTTTTAAACATATTCACCAACTTTGGGAAATACTCGGGTTATGCGATTAACTGGAGTAAGTCGGTGCTATTTGTCCTCCGGGGCCCGGTTCCCCGGCTCCCCACTGGATGCAAGATGGAGGTGGCCCTCGACGGCTTTCGATACCTGGGAGTCTTCATAACTCCGGACCCCCACCTCTTCTATGATCGTAACCTTGCCGCTCCCCTAGATAGGCTGCGCAACGATGTGAAACACTGGCGGTCCCTACCCCTGTCACTGGTGGGCCGCGCGGCTCTATTTCAAATGTTGGCCCTCCCTCGTTTCCTCTATATCTTGCAGAACTGTCCCAATAGGGTCCCAGATGCTTATTTCGCGGGAGTGGAGAGTGAGGTCAGAACGCTACAATGGGACGGTGGATCCCCGCATATAGCAATGAGCAAGTTAACCAAGGGGTGGTATGACGGGGGTATAGCCCTCCCTGATATTAGACTTTACTATTGGGCATCGCAGTTAATGGTGGTAAACCACTGGATATATCGCTCCCCTATGGATCCGGCCAATATGCTGGACAGATATCAAATGGGGAGAGAGGGGTATATGGGGGCGCTGTATTCGAAGGCCCGGAAAGGAAAGTATTTCGGCCCCACAGCACACACGGTTGCAATCTGGCACCAGACGAACTCCCGTTTGGGCTGGTCGAATGTATTGACCAAAGCCACACCACTGTGGTCTACCCAACGACTTGGACTACTGTGTCATCAGCCTGGGTTTGATAAGTGGGACAATATCGGAATCTCCGTCATCGGAGACTTGGTGAGGAAGGGCACAATCCTTAAATTTGAGGACTTAAGAGAGCAATACGATATGGCCCCGGGGGAGGTATTTAGGTACCTACAGATTCGACATGCCCTTACCACAGCTCTTCCCGACATGAGCGGCATACCAGAGTCGTCCCCTCTGGAGGATCGGCTGCTAGATGGGCCGTTGCTCAATAAGGCCACGTCACTCACTTATAAAAAACTGTGTAACAACCTACCAGACATGTTTCATAAACTGCGTGGGAACTGGCAGATAGATCTCGGGCCCATTGACGATGAGGACTGGCAGGCGGCACTGATGTCTCCGAGGGAGGCGGCCATCACACTTCGTTTCCGACTAATCCAGCTTAAGATCCTACATAGATCATATCTCACCGGGGTGACATTGGCCAAGATAGGCTCGAGACCTGATGCGCTCTGCCTACGTGGTTGCCATCAGGCCGCAACATTTTACCACACAATTTGGGACTGCCCAGCGGTACAACCCATATGGGAGGGGGCCACGAGACATATCCAAGATGCACTGGGGAAGGGACTCACCCTTACACCACGACTGGGCCTTCTCAATATATGGGAACAGACTGACCTCACAGAGGTGGAACAACAACTGACTACACTGGGCTACACCTTAGTTAAACGTGAGATTGCGAAAAAGTGGGGAGTGGCAGATAGGCCTTCCCATCGAGTGTGGGTAAAAGAGGTCGACAAATGTATGATAGCTGAGAAGGAGGTATTTAAATCGAGAGGGTGTCCAAAGAAGTGGGACAGAAAATGGGGCAAATGGAATGTATATAGAGGCGACATATGTGTTCCCCCATCGGTGGAAATGGAATTGCAGCGCACTGAGGGGCGGCCTTTGGGGATACCGTGACTGCACCTGGTTTATCCTTCCTAATGGTTCAATGTACTGTATAACCTGCCGAAATGTTGATCAAGTACTATATGTGACTTTTAACACTGTGAAATTAATAAAAATATGTTTTAAAAAAACAATGTAATATTTGCTAATAAACCTAAAGTAAAAAGACCAGCTCAGACACCCCTGACTATTTCTAATCACCCATTTGTTGTAATTCATCTCAATCATATCGGGCCATCAAATCTGTTAATCAATATCAGGACATATTGGTTGTGGTTGATTCTTGCTTCCGATTCCTATGGGTTTGGCCACAAAGTAATGCTGATGCTTGAGCAGTCATAAAAGACTTTCGTGCAGTTTATACCCTTCATTCAAACAATAATCCTGCACTTGCCACGAAGGCATTCAGGGATGCTATGTCTGTTCTGGGAGTATATCTGCAGTACTCACACCTGTTTTGCGAGGAGAGCAGCAGGTTAAAAGAGCATGCCAACAGTATGGTTAAACAAGTCCAATTCAGCAAGCTTTATTCGGTATGTATAACATCCAGAAAAGCAACCAATATATATATACAAAGAATTAAAACCAATAACACAGACATAGTATATTTGATTAGTTACATTAGTTTTGGTTATAAATCCGTTAAAAAACATGATACTTTTTTCAGATACATTGAATTTAAAATGAATGTTGCGACATAAAAACAGATCTCGGGGTCTTTTAGTGCAATTAGTAGGTTCATAGCAGCATTGGTTGTTCTAACAGTATATTTTCTAAGCAGTGGTTTTAAATAAGCGCGTCTAAGATGGGAATAAAAATCACAGAATATTAGAAAGTGCATGGTGCTCTGTTTGGAATGCTCATCACAAGGGCATACGATTGTCGGGGGTGTTTTCATTTCGGGGAACGCGACTAAGTGATGAGCAATTCCCAATCTAAGCCTTGATAATACAAGGCAGTGCAAAGGCTTTGTAACTAGTGACAAATAACTTTGAAAGCCATCAATATCAACAATTGTTTGGTAAACAATGTAATATTTGCTAATAAACCTAAAGTAAAAAGACCAGCTCAGACACCCCTCACTATTTCTAATCACCAATTTGTTGTAATTCATCTCAATCATATCGGGCCATCAAATCTGTTAATCAATATCAGGACATATTGGTTGTGGTTGATTCCTGCTTCCGATTCCTATGGGTTTGGCCACAAAGTAATGCTGATGCTTGAGCAGTCATAAAAGACTTTCGTGCAGTTTATACCCTTCATTCAAACAATAATCCTGCACTTGTCACGAAGGCATTCAGGGATGCTATGTCTGTTCTGGGAGTATATCTGCATTACTCACACCTGTTTTGCGAGGAGAGCAGCAGGTTAAAAGAACATGCCAACAGTACGGTTAAACAAGTCTTGAACACTAGGGCGTTAGGTTCAAGACTGAGTTTGTATCAAAATCTGTGTGGGGTCCAGAGAGCATTAAATAATTTGCCTAGAGGAGAATTCGGTGGCCACACTCCATATGAGATACTCTTTGGGGAATCTATGTGGTAAAAAAGAAAACATTTGACCTGGACAGGCGTTTATACGTTTTACAGAGCGTCCAAGAGGCCAGATACAAGCTATCTAATTTGAAGCATTCTGATTCCACCTGTGGCAAAGAAAATGAGGATTTTAAAGCTGCTAATGGGTGGATTCCCAAAGTAGGTTATCTACTTGAAGAGAAGATCTCTGAAAACAAAATATTTGAGCCGTCTTACAGACTACCCATGCTAGCCCTTTGAGTAGAAGGCACACAAACTGTGATCTTACCTCCATTACCTGAGTCTACAACCAACAGAAAAGTGTCCATAAATAACGTTAAAATTCATTATATGGCCAATACTGTTCAGCAAAACCCCTCAGACACCAAGAATCCTTTAGAATAAAGCCTTGCAACCCCTCCTACTCTAAAGAAGCTACCCTGAGAAGAGTACAGCAATGATGATAGCTTAAGTCCCAATCCGGAGATTACCACGCTTGTTGTGTCTCCAGCTTTACATCGAGTGTCAGACTCTATGGAAGAACCCCATGCTTTAAATTCTGCCATCTCAACAGCCCCAATTAATGCTGTGGCTTACTATGAACCCCAGACAGTGCTGATATTGATTGGAATTATGCCTTTGCACGAAATAACACTTTATGAAAATGACTCCAATTTTGAAAAAGTGATTTACAAATACTCTCCACAGTCACTCAACATCACCAATTAATTCTTGCTTATCATTGATTTTCAGACAGGTATTTAATACCAGCATGTTCCTACTTCTGGAATGCTACAGGAGTGATTTTCATTCTAATGGGGCTCATCGTACTAATTGATGTTTTGCTATTGCTAAATGGACATTACATTTCCAATCAAACTGTACCACTATCAGTGGTTTGAAACCTGCAACCACATTTTTCTTACAGAGCACGATGTGATTTTCATACTGTGTACATAAATGCATATCCTGCACTGGATGGCATGGTATGGGAAAGGGTTCCATGTCAAGTTGTGGGACCCACAGAAACTCTATGAATCCCCTATGTATTGAAAATGTATTTAAATGATGTAATGATCCCTAGAAACATTTCAGCTGAATGGTACATTAAAACTGTTAAATGTATGATAATGGACTTGCAGTCATGCAGCCTCTGATAAAGAGAATCCTTGTTTGAATGTCAACAATTATAAAGAAATGTGTTGTTATCATTTTGGACATCTCTAAATACAGAGAAAAAACAAGTAATTTACATATATAGTGTGGCTGTCCAGTATTGATATCTTTCATAGATTCACATGCTTGAATCTTCCCCGTCGTCGAGGTGGGAGTCCCTCGGTAACTATAACAAGTAGTATAAAGTCTTTCAATTATGTCTATTATTATTGGATTTCCTCATAGGATTGAGTAGCAATCCACATCGTTTTGTACATGACCAATCAGAGCAGAGTTTGCACCCTTCCCTCCTGTGCAGTGGCTTCACACCTTAGATTTCGAAGCACGACTGGAAAGTATCTTATGCTACATGATAAAGAATATCAATTAGGTGAGCGACTGAAGGGGAGGTGGGTGGGTTGCATGTGAATCTATGAAAGATATCAATACTGGAGAACTACAGTACACAGGTAAGCAACTTGTTTTTTCTCCAGTATTGAATCTTTCATAGATTAACATGCTTGAATCTGAATAGCTAGCAGTATCCCATTAAGGAAGGGCATTAAAGCATCGAAGAAACTCTATACGGAGGTGGGTAACATACAGAGGTATTTATGCATACATAGTGTACAAAATTCTCAAAGAAATAAACATAACAAATAAATACCTACACGCTCACGTTATCGAAACAGGTTTCCAAGTACTGCTTTGCCCACAGCAGCATCCCGGTTGTTAACGGCATCCAAACAGTAATGTCTGGTGAAGGTATGCATGGTAGACCATGTAGCCGCTCTGTCTATGTCAGCCAGTGGTACTCCCGCGAACAGCGCAGCTGAGGTTGAAACACTTCTGGTAGAGTGGGGGTGTACCTTGGATGCTAGTGGTTTTCCCGCTCTTTCATGGCACAAAGACTGGGTCGGCTTTAGAGCTGGTGGCGCCCAGGGCGACAATGTTTGTTGGCACCCCCAATGACCTCCTTCTCTGCAGATTCCCTCACCACCACCCTTTAACAGTGCCCCTCAAGTCTCCATAACCACTCTCTCTCTCAAATGCATTTCTTTTGTTTTATTGCATCACTCATACCAGTTTAGGGTGTCAGAGCACTTTACATCACACACACATTATACAGAGACAATAATTCATATGTGTGTACATCAGTCTATTGGAAATGTTATATAAGAAAGACGACTACAAGGTGTAGGAGTCACATATCATCCATACTGGTAGGCAGTATAGTTTAAGAGTGCTTGGTCTAGAGAAGCATAAACTCAGAATTTAAAACGTAACACAGTGGTTGCAGCTCTTTGATGACAGTTAATAGTTATAAAAAAACAATACAAAAACGTAGGTAGAGGGTCTAAGGGAAAGGTTTAGAGACCTACGCGGATATATTCCCCACAACCAATAATCTATCAAACAAATAATCCGCCGGTCTGCCGAGCTTAGAACAGCTCTAAGGCACAACCAATACAAGCATACGACTCCTACTCAAACATAGGGGGAGTCCTTTTAAGAGGACGGAATCCCATCACCCACCGAGGTGGCATGCTTCATCATCTGGGATCTCCTCTTGGTTGCAATCCCTAGTGCAACCAAGGGCTACAACCCCCTCACTGTGAGGGAGGAGCTCAGAGATGTTTTACTGATCATTTAATCAGATCTCCAAAAATCCACTTGATGCGAAGCGTTGAGAGTATTTCGGGTGATGGTTGCAGTGCAAAGTGTGGTGGTGTGAAAAGTGATCTAAAATTGGCTACCAAGAGAAAAAAGAGTTTATTAGTTAACACTTGGTGTCAAGGTTAAAAAACAGTGCATGTGCAGTTTAGGAAATATTGACTGCACTAGTCCGAAAAGCAGGTCTTTTTTTTTTTTTTTTAAGAGGACGGAATCCCATCACCTACCGAGGTGGCATTCTTCATCATCTGGGATCTCCTCTTGGTTGCAATCCCTAGTGCAACCAAGGGCTACAACCCCCTCACTGTGAGGGAGGTGCTCAGGGATGTTTTACTGATCATTTAATCGGATATCCTAAAATCCACTTGATGCGAAGCGTTGAGAGTATTTCGGGTGATGGTTGCAGTGCAAAGAGTGGTGGTGTGAAAAGTGATCTAAAATTGGCTACCAAGAGAAAAAAGAGTTTATTAGTTAACTCTTGGTGTCAAGGTTAAAAAACAGTGCATGTGCAGTTTAGGAAATATTGACTGAACTAGTCCGAAAAGCAGGTATCCGGTTGCAGCTCGTGTGGAGTCCGGGGTACCGACGGAGAGAGCGGTGCCTCACGTCCTGAGCTGTTGCCAGGTGAGGTGAGGTGTTCACCCGTACACTTACGGGTGACACCAAAACTTTTGTGAAATCTTCGCAAACGAGACTACAGGTTTTCGTAGGTTGTATCTATTCCAATCACATCTTTGTCATGTGTATTACACTTATTTGCAGTAGCAATTAATATCTAGGTCCTGTGGAAGGCCACGATCAGAAATTGATCACCATGGCTGAAACATGTAGACCTGCTTTTCGGACTAGTGCAGTCAATATTTCCTAAACTGCACATGCACTGTTTTTTAACCTTGACACCAAGAGTTAACTAAAAAACTCTTTTTTCTCTTGGTAGCCAATTTTAGATCACTTTTCACACCACCACTCTTTGCACTGCAACCATCACCCGAAATACTCTCAACGCTTCGCATCAGGTGGATTTTAGGAGATCCGATTAAATGATCAGTAAAACATCCCTGAGCTCCTCCCTCACAGTGAGGGGGTTGTAGCCCTTGGTTGCACTAGGGATTGCAACCAAGAGGAGTTCCCAGATGATGAAGCATGCCACCTCGGTGGGTGATGGGATTCCGTCCTCTTAAAAGGACTCCCCCTATGTTTGAGTAGGAGTCGTATGCTTGTACTGGTTGTGCCTTAGAGCTGTTCTAAGCTCGGCAGACCCGCGGATTTTTTGTTTGATAGTTAATAGTTATAGTCAGTGGCGGCTTGTGCCGTTTATGAGAATTATGTCGCAAGCCTGCGAAGCCCGATGGACAAAAGGGGCGGGGGTTGAGAAGCTTCTCCCCAAGAAAGGTTTGAAAAAGGAGTAGCAAATGGTGCATTTTAAAATAAATTTGAGAAACAAGGTGGTTTATAAAGCAATTGTGAACGTATAGCCTTGAAATATTTAAACACAATAAAAACTGTCCGACATCTTAGTGCATTCACTATCAATTAGTGCAGTGGGCAAAACAACCAGGATTTAATTTTCACTGCTCTTCCTCACTATTTGGCTTGTATGCAGACAAAACAACATGCACAACTATGCAAAATCCTTCTTCCACCCATGGCATCCATTTATCCTGTCTGTGCCTGGAATGGAAGAAGCCCCCAGTGGGCCTTTCACAGCTAGTATATCTTGTTAGCACCTCGCCCAGCCTCTCACTGACTCTGGCAGTCGCAGAGAAGGCCTCTGATTGATGATGATGTAGTGATAAATAACACATGGCCGCACGATAGCGGGTGCCGCCCTGATCCAAGCTTCACAGGCCGGGCCCCGGGAATATACCCAGTGGGCCAAGGGCCACAGTTCAGACGGCCCTCCAGAACCAGCCTAGCAGCCACCCATCTCACTGCAGGCATTCCTGGTTACACTGAGAAGTCCTGACACCGGGACAGTGCAACTTTTCAGAAAAGAGAGACTGTGGCATGACGCCCAGAGTCGCCACCTTTGGAACTGGGGAACCACAATCGCTAGCCCTAATATCTGTTTTTTTCCGTGCGTTAAACACTGCAACAGCAGCATGCATGTAGTAGAAATCACAGGCTCAATCTTTTTAGGTCTCGCCTACGCAGCGCGCATGCGCTGCATAGGCAAAAAGACCTTTTGCAATCGCTTCGGCTTTTCAGCCAAAAACGTGCACGCGTTCCATTGCCTTCAATGGCAACGCGTACACGTTTGGCGATTCACTTGCGGGAGCGAGCGGCGCCATATGGTAGCAATTATCGCCCCTGGCGCCGCTCGCTCCCGCAAGGGAACCGCTTTCACTTTTGCCGACAGTTTTTTTTTTTTTACTTGAGACGTGCACGCTTGTTCCTTATAGCGTGCGCGCGTGCACACCACTCGCGGGCTAGCAGATGACAATGCAGAGACTGCTTGTTTCTGAAAGGGGTGGATAGTGCGTGTGTGGGTGTGATCCAGCTAAAGCTAGACTGCCGGGCTCCAGTAAGACATGGGCTGAACTGCGCCACGGCTCGGACTGGATTTAGCGCTGGCTGGCCCCATTTCTCTAAGCGCATCAAGATGCGGCTGAACGTCACCTCTGCTGAACCACTGACGAGAACTGAAGAGTAGAAACACACACAGCATGAAGCACGACCAATGCACACAGAAGAAACAGATGGGCCGGCTGCAGCGAAGGATTTGTTGTCAGGACAGCAAGTGTACTCTCGGAGCGCGGAGAGAAAGAGACATACCCATGCAGTCTTAGAATAGCTGGTGAGAGCAATCCATCAACGCTTTTAAAGTTAGCAAGTCCCAGATGTAGAGTCTTCCAGCTAAAAGATGCCTTCCATCTTGGGAGCAGAGAGCTGTGCTATTCTACAAACCCAGTATTGATTGCTACTCCAAGTGGGTTACTGAGGGTGGAGAGTGTCCTGTCCACACGTGTGGGGCTGTGCTGCGGCATGAACAGAGAGCGCCAACAGATGTGGCGTCAGTTTGGTCTCGGTGTGCCAAGTGCCAGGCACGTGCAGTAGAATCCTTTTATTTACCAAGGTAACACATCATGGAACAAACCAACAACAGTGAAACCGGAGGTGGGTAGTATAACACATGCACAATACTACAAACAGAACGGCCTTCCACTGGCCTACATACAAATGACCCTTCATAGTACGACATTCGTGCTTTCTCCTTCCTGTGCCTAAATGTTCATTGCATGCCTGGTGCTGTATGCGAGGCGAGTGCCTCGCTACCTGACCCACCACTGCAGCAGCGCTTTCATTTCATGGACCAGTGTTTTTTGCAATTATTGAGAAGATGGAGATGAAAGGCTGCATTGAATGTCCTTGAGCAGCGATGAAATGACGTAGATGCGTGGTTCCGGTCGCCAGTGACGCAGGAGTGCTGCGGTTATGGGCAAGCAGTCACGTGACTGTGCAGTAAACGTTGCCTTGGTTACAGGGTTATCAGGGGATTGAACAGGATCTGGCGATAGAAATGTGTTGGCTTTATACATGTTGTTACTGAAGTGCAGATTGGGACTACAATTTGCAAGGAATTGAGTGCCTGTCCCCCTGAGTCACCGGTGCATTCGCTATATGAATTTATTTTGCATTTTGAAATTATATAGCACTTACTACCGCTGACGAGGCATGCAGTTAGACTTCACACACCCTCTCATTCCATTCTGTGAATCCATTATGCTACGCAGGGCCCTCTTGCCTGTCCTATTTAAATAGTACCATAGAACGTAGAACTTGTCTGTTTTGGAAGACTTGAACATGGAAGAACCATGCACGGCTACTCCGGAAAGTTCTCTAATACTGGAAAGCCTTTGAAAAGAGAAGGTTTTGAGGGTAGCAGAGGTCGGCCCTTCTAATTAAGTTCTCAATAAAGGTTTTGGAATGTTAGGAGCAGTCGTAAACGGCAGCAAACAGCACAAGAAAGTGAACCCTGTCTAGACGCCAGTACAAGTGAGATTGTCTCAGAGCGAGAAGCGTGCTCGGAAGTCATCAGACACTGCAAACTAGCTGAGGTCATTATGCGAACTATTCTGGGAAAGTAACTTTCAAAAGAGTTGTGCACGTTTGCGTCAAACTGGCTGATGCTTTCTTTCTGAGGGGACTGGGAAATGTACTTTTTAAATGGGAGAGGGTGGACACATTTCAGTGGGGCTGCTAGACTTTACTTGGTCTGGTCCAACTGATAGGGACAGGGACTGGGAGTCTGTGCTTCCTACCCATGCTTCTGTTCTCCCACTGCAACAATACTTCCACTACACACTCAGTGAGGCATAAAATGGCAGCACATCGAACAGGAGTCATTGCTGGGCCCTACTTCAATGTCTATCATCCCTGGTCACAACTCTATATTTTGGCTTCAGACAGTCTGGGATGGCTCTGTGCTAGGAGGGGTACAGGGATATGTTAGGTCCTTTATCACACTTCTCTGTTAGAAGAAATTTCGTGTCCCCAAACCAGCTGATGGAGATCTGTGACCAGCTCTAGAGTAGCTGAAAAGATGAAACACTGCAAGTCTGGACAGCCTGCAGAATGAGTGCAGGTGGAATGTTAGACAAGAAGGCCCTGCACTCAATCAGATTCAAAGGCCACCCCATGTCTGTGCGGCTATAAGGCTTATAAGGTCCCAAAGGCGAGATCTATTGGCTATGCCAATGCTTGTTATTCCATCTTTGTATTTAAGGATGAGACAACTCATGCTCATCGTTTTAATCACAGCACCTACCTGTGTTGTGGGCAAGTTGTAGCCTGTGAGCAGCAAAACCACGCCGGGGGTGGTGCTGAGCAGTGCGGCGGGAAGGCTATTGGGACTGCCATCACAGGACTGAGCACACAGCAGCAACATGCAAATACGTCCTGCAGCATGGTCAGCCGCACTGGAAGAACCATAGCTGCTTGAACATGGGCGGAATCATTACTGGACAGTTTGGCAGCAGGGACAGAAGCAGTTGCTGGGGATGAGAAGACACTCTCAGACTCGGCTCTCTGTGAACCCCCTTTCTGGGCTCCCAAGCTAGGATTCACCTCCTCGGGGTGAAAGTGGATTGCCATGCGGACGCATCAAGAATGTTTGAAAGCCCTCCTCCTCTCCTGGTTAGAATAGATACTTTGCAACAAACATCATTGCATCAAACATTGAAACCACCCCTGGGAGTATCTGAGTCTCGGCGTCGCCTCAACATCCTGTGATTCTGGGCAAATCTGCCAAATCACTTACTCTCCCTGTGCCTACAAAAAGGAATGTGTCCTTGTGTAATGTAACAAGGGCTGTGCTTGTGTAAAGCGCTCTAATGACTTCGGGTTGATTTAACGCTATATAAAAAAAACTGCAAAAAGAACAAGCATTGGCATAGCCAATAGGTCTCGCCTTTGGGACCTTATAAGTGTTTAGCCATGCAGCACATTTTCCTGGGTGTTGTGCAGCCAGGAATTGAAGATCTATACAACTGTACAATAGCGTGTGAGAAAGAGATAGAAGGAGAGAGAATGATATAGATGTATAAAGAGGCTGTGGTTGTGTATGTGGAAGATAGTGAAATAAGAGGATAATATTGTGTGTTGTTATTATGAGAATGTTACGGTATTGAAAGTGTGTAGTAAGATATAGCGTGTAGTAATATTATAATTGTTGTATTAGTGTGTGAGAGAGCAAAATAGTGTTGTGATAAAGAATGAGAGAGAGACGGGACTTGTGGGATAGTTACATGGGGAGGTGTGAGATGTAGTTTTAATCAATATGAGGATGTAAAGGGAGTTAGTATGTGTTAGTAGGTAGTTTAGATAGGTTATAGGTAGTGGGAGGGAGGATGTGAGGGGATAGTTTTTGGTTTGGGGCACAAAAGAGAGAAGCAAATCATATTAAAGGCTATTGCCACCATTTTTAAAACTGGATGTGTTGTATATTGGTTTGCAAACTGTAATTTGGTGCATATTTGGAATTTTATAACTGTATGCCCGATGAAGGCCTTGTGAGAAAGCTTTTACTCAACACTGTGGGTCCTCAGCTGGTTATAAAGGCAAGCCAGTGATAAAGGGCATAAGCCTGAATGATTCATGGAAAAGGTTGGGTCAGATGCCATAAACTTGTTCTGTTTATCTTGAGAAGTTACGACACAGGCAGTTAGCCGGTCATATTTATTGGACAAGTATATGTTAAATCATTGGGGCTTTGATGGTGTATTGTTATTACGCTGTGTTAAGGCCTGTAGGCGAGTATTTTGCTACATTAATTTCAAAGTACTTTTTAGGTCTGCCTGACCACTTTGGCTACCTGCCAGACTCTTGCCATCAAAACAATTAAAAAATACATATAAACACATACACACACAGACTAGCCTTTGTTCAGCTCTCATTGGCCACTGATCTGCTTGAGTGGTCACTCACGCTTGTTTTCTGACCATCAAAGCATACAGCATTTGCAAAGAGTGATCCCAATTCAGTCATCTTCTCTTTTAATACATGTGCATACTCACTTGAAAATGAGTGCACAAAACTGCCAAGGCCGAAGGGCCCTTCCTTTGGTTTTCCATTTCTTTTAGAGTTCTTCTTAAATTTCTTTCCTTATTATTATTATTTTTTTTAGAGCACATAGAGGCTGCACACAGAGTACTATGGGGCAACTTATTTGCCATTCATTTCATCTGCAGTGCGCCACATCCAGCACATCCGCTGGTTCTTAAGTGGGCAGCTATTTTGGAATTGTATTTTAAAAGGCGTATCATTTTACTGTTTCAAGATGGCCACCATGTTAAAATGCACCATGTCAGCTAGAATAATTTTACTGTTTCAAGATGGCCACCATGTTAAAATGCACCATGTCAGCTAGAATAATTTTACTGTTTCAAGATGGCCACCATGTTAAAACGCACCATGTCAGCTAGAATCAATCAGTACAACAATAATACACTATGCACAACACCATTCCAAAGGGGCTAACCAGTATAATATTCACTGAGTGGCCATGTTGGAATGGTACCGTGCATAATGTTTTCTTTTGTATTGTTGCGTATTTGCTGCCAAGTTACATCTAAATGCGGCAGGGATGTTGGGACTTTGAAAGAATCATACACTATGAAGAAAAAAACATTTATTGAAGAGTGCTTGCTACTATGTTTATTTTTTTACAAGCATTTGCCCACCACATTTAAGCTTCAGCATTGTTCTTATTTCTACTTTTTAGATTCTTTTAATTTGTCTTGCATATGGTTGTTATCTTTGTGTGTTCTACTGTGGATGGCTGAGTGGGTGAATGCAGGAATAAGTCAGTGAGTGGATGAATGGATGCATGAGTGACAGAGTGCAATTATGATGTGTTACTGAGTTCTTGAAACTCACCATAGACTGAAGAACTTTCAGCTAGAACCCAAACATACAGGCAATACCAATGCTTGTTTTTCAACTTTTCCAAGCTTCTGTCTGCTTTAATATAGCCAAGAAGTCGGCTCTTCACAATATTTCTATGCCTTTAATTGAAAAAAATGGGAAACTGGGAGGCCTAGTCCTAAAAATGGCCAAACTAGAAGTACTGATACTGTGCACGACACCATCCATGTTCAGGTACCATTAGGGACCAAAAGAAAAGAACACAGTGGCATGTTTTAAATTAATAATTAGGTTACATAGGCACTTTAAAATCAGCAAAGGCAATTTTCCACATATAATTCAACAGCCAACTAGTCTGTACGGAAAAAGTAATTACTACAACCCAAAACCCTATAATTAAGTATACAGAATATTGTTACTGGTTCTTTCAGTACCCTCTGTTCACATTCATTCATGGGGCTAACCGTGCTATTAAAGTGTGAGAACTAATTGTTCTCTTTAATCTTATTAATGACCACCCACTTTCATGAAAGTGGATTCAGTGAGAGAGATCCCCAAACATCGAAATATTGGCTGTACTACAACATGCACGTACATATTGTACCACGATGGGTTCTGCGCTGATTTTGTACTTTTATGTTCAGATTTGACCTATTATTCGTTCCTTATCTTTTTATGTACATCAAAGTTAAATGCCAATCCACACTAAGTTTGGTAAACTCAATAAAACTCAATAAGTTATTGCTGCTCAGATCTCCTTTTAACCTGCAGGCCACAGGATTGGATCTTAACAGAAATCACTGCACCTTTCCTCATTCCGAGGTCGACATTTTTGTTTAAGCCTGGTCATGGTAACCAAGGGCCTGCAAATCGGAGATAAAAAGCAAAACATAAAAAAGAAGTTTTAATATATTTTCATAAGAAGTTCCTGGTTAATTGCTTGGTTCCCCCTCGCACCTCAAGGTATGGGCACTCTGAGTAGAGACAGGGACATGGACAAAATTCAAAAGGTATCTGGCCGCTTCAACATTTGTTGGTTGGAGCTGCATGTGTGCCTAATTTTAACAACATTAAAAGAATGCCATGTTCATGTATGGGAGAGATAAAATATCTGCTGGAAGCCCACTGTGTGGCAAAAGTTCTAAGGACAAGCTTAGCATACATTTCGAAAAATGCTCAACAAAAGCGTTTCAAAGCCCCGTCGGGGTTAGTAGGCGCAATATAACTTCAACTTCAAGGCTGTGTACTTATTTGAGCGGATTTCCCTAATTCTAACAGTATAAGCACGGAGTCTTTCAACTTGCAGTGTGAGCTAAATGAAAAAATATATACTCGGACACTTATTTTACGTGTTCCCTTAGATCCTAACCAGGGTGATGATACTAGTAGGCAACACTGCTACAATACCAAAAATACGTGAAACAAGGTCATATAGGGAGACTTGTGAAAGTACCACAGCACGCTTCAAACGCAGAACTGGCCAGTCTTCATTCATCACCTCATCCACCGCATTTGAGTGAGGGAAGGGCCAGGCCGTGAGCGCAGTTGATACACTCGCAAATACAGATGTGCGCTGCGCAAGTCCAGAGGGTGGATTGGGGATCCATACATAAAGGCGTAGCATCCGCGCGACCACTGCTAATGCATAGGCTCCCTCGGGTCACGTGCGCATAGTGGCAGGGCCTGCTGATGTCACCGGGATTCTATCATGCCTCGCACCCATCTCAAACATTTGAGCCACGTCTGCACAGAATGAAATTTACAACACTACTAGAACTTAACCGATGAGGTTGAAGAAGCGGGGAGGACCACTAGTGGCATTACAGACTGACACATTCATTCTGCTCTGGGCAGCTGAGCTGTGAACGACCAAAGAGTGCGTGAACACAAAGGGGAAAAAAAAAAGCCAGGGCCAGCGCGACTGCCATCTGTTTCCAATTAACGTGACTGGGAGACGCGGGCGCGATAATTGGAAACAGATGGCGCAGCTGCTCGCTCTCGCAAGCCGTAGGCCATGGGCGGATACAAAGGTTGGACATGCACCCGCCTTTGCCCAATTGCGTGCTGTCTTTTTAGGAAGACGCACGTAAAGCCCAATAGCGTGTGAGCACCACACGCACAAGCTTCAAGAAAAGCTGTAGCGATGCCAAGAGGTCGTTTTCTTAGAGCAGCGCGCTGTGCTAGGCTCGACCTAAAAACGGGTGGCAGGGCCCCGGAGTCAAAATCAGACTGACGCAGACCATTGCACCCCAGGAGAATGCAGGCCATCTGTGACGCAACTGTCAATCCCGGGAGAGTTCGATTGATTGGTTTTAGAGATTTTTTTAGCAAGGGCACTAGTGTGCAGAATCTTGGCCAGACCAAAATGGAAGTACGGGGGTCTCAGCATTGCTTTTTTAGAATTTTTTCCATTTGTGGTTGCAGTTTGCCCTTAGAGACAACAATTTGCAAATAAATACGTCCTTTTTAACGTTGATAACATGGCAGTGGTCAATATAGTCATTAGACAGTCTGCCAGAGCCCTGAAAGTGTTGCAGTTGCTATAACTTTGTGTTGAAATATTTCAGATTTAATGTGACATACAGGACGGGGCACATTGTAGGAGTTGATAACGGGATTGCTGATACTCTCTCTCCTTCGCAGTGGCAGAGATTACGTGGGCTTGTACCATGGGAGGATGAGGGGAAGACAGCAATGTTGGGACACTTGTGGATGGTTTATTTTATTTATTTATTTGTATAGCGCAACTAATACCCTAGGGCGTCTAGGCGTTGGAGAGAACGCATGATGCAATTGATCACCGGTTCTTTGTCAGAATCCACGCGACGGTCGTACAGTTTAGCATGGGCAGAGTTTTTGGCTTCAGGGACTTAGAGGGGGAGTGTCGACAAAGGCATGGCAATGAAAAGGAAGGTTGTGGTCAAATACATTATGCTATTAAGTGAGAGACGTTTGTCGGCAGTGGCTATCACTGATAAGTTGGTGGGTTTGACTTTTTTCAGAAAGTTACTCTGGGGTTATGAGCTATCAGCAGGGGGAATGGGGAAAAAGGTTCTGGAGGGTTGGGTGAGGAAAAGGGGACGGGAAATAAGTGCGTTACGCATTTTGAAGGACTCGATTAGGATACTTCCTGAGGTGTGCAAGGCCACAAAGGAGAGCTTGCTGTTTTCAGTGATCATGGTTTGGCTGTTTTTGGGACATTCAGAGTAGCCGAGGTTGTTGGATGAAAAGGGAAGCAGGGTATTCAGTGAGATACCATTAGAGTTTTGGATAAGGTGGTGCAGGCTTGATTGCCTGGGTCGAAGACAGATGAATCAGGAGGCAGAAAATGTGTAACATTAAGGTCATATCCAGATGAAGGGATTTGTGCGCTACATTGGTGGGAGAATCTATCACAAAAGGGGACAAGACAAGGGGAAGGTTTTCATCATGAAGATTGGGGTAGGCTTTCAGCCTCTCAAGTTTAAGGAGTCATGAAAAGAGCATTAATTGAGATGGGTTTACCTGGATGGAATTTTGGTACTCACTCATTCCGTATTGGGATAGCAACAGAAGCTGAATTGCAGGGGTGGTCTAGTGCAGACATTCAGAGGTTGGAGAGGGAGAAGGTCCGAATGTTATAAGAGATATATGAGGCTGGGATGGGCACCACACTGAGATTACACTAATGTTTTGTTTGTTTTGTTTCAGGATGTGTTGTAGGTCCTGTCTGTTGGGGAGAGCGTGCCCTTCACCAGATTTTTTAATCATTCATTTAAGAGAGACCAATCTTGTAAAAATGAAGGGGTTAGCTCTATTGAAATGCATTAAGAAAGGGGTCTCTACAGGGAAGCCTGTTGAGACCGGCCCCCGCAAGTGTTATGCATGTGACCAGGTAGGTCACTTTAAGGGGGACCCCAAGTGCCCAAAGGGGACACAGCCACCCACCGGTGGACAGTCCAAAGTGTTGGCTAGTGTAGCGCTTGGGGAGGAGGGGTGCCCACAGGAGGGTGGGGATCCCGCAGAAATGACGCTTGTTTCACTAGGGGACAGTGAGATGGTCCCAGGAAACCAGGTGCCCCCTAACACAAAGAAATATAGCACCTGGGTGACCATTAATGGGAACAGGGTAGAGGCTCTCAGAGACACTGGAGCCAGTGTGACCTCAGTCCGGTGTCACCTGGTGTCTGAGAAGCAAGTAGTCCCAGGGGCATTCCACCAAGTAGTTGCTGTAGACAACTCTGAGCGCCAGTGTATGGTGGCGCAGGTTCCCTTTGAATGGGGGGTCTCAGGTCCCTTGAGGGTGGTTGTGAGCCTTACCATGCCTGTAGATTGTCTGCTAGGAAACGACCTGGAGCAGTCCTTATGGAAGGAGGTTGAGCTCAGGTCTCACTTGGAGATGCTTGGGTTGCCAGAGTGGCCATGCGTGTCTACTCGGTCAATGGCAGCCAGAAAGGGTGATCAAGAGGACTTGGAGCCTGGAACAGTGGCCCAAGTCCCTGCCAAGAGAAAGGGCAGGGGCGCGGGAAACCGGCCCCCGAAGTTCCCACGGACCGAGAGGAGGCGGACCTCGAGGGGACGCCCCGGTGCCTACAGGGGAGCAGGTAGCCGAACTGGGAGACATCTCTGAGCTAACCCATTGGCAGCAAGAAGGGGGTCCCACCAGGGAGGAGTTCTGCAGGGAGCAGAACGAGTGCCCTACTCTGGAGGGTCTGCGGCGGCAGGCTGCAGACCAGGCAGCTGGTAATCAGTCCTGGTCACATCTGATCTACTGGGAGAGTGGTCTCCTATACAGTGAGCCTAAGGTTGCTGAGCCTGGGTCAGCCCGTGTGCTGGTGGTACCCCAGCGCTTCAGGACCTTCCTACTGGGTCTGGCTCATGACGTGCCTTTGGCAGGACATTTGGGGCAGGACAAGACCTTTGACAGGCTTGTCACCCACTTCTTTTGGCCCCAAATGCGAAGGCAGTCAGATGCACACTGTAGGTCTTGCCAAACTTGCCAGGCAAGTGGTAAGAGGGGGAGGAAGGTCAAAGCTCCTCTCCAACCTTTTCCTGTTGTTGGAACACCCTTTGAAAGGGTAGGGATGGATATTGTGGGGCCACTGGATCCCAAGACAGCCATGGGCAACAGGTACATCCTGGTCTTGGTGGACCATGCCACCCGGTACCCGGAGGCAATCCCTCTCAGGACAACGACGGCGCCAGTGGTGGGCCGGGCGTTAATGGGGATCTTTTCCCGTGTGGGATTCCCCAGAGAGGTGGTTTCTGATAGGGGGACCAATTTCATATCCAAGTATATGACATCCCTGTGGAAGGAGTGTGGTGTAACCTACAAGTTCACCACTCCTTACCACCCACAAGGAAACGGTCTGGTGGAGAGATTCAACTAGACCTTGAAAGGCATGATCAAGGGTCTAACAGAACCCATGAGGCGTAAGTGGGACGTCCTCTTGCCATGCCTACTCTTTGCATACAGGGAGGTGCCCCAGAAGTCTCTTGGGTACAGCCCCTTTGAGCTCCTGTATGGCCACCCTGTCAGAGGACCTCTGAGTTTGGTAAAGGAAGGCTGGGAGGCGGCTCCCAGGAAAACTCCCCAGGATGTATTTAGCTACATGCTGGCCTTTAGAAACCAAACTGCCCGCTTCAGGAAACTCGCTCAGGCGAACCTAGAAGCAAGCCAGGAAGAAATGAAGAGATGGTATGACCAGAATGCCACTCTGGTCGAATTTCAACCTGGGCAAAAAGTGTGGGTCATGGCCCCAGTGGCACCTTGTGCCTTGCAGGATGAGGTAAAGGAGCGCAAAAGTGACGTCACCTACCTGGTGGATTTGCAGGCTCCAAGGAACCCTTTGAGGGTCCTTCACGTGAACCGCCTCAAGCCCCACTTCGAGAGGTCCGAAGTGAGTATGCTCTTGGCGACAGATGATGGGGTGGAAGAGGAGAGTGAGCCTCTCCCTGACCTCCTGTCTACCAAGGAGCATGATGGGTCAGTAGAGGGTGTGATCCTCTCCCCTACTCTGACTCAGGAGCAGCAGGGGGACTGTCGCCAGTTGTTGGGACAGTTCGCCCACTGTTCTCTCTGACCCCCGGTGTTACTCACTGGTGTACCCATGACGTGGACACGGGTGACAGCCCTCCTGTGAAGCACAAGATTTACAGGTTGACTGACCGGGTCAGAGCCAGCATCAAGGAGGAGGTCTCTAAGATGTTGGCGTTAGGGGTGATTGAGCCCTCCCACAGTCCTTGGGCCAGCCCAGTGGTCTTGGTCCCAAAGGCTGCTGCGCCCGGTGCCACTCCAGAACTCCGGTTTTGTGTGGACTACCGTGGGCTCAATGCCGTCACCAGGACTGACGCGCACCCCATCCCCAGAGCTGATGAGCTCATTGATCGGTTGGGAGCTGCCCGGTTCCTCAGCACGTTTGATTTGACGTCTGGGTACTGGCAGATTGCCTTAACCGATGGGGCCAAGGAGAGATCAGCATTCTCAACCCCAGAAGGTCATTACCAATTCCGGGTGATGCCCTTTGGGTTGAAGAATGCCCCTGCCACCTTTCAGAGGTTGGTCAATCAGGTGTTGGCTGGGCTGGAGGATTTCAGTACCTGGATGACATTGCTGTGTTCAGTTCCAGCTGGGAAGAACATTTACAGCACCTTGAGAAAGTGTTGAGGGCTCTGCAAGGTGCAGGCCTCACGATCAAGGCCAGTAAGTGCCAGATCGGGCAGGGTTCTGTGGTGTACTTGGGACACCAGGTAGGAAGCGGCCAGGTGGCGCCCCTACAAACCAAGATTGACACCATTCTGGCTTGGGAGCCCCCAAGACCCAGACAGAGGTGAGAGCCTTCTTAGGTCTCACCGGTTACTATAGGAGATTTGTTAAGGGCTATGGCACCATCGTTGCCCCCTTAACAGAGCTGACCTCTAAGAGGCAGCCCAGGAAAGTGATCTGGACTGAGTCCTGCCAGAAAGCTTTTGATGCCCTGAAGGCAGCCATGTGCACGGCGCCCGTGCTCAAGGCACCTGACTTCTCCAAGGAATTTGTCGTGCAGACTGACGCTTCAGAGCATGGTGTGGGAGCGGTGCTCTCACAACTGAACGAAGAGTGCCTGGATCAGCCTGTAGTCTTCCTTAGCAGGAGACTACTTCCCAGGGAACAGAGGTGGAGTGCCATAGAAAGGGAAGCTTTTGCTGTGGTCTGGGCACTGAAGAAGTTGAGACCATACCTGTTTGGGACTCACTTCCGGGTTCAGACAGACCACAGGCCCCTCAGATGGTTGATGCAAATGAGGGTGAGAATCCAAAACTGCTGAGGTGGTCCATCTCCCTACAGGGAATGGACTTTACGGTGGAACACCGTCCTGGTACAGAACACGCCAACGCAGATGGTCTGTCCAGGTTCTTCCGCCTTAGTGAAGAGAACTCCAATGGGGTTGGGTAGTTCTCCGTACTTTCAGCTGGAGGGGACATGTGTTAGACTTGGCATCTTTTGGCGTGTTTCCCCTGACTTTTTGCTTTCTGACCTCCCGGTTTTGACTCTGTTTTTGCTGGTGTAATGATTCTGCGCACTTTCCTCACTGCTGTCCAGTGGGAAAGTGCAAGTGCTCCTGTAAAAAATGTGTTATGGATTGGTGTTTCCATGATTGGCCTATTTGGTTTATGTGTCAGTCCCTTGTAAAGTGCACTGCGAGTGCCAGGGCCTATAGACCAAATGCTGTTGGTGGGCTGCAGCACTGGATTGTGCCACCCACGCAAACAGCCCGTAAAGTGTAACTCAGGCCTGCCAATGCAGAGCCTGTGCGCAGCCTGGGCTGCCATGTCGACTTGGCAAGTGCACATACTTGCAAGTCCCTAAACCTTCCCTTTTCTACATGTTAGTCACCCCTAAGGTAGGCCCAAGGTACCCCTGTGGGCAGGGTGCGTTGTATGCGAAAGGTAGGACATGCCCTGGTATGTGTGGCATGTCCTGATAGTGAATTACAGCCTAGTTCGTTTTTCACTATTGCAAGGCTACCTGTTCCCCATAGGCCAGAACGGGCAGTTTTGATTATTACAGCTTATAATCCTAACTGACCCCGGGAACATGGTAGAAATCAGAGTTTAGTATGCCTGGACTCAGAATGATAAAATGCATCTTTTAGTGAAGTTGGTTTTAACATTCTGTGTTTGAAAATACCACTTTTAGAAAGTGGGTATTTTCTTGTCTAACCATCCAAGCCTGCCTCTGCGAGGTTGTGTATTCCTTGTCTGGAGTGTGAGTGACAGGGGCTGGGGGATGCCAGGAGACAGGGTGAGTCAGCGCAGGGCTGAATAGCAAGATCTACATGTAGATGGGTGGGAGGAGTTGCATCTGGGCCCTGAATAGGACAGTGCCTTCCCTCCACAATGCTGGCTCCACCTCCTGTGGTGCATCTGATGTCCCTGGCCTACTCACTGAAAGAAGGGACGGAGACTTGTCAACAAAGTGCTCCAGAACTGGTTTGGACTAGGCAAAGGCCTCTCTGCCTTCAGAGAACAAAGGAATTTGGGATATAAATATTGGGGCCCTGACCCCATGAATTTAGATCTTGCTGGAATCAAGGAACCTGCCAAGACGAAGCGCTGGAAGAGCTGCCAGGAGGAGTACTGCCCCTTTGCTGTATTGTTGCTTTGTTGGGTTGGCCTGCAGCTGCTGCTTCTGCCTTGGGCAGTGAAAGGAAGGAACTTTCTACAAACTTGTGCTGAGTATCTCCAAGGGCCTGGAACCGAGCTGGCCTCCTGTTAAGAAGTCTCAGGGACTGCAAAGACTTCACAAGCCTCTGGGTACCGCTTCTGGATCGCTATTTCAGTTGCCACAGAGGAAGGGAACTGCAACCGACTCCGTCAACCGAATCCATCCCTGGCCGGTGACCTGTTTGCACCGCAGACCGCATCGCCCCGCTTCGCATCGCAACCCTGGTCTCACCGTGGGCGACGTCCGACGCCGCCAACATCGAGCCGCTGCTTGCACCGTGACCTGTGGGCACCGCAGTTTGCATCGCATCGCATCGCTTCACTGAACCAGCCGGACCCGACCGAGGCGGTCGCTGCAACTGGCTCAAGAGTCGTGACCGCACCGCATTTGGGGCACCGCTCGCACGTCTGCGACGCACCGCTCCGACTCGCACCGCTGTCCGACGCCAGCTCCCGCACTCCGGCTAGGTCGCCTGCATTGCAACCTGTCAGCACCGCATCGAGCATCGTCTCACCCTGCATCGCACGCCTTGGATTCACCGACTCCGTCTGCACGACGCTCATCGAGCCGCTGCCTGCACCGCATCAAGGGACACCGCACCTTGCATCGCTCCGTCTTGCACCGCAACTGCGACGAACGCCGACCGGCTCGTACACTCCGTACCAACCACAACGAGAAAGGTACTGTGACCGAGTCTGTTCACGACTCTGCTGGCCCGTAGCGACGCGGTCGGCTGGAACTGTTAGACTCTGTGGTTTTCAGCATCGCGGTAGGCTCGGACGGAGCTACCGACTCGTACGAACTTTGTTTTTGAACTATTCCTGCAAAGAAGAAGTTACCTTATCAAGTATTCGTTTTTAAAGTATAGTATTGTGGACTTTTGTCGTAATTGGTCTTGTCTTGAGTATATAAAAATTGGTTATTTTTCTAAACTGGTGTGGTGTCCGTTTGTAGTGCTTACACTGTATTACTGTTGGTTATGTGCAAATGCTTTACACACTGCCTCTGAATTAAGCCTGACTGCTCGTGCCAAGCTACCACGAGGGTGAGCAGGGGTTACTTCACGAGTGTAACACCCTTACCCTGACTAGGAAGAAGGGTCCCTACTTGGACAAAGGTGCAAGCCCTTGCCAACTAGAGATCCCATTTCTAACAGCCATCAATATCAACAATTGTTTGGTAAACAATGTAATATTTGCTAATAAACCTAAAGTAAAAAGACCAGCTCAGACACCCCTCACTATTTCTAATCACCAATTTGTTGTAATTCATCTCAATCATATCGGGCCATCAAATCTGTTAATCAATATCAGGACATATTGGTTGTGGTTGATTCCTGCTTCCGATTCCTATGGGTTTGGCCACAAAGTAATGCTGATGCTTGAGCAGTCATAAAAGACTTTCGTGCAGTTTATACCCTTCATTCAAACAATAATCCTGCACTTGCCACGAAGGCATTCAGGGATGCTATGTCTGTTCTGGGAGTATATCTGCATTACTCACACCTGTTTTGCGAGGAGTGCAGCAGGTTAAAAGAGCATGCCAACAGTACGGTTAAACAAGTCTTGAACACTAGGGCGTTAGGTTCAAGACTGAGTTTGTATCATAATCTGTGTGGGGTCCAGAGAGCATTAAATAATTTGCCTAGAGGAGAATTCGGTGGCCACACTCCATATGAGATACTCTTTGGGGTATCTATGTGGTGAAAAAGAAAACATTTGACCTGGACAGGCGTTTATACGTTTTACAGAGCGTCCAAGAGGCCAGATACAAGCTATCTAATTTGAAGCATTCTGATTCCACCTGTGGCAAAGAAAATGAGGATTTTAAAGCTGCTAATGGGTGGATTCCCAAAGTAGGTTATCTACTTGAAGAGAAGATCTCTGAAAACAAAATATTTGAGCCGTCTTACAGACTACCCATGCTAGCCCTTTGAGTAGAAGGCACACAAACTGTGATCTTACCTCCATTACCTGAGTCTACAACCAACATAAAAGTGTCCATAAATAATGTTAAAATTCATTATATGGCCAATACTGTTCAGCAAAACCCCTCAGACACCAAGAATCCTTTAGAATAAAGCCTTGCAACCCCTCCTACTCTAAAGAAGCTACCCTGAGAAGAGTACAGCAATGATGATAGCTTAAGTCCCAATCCGGAGATTACCACGCTTGTTGTGTCTCCAGCTTTACATCGAGTGTCAGACTCTATGGAAGAACCCCATGCTTTAAATTCTGCCATCTCAACAGCCCCAATTAATGCTGTGGCTTACTATGAACCCCAGACAGTGCTGATATTGATTGGAATTATGCCTTTGCACGAAATAACACTTTATGAAAATGACTCCAATTATGAAAAAGTGATTTACAAATACTCTCCACAGTCACTCAACATCACCAATTAATTCTTGCTTATCATTGATTTTCAGACAGGTATTTAATACCAGCATGTTCCTACTTCTGGAATGCTACAGGAGTGATTTTCATTCTAATGGGGCTCATCGTACTAATTATGTTTTGCTATTGCTAAATGGACATTACATTTCCAATCAAACTGTACCACTATCAGTGGTTTGAAACCTGCAACCACATTTTTCTTACAGAGCACGATGTGATTTTCATACTGTGTACATAAATGCATATCCTGCACTGGATGGCATGGTATGGGAAAGGGTTCCATGTCAAGTTGTGGGACCCACAGAAACTCTATGAATCCCCTATGTATTGAACATTTATTTAAATGATGCAATCCACATCGTTTTGTACATGACCAATCAGAGCAGAGTTTGCACCCTTCCCTCCTGTGCAGTGGCTTCACACCTTAGATTTCGAAGCACGACTAGAAAGTATCTTATGCTACATGATAAAGAATATCAATTAGGTGAGCGACTGAAGGGGAGGCGGGTGGGTTGCATGTGAATCTATGAAAGATATCAATACTGGAGAACTACAGTACACAGGTAAGCAACTTGTTTTTTCTCCAGTATTGAATCTTTCATAGATTAACATGCTTGAATCTGAATAGCTAGCAGTATCCAATTAAGGAAGGGCATTAAAGCATCGAAGAAACTCTATGCGGAGGTGGGTAACATACAGAGGTATTTATGCATACATAGTGTACAAAATTCTCAAAGAAATAAACATAACAAATAAATACCTACACGCTCACGTTATCGAAACAGGTTTCCAAGTACTGCTTTGCCCACAGCAGCATCCCGGTTGTTAACGGCATCCAAACAGTAATGTCTGGTGAAGGTATGCATGGTAGACCATGTAGCCGCTCTGCCTATGTCAGCCAGTGGTACTCCCGCGAACAGCGCAGCTGAGGTTGAAACACTTCTGGTAGAGTGGGGGGTGTACCTTGGATGCTAGTGGTTTTCCCGCTCTTTCATGGCACAAAGACTGGGTCGGCTTTAGAGCTGGTGGCGCCCAGGGCGACAATGTTTGTTGGCACCCCCAATGACCTCCTTCTCTGCAGATTCCTCACCACCACCCTTTAACAGTGCCCCTCAAGTCTCCATAACCACTCTCTCTCTCAAATGCATTTCTTTTGTTTTATTGCATCACTCATACCAGTTTAGGGTTTCAGAGCACTTTACATCACACACACATTATACAGAGACAATAATTCATATGTGTGTACATCAGTCTATTGGAAATGTTATATAAGAAAGACGACTACAAGGTGTAGGAGTCACATATCATCCATACTGGTAGGCAGTATAGTTTAAGAGTGCTTGGTCTAGAGAAGCATAAACTCAGAATTTAAAACGTAACACAGTGGTTGCAGCTCTTTGATGACAGTTAATAGTTATAAAAACAATACAAAAACGTAGGTAGAGGGTCTAAGGGAAAGGTTTAGAGACCTACGCGGATATATTCCCCACAACCAATAATCTATCAAACAAATAATCCGCCGGTCTGCCGAGCTTAGAACAGCTCTAAGGCACAACCAATACAAGCATACGACTCCTACTCAAACATAGGGGGAGTCCTTTTAAGAGGACGGAATCCCATCACCCACCGAGGTGGCATGCTTCATCATCTGGGATCTCCTCTTGGTTGCAATCCCTAGTGCAACCAAGGGCTACAACCCCCTCGCTGTGAGGGAGGAGCTCAGAGATGTTTTACTGATCATTTAATCAGATCTCCAAAAATCCACTTGATGCGAAGCGTTGAGAGTATTTCGTCTGATGGTTGCAGTGCAAAGAGTGGTGGGTTGAAAAGTGATCTAAAATTGGCTACCAAGAGAAAAAAGAGTTTATTAGTTAACACTTGGTGTCAAGGTTAAAAAACAGTGCATGTGCAGTTTAGGAAATATTGACTGCACTAGTCCGAAAAGCAGGTCTTTTTTTTTTTTTTTAAGAGGACGGAATCCCATCACCCACCGAGGTGGCATGCTTCATCATCTGGGATCTCCTCTTGGTTGCAATCCCTAGTGCAACCAAGGGCTAGAACCCCCTCACTGTGAGGGAGGTGCTCAGGGATGTTTTACTGATCATTTAATCGGATCTCCTAAAATCCATTTGATGCGAAGCGTTGAGAGTATTTCGGGTGATGGTTGCAGTGCAAAGAGTGGTGGTGTGAAAAGTGATCTAAAATTGGCTACCAAGAGAAAAAAGAGTTTATTAGTTAACTCTTGGTGTCAAGGTTAAAAAACAGTGCATGTGCAGTTTAGGAAATATTGACTGCACTAGTCCGAAAAGCAGGTCTCCGGTTGCAGCTCGTGTGGAGACCGGGGTACCGACGGAGAGAGCGGTGCCTCACGTCCTGAGCTGTTGCCAGGTGAGGTGAGGTGTTCACCCGTACACTTACGGGTGACACCTAAACTTTTGTGAAATCTTCGCAAACGAGACTACAGGTTTTCGTAGGTTGTATCTATTCCAATCACATCTTTGTCATGTGTATTACACTTATTTGCAGTAGCAATTACTATCTAGGTCCTGTGGAAGGCCACGATCAGAAATTGGTCACCATGGCTGAAACATGTAGACCTGCTTTTAGGACTAGTGCAGTCAATATTTCCTAAACTGCACATGCACTGTTTTTTAACCTTGACACCAAGAGTTAACTAAAAAACTCTTTTTTCTCTTGGTAGCCAATTTTAGATCACTTTTCACACCACCATTCTTTGCACTGCAACCATCACCCGAAATACTCTCAACGCTTCGCATCAAGTGGATTTTAGGAGATCCGATTAAATGATCAGTAAAACATCCCTGAGCTCCTCCCTCACAGTAAGGGGGTTGTAGCCCTTGGTTGCACTAGGGATTGCAACCAAGAGGAGATCCCAGATGATGAAGCATGCCACCTCGGTGGGTGATGGGATTCCGTCCTCTTAAAAGGACTCCCCCTATGTTTGAGTAGGAGTCGTATGCTTGTACTGGTTGTGCCTTAGAGCTGTTCTAAGCTCGGCAGACCCGCGGATTATTTGTTTGATAGTTAATAGTTATAGTCAGTGGCGGCTTGTGCCGTTTATGAGAATTATGTCGCAAGCCTGCGAAGCCCGATGGACAAAAGGGGCGGGGGTTGAGAAGCTTCTCCCCAAGAAAGGTTTGAAAAAAGGAGTAGCAAATGGTGCATTTTAAAATAAATTTGAGAAACAAGGTGGTTTATAAAGCAATTGTGAACGTATAGCCTTGAAATATTTAAACACAATAAAAACTGTCCGACATCTTAGTGCATTCACTATCAATTAGTGCAGTGGGCAAAACAACCAGGATTTAATTTTCACTGCTCTTCCTCACTATTTGGCCTGTATGCAGACAAAACAACATGCACAACTATGCAAAATCCTTCTTCCACCCATGGCATCCATTTATCCTGTCTGTGCCTGGAATGGAAGAAGCCCCCAGTGGGCCTTTCACAGCTAGTATATCTTGTTAGCACCTCGCCCAGCCTCTCACTGACTCTGGCAGTCGCAGAGAAGGCCTCTGATTGATGATGATGTAGTGATAAATAACACATGGCCGCACGATAGCGGGTGCTGACCTGATCCAAGCTTCACAGGCCGGGCCCCGGGAATATACCCAGTGGGCCAAGGGCCACAGTTCAGACGGCCCTCCAGAACCAGCCTAGCAGCCACCCATCTCACTGCAGGCATTCCTGGTTACACTGAGAAGTCCTGACACCGGGACAGTGCAACTTTTCAGAAAAGAGAGACTGTGGCATGACGCCCAGAGTCGCCACCTTTGGAACTGGGGAACCACAATCGCTAGCCCTAATATCTGTTTTTTTCCGTGCGTTAAACACTGCAACAGCAGCATGCATGTAGTAGAATTCACAGGCTCAATCTTTTTAGGTCTCGCCTATGCAGCGCGCATGTGCTACATAGGCAAAAAGATCTTTTGCAATCGCTTCGGCTTTTCAGCCAAAAACGTGCACGCGTTCCATTGCCTTCAATGGCAACGCGTACACGTTTGGCGATTCACTTGCGGGAGCGAGCGGCGCCATATGGTAGCAATTATCGCCCCTGGCGCCGCTCGCTCCCGCAAGGGAACCGCTTTCACTTTTGCCGACAGTTTTTTTTTTTTACTTGAGGCGCGCACGCTTGTTCCTTATAGCGTGCGCGCGTGCACACCACTCGCGGGCTAGCAGATGACCATGCAGAGACTGCTTGTTTCTGAAAGGGGTGGATAGTGCGTGTGTGGGTGTGATCCAGCTAAAGCTAGACTGCCGGGCTCCAGTAAGACATGGGCTGAACTGCGCCACGGCTCGGACTGGATTCAGCGCTGGCTGGCCCCATTTCTCTAAGCGCATCAAGATGCGGCTGAACGTCACCTCTGCTGAACCACTGACGAGAACTGAAGAGTAGAAACACACACAGCATGAAGCACGACCAATGCACACAGAAGAAACAGATGGGCCGGCTGCAGCGAAGGATTTGTTGTCAGGACAGCAAGTGTACTCTCGGAGCGCGGAGAGAAAGAGACATACCCATGCAGTCTTAGAATAGCTGGTGAGAGCAATCCATCAACGCTTTTAAAGTTAGCAAGTCCCAGATGTAGAGTCTTCCAGGTAAAAGATGCCTTCCATCTTGGGAGCAGAGAGCTGTGCTATTCTACAAACCCAGTATTGATTGCTACTCCAAGTGGGTTACTGAGGGTGGAGAGTGTCCTGTCCACACGTGTGGGGCTGTGCTGCGGCATGAACAGAGAGCGCCAACAGATGTGGCGTCAGTTTGGTCTCGGTGTGCCAAGTGCCAGGCACGTGCAGTAGAATCCTTTTATTTACCAAGGTAACACATCATGGAACAAACCAACAACAGTGAAACCGGAGGTGGGTAGTGTAACACATGCACAATACTACAAACAGAACGGCCTTCCACTGGCCTATATACAAATGACCCTTCATAGTACGACATTCGTGCTTTCTCCTTCCTGTGCCTAAATGTTCATTGCATGCCTGGTGCTGTATGCGAGGCGAGTGCCTCGCTACCTGACCCACCACTGCAGCAGCGCTTTCATTTCATGGACCAGTGTTTTTTGCAATTATTGAGAAGATGGAGATGAAAGGCTGCATTGAATGTCCTTGAGCAGCGATGAAATGACGTAGATGCGTGGTTCCGGTCGCCAGTGACGCAGGAGTGCTGCGGTTATGGGCAAGCAGTCACGTGACTGTGCAGTAAACGTTGCCTTGGTTACAGGGTTATCAGGGATTGAACAGGATCTGGCGATAGAAATGTGTTGGCTTTATACATGTTGTTACTGAAGTGCAGATTGGGACTACAATTTGCAAGGAATTGAGTGCCTGTCCCCCTGAGTCACCGGTGCATTCGCTATATGAATTTATTTTGCATTTTGAAATTATATAGCACTTACTACCGCTGACGAGGCATGCAGTTAGACTTCACACACCCTCTCATTCCATTCTGTGAATCCATTATGCTACGCAGGGCCCTCTTGCCTGTCCTATTTAAATAGTACCATAGAACGTAGAACTTGTCTGTTTTGGAAGACTTCAACATGGAAGAACCATGCACGGCTACTCCGGAAAGTTCTCTAATACTGGAAAGCCTTTGAAAAGAGAAGGTTTTGAGGGTAGCAGAGGTCGGCCCTTCTAATTAAGTTCTCAATAAAGGTTTTGGAATGTTAGGAGCAGTCGTAAACGGCAGCAAACAGCACAAGAAAGTGAACCCTGTCTAGACGCCAGTACAAGTGAGATTGTCTCAGAGCGAGAAGCGTGCTCGGAAGTCATCAGACACTGCAAACTAGCTGAGGTCATTATGCGAACTATTCTGGGAAAGTAACTTTCAAAAGAGTTGTGCACGTTTGCGTCAAACTGGCTGATGCTTTCTTTCTGAGGGGACTGGGAAATGTACTTTTTAAATGGGAGAGGGTGGACACATTTCATTGGGGCTGCTAGACTTTACTTGGTCTGGTCCAACTGATAGGGACAGGGACTGGGAGTCTGTGCTTCCTACCCATGCTTCTGTTCTCCCACTGCAACAATACTTCCACTACACACTCAGTGAGGCATAAAATGGCAGCACATCGAACAGGAGTCATTGCTGGGCCCTACTTCAATGTCTATCATCCCTGGTCACGACTCTATATTTTGGCTTCAGACAGTCTGGGATGGCTCTGTGCTAGGAGGGGTACAGGGATATGGTAAGTCCTTTATCACACTTCTCTGTTAGAAGAAATTTTGTGTCCCCAAACCAGCTGATGGAGATCTGTGACCAGCTCTAGAGTAGCTGAAAAGATGAAACACTGCAAGTCTGGACAGCCTGTAGAATGAGTGCAGGTGGAATGTTAGACAAGAAGGCCCTGCACTCAATCAGATTCAAAGGCCAACCCATGTCTGTGCGGCTATAAGGCTTATAAGGTCCCAAAGGCGAGATCTATTGGCTATGCCAATGCTTGTTATTCCATCTTTGTATTTAAGGATGAGACAACTCATGCTCATCGTTTTAATCACAGCACCTACCTGTGTTGTGGGCAAGATGTAGCCTGTGAGCAGCAAAACCACGCCGGGGGTGATGCTGAGCAGTGCGGCGGGAAGGCTATTGGGCCTGCCATCACAGGACTGAGCACACAGCAGCAACATGCAAAGACGTCCTGCAGCATGGTCGGCCGCACTGGAAGAACCATAGCTGCTTGAACATGGGCGGAATCATTACTGGACAGTTTGGCAGCAGGGACAGAAGCAGTTGCTGGGGATGAGAAGACACTCTCAGACTCGGCTCTCTGTGAACCCCCTTTCTGGGCTCCCAAGCTAGGATTCACCTCCTCGGGGTGAAAGTGGATTGCCATGCGGACGCATCAAGAATGTTTGAAAGCCCTCCTCCTCTCCTGGTTAGAATAGATACTTTGCAACAAACATCATTGCATCAAACATTGAAACCACCCCTGGGAGTATCTGAGTCTCGGCGTCGCCTCAACATCCTGTGATTCTGGGCAAATCTGCGAAATCACTTACTCTCCCTGTGCCTACAAAAGGAATGTGTCCTTGTGTAATGTAACAAGGGCTGTGCTTGTGTAAAGCGCTCTAATGACTTCGGGTTGATTTAACGCTATATAAAAAAACTGCAAAAGAACAAGCATTGGCATAGCCAATAGGTCTCGCCTTTGGGACCTTATAAGTGTTTAGCCATGCAGCACATTTTCCTGGGTGTTGTGCAGCCAGGAATTGAAGACCTATACAACTGTACAATAGCGTGTGAGAAAGAGATAGAAGGAGAGAGAATGATATAGATGTATAAAGAGGCTGTGGTTGTGTATGTGGAAGATAGTGAAATAAGAGGATAATATTGTGTGTTTGTTGTTATTATGAGAATGTTACGGTATTGAAAGTGTGTAGTAAGATATAGCGTGTAGTAATATTATAATTGTTGTATTAGTGTGTGAGAGAGCAAAATAGTGTTGTGATAAAGAATGAGAGAGAGAGCGGGACTTGTGGGATAGTTACATGGGGAGGTGTGAGATGTAGTTTTAATCAATATGAGGATGTAAAGGGAGTTAGTATGTGTTAGTAGGTAGTTTAGATAGGTTATAGGTAGTGGGAGGGAGGATGTGAGGGGATAGTTTTTGGTTTGGGGCACAAAAGAGAGAAGCAAATCATATTAAAGGCTATTGCCACCATTTTTAAAACTGGATGTGTTGTATATTGGTTTGCAAACTGTAATTTGGTGCATATTTGGAATTTTATAACTGTATGCCCGATGAAGGCCTTGTGAGAAAGCTTTTACTCAACACTGTGGGTCCTCAGCTGGTTATAAAGGCAAGCCAGTGATAAAGGGCATAAGCCTGAATGATTCATGGAAAAGGTTGGGTCAGATGCCATAAACTTGTTCTGTTTATCTTGAGAAGTTACGACACAGGCAGTTAGCCGGTCATATTTATTGGACAAGTATATGTTAAATCATTGGGGCTTTGATGGTGTATTGTTATTACGCTGTGTTAAGGCCTGTAGGCGAGTATTTTGCTACATTAATTTCAAAGTACTTTTTAGGTCTGCCTGACCGCTTTGGCTACCTGCCAGACTCTTGCCATCAAAACAATTAAAAAATACATATAAACACATACACACACAGACTAGCCTTTGTTCAGCTCTCATTGGCCACTGATCTGCTTGAGTGGTCACTCACGCTTGTTTTCTGACCATCAAAGCATACAGCATTTGCAAAGAGTGATCCCAATTCAGTCATCTTCTCTTTTAATACATGTGCATACTCACTTGAAAATGAGTGCACAAAACTGCCAAGGCCGAAGGGCCCTTCCTTTGGTTTTCCATTTCTTTTAGAGTTCTTCTTAAATTTCTTTCCTTATTATTATTATTTTTTTAGAGCACATAGAGGCTGCACACAGAGTACTATGGGGCAACTTATTTGCCATTCATTTCATCTGCAGTGCGCCACATCCAGCACATCCTCTGGTTCTTAAGTGGGCAGCTATTTTGGAATTGTATTTTAAAAGGCGTATCATTTTACTGTTTCAAGATGGCCACCATGTTAAAATGCACCATGTCAGCTAGAATAATTTTACTGTTTCAAGATGGCCACCATGTTAAAATGCACCATGTCAGCTAGAATAATTTTACTGTTTCAAGATGGCCACCATGTTAAAACGCACCATGTCAGCTAGAATCAATCAGTACAACAATAATACACTATGCACAACACCATTCCAAAGGGGCTAACCAGTATAATATTCACTGAGTGGCCATGTTGGAATGGTACCGTGCATAATGTTTTCTTTTGTATTGTTGCGTATTTGCTGCCAAGTTACATCTAAATGCGGCAGGGATGTTGGGACTTTGAAAGAATCATACACTATGAAGAAAAAAACATTTATTGAAGAGTGCTTGCTACTATGTTTATTTTTTTACAAGCATTTGCCCACCACATTTAAGCTTCAGCATTGTTCTTATTTCTACTTTTTAGATTCTTTTAATTTGTCTTGCATATGGTTGTTATCTTTGTGTGTTCTACTGTGGATGGCTGAGTGGGTGAATGCAGGAATAAGTCAGTGAGTGGATGAATGGATGCATGAGTGACAGAGTGCAATTATGATGTGTTACTGAGTTCTTGAAACTCACCATAGACTGAAGAACTTTCAGCTAGAACCCAAACATACAGGCAATACCAATGCTTGTTTTTCAACTTTTCCAAGCTTCTGTCTGCTTTAATATAGCCAAGAAGTCGGCTCTTCACAATATTTCTATGCCTTTAATTGAAAAAAATGGGAAACTGGGAGGCCTAGTCCTAAAAATGGCCAAACTAGAAGTACTGATACTGTGCACGACACCATCCATGTTCAGGTACCATTAGGGACCAAAAGAAAAGAACACAGTGGCATGTTTTAAATTAATAATTAGGTTACATAGGCACTTTAAAATCAGCAAAGGCAATTTTCCACATATAATTCAACAGCCAACTAGTCTGTACGGAAAAAGTAATTACTACAACCCAAAACCCTATAATTAAGTATACAGAATATTGTTACTGGTTCTTTCAGTACCCTCTGTTCACATTCATTCATGGGGCTAACCGTGCTATTAAAGTGTGAGAACTAATTGTTCTCTTTAATCTTATTAATGACCACCCACTTTCATGAAAGTGGATTCAGTGAGAGAGATCCCCAAACATCGAAATATTGGCTGTACTACAACATGCACGTACATATTGTACCACGATGGGTTCTGCGCTGATTTTGTACTTTTATGTTCAGATTTGACCTATTATTCGTTCCTTATCTTTTTATGTACATCAAAGTTAAATGCCAATCCACACTAAGTTTGGTAAACTCAATAAAACTCAATAAGTTATTGCTGCTCAGATCTCCTTTTAACCTGCAGGCCACAGGATTGGATCTTAACAGAAATCACTGCACCTTTCCTCATTCCGAGGTCGACATTTTTTGTTTAAGCCTGGTCATGGTAACCAAGGGCCTGCAAATCGGAGATAAAAAGCAAAACATAAAAAAGAAGTTTTAATATATTTTCATAAGAAGTTCCTGGTTAATTGCTTGGTTCCCCCTCGCACCTCAAGGTATGGGCACTCTGAGTAGAGACAGGGACATGGACAAAATTCAAAGGTATCTGGCCGCTTCAACATTTGTTGGTTGGAGCTGCATGTGTGCCTAATTTTAACAACATTAAAAGAATGCCATGTTCATGTATGGGAGAGATAAAATATCTGCTGGAAGCCCACTGTGTGGCAAAAGTTCTAAGGACAAGCTTAGCATACATTTCGAAAAATGCTCAACAAAAGCGTTTCAAAGCCCCGTCGGGGTTAGTAGGCGCAATATAACTTCAACTTCAAGGCTGTGTACTTATTTGAGCGGATTTCCCTAATTCTAACAGTATAAGCACGGAGTCTTTCAACTTGCAGTGTGAGCTAAATGAAAAAATATATACTCGGACACTTATTTTACGTGTTCCCTTAGATCCTAACCAGGGTGATGATACTAGTAGGCAACACTGCTACAATACCAAAAATACGTGAAACAAGGTCATATAGGGGAGACTTGTGAAAGTACCACAGCACGCTTCAAACGCAGAACTGGCCAGTCTTCATTCATCACCTCATCCACCGCATTTGAGTGAGGGAAGGGCCAGGCCGTGAGCGCAGTTGATACACTCGCAAATACAGATGTGCGCTGCGCAAGTCCAGAGGGTGGATTGGGGATCCATACATAAAGGCGTAGCATCCGCGCGACCACTGCTAATGCATAGGCTCCCTCGGGTCACGTGCGCATAGTGGCAGGGCCTGCTGATGTCACCGGGATTCTATCATGCCTCGCACCCATCTCAAACATTTGAGCCACGTCTGCACAGAATGAAATTTACAACACTACTAGAACTTAACCGATGAGGTTGAAGAAGCGGGGAGGACCACTAGTGGCATTACAGACTGACACATTCATTCTGCTCTGGGCAGCTGAGCTGTGAACGACCAAAGAGTGCGTGAACACAAAGGGGAAAAAAAAAAGCCAGGGCCAGCGCGACTGCCATCTGTTTCCAATTAACGCGACTGGGAGACGCGGGCGCGATAATTGGAAACAGATGGCGCAGCTGCTCGCTCTCGCAAGCCGTAGGCCATGGGCGGATACAAAGGTTGGACATGCACCCGCCTTTGCCCAATTGCGTGCTGTCTTTTTAGGAAGACGCACGTAAAGCCCAATAGCGTGTGAGCACCACACGCACGAGCTTCAAGAAAAGCTGTAGCGATGCCAAGAGGTCGTTTTCTTAGAGCAGCGCGCTGCGCTAGGCTCGACCTAAAAACGGGTGGCAGGGCCCCGGAGTCAAAATCAGACTGACGCAGACCATTGCACCCCAGGAGAATGCAGGCCATCTGTGACGCAACTGTCAATCCCGGGACAGTTCGATTGATTGGTTTTAGAGATTTTTTTAGCAAGGGCACTAGTGTGCAGAATCTTGGCCAGACCAAAATGGAAGTACGGGGGTCTCAGCATTGCTTTTTTAGAATTTTTTCCATTTGTGGTTGCAGTTTGCCCTTAGAGACAACAATTTGCAAATAAATACGTCCTTTTTAACGTTGATAACATGGCAGTGGTCAATATAGTCATTAGACAGTCTGCCAGAGCCCTGAAAGTGTTGCAGTTGCTATAACTTTGTGTTGAAATATTTCGTGATTTAATGTGACATACAGGACGGGGCACATTTTAGGAGTTGATAACGGGATTGCTGATACTCTCTCTCCTTCGCAGTGGCAGAGATTACGTGGGCTTGTACCATGGGAGGATGAGGGGAAGACAGCAATGTTGGGAGACTTGTGGATGGTTTATTTTATTTATTTATTTGTATAGCGCAACTAATACCCTAGGGCGTCTAGGCGTTGGAGAGAACGCATGATGCAATTGATCACCGGTTCTTTGTCAGAATCCACGCGACGGTCGTACAGTTTAGCATGGGCAGAGTTTTTGGCTTCAGGGACTTAGAGGGGGAGTGTCGACAAAGGCATGGCAATGAAAAGGAAGGTTGTGGTCAAATACATTATGCTATTAAGTGAGAGACGTTTGTCGGCAGTGGCTATCACTGATAAGTTGGTGGGTTTGACTTTTTCAGAAAGTTACTCTGGGGTTATGAGCTATCAGCAGGGGTAATGGGGAAAAAGGTTCTGGAGGGTTGGGTGAGGAAAAGGGGACGGGAAATAAGTGCGTTACGCATTTTGAAGGACTCGATTAGGATACTTCCTGAGGTGTGCAAGGCCACAAAGGAGAGCTTGCTGTTTTCAGTGATCATGGTTTGGCTGTTTTTGGGACATTCAGAGTAGCCGAGGTTGTTGGATGAAAAGGGAAGCAGGGTATTCAGTGAGATACCATTAGAGTTTTGGATAAGGTGGTGCAGGCGTGATTGCCTGGGTCGAAGACAGATGAATCAGGAGGCAGAAAATGTGTAACATTAAGGTCATATCCAGATGAAGGGATTTGTGCGCTACATTGGTGGGAGAATCTATCACAAAAGGGGACAAGACAAGGGGAAGGTTTTCATCATGAAGATTGGGGTAGGCTTTCAGCCTCTCAAGTTTAAGGAGTCATGAAAAGAGCATTAATTGAGATGGGTTTACCTGGATGGAATTTTGGTACTCACTCATTCCGTATTGGGATAGCAACAGTAGCTGAATTGCAGGGGTGGTCTAGTGCAGACATTCAGAGGTTGGAGAGGGAGAAGGTCCGAATGTTATAAGAGATATATGAGGCTGGGATGGGCACCACACTGAGATTACACTAATGTTTTGTTTGTTTTGTTTCAGGATGTGTTGTAGGTCATGTCTGTTGGGGAGAGCGTGCCCTTCACCAGATTTTTTAATCATTCATTTAAGAGAGACCAATCTTGTAAAAATGAAGGGGTTAGCTCTATTGAAATGCATTAAGAAAGGGGTCTCTACAGGAAGCCTGTTGAGACCGGCCCCGCAAGTGTTATGCATGTGACCAGGTAGGTCACTTTAAGGGGGACCCCAAGTGCCCAAAGGGGACACAGCCACCCACCGGTGGACAGTCCAAAGTGTTGGCTAGTGTAGCGCTTGGGAGGAGGGGTGCCCACAGGAGGGTGGGGATCCCGCAGAAATGACCCTTGTCTCACTAGGGGACAGTGAGATGGTCCCAGGAAACCAGGTGCCCCCTAACACAAAGAAATATAGCACCTGGGTGACCATTAATGGGAACAGGGTAGAGGCTCTCAGAGACACTGGAGCCAGTGTGACCTCAGTCCGGTGTCACCTGGTGTCTGAGAAGCAAGTAGTCCCAGGGGCATTCCACCAAGTAGTTGCTGTAGACAACTCTGAGCGCCAGTGTATGGTGGCGCAGGTTCCCTTTGAATGGGGGGTCTCAGGTCCCTTGAGGGTGGTTGTGAGCCTTACCATGCCTGTAGATTGTCTGCTAGGAAACGACCTGGAGCAGTCCTTATGGAAGGAGGTTGAGCTCAGGTCTCACTTGGAGATGCTTGGGTTGCCAGAGTGGGCATGCGTGTCTACTCGGTCAATGGCAGCCAGAAAGGGTGATCAAGAGGACTTGGAGCCTGGAACAGTGGCCCAAGTCCCTGCCAAGAGAAAGGGCAGGGGCGCGGGAAACCGGCCCCCGAAGTTCCCACGGACCGAGAGGAGGCGGACCTCGAGGGGGACGCCCGGTGCCTACAGGGGAGCAGGTAGCCGAACTGGGAGACATCTCTGAGCTGACCCATTGGCAGCAAGAAGGGGGTCCCACCAGGGAGGAGTTCTGCAGGGAGCAGAACGAGTGCCCTACTCTGGAGGGTCTGCGGCGGCAGGCTGCAGACCAGGCAGCTGGTAATCAGTCCGGGTCACATCTGATCTACTGGGAGAGTGGTCTCCTATACAGTGAGCCTAAGGTTGCTGAGCCTGGGTCAGCCCGTGTGCTGGTGGTACCCCAGCGCTTCAGGACCTTCCTACTGGGTCTGGCTCATGACGTGCCTTTGGCAGGACATTTGGGGCAGGACAAGACCTTTGACAGGCTTGTCACCCACTTCTTTGGCCCCAAATGCGAAGGCAGTCAGATGCACACTGTAGGTCTTGCCAAACTTGCCAGGCAAGTGGTAAGAGGGGGAGGAAGGTCAAAGCTCCTCTCCAACCTTTTCCTGTTGTCGGAACACCCTTTGAAAGGGTAGGGATGGATATTGTGGGGCCACTGGATCCCAAGACAGCCATGGGCAACAGGTACATCCTGGTCTTGGTGGACCATGCCACCCGGTACCCGGAGGCAATCCCTCTCAGGACAACGACGGCGCCAGTGGTGGGCCGGGCGTTAATGGGGATCTTTTCCCGTGTGGGATTCCCCAGAGAGGTGGTTTCTGATAGGGGGACCAATTTCATATCCAAGTATATGACATCCCTGTGGAAGGAGTGTGGTGTAACCTACAAGTTCACCACTCCTTACCACCCACAAGGAAACGGTCTGGTGGAGAGATTCAACCAGACCTTGAAAGGCATGATCAAGGGTCTAACAGAACCCATGAGGCGTAAGTGGGACGTCCTCTTGCCATGCCTACTCTTTGCATACAGGGAGGTGCCCCAGAAGTCTCTTGGGTACAGCCCCTTTGAGCTCCTGTATGGCCACCCTGTCAGAGGACCTCTGAGTTTGGTAAAGGAAGGCTGGGAGGCGGCTCCCAGGAAAACTCCCCAGGATGTATTTAGCTACATGCTGGCCTTTAGAAACCAAACTGCCCGCTTCAGGAAACTCGCTCAGGCGAACCTAGAAGCAAGCCAGGAAGAAATGAAGAGATGGTATGACCAGAATGCCACTCTGGTCGAATTTCAACCTGGGCAAAAAGTGTGGGTCATGGCCCCAGTGGCACCTTGTGCCTTGCAGGATGAGGTAAAGGAGCGCAAAAGTGACGTCACCTACCTGGTGGATTTGCAGGCTCCAAGGAACCCTTTGAGGGTCCTTCACGTGAACCGCCTCAAGCCCCACTTCGAGAGGTCCGAAGTGAGTATGCTCTTGGCGACAGATGATGGGGTGGAAGAGGAGAGTGAGCCTCTCCCTGACCTCCTGTCTACCAAGGAGCATGATGGGTCAGTAGAGGGTGTGATCCTCTCCCCTACTCTGACTCAGGAGCAGCAGGGGACTGTCGCCAGTTGTTGGGACAGTTCGCCCACTGTTCTCTCTGACCCCCGGTGTTACTCACTGGTGTACCCATGACGTGGACACGGGTGACAGCCCTCCTGTGAAGCACAAGATTTACAGGTTGACTGACCGGGTCAGAGCCAGCATCAAGGAGGAGGTCTCTAAGATGTTGGCGTTAGGGGTGATTGAGCCCTCCCACAGTCCTTGGGCCAGCCCAGTGGTCTTGGTCCCAAAGGCTGCTGCGCCCGGTGCCACTCCAGAACTCCGGTTTTGTGTGGACTACCGTGGGCTCAATGCCGTCACCAGGACTGACGCGCACCCCATCCCCAGAGCTGATGAGCTCATTGATCGGTTGGGAGCTGCCCGGTTCCTCAGCACGTTTGATTTGACGTCTGGGTACTGGCAGATTGCCTTAACCGATGGGGCCAAGGAGAGATCAGCATTCTCAACCCCAGAAGGTCATTACCAATTCCGGGTGATGCCCTTTGGGTTGAAGAATGCCCCTGCCACCTTTCAGAGGTTGGTCAATCAGGTGTTGGCTGGGCTGGAGGATTTCAGTACCTGGATGACATTGCTGTGTTCAGTTCCAGCTGGGAAGAACATTTACAGCACCTTGAGAAAGTGTTGAGGGCTCTGCAAGGTGCAGGCCTCACGATCAAGGCCAGTAAGTGCCAGATCGGGCAGGGTTCTGTGGTGTACTTGGGACACCAGGTAGGAAGCGGCCAGGTGGCGCCCCTACAAACCAAGATTGACACCATTCTGGCTTGGGAGCCCCCCAAGACCCAGACAGAGGTGAGAGCCTTCTTAGGTCTCACCGGTTACTATAGGAGATTTGTTAAGGGCTATGGCACCATCGTTGCCCCCTTAACAGAGCTGACCTCTCAAGAGGCAGCCCAGGAAAGTGATCTGGACTGAGTCCTGCCAGAAAGCTTTTGATGCCCTGAAGGCAGCCATGTGCACGGCGCCCGTGCTCAAGGCACCTGACTTCTCCAAGGAATTTGTCGTGCAGACTGACGCTTCAGAGCATGGTGTGGGAGCGGTGCTCTCACAACTGAACGAAGATTGCCTGGATCAGCCTGTAGTCTTCCTTAGCAGGAGACTACTTCCCAGGGAACAGAGGTGGAGTGCCATAGAAAGGGAAGCTTTTGCTGTGGTCTGGGCACTGAAGAAGTTGAGACCATACCTGTTTGGGACTCACTTCCGGGTTCAGACAGACCACAGGCCCCTCAGATGGTTGATGCAAATGAGGGGTGAGAATCCAAAACTGCTGAGGTGGTCCATCTCCCTACAGGGAATGGACTTTACGGTGGAACACCGTCCTGGTACAGAACACGCCAACGCAGATGGTCTGTCCAGGTTCTTCCGCCTTAGTGAAGAGAACTCCAATGGGGTTGGGTAGTTCTCCGTACTTTCAGCTGGAGGGGACATGTGTTAGACTTGGCATCTTTTGGCGTGTTTCCCTGACTTTTTGCTTTCTGACCTCCCGGTTTTGACTCTGTTTTTGCTGGTGTAATGATTCTGCGCACTTTCCTCACTGCTGTCCAGTGGGAAAGTGCAAGTGCTCCTGTAAAAAATGTGTTATGGATTGGTGTTTCCATGATTGGCCTATTTGGTTTATGTGTCAGTCCATTCTAGAGTGCACTGCGAGTGCCAGGGCCTATAGACCAAATGCTGTTGGTGGGCTGCAGCACTGGATTGTGCCACCCACGCAAACAGCCCGTAAAGTGTAACTCAGGCCTGCCAATGCAGAGCCTGTGCGCAGCCTGGGCTGCCATGTCGACTTGGCAAGTGCACATACTTGCAAGTCCCTAAACCTTCCCTTTTCTACATGTTAGTCACCCCTAAGGTAGGCCCAAGGTACCCCTGTGGGCAGGGTGTGTTGTATGCGAAAGGTAGGACATGCCCTGGTATGTGTGGCATGTCCTGATAGTGAATTACAGCCTAGTTCGTTTTTCACTATTGCAAGGCTACCTGTTCCCCATAGGCCAGAACGGGCAGTTTTGATTATTACAGCTTATAATCCTAACTGACCCCGGGAACATGGTAGAAATCAGAGTTTAGTATGCCTGGACTCAGAATGATAAAATGCATCTTTTAGTGAAGTTGGTTTTAACATTCTGTGTTTGAAAATACCACTTTTAGAAAGTGGGTATTTTCTTGTCTAACCATCCAAGCCTGCCTCTGCGAGGTTGTGTATTCCTTGTCTGGAGTGTGAGTGACAGGGGCTGGGGGATGCCAGGAGACAGGGTGAGTCAGCGCAGGGCTGAATAGCAAGATCTACATGTAGATGGGTGGGAGGAGTTGCACCTGGGCCCTGAATAGGACAGTGCCTTCCCTCCACAATGCTGGCTCCACCTCCTGTGGTGCATCTGATGTCCCTGGCCTACTCACTGAAAGAAGGGACGGAGACTTGTCAACAAAGTGCTCCAGAACTGGTTTGGACTAGGCAAAGGCCTCTCTGCCTTCAGAGAACAAAGGAATTTGGGATATAAATATTGGGGCCCTGACCCCATGAATTTAGATCTTGCTGGAATCAAGGAACCTGCCAAGACGAAGCGCTGGAAGAGCTGCCAGGAGGAGTACTGCCCCTTTGCTGTGTTGTTACTTTGTTGGGTTGGCCTGCAGCTGCTGCTTCTGCCTTGGGCAGTGAAAGGAAGGAACTTTCTACAAACTTGTGCTGAGTATCTCCAAGGGCCTGGAACCGAGCTGGCCTCCTGTTAAGAAGTCTCAGGGACTGCAAAGACTTCACAAGCCTCTGGGTACCGCTTCTGGAACGCTGTTTCAGTTGCCACAGAGGAAGGGAACTGCAACCGACTCCGTCAACCGAATCCATCCCTGGCCGGTGACCTGTTTGCACCGCAGACCGCATCGCCCCGCTTCGCATCGCACCCTGGTCTCACCGTGGGCGACGTCCGACGCCGCCAACATCGAGCCGCTGCTTGCACCGTGACCTGTGGGCACCGCAGTTCGCATCGCATCGCTTCACTGAACCAGCCGGACCCGACCGACGCGGTCGCTGCAACTGGCTCAAGAGTCGTGACCGCACCGCATTTGGGGCACCGCTCGCACGTCTGCGACGCACCGCTCCGACTCGCACCGCTGTCCGACGCCAGCTCCCGCACTCCGGCTAGGTCGCCTGCATTGCAACCTGTCAGCACCGCATCGAGCATCGTCTCACCCTGCATCGCACGCCTTGGACTCACCGACTCCGTCTGCACGACGCTCATCGAGCCGCTGCCTGCACCGCATCAAGGGACACCGCACCTTGCATCGCTCCGTCTTGCACCGCAACTGCGACGAACGCCGACCGGCTCGTACACTCCGTACCAGCCACAACGAGAAAGGTACTGTGACCGAGTCTGTTCACGACTCTGCTGGCCCGTAGCGACGCGGTCGGCTGGAACTGTTAGACTCTGTGGTTTTCAGCATCGCGGTAGGCTCGGACGGAGCTACCGACTCGTACGAACTTTGTTTTTGAACTATTCCTGCAAAGAAGAAGTTACCTTATCAAGTATTCGTTTTTAAAGTATAGTATTGTGGACTTTTGTCGTAATTGGTCTTATCTTGAGTATATAAAAATTGGTTATTTTTCTAAACTGGTGTGCTGTCCGTTTGTAGTGCTTACACTGTATTACTGTTGGTTATGTGCAAATGCTTTACACACTGCCTCTGAATTAAGCCTGACTGCTCGTGCCAAGCTACCACGAGGGTGAGCAGGGGTTACTTCACGAGTGTAACACCCTTACCCTGACTAGGAAGAAGGGTCCCTACTTGGACAAAGGTGCAAGCCCTTGCCAACTAGAGATCCCATTTCTAACGGCCATCAATATCAACAATTGTTTGGTAAACAATGTAATATTTGCTAATAAACCTAAAGTAAAAAGACCAGCTCAGACACCCCTCACTATTTCTAATCACCCATTTGTTGTAATTCATCTCAATCATATCGGGCCATCAAATCTGTTAATCAATATCAGGACATATTGGTTGTGGTTGATTCCTGCTTCCGATTCCTATGGGTTTGGCCACAAAGTAATGCTGATGCTTGAGCAGTCATAAAAGACTTTCGTGCAGTTTATACCCTTCATTCAAACAATAATCCTGCACTTGCCACGAAGGCATTCAGGGATGCTATGTCTGTTCTGGGAGTATATCTGCATTACTCACACCTGTTTTGCGAGGAGTGCAGCAGGTTAAAAGAGCATGCCAACAGTACGGTTAAACAAGTCTTGAACACTAGGGCGTTAGGTTCAAGACTGAGTTTGTATCATAATCTGTGTGGGGTCCAGAGAGCATTAAATAATTTGCCTAGAGGAGAATTCGGTGGCCACACTCCATATGAGATACTCTTTGGGGTATCTATGTGGTGAAAAAGAAAACATTTGACCTGGACAGGCGTTTATACGTTTTACAGAGCGTCCAAGAGGCCAGATACAAGCTATCTAATTTGAAGCATTCTGATTCCACCTGTGGCAAAGAAAATGAGGATTTTAAAGCTGCTAATGGGTGGATTCCCAAAGTAGGTTATCTACTTGAAGAGAAGATCTCTGAAAACAAAATATTTGAGCCGTCTTACAGACTACCCATGCTAGCCCTTTGAGTAGAAGGCACACAAACTGTGATCTTACCTCCATTACCTGAGTCTACAACCAACATAAAAGTGTCCATAAATAATGTTAAAATTCATTATATGGCCAATACTGTTCAGCAAAACCCCTCAGACACCAAGAATCCTTTAGAATAAAGCCTTGCAACCCCTCCTACTCTAAAGAAGCTACCCTGAGAAGAGTACAGCAATGATGATAGCTTAAGTCCCAATCCGGAGATTACCACGCTTGTTGTGTCTCCAGCTTTACATCGAGTGTCAGACTCTATGGAAGAACCCCATGCTTTAAATTCTGCCATCTCAACAGCCCCAATTAATGCTGTGGCTTACTATGAACCCCAGACAGTGCTGATATTGATTGGAATTATGCCTTTGCACGAAATAACACTTTATGAAAATGACTCCAATTATGAAAAAGTGATTTACAAATACTCTCCACAGTCACTCAACATCACCAATTAATTCTTGCTTATCATTGATTTTCAGACAGGTATTTAATACCAGCATGTTCCTACTTCTGGAATGCTACAGGAGTGATTTTCATTCTAATGGGGCTCATCGTACTAATTATGTTTTGCTATTGCTAAATGGACATTACATTTCCAATCAAACTGTACCACTATCAGTGGTTTGAAACCTGCAACCACATTTTTCTTACAGAGCACGATGTGATTTTCATACTGTGTACATAAATGCATATCCTGCACTGGATGGCATGGTATGGGAAAGGGTTCCATGTCAAGTTGTGGGACCCACAGAAACTCTATGAATCCCCTATGTATTGAAAATCTATTTAAATGATGTAATGATCCCTAGAAACATGTCAGCTAAATGGTACATTAAAACTGTTAAATGTATGATAATGGACTTGCAGTCATGCAGCCTCTGATAAAGAAAATCCTTGTTTGAATGTCAACAATTATAAAGAAATGTGTTGTTATCATTTTGGACATCTCTAAATACAGAGAAAAACAAGTAACTTACATATATAGTGTGGCTGTCCAGTATTGATATCTTTCATAGATTCACATGCTTGAATCTTCCCCGTCGTCGAGGTGGGAGTCCCTCGGTAACTATAACAAGTAGTATAAAGTCTTTCAATTATGTCTATTATTATTGGATTTCCTCATAGGATTGAGTAGCAATCCACATCGTTTTGTACATGACCAATCAGAGCAGAGTTTGCACCCTTCCCTCCTGTGCAGTGGCTTCACACCTTAGATTTCGAAGCACGACTGGAAAGTATCTTATGCTACATGATAAAGAATATCAATTAGGTGAGCGACTGAAGGGCAGGCGGGTGGGTTGCATGTGAATCTATGAAAGATATCAATACTGGAGAACTACAGTACACAGGTAAGCAACTTGTTTTTTCTCCAGTATTGAATCTTTCATAGATTAACATGCTTGAATCTGAATAGCTAGCAGTATCCAATTAAGGAAGGGCATTAAAGCAACGAAGAAACTCTATGCGGAGGTGGGTAACATACAGAGGTATTTATGCATACATAGTGTACAAAATTCTCAAAGAAATAAACATAACAAATAAATACCTACACGCTCACGTTATCGAAACAGGTTTCCAAGTACTGCTTTGCCCACAGCATCATCCCGGTTGTTAACGGCATCCAAACAGTAATGTCTGGTGAAGGTATGCATGGTAGACCATGTAGCCGCTCTGCCTATGTCAGCCAGTGGTACTCCCGCGAACAGCGCAGCTGAGGTTGAAACACTTCTGGTAGAGTGGGGGGTGTACCTTGGATGCTAGTGGTTTTCCCGCTCTTTCATGGCACAAAGACTGGGTCGGCTTTAGAGCTGGTGGCGCCCAGGGCGACAATGTTTGTTGGCACCCCCAATGACCTCCTTCTCTGCAGATTCCCTCACCACCACCCTTTAACAGTGCCCCTCAAGTCTCCATAACCACTCTCTCTCTCAAATGCATTTCTTTTGTTTTATTGCATCACTCATACCAGTTTAGGGTGTCAGAGCACTTTACATCACACACACATTATACAGAGACAATAATTCATATGTGTGTACATCAGTCTATTGGAAATGTTATATAAGAAAGACGACTACAAGGTGTAGGAGTCACATATCATCCATACTGGTAGGCAGTATAGTTTAAGAGTGCTTGGTCTAGAGAAGCATAAACTCAGAATTTAAAACGTAACACAGTGGTTGCAGCTCTTTGATGACAGTTAATAGTTATAAAAAACAATACAAAAACGTAGGTAGAGGGTCTAAGGGAAAGGTTTAGAGACCTACGCGGATATATTCCCCACAACCAATAATCTATCAAACAAATAATCCGCCGGTCTGCCGAGCTTAGAACAGCTCTAAGGCACAACCAATACAAGCATACGACTCCTACTCAAACATAGGGGGAGTCCTTTTAAGAGGACGGAATCCCATCACCCACCGAGGTGGCATGCTTCATCATCTGGGATCTCCTCTTGGTTGCAATCCCTAGTGCAACCAAGGGCTACAACCCCTCACTGTGAGGGAGGAGCTCAGAGATGTTTTACTGATCATTTAATCAGATCTCCAAAAATCCACTTGATGCGAGCGTTGAGAGTATTTCGTCTGATGGTTGCAGTGCAAAGAGTGGTGGGTTGAAAAGTGATCTAAAATTGGCTACCAAGAGAAAAAGAGTTTATTAGTTAACACTTGGTGTCAAGGTTAAAAAACAGTGCATGTGCAGTTTAGGAAATATTGACTGCACTAGTCCGAAAAGCAGGTCTTTTTTTTTTTTTTTTAAGAGGACGTAATCCCATCACCCACCGAGGTGGCATGCTTCATCATCTGGGATCTCCTCTTGGTTGCAATCCCTAGTGCAACCAAGGGCTAGAACCCCTCACTGTGAGGGAGGTGCTCAGGGATGTTTTACTGATCATTTAATCGGATCTCCTAAAATCCATTTGATGCGAAGCGTTGAGAGTATTTCGGGTGATGGTTGCAGTGCAAAGAGTGGTGGTGTGAAAAGTGATCTAAAATTGGCTACCAAGAGAAAAAAGAGTTTATTAGTTAACTCTTGGTGTCAAGGTTAAAAAACAGTGCATGTGCAGTTTAGGAAATATTGACTGCACTAGTCCGAAAAGCAGGTCTCCGGTTGCAGCTCGTGTGGAGTCCGGGGTACCGACGGAGAGAGCGGTGCCTCACGTCCTGAGCTGTTGCCAGGTGAGGTGAGGTGTTCACCCGTACACTTACGGGTGACACCTAAACGTTTGTGAAATCTTCGCAAACGAGACTACAGGTTTTCGTAGGTTGTATCTATTCCAATCACATCTTTGTCATGTGTATTACACTTATTTGCAGTAGCAATTACTATCTAGGTCCTGTGGAAGGCCACGATCAGAAATTGGTCACCATGGCTGAAACATGTAGACCTGCTTTTAGGACTAGTGCAGTCAATATTTCCTAAACTGCACATGCACTGTTTTTTAACCTTGACACCAAGAGTTAACTAAAAACTCTTTTTTCTCTTGGTAGCCAATTTTAGATCACTTTTCACACCACCATTCTTTGCACTGCAACCATCACCCGAAATACTCTCAACGCTTCGCATCAAGTGGATTTTAGGAGATGCGATTAAATGTTCAGTAAAACATCCCTGAGCTCCTCCCTCACAGTGAGGGGTTGTAGCCCTTGGTTGCACTAGGGATTGCAACCAAGAGGAGATCCCAGATGATGAAGCATGCCACCTCGGTGGGTGATGGGATTCCGTCCTCTTAAAAGGACTCCCCTATGTTTGAGTAGGAGTCGTATGCTTGTACTGGTTGTGCCTTAGAGCTGTTCTAAGCTCGGCAGACCCGCGGATTATTTGTTTGATAGTTAATAGTTATAGTCAGTGGCGGCTTGTGCCGTTTATGAGAATTATGTCGCAAGCCTGCGAAGCCCGATGGACAAAAGGGGCGGGGGTTGAGAAGCTTCTCCCCAAGAAAGGTTTGAAAAAAGGAGTAGCAAATGGTGCATTTTAAAATAAATTTGAGAAACAAGGTGGTTTATAAAGCAATTGTGAACGTATAGCCTTGAAATATTTAAACACAATAAAAACTGTCCGACATCTTAGTGCATTCACTATCAATTAGTGCAGTGGGCAAAACAACCAGGATTTAATTTTCACTGCTCTTCCTCACTATTTGGCCTGTATGCAGACAAAACAACATGCACAACTATGCAAAATCCTTCTTCCACCCATGGCATCCATTTATCCTGTCTGTGCCTGGAATGGAAGAAGCCCCCAGTGGACCTTTCACAGCTAGTATATCTTGTTAGCACCTCGCCCAGCCTCTCACTGACTCTGGCAGTCGCAGAGAAGGCCTCTGATTGATGATGATGTAGTGATAAATAACACATGGCCGCACGATAGCGGGTGCTGCCCTGATCCAAGCTTCACAGGCCGGGCCCCGGAATATACCCAGTGGGCCAAGGGCCACAGTTCAGACGGCCCTCCAGAACCAGCCTAGCAGCCACCCATCTCACTGCAGGCATTCCTGGTTACACTGAGAAGTCCTGACACCGGGACAGTGCAACTTTTCAGAAAAAGAGAGACTGTGGCATGACGCCCAGAGTCGCCACCTTTGGAACTGGGGAACCACAATCGCTAGCCCTAATATCTGTTTTTTTCCGTGCGTTAAACACTGCAACAGCAGCATGCATGTAGTAGAATTCACAGGCTCAATCTTTTAGGTCTCGCCTATGCAGCGCGCATGTGCTGCATAGGCAAAAAGATCTTTGCAATCGCTTCGGCTTTTCAGCCAAAAACGTGCACGCGTTCCATTGCCTTCAATGGCAACGCGTACACGTTTGGCGATTCACTTGCGGGAGCGAGCGGCGCCATATGGTAGCAATTATCGCCTCTGGCGCCGCTCGCTCCCGCAAGGGAACCGCTTTCACTTTTGCCGACAGTTTTTTTTTTTACTTGAGGCGCGCACGCTTGTTCCTTATAGCGTGCGCGCGTGCACACCACTCGCGGGCTAGCAGATGACCATGCAGAGACTGCTTGTTTCTGAAAGGGGTGGATAGTGCGTGTGTGGGTGTGATCCAGCTAAAGCTAGACTGCCGGGCTCCAGTAAGACATGGGCTGAACTGCGCCACGGCTCGGACTGGATTCAGCGCTGGCTGGCCCCATTTCTCTAAGCGCCTCAAGATGCGGCTGAACGTCACCTCTGCTGAACCACTGACGAGAACTGAAGAGTAGAAACACACACAGCATGAAGCACGACCAATGCACACAGAAGAAACAGATGGGCCGGCTGCAGCGAAGGATTTGTTGTCAGGACAGCAAGTGTACTCTCGGAGCGCGGAGAGAAAGAGACATACCCATGCAGTCTTAGAATAGCTGGTGAGAGCAATCCATCAACGCTTTTAAAGTTAGCAAGTCCCAGATGTAGAGTCTTCCAGGTAAAAGATGCCTTCCATCTTGGGAGCAGAGTGCTGTGCTATTCTACAAACCCAGTATTGATTGCTACTCCAAGTGGGTTACTGAGGGTGGAGAGTGTCCTGTCCACACGTATGGGGCTGTGCTGCGGCATGAACAGAGAGCGCCAACAGATGTGGCGTCAGTTTGGTCTCGGTGTGCCAAGTGCCAGGCACGTGCAGTAGAATCCTTTTATTTACCAAGGTAACACATCATGGAACAAACCAACAACAGTGAAACCGGAGGTGGGTAGTGTAACACATGCACAATACTACAAACAGAACGGCCTTCCACTGGCCTATATACAAATGACCCTTCATAGTACGACATTCGTGCTTTCTCCTTCCTGTGCCTAAATGTTCATTGCATGCCTGGTGCTGTATGCGAGGCGAGTGCCTCGCTACCTGACCCACCACTGCAGCAGCGCTTTCATTTCATGGACCAGTGTTTTTTGCAATTATTGAGAAGATGGAGATGAAAGGCTGCATTGAATGTCCTTGAGCAGCGATGAAATGACGTAGATGCGTGGTTCCGGTCGCCAGTGACGCAGGAGTGCTGCGGTTATGGGCAAGCAGTCACGTGACTGTGCAGTAAACGTTGCCTTGGTTACAGGGTTATCAGGGGATTGAACAGGATCTGGCGATAGAAATGTGTTGGCTTTATACATGTTGTTACTGAAGTGCAGATTGGGACTACAATTTGCAAGGAATTGAGTGTCTGTCCCCCTGAGTCACCGGTGCATTCGCTATATGAATTTATTTTGCATTTTGAAATTATATAGCACTTACTACCGCTGACGAGGCATGCAGTTAGACTTCACACACCCTCTCATTCCATTCTGTGAATCCATTATGCTACGCAGGGCCCTCTTGCCTGTCCTATTTAAATAGTACCATAGAACGTAGAACTTGTCTGTTTTGGAAGACTTCAACATGGAAGAACCATGCACGGCTACTCCGGAAAGTTCTCTAATACTGGAAAGCCTTTGAAAAGAGAAGGTTTTGAGGGTAGCAGAGGTCGGCCCTTCTAATTAAGTTCTCAATAAAGGTTTTGGAATGTTAGGAGCAGTCGTAAACGGCAGCAAACAGCACAAGAAAGTGAACCCTGTCTAGACGCCAGTACAAGTGAGATTGTCTCAGAGCGAGAAGCGTGCTCGGAAGTCATCAGACACTGCAAACTAGCTGAGGTCATTATGCGAACTATTCTGGGAAAGTAACTTTCAAAAGAGTTGTGCACGTTTGCGTCAAACTGGCTGATGCTTTCTTTCTGAGGGGACTGGGAAATGTACTTTTTAAATGGGAGAGGGTGGACACATTTCATTGGGGCTGCTAGACTTTACTTGGTCTGGTCCAACTGATAGGGACAGGGACTGGGAGTCTGTGCTTCCTACCCATGCTTCTGTTCTCCCACTGCAACAATACTTCCACTACACACTCAGTGAGGCATAAAATGGCAGCACATCGAACAGGAGTCATTGCTGGGCCCTACTTCAATGTCTATCATCCCTGGTCAGGACTCTATATTTTGGCTTCAGACAGTCTGGGATGGCTCTGTGCTAGGAGGGGTACAGGGATATGGTAGGTCCTTTATCACACTTCTCTGTTAGAAGAAATGTTTGTGTCCCCAAACCAGCTGGAGATCTGTGACCAGCTCTAGAGTAGCTGAAAAGATGAAACACTGCAAGTCTGGACAGCCAGTAGAATGAGTGCAGGTGGAATGTTAGACAAGAAGGCCCTGCACTCAATCAGATTCAAAGGCCAACCCATGTCTGTGCGGCTATAAGGCTTATAAGGTCCCAAAGGCGAGATCTATTGGCTATGCCAATGCTTGTTATTCCATCTTTGTATTTAAGGATGAGACAACTCATGCTCATCGTTTTAATCACAGCACCTACCTGTGTTGTGGGCAAGATGTAGCCTGTGAGCAGCAAAACCACGCCGGGGGTGGTGCTGAGCAGTGCGGCGGGAAGGCTATTGGGCCTGCCATCACAGGACTGAGCACACAGCAGCAACATGCAAAGACGTCCTGCAGCATGGTCGGCCGCACTGGAAGAACCATAGCTGCTTGAACATGGGCGGAATCATTACTGGACAGTTTGGCAGCAGGGACAGAAGCAGTTGCTGGGGATGAGAAGACACTCTCAGACTCGGCTCTCTGTGAACCCCCTTTCTGGGCTCCCAAGCTAGGATTCACCTCCTCGGGGTGAAAGTGGATTGCCATGCGGACGCATCAAGAATGTTTGAAAGCCCTCCTCCTCTCCTGGTTAGAATAGATACTTTGCAACAAACATCATTGCATCAAACATTGAAACCACCCCTGGGAGTATCTGAGTCTCGGCGTCGCCTCAACATCCTGTGATTCTGGGCAAATCTGCGAAATCACTTACTCTCCCTGTGCCTACAAAAGGAATGTGTCCTTGTGTAATGTAACAAGGGCTGTGCTTGTGTAAAGCGCTCTAATGACTTCGGGTTGATTTAACGCTATATAAAAAAACTGCAAAAAGAACAAGCATTGGCATAGCCAATAGGTCTCGCCTTTGGGACCTTATAAGTGTTTAGCCATGCAGCACATTTTCCTGGGTGTTGTGCAGCCAGGAATTGAAGACCTATACAACTGTACAATAGCGTGTGAGAAAGAGATAGAAGGAGAGAGAATGATATAGATGTATAAAGAGGCTGTGGTTGTGTATGTGGAAGATAGTGAAATAAGAGGATAATATTGTGTGTTTGTTGTTATTATGAGAATGTTACGGTATTGAAAGTGTGTAGTAAGATATAGCGTGTAGTAATATTATAATTGTTGTATTAGTGTGTGAGAGAGCAAAATAGTGTTGTGATAAAGAATGAGAGAGAGAGCGGGACTTGTGGGATAGTTACATGGGGAGGTGTGAGATGTAGTTTTAATCAATATGAGGATGTAAAGGGAGTTAGTATGTGTTAGTAGGTAGTTTAGATAGGTTATAGGTAGTGGGAGGGAGGATGTGAGGGGATAGTTTTTGGTTTGGGGCACAAAAGAGAGAAGCAAATCATATTAAAGGCTATTGCCACCATTTTTAAAACTGGATGTGTTGTATATTGGTTTGCAAACTGTAATTTGGTGCATATTTGGAATTTTATAACTGTATGCCCGATGAAGGCCTTGTGAGAAAGCTTTTACTCAACACTTTGGGTCCTCAGCTGGTTATAAAGGCAAGCCAGTGATAAAGGGCATAAGCCTGAATGATTCATGGAAAAGGTTGGGTCAGATGCCATAAACTTGTTCTGTTTATCTTGAGAAGTTACGACACCGGCAGTTAGCCGGTCATATTTATTGGACAAGTATATGTTAAATCATTGGGGCTTTGATGGTGTATTGTTATTACGCTGTGTTAAGGCCTGTAGGCGAGTATTTTGCTACATTAATTTCAAAGTACTTTTTAGGTCTGCCTGACCGCTTTGGCTACCTGCCAGACTCTTGCCATCAAAACAATTAAAAAATACATATAAACACATACACACACAGACTAGCCTTTGTTCAGCTCTCATTGGCCACTGATCTGCTTGAGTGGTCACTCACGCTTGTTTTCTGACCATCAAAGCATACAGCATTTGCAAAGAGTGATCCCAATTCAGTCATCTTCTCTTTTAATACATGTGCATACTCACTTGAAAATGAGTGCACAAAACTGCCAAGGCCGACGGGCCCTTCCTTTGGTTTTCCATTTCTTTTAGAGTTCTTCTTAAATTTCTTTCCTTATTATTATTATTTGTTTTAGAGCACATAGAGGCTGCACACAGAGTACTATGGGGCAACTTATTTGCCATTCATTTCATCTGCAGTGCGCCACATCCAGCACATCCTCTGGTTCTTAAGTGGGCAGCTATTTTGGAATTGTATTTTAAAAGGCGTATCATTTTACTGTTTCAAGATGGCCACCATGTTAAAATGCACCATGTCAGCTAGAATAATTTTACTGTTTCAAGATGGCCACCATGTTAAAACGCACCATGTCAGCTAGAATCAATCAGTACAACAATAATACACTATGCACAACACCATTCCAAAGGGGCTAACCAGTATAATATTCACTGAGTGGCCATGTTGGAATGGTACCGTGCATAATGTTTTCTTTTGTATTGTTGCGTATTTGCTGCCAAGTTACATCTAAATGCGGCAGGGATGTTGGGACTTTGAAAGAATCATACACTATGAAGAAAAAAAACATTTATTGAAGAGTGCTTGCTACTATGTTTATTTTTTTTTACAAGCATTTGCCCACCACATTTAAGCTTCAGCATTGTTCTTATTTCTACTTTTTAGATTCTTTTAATTTGTCTTGCATATGGTTGTTATCTTTGTGTGTTCTACTATGGATGGCTGAGTGGGTGAATGCAGGAATAAGTCAGTGAGTGGATGAATGGATGCATGAGTGACAGAGTGCAATTATGATGTGTTACTGAGTTCTTGAAACTCACCATAGACTGAAGAACTTTCAGCTAGAACCCAAACATACAGGCAATACCAATGCTTGTTTTTCAACTTTTCCAAGCTTCTGTCTGCTTTAATATAGCCAAGAAGTCGGCTCTTCACAATATTTCTATGCCTTTAATTGAAAAAAATGGGAAACTGGGAGGCCTAGTCCTAAAAATGGCCAAACTAGAAGTACTGATACTGTGCACGACACCATCCATGTTCAGGTACCATTAGGGACCAAAAGAAAAGAACACAGTGGCATGTTTTAAATTAATAATTAGGTTACATAGGCACTTTAAAATCAGCAAAGGCAATTTTCCACATATAATTCAACAGCCAACTAGTCTGTACGGAAAAAGTAATTACTACAACCCAAAACCCTATAATTAAGTATACAGAATATTGTTACTGGTTCTTTCAGTACCCTCTGTTCACATTCATTCATGGGGCTAACCGTGCTATTAAAGTGTGAGAACTAATTGTTCTCTTTAAACTTATTAATGACCACCCACTTTCATGAAAGTGGATTCAGTGAGAGAGATCCCCAAACATCGAAATATTGGCTGTACTACAACATGCACGTACATATTGTACCACGATGGGTTCTGCGCTGATTTTGTACTTTTATGTTCAGATTTGACCTATTATTCGTTCCTTATCTTTTTATGTACATCAAAGTTAAATGCCAATCCATACTAAGTTTGGAAAACTCAATAAAACTCAATAAGTTATTGCTGCTCAGATCTCCTTTTAACCTGCAGGCCACAGGATTGGATCTTAACAGAAATCACTGCACCTTTCCTCATTCCGAGGTCGACATTTTTTGTTTAAGCCTGGTCATAGTAACCAAGGGCCTGCAAATCGGAGATAAAAAGTAAAACATAAAAAAGAAGTTTTAATATATTTTCATAAGAAGTTCCTGGTTAATTGCTTGGTTCCCCCTCGCACCTCAAGGTATGGGCACTCTGAGTAGAGACAGGGACATGGACAAAATTCAAAAGGTATCTGGCCGCTTCAACATTTGTTGGTTGGAGCTGCATGTGTGCCTAATTTTAACAACATTAAAAGAATCCCATGTTCATGTATGGGAGAGATAAAATATCTGCTGGAAGCCCACTGTGTGGCAAAAGTTCTAAGGACAAGCTTAGCATACATTTCTGAAAAATGCTCAACAAAAGCGTTTCAAAGCCCCGTCGGGGTTAGTAGGCGCAATATAACTTCAACTTCAAGGCTGTGTACTTATTTGAGCGGATTTCCCTAATTCTAACAGTATAAGCACGGAGGCTTTCAACTTGCAGTGTGAGCTAAATGAAAAATATATACTCGGACACTTATTTTACGTGTTCCCTTAGATCCTAACCAGGGTGATGATACTAGTAGGCAACACTGCTACAATACCAAAAATACGTGAAACAAGGTCATATAGGGGAGACTTGTGAAAGTACCACAGCACGCTTCAAACGCAGAACTGGCCAGTCTTCATTCATCACCTCATCCACCGCATTTGAGTGAGGGAAGGGCCAGGCCGTGAGCGCAGTTGATACACTCGCAAATACAGATGTGCGCTGCGCAAGTCCAGAGGGTGGATTGGGGATCCATACATAAAGGCGTAGCATCCGCGCGACCACTGCTAATGCATAGGCTCCCTCGGGTCACGTGCGCATAGTGGCAGGGCCTGCTGATGTCACCGGGATTCTATCATGCCTCGCACCCATCTCAAACATGTGAGCCACGTCTGCACAGAATGAAATTTACAACACTACTAGAACTTAACCGATGAGGTTGAAGAAGCGGGGAGGACCACTAGTGGCATTACAGACTGACACATTCATTCTGCTCTGGGCAGCTGAGCTGTGAACGACCAAAGAGTGCGTGAACACAAAGGGAAAAAAAAAAAGCCAGGGCCAGCGCGACTGCCATCTGTTTCCAATTAACGCGACCGGAAGACGCGGGCGCGATAATTGGAAACAGATGGCGCAGCTGCTCGCTCTCGCAAGCCGTAGGCCATGGGCGGATACAAAGGTGGGACATGCACCCGCCTTTGCCCAATTGCGTGCTGTCTTTTTAGGAAGACGCACGTAAAGCCCAATAGCGTGTGAGCACCACAAGCACGAGCTTCAAGAAAAGCTGTAGCGATGCCAAGAGGTCGTTTTCTTAGAGCAGCGCGCTGCGCTAGGCTCGACCTAAAAACGGGTGGCAGGGCCCCGGAGTCAAAATCAGACTGACGCAGACCATTGCACCCCAGGAGATTGCAGGCCATCTGTGACGCAACTGTCAATCCCGGGAGAGTTCGATTGATGGTTGAATTCCCTGACTGTGAGCTCAAAACACCATGTGGGAACTCCAGCACAGGGAATGTTTCTGTAAAAAACATTACAGTGAGACACTTACGAAGTCATCATTGTGGGTCTCTTGGGACCAGGACCGGACGGCTGGAGTGGACAGCTATGATAAATTACTCTCAGGCAGCGGCCTCATCCTCGTCTTTTCTGCTCCCTGAGCTGTCTGCACCGGGAACAGGTGAGACTACAAGGAAAGGCTGCAAGGGAAAGAAAATGACCAATCACTGCATGGCTTCATATTAAAGCCATACAGTGATAGGCCATGTTCTTCTGCAAAGCCAAACCTCCCACCCCCAATACTGTCTGACAAGACTAGGCCTACTTAGCCAATCCTGGTGCTGATTCTTGTTGCAAACCACATAGGAGCAGCATCAGGATTGGCCGGAGCAGGCAAAATCGGCACTCCTTAGGAGACCGGGGAGGCTGCAGCTATGATTCCCGGCTCCCTAAAGTTGTGCTGGTAAGAGAGGCCTCAAGTGCGCATGTTGGGTTGGTCGTTGGAAGACCCCGTCCAACCCAATATGTGCACTGACATTTCATTTTAAAGACCCAGCCAGTCTGCCTGCCATCAACAGTGAAGCTCCACCCCCACCCACCCATGATTGAAAGCAATTGCATAGCCTACAGCCTGCAGTGTGTGCACCCAGCCCAGTTGTAATAAAAGCACCGCGCCGCGGCCGGGAAAGAAAGCACCATTTCTATTGTGTATTACGGGGGGCAGAGGGGAAACAAATACAGGGGGGCGACGCCCCCATAGAGAAACCACCGCTGGTTATATTAGGATTTTAACTTATAAAAACTGCAAGTAACAAAAAGATCTCTCTGACAAAAGCAGTAACCCACTGAACTAGCTACATTAGATGCACTTTGCAATCTGCATGGTACTCACGCTTTGCAGCAGACATTTTAACCTTACCTACGCTAATTTAGATAAGTCCAAACTGTTACTAGACAAAACTCCGATCTCTCTCCAGCAGGCCCGTTAATCACCAGAGTTATCTTGACATTTTTATTGCTGTCTGAAAATTGCTGGAGGCAAGAAATGTGGCATAAGATGCTTTTAAAATCATAATGTACTTGAAAACACGGCACCTCCTGAAGTCAGCACCCGGTGAGGTGGCACCGGTCGCACCACCCTAGAGCCGGCACTGGGGACAAGCAGGAAATCCAAAGGCATGTTGGTCATATACCAAGGGTTCATGCATCTGAGAATATTGTTGATTCCGACACAAATGTTCCAAGTGTGGAGGAAAACACACAGTTATGCGGGTGCACAACAGGCAGCGCAGGTCGGGAGACAGGACGGTTGAGGGGGGCAGTGGCAGCCCATTAGCGGCAGAGGTAGGGGGAGAGGAGGTCAGAACACTTTGGGGGAAAGGCTTGTACGCCAAATTAGATGACAGATTGTGACACTGGGTGTTGATGTGTGGTGAGTTGTTGGAGACAGATTTTCTGTTGAATAGTTTTGAAGTTGGTTTTAAGTAGAACTATGAAGATCGGCGGGAGCAGAGAACTTGAGTTCAGTGGATGAGGATTTGGTGTGAACAAAACTGATGAAGGAAGTTCATAAAGGTCGAATGGAAGGCCCCGTTTCAGATTGGCCTTTGCCAAACCTAATTTTTTCACCTACTGGTGTGGTCCTTAAGAAAGAGGTCGGGAAATTCAGATTAATTCATCACCTTTCGTGGCCAGAAGGACAGTCGGTTAATGATTTTATTCCTGAGGAGTGCAGTAGAGTTCTCTATGCCTCGGTGGATTTCGCCATTGCTCTGATCAACAGGGTGTGGCCAGGGATACTTAAGGCTAAGTGCGACATTAAATCTGCTATTCTATTACTTTCTGTGAACCCCTCAGATTTTGAGTTGTTAGGGGTTCAGTTTGCAGGTTTCTTTTTTGTAGATGAAGCTTTGCCTGTGAGCTAGCCAATTTCCTTTTCTCTGTTGGAGGTTTTAAGCACTTTTCTGTGGTGGGTAAGGATCGCGTGACCCATTATTTAGATTTCATACGGTGGGTTCACCAGATTCAGCGGAATGTGCCAGTTTACTAGGCAAGTTTCAGGAGTTGATGTAGGATGGCCCAGTTGAAATGTTAACCGTTTTAGGAGTGGAGTTGGATTCTTGGAAAATGGAGCTGTGTTTGCTTTTGGAAAAGAAAGAGATTGATGGAATTGTTGGACAGGATGTTGTTGAAATCTAAGGTTCTGGTGATGGGTTTATTCAGGTCATCCTGAGGCATCTCAAGTTTGCTTGTAGAGCAGTACAAGCAGGACGGATGTTCTGTCGGTGTCTCGGTTTGGCCCTGTCAGGGCATCCATACCCCATCACAAAGAACGGTTGATGTCAGTAGTAAAGGCAGATTTGAAAGTGTGGCAAATTGAGAGAGTTCAATGGAGTTCCGATGGCAGGTATGGGAGAAGAAGTTGAATGGTCTTTGGAACTGTTTTCTAATGCAGCAGGTGGATCTGGTTTTAGAGATTTTTTTAGCAAGGGCACTAGTGTGCAGAATCTTGGCCAGACCAAAATGGAAGTACGGGGTTCTCAGCATTGCTTTTAGAATTTTTCCATTTGTGGTTGCAGTTTGCCCTTAGAGACAACAATTTGCAAATAAATACATCCTTTTTAACGTTGATAACATGGCAGTGGTCAATATAGTCATTAGACAGTCTGCCAGAGCCCTGAAAGTGTTGCAGTTGCTATAACTTTGTGTTGAAATATTTCAGATTTAATGTGACATACAGGACGGGGCACATTGTAGGAGTTGATAACGGGATTGCTGATACTCTCTCTCCTTCGCAGTGGCAGAGATTACGTGGGCTTGTACCATGGGAGGATGAGGGGAAGACAGCAATGTTGGGACACTTGTGGGTGGTTTATTTTATTTATTTATTTGTATAGCGCAACTAATACCCTAGGGCGTCTAGGCATTGGAGAGAACGCATGATGCAATTGATCACCGGTTCTTTGTCAGAATCCACGCGACGGTCCTACAGTTTAGCATTGGCAGAGTTTTTGGGTTCAGGGACTTAGAGGGGGAGTGTCGACAAAGGCATGGCAATGAAAAGGAAGGTTGTGGTCAAATACATTATGCTATTAAGTGAGAGACGTTTGTCGGCAGTGGCTATCACTGATAAGTTGGTGGGTTTGACTTTTTTCAGAAATTTACTCTGGGGTTATGAGCTATCAGCAGGGGGAATGGGGAAAAAGGTTCTGGAGGGTTGGGTGAGGAAAAGGGGACGGGAAATAAGTGCGGAGACTGGTGACGTTACGCATTTTGAAGGACTCGATTAGGATACTTCCTGAGGGGTGCAAGGCCACAAAGGAGAGCTTGCTGTTTTCAGTGATCATGGTTTGGCTGTTTTTGGGACATTCAGAGTAGCCGAGGTTGTTGGATGAAAAGGGAAGCAGGGTATTCAGTGAGATAACATTAGAGTTTTGGATAAGGTGGTGCAGGCGTGATTGCCTGGGTCGAAGACAGATGAATCAGGAGGGAGAAAATGTGTAACATTAAGGTCATATCCAGATGAAGGGATTTGTGCGCTACATTGGTGGGAGAATCTATCACAAAAGGGGACAAGACAAGGGGAAGGTTTTCATCATGAAGATTGGGGTAGGCTTTCAGCCTCTCAAGTTTAAGGAGTCATGAAAAGAGCATTAATTGAGATGGGTTTACCTGGATGGAATTTTGGTACTCACTCATTCCGTATTGGGATAGCAACAGAAGCTGAATTGCAGGGGTGGTCTAGTGCAGACATTCAGAGGTTGGAGAGGGAGAAGGTCCGAATGTTATAAGAGATATGTGAGGCTGGGATGGGCACCACACTGAGATTACACTAATGTTTTGTTTGTTTTGTTTCAGGATGTGTTGTAGGTCCTGTCTGTTGGGGAGAGCGTGCCCTTCACCAGATTTTTTAATCATTCATTTAAGAGAGACCAATCTTGTAAAAATGAAGGGGTTAGCTCTATTGAAATGCATTAAGGACGATCTTTTGGAAGTTAAAAGGATGTGGCCCCGTAACAGCAATTGTTTGGACAGAGTTTTTACCACACAGGCAATAGAGTGGACCACAAAATCCTGGACAAATAGACAGGGCAAGGTGAAAGTGTAAGAGGGAGATGAAGATGTTTTGTAAAACCGAAGTGATTTTCTACTTGAGCACCTGGACCTAACATATGAGGTAGTTAATTTCTTTAGGGATGATGGCGTCCATTTGTCAGTTTTTGTAATGACGCTGTATTTGCTTCAAGTGAGGAGTGTTTTGTCAGAGTTGCTGCGGTCCCCCGCTAAGTTTTTCCTATTGAGAAAAGAGGGGACGGCAGAAAAAGTTGTAAGGTTTTTCTGGAGGCGGTTGGTTGAATACGTTTTCAAGTTCTTTCAAGGAAAGTTGGTCATGTTCAGATCCAGTTGAGAGATGCGGGGAGGAGAGGAGTTTGAAAGTAAGAGGAAGCAACCGTGATTATTAGATGGGTGAAGTTACGAGTGAGGAGAGTTTGTGCTCAGTTTGGACAAATTAGGGGTTACTTAGGGGAGGTGGCTGGTTAGTTTGTTTCAATGTTTAGTGAGGCTGGTTGATGCTAGTTTGGATGGCTACTTGCCAAAGGTTGTTTAATTGAAAGTTTGCACCTGTTTCTTTAAAGTGGCCTTTTTCACACCTAATATTGGAGAGTGGTCTCTAGCTGTGCTGTCCTACACGTTGGGGGTTTATGGGATGAGGGGTGGGTGTTAAAGCCCTACTCCCCATGGCATGGGTGGTGTAATCCGGGGACAGCAGAGGACATCTTTGGGACAGGTTATGGCGGGGTGGAGTTAGTGGGTTCAAAGGAGTAGGCAGTTCAAACTGACCCCTCCTTTGATGTGAAGGGACCAACACGCCAGTTAGCAGGGACAGTTTCATAAATCCCTGCCCACCCACCGCTTTGTTATCTTGAGGATCTGTTCTTTGTTTTGGGTTAAGTGGTTTTGAGGGGGTAGAAACATTTTCAGATTCCATAGGCTTTTTTGGTGTGATAGGTGGCAGACTTTGTGTGGAGAAGGGTTATAGTCACTGATGAACAGGTGCACGAATGGTGGTTGGTTGAACAAGTTTTCAGGTTCTTGCAAGGAAAGTTGGTCACGTTGACCCCCTTTTAAGAGATGCGGGGCAGTTTTATTTTTTTAGGCACATAGTGATTAAGTACTTTGCCCAAGATCACAGGATGTTGAGCTGATGCTGGGATTCAAACCTCGTTCCCTAGTTCCAAAGTTGGCAGCTCAGGCTGTTAGGTTACATCTCGTCAGTAAGTATTGGCATCAGTGGCGGCTGGTGATCTTTGGAAGTGTTGGGGAGCAATACTGCCCAGGAGTTTACCTCATTTTTTTCAAAATTTGCCTTTCTCATACTCATTCCCACTCACATTTAGACCCAGATTAACAACCATTTTGTGCTGGGTTTGCGTCACAACAGTGACGCAAACTTGCGCAAAATGTTTTGTGTAATTTACTTTCCAGAGGAAAACCTGTTTTGCACTGGAAAGTTGCCTGAAAGCAAGGCAAACCAGTGCAAATTGCTGCTTTGTGTTACAATAAGTAGAAGGGGCATTCCATGGGTCATAGACAGATGTTCCCGGGGCTGGCTTCAGGGCGGTGCAACTGGGGCAGCCACACCAGGCGCTAAATTTGGTGGGCTGCCCTGTGTTTAAAAATAACTTATGGGTTTAAAAGCAGTTGAACTTCCTTGTATAGCGAGCAGTTTTCAGGCAGCAATAAAAATGTGAAGATAACTCTGGTGATTAATGTTCCTGGTGGTGAAAGATCGGAATTGTGTCCAGTGGCAGTTTTGACTCATCATAAAGTAGCGCAGAGGGTTAATGTGCCTGCTGCAAAGAACATGTACCATGCAGATCACAGAACTGAGTGCAAGAGAACTATGAGTAGCGCTATATAAAAATGAAATGTATATAAGAGAGGGGCTATGGACAGGTGAGGGGCATTGCTAGAAGGTAGTAGTGAGGGAATTATTGGAGAAGGAGGTCATGGGGGTGTGCCAAAAAAGACTATTGCACTGGGCCCCACCAGCGCTAAAACTGGGCCTGGGTGTTCCCATGCAACCACCAATGGTTTTTGATGTAAAACCTTACCTACTAACGATAGTAGACAGTGTTTTGCGTCAAAAAATAAGCAACACTTGAAAGTAATCATTGAAAAGGAGAAATGCTTTTGTTTCTCCTAACTTTTCACACTTTGCATGTGTCCTGGATTGTACTCACTCCCACTCACTGTTGCTCACACACAAACGTACCCATATGCACTGATTCTCATTCTCAGTTACTAACATACTTACACACACTCACCAACTCTGGGCCCTGGGGCAACTGCACCTGCTGCACCATTGATAGCTACACCCACGATTCACTTCCACTTCCTCTCACAACCTCCAATCAATAACATTCTCTAATACACTCATACTCCTTCACTCACTCCCTCGTACCCACTTTTACTTATTCATGCACACTCCCAAACTGATTCTCACTTACACTCTCATTGACACTCTTAAACACACACACTTTCACTCAATCCCATTCACTCTCAATCACTCACAAACACCCTCACAAACACATACCGAACGCACAGAGAAATAACATTTTTGTTTAACTTACTTTGACTTACTTAACTGGCAACTTAGAGGCACCATGGCGGCAGCAAAGCAGAAATCTGGTGCTAGGCGTAGGAATCAGCAAGCAATGATTCCAGATGGAGCAGCAAATGCGGGATTGAAAAGGGAAAGACCCACCTCAATATCCCTGTCAGCTTCTTGATAGGCAGGGCCATTGGAATTATGCGTCAGGGGAGGGCCAAATTATGTAGCAGGGTTGACTAAATTATGTTGCAAGAAAAGGCAAATTATGCGGCGTGATGGGGCACATTTTGCGATAGTATCACTTAATTCTTTTGTCATTTTTAGGTCTCACCTGAGCCAGCGCATGCGCTGCACTGCGAGACATTTTGTAAGTGGGGTTTTCAAAGTGCTGCCAGAGGCTTTTGCTGGCTACCAGCTTGCGTTCACGCGAGCGTGCACGCGCGCAGCCGCCAGCTTTCAGCCCCCGAGGCGCCATCTGGGGCTCGATTGCTTTCACTTTCGCGGCCGCGCGACTTTCACGGCCGCGCGGCCAATGCTTGTTGTCAACGTCTTCTGTGTGAATTGAACCCATTCCCAGCACTTTACTAATCTTTTTACTGTTTTCATCTTTGTACGGAGAAATATGCCTCCTAAATACATTTTTTAACAAAAGCATTGAAATACGTCAGGACAAATTATACTTGAAACAAGAGCTTCCCTGCTTATAGCTAGGGCCCAGTTGCAGGTACGATAGCTCCGTGGATTTACGTAGCTGCTGCAGAAATCGGCGTGCGACCCTCTGCAGACCATAGGTTTAACTTCCGGGTAAATTAGTTAAGCGGTTGGTCCTTTGATGAAAACGAGTACTGCTGAAATTGGTTAACAACTTCTGTTTGAAGTTCTACAAAAACGCAAATCTGTCGAAGCTCGCACTATATGACCACACTCCCTGAATCCCATTGGAGCGCTACACCTTCCAATCCAGTGCGGCCAGCAGCGTCGAGGGTGAAGTCACATGGGCTCTTAGCTCCTCCCCTGGGTTCCTACAAATTAAATTCTATTTGGACTTGGCCGATAATGCTGTTCTCTCACGGAGGCTTCACTCAATGCTCGCACTTTGAAAGAACAAACTGAGTTTGAAACAATTGTTCTATTCCCATTGAATACAATGGGGTTTTATTTCCGGAATGCAGTAGTGATGTATGGCCCTGTTTTTAATCTTGAAGTGAGCCATAAATCAAATGAGGATTTCGGCTTTGGCTCTTTGGGGAAATCATTGTGAGAATGCAATATTGTCGCCCAGCGAGCGATATCATTTTTGTCAGGTGGTATTACCTTTCCTCAGGGTCAGTAATTTCCCGCCATGAGCATCTTGTGCAATAACTAATAAGCCTACACGTACAGGTGTGTGGTATGTGTGTATATACATTTAGTGAATAATGCACTGGAAACCCTGCCATATCCTGACACTTTTCCACTCCAGGGGTTCTGTAATCATAACCACACTAGACCGGGCCCTTTCTGTTGCCTGGAAACACCTAAAAGTCTACAATTTCATATGGTATTGATTGCTTGTCTCATCAAATATTACCCTCTATTGTTGTTTTTGTTATTTTTCATTTGTATAGCGCACAACCTGCCATCAGTACCTCATTGTGTGTCTTTTCGGTTGCCCTGTGGTAACTTTTCAGACGTTTCCGTTACAGACTAGATTCTGATTTGGCTTGTGGAGTAATTTTCAGGTCTCGCCTCGCCAGCGCATGCACTGTCTCTACGATAAGATACGTTTTGTTTCCTAACACTGGACCAAGAGGCCAACCATTGCTTCCCATTGGCTAGCTTCTTTGTCACTCTCATTTTCTTGATTTTTAATGGTCACCTGCCGTAGGTTTCCTTCCTCCTTGTATTGTTGTCCCACCCAAGGAGCATGGACGTAATACTTGTGTCCTCACATTACTCACATTTTTAGGCAGAACTTTTTTTCTATGTGTTTAAGCAGTCTACCAGAGTGTGCTTTTTTCAGCTAGCTTTCTTGTGTACTTCTCCCCCACTCCGTGTTCCTCCCTCCTTCCCTCACTTGTCCATGTTGCTTGCCCCCAAATGCCCTCCCTACCCCCCTCCGTTGTTGTTCGTGTTGTTGCTTGCTCCCACCTGCTATTCCTCCTTCCCTAGTTGTCCATGTTTTTTAAAAATCTTTATTTATTTTGGTAGTATCACGCATAAAAAAATTTAAGCTTATCAGAGTTCACTTCTACACATATTGCACAAAATATAAGCTTAAAAAAATATATAAATATGGCTTATTAAAAAGATTATTGCATCTAGCACGAAAAGTGCAGAGCATTCATAAATAGTGCAAATGCTAATTTAAGTGATGTATGCATCAATTTCCATATAAAATCACATCACCTTATTCATCAGGGAAAAATGCCAAAGCTGCTCAAACTTCCTCAATTGCTTGTTTATTCTTGCACATATATATTCAAACTGCCTTACCCTTTCCATTTTAGGCTGCCATTGAATGAACGAAGGACATCTTGTGGCTTTCCAATGTTGTAAAATCAGTGGTCTTGCAATTGAAACTGATATAAAAATCAACTTTTGCTCACAATTTAATAGTATCCTATTATTAGCTGATAGACCAAAGAACACTTTCATGGATCAGGTGCAACCGTTTTCCCAAGCCACTGGCTAAATAAAATCAAATATTCAACCCGAAAAGTCTCTAGTGATGGGTCAGCATAAAAAATATGAACCCAGTCCATTAGTGCCATTGTACTACACCTAAAACATTGATTTGAGACACTGGGGAAGCATTTATATAAAAATTGGAGCGTATAATCAGGGCCACTGGAATTATGCGATTCTGCGGCCGTGGCTTTTTTCGCATAATTAGGTATTTGACGCATTTGCATAATCCATCATCTGCTGCATAATCTGTGGATTTTATTGAAGGTTTCTAGCTCAAATGGATCAAGAGTTACTAAAACATGGCAATATGTGTTCGAGAACATTGGAAGACTCTTTGCAAAGGTTAGCTGGTCATCTTTCAGAATGCTTATTTATGTATTTGGCTGCTAAACTGGTTTTAATGAGGCGAAATCTTTGCCCTGACAGTATTACCATGTGTAAAAATGACAAAATAATGAAGTAACACAGTAAAAAAAAGTGTGAGGTTATGCCGCATCATTTACCTTGTCTTGCCGCCTAATTTAGTCAACCCTCCTACATAATTTGGAGCTCCTCTGCTGCATAATTCCAGTGACTTTGCGTATAATACAACATTTATCTGGCGATAAATTCCATTCTTTTAAAGTTGGCAACTCTAAGATGTTTATACACAAAGCATGAAATATCTAACCACTGTCTGAGAAAATGTCTGAGAAAAATTTTACAATCATTTACTGTTTGTAGTTTATGCAGGAAATTCGGAATCATGTGCTCTTGCAAATTATTTCCTAAAAGTTTATATAAAAAAAAGTTTTAGCAGCTGCAGGGTAAAATTCCCTGTTGTCTGTGTTATTGCTTGCCCGAAGTCTCTCCCATTCTCTGTTGTCCTTCTGCATTCCCCCTCCCACCTTCCGTTGATCGAGTGCTCGCTCCCAGCCCCTGACTCGCACTCCGTCTCTCTATGTTGCCTTCTGCTCCCTCTTCGTTTTGCCTCCAGTGCCATTGTTCTTTTTTTCTGTTGTCAATGTTGCCCCCACATGCCCTCCCACCCTCTGTGTTGCCACCTATCTAGCCAGCAATAACAAACAAGCACTGGCATAGCCAATAGGTCTCGCCTTTGGGACCTGCTGCATAACTAAATACTTATAAGGTCCCAAAGGCGAGACCTATTGGCTATGCCAATGCTTGTTACACTTGTTAATACTTTCTGGGCATAGGTTGCACTCATTAGTACCAATTAAACACCAAAATGTAGCGATAAGCAGCAGAAAGGTGACCAGTCGACCTTTGCACAGGGACTTCCACTTTGCAGCAACACGTTGTTGTGTTTTTAGTAAATTTTTAACTGTTTGAGCTAGAAACAAACATTTTATTTGTTAAAATCTGGAGATTATGCATCAGATTATGGATTGTGTGTAATGTGGCAAATCCATAAGTATGCAAAAAATGGCACTGCCGCACAATCACATATTTCCAGGGGACCTGTTGATAGGACTGGAAGCGCAGGCCTATAAGAAGCTGGGATATTACTTGGGATCCTGCTCCTACTGCACTTTGTGGCTTTTCATTGACTTCTGGGATGCAGTGATATGCACCCTGACAGCCCCAGTTTAGCATATATACTGTGCTGCCTGAGGCATATGCAGTATGTCTGCCAAATAAAATGGATTGTGCCTGTATTAGGGGATCACAGTTGAATTACACCCTTCAAACATCTAACAGTCCACCTCCCAGAAGGTCCTTGTGTGCCTCTTGCCATTGTTTTGTTTGGTAGACTGACATATAATAGACTGAAGCGGGAGATCAGAATGACACTGTGAATAGACAGCACCTGGCACTTATCCCACCAAAGTTTTCTGCCACAGCAGCATGGTTTCCCCCAGACTGCTCTGCCCTTGTGGTTTCTACCTCTTGATTATCCTTAACGTCTCAGCAAGTGGCAGTTGGTGGTTGGAAAACCTTGAGCCAAAGAGAGAACAGTGCCTGTTCCAAATCCAAGAGAGAGAAAGATGAGGTAGACAGTAGTGAAAGAGAATTAAGAATGTGTCCGAATATGGACAGAAAGGTGAGAAAGAAATGAGGAGAGTCTGACTGAGATGGAAAAGAATAGAGACGGAGTGTGACACAGGAGACACCAGTGTGAGAGATGTGTGAACAACACCACAGCAATAATGCTAAGGCAAACGTTATGTTATGTTATATTAAGGGTATTTGTTAAGTGCACAGCTCACCTTGGAGAGTTTCCTGGTGCTGAGAAAGCTGGGGTTATGTCAGCTGTGACTGGGACTTGTCCAGGTGAAGAGCTATGTTTTCAGTTTCTTGTGAAGCTCAAGTACTGAGGAGGCAGCTCAAATGTGTAGGGGCAGGGCGTTCCAGGCTTTGGGCACGAGGTAGGGGAAAACACAACACCGACCTGGAACGCAGTGATCCGCCAGAGGGGCTCCCCGGGCGCACCCGTCTTGAGATCTACTATAACGCTGGAATTATTTGTTCCAGTCTTTTCAACACCCTCACGGCATCTCGATAAGCAGTTGGTCCACCGCGACCTGATGTGACGATCTTTAAGAAACACTGTCACAATTTACCCATTGGATGCGGGATACTCGCCATTACCGCAGTTTTGATACGTCCAGAACGAACTGACTTATCCCTGACTGTTTTTTTTGCCCAGCCGGGTTGGAATTATCACCGGCTGAGCGACAATTTGAACACTCTTCATCTGTATTCAGCCCTGAGGAAGTCGCAGAAGTAATTTCCACACGCGACGAAACACGTGTCGGCTGGTTCTTCTACCTATCACTGAAACTAAAGAAAAAATTAAAAGGCTGAACATTAATCAACATCTTTGAAGAGATTTCCTTTCCGTTTTATGTATTTTGTACTGTAGCACTTACTTTTACATACTGTGGTAACTTAACATTTATGTGTGCCTAGGTTTCCGTTTTGCTTGTTTAGTGAGGGTTTTTACCCACACACCATTGGGGGGTTACAGGGTTCATCCCCTCTCCTAGCTGCACCATACAGATTATACTTTAACCCCTTGACCGCGATCGGAATTCCGCTCGTGTGCTGGACATTCCGATCGCGGGTGGGGTCGTGACGAGCTCAGCTCGTCATGCGCACAGCGCTACCGCGCAGCATGACGAGCTGAGCTCGTCATGAGCACGGAAGGGGTTAAGTTTTTAATTTGTGCGTATATAGGGCAGAGCGCCTAGGATCTTTCCCTGATTACGAAAACCCTTCCTCTAGAGCTACAACACCGACTCTGGTTCTTTGTATATGGGGGATGTGTGCGAGCAGGAATAGTGTCTTGTGGGGGTGTTGCATGTGGATTAGTGAATGGGGGGGGGGCAGTGGAGGTCTGTGTCCGGCAGGGTGATGTGAACACGAGGTAAAGCCTAAGTATGAGTCGGCCGCTGGTCTTAAGTCTTGTAGCATTTAGACAGTGATTCTGACAGAGTGTGTTGCCGTAGTCCAGCTTGCTGGTGATGAGGGACTAGCTGACCATTCTGCATGTGCTGACCGGGAGCCATTTGAAGATTATATTGAGAACTTTGAGGGTGTGGAAGCAGGAGGCAGTGACTACGTTGACCAGAGCAAACTTTGCAGCATATTTCACCCATTCCTTTTGCTCCCTTCATAAGAAGCCTGCCGTTCACTGTGTCACTGGGCAGTGCTGTTTGTGGATGGTGCTGATACCAATCTCCAAAGAAACATTTTGGTCACCAGCACACATTGTTTTTAGCCAATAAGCACTGGGTTGGAGTGAAGGTGTTGCACATGAGACAGATGTACTTGGCAGCTATGTTTTAGAATTGTAAAAGGCGGTCTAGTCAATGTTGAAATTGTGTTTCACGTGGCACATCAAACGCAAACCCTTCACATACTGAAGGAGTTTGGCGTTCTATATATCCACTTGCCTGGTGTGGTTGAAGCAGGCAAATCCCAAAGTAAGTGGATGGAGGAGTAAAGCTTAAAGCTTGTGAGGGCAGGCCAACTTCAAGGGTGCCCTAAGAGGGATTTAGTACAGGAGCCTCTGTTAGTGCATTTGCGCTAATTGTTAATGTATGGCTTGGTGTCACCACAAACAAAGGGAAGGACTCCAATCATGGTGCCCTCAGTGGACAAAAGCCCTGCGTACTCCAGTATACTGCTAGTTGTACCTTCCATCTTCCTGTGAGAAAGCACCAGGCATCTATTCAGGTGAAGGAACATGAGCTCCGCACTGGCTGAGGGTGCAGGCATTGTATACTGGCTAGAACTACAGGAGCCCTTTGAGAGCTGTGCCGCAGGGTTATGGGCATGCACACACTTTCCCACACGCATGGGTCTACTCACAGGTCTCCTTCTGGCTATATCAATCAAATTCTGCAGAAGAGTCCTATGCTGTTGATGCTCACTATAACAAGAATAAATATAATTTTTATATGGCTCCAGCTCCTTCACTAATATGGCTGCCAACACTACTTCCTTTGATTATTTCTGTTGCAGCATGCTCATATTTAAATCTGTGCATCTTTGTCTAACCTTCATTCATTTGGAGAGAAAGAAACAGTGACTAGGTGCACGTTTGGCTTAGGTGTGTGTGTTTTTTATAAGAAAATTAATTTAAAATGTAACAAAATGGGAACTGGCTGTATAGTTGTAATTTAAAATATAAGCTAATTTCTCTCACAGCAGTGTTTAGCCATTTTAAAGACGTATTGTAGGGCCAAAAACTGAAAAAAAGATTCCTCAACCATTTGAACACTACCTTAGATGACAGAAAATATCACATTAAAAAAGATACTCATCCCCACCATGATTTCTGCTCCACACAGATGGGTACAATGGAGATTACTGAGACATCATTACATCTTCAAGTAAAAATGCATGTATTACATGTTTTGGTACTTTTATTGCACAAAAATCAGTGGTCTTAAACCCACATATTTTTTTAAGGAACCTTGAAATATGGAATATATTTCACGGTTACGTGTGAAATACAGATTTTGTCTTGTGAAAGGCAGCGAGTCTTCTAAGACCCTCAATGCTGCCCGGTGCAGGGTTCCACCTCTAATTCACTTTGGGTTCGCTATCAAAATAACGAGGCAAGCGCTGGAAACTGGAAGAGAAGAAAATGGTTTATTTCTCATGAGGAGATCACGTCAACTGAGACACCGGGATGTCTGAGGGAAGTGTTCTGCTGACAACTCCCTTGGCTCTTCCTTTTATACAGGTTTGACACAATGCATTTGTTTGATCAACATGGTTACAAAAGCTTGGGGTCCCCGCCCCGGGCAGGTTGTCACACAAGCCCAACAGTAATTCTCTTCCCACCCAGGTCAAACAGACAATCTTATCTTGCAGCTGGACCTTGCTTCAGGGTCTAAAACATGTGAGACCGGTCAGATCTAAGAGTCCGTTCTGTTGATAAAAACAGGTCCCATTGTTGGTAACAACAAGTCTTGCTGTTTGCAGTGCAATAAATCATTTTGCAAGAGTCTTTTTGGTGTTTGGAACCTGTTTGTGTAACTAGGTGTAGTGAAGGGTAGAGCGTCCAAAGGCTTGTCTGAAAACAGGGATGAGAGGAAAAACGAGTTTGTGGCAGCACGTGGCGCTGAGGTTTGTTGTGGCAATAGAGTTTATAGCCCCCAGCACACATACCAGGTCGGTCAGAGGGTCAGAGGGATGCTAGTAAGGGCAGGGTGAAACAAAGGTGACCAACAGAGTACAAAATGGCTGTGATAGATCAAAATGACTACAACTTATGTGCACATAGAATTCCACCAGACACTATGGTGCAGGTAATGTTCATAATTGTCATTTTGCTTTTAACAGTGGCCCCTTTGAACATAACTATCCAGCTTGTCAGTCTATTTCGATCTCCATAATGTCCTGTATCTCTTGATCATTCATCACTTTCATTTTTGTTAGCTGAGTGTCCATAGTCTTAGGGTGTAAGGTAGTTATGCAAAGAGAACACAAAGGTGGTATACAGTGTATACCCAAACAACAACCACATATTGTCAATACTGGGACCAAGAGAATCATTGATATTTTCCAACCCCACTCCTTCAAGATGCCCCAAAGCCAACTTCCAACTGTCCAAGTCTCTGATCCTTGATGAATTTCTGAAGATAGTCTATGGAGATGTTCGATTGCTTCATAGACAGAAGGTGAATTATCAGGAATGTATACACAGCAGCTGGCACCGATGATGCGGCATGCTCCTCCACGGTCCGCTAGTACCACGTCCAGGACCATGCGATTTTGCAGGGTAACCAGACGGACCGCTTGGAGCTCAGCAGTGTTGTTGGTGAGGATGCCAGCAGTGACGTTCAGGGCGGTCTCTACCGCTTGGGACAGATGTCTGATGGCTCGGCTGTTTGCCATCGGACCCCATAGCGGGACGAGCCCTTTTGCTGCGTCGAGGAACTGTGATGAGGCAGAGTCTGCTTGATCAATGTCTTTAGAACGCTTTTCTCGATGATGCTCTGCAGGGGCTGTGTAGGTTGGTGGCAAAACAAAGGCGATGTAGCATGTGCCCCCCAGTTTCTTGGGAGCCAGGTGTAGGCTTTGGTTCCACAAACAAAGTACATATTGGGTGATGCAACAAGCACTGGGGGTTGGCAGTGTTCAAAGTCCTTACAATGCTACAGGTGCTGTGACCCACATTCTTAGTCCCACGGCCTTCAATGCATACAAGGCCAGAGACGTTCACCACAGATAGGGCCACAGTCAGTGTTGCAGCAGTTTTTTTCTTCAGGTAGGAAAATGTGGCTCTGTTAGGATTATTGAACACTTGCATTTCCACTCGTTCTTTGGCTGGAATGTCGCATTGAAGGTGTGAGGGCAGAAGGGGGCGGCTGTCGTTCCTGTTTTGTTTCGCCAGAACTCGTTGTAGAACTGGGCGATTGTTCCGTCGGAAGTGGCATTGTCTTTGTAACTTTCTTGTAGGAGCATCATCCAGGCAAGGCAAGATCCGTGAATAGAAAAGGGCGAAGGGATGAAAGGGATAGAATATTCAGTGGCATGTGGTAACAGCCCACAGACCCAACAGTTGGTAGCATTGGTGGCAAGATTGTGTTGGTGCAACATCTGCACAAAAGAATTATTCCAGAATTCTTTGCGTCGTTCTCGGAGATGTGGCGGTAGTGATACCAGGTAGTGTTCTTTCTTGGTGGTTGGTTGCATGGTGGGTGACAATGTTCTGTATGCAGGTGCATTCTCTTCAATGATCCAGAGTGCGACCATTAGCAGGAGACAGGTGAGAAATGCGGCTACAAGTGCAATTGTCTTTGTGCTGTGCAGGTTAGCAGTCTTGGTGTCTTTGCGGTGGTTTTGCAGGTGTTCAGTTTCTTCCATCATCTTCGAGGAGCTCAACAACTGTTAGGACCACAGACTTTTGTCTGGCGCTTTCCTGGTAGCGTTGTTTGACTGTGCTACCGATCTGAGACCTTGACTCAGTTAGTGGCCTGGTCGTTGGAGCTCCCTCCTTTCGTCGTTCTTAGGTTGTGCCCTTTCCTGGATGGCACTGTGGGGTCGGGAAATTCTGATAGTTCGAGGGTGTCTTCTTGTGGGTAGCAACTCAGAGCTGGTCGGTCTCTCGCGAGTACTTCCTCCTGCACCTCCACCCCTTCACAGGTTGCCAGGGTTGGAGGGACTCGTTTGCAGTGATGGGCGTGCAGCCAGTTTCGTTTTCCTTGCACTCGGAGGGCAGTTCGGGTGGTGATCAGGACTTGCCAGGGGCCCGTCCACCTAGGCTCCTGATTCTTCGTTCTTTGGAAGTTGCGAATTAATATATGGTCGCCTGGCTTTATTTCATGTCCCGGGCCCCTGGATACGTCCGGCAAGGCTTGCTGCACCTGTTGGTGGATAATTGTTAGCTCGTTTGTCAATTTATGCAAGTAATCCGACATTAATATGTTCGGGACATCGTTAATGGAGGTGGGTCTTGGTGCCGCCCAAATGCTCATAGGCCTGCCGAAGACCACCTCATACGGGGTCAGTCGGTGTTTGGTTGGGGTGGAGCGCATCGATAACAATGCCAATGGGAGGGCGTCGGGCCATTTCAACCCGGTCGTGGCAACTATTTTGGCTAGTTTTAGTTTCAACGTTGCATTGTGTCTCTCTACCAGGCCCGCTGATTGGGGGTGGAAGACGGCATGGAACTTTTGTTTTACCCCCAACCCTCTCAGTATGTTCTGTATCACCTCGGCTACGAAGTGGGGGCCGTTGTCGCTCCATAAAATTCTGCAAAGGCCGTATCGGGGGAAGAATTCTTTCAGCAATACTTTTGCAGTGGCTAAGGCGGTATTGTCGCGGGTGGGATAGGCCTCCACCCATTTGCTAAAAGCGCACACAACCACCAGGACATATTTTAGACCAAGGCATCTTTCTAGTTGAATGTAATCCATTTGAAGGATTTCAAAGGGGTGGTCAGGGACTCCAAACCCTCCCCGTGGTACTACTGTCCCCTTCCCTGGGTTGTGTTGTAGGCAGACTATACATTGTTGTACTAGGCGTTTTGCAGATTCTGCTATCTTGACGTTATGCCATACTCTGGTGATTAGTTCAATCATGGGGGTGGAGCCTATGTGTGCTGGTAAATGTGCCATGGTCAATATGGGTATGAGGTAGGCATTGGGTAACAGCCATCTATTTCCGTCTTTAGTTCTCCAGCAATCTTCCTCGTCTTTTAGTCCCACCTTTTCCCACTCGGTCAATTCGTCTTGTGTGCCTGTAGTCTGTATGTCCCTTACAGTGGTCCTAGCGTCAGTCCATCATTCAGCTTGTGACCTGGTCACATACATTCGTGTCGTAGTTCTGTCTCCTGCCGTGGCTCGGGCAGTAACGTCTGCTAGTGCATTTCCCTGTCCAATGAGATCAGTCACTTTCCTATGTGCTTGGCATTTTATCACTGCTAACTTCTTGGGAAGGAGGACTGCTTGCGTCAAGGCGGAGACTAAATCTCCATGCAGGATGGGTGTACCGTGTGAAGTCAGGAACCCTCTTTCTTTCCATAAGATCCCAAAATGGTAAACCACCCCGAAGGCATATTGGCTGTCGGTGTATATGTTAACTGTCGTGTCAGTCGCTAAGATACATGCTCGTGTGAGGGCAATGAGTTCTGCAGCCTGGGCTGAACGTTGAGGAATACGGGCTGTTTCCAGAACGGTTCGGGCTGTGGTGACAGCGTATGCAGCTGAGGTGGTGCCGTCGGGGAGTTTGATGCACGAACCATCCACCCATAGTTCTCCATCTGGTTCTAGAAAGGCGGTGTCTCTGAGATCTATTCTACTCTTTGTTTGTTCATCGGTTAGTGTCACACAGTCGTGTAGTGGAGTCACGCTAGGATCATTTTCGGGTAGGGGTAACAGTGTGGCTGGATTGAGGGTGGTGCATCGCTTTAGGGTAATGTGTGGTGCTAGCAGGGTCAACTCATATCCTGTCAGTCGGGCGCTAGTCAAGTGTTGGGTTTTGGTCTGGTTTAGTAGTGTGTCGACTGCATGGGGTACTAAAACAGTGACTGGATTGGAGAGTACTATGCCTTCGCTCTGGCGTATCGATACTGCTGCAGCTGCCACAGCGCGCAGGCACGCTGGCAGTGCTCTGGCTACTGGATCGAGGGTGGCAGAGAAATATGCACAAGGGCGTTGTTTTTGACCAATTGATTGTGTTAGGACAGACAATGCACATCCTTCCCTCTCGTGCGTGTAGAGGAAGAATGGTTTGGAGTAATCCGGGGTTCCTAGGACAGGTGCTGAACAAAGGGCATTGCGTAGTTCTTTAAAGGCTGACTGGCATTCGGGGGTCCAGGGGAGAGGTGAGGGGATGTCTTTAGCTAGGAGGGAGAGAAGGGGTTTGACAATGAGGCTAAAGTTCGGTAACCACTGTCGGCAAAATGAGGTGAGACCTATCAAAGAGCGGACTTGTTTCTGATCTTTGGGGACAGGGGTGTCTAGAATTGTCTGGATCCTGTCAGGCGTGAGTTTCCTCCCTTCTTTGGATAAAAGGTGACCCAAATAGGTCACTTGTGATTTACAGAACTGCAATTTCTTTTGGGAGACCTTGTGACCATTCTCAGCAAGAAAATGGAGTAGTTTGATGGTGGCTGTGACGGCTATTGGTATGATGTCCGCTGCTAGAAGGATGTTGTCTACATATTGTATTAGTGCCACTCCATCTGGCAATTGTATGGCGTCCAACTGTCTTTTAAGCGCCTGGCTATAGATGCTTGGGCTCTCAGTGTACCCCTGAGGTGCTCTGCAAAATCTGTACGAACGGGAGTTTAGGGTGAATCCAAATAGATAGCGGCTGTCCTTGTGTATAGGTATGGAAAAGAATGCGTTTTGAGGTCAATTACAGTGAAGGTGGTGGCAGTGGAGGGGATTAAGGTCAAAATTGTCGTGATGTCGGAAACTACTGGGTATTGTGGCACTACGATTTTGTTTATCTCCCGCAGGTCAATGATGAAGCGGTAGGCTTTTCCGTCTCCCTCTCCCTGTCTCTTTACAATCGGTAGTATGGGACTATTACAAACGTTGCTCACTACTTCCTCTACCACCCCTGCCTCTACCAAAGAGTGTATGATCTCTGTCAGTGCCTTCTCACCCTCTGGCGATATTTTGTACTGCGGTACTTTCGGTAGGGTTGCGTCCTGTCGTATTGTTACGTGTACTGGGTCAATCATCATTCGTCCTACGTCTGAATCAGCCCTAGCCCATAAGTGTGATGGCAAAGTGTCTAGTAGGGATGCGTCAGCCTCGGAGATGGGAAACATGTGCTGATTAGGGTTCTCTCTATGGCGCTGGGAGTTGTCATACAGGACGACACGCACTCCGTCTGGTGAGCATCTGATAGTCGCATGGAAGTGTTTCAAAAGGTCGAGACCCATAATGGCGTCTGGGGTGTTGGAAGAGAGGAGGAATGTCGCTTCGACGCTATTGTTGTCAAGGTTAAAAGGGATCGGTCGGGACAAAGGGTTGGTGGAGGGCGTACCGTCAAATCCTATTGAGGTCACATGTGAGCCTGACAAGGGTGCCCTTGGAATCAGTCGTTTGGATAGTGTATTACGTGTTGCTCCCGTGTCTACCAGAAATGGCGACTTTGTGCCCAGGACCTCAGCTGTAACATAAGGGCCTTGCTGATCAACATAGAGCTCGACTGGATCCCTCCCTTGCCTCTGGCTGTCCTATGCAAAGTCGTACGCATTGTCATAATCTGTCTGTTGGTACTGATTCTGTTTGGGATGGTCAAATGTGTTCACTCTTCCTGGCCTTTCCTCGCTTGCTTCACTCGCGTACCCTCTCCCACGTCCTCTTCCTCTCTGTCCACTTGCTATTTCCCTCGCCCCTCTGCCCCTACCAGCTCCTAACAAAGCCGGGCATTGGGTTTTCCAGTGTCCATATTCTTTGCAAAATGCACATTGATCCTGTCCTAGGTCTTGGCGTCCTACATATGATGTCGATGAATTGTTTCTAGGTGGCTGTACTCTAGGGGTATTCTGCTGGTATCCTCCCCTATATTGCTCCCTTCCTGTATTCGCCCCCTGGAGTTGTGCTACCATTACCCTCTCCTTCAAGTCCTTCTTTTTCCTTTCTGTAGCCCTGTCATTTTCGTTTTTCTGATGCTCATAGTACTGGGCCATTTGGAGAATGGCCGCCGGTTTAGATGCTGCCCAACTACTTTCGCTGGCTTGTAATTTCTGGGATACATCTGGTAGTAGTCCGTTGACATAGTTCTGCACAAATAAGTGGTGTCCGGTTGCGGTGGACATGTCTTGTCCACTGTAATCGGAGAGCACCGTTTCAAATCTGGAGAAATACTCTGAGACATCCTCTTGTGGTTTCTGGCGGCACGCGGTTACTATGGACCAGTCTATCTTTTTCTCTGGGATCAGCGTTTTCACTTTCTGCACTATTTTGTCAGGGAGGTCCAATATTGCTTTAACCGGTTTTTGACCAGGGTTCCACTGTTTATCTAGTGTGTTAAGTTGTTCCCAGGTATGACCAAGCAGTTCGGTATGGTCTATTTTCCTAATCTGTTTCCACACATCTGCTGGCAAACATAACCCGAAGAACAAGTCTATGTCGGCAAGTGTCATTATTGTTGATCCCAGAGCGGTACCTAGCTCGGTGTAAAAGGCGGTGGGGTTCTTTCGCAAATCCGGTAAAGACTTACGGAACGTCAAAATGTCCTGTCTGTCCCATGGTTGATACACCCAATTGTAGACCACCCTTCCTCTAGCATCTTGATGGTTCATATCGTCATGAGTCCCTTGTCCTCTAGGAGGTACCCAATAAGGGGCAGCTTCTTTTATCGGCATCATGCTATCTGGTTTTTCCACCGGGGGTCCTGCTATCTTAGATGTCCTGTCCTTATCTATCCGTCCTTGTTCCACGAGGTGACGGAATACCTCCAGTGTGGATGAAAAGAGTTCTGTAACATCGTTGTCGCCTTCATCTCCGGTGTCTACCTTCCTATAGAGAGCCACTAGTCGCTCGGGCCCTTCATCTTGGTACTTCTCTTCATATGCAGTAAGAGTGTGGTAACAGAGACGTACAATAAAGTATCGTTTGCGGTTTTCAACATAGGAGTTGCATATGTCAGTTACATGCTCTTCTGTCTCCTTCCTATCTATGAGGGATTTAACTACTTTATCAATGCCTGCTCGCTCATTTTTACTTAATCGCGGGACCCTGGGCGCTCCTGTTTCTTTTGATCCTACCTCTACTACTGTATCCTTTGATGAGGCATTTGGTGTGGGTGACTCGGTGGGAGCAGAGGCGGTGGAGACTGAGGCGATCGTGCCATCTCCGGCTATACTTTGGTGGTCCTGTCGTTGTACTACGGGATGAGTAGGGGCGTAAGGGGGTGGCATGTATATGATTGGGGGACCTAACAATAAATCATCATCTACCCTTTGTTTTGCTGGTAACTTGGGGTAAAGAGTCGAGGGCGTTCTAACAGGGCATTGATCTGATATTTTTGATTCCTGTTCCTTTTTATCGATTTTCTTTTCTTTTAGTTTTTCTTCTAATCTTTTACAGGCTTGGTAAGCTGATTTTCGCGTTTCTTTATCTTGTCTAGCTTCGTCCCTTTTCTTTCTTTGAGCTGCCTCTTTTCGCCATAAGCCAAAACTGTCAAACATGGCTGGTCTAGTTTTCTTTTTGTGGAGAGCTAATTCTAACGTTTCTATTTTAGCGGGATCGAAAGATCCCGTCAGTGGCCACTGATTTACCCGGTCCTTCCTAGTGTATTTATGCCATAGTTTGCTATAAGCTACGCTGGCTAATCCATACTTTACGTACATGTCCTTGTTAGGGTGCCTTCCGGCGGTGCCGGCTGACTGACCTCTAACGAACGGTCTGGTCCAAAACAATTACAATCAAACAATCTAGAGAAAACAGGCATGACGTATTTATCGGTCAAAATGAATATCTCAATCAATCAATTTAGACAAAAAGTCTGCACTACCTGTCCTTCGCTGCCTGCAAAGAGAGAGAATATTCCTATTCTTTGTTGTTTGCAAGCAGGGAAATGTCGCAAATAACTCAATATAAAAAAAGGAATACTAGTATTTCAATCAAACTATTCAATCAATCAATCAATCAATTTAAGTCGTTTTTATTCACGACCTTACCCGGACCGTATGGACAGTTCTTCGTCTTCCCCTTCCAGCGCCTGGTTGTCCTCTCACTCCAACAATCAATGCGGCGTTCCTCTAAGGTCCCAGTCAGGACCGCAGGTCACTCGAGAGAGGTCTGTTCGGAACCGGTGAAGTTCAGTCGATCGGCAGCCAGACAAGGGTCTTCTCAGGCAGGTATACCCCAATCGTTTAGTTGTTCACTCCGTCGTTAGGACCTCTCTACCGGACCCACGCGTCGCTGATGGGCCCCTACGCTTGGGCGCCAATTTGTGAAAGGCAGCGAGTCTTCTAAGACCCTCAATGCTGCCCGGTGCAGGGTTCCACCTCTAATTCACTTTGGGTTCGCTATCAAAATAACGAGGCAAGCGCTGGAAACTGGAAGAGAAGAAAATGGTTTATTTCTCATGAGGAGATCACGTCAACTGAGACACCGGGATGTCTGAGGGAAGTGTTCTGCTGACAACTCCCTTGGCTCTTCCTTTTATACAGGTTTGACACAATGCATTTGTTTGATCAACATGGTTACAAAAGCTTGGGGTCCCCGCCCGGGCAGGTTGTCACACAAGCCCAACAGTAATTCTCTTCCCACCCAGGTCAAACAGACAATCTTATCTTGCAGCTGGACCTTGCTTCAGGGTCTAAAACATGTGAGACCGGTCAGATCTAAGAGTCCGTTCTGTTGATAAAAACAGGTCCCATTGTTGGTAACAACAAGTCTTGCTGTTTGCAGTGCAATAAATCATTTTGCAAGAGTCTTTTTGGTGTTTGGAACCTGTTTGTGTAACTAGGTGTAGTGAAGGGTAGAGCGTCCAAAGGCTTGTCTGAAAACAGGGATGAGAGGAAAAACGAGTTTGTGGCAGCAAGTGGCGCTGAGGTTTGTTGTGGCAATAGAGTTTATAGCCCCCAGCACACTTACCAGGTCGGTCAGAGGGATGCTAGTAAGGGCAGGGTGAAACAAAGGTGACCAACAGAGTACAAAATGGCTGTGATAGATCAAAATGACTGCAACTTATGTGCACATAGAATTCCACCAGACAAGATGGCGCAGGTAATGTTCATAATTGTCATTTTGCTTTTAACAGTCTCCACTATGCAAAGGTTTTACATTGTCCAGGCTACTTGAATGATGCAGCTTGGAGGACCAAGGTTATCGAAACTGTGCAACAAAAAATGCTAATTATGTGGCACTTTGTCTGGCGGTATTATTTTCATCCGTTTGAGCTGGAAACAACAATTTTGGTGAAATCTGCATATTTTGGAAATGATGGGGCAACTTCTGATGCTCGCAGGTCTTGTGGACACTCTCTGAGCTCCAGCAGGGCTCGGTGTCTCAGGCTTTAATGTGCTACTGCAGGAAAGAACAGGCACAGACATATGCCGTTTCCATGCAGCATTAAACCCAGACCTATCGGCCTGCCAAACATGTATTCTAATACTGTCTCAGCCTCCAGTGTGCGAAATGGTAGCCCGCCAACACTGTTTAGTATTAGCCGCCCCCTCCGAAGTTCGGGCCTAGTTGCGCCCTGATGCAACGTGTTGCGCAATGCATGACCACAATGGAGGGGACACTGGATTCTATTGTGAGTTGTATTGCCAAGAGTAAACATGAGATGGGAAGCTTGGACGAAGAATTAGCGCAATGGAGCTTAAGCTGCAGGAAGGTGAGGAGCGATCCCAGCAGAGTCAATATTTTGAAAACTGTGCAGTGAAAACGATCTCCGTTTTATGGTCAAGAGGTAAAAGACTAGTAAATGAGGCACAAGCGGCTAGGGTTAAGTTCCTACTGGGGTTCTGAAGGGAGCAAAGACAGACCCAGAGAAAGCGATCAGAGCAGCTCGCCTATCCACCAGTGATCCCTCTAGGAGAGAAGCAGGGAAAGCCATGATTCTGGTGGCCCTAGAGGGCACACACTAAAGGGAGACTGTGACTAAAGTGGCTGCAAAGAAAACAAAATATGATGTTTGAGGGGTCAAAGATCCTTATTCTTCCAGACTTGAGCCACTCAACCTTTGTGAAAAAGGCAGCATTCGCAGCTCTTGCAGACGGACATTGTGGCAGCGGGGATGGAAGCACCTTTATGGATCCAAGCGATACACGGGTGGTAGCAGAGATAAAGACCCACGTGTTCACCAGTCGCAGGGCTGCTGGGAATACTTGCATTCTGTGGAGCAGTCGTTGGGAAAGGCACCAAGAGGACTACAATGGTGAGCACTGATCCTGGACCAGCAGTGTAGCAACACCTGGAACTGAGAAATCCTCCCATAATAGGTCGGTAGATCTCGGATAGCTTGTTAATTCTCTTTTTCTTACATTACATGTCTGAGTTAAATCTGGTGTGCCTTCCTGGAAGTGCATATTCATTGATTCTTCCTCTGATCCCTATTGTGCGCGGAGAGTTGAAGTTTATTTTCTTTCCTAGAGACTTGAATGCTTAAGAGATGGTAAAGAACAGTAAATACAAAATGGTAAATTTTGTTATAATATGCAGATTTTTTTGTACTATTGCATCAGCGCTGGACGTTAGTGGTACAACCTGTTAAGACTGCCTTTGAAATTCTCATAATGATCAGATTTAAAAGAGGATTAAATAGTAGACAGGTGGCCTGTGGGTTTGTGTGTGGGTGTGTGCGCATGTGCTTCACCGTGAGGGTATATCTGAGGTACAGCACAGGTGACTGCACCTCCAGGAGGTCTGAGGTCTGAGGTCTTGCAATGTGCAGGCAAGGAGAGCGCAAGATGACGAGTGCCAAGCGTTTCCTTCTGTATCACATCATGAGCAGATTAAATAAGTCCCTGATGCCCATCTTGGAGCTATATTTTTTTAAAAATTGAAAAATGTGCGCAAAAGTGCATTTTCAGAAAGAAATGACTCAGTAGTAAACTGTCGATGCCCGGCCCATCTAGAAATTATAGATGACCATTTGAAACATAAAATCTCTGGGATGGGTAGGGACAAGGGATATCAACTGAGGCCTGGGGTTGTGAGGGATCAAGTAAGCAGCAGTGGGCAGGGAGGGGCGGGGTTATTAAAAACAGCTGAGCAGGACGGGTAGGGGTAGAGGAAGCAACAGGTGATCTGTGGGGTGAGAGTCAGCGTGGAGAACGGAAGGGTTGGACGTGTGAAAGGGAAAGAAGTAATTATTAATCTCAACAATGTTATTTAAATATAATCAGTAATATCATCAATGATGGCATTTAACATGTCTTGAGTGATGTCATGAAGTCACAGTGCATGATGGGCACACCATTAAACTTTAAATAAAATATACAAATGAAATATCTCTTAATGGACAACTAAACAACCCAATGCAATATCAGCTAGGAAGACTATGATAATAAGGAATACTATAAGGGACCTACAGAGCAGCTCAAACTGTCAGATTACTGAAACCATAAACTGCGCACCTCTCTCATACTCTTCAGTCATCACAAAGCATAGTGTTGTGTCCCATAGCGTGATAACCGCACCACGTTGGTCAACATGCAAGTTATGGAAACGCTTCCCCGCAGGAGCCTCACAAAAAACACACATAATACACAGTGTAGAGTGCTACCCGTGTAGGTATGCATTACAGCACCCTATATAGGGGTGGTAAGTGCTATATAAATGTTCATAGGGGAGAGGGGCAGAGAGCAAGAAAACACCTGCTTTTTCTCTTGGAGTTCTAAAGTCAAACGAAAAAAGTAGTTCCCTTAATGTACACAGTGGAAGGATAGAAAACATCCAATCAAAAAAAATAAAGTATATCCAGGAGAGGGACAAACAAAAGAAGAGGAAGAAAAGACACAAATAAGAAGCAAGCAAGTTAAATTGACAAGGAAGCAAACCAATGATATATATATATACATATTTTTTTTTTGCAGATTTACATAGCGCGAACTCGACCCGAAGGTATTGGAGCGCTTTACTCGAGTACCAGTTACGTTACACAAGGACACATTCATTTTTAGGTCTCGCCTGAGCCAGCGCGCATGCGTTTCTCTGCGAGGCTTTTAGTAAGGGCTTTAAACTTTGAACACACGCTCGTGCGTGTGCTTTTTTTTTTCATCCCCCGCTATTGGCCTTTGCATGCGGCTTTCTAAGAAAGACAGCACGCAATTGGCCCAAGGTGGGTGCATGTCCCGCCTTCTCTGTCCCCTGGCCTAGGGTGCTCGGGAGCGAGCAGCAGCGGGGCCGGATGCCAGCTGCATTCCTGACATTCCTTCGCGGCCGCGCTTGTTTAATTAGCAGCTTGTTTTGTGTTTGTTTTACACTCTTTGGTTTACCGTGCAGCGACCACTGGAGGGCAGCAGACCTAACGATGATATATATATATATATATCTTATTGTTCTACATGTGCTGAATTGGGCACTTTGTAATACCCCCTCAGTAATGAAAAAACTGAGACTTCGAGGTCACAGGCCTACTATAACTAGTACTTCTAAAGCGACAGTATCAGACTTGAGGACATTAAGACCATACATCCTTTTTTTTTTAACAGCTTGACAGCCTAATTACGAAAACGAAGTAGTATTGCCATTTGCCACCATCGAGGAGGTGGAGCAGTCAGCTATTTGCACATTCCACTGTAAAAATAGTCCGTTTAGTGTCCCCACCCGAGCCGCAGCGGCTTCCACTACAAGGCGTTGCTCTGGCAGAGCCACTCCGTCTGAAGACCCTCATGATTCCGACAGGAAAGAAGATGTTAGGGAGGCGGGGAGGGGTGCTGCTTGATGGTACGTCTAATATTTATTGAGACTTTCAGTGGACGAGCAAAACGGTTCCAACTTTGGGGGTGAGCGAGCAATACTCAATACAGCCTTCTATAAAGCAGCAAAGGTCATAAGGCACATTCCCATAATGCATGCATCTGAATCTGGGAGAGGATGTGACGTTACAGGCAGAGCTGCCGACTTTGGACTTGGGGAACATGACATCGGCGTCAGCGCCACATCCTGTGATCCTGGGCAAATCACTTAATATTCTCGTGCCTAAAAAAAATGAGCCAGACTTTGTGTAAAGTAATTGTGGCTCATATAAACCGTTTCAATACCTTGGGGTCGAATTTGCGCTACATAAAACTACTACAAAAAAATAAATAGACAGCACATTAGCACTACTTTCCTTTGTCCTTAAAGTTGTACTGTAAACACTACATTTGATGCTTATGACATCCAGTCCCTTGCTAGTGCGAAAAGGTTACATCTAGGAAACAGAATGTATTTGGAAAAAAAGTATATTGGATTAATTAATTTGATGCTTAACGACAGAGTGAATACATATGTTTTGAAAAATGGTCAGAGAACGTATATATTGGTGACTGAAATAGCAATTGTCTCTACGTGCGTGGTGTCCCGCTAGTTAGCAACATTTCTCCAAACAGTGATTTACCCACTTTTCTTTTAAAGAAAAATTTAAACATGTTCAACCTACATTGTCAGTGGGAGTTTAGGAGAAGCCGCTGGCGTCCCCCAGCCTCCCTTCCCCCGCGCCTGATAGCAGCTCTCAGGTGTTGTTCAGTTTGTGTGACTCGCCTCACTGGGCACACAGAAGGGAAACTGGAACCGCAGCACATTCCGGCTGAAGTTGGGAAACCTGCTTTGAACCTTGGCCCGGCCTATCTATCGCCTGCACAATACGAAGTGTTTGTAAACAGCGGGCTGTGTGCTGACACAGGAAGGGCCCAAGCTCCCAATTAAGGCGAACATTGGACAGATCCTGTTTAGTGTGGTTTACCGGTGGCCACTTTTAACAGTTTGATACCATAACACTGATACATTGCGCCACTCAGCTCACATGATTCCAAACGGCCATTCTTTCGATATCGTAAAAAATGTAAACATGTTTTTTCTCTTTTCTGTTGCTGGTTAAAGGATTAAAACAAATCGTATGGTGTGTTCCCAAAATGAAAAAACATAAACACACACAGAAGCCTCTCTTATTTTTGTACTAGTGAATTCTATAATCCTCTCTTGTTCCTGCATACATGTGGAAACCTGAGCTCTCTCCCCTACCCTCCCCTAGCCGATTTGCTCTCTCCAAGCAATGACAGCCTACAGACGGGTCAGGCCAGAGTATCAGTAAGAGGGTGGAGAATCCCAGACCGAACTAGTTTCAATTTACAGAGCAAACAACTTTTTTTTTTTACGGTCATTGCTTTGCCAGAGGCTGTTGCCCGTTATTTAATAAATCCATTAGATTTTTCCAACACTCTTAGCAATATCTACGTGAACTTGCGCGTTATCGCTTCAGCAATTTGCTCATGAAATCAATAAACGACTTGTAAATAAATATACATTAGCGCATGTTCTTTGGGACAAATAAAACAGCAACATATCGACAGCAGCGTCTGTCTGCAGCACAGAGGGCCATGCTGTTAGTACACGCACTGAGTGTCCTCTGAGAATAAACCTCACTTCCTGTAATGGACAATGTTAGTTTGCACTGAGAATGCAGATGGCTTGTTAGGAGGGAAAGAGGGTTTGCTTTCACTTTATATGAACCTGTGTGTGTAAAGCCTGCCTAGGCATTAATAAACCATCACCGTGGCCCATCTATACCCAGGACCACTGAAATTATGCGATTTCGAGGCCGTGGACGTTCCCGCATAACTATGGGCTTGACGTATTTACCACATAATCGATCATTTGCTACCTAATCTGAAGATTGCAGAAAAAAAAGTGTTTGTGGATCAAAAGTTACAAAAAAACGTTGCAACACATGCTACGGGATTGTGGAAGGCCCTTTGCAAAGCTTTACTTGCCACCTTTCTGTTGCTTATTGCTATATTTGGGTTCTAAACTGGTATCAAGGAGGTGCAACCAATGCTCAGACAGTGTTAAGTGTAAACATGACAAAATAATGAAATAACACTATCACAAAATGTGCTGCATTATTAAGCCACATAATTTGCCCTTTCTTGGGAAAAAAAATTACTCACCCTGCCGCATAATTTGGCCCTCCCCTGCCGCATAATTCTAGCGGCCCTGGTTATGGCACATTCCAAAAATACAACATACACTCCACACAATACCACTCAGTGCCACATAATTATATGCTACATAATTACACTACACTCAATGCAACATACACTGCAAATACCACTCAGTGCCACATAATTACACACCACATAATTAAACACTACTAAATACAACATACGCTCCACACAATACCACTCAGTGCCACATAATGATATGCTACATAATTACACTACACTCAATGCAACATACACTCCAAATAATACCACTCAGTGCCACATAATTACACACCACATAATTACACTCTACTAAATGCAACATACACTCCACACAATACCACTCAGTGCCACATAATTATATGCTACATAATTACACTGCACTCAATGCTACATACACTCCAAATAATACCACTGAGTGCCACATAATTACACGCCACATAATTACACTCTACTGAATACAACATACACTCCCCATAATACCAAACAGTACCACATAATTACACACCACATAATTACACTCTACACAATTCAACATAAATACACTCCACATAATACCACTCAGTGTGACATAGTTACACGCCACATAATTACACTCTACTCAATGCATCAAATACACCCCACATACCACTAAGTACCACATAATTACAAGCCACATAATTACACTCTACTCAATGCAACATAAATACACTCCACATATTACCACTCAGTGCCACATAATTACACACCACATAATAACACTCTACTCAATGCAACATAAATACACTCCATATAATACCACTCAGTGCCACATAATTACATGCCACATATTTACACTCTACTCGATGCAACATAAATAGACTCAACATAATACCACTCAGTACCACATAATTACACATCACATAATTACACTCTATTCAATGCAACATAGATACACTCCACATAATACCACTGTGGCACATAATTAAATGCCACATAATTACAATATACTCAATGCAACATAAATACACTCCACAAAATCCCACTCAGTGCGACATAGTTACACGCCACATAATTACACTTTACTCAATGCAACATAAATACACTCCACATACCACTCAGTACCACATAATTACATGCCACATATTTACTCTCTACTCAAAGCAACATAAATACACTCCACATAATACCACTCAGTGCCACATAATTACACGCCACATAATTGCACTCTACTCAATGCAACATAAATACACTCCACATAAATGCACTCTATACCACATACCACCAATCAACATAAATGCACTCCACACCATGACACAATTTAACTAAGCATAATTTCACTGAACACCACAGTTCCAGGCCACACAATTCAACTCCACACATTTCCAATACACACCACATAATTACACACCAAACAACATATTTAAAATCCACAACTCCACAATCCACAACGTACCTCCAATACACACCATATAGTGTCACCACCTGAGCACCAAACATCATTCACCACCACCATTTTGCATCAGCGCACCACCTAAGCATCACGTCAGTCTGCCCTTGGAATCTGGCATCTGTTGATTCTCCCCTAGTTTCCGTCCGCTGCTCGTGTTCTAATTAAATTACTGTTTTCCAACCTCCACCCCCCCCGTTACTTATGTCCCGCTCCACCATAACAAATAAATTATAACAAACAAGCATGAGAACAGGCAGGAAGAAGTTGCCAGCAGTGCAAGTACAAAAAAAATAGAAGACATTTTTTATGTTAAAATCTTTTTTTAATCAGATTTTTCAGTTATATATAATTTCGTCTTCGTTTCTATAAAGGTAACAAAAATGCTTTACACTTTTTATTATAACTTTTCAACATAATGCACAGCAGCCACAATGCTCTACAACATAGCCAAAAGTTCTGGCTAAACACATAAGGTCCCAAAGGCAAGACCTATTGGCTATGCCAATGCTTGTTTTGGTAGGCACGGGGAGATGAAGTGATTTGCCCAGAATCACAGGATGTGGAGTCGACCCCGAGGCTCGAACTTTGGTTTTGGTTTCCAAGCTCACCTACAACCCGATTGCCCATTTCAGAGGTTGCGTCTTGTCTTTGACCACTAGGTGGGGCCAGAGGACTTCATGGAATCGTGGTGACAGGTGACTGTCAGTAATTTATTCCATTTTATATTTCGATATAGCGCAGTATGCACAATGGCGTGTTAAAGCCCTTACCATTCCAGGCACGACTCTCTGTACATAAATCAATGTTCATAACAAGTGTTTGAATACAGCAGCCATCAGAGAGAAGCTTTCTGTTTCTCTCACCCCATAGAAGGACTAGGCTCAACACTGCACAGCAGCTGGCTTCAGTGTAAACTCTGGCTTCGTTCCTCATGGTAAACTTTGAACATCTTACGAGTTAGAAACATAAGAAAGGCTCAATTAAAAAGATGTAATTTGGAGCAAATTAGGAGAAGCTCAAAACATCTGATTGTAGCCCGTTTTCCTATATGGTACCCTTGACCCCTCCCATGTGTGATGCACGCTGTGTCTGATCCTGACCTGTATGATGTATTCTAGACAGGAGCAGCAGGCATTTCCAGAGTCCAACCTGTCTGGCGTCTAAATGGGAGTGCACAATGTGAGGGGGTGACCGGGTTACACCCGCGGCCTATGTCGCACCACAATCGCGCACTGACACCAATGACAGTACGGGCGAAGACCCTGAGCGGTCTACAACTCCTTTATTATATAGCCTCTGGCCATGCCTGGCCAGAGCATGTAGAACCTGTACATCCGGGGCAGTGAGCTACCACGGAAGAGTCCAGGTGCCTCACTACATCCCTTCCCAAGTTAGCATAGAAACTCTATTCTTGGACCCGACTCACAAAGTCCTTGAACCTTTGGTTCTGCCAGGGGTCTGGCCTGAGGTTATACCGCTGATGATGTGAGCGGTCTGGCCCCTCCTCCGTGTTCTGGTCACTGTGAGCGTCCATTCCATTTCTCTCTCCAGTTCTGGTCCTCCCTGGGGTTGCTTCACTCAAGGGTTGGTCGCGAGGTCTCTCATCCATGGGCAGGGCATCAGCCTCATTGGTCTCTTCTTCTTCCGGCTCTAGCTGACCCGGCCTCTTCACTTTCCAGAACCACAAAATGTTCCTACTCTGCATCCTTTCGGGCTGTTATCATCGTGCCATCCAGGGCACAAGTCCTAAAAAAAGAAGTGGGGGGACGCTGACGTCACGACAGGAAGTGACGTCACGAAAGGTGGCTTGCACCATCAGACTCATTGCCTCCCCTCGCTCACCCCTTAGATGCGATTGCATCAGAGAACCCAGCGCGTGAGCAGCGTTCTGAATGAGCTCCGATCTCGCCCCAGAGAGGCCAAAGAGTGAATGTGTGGCTCCATTTGCTCCAGTTATAGAGCTCCCGGTAAAATAAGTGGGGGGACGCCGTCCAACCGCGTGGTACCCCGACTCGAGCCCTGGTGCCATCCACACTGAGCACTGTCCACACTCTGGGTTCGAAAGGAGTTCTGAACTTCCATTCTGGTCTTCGGTCCCTGATGAGCACACTGTCACCCTGCGTTACTTGTCATAAGGTGGCTCTCCTCTTAAGGCTTGCTTGTTCATTAGTCTGTGTACGCCGTGCCGGGGTACTTGCCGGGTCATATGCAGGTGGAGTCCACTCTGGGTGAACTGGGATTGTGTGTCTCATTGTGGGCCCATTTAGCATTAGAGACCAAGAGGAGCACTGTGTAGTGCAATGTGGCGTTCCTCGATATTCACATAGGGACCTTTGAAGGCTGAGCTCCGGGTTGACCCCTTCAACTGTGGCAATACTGAGAGACTTATCCAGGGTCCGCATAAAGCGTTCAACCTCCCCGTGTGCTTGCAGCCATTGGGCTGTGATACGATGATGTCTGATTCCCAGGCACTCAAGTAGATCTTTAAACTCTGATTCTTGAAACAGTGGCTCATTGTCTGTTTTAATTTCTTCTGGCAGGCTGAACAAAGAGAAAACCTTCTCCGGCACTACATTAGCAAACACCGTGGATTCAATCACTTTGACTACTGGGTATTTGGAATAGCTGTCCATGAGGACCAAGGTTATTCTATCGTCCGGGAAGCTTCTGGGCAGCTAGTGAGTTGACATGCAGGACATTCTCACACTAACTCAGCCACCACAGCATCTAGGTTTGGGAACCACACTTTCTTGTGCATGCACACCTTCATATTCGCTGTTCACTGATGCCCCCATGTGTTAATTTTGCTACTTGGTGCTATAGACTCTCAGGGATCACCAGTCTGCAGCCTCGCAATATGAGGCCCTCTTGGGTGGCACTGAGTTCATCTCGAACTCTCCTTGTTTGGGTGAGTCTCTCTTTTTCCGGGCCATGCCAATAATTGGCGTCTCGTAGGGCGTTATGCCTCGAGCCTCGCTGTTGGGCTTCCATCACCTTTGTTAGCACCGCATCACCAGCAGTGGCTTCCTCGATCTCACGCAAACCCAAGGCTCTCGGGCAAGCCCCTTGGGATACCATGCAGATGTACTCCTCTGTCGGCCTTGCTTCTTCTTCTGCCTCTCCTGCAGCTTGGTGCGGGTGACGTGAGGGGAAGTCTGCTGGGTTTTTGGACCCTTGCCAGTAAACCACTTTGAAACGGTAATGCTGTAACTGGATAGCCCAGCGTTCGATGCGAGGCAGTGGATTGGGTACTGTACCTCGGAACAGTGGGACAAGTGGCTGGTGGTCTATGACTACCCTGAAGGGTGTTCCAAAGAGGTATAGGTGAAAATGTCTGCATGCCCATTTGATAGCTAGGGCTTCTCTTTCAATTTGGGCATACTTTGCTTCAGTTGGTGTGAGTGCTTTGCTGGCAAATGCTAGCAGCACCCATCTCCCTGGTTCTAAGTCTTGGGAGAGTACGTCTCCTAGGCCTACTGGGCTTGCATCGATGAGCAGCTCAGTTCTCTTCTTTGGATCAAAGTACGCCATTGTTGTTTTGCTCAGGAGGGCTGACTTTACCTTCTGGAAGGCTTCTTCCTCATTCGGGTCCCACACCCAACAGTCGTCCACCTTTGTTAGGGCCCTCAAGGTTTCAGCGATCGTCACTAAGTTGGGCATAAGTCATCCACAGTACGTGGCCATGCTGAGGAAGCTATGCACCTCTGAAGCATTGGTCGGTACTGGAGTCTGTTTGATGTCTTGCGATTTTCCAGGCTCGACCAGCACTCCTTCTTGAGTGAAGACATATCCATAGAACTCTATTGAAGTTTGGAAGAAGGAGCATTTTTCTTTGTGAAGGGTGACCCTGTGTTCCCACAGGCATTTCAGAGTGGCTCGCAGGCACCTGTGATATTCCTCTGTGGTTGCTGAATAGATTAGAATATAATCAATCACATTGTTGACACCTTGCAACCCCCTAGTGTCTCTCTTATGGCGTCCTACTGCTGAGGAAATGCCGAAATTCAATCGTTTATATCTTGGTTATCTAAGGTGAGTGGGAAACGTTGTTATGTACCAGCTTTCCTCAGATAGATGCAGTTGGTGGTAACCTGCAATAAGATCTAATTTTGAGAATCATGTGGCTCCATTTAGCTCGACAATGATATTGTCCATTGTAGGCATGATGAGCCGCTCCCGTTTTATGGCCTTATTTGGGAGGCCCACGTCAGTGCAAAAAACCCACTTTGCCAGGTTGTTTTGGCTTTTCAGTTATAACCAGAGGAGACACCTAGGGCGTTGGTCTGGATACTTTCTCGATTACTCCTAGGCTTTCGAGCTTGTCCAGTTCTTGCTCAACCAGTGGCCTCACGTGGAATGGCACACGTCGGTGGCGGAGGGCTACGGGCTTGACTGACTTATTAATGTATTGTTTGACTTGTGGGCTTGCAGGCATCCCAGGCCATAGAATAGTTCAGAGAATTGGCTTAACAGTTCGTCAACTTGGTAGGCTTTGAAGTTTCAGGCGAATGACACTAGTCCTATACCCCTGCGATGTGACTTCCTAGTAAGGTGTCAGCTTCTCTGTGAACCACATGTAACATTGTCAGGATCTCTTGATCATTGAATCATACGCATACTGTCATACGTCCTTTGAGGGGCAGCGGGGACTGGCCTCCATATGTGAATATTGTAGTGTGAGTTGGGGATAATGTGCGCTTTGGTCAGATGCATTGGTATTGCTATATGCTCATCACAAGATTAATTGATATTGCTGTATGCCCATCACATTTACTGACACTCCTGTGTCAATGAGGACCTTGACCTCCGATCCAGCAATCTCTACTACACATGTGAGCTGTGTCCTCCTATGTGTTTTCAGATCGCCTGTAAAGGAGATGAGGAAGACACTGAGTCTTCCAGCTGGTGCCTGCTCCGCTGCGAGCTCCTGGTGGCTCCTTGAGGCTCTTGGTCAGTTGCCGCAGTTTGAATAAGTGCGTCCTTGGGCTGGAAAGGCCTCTAGTGGGTGTTCATCACATCCACAGTATTCACAGTGGTTTCTCGTTGGCAGGGAGCTGGCACTCTGGGCCTGTTTGTTTTCCTTCTCATGTACACTGCATCAGCACATTCTAGTTTCACGTTAGGGGCCTTTTCTGGTGTCTGACTTATTGCAATATCCATTTCGTTGGCCCTGGCTGTGGACAGGTCTTGACATCTGGCCACTATGAGGATATCATCTTCTAGGCTAATGTTCGGTTGTCTCAAGATTAGGCCTTAAAGTGCCTTGTTCAAGCACCCTTGTATGATCTGCACTCTTATCTCTTTCGGCTGGTCATCCACCATGCACGTACCAGCTAATTCCCAGCGACGTGCATAAATAGTGTCAATGGGCTCACCTTCTCTCTGATGAACTTGGAGGAATCTGGGTTTAGTTGCGGGTCAAAATGAGCATTGAGGGCCCTCACCACTGCATCGTAATCGTTCGCCTTGTCAGTGTTGGGGAGGTGTTCAAATAACGTATAGATTTCTTCCCCTGCTTAGTGCAGCAACAGGGAGTGTTTGACTGCTCCATCAGTTTCTCGGGTGGCAATGAAATAATTGTCCAGCCTCCCCACCCATGTTTTCCATCGGGGCGCAGCCGTAGCAGGATCAACTAGTTGACTGAAGGGTTGCAACACACCTACGAGCGCGTGCTGTTTGGAAATTTGCCCCTGCCGTGGCCCTTGCAGGAATGCTGCAGTTGCATCATCTGCCAATGCTTTGCCAGCAAACTGCGTGGGCGCCTCACTCCCTCAGGCACCTTGGAGCTCACAAATACACACTCTAGTTCTTGAATGCAGCTGGGCTGGGGCTGTTGGTCAATATTCACTGCCCCCTTCAATTATGTATGGTTCACTGTTCCTTTACTTTGTGCCCCTTTCAGGTATGCAGGGTATGATTCACTGTTCTCTTTTCGTTTTTTTTTTACTTGGGGCCTACATGCTGCTCCAGCCGGGCTTCAGCTTTAGTATATTGGAATCGTCCAAATTACTTGGCCAGCATGCCTTTCAGGCCCTCATTCTCCTCGCCTGGGCCGCTGAGCATGTTGCTGGCAGTGTTGCCCGGTGATCGAGGCATTCTGACCTCGCGCGGTTCGTTGCGGCAATCAGGGTGTGGCTGCACTTCACTGGGCAAGTCTTCACCTCGGTGTGCTGTAGTCAGCGCCAAGGGCCGGCACACCAGAACTGATGCCTCTGCAGCGCGGACAACAAGCTGCTCTCCACACGGCGCCAGGGGTACAGTGAGCTTGGCCCCACAGAACTTCTGCACCTTGGGTGAAGGTGGAGTTGCGCAACTAGCAGCCCTCGCCGCGGAGACGGTCGACTGAGCACAGCTGCTGGCTTTGTGCAAAATGCAATGGGAGCACATGTGGGGAGTCCTTGTCGCCAATGTGAGGGGGTGACCGGGGTACACCCGCGGCCTATGTTGAAGCACAATCGCGCACTGACACCAATGAACCACACAGTGTGACATTACGGGCGAAGACCGTGAGCGGTCTACGACCCCTTTATTATGTAGCCTCTGGCCACGCCAGGCCAGAGGATGTAGAACAGTGAGCTACCATGGAAGAATCCCGACCCTTACAATTATCACAGACCAAACAAATGGAAACATAGATACCCAGAGGGCGCTGGAAGTATGGGTGCTGGGGAGTGCTGCAACACCCCCAAAATAACCATGCTGGAGTTCAGAAGGTGAATGAGCACAAAAAAAACACATTTACATTTTGTTTTTATCTTGTCCCATTTGCTATGCTTTAAAGTCATATCAAATGGCAGGTTATGTCTTAGGCAAATTGCTGTTTATTCTTTTAACAATGGAGACTGGTGTTCACTCTTCTTTCTTTGTCTTCAAAGTGAGAGGATTTTGTAAAGTGAACTATGTGACCATCTTGCTGGGGTACAGAGAGTATGAAAGGAATGGCTGTCAGTAAATAATTTTTTAACACCTTTAGTTACCTGTAAATGAACTTCACAAATGTTTCAGAATATAAATGCAGTTAGGAAAGCGGAAATGAAGCTAATTTTTTGTACTTTTGAAAGTGAAGGAAGCAAAGTTTTTTACAGGATCAAAACAAATCAATATACTAAGAGATGGGCAAATCAAATATTTGCTTAAACCCAATTTCTGCACAGTGTCATTTGTGCGCTTTATAGTTTTAGGGGTAAAACTGCATGTCTGGGAAACGTTTGTGGCCATTTCAATGTAAAATGTGCTGTCTGTAAATGACTGTGGGCTGCATAACCATCCTTTAGTAATATATCTGTGATATTGTGCTCCATAATGCACAATCATGTAAATACTACACCCACATTTGCTACACTTGGGGCCAGATTTATCAAAATGTCATGCAATGCAGCAAGACAACTTGCTGTGCTGTGTGACAGGGAGAGATCAGGAATGCGCTATATCTACTAATATATGACGCATTCATGCTCTCTCTCTCTGGTGGTGCACTGAGTGCTACCTAGCACCATCGCAGGCACCCTTGCGCCAAACTGCAAGGATGTCTGCATTACAGGCAGGATTGTTATTGTGCATGAAGGAACACCGTCCTGCACAAAACAATCCTTTGAGGCATTTTCCTTTTTCTATGGGTGCTGCAGAATGCAGCACACGTACAAAAGTGGAAATAACAAGGAGAAATAAGATATTTCTCCTTGTTAGGCCCCTGTTGGAATTGCATTCTTTATAAATCTGGGAATGCACCAAAATCCATGGGTGGACGCATGGGAACGCCCATGCTTCACCCATGGAACGCCTTCCCAATGCAGAGTAACACAAGGCAGCGATTTGCCTTACCATGCGTTACTGTGGATTGACTAAGATACGCAGAGCCACGCACGGTGGCTTTGCGTGGTTTAGTAAATCTCACTTAAGCCCATGTGTTGCCTTGCGTCGCCTTGCAAGATGCAACTGCAACTCCTGGGCTTAGAAAATGTGGCCCTTGCTCTCTGTGTGATGTTTGGATTTTCCCTATGACTTCAGTGGCAGCCCCCCCACTCTGAAATTGTTCCAGCAAGCTGGTCAGCGACAACCTGTAACCCACGGGGATAAGACATTTGTCACAGCATTCATAATTAGCCCCTGAGGCGCTCTTTCCCACTAACACAAAGTTCTCTGTGGTGCATTTTGGTGAGGGCACCGTAGCTCTACACTCCCTAGTGGCGTAACATTAGCCACAGCGGTGCGGGTGGGCCCTCGCACACGAGGGGGCCCCCTCAGCACAGTACAATGACTGGGTCTGGGACCAGTTAGTTGGAAATGCTCATGCCCGCAGTCATGGGCACTGTGCATGGGTGGCAGGCCCCTAGCCTGAGAGCTCCTGATTGGGTCCGGGGATGGGGGAGGGAAGGAGGGAGGAATAAATTAGGATCAGTTAGTATGCTGCTGCCAGTACTAACAGACAGCATTGTGTCCATCCATCATCCATCATCGTGATCATCATTGTGCTATTAAAATACCCCTCGGAGGCTCGCCTCGGCGGCGCTGCATGTTCACATTGGTGCATGCTGCACAGTATTCAGGCTGGGGCACAGGGTGGGTGTGTTGTGTGGTCATGCGCAGTCTAAACTGCATGTGTGGTGGGACCATGATTTACATGGCGCCAGCCATCTCCGCCTGCCACCAAAGCTGCAAGGCGAGTACTACTAGCAGGGGCGGCTCCTCCATTAGGGCGGAGGAGCATTGCCCTACTGCTTTCTCGCAGTGCGAGAAGCAGAAACATAACATGGTATTTTAAATACCATTTTATGTTTCTGCTTCTCGTGCTGTGAGAAAGCAGAATGGTATGCCTGGTTGGGGGCGGGCGGGTGGGGGAGGATTGGCTTGCCCAATGCTGTGGGCCGACTGTTTGGTCAGCCCTCTGGGGCTGACCAAACCAGTCATGCGCACAGAGAAAATGGCCTCCCCATAGGCGCCCGGCTGGGCGCCGTCTGCACCAATCACAACGCTGCCATTGCAGTGTTGTGGTTGACTTAGGGGGAGGGAGGGAGGCTGCCTGCTTCCTGTTCCTGCCGGAGGCAGGAGAACAGGAAAGCAGCAGAAAAACGCCAAACGCAGGACCCGGCCAGGAGCGGAGGCGGCGTGGGACCCGGTAAGGTAAAGTTTTTTTTTAATCCCCCCCCCCTGCGGGAACCTCGCGCGACCTCCCCACCCGCGAGTCATGCCGCCGCGACTGAGTACTAGTATCACACGTCTTCTGCTTGGCGTTCTGACTTCTTTCTTTTCAGTATTCAGGAGCTGTGTATTCCTTCCCACGTGTGTTTATTCCACTCTGAGCACTGTACTTAAGTTAAATTACATGTTGTACGGTGCATGACAACGAAAAATTAATTCAATATATTACATCTTCATAAACGTGTACTTCACTTTCTACACACGAACGGGCGGGTTCAGAATGTTCATTTGTGATTAGACGTATTAGTCAGAGAAGAGCCATATATGTAGTCCTTGCTGAGTGTGCGCCTAAACTTCAATTATGTGCAATTAATTCCACGCTGCATGCAGCTGTACATCAGTGATGTGCACACTACTACGCACTATGTGCAAGTATATGTCAGAGAGGTGTATAGTACTACACCCTGTCAAAAAGGTGCAGTATATTTCACCCTGTGACCGAGATGCCCAATGTGCAGGTATATGCGAGTATAAGTTGAATAGGGCATTGTGTGGGAATGCATGTCTAGCTATGTGAATAGTACACAGTGTAATTGTGTACTTACGAGAGGAGTCGCGTATTCCACCTTGCACGCATGCTCTTCGGGGGCGCAGCGTGTGGTATATACACTTAGCTCACACATGCATGCCCACAGAGTGGAATAATATACCATATAAAGTGCGTATGAATTTTAGACACAGGGGTGCGATGTATTTACCTGGCACGCTTACTTCAGATAGAGGGCGTATATTCCGTCCTGAGTACAACTCCCTGCCAGAGAAGAGTGTGCGTACCTCAGGCATCTGTGGTATATCCCCCCTCGGAGCCAGTCAGCACACCACTGGACAGGTTTCATTTTGTTGGCGTGGGGTGGGGGCATTCACCTAAGTCAGCACCAGCAGCTGGCAGTTTATCATTATTTAAATTCACGGGACGGTCATTATGCCATGGCACACCGCTGCATATTATGATCATGTTGTTTTGGGACTGCCCTGGCCCACCGCCCGCCTGGGTTGCTCATTGCTAGGGCCCCCTGACCTGCCTCTGCTCTGGTGGTCACATGGGGGGTGGGGGTGGGGGGTTTGACATGAGAGCTCTGGCTGAATTTATAAGAAATATTGCAGGTTGTCTGATAGGGGCAAAGCATTGCGATAGTCAAGCCTCATGAGAAGGAAAATCGATTCATTATTTTTTTATTGAATGTGCTAATAAATATTGAATTGAATAATACTGCACAGCCTCTCACCAAACACTGATGGACCCCAAGCAATGCACAGACACATCCCAGGGCCCACGAGACCCCAGGTTGAACGGTCAGTTATGTCCCGTGGTGGTCTCCACACACACATCCCAAGCTATGCTTCAGCAATATGTCGTGTGTCGGAGTTACGGCGCTCGTCGCTCGAGGAGGCACAGGCTCAGCTGTGACATCACCCTACTCGTGCTTCGTGTGCCAGACACTTTTAACTGTCAGTCACTGACCAAAAATATGTACGATGAGTGGAACATTCCTTCTTGACTTCGTATTCATTAGTACCTGTTTCAGCGCCAATATTAGAATGACTGCTTGCAATTGCTTTCTTCTGGCATTGTCAGCAGGGCTCCTCTCCTGCTAGCCATGGCGCTTTAATTATTCCGGCTTTACAAAGGAAAATTCCAGACCTTGTCAAAAAAGAGGATTATCTCCCCTTCATTCTGTAGATGTTGGGGAGAGGATGTGGCCTAACGGCTAGGGCAGGCAACCTCAAATCTGGGGAACCTGGTGTGAGTCTCAGCAACGACGCTCAACATCCTGTGATTCTGGGCAAATCACTTAATCTCCCCGTGCCTAACAAAAATGAATGTGTCCTTATGTAATGCAACTGATGCTCATGTAAAGCGCTCTGATACCTGATACCTTTGGGTCAAGTTTGCACTATATAAAACTCCGGGGAAAAAAAGAAAAAAAAAGTCAACAGAACAGGCTCTGTGCACAGTAATAGAAGCACAGTTCCTACTTAGGTAAACATCGCAATTCAACTACAGTAGCCCTCAGTCATTTTCCATCATTCAGTTGATACTAATCCTTTGGGATAGCTCTAACACGGCGCACTTTATAGTCCCCAGGGTATTCCTGTTCTGAAGAGACCCTCGAATTTCAAGTTGGGTCAAAACGTTGTTGACAACACCTAAAGATAGTCTAATAAAGAAAGCACCAGAGAACAGTCCGGCTTATCTTTTGTGGATTAAAGAAATAAAATACTCAGACATCCTTGTACATACCAAAAACCCTTTCCCAATTTCAAGTCACTGTAATGTCACGTACAATATTATATGTTTGGTTATAGTCTTATATGTTTGGTTATAGTCACTTCACTTTGGGTTTATATAGCACTCCTCTCTCTAAAAACCCTACTCACTGAATTCATTGCGTCGAAATTAAAACATGTACAGAAATTAAAATGTGTGTTATATTAATTGAATGAATTAATGAATAGTTCGGCTATTCGGCTGAGTTGAGTTTAATGTAATACAACCAGCGGGCTGTCTTTATTTGAAAATATTTATATTTGTGTTAAAATTAATTGGCGGCAGATTAACCCTGCCTTATTGTTATCTCTTTTTTCTTTCCCTGACTAAACCAACACAGAATAAGATTTTGTGATAAAATGAGATTGTGTTTGAAGTAAGTTCTATGTTAACACTTGTTGCAAGCTATAGCTTAAAACCCAGTTCGCATGGACATATGGGTCGCTCTTGTTTTTGAAATATGCACCTCTTAGTGGACATAAAAGTTAACAACAGAAGGCGGTCTTACTCCTACCTATCAGTCCTATATGTCAGCGGATCCAACATGTGTACCAGCACTGACCATCTGCTTGGCAATTATCACAGCAGTGGTCAAAGTGGGGGGCACGGTGTGCCCATTTTTTTATTTTAGGGAAACAGTTCCCCTACTTTTTGTCAAAAGTCAACCGTCCCGGGACGGTTAATTCCAACAGCTGAAATGCTTCTGCTGAAGTGTCATTCAGGGAGTCTCCTGTGCTGTGAGACTGAGAGAGGCGCAAAAAGCTAAACAAGCCCTCTTGCCTGAAAGAAGTGTAAATGTGCACAACTGGTCAATCTGCAAATGTAAAGGGCTCCTGGAAGCAGGTATTGGCTTTAATTGATGGAATCACTTGAAGCTTCCTGCTGACACACATTTATTCTTTTTGAGAGGTATTGTACGAGATATTTAAAATAATGACTTACATGTTCACAGTGCTTTCTGTCACAGACTGGGACCATGTAGCACTAAACATACACAAATTACTCTTCTCCACTGCATCAACCAGGATTTGGTGTGGTGCATCAACTAATATAGGTTTCATAATGTACGATAATGCACTTCCCCCTGATTAACACTCATTTTCATTTAAGATGTGTGTTATTTTACATGTAGTTACTGGAAGGTGAAAGATCAAAAAAGTTACTGAATATTTTGTTTTTTATCCACGCCCACACGCTCACTCACCCCGTCCCATACCCCACCCCCTTGTACGCAGCATCACAGTTCCCATACTTTCTTTTAATGCACTTCGACCACTGCATCACAGGCACAGTAGGTCACTTTCCATGCTTCTGGGCCAGTACATTAGATTGGCCAAACTCACAGATATGCTCCTTCCCAGCAAGGTGGTTTCCTGCCACATGTCCGCTCTCGGAGTAGCAGTAAAACGTTTCCTTTACAGGGTGGGCACCACCACCGCAGCCCAGGTGCCCTGCGGTTCCTGTTCAGGGCCCCAGGCCACCAGCCATCCACCCCACAGTAGCAGAGAGTATGATAGGCTACGGGCCTGATTATACAGCTACCATATCAGGCCTGCATCAATCCCGAAAGGTCGACAGCCCGAGGGACTACCGGCTTCAGCTCAGCAAGGCACAAGTATTTGGCAACCCAAATGACAGCAGAAAGGGCCCAAAAGGGCCCCACGAGAGCTATCACAGGCCCACACCCACAGGGACGGATGAACAATGCACACAACTGCACAGATTATTACAGTGCATTTTTCTATACCTACTGGAACTGGTGTAGTTGTCAAACTAATTGCGTTACCTGTGATATGGACGTTTTGATACCAGCTGAAAGTGTATTCTGGGTGCTAACATCAGCACAGCAAGTCAAATTACAGTGAAATCCATTTGGCTCTACAAGAACGAAAGAGAGGATGGTTTCCAAACCAAGAATGTTTATTAGCAAATTAGTCAAAGTTACAGGCTTTACTCAGTTAATAAATTAATCGTCTGTTAAGCGTAAGTTGACTATGATTAAGCAATTTGCCAGTATGTATCAAATAGATGGCAAAGCCAAATTATTACAAAGTACAAGATGCAAAACAGAGGAAGTATCAGTTCCATAAAGGAACTTCCTTAAACTAAATAAAGCATCTAAAGATGGCAAAGGTAAATCCTGAGCAGAAGGTGTCGGTCGTAAATGAAATTAAAGCTCAGGGGCAAAAGGAAATAGGCATAGGCGTTCAAGGGCCTAACTCACGAACAAGGAATCAGCTAGAGAAAGGTCTGCCTTCTGCAAAGTCAGGACAGGATGGCCTGACAACTATTTAAGACATGCAATTAAAATACATTGCATTCTTTCCAGAACATCTTCCTACCAGCTCCTCCAGACTCAGACAAATCAGGTTGCGCTGTCTTCTTGGAGCAGGTAAACTCCCCTCACAAAGGCGCACACAGCTGTGACCTTCAATGTATCAGCGGTCTAGGCTGCATGGTACTGGGGGTCTGTCTCATCCCCACACACAGCACAAATGACAACTTCCAATTAATTCTGATCAAACAGTTCTAAAAAATAAATTAATGAGCTCATGTACAAACTCTTGTGGGTTACCCTGCTCCTGCAACGAGAAGGAAAACGTGAAAGCACATTACGAAATCAACAGTATGTTAACGGCTTTGACAACTGAGGCCTACTCGTAGTTAGGCCAACATTAAGAAGGTACATTTGGTTAACCAGAATATACTATAAGCTAATGATTATACTAAGTTTGGCTTCTTTATACGTTTATATTCACACATTAACAGACGGTAACATGATTAGTATAAATGGTAAAGCATTACATTTCCCACTGCACCATTAGCCACCTACACAGGGGCCTGCAAACGAGCCCACAGCCCCCGACAGCCACCCCAACAGTGGTTACAGGCCCAGCAACCTCTGTTCAGCTCGGCGACCCTCAAGCTGCGCAGCAGGAGCCTGTTACCAGGGTGGCCAGTGCACGTGCGGTCCCAAATGACTCCCAGTTCCTAGCTCCTCACTGTTCCGCTGCCATATTCCAGCCTCCCAAGCTATCCAGGAGTCTGGCAATCACTGGTAGATGAGGTGGTTGGGAGATGAAAGTGACTTTCCTTGTGGGTCGGTGGTGGAGCTCACCAGTTAGACATCCATGTCAGAGCTTGGGTCTTTGCCCACCCTGTCCAACCCCCTACCCCCCTCCCCGCCCAGTGGTGGCATTTTAAACCATTCCTCATTCCTTCACATTGGCTTACCCAGCCTGCCACTGGCAACACCTCTGGCCCTGGCTTGCCTTGGTTGTGATGTTTGTTGGTTTGTGGCACAGCAAATGGGAAGTGAAAACATTTTCTTTGTATAAGGAACTGCTTAAATGAGGAACCAGTTAGACTGCTGCTGTTATAGTAATTGCAGATTGGGGCTGAGCAGACTGTATGATACGTGGAAATCTGGGCAGAGAGGCAACTCCTGTGGTAAGCAGTGATTCCAGTAGATGTTTGACGACTGTATGGGGTTCTGTTCAGATCTTGGCACAAATGTGTTGGGTGTCCATATCTGAATGCCGAGTGTATATGAGTCAGTGTCACCAGTCAGCGCAGCTTCCGTAGATTTATGTGTCCGGAGCCATTGATGATCGCGCGGTTCTTGTCCTTGAGATTGCGCACTGCTGGACCACAAACCCCAGTGGAGACCCCCACAGCCCACCTGGGAGGATCAGGGTCCCATACTGGGTTTACATTGGCTTTGCCTCTGCCAGTAGAACAGCCTCCCGGCAACAGCACTGCGTGAGATAAACATAGTAGGTAATGGAGCTGGTGGCGGTGTAGAGTGGAGTGGGCATATGCTGACAGAGGCTTTAAGCAACTGAGGCTACATACTGCTGCATAGAGAGGTGGAGGGGCAGATTACCTGGATGCATCGGAGAAGTGGATGGATATGACCAGTATTTATCCTACCTACTATGGAGCAGTAGGGTAAGCCGGAGCCAACATATCCATGTTTTCTTTCAAATTAAACTCTCCGCCAATCTGTGGCTAATGCATCTACCAGGGCTTTCATATCATAAAAAAGAGAGACTGGTGGCAACTGGTCAGGCTATACGTATTCATCTGACCGAAAACCAGTTTCCCTCAGCCAAGGTCTCTGAGTTATCAGACGATGTTCATCACAGACAGGGCCAGGCTGGAAGTCAGATGCAGTCCTGGCAGGAGGCCAGGCACACAATGGAGCCACTGGGGCTTTTCATGTTTGGGTCATAGAAGCCCATCCTGCTCTGACAGCAGTCCCCAGGATGCAGCCCGCCAGGAAAATGACGAACTGGCCCTGAGCAGAACACACATGGGCAAGGTCAGTTCACGTAGTGATACTGACACATTAAGGCCTTGTGGGAATGATCTTTATGTTCTGCGAGCTCACCCAGGTTTCTACAGGGTCTCTGGAGAGGATTCACAGGGACAGCTGCAGGCAGGGAGGACACAGCAATCTGAAGAGGGAGTACCATTATGTGCAGGTGCTCACTGTGCCCTTCTTAGAACTCTACTACATAGTTTCAAAGCCACAAAACATATGTGAAACTTGATATATACTGCACACAGTTTATTCAACAGTAGGGGGAGCAAGAATCCTGTCAGATTGTTGAACTCCGCATGGTATGCGATGAAGGTGGATTAAAGGTGGAGGTACACTTTCGGCGCACACCCTGCTTAACAAAATGCTTTCGTCTGATGAATATCACAAAACCTTGGAGCACCACCATTGGTCTCAAGATTGCCAAGTACACTATGAAAAATCGAAGGGCAGCCAGAAAAAGTTGAACAGTGGCAGAGAGGTACAGCTTTCTGAGTCATGAAAGCACTTTAAACACTACACAGGCCACAGTGTGTTATATTCAATAAAACTCCTGGGAATGGCTTGTGAGAAGATAATAGAGCGAGACGATTTTCTGGTGTGTAGAACACCCACGACAAAGATCTGTGTGTAACCTGTAGGTCACAGGCGCAAGTCCTAAAAGGCCTATCATCTTTTAGATGTTCAAATAAAATTAGAACCAGTCACATAGTTAATAGTAACGCATATTATTTAGTTGCCAGACAACTGTTCAGTTTATGGTGGACATTCTGTAAGTGGCCAATAACACAATTATATGGCATGAACAGTTTCCGTGGCAACCGCCAGAGATGCTAGAGTCGCATTCTACTATTCAATTGTTCGTTACAAATGATAATGACTTTAATAGGAACACCTCAGACAGCATTGTGCTAGAGTTATGAGGCATCTGCTCAGGACATGACACATTGACATAAAGGTTTCAGAAGCTTTGGGCAGAAATGAAAGGCATAGAATTGAATTTACTGGAAGCTAACCTGAAAAAGCCAACCAAACTTTGGTATAGGGTAAACCGTACTCCAAGGAGCAGCGGCGCTACTTGCAGAGAATGTTTTAACTGGTGCATAAGCATCTCACACATCAGATAGGTTCCAGTTCGGAGGGCTGATCACAGAATCCAGACTATGAATGGGACAAAATGGGTAATTCCATGGGGCACGAATCACATGCCATGCAATTGTTTAACGTTTTATACCTTTTTAAGCAGCATGTGGTTCAAATCTGAAGCACATGCCTGCCCGTAGTTATGTGTCTAGAAACACACCATTGTTGGTCAAATGCTGAAGGCAAGATTGCAACCCAGGTGGGGCATGGCTCTCAGAGAGGGCCTTGAAGAGCCATAACTCAGTGGGAGGCTCAAGAAAATGTCTATAGAGGACGGGGAAGGAGGCATGCTCTCCTCCACCCTCCCCCATGGATCCCCCAGAGAAGGTGGAAAGGAGAGCAGGAACATTGTGCACCCAGGTAGGCCGCATCTCACTCCTGCCCCAAAGAGGAAAGGAACAGGAGTGCAAGCAATACTGCCCAGATTGGGGTGGGGGGGATAGTCCATTGGTCTCCCGTCCAGCTGGCTCAAGAGAAGGGCGATTGTAAAAATTTTAAAAGCTACTCTACCACACCTACAAGAGTGGAGAATATAAGGGGGACCTAATACACCAAATAACCAAGAGTTTTGCTGCGTCCTGGAGGTTTTTCGTGTCCCCCCCTATCTGACACAAGGAAATGATGAAAGCCGGATCCATGCTCTTAGGCATGCACCATAGTAAACTTACAGATGCTTGGGTGACACGAAAGACAAGAGCACGATACCAAAATAAAGACCAGTAGATCACAAACATTGGCCTGAAGAAGGCTGGTTAAACTCCACAGGCCTTGGGATGCAGACGGCAGGGCCAGCTGCAGAAGAACCTTGGATCACCTCCCAGGGCACACTTGCCACTTGCAGCCCAGGCTAGCCACAGACCGGTCACCGTGGACAAGCAGGCACACACATTAAGTCAGGTAGGTTAGAAGGCAGATCTCATAAGAAAGACCCAACCGTGGCCTCAAACAAAAGAAACTTTGTAAGAGCGCATACAAAAGTTACTAACTGCCAGCCCGCGAGCGGTGTATTAATAATGTTAATCCATAAATCTGCTGCCTTGTTACTACATACAATGTTTAAGTGCGTGTGATAAGGAGTTCATGGCCTCAGTGGTCTTTGGCTACCGATATCATGCCATGGCCACTTAGCGTGCATGTATCTCCACAGAAATGGTCTTAAGACTTTCTCCTAACCCATAGATCTCTCACACTAAAATCACATTTCTCTGAAATACAGCGAAGTGGGGGGTACGGAAAGTGCACGAGGCTGCTTTGTGCTGTGGGTGGGTGGCATGTCCAGTGAAACGCGAGGAATGGAAGATATTCTAGCAGACGATAAATTAAAATAAAACCTTCATTTGGCTGCAGTTTCTCCGAGGCTGCCGCTGGGACTGGAGGCTCCGGGGGTAGCCTTGGCGCCTGTGAATGAGGTCATCGGGGCTTACCGCAACCCTTCAGTGAAAGGCAGACTCCGGGCTGCGTGAGTCACACATGGGAAGAATTGATCAAAGCTGGCGTTCATTGAAATTCAGGCCATCAGGAGAAATCGCTTCCATTGAAGTTGCGATACTTATAGCATTAAAGTACTTCATTAGCAGCAACACGCTCCCGGACATGCACCTCGCTTTGTTCTTCATGCCGCCCACTGAAGAGCTCTGCCTCTTCATGGCACTCTGGCTCCTCCAATCACCCACGCTTCTAGATTCGGCGCACAGTAAACAGGCTGTTACTGTTGCTAACCAGTTGTTTTTGGATGTGTGGGGTAGCTCACGATTAAACCTTCATACGTTTTTTCCACAAATCTGGGGCGGCTCCTCCGCTAAGGCGGAGGAGCGTCGCCCCACTGCCTTTCAGCACTGCAAAAAGGAAAAATATAATGATAATAACACAAGGATATTATAATTTTATTTTTCCATGTGTTGTGTCGGGTCCCGGATGCACAGGCCCGGGGCTGCGACCATGTGATAGCGGGGAAGAATGCGTAAAGGCACTGCGGCCCAGGGAAAAACGACGCAGAAGCACGGTATGGTTTATGCTCTGCCCTCGGTCTTCTTCTGAAACCACGCCCCGCCAGGGTAGTATTTATATCTTTTACACCACGTGGTGCGGGACATACCAAATAACATTAAGCCCGCAGGGGCACACACATGACACCCCTGACCTCAGGGTATTGTACTGCAACCGATGGCACTCCAGTTGCATCATTGGAGCGACACTTACCGTGCTGAGGCAGTTTTGCGTAGCGGGCTTGGCTTGGCAGTGCAGGGAGGAGGAGTGGTGGCACTCTCTAAGTGCTCATGACTGTTTGGCCGGCTGTCTTGGGCCGGCCAAACAGTCAGGCACACTTTGCATGTTCTCCACCCAGGCTGTGAACACGGTGCTCAGACCAATCACAACGCCACATTGCAGCTTTGTGATTGGCTTTGGGGAGCCTAGGTGCTTCCAGCTTCCTGTTCGCACAGAAGCCAGGAAGAGGACAGAGGACAGAGGAGAGGAGGCAGCGGCGGCCGGACAGCCGGCAGCCGGTAGGTAAGTGATCTTTTTTTGTTTGGTTTTTAACCACCCTTCCCTTCTCCCCACCCCACTACTGCTTCCCAGGAGCAGCCACCACTGCCTATTAGTCCAACATCATGAAGATTTTAAAGGTACTCAGTGTTTGTAGTTTCGCCAGGTGGGAACTAAGACAATAGCCAACCAAAAGATATCTACATTTTGGGTTTTAGGGGGGGTATCTACATTTTGTTTTTTTTGTTGGGGTGGGGGGGAGTGCTGTGCAAGAAAGCATATAAGTTTTTCCTAAAAATTGCACTAATAAAAGGTTTGCTGTTCTAGCACTATCTTCCCAGCTTTTAGGAACAAGCAGAGTTGTATAAAAAAACGATTTCTTTACCACAATTTTTGCATTTTTCTACGAGGTGGCAGTCCATTTTTCCTAATATGTGTTGTTTCAACCTTCTTTCAGTTTGTGGTGAAAGCAGGTCTGTAACCCATGGATGAGCCTGGAAAGCTATACAGTTCTGAAAAGTAGACAAAAGTGTGAATTCTGCAAGGAGTTATTTGCGTAGATCTCTCCTCAAGTTTTTGCCATTGAAACTACTTGTTGAAATAAAAAATATTATGGGGGCGTGGCCAACCATCATGGCCGATCGGACGTAACTCCGATCGGCTCATCTCCAGGCCCAGCAACATCCACGTATAGCGAGGCACTTTCAGCCCCTAAAACCGAATCGCCCGATGTCTGGAGGCGTCTGGAGGAGCGGGGGCTTCCCGGAGGCGAGCTAGGAGCCTCGGGGGCTGTTCGCGGAGCAGGGACGTTCCTGTCGCCGGAGCCCACGGCGCCTGCTAAGATGGCGGCCATTCCCGAGCTCGATCTCCGCCAGGGACGCTGCGGCCCCGGGACCTGAGGGGAGCCATGCGAAGACTACTGGAAGGGGGGACCTGGGTGGCATTGTCCTTCTACCCACCCCGGCACCCTCTTTCAACCAGAAGGGTGGAGTGAGCCTCGCTGCGGTGCCCGTGACAGAAGGGCTGCTTTCCGTGTCGGATCCCCCGTAGGTTGGGGGAGACCTCCGGTGGAGCTGAAGCCCTTGAGGCCCAGTCTTGAACAGGACGCCAGGTACAGAGGAGGATGGAGGGGCTTCCCCGACACCAGGGTGGACTACCGGGAGCGTTTGCAGAGGTCTGGCACCTGACCTTAAGATGGCGTCGGTCAGGCGCCATCTCACAACCACGTGGGGTGGGGAAGCCCTGCCTCATGGCCCTACGTCCCGCATGATGCCTCCGCCCGCGGCCCTCTTGGCGTAGGTGAGAAGCTCCTGGGCCCACCGTCCTCCAGCATGCGGGATCTCTCCCGGTGGGACTCTGGTTGCAGCGGACTCTTTGGCACCTGGCCGATTGGGAGTTGGGTCACGGAACGGGGGGTCCCCCGGAAGCCCTGGGTCGCGTCGCAGCCCAGGTGAAAACGCCCTCCGGTCACTATTTGGGCGCAACGCTGAGGGTGTGAGCGGACGGAGAGAGGCTCCTTGCCTTCGATGGGCGGCGAGGGAGTGCAAACGTAGAGTGGAGGGGGTCCCTTGGCCCCGTGAGACCAGTCTTTGAAGCAGGGCGCCCCGGGCAATGGCTTGCCCCCTCAGGCATGATCCCCCGGCTGACAGACCCGAGTGGTTGTGGCACGCTCGGTCCGAGAGTCCGCCCTGCCAGTAAGGTGATATCTGGTTCCAACGGAGCCCTGCGCCAAAGCCGCTGATCATCCACCACCCAACCCAAGTCGCTCTCCCAGCCTACTCAGGAGTGGGGAGTCGGGGGGACAAGTTCCAGTCCCCCCCTGATTTTGTTCTTCCTGCTGCGGAACGGCCCCGACCAAGTGGTGGGCGTAGGTCCCTATGCCACCCAAAAAAGCGCAGCCCACAAAGGTCTCCAGCTTCTTCACACACAACACAAAGGGCTTGAGCAGTGAAGGGGTAGTGCATCCAGACGGCATGATGGCGCTCACCCGGGAAGATTTGATGGCCTCATTACGAGAATTTAAACAGGAGCTCAGGGACGATATCAAGGCTGACATGGGAGCCTCTTTTGATGCATTTAAGGCTGAAATGGGGGGCCAACTGGAGTCCCTGCAATCGGACGTCAACTCGATAGGGGCCCACACTCTTGACTTGGAAGCTAAATATCAGTAGTTGGAAGACAGCTTGCGTCCCTTGGAGGCCCACTCTAGTGAATTGCGATCTCAGCTGAAAGCCACGTTGCTCCGCTGTGAAGACCTCGAGAATCGCTCCCGGCGGGATAACATTCGTGTGAGGGGCCTGGAAGAAGGCTGCGAAGGTCCCGATTTGGAAACCTTCATGGTGGGTCTCTTCTCGACTGTGCTGGGAGACTCTGAGCCGGGGGTTCATCTTGAGCGGGTCCACAGGGTGGGGCCCCGCGTTACAGGAGATTCCAGGAAACCCAGGGACGTACTGGCAAAATTCAGCTCTTTCAAAACCAAGGAGTTGGTTCTTCAGAAGGCGCGAACACTCGACAAGGTATCCTTCCAGGGTGCGACGTGCTCTCTATACCAAGATGTAGTCTAAGCCACACTTATTCGACGCCAGCTGTTCCGCCCAGTCACGGCTGCCCTAAGAGACCAAAAGGTGAAATATAGATGGACCTACCCCTTTCGCCTAGCTTTCTCACTTGACAATAAGAACCACCACTGCACTGACTTGGAAGAGGCGACGACTATCCTTGGTATCGAGACGCCTGCTCCGACCCGAACGCCAGAATCGAGAGTTATGAAGGAAGCAGCGGGCTCAAAAAAGCAGGGGGGGTCCTTGGCTGCAGCAGCGGAGAGCTGGCAAGAACACTATGGGATGAGGAGGTATCTGCTCTCTGCCATCCACTTGCTGGGTTTCTTGCAGGGACTTCGGTTGGGCCTGCAGTCTGCGGGTCTTGGCAGGGGCCTTGGGCTCATGCCCTTCGGACATCGGCCACTCTGACTATTAATGACGAGGCTGGGAGAGAAAGGGGGTCGAAGTTGTCCTGACCGTCGACAGCACTTATTGCTATCCATAGCTAATATCTTATTTGTGCCTACGTAACAGTTTTATGGGCTTTGGAGGCGGAATTTGGACCGCCGCAGATAATGCTCGAATCGCGGTTCTCCTTTGTGGTAGAGAACCCCCGAACTTACAGATATGGTTTGTATTTGTTACTGTTAATATTGTTTTGGTGTCACGGTACTTTATGCTCTTATTTTAGGTTGCTATGGTACGATGGGAGGGGGGGAGGAAGGGTGGCGGGGGACGTGCTCCCCGGAGGGCAGCTGACGAAACAAGTGGGAGGGTTTGATGCTAACTGATGGGGATTAATTGCCTAACGTGGAACGTAAAAGGCCTTAATTCCCCTAACAAAAGGAACAGGGCCTGGAAATTCTTAAATGATCATCAGATTAAAATAGCTGCCCCGCAAGAGACACATCTTCCACGCAAGGAGGAGCATCGATTGAAGCATAGGGCCTACCCACAGATTTTTCGCTCCTCAGCACCAGTAGTGGCTCGTGGTGGGAGTGCTGCGGGGCGGTGGGGCGGGGCGGGGGAGGAGCAGGATGGGGGGTAGTAAACTACGGCATAGGGCCGAACAGAGGTAAGTAAACAAATACATAAATAAAACGAATTTCATTGCGCGCGCTGCATTGCCAAATGCGATGCAGAACGCGCAACGAAATTCGTTTTATTTATTTATTTGTTTACTTACCTCTGTTCGGCCGTATGCCGTAGTTTACTACCCCCCACCCTGCTCCTCACCCGCCCCGCCGCCCTGCATCACTCCCACCACGAGCCGCTACTGCTCAGCACACACTAAACACAATGGGGTGGCGCTCCTTTTTCATGCATCGGTACCGTTTCTCCACCGTGACACTAAAACGGACAAAGAGGGGAGGTTCTTGATGGTTAGGGGAGAGCTGCGGGGACGATCATGTACCATAGCCACGATTTATGCACCTAACACAGGGCAACATGATTTCCTAAACTCATTCCTTTCCACACTTGAGAATTTGCAAGAGGCGACCTCCTATTGGTCGGAGACTTCAATCTGATATGGGACTCAGCTCTTGACACTTCACACTCCCATAGGGCATCGGGGGGGATCTTCAGCAAACCACTTAAAGCAGCATTGCAGGGGTTGGGGCTAGTAGACGCCTGGAGGGCGGCCCATCCCGCGACCCGGGATTACTCCTTCTTCTCACATTCGCATAGGACGTACTCCAGGATTGATCACTCATTCATAAGTCAGTCCCTTCTCCATACCGTAGCGGGATCCCAGTTCCATCCGATTTGCCTCTCTGATCATGCGCCATTAGAGCTGGTCCTTGATTGGCCTGCCCCGCGCTCCAAACTTGCCAGGTGGTACTTCCCCAACTTCCTTTGTAGAGATCGGCTTCTTAGGGATGAGTTACGAAAGGCAATTACAGAATTTGTTGACCTTAACGACCCGGAGCAAACCTCCCTAGCCAACAATTGGGACGCCTTCAAGGCCGTTATTAGGGGGAAGTGTATCGAGTTGGAGGCCACTCTCAAAGCGCAACGCAAGGGGGAACACCTTCTCCTCGAGGGGGAGCTTCGAACGGCCGAGAATGAACATAAGTCTAATCCCTCGGTCCAATCCCTCTGTAAGGTCACACAGGTCAAGGGGAAGCTTCAAGCTATTTATACTAATGGAGCTGAAAAGTCCCTCCTGCGCTTACAGGCGTGCAGTTATGAGGGAGGGAACAAGGTGGGTTCGCTATTAGCACGTCAACTGCGAGTGAGGCAGGAGAAGGAGTACATTAAGCACATAGTCGATGGGAAGGGGGTCTCCCATCAGAGCGAGCTGGGGAAAGCTAAAGGCTTTTTTGGCATTTTATCATTCCCTGTATACCGCAGATCAATTAGACGCGCATGTCCAGGACCAATACCTAGAGGCCCTGGACCTGCCCCAGGTTCCAGTCTCCACCAATGAAGAGTTAAGTAGACCCATTTCCACAGAAGAGGTCCAAAGGGCGATAGATTCTCTTAAGCTTCAAAAAGCGCCTGGCCCCGACGGTCTTAATGCCCACTTCTATCGTACTTTCGCACCGTAATTAGTCCCCCGTCTGGTGACGCTCTTCAACGATATCGCTGCCACATATAAGGTGACGCCTTCGATGGGGGAGGCGCTGATCTCCGTCATCCCCAAACAGGGGAAGGACCCCTCTAGCTGCGCCTCTTATAGACCTATAGCGCTCCTGAATCTGGACGCCAAGCTATATTCTAAAATATTGGCCTCACGTCTGGAGAATGTCATGCCGCTCCTTGTGTAGCCAGACCAAGCGGGCTTCATCAAGGGGAGGCAGACTCATGATAACCTCCGAAGAGTAATTCACATTATTGAGAAAGCACAGAGGAAGGCCATTCCTGCGGTCCTTCTTTCGCTTGACGCGTAGAAGGCCTTTGACCGGGTTGATTGGGCCTTTATGACCCGTACACTGCGTCGGTTTGGTTTTGCTGAGACGTTCATTGGAATGGTATGGGCAAACTATTGCGCACCGTGATCTAGGGTCGTGGTAAATGGGGTCGCCTCGGAACCATTTACCCTTTCCAGGGGAACCCGGCAGGGGTGCCCTTTATCCCACCTACTATTTGCGCTCAGCATCGAACCTTTCGCAGAGCGCATTCGGTCCAACCCAGACATAAGGGGTGTCCCATTTGGCACAGACGAACACAAGATATCCCTCTTTGCGGATGATGTGCTTCTCCCAGTCACGAGGCCGCAGTCTTCTCTCCCAGCGATCCAAGCTGAGCTTGCCTCCTATGAACAGGCCTCGGGCTTTAAGGTGAACCTCTCGAAATCCTTCCTTCTTAACCTCATGGTGCCTAAGGAGCCCATGCCGGCTCTTGAAGGTGCAACCCATTTTCGGAGGGCGCACAAAGACATCACATATCTCGGCATCAAACTCACCCCCAAGCTGGAACACCTTTATGGAGCTAACTACCCTCCTCTGCTGTTGCCAGCTTAAAGCTGATCTATCTAGATGGAGGATGGCCTATCTCTCCTGGATAGGGCGGGTCAATGCCATAAAAACAAACGTTCTCCCGCATTTGCTATATCTTTTTCAGGGCCTTCCGATCCCAGTAGAACGGGCGCTTTTCTCTGAACTGAAAACATTGATTACCAAGTTTATTTGGCAGGGGCAGAGGGCACGGCTCTCCAACCGCGTGTTAACTAGATCGAGAAATGAGGGGGGATTGGCTTTGCTGGACTTCCTGGGTTACTATAGGGCAGCTCAACTTAGGGTGGTTACGTAATGGTCCCTCCGAGAGTGGGAGAAACTTTGGCTCCACATGGACCGACAAATCACAGGGAGAACGATCTGGGACCTCCTGTGGAAACAGAAACACAATCGTCCACGCAATGCCTATATCAGCACCCCTACGGCGACCACCTTAAGGGTTTGGGATGAGTTAACTCGATCCACTCGATCCACTCCTCTTGCCACCTTCCCCTCCCCCTATACGCCCATTCATTTCAACCCTGAGTTTCCTCTGGCGCTAAGGGAAGGGCCAGTTGAGGGTTGGCGGGAGGGGGGTTGTCTTATGATCTCTCATCTGTTTGAGCAGGGGAAACTGTTGACCTTTACAGAATGTGTTCAAGCCTTTCACCTCCAGCCCTCTGAAGAATTTTACTATGTGCAACTTAAGCATTGGGTCCTACAACCGCAGATACGGCAGGCCGCCACTAGGGATCTACTATTTGCGCAGTCAGGAGCCTCTACAAGGGGGACCATCTCTTTCCTTTGCTCACTCATACGGGCTTTGGGCTCTCATCAAGCCCCTAGACACCAAAGGTTCTAGGATGCACTCGTAGACACCCCACTGCAGAAGAAACAATGGATCTCACTATATAGGGATATTCCCAAGTTTAATCGCTCCATGTTTTTAAGGGAGGCCCATTACAAAATTATGAACGAATGGTACCTGCACCCCCAGAAGCTGCACACCATCTTTCCCAACTCCTCAGATAGGTGCTGGAGGGGATGTGGGTTGTTGGGTGACTTTAGGCACATCTGGTGGGACTCCCCTCGCATCAAGCCCTTTTGGAAGGAGGTACTTTCTCAAATCAAACTGATTCTGGGCTATCCGATCCCGGACACTCTTGAACACACTCTCTTGGGGATCCGGGATCCCAACTTGAAGCGCCAAACGCAGGGGGATCTGCCCGTGATGTGGCTGTGCCTCGGAGCCGCTAAGATGGCTGTAGCGGCTGCGTGGAAGAAAATAGATGCCCCCTCCCTTACTCAATGGCACGCCAGGCTTTGGCAAGCACTGGCGATGGAAAGAATGGCAGATATCGTAGAAGACTTTCGCAAGGGCTTTGACTATGTGTGGGCCCCCCTGGTCGAATATCTATCGGAGGGGCTGCCTCTGTTTGCTTGTGGTCCGAGGCTGCGAGCTCTCCATCTCTTTCACATCTAGAGCTCCCATTGGCTCCCCCGTTTCGCTGAGGGGGCTCCCGGAGAGGGGGGACTCCCCTCTCCCTGGGGTCCCGCCTTTACCTGCAACTATATTTGAATTTTCTTTGACCGTGACACCTTAGTTTAAATGTTTATGTTTATTGTTATGAGTTATGGGGGTGAGGGGGCGGGGGGTGGGAAGGTTGTTTGCCAAGGGTTTTTCTGGCCTCCCATGAGATCACGATGATGTCTGCAAAGTGTGAAATCTGGTAGAGACCTGGGAGGTGTACACTGAGCATATTTAGAGTTTGTCGAATCCTAGTCCACAAACTGTATAAGATACTTTAGCACTCTGTAACTTTCGGCATATACGATGCTTTGGGGTCTCCTTCCACAGTGTGGTTTTTTCTGTGTACTGTTTTATCTTCGAAATCAATAAAAAGATATTTGACAAAAAAAAAATATTATGGACATGAGTTGGCAAAAAAAAATTTTTTTACAACGTTTTTATCTGTACTTTTTTGTTACAATGGCTAATTAACATAAGCAATATACTGTTGCGTCCCATAAAAGGTTTGTAGGTTTCTTTAAAAATACAGGATACCCAGAGCCAACAACTGAGCTACAGCGTATAATGATTTTTGTGTACTAAAAATACTGCAATTCTTATGGGAAAATTAATGAATGAATTAAAAATGGGTATGAAGGAAACCTATGTATTTCTGAGAGGTACACAAGGTACTGAGTTTAGGAACAGTGGCTATTTGTATACATCTGACTGGGCCTAGCACCCATGACACAAAACTCTCCAAAACACGACATGGAGACATAAAAACATTTCCAAAAGAAAAGTCCAGGTTTGGCAATGTGGGTAACAGGGGATTTTGGGCACTGGATCGCCTGTCATTCAGAGAGACCTACCATTTCTGAAAATTACCCACCCAGGTGAGTTCAGTATGATGTGATTTGTGTGGATCGCACAACACTTTTTTTGCCGAGGAGACTTTACAAATCTCAAACCTTTGCTAAAACACCCATTTTTCCTCAGATTTTTGAGACAGAAAGTTCTGGAAGCTGTGGGGATCCAGAGCTTTTGTATTATCCAGCATACCCACACGTCTCCCACTTGTGTGGGAGGGCCTAGCGCCAGCAACAGGAAAGGCCTCAAAACACAACATGGACAGGTCACATTTTTCCACTCAAAATGGATCCCTTTTTAGGTCTCGCCTGACCCAGCGCATGCGCTGGTCTGGCGAGACTTTTAGTGAGGGCTCAAAAAATGCTACCTTGGCCAGCCTAGAGCTACAGTGCATGTGCGCGGGCGCGCGCTTAGGAGCAGAGGCGCCATATGGCAAACCTCGTCATGCTCATTAAGCGCCCGCGATCACTTTCCTTTCACTTTCGCCCGCGATCACTTTCGCGGCGCCCCTTTGATGTTCTCGTTCAAAGGTTCCCAGCGTGTACATGACCCAGGCAAGCACTTTAAGGGCTATTAGGAGGCCAAATTAAAGAGAAAAACTTCCAGCGTCAAATGCCACGGGGTCGGTGCATTTGTTAACTTCACTGGAATCCATGCCTTTGTTATCTCCGAGAGCCCGGAGAGAGCATCATTAAGGTCTCGTCTGCACCGTTAATAGCGCAGGCTGCCTTATAGTTTTAAGGGCCTCAATTTATATATTTTTTGTTTCCAGTAAACGTGTTCGCTGTGCTCAGGTTCCGCAGCATCCCCACAATGACGCCTAACACTTCAAATCATGCACTCTCCGTGGATGCGCCTGCATGATCCTTAACATAAGGTAAAACATTCCGTGATCAAGGAAATGCTGTTTTTAATTTGTGTCATCGAAATATTTCTATGCAACTGCTGCTCTTTTTACTTCACATCACAAGATGTTTTGCATGTGTGAATTTTGGCACATGACCTCTGAGGCAGAGTGTTCCAAATCATGGCTTAGTTGCAACTTTTTATAAAGGTTCCTAAAGAAAAAGGAGCCAAACTCGGATTGTTCATAACCCGAAGCCATTCCCAAGCAGAGCGCTGTGCACTGTCCTGTCCTGAATAAGCTACTGGTCTCAGCTCAGTTACCAGCACACCAAAGTTCACATCACTGAAAGCACCATTGCAACTGACGTTAATTGTAGCCTCGGCTCGAAGTCTCAGCGCAGAGGTCAAGCTTTGAAGGAGCAATGGAAGATGAAATACCCTCATCCTTAAGAGGGATGTCAATTCTGCAAGATGGGAGAAACCGCAATTGTGGGAAAGTATGTTCAAACTTTTTTCGTGGTAGAACTGCTACTTAGAAGATATGAAATCGTTTCAGAAAATTCAAATGGTTTTATCTTGACTCAAATCTAGTTTGATCACCTGGGGAGAGAAAGGAGAGCAGCAGGGTGCACCATTTAGCTTGGGCCTCTTGATTTCGCCAAACAAGATGTTCCGGTGTACAGGTAAGCCTGGGCTTACCTGAATATCATTTAACTGTAATTATTTTTTGTCAAACTGCCCAGAAAATCAACAACCTACAGTAGAGACACAGCAATTGGATAGTAAGTAGCTAGAGCTAAGAATCTTTCTGATCACAATTAGTTTTCCAAAGATATCTATTCTCTTAAGAGGCATGGCCAACAAAAAAGGCTTTCCTGACAAAAATTGTTTACCTTATTTCTTTCTCTCTAAACATATTTGTTAAGTTAGGGATCAACTTTCAAACTCAATGTGTTCTGTAATGCTTTCTAGAAAGTCAGTGTATGCACTATAATGCAGCCATTTTAGATGTGCGCTTTTCCACCCCAATGCCCCAAACTGTTCTGTGAGCATTGGCATAGCCAATAGATCTCGCCTTTGGGACCTTATAACTGTTTAGCCATGCAACAGTTAATGTTGTTGCACCGAGGATATTGTGCTGCATAACTAAATACTTATAAGGTCCCAAAAGCGAGACCTATTGGCTATGCCAATGCTTGTTTACAATGTGGTTAGCTGTGGGTTTTGGGCCTGGGCTCAGCTGCCAGCCAGGCTAGCATACTAAACTCAGACATGTCTGAAAACTAGCCACCCCGATGAGTTCAGGACGATGTGATTTGTGTGGATTCCACAACACTTTTTTTTTACCCAGGAAACTTTGCAAACTTGAAACTTTGGCTAAAAACACACATATTTCCTCACATTTCTGAGAAAGAAAGTTCTGGAAGATATGGGGATCCACAGCTGGCATACCACCCAGCATTCTCACACATCTCCCACTTGTGTGGGAGGGCCCAGCGCTAGAAACAGGAAAGTCCCCAAATTGAAACATGGACAGATCACATTTTTCCACTCAAAATCAACACTTTTTGTGCAATTTAGGTAGCTGTAAATTTTGCTCTTGGCTTGGTCGCCACCAAGGGAAACCTACGAGATCCAGTGATTTCTGAAAACTAGATACCTGGGAAAGTCCAGGGTGGTGTGTCTCGCATGGTTCTCACAGGCTTTTTATTTTACCTGGAAGCTCTTGCAAACCTCAAACTTTAGCTAAAAACACACATTTTCCTCATATATCTGTGAGGGAGAGTTATGTAATCTGTAGAGATCCATAAGTTTCCTATCACCCAGCACTCTCACACAACTACCGATAAAAACGGCACCCCACTAACATGCACATATATGCCTATTTTTCCTAGTAGGTCATAGAGATGACTAAGCCATCCCAATGAGCAGCTGGGCAGGAGACTTAGGACTAGGGCACCCTATAATGCCTCCCTATAGTTACCTAACTCAGGTGTCTCCCATGCACTTCTCTGTTACAAAACAAGAAGCTGCTCCTGTTTTCTGTCTTAGTGATAGTATTCTAGACTTGGGGCCAGATGTATGACGCGCAAAATAGCGCCTCGCAAATTGCGCGTCTTTTGCGACTCGCAATTAGCGAGGCGCTATTTTGCATGTACAACAGTGTGTTTAACACTGTTTGCGATTCCCAATGGGGTCGCAAATTGCGAGGCTCATGAATATTAATGAGCCTCTCGCAATTTACGAGCCCATTGGGAATGACAGGCCCCTCCCAGGGATGGTGGCCTGCTGGGCTCAGCAGACCACCATGTCTGGGATTGCTTTTAAATAAAGCAGCTATTTTTTTTAAAATGCAGCCCGTTTTCCTTAAAGAAAAACAGGCTGCATTTAAAAAAAAACAAAAATGAAACGTTTTCGTTTAATTTTTTAAGGGCAGACTGTGGTCCCTGGGACCACTGCCTGCCCTTAAAAAATATTTTTGGAGCCAGTCACAAAGGGCAAGGGGTCCCTTGGGGACCCCTTCCCATTTGCGACTTCATTACCACCCTCTTGAAGAGGGCGGTAATTTGCAAGTGTTTTGCGACCGCAATTGCAGTCGCAAAACATTCATACATGGCTCTGCGGTGCTATTAGGAAGGGAACGCCCCTTCCTAATAGCGAGCCGCAATACACTATTTTGCGAGTCGCAAATTATTTGCGACTCGCAAAATAGTGTAAGTACATGGCCCAGAATAAAATTGCATGCGCAAACGGGTCGCAAACCCGTTTGTGCATGCAATTTTACGTCGTACATCTGGCCCCTAGTTAGATGTGAACAATATGTACAGATGTATGAGAAAATGAATACCCACTCAAGACAAGAGGTATCTAGCCTTGACCCTTTTATGTGGACAAAACATTATTAGTTTTGTTTTAGATATGTTTTTGGCAAGACCTTTGGTGGTGCAGAACTCGCCAAACATATCCAAAAGATTCTGTAGACCACCACGTCTTCGATATCAACACCACACGTCTTAGATACCAACAAATTGTCGTCAGCATACAAAGGGTTACAATTTTCTGTACTCCTAGTTTCAGGGTGTTGTTTGCACAAGCTTCAACAGCCTCCACAATCTCATTTATAAAAATGAAAAAAGTACAGGGACCAGAGAACGGCATTGGTGAACACCTTTATTTACAGTGTGCTCTTGCAAAGTTACCACTTTGCAAATTCCATAGCACTCAATAATACCAAATGAAAAAGGAACAAATGATGGACAGAATGCTGAACAATGCAAACATTCAGCCCAGTCACAAAGATCTGGGTTTAATCCATCATTCTTTTGCTCACCACGACACCCCAGTTTGGACCCAGCATATGCAAATCAGTCTTGACCCTGCTCCTCATGGGAACAGTCCAGCCCAAACTGCCAAGCCAGGTCCTCCCTGGACCGTAAACAAGCATCCTGGGACTGGTTTCGAGGCATCACCCCTCATCAGCCAGACTAGCTTGAATCCAGTGGTGCAGATCTCTTGACTGGGGGTGAATGTTTGATTTATTCAGCATTCCGTCTATCATTTGTTGCCGCAGCATCTCAATAATACTAAACATATACATCTACACATATGCTATCCAAGAAACACTACCACTCATCCCCTTATTCAACAACCAATGCTACGTTAAGCAATAGCACACACAGAAAAACACATAATGCATTGACACCACCACTGGACTGCACAACCTGGCCAGGCTAACCCACTCTGACAATGGCAGAAAAATAAATAAAAAGGACAAAAAACACATTTGCATGGTTATCTTTCAACCCTACACAAGAAAACATTGCATTTGCACAGGTTATCTCACAACACAAACTACAATGCTCTTTCTTGAAAGTGCAAATGGTGTCTTTCAACCTACAGAAACCACATAAGTACGGCGAAAACATGTATTTTTACTAAATACATATCCGAGACGGGTTTCTCTCAACTAACCTGTACTTTTAAACTACAGTGACATGACAGAAACATATCATGGTGACTTTCAACTCGCACATATACAAGGCTAGCAAGGTATATTGTAAAGGGTGCCCCTCAACCCACAGGCACCCAAGCATGCGATTTTTCAAAGGTCTCAGGTTTTCTTTAAACCCATTCTCACACACTAAGGGTATCTTGCACCCTTCACAGCAATCATACAGGCTATCTTTTAATCCACACAACTACTCAGGGATATTTCACAAACGCAAAAACAATCGAACAGGGTGTCTCTCAACCTGCAATATGACATACCAGAAGTTAGTACCTTTCAATTCGTACTTGACATAATATAGCATGAGTTGCTGTAATCTTCTCTTAGAGTGCTGCCTGGAAGCGCTCTCTGTTCTAGAATGCAAACGCTCATAGATGTCCATGCTTACTGTCATAAGACAAGTAGTCCCACAGGGAGGATGAACCAGTCGACCATTATAATAGTCAATAACAATAATAATAATGCAGTTTACTTTGCTTTAGTTGTTTTCATTCTTATCGAATCCTTAGTGCATTGTGCAGACTACTGTAAACACAGACCTCTAGCGTTAGCAGCACTCAGATTAATCTTGTGAAGCTTTCTTTGTGTTTTTATTGTATATTCGAAGCAATTTTCGCATCTTGTACTTGAGCATATTTTAGGTGCAGCCCAACTATGTGTGTTCACAGATTACATCTTGACTATGCATAGTGTATGGGTTTACCAATTACCAGGGGTGTCTCCTCCTCTAAGGCACAGGAGTGTCGCCCTACAGGAAATATCGAATGATCATAACAGCATGTTATTATCATTTTATTTTTCAGTACTCCTCTGTAGGGGGCGGTGGGCTGGATTGCCCACAGAGCAGGGGGATGAGTAGTGGGCAATCTCTAGGTGGGCATGATGGTTTGGCCGGACGTCTTGGGCTGGCTAAAGCATCATGCGCACTTGGCATGTTCTCCACCGGGCTGTGTTGTACAGCCTCGGTGGAGAACATGCACAGCCTGAGTGGAAAACATGCCCAGGCTCCCAGTTCCAATCTAAGCGCCTAACTACAGCGCACAGACCAATAACAACGCTGCTATCAGCAGCGTCATGATTGGCTAGGGGAGTCTGGAAGTCTGGGTGCTTCCTGTTCCTGCTTCCTGCTGTTAGAGGGTGGTTTTTTGGGTGGACTACACCACCTTAATTTGGGCTGGGGTGCTCTTTCTAAAATAAGGAAATACACGTGTGAGATGCAGGAACTGAATCAGGAGTGGCACTATTTATTTCAAGAGACAAGTTTAAACAATAAATGTCAAGAAACACATCATTATTCAATAATAAAGCTATGCAGTCTTAGCAAAGACTAAGGGGTCGATTCCGATCTCGGCCGGTAGGGCTCCGAATCGGATTCGGCTTTACCGGATCCAATTCGGAGGCCTTTTTCCCGACCGATTCGTACAGTCGTCCCAGCGAGCAAGTACGATGCGAGCGCACGCGAAATCGTCGACCGACTCGTTCCCGGGTCCGAACCGCTCCGACCGACTCGTACGGACACGGCTCGCACCACGCAATGGAGACGTTTCCCAACCGAGCAAGTACGATGCGTGCTTCGAACAGCCCGACCAACTCGTAGCGTCCGGCTTCAAAGAGCTGTCGGAGCCGGACTTCGGGGGTCCGTGTCAGACCCCCCTGCACGCGTAGCCGCACGAATCGCACACAGGGGGGACCCTTGGGGGGGACCCAAGGGTCACCCCTAAACATGCATGTTCGGTGCGAGTCGCACCGACGCGTACCCACTGTAGGGGGCCCCCCTGTTCGCGACGTACCCATTCAGTCAATGGGAGCCCGTGTACTCGTTGTACGACCGGCTCCCATTGACTTCAATGGGAGTCCGACCGAATCGAGTCGGGCAGCATACGGCCGCATCGTACTCGCTCGGTCGGACTGCGGGAGTCTGGCTCGGTCGGAAATCTCTCCGGATCCGGCTCGGTCGGAGAGATTTCCGGCCCGAATCGGAATCGGCCCCTAAGTGTCAGGGACATATTTGAAACAAAGAGAAAAACCATGCAATCTAGTAAGTTCTAAAATCTTGGCAACGCAAAGGAAAGTGAGAGAGAGAGAAAATGAATTTCACAATACAATAAGCATTCTAGCCTCAGCCAAAGATGCTAGAGAAGATGGCTAAGGGGGCACACACACGCGTCATGACCCAAGGGTTCACTTGTGCGAGGTAGTCCGTCGAATGGACTGAAGAGCAGATCTTTTATACTCTTTTAATGAGGAACTATTGACAACAGAATCACGACATTAGCAGGTGCTTTGACCGCAGAACATGACGCACTTTGGTCACTTCTTGGAAATATTAGGAACACAGAAGTGACACTTACATTACAAAAGTTTACCAAAAGGTCACTTGATGTTTGACCGTAAATCATAATGAAATTGAACATTTATCGAAAATGATTTGCGTCACTTCTCGGAAACGTTTTGTAAGAAAGCAGAAGAATACAAAAGGTTAGGGGTCACTTGTAATTTCTAAAGCTGTGGAAAGTCCCAGTTGCCCCCCCACTCCTTACTCATAGCCAATTTTGTTCTTCTAAATGACAGACGCATCCTGTTATTGCTACATCTTGATGTTCAGAAAGATGTACACAAAGAGGTCATAGGAGAGATACATCTGAGTATACAGGAGGGCATGGGGCCTACTGCCTCTGTACGGCTGGCAGGGACAATTGAGACTCTTATGCTTCAGATGTGGACAGCCAGCTCTAAGACCCATGCCTGGCCGTATGGAGTGCCACAGGGTTCTATTCTCAGCCCACTACTTTTTAACATCTATGTTAGTCCCCTGGCCACTATTGCTGAGGAGGCTGGGTTAACCATATACTCATATGCGGATGATACCCAGCTCATTTTCTCCTTGTCTTCCAAGGAGACTTCCAATGTATCCTCTCTCCAGGTAGGGCTGCAAAAAATAGCTAAATGGATGCATACAAATAGGTTGAAATTAAATGGAGGGAAAACGGAACTCCTTATCATCGGTGGAAAAAACGGCCTTTGGGGTCCCCAGCATTGGCCACCTCAGATGGGTGACCTCCCCAACCCCTCACAATCTATCCGCAACCTCGGTATAATCATTGATGTTCAACTGTCCATGAGACAGCAAGTGATTAAGGTCGCCTCAACTTGTTTTACTATTTTAAAATGGCTTAAAAAAATACTATGGATGATCCACCTCCCACGCAAAAAACTGTTATTCAGGCGCTGATCATGTCCAGACTGGACTATGGCAACGTCTTATATCTGGGCGCAAGTAAGGAGGTGTTTCGGAAGCTGCAAGTGGTCCAAAATTCTGCGGCCAGACTTCTTTGCCAGCTACCTAAAATGGCCTCTATCTCAGGTCCACTTCGTGACCTTCACTGGCTCAGGATGGAAAACCGCTCTAAATTTAAAGCCCTCTGCTATATGCATAGGATCAAAACGGGATTGGATTAAACCCAGATCAGTTGACTGGGGGTGAGTGTTTGATTGGCTCAAGCGTTCCGTCCATCATCCCCTTTTGTATCGCTAGGATCAAAACGGGTACAGCACCACTCTATCTTTGCGCTTTGGTACACCCGTACCTCCCTGCGCGTCTCCTGCGATCCTCTAATCAGTTAAAATTTCAAGTACCCAGGATCAAACGAGCACGCATGGGCGGACGGTCTTTTGCTTTTTTAGCTCCTTCCTTGTGGAATTCACTCCCTTTTCAACTACGCCATGAAACTATCTACCACAAATTCCGCAAAGGCCTAAAAACGTGGTTATTCAACCACTAGAGTTTTTCGCCTTTTTTTTACTAGCGTCAAGTCCGAAGGCGCCGGGAAACCTCCGGGTAGCTGTTGCGCCATAAAAATTAAAAAATAATAATAATAATATATGGTAAAAACTAGACCCTGCTTCACTGCGTCGACAGAAGAAGAAGAGGACTGAGGAGAAGCAGCGGCCAGCAGGCAAGTTGAATTTTTTTTTCCTTTTATTTTTTTAACCCCCTCCCCCGCCCCACCACTACTGCTAATTACAGCACACAAAATGTGTGGTTTTATTAATTAAGATTTCGATTTTAACCACGTACCAAAGTGATGAACATGTTCTACTTGACAATTAGTAATTATGTTAGGCATTTATGATTTTGCGTCTTTTTTTATTTTGATACATCAATGAAAGGCACATCCTTTTGATTAATAAGCGCATGAATGTCTTCTTTCTTTCTTCTCTTTTTAATTATATAGTTCTTTTGCTTTTCTGTTTGGAGATATTGCATTTTGGAACTAAAAAGATGGTTTAATAACCCCCTGATGGACGAAATTACTCAAAAATGCACTGGGGATAATAAGACAAAAGAGCATATGAGTGGACACACTGAAAACTGAGTTCATGAAGAAATGAATTCCGCCATGAAAGTTGCGACAAGCAAATGGAATATTTACCATGTTGTGATTATTAACAAAATGGTGAAGCAATAATCAATGAAGTTCTTGAACAAAACCATCACCAACATTGAATTTTTGGTGCAAAATTTTGCAATTATGGCAGTGGGTCTGTGGGACTACTTGTCTTATGACAGTCAGCATGGACATGCCAGTTGGCATGGACATCTAATATGTCCACACCCACACCTAGTAGGATCCATAGATTAGCGCCCAAGCTGTGTGACTGACCGTTACTTTAAGACACATCAGCAAAAATGAATGTGAAATATTCTGAAAAGCATTTCTTCTTAAACCATATGGATGAGAAGAATAAGTATTGCGATACGCTAACGATCCGGATGTGTCAAATTGTTCTTTAAATCTTGACATGTTCGCACGTGCTCTTGAATGGTGTCCTGGAGAACCAAAATCGGACTCAATTCGGTGCACCCCGGCAATAGTTCAATCACAAAGCTCTTGACATCCAAATCAATATAATAATCAGCACCGTGAGGACACAGACTGCTCCCTACATTTTTATTTTTCAAGAACATCTTTATCTTTGTTACTTGTATTTGCCGATTCCTTTCCAGCACAAAGTACGAGGACAGATCGCGTCAGATTTCCTCCCGCGCGGGGACCAGGAGATAACGAGAGAATGCCTGCTGTCAGCTGGAGCATTGTGCATAATTATCTCCCGATGCATAATTATCTTCCGCTACGCACAGGCCAGGTGGTGCCTGGCTCAGAAAATCTCGACAGCGCCTGCAGATAATACACCGAAATGCAGATGCGATCCCTGCAGAAGCACGAGCCCTACAGAGAGGCACGAGCCCTATGGAGAGGCACGAGCCCTACAGAGAGGCACGAGCCCTACAGATGCGAGCCCTGCAGAGGCACGAACCCTACAGATGCGAGCCCTGCAGAGGCACGAGCCCTACAGAGAGGCACGGGCCCTACAGAGAGGCACGGGCCCTACGGAGAGGCACGAGCCCTACGGAGAGGCACGGGCCCTACGGAGAGGCACGAGCCCTATGGAGAGGCACGAGCCCTATAGAGGCACGAGCCCTACAGATGCGAGCCCTGCAGAGGCACGAACCCTACAGATGCGAGCCCTGCAGAGGCACGAGCCCTACAGAGAGGCACAAGCCCTACAGAGAGACACGAGCCCTACAGAGAGGCACGAGCCCTATGGAGAGGCACGAGCCTTACAGAGAGGCACGAGCCCTACAGATGCGAGCCCTGCAGAGGCACGAGCCCTACAGATGCGAGCCCTGCAGAGGCACGAACCCTACAGATGCGAGCCCTACGGAGAGGCACGGGCCCTACAGAGAGGCACGAGCCCTATGGAGAGGCACGAGCCGGGAAAACAAGTGCAGTGTTTGGTGCGCACCACCCCGGCACCTTTCACATTTGAGGTCCTTCGAGCAAGAAACCATCCTCAAAGCCTAATATGGCCAGCAGAGCAGCCACAACAGGTCTGGCCCACAAAGAGACCCCCAAAATAGTACCTGTAACTGTTATTGAAAGCAGAAGGGCAGTTAAATCAAAGAACATCAAAATGAAATACCACTCGGAAGCGTACAATAGTTTTATAGCTGCAAAAAAAATCTACCAAGGCCTTTTCATTATTGGACATTAGCATATGTTTTAAACGCACTGCCATTTTGTATTTCAGTGTGGCATACTTCACATTTAACCTGGCTGTTCTAGTAAGAGAAGCATTATTGTTAAGTTGTCATGCAAACAAGCCAGAAACCTCAGATTGAGTTAAGGTCATTTTAAGGATTTTTGGGGGCCTGGGCAAGTCATATTTTGAAGCCCATTATCGAAAAACTTCGGTTTTTATTAAATATTTTCTCCTAATTCAAGCCTGCACAATACCAGACAATATTGAATAGAATAGGCCAAAACTGTGGTAGACTGGATGCATAGGCTAATCGTCTTGGTGCATGCTTGCTGATCTGGTCCTGCAGCCCCAAAAGTCACAAATCGATGATCAGGGAAGTAAAAAGGAAACAATCTATCAGGATAATTCAAGAAAGACTTCCTTACACCCAAAAGCTGCAATATATCCCCCTCTTGAGAAACAGGGGAAAGGAAAAACACAGGTAAGACAACCGCCAGAGCTTGAAGCAAGGCCTAATATATTTTGGGGAAACATTTTGGGGGAGGGTGAAACACTGTTCCATCAGTCATCGTAAACAAAACATAGAAGCCTTACATAACACAGACCCCAGTTCCCCAATCCTGCGAGCTGAAGTGACTGCATGCAGTAGGAAAGTCACCTTCATAATCAGAAATTTTACATCTACTGATTCCAAAGGATTTACATGACTGTTCTGTAATGCCAGCAAAACTAGAGGCAAATTCCAGTATAGACCACAAGATAAGCCAAGGAGAAGACGAACTGCCAAAGCTTCCACATTCTCCAAACTTCCCTAGGGTGCTCAGTAAGCCAGAATAGAAGGCCATGGAGCCTATATGGTTGAAATGGTGTGGTTAAGAGCAAAGCCAACCCAGAGACATTGAAGTACGCATGGGAAGTCACAGTTTCGAAGAGAGATAGAATCGGATGTACACCACCTTCGACATGTCCCCCAATGGGAAGCATAGGATTTTATTGTGGCTGGTCTGCAGGATTGCAGGATGACCTTAGCTTTTGTTATGCAACCTCTTCCCTTCAGCTTCGAAATCGACGGAGACAACTTCCACTGAAAGGAATAATCAATGTGGGAGACGATAATGATCCCAAGACACCAAAGAGGAATGATTGCACAATTGGAAACCATGTTCCTTAAGGACAAAGCGGAACTACCACAGTCACTTCCCATTCCTCTTCCTGGATTGGTGCTAGTAACATGAGGATTCATGAAAAGGGAGCCTTTGAGGTCACTTTACAGTCAGGGTGCCTACCTACATGGCTCTTCCTGTCCGGAATGTGAAGCAGGGTCAGATCAATGTTATAGAAAAGAACAGTAAAAAACATCATGGGAGTTCACAGTTTGTATGAAGAAAGGGACAGGCAGGACTACATTTCCCATAGGTATCCGCAACAACCACAAGAAGGGGCTATGGCTGGAAGAACTGGATTATGGAAATAAGGCGTAAGAACTAGAATGGTAACTAGTCGATATATTCACTTCCGACTGGAGCACACCAATTCTTAGACAGTGAAGGTAGAGTATTCAAGCTCAGAGATAGAGTGCAGGTACTACCTGGCAAATTTCAATACTGATTGTATGGTACAGATTCAAATAGTTTGTTATTGCTGCCAGCACTTTTCTTTCATTTCCCTCTTCCCAGTTCATTCATGTTTAGGAGAGTGAGGCAGGGTTATTGCTATTTACGTGTTCTTGTTCCTTTCCTCCTTCTGGCTCTCCTGGCATCCCAGAGTTCCACGTCTGTATCATGGTCTGTGTGGGGATTATTATGAAACATTCCACCATGCAGTTTGGTGAGCACTGCTCCATATTTTCTATTCTATTAACTCCTTATTTATTACGTGGCTCTGATATTCACATATATATTTGTCGCACTCACTCTAAAAATTCTTCTGGAGTAGTCAGTCTGTACCGCTATGCTGAATCCAAGAAGCAGATGTTTCCCACATTTGTCTCTCTTGCTCGTCCCCCTTTTACCCTCACACTTTTTGCTTACTGTGCGTATACTTTATCTTTCACCATAGACGGAGGGGAAAAGATAGGATTCACGTCGGAACCAAAGCCCTTTGCTCAAAATTGACACTTCCATAGGAAAGCAAGGGCAGAATCAGGGAAGCCGAGCAATGGATTCAGATGCAAACCAGTATAGGAATGGGGTCCTAAGTTTCTGGCATTTGATGTGGAAGAGGAGCAGAGTCAGAAATACCCTGAGGAGGGAAATACCCTGACCAGCTGGTTCACTCGGACACTGCTTATACGCTTAAGATGGGAGGAACACAAGGAAACAGTAGCGGCCCGTGGTGGGAGTGCTGCCGGGCGCTGACGTAGGCGGGGGAGGGGCAGGGCGGGGGTAGTAAACTACGGATTACGGCAGATTAGAGGTAAGTAAACATATAAATAAATAAAACGAATTTCGTTGCGCGCGCTGCATCGCCAAATGCAATGCAGCGCGCGCAACGAAATTCGTTTTATTTATTTATATTTTTACTTACCTCTAATCGGCTGTAATCCGTAGTTTACTACCCCCACCCAGCCCCTCCCCCGCCCCACGTCAGCGCCCGGCAGCACTCCCACCACGGGCCGCTACTGCAAGGAAAGAAGGTGATGTCCCACCCAAGCACCCAACTGAACTGCCACCAACCTCAGAGATTTGGACCATGTCCTTCTTTGTTGATTGATGTAGTCCACTGTCACCATGTTGTGTGCTTTTACCAACACGCGCTTCTTTTGAATATAGGGCTCAAAGTTTTACAAATCTCTGAAAACTGCTGTCACCTCCCTCCAACTGGAAGAACGCTGCCCCTCCAACAAGGGCCATTTGGGCTGACACGTCCGCAAGTGTGCCAACCCCTCATCCAAAGGACCTAACATCTGTAGTCACAAATTTGATAGGTTTGCTGAATCCAACCACCACTGCCTACATTGCTCCACTTTTATTGTTATAGTAACCAATGTCCCAAAGTCCTTGGTCTATTGATGGAACAGCAGCAGATGAAGATGAAGGCAAGCCCAATGATCTGTGACAATAAAAGATGCTGTGTGACACTGGATTTGTGTTTACAATTGTCCTGGATCTGGAGTCAACTGCAGCAGGGAAGATAACATCTGACAGGTCTTCAGAGCTTGGGAAGGAATATTATCTCCAAGCCTGTCCTGAATTGAGTCCTTATGAACACCACGTCTTAGGACAGTGACAACTGGCACTTGCATATGCTGAAAAGGAAGCTGTGGAAACTTGGACATGATCGCACTGCCTTCAACCCTTCTCAGGTCTGGACATTTAAGGGGGCATGGAGAAGCTATTCATCCAGGTAATAGCAGACATGCTAGCCCTGGAGGTGAAGAAGAGCTATTACTGAGGCACCATCTTTGTGAAGAGAGGAGGAGCCGATTGAAGACCAAATGGAAGGACTTGAATTGAAAGTGAAGACATTTAACCCAGAACCTCAGGAACCACTTATGTGAGGACGCCACTGAAATGTGAAAGTAGGCATCCATCAGATCGACTGTCAACACAAAGGCTCACAATGAGATCAGGTGGATGATCCTTTGAAGAACCTCCATGTTGAACAGAATTTGCTAAACACAGTCATTCAGGGCCGTTAGAGCAATGCCCATCCTGAGGCTCAAAACCAACAACAGAATGGAATAGATTTCAGTTCCTTTTTATGAACTCGGCACCAAAACCACCACCCTCTGATCATTGAAATCCTTAAGAGCCATAGAGAATGCCCTCTTGTGTGGTCATCGTGGCCAAGGAGTCAGACCCATGTCAGGAGGGAGAGCAGAGAAATAGATCCAATATCCTTCTCAGACTACTGAAAGCACCAATTCGAAATGTATTCTTCCCAAGTTGGCAGGACATCTTGGATGAGTCCTCCTATTGGATAGCCTGGGTAGCTTTGCCATAGTCAGTATAACTGTTGCTTCTGACGATCACAATCAGAGAATCCTTTCTCACATTGCTTAAGAGATTAGGAGGACTGTTGCTGTTTCCTGGCAAGGTGAGAAAAAGGATGACCTCTTTTCACAAGTGGGAGAGACCTGCTAGTGTTACCCAAGGGAGCAGGAGTGTTTTTCTCTTTCAATACAAAATGGATGCTTTCTTCAAGTTTGGTTCCAAAATGGTGTCCTCCCTCAAAACAGCAAGCGAAGAGCTGCTGATTTACGTGAGGTGTTAGAATGCCGGACCTCTAATAAGAAGTAGTGGCGGACGCCCACTGAAGTTCCCCTAGCCAGTGCTGGTGCACAGACAATATAAGCAGAAACATCAGACAAAAATTCAGTCTGTTGTCCCCATCCATTCTAGCTGAGAAAAACTTGTAGTATCATCTTCTACTGACTTAAACAGTTCTTTAAATGCTAATATAAGAGATTATAAATCCCTAGCCTCAACTCCAGATAGAACCCATTCTTTTATCCATGGAGAATCCGCCTTTTTATCTGTAGTGTTTCTCAGGATAGCGTCCTCTGACATTGAAGTGCACCCCATTAAGCTGTCTACAAATGAATCTTCCAAGATCAGAATCTGGTAGTTTTGTATCTATATCCACCAGGGATAGAGTCGGGCCATGATTCTTGGTAGGTTAATTCTATCTGGAACTTTCCATTGCCGAAGACAAGTATATGTAGGCAAAGCAACAGCCCCACCAGAGGGGGATGTTAGAAATGAGGCAATAATGTGTCTGATGAAGAATGGGGAATGTCACAAACTGAAATCACATATTTGCATGGAAATGAGAGAGAACACAGGGCAGACAGTTCCTTCTGATATATTTTGCTCCCTGCTCTTTAAGGACTACCTCAATTTCCCCTTCTGAGTTAGACATTCAGATACTGACAGTCTCTTTGACTGTCTCTCAGGAGGCCCCACTCTTCCATGGTCAGTCTGTCTCTTTCAAAGCAGTAATATCCTCCCTGTAGGGATCCCCAATGCTGAGTCTTCCCTTTCAAGGCGGCAATAGTGTCTACCACAATATGCCACAGTCTGTCTTCTGCTCCTGAAGCCAGATATATAATTTGTCCATCAGGCAAATGATATCTGGAGCGTGATAAAGAGAAGGAAGACTATTGCAAAAACTGATGCATCCTGTAGTCCGTCCCAATTGCCCCAGGAGCAGAATGGGTATTAGTTATCAATTAGCTCAATAGGTAATTAAAAATCTCAGAGCCAGCATTCCAAATACACACACATTACTTATCTGTTAGTTGCCGGACAAATAAATGCTGAAGTCATCCCTTGTTGACCGTCAGGCATGCGTTGTGGCCGCGTTCCCAGGAGTCGAACCATGCATGCATGAAGAACCACCACTGTTTATTAGGAAAATAAGATAAATGGGATTGCTTTCCACGCTTCCCAAGTATACAACAACTGTGCTAGGGAGGATAACAGGCAGGTGCAATAACAAGACAACACAGAAATTGCTTGGTCAAAAATCTTCTTGACAAATGAACAGCAATGAACTCTACTTAGAACGCTGAGTATTCTGCCAGAGTAACCTGAATTTCACCTCCTGAAAAATGGCAGGGATCAATCCCACAAAATCCCCAGTGCATAAATCCAGCAATGGTTCACCCTCTCATTCGGAGACCAGCAGGGGTTTGGCTAAGGAGACCAACGATGCAGGTCCAAATCTGCCAGGGAACCCAAAGATTAATTTCCCCCAAAGTCCTGGTGTTGGTCAGAGACAGGAATACTAGGAGAATGCTGGAAATGCCAGCCTATTGTTGGTGCCCAGTTGGAGGTAGACATGACTTACATTGACAACTTTTTCCTGGGGTTTCCTCTCTCAACTGGTGAAAGAAGGACAAAGACATAGAGGTAAAAGGTAATGGTAAAGTCCCACAAATCTATGAGTTTGCTGATGTTAAAAACAATTCCATGTGATTGGTCCAGGAAGGCTCACTCTACACCCTTAGGAGCAGATTTGCCCACATGTAACATAAGGTCATTCTGGTGGTATATGATGTGAGCAGTTTAATTTACAAGTACAAATTCACGTTTGTGAATTGCAAAAGTCAACTTGTGATATTGGTCTTAGGTGTGCAACTTGCGGTACCAGATACAGCATAAACATGATCATCAAAGTTAATAACTAAGGTCTACTAAGACATGTTATTCTATGGGCAGTTTGGGCAATTTCCTCACATAAGCATTTCTTGACATGCATCACACTTGCACCATTTATGGTGGAAAGTATTGCACTCTAAGCATTTCTTGACATGCATCACACTTGCACCATTTATGGTGGAAAGTATTGCACTCTAAACTTACTTTAAAAGGTTTTGATTCAACGTTATTCAACCACCGGCTTCTTTTTCACGGGGCCCTTGAACCATTGGCTTGAGGCATTGTCAATAACATCTTGGAACAACCCAGTAGCCAGTGGGGAGCGAGTGATGACAAAATTATTTGAAAAAATTGGTGCTACTGAAAAAAGGGTTGATTTATTTTCTGTAGTATACAATTTCCAGACACCTGCGCTTTAGCACAGTGGGATTGATGTTTGTATGGCATACACACACAATAAAAACATCAAATCTATTTCCTTTGCCACTGCTTCTTTTTAGGGCTGACCTTTGAGACAGCTTTAGCCATACTATTGTTTTTTCCAAACAATTCATACATAATATACTTACAGAAAAGGACATTGGTTAGCGGACTCATCCATTGGTCTTTTAAACTGCATTCACATTTTGCTTCCGCCCACCACAACATACAGCATGGGGTAATGGGTCAGACCACTTTATGCCCTGGCTCTCTTCACTTTGAATAACTGCACAAAGCCTGTTCACATTGTTCACACCCGCTTAAAAGTAGAGCCTTTCTCTCCAGTGACAAAGCTGGTTCAAATTTTGCATTTTTATTTTATTTATGTTTTATACAAACTGGCTGCTTATTTTGCCTAGACTCCTTTTTTAAATTTATGCTATGAAATGTTTAAGTAACATTAGAACATTGTAGCTGTCTGGGATTTGAGTGCTTGGTTAGGTGGTAATCTTTATCTTGATGCCTTCAAAACCGATCATAATAAAATGCATGGTGCAACTGAAATTTGAAAATCTTATTGTAAGCATACAGTGGCCCTGTTCGAGCGGTGGCTGGTTTTCTTTTTATCTTTATATTTTGTTGCATAGGCTTGCAATAAAAATGAAAAAAAAACACGCTAGGAGCCTGCCAAGGCAATATCAATTGGCTTGTTATTCGGAAGCAATGGCCCAATGTTATCCAAAGCACTATTGATAAGAGTTATCTAGTTGGCATTTTCAGGTCTGTCAAAAGCCCTGGAGCTCTCGATGATGTTATTTATAAGACGAGCCAACAGATGGACTTACCAGGCATAAACAGGAGCTTGTGGTGTGAAGAAACATAACAAAATATTATCATAGTTAATATAATAATTTGTGTGAAAGGTATCTGTGTCCTTTTTTAATCTGGCTTGACAGTGCAGCTGTCACCAAATCTTATGTGATCAACAGAAAAAGAGCTTTGAAAACCAGTAATGAGAGGGGGGCTTAGGTTTTGTCAACGTGTTGATCTTCTTCTGTACAAGTTTTGATTGGGCATTGTGTGCTTCCAATGAAAAAGTGTGCTTGTATTGTACTTGTTGCTTTGTAGGAAGTGTTATGCTCAGTACAGCAGACCTGAGTTGGTCATGTTGACAAGCCAATAAGCCAGGGTGCTCTGTTCATTATGAAATGTTATAATAAAGGCAGTAGGCTTGACTTATTTATTGTGCAAGCATATGTTATAGGTGGATTCTTATTACACCACAGAAAAGTATGTATACATGTATTTCTTGATATGAAACTAAAAATAGTTATGTGTTTTAAAGTTATGGATCTGGCTATCAGCAACCTGGGTAATCTATGTACATAGTATTGTGTGGTAATGTCTCTTTGGGAGTCTGTTTTGAACAGAAGTACATTCATTTAGGATTAAATAATCTACAGAGAATATATACAATAGACTTTGTTTTGTGCATATATAACAATGTAGGTAACTGATTTTGTGTTTTATTTGGTTTTTTTGCGAAGCAACTTCATGACATTTGTATTATGCCTTGAGGAAGCAATTGGCATCACGAAACACGTGTTGGCTATTTTTGAGTGATTAAAATATATTTACGAATTGTTTTGATAAAAAATTATTTCGCCCCCGCATTTCTTTGAGTTTTAATTCTAAAGAGTGTATTCACAAGGCTTAGGGCTTAGAGACCTAGGGCTAGATGCACAAAGCATTTGTGAGTCCTAAATTGGTCGCAAATTGCTTTGCAACTGAAAAAGCATCTCTTAGCGAGAAACAAAATCTATTTGCAAAACATTTTTTTGCTATGCAACCTTTTTGCGACTCGCTATTTTTGCGAATCACAATTATAGAATCTCTAATTGTGACTCGGAACCAGTATGTTCAAGGCTATAGCAATTAGCGACTAGGCCCGTTTCCACATGCAATTTAGCACCAATTAAAATTAGGTGGTAACTGTGCACAAGCTATAAAAGCCGGCCTGGAATGCATCAGGGGTTTCCACAATGGCTCCTTAATATGTGATTTCGAGGAGGATGTGAAAACTGCCTGGTCAGGAGAGAAGGAGGCGGGGACAAGAGAAGATTTTCAGAGCCAGGCTTACCATTTTCCAGAACGAAGAAATATTTAACAAATACAGGTTGAGTAGCGAAACAATATTGGAGATTATCGCACTTTTAAAGCCACATCTGGAAATCAGTATTCTGCGAAGCAACTTATTTGTCTCCTGTTTTTGCTCTTGTGCCTTATTGTAACTCCTCCCTGTTTTTTGTTTGTATTTTTGTTTTCGCTGCTGACCCCCCCGTGGCCCCTCTCCCCTACCAACGCCCGCTCCCGCCTCCCAACTGCCGCCTGACCTTCAACACCATCAGCACCCCTACGGCCACCACTCCGCACCGAACGCCAGCCCCTCCGAAACCCTGAGGTGCATCCTCCTCAACTTTCGCTCCCTGCACAAACACGGCATTGAGATCTGGGACCTCCTCAACACCCTCTCACCAGACGTCGCCTTCTTCACAGAAACCTGGACCAACTCCTCCTCCACCCCCGACATCGCCATCGCCATCGCCATCCCAGACGGATACAAGTTCCAGAGGAAAGACCGCCCCGGAGGAGGACTCGCCATCGCACACAAGAGCTCCCTCCGACTCTCCACCTCCACCACGAACGACTCCCTCTCCACCACCGAACACCTTCATTTCCAGATCCAGACCACCTCCAGAACCACCCTTCGCGGCACCCTCGCCTACAGACCACCCGGACCCCGCACCCCTTTCGCCACAGCCATCGCCGACCTCATAGCACCACACGCCATTGCCTCCATGGACTACATACTCATCGGAGACCTGAACTTCCGCCTCAACGACCCCAGCTCCTCCACCCTCCTGGACAACCTCGCCAACATCGGCCTGAAACAGCTCGTCACCACGCCCACCCAGAAGGCAGGACACACCCTCAACCCCATCTTCGCAGGAGGAAACAACATCCACTTCAGCCACACCACGCGACCCCCATGGACAGACACCACTGCGTACACTTCCACATCGACAAACCCACGCCGCCCAAACCTGCACCATGCCCACCACGAAGGAACTGGAGCAAAGTCACTGAGGAACAACTCAACTCCACCCTCAACCGCGACGCCCTCACCACAACGACCGACGCCAACCTTGCAGCCAAACAACTCCACAGATGGATCTCCAACTGACCAGATGAGCTCGCACCCCTGCGCAGCGCCGACAGACAGTGCCCCAGGAAGGCCACCTGGTTCACCACCGACCTCCAAGAATCCAGACGCACCTGCAGACATCTCGAGAAGAACTGGAGAAACAGCAAAACGCCAGAAGACAGCACCACCTACAAAAACGCCATGACGGATTACCACCAACACATAAGATCCACCAAAAGGACCTTCATCCAAAACAAGATCCTCGCCAACACCAGCAACTCCAAAGAACTCTTCAGCGTCATCCAGGAATTCACCAAACCCCCCTGCGAAACCTCGGACATCACCCCCTCCCAGGACCTCTGCGACAAGCTCGGATCCTACTTCCACCTGAAAGTCATGGGCCTCTACGACCACTTCAATGACCAGACACTGGACGCCGAAACCACCTCCCTCTCCAGAAACGCCAGCCAGCCTACCATCTCCTCCTGGACCACAGTCACCACTGAAGACACCACCTCGACCATGAAAAGCTGCCACCGCCATCGCGCCAGAACTACGACACACCATCAACACCACCCTCACAACCGGCACCTTTCCCGACGACTGGAAACGCGCAGAAGTCAGACCCCTGCTCAAGAAGCCCTCAGCAGACCCCACGGACCTCAAGAACTACCGACCCATCTCCCTCCTTCCCTTCGCGGCCAAAGTGACCGAAAAGATCGTCAATGCCCAGCTAACAAAATTCATCGAAGAAAACGCCATCCTCGACCCCTCCCAATCCGGTTTTCGCAGCAACCACAGCACCGAGACCGCTCTACTCGCCGCCACAGACGACATCCGCACCCTCCTTGACCAAGGACACACCATGGCCCTGATCCTACTCGACCTCTCCGCAGCGTTGGACACCGTCTCCCACCGCACACTCACCACCAGACTCCACGACGCCGGCATACAGGTAACCGCCCTCGACTGGATCCGCTCCTTCCTCACCGGAAGAACCCAAAGGATCAGACTACCACCCTTCCTCTCCGAACCCACAGAAATCAACTGCGGAGTACCCCAAGGATCGTCGCTCAGCCCCACGCTCTTCAACATCTACATGGCCCTCCTCGCCGCCATCGTCATATAGCACGGACTCAGCATAGTATCCTACACCGGCGACACCCAGCTCAACCTCTCCCTCACCAAGGACCCCGTCACCACCAGACGCAACATCCAGGAAGGAATGAAGAACGTCGCAGCCTGGATGAGCAGCAGCTGTCTGAAGCTCAACTCAGAGAAGACAGAGGTCCTCGTCCTCGGACCCTCCCCCTCTGCATGGGACAACACCTGGTAGCCCCCCACCCTCGGCAGCCCTCCCACCCCCACGGACCACACCCGGAACCTCAGCATCATACTCAACTCCTCCCTCTCCATGACCAGACAGGTCAACACCATTGCCTCCAGCTGCTTCAACACCCTCCGCACCCTCCGGAAGACCTTCAAGTGGATCCCACACGAATCACGGAAGACCGTCACCCACACATTCATAACCAGCAGACTGGACTACGAAAACGCCCTCTACGCCGGAATCAACAAATCCCTGCTCCACAAACTCCAGACCATCCAGAACACCGCAGCCAGACTCGTCCTCAGAATCCCACGACATGAACATATCACCCCGCGATACAAAAGGGGATGATGGACGGAACGTTTGAGCCAATCAAACACTCACCCCCAGTCAACTGATCTGGGTTTAATCCATCATCATTCTTTAGCTCACTCCACCACCCCAGTTCAGACATGGCCATATGCAAATCAGTCTGACCCTGTGCCTCATGGGAACAGTCCAGCCCGAACTGCCAAGCCATGTCTTCCCTGGACCGGAAACAAGCATCCTAGGACCGGTTTCTGGCATTCCAGCCGTCATCAGCCAGGCTTGCCTGAATCCAGTGGCAAAGTGAGCAAGGGACCCACGTCTGGGCATACCCCCGCCAACTTAGGGCGAACAAAGCGATACAAAAGGGGATGATGGACGGAACGTTTGAGCCAATCAAACACTCACCCCCAGTCAACTGATCTGGGTTTAATCCATCATCATTCTTTAGCTCACTCCACCACCCCAGTTCAGACATGGCCATATGCAAATCAGTCTGACCCTGTGCCTCATGGGAACAGTCCAGCCCGAACTGCCAAGCCATGTCTTCCCTGGACCGGAAACAAGCATCCTAGGACCGGTTTCTGGCATTCCAGCCGTCATCAGCCAGGCTTGCCTGAATCCAGTGGCAAAGTGAGCAAGGGACCCACGTCTGGGCATACCCCGCCAACTTAGGGCGAACAAAGCGATACAAAAGGGGATGATGGACGGAACGTTTGAGCCAATCAAACACTCACCCCCAGTCAACTGATCTGGGTTTAATCCATCATCATTCTTTAGCTCACTCCACCACCCCAGTTCAGACATGGCCATATGCAAATCAGTCTGACCCTGTGCCTCATGGGAACAGTCCAGCCCGAACTGCCAAGCCATGTCTTCCCTGGACCGGAAACAAGCATCCTAGGACCGGTTTCTGGCATTCCAGCCGTCATCAGCCAGGCTTGCCTGAATCCAGTGGCAAAGTGAGCAAGGGACCCACGTCTGGGCATACCCCCGCCAACTTAGGGCGAACAAAGCGATACAAAGGGGATGATGGACGGAACGTTTGAGCCAATCAAACACTCACCCCCAGTCAACTGATCTGGGTTTAATCCATCATCATTCTTTAGCTCACTCCACCACCCCAGTTCAGACATGGCCATATGCAAATCAGTCTGACCCTGTGCCTCATGGGAACAGTCCAGCCCGAACTGCCAAGCCATGTCTTCCCTGGACCGGAAACAAGCATCCTAGGACCGGTTTCTGGCATTCCAGCCGTCATCAGCCAGGCTTGCCTGAATCCAGTGGCAAAGTGAGCAAGGGACCCACGTCTGGGCATACCCCCGCCAACTTAGGGCGAACAAAGCGATACAAAAGGGGATGATGGACGGAACGTTTGAGCCAATCAAACACTCACCCCCAGTCAACTGATCTGGGTTTAATCCATCATCATTCTTTAGCTCACTCCACCACCCCAGTTCAGACATGGCCATATGCAAATCAGTCTGACCCTGTGCCTCATGGGAACAGTCCAGCCCGAACTGCCAAGCCATGTCTTCCCTGGACCGGAAACAAGCATCCTAGGACCGGTTTCTGGCATTCCAGCCGTCATCAGCCAGGCTTGCCTGAATCCAGTGGCAAAGTGAGCAAGGGACCCACGTCTGGGCATACCCCCGCCAACTTAGGGCGAACAAAGCGATACAAAAGGGGATGATGGACGGAACGTTTGAGCCAATCAAACACTCACCCCCAGTCAACTGATCTGGGTTTAATCCATCATCATTCTTTAGCTCACTCCACCACCCCAGTTCAGACATGGCCATATGCAAATCAGTCTGACCCTGTGCCTCATGGGAACAGTCCAGCCCGAACTGCCAAGCCATGTCTTCCCTGGACCGGAAACAAGCATCCTAGGACCGGTTTCTGGCATTCCAGCCGTCATCAGCCAGGCTTGCCTGAATCCAGTGGCAAAGTGAGCAAGGGACCCACGTCTGGGCATACCCCCGCCAACTTAGGGCGAACAAAGCGATACAAAAGGGGATGATGGACGGAACGTTTGAGCCAATCAAACACTCACCCCCAGTCAACTGATCTGGGTTTAATCCATCATCATTCTTTAGCTCACTCCACCACCCCAGTTCAGACATGGCCATATGCAAATCAGTCTGACCCTGTGCCTCATGGGAACAGTCCAGCCCGAACTGCCAAGCCATGTCTTCCCTGGACCGGAAACAAGCATCCTAGGACCGGTTTCTGGCATTCCAGCCGTCATCAGCCAGGCTTGCCTGAATCCAGTGGCAAAGTGAGCAAGGGACCCACGTCTGGGCATACCCCCGCCAACTTAGGGCGAACAAAGCGATACAAAAGGGGATGATGGACGGAACGTTTGAGCCAATCAAACACTCACCCCCAGTCAACTGATCTGGGTTTAATCCATCATCATTCTTTAGCTCACTCCACCACCCCAGTTCAGACATGGCCATATGCAAATCAGTCTGACCCTGTGCCTCATGGGAACAGTCCAGCCCGAACTGCCAAGCCATGTCTTCCCTGGACCGGAAACAAGCATCCTAGGACCGGTTTCTGGCATTCCAGCCGTCATCAGCCAGGCTTGCCTGAATCCAGTGGCAAAGTGAGCAAGGGACCCACGTCTGGGCATACCCCCGCCAACTTAGGGCGAACAAAGCGATACAAAAGGGGATGATGGACGGAACGTTTGAGCCAATCAAACACTCACCCCCAGTCAACTGATCTGGGTTTAATCCATCATCATTCTTTAGCTCACTCCACCACCCCAGTTCAGACATGGCCATATGCAAATCAGTCTGACCCTGTGCCTCATGGGAACAGTCCAGCCCGAACTGCCAAGCCATGTCTTCCCTGGACCGGAAACAAGCATCCTAGGACCGGTTTCTGGCATTCCAGCCGTCATCAGCCAGGCTTGCCTGAATCCAGTGGCAAAGTGAGCAAGGGACCCACGTCTGGGCATACCCCCGCCAACTTAGGGCGAACAAAGCGATACAAAAGGGGATGATGGACGGAACGTTTGAGCCAATCAAACACTCACCCCCAGTCAACTGATCTGGGTTTAATCCATCATCATTCTTTAGCTCACTCCACCACCCCAGTTCAGACATGGCCATATGCAAATCAGTCTGACCCTGTGCCTCATGGGAACAGTCCAGCCCGAACTGCCAAGCCATGTCTTCCCTGGACCGGAAACAAGCATCCTAGGACCGGTTTCTGGCATTCCAGCCGTCATCAGCCAGGCTTGCCTGAATCCAGTGGCAAAGTGAGCAAGGGACCCACGTCTGGGCATACCCCCGCCAACTTAGGGCGAACAAAGCGATACAAAAGGGGATGATGGACGGAACGTTTGAGCCAATCAAACACTCACCCCCAGTCAACTGATCTGGGTTTAATCCATCATCATTCTTTAGCTCACTCCACCACCCCAGTTCAGACATGGCCATATGCAAATCAGTCTGACCCTGTGCCTCATGGGAACAGTCCAGCCCGAACTGCCAAGCCATGTCTTCCCTGGACCGGAAACAAGCATCCTAGGACCGGTTTCTGGCATTCCAGCCGTCATCAGCCAGGCTTGCCTGAATCCAGTGGCAAAGTGAGCAAGGGACCCACGTCTGGGCATACCCCCGCCAACTTAGGGCGAACAAAGCGATACAAAGGGGATGATGGACGGAACGTTTGAGCCAATCAAACACTCACCCCCAGTCAACTGATCTGGGTTTAATCCATCATCATTCTTTAGCTCACTCCACCACCCCAGTTCAGACATGGCCATATGCAAATCAGTCTGACCCTGTGCCTCATGGGAACAGTCCAGCCCGAACTGCCAAGCCATGTCTTCCCTGGACCGGAAACAAGCATCCTAGGACCGGTTTCTGGCATTCCAGCCGTCATCAGCCAGGCTTGCCTGAATCCAGTGGCAAAGTGAGCAAGGGACCCACGTCTGGGCATACCCCCGCCAACTTAGGGCGAACAAAGCGATACAAAAGGGGATGATGGACGGAACGTTTGAGCCAATCAAACACTCACCCCCAGTCAACTGATCTGGGTTTAATCCATCATCATTCTTTAGCTCACTCCACCACCCCAGTTCAGACATGGCCATATGCAAATCAGTCTGACCCTGTGCCTCATGGGAACAGTCCAGCCCGAACTGCCAAGCCATGTCTTCCCTGGACCGGAAACAAGCATCCTAGGACCGGTTTCTGGCATTCCAGCCGTCATCAGCCAGGCTTGCCTGAATCCAGTGGCAAAGTGAGCAAGGGACCCACGTCTGGGCATACCCCCGCCAACTTAGGGCGAACAAAGCGATACAAAAGGGGATGATGGACGGAACGTTTGAGCCAATCAAACACTCACCCCCAGTCAACTGATCTGGGTTTAATCCATCATCATTCTTTAGCTCACTCCACCACCCCAGTTCAGACATGGCCATATGCAAATCAGTCTGACCCTGTGCCTCATGGGAACAGTCCAGCCCGAACTGCCAAGCCATGTCTTCCCTGGACCGGAAACAAGCATCCTAGGACCGGTTTCTGGCATTCCAGCCGTCATCAGCCAGGCTTGCCTGAATCCAGTGGCAAAGTGAGCAAGGGACCCACGTCTGGGCATACCCCCGCCAACTTAGGGCGAACAAAGCGATACAAAAGGGGATGATGGACGGAACGTTTGAGCCAATCAAACACTCACCCCCAGTCAACTGATCTGGGTTTAATCCATCATCATTCTTTAGCTCACTCCACCACCCCAGTTCAGACATGGCCATATGCAAATCAGTCTGACCCTGTGCCTCATGGGAACAGTCCAGCCCGAACTGCCAAGCCATGTCTTCCCTGGACCGGAAACAAGCATCCTAGGACCGGTTTCTGGCATTCCAGCCGTCATCAGCCAGGCTTGCCTGAATCCAGTGGCAAAGTGAGCAAGGGACCCACGTCTGGGCATACCCCCGCCAACTTAGGGCGAACAAAGCGATACAAAAGGGGATGATGGACGGAACGTTTGAGCCAATCAAACACTCACCCCCAGTCAACTGATCTGGGTTTAATCCATCATCATTCTTTAGCTCACTCCACCACCCCAGTTCAGACATGGCCATATGCAAATCAGTCTGACCCTGTGCCTCATGGGAACAGTCCAGCCCGAACTGCCAAGCCATGTCTTCCCTGGACCGGAAACAAGCATCCTAGGACCGGTTTCTGGCATTCCAGCCGTCATCAGCCAGGCTTGCCTGAATCCAGTGGCAAAGTGAGCAAGGGACCCACGTCTGGGCATACCCCCGCCAACTTAGGGCGAACAAAGCGATACAAAAGGGGATGATGGACGGAACGTTTGAGCCAATCAAACACTCACCCCCAGTCAACTGATCTGGGTTTAATCCATCATCATTCTTTAGCTCACTCCACCACCCCAGTTCAGACATGGCCATATGCAAATCAGTCTGACCCTGTGCCTCATGGGAACAGTCCAGCCCGAACTGCCAAGCCATGTCTTCCCTGGACCGGAAACAAGCATCCTAGGACCGGTTTCTGGCATTCCAGCCGTCATCAGCCAGGCTTGCCTGAATCCAGTGGCAAAGTGAGCAAGGGACCCACGTCTGGGCATACCCCCGCCAACTTAGGGCGAACAAAGCGATACAAAAGGGGATGATGGACGGAACGTTTGAGCCAATCAAACACTCACCCCCAGTCAACTGATCTGGGTTTAATCCATCATCATTCTTTAGCTCACTCCACCACCCCAGTTCAGACATGGCCATATGCAAATCAGTCTGACCCTGTGCCTCATGGGAACAGTCCAGCCCGAACTGCCAAGCCATGTCTTCCCTGGACCGGAAACAAGCATCCTAGGACCGGTTTCTGGCATTCCAGCCGTCATCAGCCAGGCTTGCCTGAATCCAGTGGCAAAGTGAGCAAGGGACCCACGTCTGGGCATACCCCCGCCAACTTAGGGCGAACAAAGCGATACAAAAGGGGATGATGGACGGAACGTTTGAGCCAATCAAACACTCACCCCCAGTCAACTGATCTGGGTTTAATCCATCATCATTCTTTAGCTCACTCCACCACCCCAGTTCAGACATGGCCATATGCAAATCAGTCTGACCCTGTGCCTCATGGGAACAGTCCAGCCCGAACTGCCAAGCCATGTCTTCCCTGGACCGGAAACAAGCATCCTAGGACCGGTTTCTGGCATTCCAGCCGTCATCAGCCAGGCTTGCCTGAATCCAGTGGCAAAGTGAGCAAGGGACCCACGTCTGGGCATACCCCCGCCAACTTAGGGCGAACAAAGCGATACAAAAGGGGATGATGGACGGAACGTTTGAGCCAATCAAACACTCACCCCCAGTCAACTGATCTGGGTTTAATCCATCATCATTCTTTAGCTCACTCCACCACCCCAGTTCAGACATGGCCATATGCAAATCAGTCTGACCCTGTGCCTCATGGGAACAGTCCAGCCCGAACTGCCAAGCCATGTCTTCCCTGGACCGGAAACAAGCATCCTAGGACCGGTTTCTGGCATTCCAGCCGTCATCAGCCAGGCTTGCCTGAATCCAGTGGCAAAGTGAGCAAGGGACCCACGTCTGGGCATACCCCCGCCAACTTAGGGCGAACAAAGCGATACAAAAGGGGATGATGGACGGAACGTTTGAGCCAATCAAACACTCACCCCCAGTCAACTGATCTGGGTTTAATCCATCATCATTCTTTAGCTCACTCCACCACCCCAGTTCAGACATGGCCATATGCAAATCAGTCTGACCCTGTGCCTCATGGGAACAGTCCAGCCCGAACTGCCAAGCCATGTCTTCCCTGGACCGGAAACAAGCATCCTAGGACCGGTTTCTGGCATTCCAGCCGTCATCAGCCAGGCTTGCCTGAATCCAGTGGCAAAGTGAGCAAGGGACCCACGTCTGGGCATACCCCCGCCAACTTAGGGCGAACAAAGCGATACAAAAGGGGATGATGGACGGAACGTTTGAGCCAATCAAACACTCACCCCCAGTCAACTGATCTGGGTTTAATCCATCATCATTCTTTAGCTCACTCCACCACCCCAGTTCAGACATGGCCATATGCAAATCAGTCTGACCCTGTGCCTCATGGGAACAGTCCAGCCCGAACTGCCAAGCCATGTCTTCCCTGGACCGGAAACAAGCATCCTAGGACCGGTTTCTGGCATTCCAGCCGTCATCAGCCAGGCTTGCCTGAATCCAGTGGCAAAGTGAGCAAGGGACCCACGTCTGGGCATACCCCCGCCAACTTAGGGCGAACAAAGCGATACAAAAGGGGATGATGGACGGAACGTTTGAGCCAATCAAACACTCACCCCCAGTCAACTGATCTGGGTTTAATCCATCATCATTCTTTAGCTCACTCCACCACCCCAGTTCAGACATGGCCATATGCAAATCAGTCTGACCCTGTGCCTCATGGGAACAGTCCAGCCCGAACTGCCAAGCCATGTCTTCCCTGGACCGGAAACAAGCATCCTAGGACCGGTTTCTGGCATTCCAGCCGTCATCAGCCAGGCTTGCCTGAATCCAGTGGCAAAGTGAGCAAGGGACCCACGTCTGGGCATACCCCCGCCAACTTAGGGCGAACAAAGCGATACAAAAGGGGATGATGGACGGAACGTTTGAGCCAATCAAACACTCACCCCCAGTCAACTGATCTGGGTTTAATCCATCATCATTCTTTAGCTCACTCCACCACCCCAGTTCAGACATGGCCATATGCAAATCAGTCTGACCCTGTGCCTCATGGGAACAGTCCAGCCCGAACTGCCAAGCCATGTCTTCCCTGGACCGGAAACAAGCATCCTAGGACCGGTTTCTGGCATTCCAGCCGTCATCAGCCAGGCTTGCCTGAATCCAGTGGCAAAGTGAGCAAGGGACCCACGTCTGGGCATACCCCGCCAACTTAGGGCGAACAAAGCGATACAAAAGGGGATGATGGACGGAACGTTTGAGCCAATCAAACACTCACCCCCAGTCAACTGATCTGGGTTTAATCCATCATCATTCTTTAGCTCACTCCACCACCCCAGTTCAGACATGGCCATATGCAAATCAGTCTGACCCTGTGCCTCATGGGAACAGTCCAGCCCGAACTGCCAAGCCATGTCTTCCCTGGACCGGAAACAAGCATCCTAGGACCGGTTTCTGGCATTCCAGCCGTCATCAGCCAGGCTTGCCTGAATCCAGTGGCAAAGTGAGCAAGGGACCCACGTCTGGGCATACCCCCGCCAACTTAGGGCGAACAAAGCGATACAAAAGGGGATGATGGACGGAACGTTTGAGCCAATCAAACACTCACCCCCAGTCAACTGATCTGGGTTTAATCCATCATCATTCTTTAGCTCACTCCACCACCCCAGTTCAGACATGGCCATATGCAAATCAGTCTGACCCTGTGCCTCATGGGAACAGTCCAGCCCGAACTGCCAAGCCATGTCTTCCCTGGACCGGAAACAAGCATCCTAGGACCGGTTTCTGGCATTCCAGCCGTCATCAGCCAGGCTTGCCTGAATCCAGTGGCAAAGTGAGCAAGGGACCCACGTCTGGGCATACCCCCGCCAACTTAGGGCGAACAAAGCGATACAAAAGGGGATGATGGACGGAACGTTTGAGCCAATCAAACACTCACCCCCAGTCAACTGATCTGGGTTTAATCCATCATCATTCTTTAGCTCACTCCACCACCCCAGTTCAGACATGGCCATATGCAAATCAGTCTGACCCTGTGCCTCATGGGAACAGTCCAGCCCGAACTGCCAAGCCATGTCTTCCCTGGACCGGAAACAAGCATCCTAGGACCGGTTTCTGGCATTCCAGCCGTCATCAGCCAGGCTTGCCTGAATCCAGTGGCAAAGTGAGCAAGGGACCCACGTCTGGGCATACCCCCGCCAACTTAGGGCGAACAAAGCGATACAAAAGGGGATGATGGACGGAACGTTTGAGCCAATCAAACACTCACCCCCAGTCAACTGATCTGGGTTTAATCCATCATCATTCTTTAGCTCACTCCACCACCCCAGTTCAGACATGGCCATATGCAAATCAGTCTGACCCTGTGCCTCATGGGAACAGTCCAGCCCGAACTGCCAAGCCATGTCTTCCCTGGACCGGAAACAAGCATCCTAGGACCGGTTTCTGGCATTCCAGCCGTCATCAGCCAGGCTTGCCTGAATCCAGTGGCAAAGTGAGCAAGGGACCCACGTCTGGGCATACCCCCGCCAACTTAGGGCGAACAAAGCGATACAAAAGGGGATGATGGACCATATCACCCAGCACCTGCACAACCTCCATTGGCTCCCCGTTGAGAAGAGAATCACATTCAAGATGCTCAGCCACGCCTACAAATGCCTCCACAACACCGGACCCCAAAACCTCAACAAGAGGATCTCTTTCCACGTACCCAAGAGAAACCTCCGATCTGCCGACCTCGCCGAAACCCCGCGCATCCGCAGAGTCAGAACAGGGGGAAGAGCTTTCTCCTACATAGCGGCCAAGACCTGGAACGAGTTCCCGGTCGACATCCGACGCGCCCCCTCCCTGAACATCTTCAGGAAGACGCTTAAGACCTGGCTCTTCAACTGAACGGAGCTGCCCGCCCCCTCTTAGCTCCCCCCCACCCCCAGCGCCTTGGGACTCTCACGGGTGAGTAGCGCGCTTACAATCCCCCTGATTGATTGATTGAATTCTATACCCACCCTTGTTCAGGGGTTGTGTTCTTCATACGTTTTGGCCTGTGGCAGTTACCATGGTGTGATTGTTGTTGCTGGAGGGGTGTCACAAAGTGCGCTTTCATGTTTTTTCCATACATTCCTAGATGCCATGCATCTCTATATCCAGCACTACATATATCTACCCAAAAATGCACAGGAAATGCAAAGTACAAAATAAACTTTTACAGGATTATCAAAATTCCCTGTGTCATAGGGATTATAGATGGGACACATGTTCCTATTTGCCCTCCATCCCATCTTGAATATTTGCTTAGAAACAGGAAAAATACACATTGCCTAAGTATTCAAGTGGTGTGTGATGCAAACAATTATATAACTGATATTGTGTCACAATATCCAGGAAGCACCCATGACTCCTTCATGTTTAGGCACAGTGGAATATACAGATGGCTGGAAAGAGAGAAATTTGATTATGGCTATTTATTAGGTAATGACATGAAATATACCTACGGATATGTTTGTGGTAATCAATTTAAAAATGTTTGATAACTCACAGTTATGTGTTTGTTCCAGGTGATAGTGCGTATGCTCTTTGTTCCTCGATTCTGATATCAACCTATACCCTACATCCCAAAAAGAATGCCAATACAACAATGCACATCGTTGCACCACGGCTCTGACGGCGAGGATATTTGGGCTACTGAAAACTAATTTACGGGTCTTACATAAGAGTGGGGGTGCCTTACAATATGTACCAGAAATTGCATGCAATATAGTAGCAACGTACATATGCCATGCTACACAAAATTGCCACCAGAAGCCTCCAGATCACAGTCTCAGAGTCAGAATCAGAGGATGAAGATCATGAGACATCTGTTCAACAGCCTACAGATGAGAGTAGAGCATTAGAGGGGAGAAGGCGCAGGGACCACATTGCCACAAATTACTTCTCAAGGTAAGTCATGTGAATGTACAAGCTAAAAAATATCAACAACACTTGTTTGATGCTTCAAAATAAAGATACCTTTATTGTCAGGTGTTCTGCAACTATTAGGATACAATTTGTAACTGTTGCATGCAAGTGTAACATAATGTCCATATCAACAATCGGTTAGATCACCAAAATCACAAAAGTACGGCAATATAGGTATTTCCTGTTCTGTGCCCTTCACTGCTTCTTGTGGCTGTGTCCCAAATGGGATGTGCCCACATGTTGAGCTGCAGGAGTACAGCTGCAGGAGTACAGCTGCTTCTGCATCGCAAAGATTGTGCATCTGTGCCAGAGATGCTGCTGAGACTGGATATTTTTTCACTATCAGGAGGTTCAGCAGCTACCCCAATTGATATTTGGGCAGTTTGTAGAGCCTCCACTGCAGTAGTTATCTGCCCTTAAACCCCTTGATACATCCCCCATTGAAGTGGCTCATTTCCACCTGGAGAGTTACCGTCCTCCTGGATAAGGTCGAAGTGACATGTGCTAATCTTCCAATTGACCACGTTAAACCAATAATACGTGCTACTGCGCTCCTCTCGCTATGCCTTTGCCTGGCATTATCCTCCACCATTTGTTGGCATAATTTCTCTAGGGTATTTGCTAAGCTGTCCATTTTAAGTTCCATCTTGCTTTGGTTTTCTGCCAATTGATTGACCATGGTATCGAACCCTCAAGAAATGCACTGCTGCATGTTCTGTAGTTTTTTTGTTTACAATTTTCATATGCTTATGTTGCAGACACTGGACTTGCAGCGTGAAAGCCTCAAGGCCAGGGAACAATTGGGTATTTTCTAATATTACTTGAGACTATGAAGCTTGTTTGCCATGAGATGTATCACGACGACGACTGCGAGCATGCACTGTGAGACGCTGCTGTTGTGGCCTTACAACTGGCTGCAGGATTGGAGTAGGAGGCTGTAGTACTTCATCCACATCCACCAATGGTGCCTGTGGGAAGAATTAAGCACTGCTAAAGTGGCATGAGGTGTGGCTGGCTGACTCTCTAGCACTATGGGATCTTTCACCACCACATGTGAGTCATCCTGTCCCTCAACATTTGTCCCATCCTTGTCTTACTCAGGCGACCTGTTGAAAAAATCAACGTACAGTTAATGTTGTTATACGGGGAACACATTTCACATTTCTTACTATTGTTTTTTTAATAAGTTTCTAGCACTGACTACAGTGAGTGACTTCTTGATTACCTGTCCTATAATGCACTGGGGGGGGGCTATTTAAAAATAAAAACCTTATTACTATGTCTGTATTATGTCATTTATACAGGCAGATAGAAAATACAGTTTTAGGGTAACAAATGATAGCATATAAAACATTTGACACTTATTTGCGATGTTGCAGGTGCTGTTGTGTCAATACTGCCAACACCAAGAACTTCCTTTGGCTCCAAGGTAGTCTCCACTATTGCCTCCAGTGGAGTGGGTGGGGAAACAGTAGATGGGCCACCTCCTGTTTCCCAGACTCACTCAGGCGCGTTGCTACCTTTTCTTTTGTACGGGACCTGAGGTCATACCTCCTCTTCCTTTTTTCTGCTATGGAGTGCTTGGTTACCCACACTACAGAAGTAATTGTCTGCTGCATCTCCTGCCAGATTTTCCTCTTCTGTGACTCCGGTACAGTCAAGGATGACCTTCCAAACAGCAGTTCATGATTGCAAGGTGCCTGCGTTGTACTGAATGATTGTTTAAGAGCAGGAAGGTGTCCCTTCCTGCACATAAACAATCAATAATGGCGATTTGTTACTTCTGCAGCACACATAGAAGTAGCAAATCGTCATTATTTATGATTGATTATGTGCAGGAAGGTGCACCTTCCGGCACATAAACAATGATTAACAATGTTTTGCTCTTTCTATGTGTGCTGCAGAATGCAGTACACATAGAAAAAGCAAAAATAAAAATATTTCTCCTCGTTGCGCAATTCTAACTGCTATTACATGGCGTTAGGTTTTGGAGCTGCCTCAGACTTACACATCCTTGTAAATCTGGGGCAACATAAAAAAGCAATGGATGTTGCAGTGGAACGCCCACAGCAACACCCATTGCATGTCCCTTTCATGCAGATAACTGCGTGAAAGGGTACCACATTTACAAAGCGCCGTTAAGCTTAACGCCACTTTGTAAATATGGTGAAGGGCATTGCACCACCGGAACATCAATAAAAGTGACGTTCTGGTGGCGCAATCCCCTTGTAAATATGCCCCACAGTTTCCTGACAGGCTAGGGGTATTGAGTCTCCACTCAACCAATTGATGACAAAAGATTGGTATTAGTAGCATCTTTCTTTCTCCCAGAACAGCAGGGCAGGTACAGAAGATGTGGGTGATTGTCTATGACTTATATTCACATAGACGACAGGTTGTGTGTGCTGGGATTCCCTTCCAGGTTGGAATAAGATCTTTCGTGACCATGTGCCTAAATTGGTATAAAATGAGTATAAAATGAATGAACGTTTTAAAGCCAAAGAGAAATGCACTGTCAAATACAATTGGGGCTTCAGACTTCACTATGCATTTACTACTGTCCAGGCATGTCATCTCTTTGAGAATTTATTCTTCTCCTGTAACAGAGATAGACACTTTGTTAAAGAATTGGTTAAACAAAAGAAGGCTGCTTTTTCCATGCTACTTGCCATGCTTCTTTGATGTCTAATTCATCTATTGGTGATCCTAAATAGCCCCCCTCAAGATTTTCTTTAGGTATTTTTAGGTCTCGCCTGAGCCAGTGCGCATGCGCTGCACTGGCGAGACTTTTAGTAAGCGGGTTTTGGAAGTGCAAACAGTGGCTTTTGCTGGCGACTAGCCTGCGTTCACGCGAGCGTGCACGCGCGATCAGGCGCCATATGGCTTCCCTCGCCATCTGGACGCTCGCGTGAACGCAAGCTGGTCGCCAGCAAAAGCCACTGTCTGCACTTCCAAAACCCGCTTACTTTCACTTTCACGGCCGCGCGACCGTGTCAGTTTCACGGCCGCGCGGCCATTGCTTGTTTTTTTTTAGATGACTAAAGTCACTTACATCCTTTGCTTACATTAGGCGTCCATGTGCGCTGGTTTCTTTGTTTTATGTTAATTGAATGTTTTTATTTCTGTGCACGTGCAGTTTCAATGAGAGGTTCTTTTCCGTCGCATTTTGTCTGTTTCAACGATTGTGCGCAAGAGAGAAACAAAGTCACATCTTGTTTACGCTTTCATCCCAGAATTTTGCCTGGATGGGTGTTTAGTCTACATATATGTACTCACGTGTAAACAAACATACAAACACTGCTCAGAAGACCATGGGCGGGCAGCTGTGCGTTGTACGACATCATCTTAGGTGACATGTTCCAGATCAGAACTGTATGAATGCAGTTTAAGTACAATGGCAATAAACGTATGCACACCTGACCGTGTGCTCAAGTTAAAGCGTGCATGACGGTGTACATTGGGACCAAGGCCTGGCCCCTTCTCCGCACGGTTGTCTCGGGTGCTCCCGGGTGCCGGGGCTCACGGCGCTAGTTTCCAACCGTCATTGTCCTTGTCAGGGACGCGCTCCGCCGATGCCGCCCACTACAAATGCATTGAATCTGGCTCGTCAGCGCGGACTTGCGGGGGCCGCCCCGACTGCAAGGCACAGAGCTGCGTTAACACACAATGGAAAGGTGCGAGTGGGGGAGGGGTGCTTCTGTCAACACGTAGGGGTTGAAGCGCCTAGCCAGGCAATCACTCTCGCCGAAGCCACGGAAATGGACAGAAATCAAGGGTGCGTTTTTTAAATACATTTTTTCAGGTTTATCTATGAGAAAATAGGGCCAAAGAGAGCTTGTCACAATTTTTAAGTGATTTGGTTGCTTGCGAACAACCCTTAAATTGTGTAAATTACGTCTTTTTACTTTTGGCCCAATTTTGTGTTTTTTAAATAGAGTTGTTGGTCAATAAAAGCCAAGGTCTTGTCCCCTACGCATTCATAAACTCTGATCGAGGTCGTCTGTTTAGTGGGGTTTATTCTTGGAGAGAGAACTTTATTCCCAATAAAAATGTAGACTTTTTTTTATTTATTAATTTTCCCGGTCGCATTAAACTATGGTCTGCGATAGTTTAAGTCAAGATCGATATCTGTGCACGGGAACCCTAATATTTCTCAAACCCTGTCCTCCTCGACACATTCTTTCTCTGCAGCCTCCCTGGCTAATGTTTAGCCTGCTGGTCCTGTGTAGACTTGTGTGCGCTTAGAAGCCGCCTGGCAGTACGCAAAGCGCAATACTAGTGGATATTTACTATGAAACCCCGTATGCAGTGAGGTGTACATGCGATACCTCATCTGTGGCTGTAAAAGCGTGGCCCCCACATACATACGTCATCTGTACCTGCCCTGTTTGGTTATGGGTGGTGGAGGGCGCCGGTCCATGCTGATTTCCCAGCACAGAAGCTAGTACATTTCTGGGGTCAGTTTAACCGACAGGCCGCAGTAACGGCCAGTAAGCCAGGGTCACTAACCGGTGAGGGCGTTTCTTTGCACACAGGTGCTCTGATGCCCCCCGAGGGCCTTAGTGAAACCCTGTTGGAATACCGCCGTCTCCGCAAAACCTTCGAACCTTGTTTATTTTTCTTAAATACCACTGGGTGGTGGATGGGAGAAACGGAGCGAGTATTTATTGCAGTTTTTGTTTAATTAACAGAACTTATTTTTGGGGGTGGGGTTATATTCTCTTGGTGGGGGGGAATTACACATTTAAGTGATCTTCAAAGGAAGGTCGAGCAGGCCTAAAAAAAAACTCAGTTCCTATGATATACAGTGAGCAAACCATTCCTCACCTGAGGTCTCTGAACTCGCCCTCTCCGCAGGGCACCAGGGGGGCATTTATGGAGTCACATTAACGCCATCTCTTGCTCTGCACACCACAGGCCTCTCGTCTGCACAGCAGAGGGCGCAGCCATGCCCGGGCATCTTGGGGGGGTGTTATGGTATGCCCGTTTCGGCATAAGCTTTATTTTCATGACAGTCTTCAAATAAGCGCAGCGTGTACCAACTTTCTCAGACCTCCATCATACTAATGGAAAGACTAACTGTGGCAGGTGTCTGTGGAAGACACAAGGCCGTGATTCACAGTTCGGTGCTCGGCGGAGCCTCTTCACGACGTCCCGTAGACTATCCATGTATGTGTCCAAGGCCTCGCGCTCCCTCGTGGCAAGGGAGGAAGCAGAAAGCTCCAGCCTTTTGTCTCTGCAGCCATGTTGTGGGGGTCCTACAACTCCCCCACACTCCAAGGCGCGAGGGTGCGCGAGTTTATCAATGTGTGATTGGCAGAAAGCGCCATGGGCTCTTTGGGGGGAGAAGCATAACTGCCATTAAATATAACAAGCATTAAAAATGCAATAGGTCTCGCCTTTCATTAAGTTAAAGCCATTTGCTTTGCTATACAATACCATTAGCAAAGCAAATGGCTTTAACTTAATCAAAGGTTTTTATTTTTTACTTTTATGTAATGTCAACGTAGAGACTGCGCTATGGAAAGCAGTTTTGTGTTTTTGTTCTAAAAGCGACTGGCAACCCAGCTTTCCCCCACCACTAATGTTTTCGTTCTGCAATGTGTCAAAAAAACCTATATTAAATGGCAGCATGCACATATTTTAAACAAGGGGCATTTTGGAGAGCAGATGCAACCTCAGCTGCAAATTGTAGCACAGGCAACCAGGTTAGAATCACAGCCTCTGCTAAACATCCTGTTATTGTGGCCAAATCACTTCCATTAGTGCCTAAGTTGTTATTTAAGTCTTGGCGTCACCCTAACATATGATGATTTGGGGCAATTGACTTTGTTTAAGCCCCATTCACTGTCAGGAGGGACTGTTAATCTAAAAGATAAGATCTTTTCGCACAGAAAAGGCAAGCTCAGTTGGGCTCTCTTCCTCCCAGGGGTGCACACAGCTATGCTTTGTATTTGGTTTAAACTCATACACTGCACTATAATATATTTGTAATTTTAATTTTTGTTTCACTTTTGTGTGCGCAGCTACTACTTTCCAGAACACAATTTTTTCTTATCTCCCCATTATAATACAACATTAGAAAAGTACTTTTTGATGTTATAATAAATGGTGCACATGTATCTTTTATTTTAATTTACATGCAGGGAGTGCTCCAAAACTAAAATGCTAGTTTGCTTCTATAGCAGTACCTCGATATAGCGTCACTAACCCTTCCTTCTTGCTCTCTAAACACAGCTTAAACAAAACGTTAAGCTGTAGACCAGAGAGAACTCAAAGAAATTGCCACATAGAGCTACGGAGAGAGTCTCTTGGGTTTATAATGATTTTTTACTCATTTTTTATTATCACAAAGAAGACTGCACTTTACGCTAATAGATAGCTTCATTAATAGCACTCAGAGCTCTGGATGGAGTCACGGGCCTCATGCCACATCAAGTGCACTTTACCACTTTGTCATATTACGGAAAAAGCTGTACTGTACACTAATTAGGAATTGTATTGGGCTCCCTTCCTCCAACGGTGCACACAACTTGCCTTTATATTTCTGTTAAACTCCTACAATGCGTCCCTCACCTTTCCTACTTCTCAGTTAAATAATGGCTATTTATAATATTTAACGTTACAAATACACCGTCTCTTGGCACTAAATTACAGCAGCTCTTATTGCATGTTAAAACCTCCAACAGCTATGCAGCAGCTTTATAATATAACACTCCATCTTCCGCACTTTCAGTTTACATAAAACCCTACAAGTTGCATTCAGCTGTAACAAAAGCATACTTTACTGTTTAATTTGCACAAATATTAACCAAATATTTTATTTTACTTATAATGCAGGGAGTGCTCCAACACTAAAATGCTATTTTGCTTCCATACCAGTTACTTCATACAGCGTCACCAATCCTTCCTTCCTGCTCTCTAAACACGGCTGAAACTAAACTTAAAGGTGCAGAGGACATAGGGCACAGACAAATTGCCACACAGAGCTCCGGAGGGAATCTCTGGGGCTTATAATCATTTTTTGCCCATTTTGAAATATCACAAAGAAGGCTGCTCTTTAGGCTAATAGAGAGCTTTATTAATAGCACAGCACAGCTCAAGATGTAGTCACACGCCATATCCAGTGCACTTTATACGGTCTCTTTTTGCAAAATACCACTTTTTTCCACTTCTTAATCTTACGGAAAAAGCTACACTCTACACTAATACAAAGCTCTGGTGGGCTCCCTTCCTCCCAAGGGTGATGTTATATTAAATGGTGCATGCGTTCCTTTTATTTTAATTGACATGCAGGGAGTGGTCCAAAACCAAAATGCTATTTTGCTTCCATATTAGTAACTCTATGCCGCTAATCTTTCTTTCCTGCTCTTTTAAAACAGCTCAAACCGAACTTCAAGGTGTAGAGCACAAAGAGCTCACAAAGAACGCTGCACCAAAATGCTATTTTGCTTCCATATTAGTAACTCTATGCCGCTAATCTTTCTTTCCTGCTCTTTTAAAACAGCTCAAACCGAACTTCAAGGTGTAGAGCACAAAGAGCTCACAAAGAACGCTGCACCAAAATGCTATTTTGCTTCATTAGCAGTAACTCTATGCAGTGCCTCTAACGTTTCTTTCCTTCTCTTTTAAAACAGCTGAAACCAAACCTAAAGCTGTAGAGCACAGAGGGCTCAGAAAAATTCCCACCCAGAGGTCCGGAGGGAGTCTCTGGGGCTTAAAAGAATTTTTTTATATATAAGGTGACAAAAATGGTTATACCACTTATTATAACTTTTCAACATGCTGCACAACATTCCCAATGCTCTACAACACATATTAAAAACGTTAACAAAGCCAATAGCTCTGTCTAAACACTTATAAGGCCCCAAAGGCGAGACCTATTGGCTATGCCAATGCTTGTTTAATCTGCCAGAAGATTTTCAGCCAGCATAGATTGTTAAGGGGGCCGCTCACTGAGGCAAGGAGTCTCCAGCATAGCTTGATGAAAGCATTCATTCTTTGCAGCTTTTGTTTTTTTAAGCCAAATTCAAGCTGGATCGTGGCTGGAGAAGTTAATTTTGGCAACCAAAGACTGCTTTGTAGATGTTTGTTTTGTAACAGGTTCAAAATGGCCATTCCTTGTCGTGCATGATCTCCAATCCATATGCTACAGTTGGACAGTAGCGGCTCGTGGTGGGAGTGCTGCGGGGTGGTGGGGCGGGGCGGGGCGGGGGAGGAGCAGGGTGGGGGGTAGTAAATTACGGCATACGGCCGAACAGAGGTAAGTAAACAAATAAATAAATAAAACGAATTTCGTTGCGCGTGCTGCATCGCATTTGGCAATGCAGCGCGCGCAATGAAATTCGTTTTATTTATGTATTTGTTTACTTACCTCTGTTCGGCCCTATGCCATAGTTTACTACCCCCCACCCTGCTCCTCCCCGCCCCGCCCCACCGCCCCGCAGCACTCCCACCACGAGCCACTACTGCAGTTGGAATACATTGGGCTGCAATTATTGTTGGCAGATGTTCATGCGAAGGGCAACTAAGTTTCTTTTTCTTCAGCTTAAATGGAAATGTTAGTGAATGCGCTTTCATCCATAATACATCTAGTTGTTGTTTGAAGGTCAACTGATGCTCTATGTTAATACCCAGATACTTATATGAGGATACAACCTCAACTTTATTTCCCTTTATGTGCCAAATAAATGATTTGTACTTTGTATCCACGAGGTGAACCACTTTTGTTTTACTTAGGTTCAGCTCTAAGTCTTGCTTCTCTATGTACCCTGCCAGTGCGTCTATTGACCGTTGGAGCCTGATGGGAGTTTGGCTCAAGATGGCGATATCGTCAGCGTATTGTAAATACACAATTTTCTCTGTTGGCAGTTTTGGTGGATGACTTTTCACTTGTACCAAATGGCTGTCTAATTCGGGAGGGTATAAGTTGAATAGACTTGGGGCTAAAACGCACCCCTGTTTCAAGCCAGTCATTGTGTAGATTTCTGACGTTATTCTGCTGCCATTTCCAACTTTAACCTGAGCCCATGTGTCACTGTACAGAACTGTGATTGTGTTTAACAGCTTTCCAGGGATGCCCCATTCTGCCAGTTTTGCCCAGGGGCGCTGCGGGGGACTCTGTCAAAAGCAGATTTAAGGTCAACAAAGCATGTAAACATACTGGACTTTTGCTGTTTTGGGTTTTCTGCTAACATTGTGAGAATTGACAGTTTTGTAATAGTCCCCATGTCTGGCCTAAACCCTGTTTGCATTTTTGGAATGAGGTTTTTATGGCTAACCCAGGCTTGGAGGTCATGAAGTATGCAAGACACATACAATTTGGCTTCTACACCAATTAACACTATCAGCCTGTAGTTGAGCGGAAATAAGTGACTTCGTTCTTGTAATTGTCCTCTCTTTCCATGAGGTTGGGCTAGTTTTCGTATGGAAGCTTTGATTAAAAAAAGTTGTTAAATAGTGGGCTCAGAAATTAACATCATACTTGAATAAAGCATTTGGAAGTGCGTTTGGGCCCAGTGATCCCTCAGCCTTCAACTTCTTTAATATCCTTTCTAGGCGCTTAACGTTGGTTAAGGCCTCCTCTTTTCCTAATTGAGGGTAGGTTGAGCCTTATCTTTCTAGGTTGCCAGCAGAAGTGCTCTTGATTATGGTAATTTTGTTGTCCTCCAGTGTCCCCCCAACTGCCGTCGTTTGATTGTTATTGCAGTTCTTAATCATTGAGCTGTTTGCTGGTAAGGATTACATTGCACGGATCTGGCACTCTCAAGTCTCCTCCGATATCCCCACATTATGGTGTTGAACTTGTCCCAAGTTCAGCCTGTTTATCCCACCCATAACTCTTTTCAGTTGGGTAATTTGCTAGTCAAAAGCAGTTTGTTTGATATTTCCTCTTAAGACTTCTTTTTTGCCTTCCAGCATTCCTTATGGTAGAATTACCTCATCTTTCGAAGTGGGGTTGAATAGGTTCCATTACTCTTTTGTCCTGCAAGGGAATGTCTTCCATGTTCTGAAATGCATAATCCCCGATGCCCCACAATGAATCAAGGCCAAAAGAGAACAAATTCCTTTTAGGGTGAACATCACAATAGGTAAATAGCAATGTGCTCTACTTTTTTGCAAACTCGTGTTAGGCCCATTGCGGTTTGCTGGTCTAGGACAATACTAGCAGCTTTCCTGTAAATGAGGGCGTTTGCGTATATTGTGTCCACTCTTACCTCAATAAAGAAAAAGGCGGGGCGTGGCCTGCAGCCAAAGGAAATGGCCACACACTAACGCATCTCCGGAGTCCCACACCTATAATCCCGCAATATCCGTACAAATATCCGGAAAAAAGCAACAGAAAGGCCATACTCTGCAAACAAAATAACCGGCCCCAGCCCGATACCTTTGTCGAAGCGTGATCAGCAAGGAGAAGCACTGATCGGAGCGATCCTGCATCGACAGCGAGGAAGGTGAAAATGGCGGCTCCCTGAGCGGCGCTCGGACGGCAGAAGAGAGACCGCACTGCCGGGGTGAGGGTGACGTGGCACGGCTGAAATGAAGGCATCGAAGGCGTGCAGACCTGGTGGTGGTAACGGTGCCGCAAAGACCTGAAGCCCATTTGAGGTGAGAGGCAGCGGAGCAGACTGATCAGAAGCGGGAGGACCGGGTTAAGCGAAGGCGTGCAGAGACGGAGAGCGTAGACGAGACCCGACAGTGAGCAAGCTCATGTGACCCAGACAGCGGAAAATATCAGGCCCATAAACATCGTCGGCCCAGAGTGAGCAGAGAGACGATCCAGAGGTGCCACCAAACAAAGATTGCCACGGAGAAGCAGTGGCCCGTGCGCAATACCGGAGGATACTGGAGGAAGACGGACATCAGGACGAAGAGGCCCACCGATGAAAGCAACTGAAAAAGAGGTAGGCGGCCGTCGATATTCTCCCAACTAAGGCTCGGAAATAGAAGAGAGGGAAACTACAGGTGGTCCCTGTCCGCCCTGAGTTGAAATACCCAGATCACCATACAGAGCAGCCCCCGAAGGACAAAGAACGTAAGAGAGGAGCCCTCCGGCCTAAGACTGGCGACAAGCGGATCCACCACATGCAGCAAGACATATCAACAGAAGCAAACCAAAAACAGTGTCCACCAAAGCAATAGTTAAGAAGCGCCCGCCTCAAGGTGAGATGTAAGGAGCCACGCAAGGGTAACCCGACAGGCCGAACAGGGCAAACAACCCCAAAGCAGGCGGCAGGGAATACCGAGCGGTCTCCATAGCCAAGAAAGAGAACACATTCATGTCGAGAAATGGCGGGGGAAAAAGTGGACGTGTGGCACTACAGACTAAACTGGACAAATACTCATGGCAAAAGGGGGGAGAAACGCACGAAAATGCAGCTAACGCACCTCAAGCGCAAGCTCAGACATCCACAGAGCAATCCGACCTTACCCTCCAAGACATTATGGCTGCAATAAATAATGTGCGCACCTCACTGGAGTCGCGATTAGATTCTGTCAACATTGAACTCTCCTTGGTTAGGACCGACTTGCACAACATGGAGAATAGAGTAAAAGAGCGGAGGCGACGACCAAATTAATATCCACTGACACAATCGCCTAAAGCAACAAGTGCAAGAACTACAGACAAAAAGCGAACTCATGGAAGCTCAGCTAGATGACTATGAGGGAAGAGCACGTCGAAATAAAGTATGAATCTTAGAAGTGCCAGAGCGTGCAGAAGGATCGGCGACAGACCTCTTTGTGGAAGAGCTAATTACAAAACATCTACAACTGAAAGGACTCTCAAACTACTTCTCGATAGAAAGAGCCCATAGAGTTCCAGGGGGAAGACCGAAACCAGGGGCTCCCCCTTAGACCCACACTCGCACGTGTCTTCAATTTCCGTGACAGGGATGTCATCCTACAAATGGCTCGAAGCGCCCCACCAGTCACGTATGAAAACCTCAATATAACATTCTTTCCTGATTTCACGATCAAAGTACAAATACAAAGACGAAGCTTCTTGGACGTAAAAAGAGCACTAAGGGAAAAAGAACTCAAGTACGCCATGCTTTTTCGAGAGAAACTAAGAGTAGAAGCAGAAGGCATAAACATGGTTCTTCTCAAAACCTGAAGAGGCATGGGAATGGTTGGATGGGTGGAGACAAGTAGGAAATCGGATAAGGGGTGGAAGTCTGAAGCAGAAATGGAGCCATCAGAAACAGATACAAACCAACCCAAAAGGCATGGACCCAGTGGAAGATGATACTGAAAAGGAACAAAATGAACATTGAGATTCTAGTGGTGAGAATTGGCTGACTTAAAAATACATCGGCACCCTGGTAACATAACAAACATTGAACTTGAGTTAACTGATATTAATCAGGGACAGAGTACCTCCAATGCACGCTAGAGCTGTAGTGTTTACCAAGGCAGGTAATAGAAAACGAGAAAGCTGTGCTGGAGCGATGCCCGGGGGGAGCACTAATGCATAAAGTTGCTTTAAATGTTAGTTAATTGCATGCAAGGGATGGCGGGGGACCGGTGCGACCACGAACCCTTGATTTTCCGGGGGGAGGGCGACAGGCACTCTGCAATGTTGGGAAGGCAGGTAGTTTACAGTCCATCATGCAGGGAAGCAGGGAGGGGGGTTAAGTTGACACGGTTGGGAGGGAAAAGTTCTAAGTTCAGTTGTGTTTCAGTCCACGGATCAGTGAAAGTAGCAGAGATGATCACGCACACACCTCACAAAACACAGGTGAACAAAAGAGACCACATATGGAGACATCACCCGAGTCACCAAGAAAAATAACAGATACATGACACACATCTCCTTAACACAAGGCCGCAGTGGGCGGAGATTGAACAAAGATAAAACCTATATAACCCATGACCAACAACGTAGCTGAGACTGCACTCAGAATTCTCACCTGGAACATAAATGGGCCAGGGGATAAACTTAAAAGAGGGATAGTGCTGCAACTCAATTAACGCCAAACTCCAGATGTAGTGTTACTACAAGAAACTCACTTGGTGGGTAACACATGCAAGGCTATGAATAGATGGGGATATAAACAAGTTGCACACGTGGAGTTTACATCGGGATCCAGGGGGTTAGGCATATTGATTCGAAAAATCCTCCCACTCATAATACAGAGGTCATGGGCCGACTCACAGGGTAGATTCGCTGGAGTTGTGGCGACATGTGAGGGAAAACCTGTAAATTTAGTATCGGCCTACATCCCCCCGGTGCTCCACAAAACAGCCCTAACTGATCTAAGTAAGATTATCCTAGATCTACCACTCGGAGCCCTATTACTGGGAGGAGATCTGAACATGACACTACACGATCAAATGGATAGACGCCCCCCCTCGAACACACTTGCGAGATAACACATTCTTATCTGACTTTCTAGCCGCACTGGCCTTGGTGGATGTCTGGCGCCACCTCAATCCCCAAACGCTACAATATACATTCCACTCTGGGGCTCACGACAGCTCGTCCCGTATAGACTATATATTGACACTAGCAACTGAAGTTCGCAACTTCAGAGAGGCCCGATGTCTGGCGCGAGGAATCCCTGATCACTCCCCGGTTTGGGCTAGTTGTGTCCTAGACACATACTGCAGACAGACAAATATAACACTAAACTCATGGCACCTCAAAATCCCAAATATTAGAAAAGAAATAGTGCACCACTTAGACAACTACTTCAGAGAAAATTTTGGCTCCGTCGAATCGGTGCAAATGGAAAGCCTTTAAAATAGTGATAAAGGGCCAAGCACTCTCACTCATGGTAGGGCACAAAAGAGAACAAACAGCGAGAATAGAAGAACTAGAAAGGGAAATAACAGACGGGAAGGCATCAGTCACCAACGCTCCAGATGAGTCGAACAGACATACCCTAGACATTAAGAGACTCGCATATAAATCACTAGTGACAGATGCAGCCAATACTAAACACAAAGCAATGCAACACAAAATATATAAAATGGGGGACAGGGCAGGTAAACTCCTGGCCTGGCTTGAAAAATGAGAATAGGCCCAACGCTGGGTGCCGTTGTTGAGGGCAGACAAAGACACAATTATAAAAGACCCACAAGAGATAGCAGAGGCCTTTGCAGACCACTTTGAACAATTGTACACACCAGCTACCAAAGCCACAGCTGATGATTCCCAAGAGCTATAGTTTGACACCCCCTTATTGACCCTATCCTCTGAAGATCGCGACTCACTTGAGGGAGACCCCATGGAGGAGGAAATATGCTCAGCAATATGCAGTGTACAATCCGGAAAGGCAATGGGACCAAACGGCCTCCCAATCGAATTTTTCAAACTAACCGTGTCACGGATCACACTCTATCTCCGTGACATGTTCCTAGAAAGCAACCAAAAGGGAACCTTGCCATGCGACCGAAGACTTGCCTCCATTGTTGTCATACACAAGCAAGGCAAACCGGCAGAGAGCTGCGGCTCCTATCGGCCCATCTCATTAATAAATGCCAAGGCTAAGATCCTGGCAAAATTACTAGCAGCGCGCCTGATCCCCATCATCACAAAAATAGTACACACAGACCAATCGGGATTTATGCCCGGGCGAAGCACGGCCCTAAACATACAAGGTCTCCATAATGTACTGAGTAGGATGGAAAAGCTTAGAGAGGACGCAGCAATACTCTCTCTCGACGCACGGATGGCGTTCAATACAATCGAGTGGCCATACCTCTTTGCGGTTCTGGAACGAACGGGCTTCGGCCTCAAATGGGTCAAACTGCTGTACACAGACCCAAGGGGACAAGTGATAGTGAATAATCATACCTCACAAACGCTCCAACTGGGGGGAGGAACGCGGCAGGGTTGCCCCTTGTTGCTGCTAATCTTCACCCTGATGCTGGAACCCCTTGCAACCTGGGTGAGAGGGGACCCACTAATTTTAGGGTTAAAATGGGCGGAAGCCACGAAGACAGAATATCCCTATATGCAGATGATAATTTACTCTATCTAGCGTCGCCACCTAGGTCAATCAACAGAATCCTCCAAATATTCACTAACTTCAGTAAATACTCGGGGCTTTACCATCAACTGGTCCAAACCCATAGTGTACACTCTGTACGGTCCATTACCAAAATTACCACCCGAGTGTGCGGCAACAGTGGCAACAGACGGATTTCGCTACCTAGGGATCTATATTACACCAGACCCAGCACTCTTCTTTACGAACAATCTCATGGGTCCCCTAACCGTCTGCAAAAAGATGTGCGACATTGGAGATCTTTACCATTGTCCTTATTGGGCCGCGCTGCACTGTTCAAAACACTGGTACTACCGTGATTCTTATATGTTTTACAAAATGACCCGTTTAAAGTCCCCAAAACATATTTCATTAACATCGAAAGCGAAGTGAGATCATTGCTATGGGATGGCAAACCCCGACGCACAGCGACACACAAGCTGACAAGAAGCTGGTACGACGGTGGGATAGCATTGCCCAACATTAGACTATATTACTGGGCGTCTCAACTATTGGTAGTTAACCACTGGGTCTATCATTCTCAAGACGAACCAGCGTATCAAATGGATAGGATACTCATGGGCCCCGAGGGATACAAAGGAGCCCTATACATGAATCCCAAACATCAAAAACACACAGGCCCCACAGCCCAAACAATAGCAATATGGCATCAAACAACCAAAAAACTAGGTTGGCACAGGAAAGTGATGCAAGCAATGCCTCTACGGGCACCAGAACAACTGGGTAAACTAGGCACCAGACCAGGGTTCGATAAGTGGGATGGTATAGGCATCTCAACAGAAGGGGACCTCTGGAAAAAAGGAAAGATAATCCGGTTCTCAGAGTTACAATTAGTGTATAAAATGGCTAATCAGGAAGCATTCAAATACTTACAAATACGGCACGCCCTCGCAACCGCCATTCCGCGAGATGAAGACGTGCCAGAAGCGTCCCCACTGGAAGACAGACTGTAATTAGCGCCCATGACTCAAAAGGCAATCTCGTTGACATATTAAAAATTATGTAATAACTGACCAGACTCACTCCTACAACTCCGGGTTACGTTGGCAGAGGGACGTAGGAATTCTAGAAGATGATGAATGGCAGGATGCACTGATGTCCCCCCGAAAGGCAGCCATTTCGCTGAAATACCACCTGATACAGCTCAAAATACTAATCAGGACCTATATTTCAGGTGACACATTGACCAAAATAGGGAAGAGGGTTGACGCAAGGTGTCTTAGACTCTGCACTTGGGAGAGCACATTTTACCATACCTCTGGGAATGCCCAGCTATCAAACCATTCTGGGAAGGTGCTACGCTACAGATGCAAAATGTAAGTGAGAAAGAGATCCACCTAACACCTAAACTATGCTTACTCAACATGTGGGATGCCACACCGCCATAGAGCAACAGTGGGTCACACTAGGACTGACTCTTGCCAAGCGAAACATAGCCTTAAGATGACAAGTGAGATACCAACGCTGCAGGGATGGGCAAGGTACATGGATAGATGCATGATTGCAGAAAAGGATGTATACAAGAACAGAGGCTGCCCCAGAAAATGGGATACAAAAAATGGGGAAAGTGGAACACATATAGAGGTGATATCTGTATCTCCCCCACGAGAGAACTCACAGGAGGTAGGCGGGAGACATTCGCTGGGGAACGTGATGAGGCGGAGGATTGAGATTTAGTATAAGATGTGCTTTTCGTTGTATGTATTATATTGTATACCGTATAACTTCTGTAAAGCAAATTTCTACTGCCTGATTATCGTATGACTGAAGATTTTTAATAAAAAGAATAAATAAATGAAAATAAAGAAAGAAAGAAAAAGGCCTCCCTTGTATCGCCTAGGCTTCTCTTCTTTAGATAGAGGCTGACATAAATTCCCAATCTGCATTGGTTCTTCAACACTCTCTTCTCTGGAGTCTGCCACTGGAGGATGGCATATCAAGCACCTGCAGTGAACTTTACTGTTTTGTTGTTGTGCTTCTATTTAGAGAGTTGACTCAATTAATGAGCCTTTTGTGGTGACTCTGTTGACTTCTAAGGATTCAGTGGTCTCTCTGCCTAGAAGAGGAGGGGTATCTAGCATCTTTTGAACAAGAAGGAGCTGAAATGGATTTTAAAATGCGACACCGTGAATTTTGGCCTCAATAACTTGGAATATTGGCCCACTTGTGCTAACTTCTCAATTTTTGAACTTTGGCCAACTTTTGTGTGTTTTTTTCTTATTTTTGGAACTATGATGTCCTACCCAATGTATGTATATAATTCAGGGGTCTCCAATCTTTTCTGTATTAAAAGCTACTAATGTTCAATGAAAATCATCCCGAGCTACTAATAATATTAGTGTTGTTACAGTTACATGACAACATCAGACACAATTATGTTAGTGGCTTTGTCAATTTCGAATGGCTTTAAATGGGTTATACATTACAGTCATAGTTGCAATGCCCCTGGCACCATGGTAATGATATTAGTAATAAGTCTCCCCAATGCCACATGATTTATCTCTCAAATATCAGCTTTAAATATATTTTGGAAATGCAGTCATTTTTGCTTTACAGAAGTTATACGGTATACAATATACGGTATACAATATAATACATACAACAGATATAGAGGTGATATCTGTATCTGTATTGCAGATGAGCCCTTTGCTAAGAAAGTATCCAGACTAGTTAAATTTACCTCCTCCGTCGAGGTGTGGGCGGCTTTCCTCCTCTCCATGCTTGCAGCATACTTTTTCACCATCTTGGGGCCCTTTACTTCAGCCAGACGTTAGACGGGGGGCCCAGCCCAGCCTCCACCGGGCTCCGACAAGCGCGGACGGGCCTGGCCTTGGCCCAAGCTTCGCCTGGGCGCGGGCCGGGCATGCCCGGGCGTGTCCCGCGCTGTGGGAGCTGCGAAGTAGCTTTAAGCGGCCCCGGGCGCAGGAAATGCGGCGCTGTGTGTTGTGGGGCTTGAAGTCCCCCAAGGCTGCTGGTTGCTGGCGTTTGGTGAGCGGCTCCCACGCTGCGGGAGCCGCGAAGTAGTTTTAAGCGCCCCTGGGCGCAGGAAATGCGGCGTCAGGGCCTCCTGGCGCTGTGTGTTGTGGGGCTGGAAGTCCCCCAAGGCTGCTGGTTGTTGGCGTTTGGTGAGTGGCTCCCTCGCTGCGGGAGCCGCGAAGTAGCTTTAAGTGTCCCCGGGCGCAGGAAATGCGGCGTCAGGCGCCTCCTGGCGCTGTGTGTTGTGGGGCTTGAAGTCCCCCAAGGCTGCTGGTTGCTGGCGTTTGGTGAGCGGATACAATTAAGGCAACTAGTTGGTGCAAATGGGGTTAGGATCGAGATTTCCAATTGCCACTGGGTTGTGGGTTTCTGTAATATTCTAATGGCCCGCAGAGTTTCTTGGCTGGGGAAGCAACCCAAATCTATCCAAGGGGACTGTGTGGTAGTAACTTTGAAATCACCGGCTATGGCAGAAAAGCTATTAAAACTATTACCCCATAACCCTTCAGCATCGACACAAATATTCGCACTTCCTCTCGTTTTTTTTTGTTGTCAAAATTCTTTTTATTAAGCATCAAAAAAAAGAATCACAGTGACATCATGAGTACAGTAGGGCGCGCAGGCCCCGGGGTTGCAAAACAGTCCGCTATGTGAGTCTCAGTTTCATACAGCCCTAGGGTCATATCAATCCCCCTAGTCAAAGTATAAGATGCTAGATTTGAAATATCAAAACCCCTGAGGAAGGTCTTCAGGCAAGAACCTAACCTCAACTCAACCCTCCCCCCCCCGTCCCGGTGGTGATGGTGGCGCACAGTGAAAGAGTGTTAAGCAGAAGCGCTGTCACAGGGCAAAGTAAACAAGACAAGGTTCCCTCTATTCAAATATCTGGGGTTCACCCCGTCACATGCCGGCCTTGAGTGGTTTAGACTTGGAAGAGGTGCATAGCCCTTACGGAGGGCGGACATACTGCGGAGGGAAACCTTGGGATAAGTAGGTGACTAGGGGACCCCACTTAAGCCCTGAAATAGCTTTTCTCACCTCCTCCGAGGTGATAGGGAGGTCTAAGGATTCGGCGGTCGCAAGGGGGACCTGAGGGAGCGTCACGGAGTCAAGATATTGTTGTTGTAGGCTCGTATCGGGGGTGGTACCTTGGTATAGTTTCCCGAAGAAGTCGCCAAAAACGTTGGCTTTAGTGGAATCATCGTGGGTGAGGTGGCCCTGTTGGTCCAGTATGCCCCCAATAAATTTGCGTTCCCTTTTCACCCTGAGCTGCCTTGCCAAGTGATGACCCACCTTGTCGCCTTGGGCAAAGGATGTTTGTCGCAACTTCAGAAGGGTGTACTCCGCTAGGTTAGTGTAGATGGAGCGTAATTTTCCCCTGATTGCGGTGAGTTGTCGCTGCAGCGTGCGAGTGGGTGTGGCTTTGTGTGCCTGTTCAACTGTCTCTAGCTCCTGTTCAAGAGCAGTGCGTTCTTTCGCCTTTTGTTTCTTAAGTGTTGCGTTGAGTTGGATGCATTTACCCCGCAGCAACGCCTTGAAGGCATCCCAATTATTCTGCGGAGAGGTGTCTTGCGGATTGTTAAGTGTAAATAAGTCAGTGATGGCAGCCCTTAGCTCCTCCCGCATTACCTTGTCCCGTGTGAGCGCCGTCGGGAAGTACCACCTTGACGTTCCAGACTTGGGCCCACTCCAGGCCAGGCTGATGGTGATCAGGCTGTGGTCGGAGACTGAGATCGGCAGTATCTGCGTCGCCTGAAGCGGCCCTATCAGGGCCTGGCTGATGAATATGTAGTCAATCCTGGAGTACGTCTGGTGAACGTTAGAATAGTATGTGTAGTCTTTGGGGGTAGTGTGGAGGGACCGCCAGGCGTCGCATAGGCCAAGTGTCTGCAGTTTCTGTTTAATCCCTTTAGAGAAGGTGCCGGTAGACGTCCGGTTTGAATGGGAGCTGTCCAGTGTCTCGTGCCAAGTCAGATTAAAGTCACCCAGTAGTATTACGGGGCCCTCCGCAAATCCGCCCAACAAATCAAGAGCTTTAGAAAGGAATGAGGATTGACCCGAGTTGGGAGCGTAAAGAGAAATGAATGTGCAGAGTGTGCCTTTCAGCCTCCCCTTAACCATTATTATTCTCCCTTCCCGATCTGATTTAGTGGCTTCAGGTTGAAATTTAGTTGTGCTATGAAAGAGTAGCGCCACTCCATTATGTTTAGTGCTAGCAGAGGATTTGTATATTAAGGGGTACGCTTTGTGTCGGAGCCTAGTGTCCTCAGATTTTTTAAGGTGAGTCTCTTGAAGGGCCACAACGTCAAATTTGTGGTCTATGAGGTACTTCCAAATTTTCTGACGCTTCTGGGGGGAGTTCATCCCCTTAACGTTCCAGGATGCTACTGAAACCATCAGAGCTGTTGACCCTACTCACTCCCCATGTAGACCACACCTCTCCCAAGTATGTAGTTGTGGCTGTCCATCCCTACCAGCAAGCGTAAGGAACAAATCTCCTCCCCAAGCAGCGCCGCTGAACTCAAAGAAAACCAAAGAAACAAACATTAGACCCCCTAGATCACCACCAGGACCCCCCCCCCAACCCAAAAAAATCCCCAACATCCCCCCAAACTGGGAGCCAAAAGACCAACGGGTCTGTGGCCCGAAATTCTTCCAAAAAAAAAGAAGAATAGTGGGTAGCATGGGCAAGGCCCGAACCCCCCCGGTTGCCTGTCAATAATGTCTAGAGAGCAGATCCACAGGAAGGAAAATAAAAACCTCAGTGTCCATAGTAATCAAACTCAGTGTCATGTGAACCAGATTTGCTGACCATGCGTGCCGAGTTCTCTTCTCCGCTTCGCATTACCACCTCTTGAGATAATGTCTAGGTCGGAAGCCTCGGAGGCCAGGATGGTCACGGAGGCCCGTTTTCTGTAGAAGTGCCGTTCAGGGATCTTCGGGTTTTCGTGACTGTATGCCAGGGCCTGGAGCCCCTCCTGGGCAGGCCTGTCTCCGCTGAGGAGCCTGATGCGGTTGCGTCGTCCGGGAGGGGGAGGCCCAGGATGCGGAGGCCATCGGAGAGATCTGTTACAAGATGCGTCTTGTTTTGATACTCGAACGCGAGGCCAAAGGGAAATGTCCAGCGATAGCGGACATCTTCGTCCCGTAGCTTGGAGGTGACTGGTCGCAGCGCTTGACGTTGTGCCAAGGTGGAGGGAGCTAGGTCCTGATAGAGGGAACATTTGTAGCCTTGGAAGGACACTTCCTTCTTTTTCCTTGCCGCGGTGAAAGAGTGTAGCTTGACCAAGATGTCACGCGGCCTTCTACGTTCTCTGGTCTGCAGGGTCCCCACACGGTGGACCCGGTCCAATTTAAGCTTCAATTGCTGAGGGGCCAGGAGCTCTGCAAAGAGGCCCGTCACGAATGTCTCCAGGTCAGGCCCTTCCGCTCCCTCCTCCAAATCCCGGATCCGTATGTTCTCCCGTCTGGTTCTGTTTTCCAGGTCTTCCACTTTCAGTATGACCTGCTGAAGCTGGGCCTGGAAGGTTTGCTGGGAGTCTTGCATCTTGGCGACGCGGGTCTTAAGGTCTTGTGACTGCTCCTCCACCTCTAGCACCCTGGTGCCCACGGCGTCCACATCATGGCATAGAGTCGTCATTTGTTCCGTGAGGTCAGCTTTCAGTTGGTCCATGGAGGACCGTAAGTCCTGTTTGATTTCTTGGCATAGTTCTGCCTTGAAGCCCCGCAGGGTAGCCACCAGATCCTCTCTGGTAAGGGACATGTTTTGCGGGCGGACTGTCTCCGATGGAGGGATGGCCTTTTCCGATGCGGTAAAGTAGCGAGAAACCTTGTTTGTGTTTTTCTTAGGAGGCATAAGGGCAACGCCCAGCACGGCGAGTGGTCAGACGGTTCAGGTTCAGGTTTGTTCTAGCGTGTAGGTGTCGGGGAACGAGTATTGGTCGTGTGATCGCCCCATGGGTTGGTGTCAGACCTCTGCTGAATGGTGGGGTCAGGGCGCCATGATGGGGTCAGGCAAAGCGAGGCATGCTCTGGTGAGGCGGCAGCAGCCCTCAGGTGATCCTGCACTCAAAAAACCACTCAATCCATGGGGGGTGTCAGCTCTCTGGCTGTCGTCTACCTCCTGGTCATTGCAAAAGACATGAGGCTTATTTCGGCATTCCCCGCTGCTTCGCCGCCATCTTAAAGTCAGGTGGCAAGCTTGTAGGTCATCATCCCCCAGACCCTCCGTGAGCAAGCTAGTGGGGAAGAGACTGACCCGCTCGAGGTGATCCGCGTAGGCTGCCCATCCGTCGACCGCCCATACCGCTTCAGAGGACTTGTTGCTCCACAACTGCTCCGGTTCACTGTGCGGCCGCCGATGAAGTCCCAGCCTCGTCTACGAGTCCATTGAGGTCGCGGGACGCGGTAAGTGGCGCCAGTGCTCCCCCGCAGGTCCGCAGGGTCGGGGGGGCCTTAGCGCCATCCACGGTGAGGTTCAAGTCGCTGACACCGTTTAGGTAGAGAGTCCCGCTGGGTGTCCGGATCGCGCCGCTATGCCATTTTGAATACGGCCTCGGAGCTCCGTCGCTCTGGGATCGGGGACAATTACTAGTCATGGCTCTGTCACTCCCGCATTTTCGAGAGTCCTGGCGATTCCCTGGACACAGCAGGTTGTAAGCATGTAGAGTAGAGATCACTACATGCTGTGGAACATCATGTGGCAATCGTCGGGGTCCGGAGCTGAAGCGGCTCACGTCCGCTCAGCCATCTTACTTGGCCACGCCCCCCTCTCGTTTTTTTTATAAACCATTGATGAACCAGCAAGGATCAGATGGTAATAGGGCCCATGATTTTCCTTTTTTCCACATCAGAGACTCAATCTTACCTGCAGTACATAGGAAATCCCACCACTTTATTACCAACTGCAAATCGCTTTGTGGCACTGACGGACCTGGATGCCTGTGATTGACTGTGCACTAGGAAGGAACCCCGGATCATTATCCCATGCGAATCCCGGGAGAGCCAAGTTGAGGAACTCCCTCCCTCAAAGGTCATAGACACTTTCACAGCCATCACATGGAACATTGCAGGCCTGGGGCAGAAATTGATGGACCCAGATTGGTTAGAATATATCTCGACTTTTGATTTAGTATGTCTGCAAGAGACCTGGGCAGTAGGTCCTGTTAATATAGATGGCTAAAGGTCATATTGTACTCCTGCAATTCCCTCACCTGCTGGAAGGGCGAGGGGTCGGATTGTAACATTTTTAAAGAACACCCTGAGATTTGAAGTTTTATCATTTTTTAATGAATGTCAATATTTTAACATGTTACATCTTAAAGGTCCAGAAGGTGACACCATATTATTGATTAATTTCTATAATAATTTATTTGGGGGTGATATGTACAAAGTTGTTGCTTTAGTGGAGGAAATATGAATAAGTTAATTGGTTCTTGTAAAAAAGATTTAACAGTATTGTGGTTGGGCGATTTTAATGTACACTCCTGTCCTCTCACGTCAACCTCTGTGTGTGGTCTAAAAGACGAAGATGGAGGGGGTATTATACACTTTTCCCATAACCAATATGGCAGCGCCCTAAATAAGCTCATTATCACAAAAGACCTGGAGATCATGAACCCCAGGTCGGAATCTACCGGTTCCCTGCTTGAAACCTTTCACTCTACCCTATATAGCTCATCAATCGATTTTATAATAGCTTCGGCTATATTTAGTAACTGGAATGTTGAATTTCTTTGTTATAGTGATCATGCGGCTGTAACTTGGGTTATGAAATGGTTAGGTATTCATGGCCCTAACTTTTCTCACATAAAACCCACTATAGCTAAGAAGAATGGGATAACTCTACAATGGGAGGGCATTGACAAGGCTGTTCTTATTCCCCAGGTTGTGTCTAGCAGAATGAAGGAAATAGAAATATGTTTAGATCCAAATCAGGACCCCCAGTCTATTATTGAGGCCTTTGAGGCTATTTTTGCTAGAGGTGAAAAAGAACCTTTTTAAGAGTGGGGGCTCTCACAAATCCATAGGACCGAAATGGTTTGATCATAATTGCACTAAAGCACTTTCCCACCTACATCGATTACTCAAAAGTGTACCAAGAAATCCCGCCCTTGTGAAACAGGCCCAACCAAGTTATTCTACGGCCAGGAAGAACAGAGTAAAGATATTAAAAGAAGAAGCTTGGGAAAAATTACTGAAAGCCTCAGTTACAAACAATGCAAGGGACTTTTGGTCAACGATCAATGCACCATTTCTAAACTCGAATTCTGATCCTAACTTGGACACACATGTGGATGAGGACTCATGGGTGGAACATTTTTGTAAAATTTGTAATGGTTTGGGAGAGGGTACCGGAGCGGCCGATGAGGAGCCTGCCCCCCCCATCTAATATTGCGCTCACTTTTAATCTTATGGAGATAGGTGCAGCCTTGGCACAATCCTCCAGTAATAAGGCACCGGGTATAGATGGCACCCCGATAGATTTCTTCACAGCTCGCTCTGATCTGTGGGGACCCCTCTTACCAACATATTCAATGCCATAGCCAAAGAGGGACCGCCAACATCTTGGCATAAAGCAGTTTTAATTCCAATTCACAAAAAAGGGGATAAATTAGACCCCAGAAACTATAGGCCAATTTCCCTCCTTGAAAGCACGGCTAAACTTATGGGAAGAGTGCTATTAAATAGATTGGAGACATGGGCTCTGGCAAACAATATTCTGATCCCGGCACAATATGGCTTTAGAAAAGGTAGAGGCACCCAAGATCAGTGTCTGAACTTGAGTCTACTCATAACGAAGTACACCCACGCTAAGCAAGGCAACCTATATCTGGCCTTTATGGATCTTAGCGCAGCTTTTGACTGTGATTCCCATTCCCATTTATGGGGGATCATGAGGGAAATGGGGGTCGACCAGGAAATAATCACCTTCATAAGACAATTGTGTTCTAGGAGCGAAGCATGTGTAAGGTATGGCAAACAGGTGAGTGAACTAGATAGTTCCCAGTTACTAGAGGCGTTCGGCAAGGGTGCGTTCTCGCACCTTTTCTGTTTTCGCTCTATACAAATGGGGTGGAGTCACGACTGCTCGAATTAGCCATAGATGTACCCAGAATAAATAAGATGCGCATCCCAATTTTATTGTATGCAGATGATGCAATTTTAATTGCGCGCACTGGGAGGTCGCTGCAGAAACTGTTAAATAACTATGTAGAATGTATGAAAAGTCTGGATCTCCATACAAACGAATCCAAGTCATTTGTTTTAATTGCAGGGAAAAAGCTGAACCCCCACCTTTTTTATTTCTAATCGTAAAGTGGTGCAGACAGAGTCATTTTCCTACCTAGGGGTGACTTTTGACTATCGAGCATCCTGGACGAATATTGTGGCAAACCGCGGGATCATGCTTGAAAAGAGTACAAACGCCATTCGCTCCTTTTCAAAAAAATTGGGAACAAGAAATCCAGACATTTTAAGGAAGGTCTATGGGGCCAAATCGAGTGCAGTAGCTACATGCTGTGCGGGAGTGTGGGGCCATGTTAATGTAGAGGGGTTACAAATAATAGAGGATAGTTTCTGCAAATCAATAATGAGCCTCCCTATTAGCTGCTCCAATTTGAAATTACATCAAGAACTAAACATCCACTATATAACTGATCAGATTAAAGCAGCTCCTATTCTTCTCTGGCAATCAATATGGTGTAGAGATACTGTGTCCCTTACCCAACAAATTATAATGGATTGCTTAGACCTAGATCATATAGAAAATATTAATTGGTTGAAGTATGTGAAAAAAACCCTACATACTCTAGATCTAGGGAGTCTATTCGAATTACCTGGAAACTGTGTATCTGTCGCGAAAAAAGCTTTAAAAACCCCTTTCTTAGCCTTTGCCAATGATGCGAGAATGAATTTAAATCATAACAAACCATCTATAAGGGAATACTTGGAGGGCCCACTGCAGGATGAGGGGTTATCCTCCTATCTGGAGTTTGTAACATTCCCTCGGCACAGATTTATTCTGTTAAGATTTCGCCTTAATTATATCCCATGTATGCGGGGCCACCCTGCTGGTATTCATTCTACTAATGATCTTCCTTGTTGCCCTTGTGATGATCTCTCGCATCAAACTGATTTGCACATTTTCTTCTTTTGTAAATTTTATTGCAATCATCGGAAAAGGTTTTTACGTAAGCTTAATTTTAGACAATGTCGCCCGGCCTCATACTTTTTACGAATGCTGCCTGATAGTCTAACCTGTTTTAGTGTCACTTCCTTTTTATGTGCGTCTCTGAGAACTAGGAAAATGATCACTTGCTGATATGAATTGTTTGTTTTTATCTGTGATTTGTGAGCTTTTATGATTAATTCTGCATTAATCGAATAAAGTAATTTTTGATTTGATTTGATTTGTATCCATTCGGAATAAAGGCAACCGGGCTAATTTCTTTTCAAGTCCTTTTCATACGTTTTTCTTTTACTTTTTATTTGTAAATCCAAGGCCCTGATCCCAGTTGGACCATTCCCTTTCTGGAGCAATTCTCTCACCAGCTGCTCCTCTATCTTGCTGCCATCCTGGCTTAATTGAAGCTTAGCTCATCTCATGCAGACTGGTTTTTCGGACTGCCTCATAGTCCTGGTGTTTTCACACACACCCAGCTCCCAGCTGTATTGGAGATCTTCTACTCTTTGATTCTACCTTTTTTCAAATTATTATCTCTCCTTTCCTTCCACCAGTCTTGAGGCTTCATCTGGGCACATCATGGTGCGTATTTGCACTTTACGTTTTTTAACTTGTCTTCCGAGTGTGCTATAATTAGTTTACATTGTTCCTTTCCTTTTGCTTCTTGTAGTGCGCCCGTGCACTCTTTCTATTCTGAGTTCTGATGATGATTTCACATTCTTAAGGCACCGAAACGCTGTCGACTTTTTTGCTTTTTTACAGACTCTATTAGCTATTATGTTTTACAGGGCTGAACTCTAAGCAACTCAATGTGATGCATTTATATGATGTTTTATTAATATTTGTGTCACGTTTTTGAGCACCAACAACGCTTTTTGTCACTTGGCACGCCTTAAAAACAATTTTAGTTTGATTATATGTTATTTCTTTCATTACGTTTTGCTATTCAAAACTTTGCTCTATCAATATTTCCCTTTATGAGTCTTAATTAAAGACTCATGTTCCTTGATTCATATGATTTACCACAGGTGCCTAGTGATTTCAGGGTCACCACTGTTGTTTACTGCATTAAGGCAACTAAGGAAGAGGCATCCTTTGAATCATCTCCCAACCATAGTAAAAGTGACACCCGCTGCAACATCATCAGTTCAGCTCCTCTGCGCCTTTGATAGAAATGGCTCACATAATGCACAATATTTCCAGAACCTTGTTTCAATTGCAGCAAATACTTATGATCAGATTAAATGGCCTTTTCCCCCCCAAAGATGCCTGTACATTGTTTAATAAAGTCTGGGCATTGTAGGAACAACGAATTGTCTCCATTAATCAATAGGGTAGCACGAGCCAATGCCTCCCTGGTATATATGGTAATATGAAGGCAATTTTATCTAATGGTGAGGGACTAAGTGTGGTCTAGTTAGAAATGTCGTTTACATTAGGCCAGACTGAAATGCGCCAGGGTCACCTGAACATTTTTCTGGGAGAGCTAAATGGGAGGTGATTCCATTTCCTATAATCCCTGTAGTTTCAATATTGCCTTCCGATCTTTGAGTGCTGTTAGTAGTAACTGCTAAGTGCCGAAATAGTACTATGAGAATCGAGGGGCTTGATGGTATTTAACAAAAATGTGTGTTTTTGTCAAGCCATATGTAAATCAAATTCAATCTTAGTGAGACTGGCTCCATAGTCTGTACCAGAGTAACATCCAAATCCATGCCCGTGAGTGGGCCTAGAAAAGTGTCAGGAGTGCCCACATCCCGCACAGGATCGAGGTGGTACGGGTGCCCACGTTAATCCCACAATCTCCTTAAATGGTTGTCCACAGAGTGCTAGGTATATATAGATACACTACAAGGTAGGGTCCTGCAGGGTTCTGCACTCCTGTGTCACTGGAGGCATGTCTTCCCACCTATATACATAACTCCTATAAACGGTATCTGGGTTAGGTCTGTGTCTTGTCTGCTCCAGTTCTGTCAAAAGTAGGCAGTGCTGATCCCCAGCAGGAACACGGATAGACCCCAGGACCACAAAGAAACGAGCTCTGTAGCCGCTGACAGACCACAACCACAGTCTCAGCGTTCAGAATCTTTGCAGGCAATGAGGTAATGAGGTAAGATGATCTCAGAAGTGACTGGAGACATAAGGATATTAAGTAACACGTGAACACAATGAAGAAACTTCAAAATAACAAACATGGAGGACACCACGCTGGTGATGAACTGAGCAGGAGCCATATGGCACACCAAAGTTGCCAGGCGCTGTCTTTCTGGTTCTGTCTTTACTTAGAGGAACCTCAAAACAGCGCGTGTGCTTCTCTGCCTCTCCTGGCTCTGAACCACAAGTGTATGCTTTTTATGTAGTTCTCTCTATATGTGTGCCCCAGCCGCCAAGAGCCAAATCTTCCATATTCTCCAACCTGTTGTGGAAACTTGATCTTTGTTTGATCCAAGGTAGTGTCAGTCCAGAAAGGCATCTGCAAAGCAGCAAGGGTGTGGCCATCCAGATGACTGAACTAGTGACCGACTGGTGAAAGTTACCTGTTTTAATACTGGAGAGAAGGCAGGACGCTTGGTCTAGTGTTTTTTTGTCGCAACATATGTTGAGGCCCCCTGGTATATACAAATTCTTCTGATCCAAGGTAGTGTCAGTCCAGAAAGGCATCTGCAAATCGGCATTGTATTGGGGTTGTCGATACATTACGAAGAATGAGTCTTATAATGCTGCAGTTAGACAGCAATGTATTGGCATTGGTTTGCATTCTAAAATGGGGAATTCCTTGAAGTCTGACGCCTTGCACCCTCTTTCTGTGAACCAGTGCTAATCCTACTCCAACCTTCATGAGATTTATATCTCAAAAATGTTAGGTATTCGTCGGATATTGCTTCATATAGTATGTGGTCAGCATCTTTGCAGGCCAGGTTTCAGTGATAAAAAGGAGATCAAGTTTTAAGTCTGCTAGTATTTTATAGATATGATTCATGCTTTAACTTATGGGTCTCACATTGACTAGCATGCATGATTGGTGGTTGCGGTCTTGTTTAGGCAGGGTTCGAGTTTGTAGCTGGTTGAGTCCTAGTGAGTATTGAACTTCTCGAAAAGAGCAGATATTGGCCTCATTAATGGTGTTTTGTGTGGTACTGTGACAGCTGTCTCTTGAAAATTCCTCTAATCAATCCTGGAACAGTTGTAGGGTGGATGATAGTGCACAAAAAGATGGTGGAGGATCTGATGTATCAGCTTCCAAGACCCCATGTTTCTCATGTTGTAGTTTCTGTTGCAGTTCCTGCTGTGGTTTTTATGCTGCAGCTCGTGTCATTGCTCTTATTACAGCTGTGACTTATGATACTGTGGCGGAGGTGAGCAAGACCTATACCAATCCGTGGGTTCACCACAGACAGAAGACAAGGCCCTCTGAGGCCTTCATAACATATGCTTCTCTCTTATTCTCAGGGCTGGCAAATCCTACGCTGATATTTACAATATTTTCCAGATAACGACTGTAATGCCTGTGCAAGTACTCGATCCAAGACCCAAGCTGAGATGGATCACTTTTCTGAATTAGTAACCGCGCTCTTGAAAGGCGGTGTGGTGAGATTTTGTCTCACTGTACAAGTCTTCTAATCTGCACACAATCACCACTACAACTCCTCTGCTTCATTCACCCTTCTGTCAGTAAATAATCCGTGTGCATGGATAATAAAAGCTGTGTAATTGGTCACAGTTAAAAAGTGTCATGTGTTGAATTATAAATGTATTTTAGTAGCTTTTTAATAGTATAACAGTGCTCCGATCTTAAGAGAAACATACACATTTTGAGTAACTGTTGAGGGAAAAGTCTATTCAAAGGTGTTTTGTAGGACAATTATTTGTGTCAGATCGTTCTATAAACCCATCGATTTCCTGACAAGAAGTCACATGCTTGGCTGCTCTCCCTGAAGGAAGTAAAACTGGAGTTAAGCGCCTGAATCTGTTAATACTATCAGCTTGTCAAAGGAATTGGTCCGTCGAGAAAATTCCCCATTTGTATAAAGGTCAGTTTACTGCAGGTAGTAAATAAAAAAAATCCGGGATTGTTTGGTACAATGGGTAGGCAAGATATTAGATGTTGATATTTTGGGAAATGGTTGAGTACCTTGGGAGAAATGAGTCCAGTGGTTACAACACATCAGGGGCACAACTAGACTCAAACATTGGGAGGGATAACACGTCAACCAATAGAGCTGGGGCCAACACTTCAACCAATGGAGATGGGGCCAACACTTCAACCAATGGGGGTGAAGCTAGCCTTTGAGCTAATACAAGAAAACAGAGTGATAAATTGTGCATTTTAAATATATTGGTTAAACCCAATATGGTTCACAAGAAAGATGTTTTAGTGGATTGGACAATGTTTATAGGCTACTAACAGAGATCTCTCAAAATGGGAATCCGTGATTTTACAACTAAAAAGCACCTTCTAAAAATTCCAGTACAAAGCATTCAATAACTAGTTTTCCCAAAGTTATTTCAAAATGACAATGCTTTTTCCTAATTCTCAAAAAATCCTTCTATGAAATGACAATTAGATCATGAAATATTTTTCATTTCATTTTTAGAAAGATGCTCCTGTGTGACTGTTGACCAAAGGTACCTTTCATTTTACTCATCAGGACGTTGCAACATATGCTTATTTAAGGCCGAAAACATGTACATGTCTCCGAATATTGAACTTAGTGGGTTAAAACACCTGATTTCGGGATATGTGACTGGCAAGTCTCAGGTTCGATCCCTAATGCATCTTGCATTCCTCCTGAAACTGAATAAGTGAGTGCCAAACAGTAGGAAATATTACCATCTATTAATTACTCTGGCAGGAATCTGTGGTATTCTAAATCAAAATAACCAAATTTAGGGCCTGATTTAGATCTTGGTGGACAAGTTACTGATAACCCGTCTGTTGAAATATAAATCCCATTATATCCTACAGGATTTATATTTCAGCGGATGGGATATCCGTCACCATTGTGACAGAGTAACCCATCTGCCAAGATCTAAATCAGACCCTTAGTTAGCACCCTCACCTTGAGCAGCTCTTGTATGAGATGAATGAGCTACGTCCCTACAGGAAGCCACTAGGCCCAAAAGAACGGACAAAAAAGGTAGTTGCCTTGAAATACCTTTGCAAAGAATGGCGTTCAAGCATGGAAAGGATACAAATTTTCCTTCAAGATCCAGAACACATAGACAGTGTTGCTGGTAGACAATGTCCTGCATAGAGGTCACTTCAACAGAAACAGAAATAGTGCCTCTTAATAGTATCTGTGAAAACAACAACCAAAGTTTCAATGCTGTTCTGAAGCCTACAGCTCATAAAGTGCAAATCCATGCAAAAGATCAATGTTGTTTTTAAGTCCAGCAGTGGCAATGTCCATTATGAAATGCAACATTTCTTACGAGTTTCTCCAAAGTTCCTTCCATTCTCTATAATGGTTGTTCCTTAATGTCTACATTCATTATAGAAATTAGCCTGGCCTGGGTAGAGAAAATAAGACACAAGAGAGGTACCCCGCTGACAACATGGTTACCAGTTTGTCACAGCAACAATGGAACAAGTAGTGCTCAAAATAGAGCTTTCATTGTGCAATGCTTTTAAATTAATAACCTAATTTATACAATAGCAGAGTTATGCTGCTTTTTACAGACCCGGGCTAAGTTTGACTGCAGAAAAAGGTTTTGCAAGCATTTGTTTCTGTTTCTGCCAAACTACACTACTTTGAAGAGGCAGGACACAGCAGTGCAATGCTTACATAAGGAACGTGCAGGTGTACTGCTTTTGCATAGATGCCATGCAGGAGGAAAATCACACAAGGCATATGTTAAGGCAGATTCTACACTTGTCTGTCAATGCACTATAAGAAATTGATCATAGAGGCGTTTGCTTTAAGCAAATGAGGTATGCCTCTGGTTCAACAAATTATATGTTCAGGCTTCACATAGCTGAGCTATCTCTCAGTCTACTCATAAGGTAAGGCACAAGACACCTGAGCTACCCCTCGAGTGACAGTTCCCCATCACCAAGGCACAAGAGCCACAACACATAATTTCTTGTCGATTTGTTCTAAAATTGCCACTGGTCCTGCATGTAGTGTGTGAGGGCACCAATTAAATATACTGAAAACCTATACATCTAGGATATAAGTTGAGTTGAATTGTTAATCATAAAGTTCAGCCAACGTCCGAAGGCATCTTGGTGCTGAACTAACAGCATCATAAAAGATATGAAATAAATAAATAAATAAAGTAGATGGATTTTAACAGCCTTCCTCAATATAAAATTATCCTCTATTTTGCGCAGCAAAAAAACCGAGTGCATTCCAAGTAAAGTAAAACAATAATAGAAAAGAAACATCCCTGCCTTCAGCACTCGCCTACCCCCTCCAAAAGGAGTCTTTCGATATCGAGGGTCTGATAGCTTGAGGGAAGAGTCAAAGTGAAGTGATGGCTGAGACTTGGAAGCAAACCTATAAATGGCATAATAGGCTTGGCAGGCAAAGCAGAGTGCTTTATAAATGGTTAATCAATAAATGTGAAAGCTGTTTGACAGCCAGTATCTGTCTTTAATTTAAGAGGTAATTTGAGGCTTCATTGTTACAAAGGATCATTTGTTTTGATCGGTAATGAAAGGGTGTTATCAGCTGAGTTCTGTACAGTGTCCTAATGGTTTCTTTTTTAAAAAGGTACAGTCTGAATGCTGATTACTCAAAATATATATTTTTAACACACTTGTTTTATCTTAAATGGGGCAGATTAACTAAAACTTTGTGCCATCCAAATGGTGCAAAGTTTAGAAATGGGATTTACTTTTCAGCGCAAAACTTTATTTCCGTTGAGAAGTAGCCCTAAAGTTATGCAGAGTAGTGCTTGTGCTGCCTTATGTCAAGGTGGCATCCCATGGATGGTACATTGGCATTCCCATGCAGCCACCCATGGATTTTGATGCAATGCCCTATTTACTAATAATGGCAGTCAGGGCCTTGTGCCAAAAAATAACAATACCTCGAGGCAGGCGTTAAAAGGAGAAATATTTTTATTTCTCCAAACTTTTCCCACATTGCATGTGTGCTGCACTGTACAGCACACAACCACGAGAGAAAAGTTTTAAAGTACGCCTCAACATAGTATTTTGTACTGGAAGTGTTGACTATCCTAGAAAGCACACACCCACGTTTGCACTAAGGTGCAAAGATGTGTTTGTGGCACTAGGCAGCCAGTTTGTGTGTTGGTGCTCAGGAGAAGAGCAAGACCATCATATCTTTGTAGACAGGGTGCTTTTCTGCTCTCTCCCTTTCATGTGTTTTTTAACAAGTGTTTTTATTGGGGTTTTTAACAATCAACAATAAACACATTGACTGGTCGAGGGTTACATAGTGTCCACTCGAGTGTCCTTGAGGCCGCTCCATTGTTTGGAAGGATGAAAAGTCCAGGCTGTGGGCACCTGCGTGCAACAGGTGGCCAGGAGGGGCCGTTTGCCTGCTCTCATGCAACACAGTGAAGAAACGTTGGTTTTTGTGTTGCATGAAAACTTAAAATCTGCCACTAAATTGCTTTGCATATTATGCAGCAGCCTATCTTACACTGTGCGTAATACAATTTTAAAATAATGACTTGCATATGCACAGTGTTTTCTGTCAAGGCTGGGTCCTCATAGCACTATAAATGCATGTAACTATTCCTTAGTGCACCAACCAGTATTTAATTGTGTGCCTGTCTGGTTACACAAAGAGACCTCTCAGTGGCCGTATTAACCAATTGAGATGTCATAACATAAAATAATGCATTGCCCACTGATTAATTTAATTGCGCTATATTTTATATGTATTTTTCGGAAGCAGTTTTGATAAAGCTCAAACTTGGCCCAAGGGCATTAGAGCAAACAGTTAAGCAGCAGGAGAATCAGAGTAGGTTTCCCAATTCCTAACTGGTCAGCTCTGGCCATTAGGCGACATCCTTGAGTTGCAGAATGTATAATTTGTTTCCAGCCACTTCTCTGGCCTCGGCCCATTGTACTCAAGATCGGAGTTGCCATACTTAATTTATGCTCTTCACCCTCTTGATGATCTGTGAAGTACTTTGTCGGAGGCTTTCAATGAGGCCATCTCCAGCGAAGCCCAGCACACATCAGCTGAAGACTGCTGTGTGTCCTGGAAGCTGCAGCAGCTCGGGCTTGGACACGGGGGGAGGGGAGCCCTTTAGCACAATGGGCATTGCGTGCATGCAACACACTAAGGGCCAGATGTACGACCATAGCCTTTTGCGACTCGGAAATTGCGACAAATTGCGAGTCGCAATTTGCGAGTCGCAAAATGCTATGTACAACAGTGTCTCAGACACTGTTTGCGATTCCCAATGGGGCCGCAAATTGCATGCCTCGTGAATATTAATAAGGCTGTCGCACTTTGCGACTCCATTGGGAATTGCTGGCACTCACAGGGATGGTGGCCCGCTGGGGTCAGCAGACCACCATGTCTGGGACTGCTTTGTCAATAAAGCAGTTTTAAAAAAAAAATGCAGCCTGTTTTCCTTAAAAACGGAATGCATTTAAAAAATAAAAATGAAACTTTTCATTTTCATTTTAAAAGGGCAGTCAGTGGTCCCTGGGACCACTGCCTGCTCTTAAAAAATATTTGCGCATCCATTCCCAAAGGGGAAGGGGTCCCGTGGGGACCCCTTCCCGTTTGCGAGAGCCTTACCACCCTTCTGAGAAGGGTGGTAAACTGCGAGTGTTTTGCGACAGCAATTGCGGTTGCAAAACATTCATACATAGGTTATGGACTCGCGATTAGGAAGGGACGCCCTTGGCACGCCCCTTCCTAATAGCGAGTCGCTAACCCTATTTTGCGAGTCGCTAATTGATTAGCGACTCGCAAAATATGGTTAGTACATTGGGCTGACCTATTTTGGGCCGAAATCCCCTGTGCGACCGAAAATAACGGTCGTACATCTGGCCCAGAGAAAGAGATCGCAAAGTACACTTACAAAATGTAAAATCTGCTAGTATGATGGATTTTACATCACCTTATTGTTAGGGGTGAGAAGAGGGAAGTTTCTGGGAGTAGCATTGCAAATCGCCATGGATACCCACAAACTCAGAAGTCTGTGGGTAGCCAAAAATATTTTTCAGGAAAATTTCAACCCTGAAAACATTTGTACAATTACTTCTACAAAAAAGGCAGCAGTAGTTGGCTTTCCAGCATTGGAAAAGGAAGAAACTCCCCAATATTTCATGGGTTTGTAGGGGAAGGGGGTTCTAGACTTATATTTTCCCCGTAGGAAAATAGGTAATACAATAAAATATGTGCACCTACACCTTTTTGCAGACCGTGCAGTCGCTGCCTTGAGATTAGTGACAATGATTACACTCAAAGGCCTAAGGATATGCATTGAAATCTACATAAGTGTTAGATTTTAAGTCAGCAAAATGTGAACATTTAGAGCAATCACAGGCATAACTCTGCAATGCTAAATGTCTGATTTTAAAGAGCAACTTTCTTCTCTACTAATGCAAAGGTCTGAGTATCAGCATTTTGCGCATTGAGTTTTGGCGATAAATCTTTAAGATCTTGTGCATCCTATCTAATTCTTTCTTATAGGGATATAACAGTAGAAGTCTGTATTCTCGCTGCTAGTGCTACAATCCTGATTACTCTCACATTTAGCAATAGCTGAGCCTCTGTTAGTAATTTTATTGTGTGTGGGTCTGGCAGTAGTGGTGGAAGGGGGCCCTGGCAGCCATAAAATCAATAGGATTAATAAGACTCTAGAATCCAAGTTGATGTGACCACTGACTGGTATAAAATGAGAGCTCCTTACTGGCGGGGTTTACTGCTACAAGAGAAATAGGAAGGGCAGCATCTCAACATTTGTAAATCCAGTGAAAAAACACACTATGGCCCTATATTGTTGAAGCAGGTGGCAGAGGTTCAGGCTTGAATTTCTCCTCCACCTACTGTAACAATCAGTCACCCCATACACTCATTTACCGCCCACCATCTTTCACTAATGACTCATTCACTCACCAAATACCAACTATCCCTACAAACATCACAGTAACTACTGTTCAACTTAAAATACCAACGACAAAACCCCAATCAAACCAAAGAACTAGACACAGAAACTCAGAAGATTGCACGGGACCAAGCAATGCTTTACAGATATAGAAGATGAATGAATATTACTACTTCTTTGCTAAATAAATGTCCATGGTTGATTGCAGTAGAAAATATTTCAGGAATGAAAGAGGCTGCAAGAGGACGCTGAATGACTTTTGAAGGATTCCCTTGGTATTAACGCATGATAATGCCATGATCTCAACATCCATGAAGTCACATTATTTTCATCTCTATCAAATGCATTTAGCCTGTCCTGGTTTACTAAAGTACGGGCTAGTCATTCACTCAGTTGTTTGAGATGACTCTTGAACAGGACACCCGAGCTTCTCTTTTTAGACTGCAGGCAAACCCACCCACCAACACACAAACACCCTCACACACGTGGACAATTGATAGACAGGGGTGACACACATTTCATGCACCCTATTCCAACTGATTCGCAAGGATTAGTAATATGTATCTTCTTACTTGCACAGATATCTGTAATTCATAATGTACAATTAGTACACCGTGAATCATGTTTAGGTCGAACCTTGACAGCGCCTGCGTTGTCGCTTAGCGACCTGCTGTATATGCTTTGTTGGGTTCAACTCCGCCCATTGCTTGCCCATTGCTTTTCATTTGCCTATATCAGTGTCTTTTACAAATCCTTGCCTGCTAATGGGCAATCCTTCCTCTGTGACCCTCCTTTTTGTTTCCACTTTCCTCTCTCGGAGCACCAGCCAAGTACTGTCTCCTTATGCTTTAGGTGTTTATGTGTTCCTTTGGGAACTACGTTGTTTTTTCTTGCTTGCTCGTGTTTCACTGTGTGTGCGTGTTCTCTCCTCTGACAGCCAGCACAGAGCCTTGATCTGTTCAGTCACTCTGGCTTCCATTTTGGAGGCCGCACAGCTTTTTATTTTTTCAGCACAGCACCCGCTTCACGGACGCAGCGCTTCATGTTTCAGGAGACTGCCCTGTTATGCTGCTCGGCTTTTTATTTTTTCAGCACGGCGTCCGCTTCACGGATGCTGTGCCTCATTCACTTGGAAGTCAGCATTGGGAATGTTGATATTTATGCCAAAGTTCAGAACAAAGAGCACTTCACACAGTGATCAGCACGCTGTGCTTCATCACACAGCGACAGCGCGGCGAAATGAGCCCTTTACATAGTGATCAATGCAGTGTCCGCTTAAGGGCCGCCACGTTTCATCACACAGTTACAGTGCTTCATCTGAAGGTCTCTCCCGGTCTCCACAGCCTGGGCTTTAGAGTCACTGCCACGAAGTGTGGAGCAGAAAATATGACGAAGACGAAACCCCGAGCAGGTGTCACGACTCGCTCCCTGCGTTCTCGTGTCCACCACCAGGGGGCTGAACTGTGGGACTCTCCAGTGTTCTACTAAGCTTCCAGACCCTCCCCTTCATGTACATACTGACTTCCAGCCATTTCGACTCTACTTGGAAATGGCCATCCATTTCCAATCCATGCCGTGTTTTGTGGAAGCCAGCCTGCTCTTGTCGGAAACTCCATTACCTAGAATTCCCTGCTCACTGCTTCGTCTCCACCCCTGCAGGCCAAGGATGGGTGGAGGAATTCAGCTCAGCTGTGGCTGGCTGCTGCTAGCCTGCTCACACCTGATGCATGTGATTACTGTGAGTTCTTTTAAGCCCCAGCTCCCTTCAGGCCAAGGTTGGTCATTGTAGCTGTGTACCGGTGAGACCGATCCTTGTTTCCAGTGTTTCCTGAGCTTTTGATAACCTTGTTTCCAGTGTTTTTGATATCTTTGTTTCCAGTGTTTCCTGAGCTTTAGTTATTCCTTGTTCCTGAGCTGCTGCTGTTTTCTTCCTGAATTAGCACTGCCTGCAGTGCTACCTTGACTCCTGAGCTTTATCTCAATTCTAGTTCCTGCTCCTGAGCCTTAGCATTCCTTGTTCCTGAGCTACAGCAGTTTCCCTTGTTCCTGAACTAGCACTGCCTGCAGTCAGGGCCGGACTGGCAATTCCAGGCACCGGGCAATCCCACGGTAGGCTGGATGGGGTGGGGGCTGGTTTTATGACAGGGGGCCGGTTTTGTTGCTGGGGCCGATTTGGGCGCTGGCGTGACCGAGCAAACAACAAGCACACAACCACTATCTGCATAAAATGCAGCTGCTGCCTGGTGGTGCTGCACGCACCGTCCGTGACATGTCCGTGGTGGATGTCATGTCATCACCCGATTTTATTTCATTTAGGCTACCAGCCCTGAGCATATATTATTTATTAAAAATCCACTGGGTGGTGGCTGCACCGCACGGCACTTCCATGCGCGTCTTCAGTCTCCGCCTTCGCGTCTGCGCGGCGCGTCATTCACCCTTAGGGTGGGGGTCTGGAGTCAGTGGACCTGGTGGTGATCATGCGCAAGCGCATTGGGGTCGCGCACTAAAAGTGCGCGTGACTGAGAGGCAGAGGAGGCCTGAGAGTGAGACGACGAGAGGCTGGAGCGGAGCCTGGAGGCCCTGACCCCATAATTTAATTATTTGTAGCCTGCCCGGGCCGTGTCTGTCGGCTGCCGCTCGGCGCCCGCAGGTGAGTGATGATCGGCAATGCAAATGCAATCCTTATCCCACCCTGATCAATTAATTTATGGCCAGGCACTGTCTCTGGGGGCGTCGCCACTGGGCCGGAATTAAAAGCAAAAGCCTGGTTAGGCCCCGGCCCAGTTCCGCGACCGCAGCAGTGGTTATTATTCAACGTGACATCAAAAGTTACAGTTTGAGTAACAGAGGGAAGCGTTCTGTCTACTGTCTCAGTCGTGGCAGCGTTTTTAGGGCCCTGGAAGTGGTTTAAAAGTAACTATTAATTTTAACAGCTGTCAATGCCGAATCGTTTTATGGCTCGGCTTGTGCTTTGGAATTTTGGTCCATGCCCTGGCTTAATACTACCAATAGAATTCGTGGCTTGGCCACTTCTAAGTAAACCTTCTATCAGTGACGTCCTAAAGCAAAGTGTCTAAGGCGTACGTTAGCATGACATAAAATAAGGTATCCTAGCGGTGTCCCACAGCACAGGAGGAAGAGGGCTGCATGTACCGTGACGTCACAGAAGAACGCCCAAAACAAAGCACAGGAGGCAGAGGGCTGCATGTACCGTGACGTCACAGAAGAACGCCCAAAACAAAGCACAGGAGGCAGAGGGCTGCATGTACCGTGACGTCACAAAGGAACATCCCAAAGCACAGGGGCAGAGTTCACAGATCAGCGCCTACAGTGACATCCAAAAGCACGGGAGCCAGTGCAGTGGCAGTGAGCTCCGTGTACTGTGACGTCACAGGGCACGGTCTCCCATTGACAATCTAAAGCACAGTAGGCAGCGTCGTCACAGAACATGAGCTACCAGCATTAGGGACACCGCTTGGAGCATGATGCACTGCTGTACTGGGCAACCCCTACTTCACCCACTAGGAACGGAATAGCGTGTTTCATGCAAAATACTGCCCACAGAAGTTGAAACAACATTCCATCACAGTCTGAGCGACAAGGGACCACATTGCAACTCTCACACGTTGACAGCTGTCGCACCCCGAAAATGAGCGCACGCTTTTATCTTGGCACACCGGAAGCCTATTTACAGGGCATTTTCTCTGCCCCTATTTAACCTCCCGCCTTCCAGCTCCCACTGCCAACCACTTTCTGGACAACAAATAGTCCTTTCTTCCTTGTCTATTCCATAAGTTACAGAACGCTTCCCTCTGTTACTCAAAGATCGGGTGAATGGCTGAATGCGGCTGTCCGCGGCCCCTGCAGGGGGCCACCTCAGCAGGGCGGCCCTTTAGTGCCATTTTGGCACCGCCCACCCGCTCTGGTCTTTGGAGGGGCTGTGGAGCCCTCTAGATAGGTCACCTTTGTGACGTCCTTCCGGTGCGATGGGGGGGGGAGGGCATATATGCCTCCCCTGCCCCTCCTGGCGGTCTCTGTTCGCCAGCCATGCCGTCTGGACACGATGTCCAGTCACGCCGGGGGTCGTCGTCGTGCCCCGTCGGGTTTAAAGTGAGTCAGGGTTGAGTGTGTCATCCCTGCCTCTTGCTCGGTGTATCTCCAGCGGTTGTGCCTTTCGCCGTTGGTGGCGTGGCGCGAGAGACCCCGGTGGTGTCCCCGAGGTTATGGTGTTTTCAGGGAACCTTTCAGGCGGTTTGAGTGGCTCGTTTGTTTACCGCGGGCATTAAGTATGTTGGTCCTGTCCTGGCCGTCTTAGGTGTACGGCGAGTCCGGCGTGGAGGGGGGGGACAGAGAGGCTCGAGCCATAAACAGTGGCATGTGGTTAATGGTTGTTGCAGCTTTGGTTTTCGGGCGCAGCGAGAGTGCGGTCCGGCAGCAGGGGGACAATTAGCATGTGGGGCCTTGAGTTACTGCCTTTGAGGCTGGCGAGCTGGGTCCCCGTCGTGGCGTTCGCAACACCCTCTTCCGGGAGCAGCATGGGTCTGTCACCATAACCCCGACCTTGCCATAAAACACTCAATTGCCAAGTCACGGGCAGAACGCTGGTTGGGCACACTTTCCAGTTGCTGTGTAGTCGGGCTTTGCTTGCCCGATGCCACGTGGGGGCTCCGACACACTTCAAGGGAGGCTCAACATCCTGTGATTCCGGTGGCAATTCGTGCGCTGCTGATGTGGTTTTTCACGCCCAGCAGGCTGTCTGTGTACATGGGAAGGATTCCAATGTCCCTCCTGGCGGGCTTCATAGAGGCACTGGGTTGTCCGTAGAATGAAATAAAAAAAAATAAAAAAAAACACCAAGCACTTTTATGCTGAGGCAGGCAGCGCAATAAATGGTGTCAAGTAACGCCCCCGTAGTAGGGGTTGCCGCCCACAACCTTTAAGATGCTGTGTATGTGTCCCACGCTTTCAGTTAACTGGGTTGTTGCACGTTTTAACTTTAGGAAATACCGGTTTTCGAGCAGGCTTGTGTGAGGCAGGATGCATGTTAAATGCCCCAGCTGCAGTGGTCCCTGTTACCCTTCTGGTAATTTGGACGGCCTGCGGTTAATGGGCAAACAGACCCCTCTGTTGAATCATCTTCGAATTTTAAGGCACAAAGGAACTCCTTCCATTGTCCCTCATGCTGTTTTCAGAAGGCAACGGCTCCTTTCGATCGTTTTGTCCTCAGTAGAAGCGGAAGGGGTCCTGACTGGACTGCCTGAGTATCGAATACCGGGTAGTGAGTAACGAGGGTTACAAGTGGAGAAGTTTTAACATGTGGACACATGCTGCGATAGCCTTCTGTTACTTTAGGGAACTGAGCAATTGCTCCCGTTCGGTTTTCTTTGCCGGCGGCCACAAGCTTAATGATGGACAAGTACAACTTTACACTGATTCCTGTGCTTAGAGCGTTTCTTTGTGTAACCACTTTCTATTAGATGCATTTTATTAGTTTTATAGCGCCACTCATACCTGTGTAGGGTGTCAGAGCACTTAACATCACACACAGATTACACAGATAATCAATCATACGTGTGTAAATCGATGTATTGGAAATGTTACATAAGACAGAGGACTACAAGGTGTAAGAGTCAAGGCATCCATACTGGTAGGCATAATAGTTATAGAGTAAGTCAGAATTTAAAAGGCTAACACCATTAATAATAAGATTTGATTTCTACCCAAATGAACCCTTTTTGCAGCATCAGGATGATGAAAGACTGGGGAAAAATCATAATGTTCTAATCTATACCTTGCAGTTTGCATGCAGCTCTTTGAGGACAGTTAATAGTTCACTGTCCTATGCTATGATTATGGTGTATTTTGTAATGGTATTTACATTTGTAAATGGTGTAACTTTCTATTACTCCTTGTAGGTGTTAATTATTTATTAATTTTGACCTAATGACTTACCTTTGCTGGAGCGGGGGCCAGCGGTTGCGCAGTCGGCGAAAGAGAATACATCGGTTTTGGGGGGTGTTTCTCTACATTGTAGAGCGTTGTTACCCGAAGAAAGCTTCTAGGAGCTTGCTGTCAAATGAAATTTTCCAGGTGGGCGGTTGGAACACTTTGAGCCTGCGCTCCTCTTTAATAAAATAAAGTGGATGGATACTACTGATGGTATACCCATTGACAGCCTCCAGCGGAGATCGCTGTAGGACCGAGTCTGAGAGTGTAGCTCAGGTGGTTATTGCGAGTGCTGCCTAGATTTGACTTGCAGGTCAGCACATAACAACCTTCCTCTTTCTAAGATGAAGGAAAATAACTTAATTGGGTAATACACCTATTCGTCTAGCGCCAAGGGATAATTACATTTGTAAAGTGCAATTTAGGAATATGCCATAGTACCAGGATTATATTTCACTGATATTGAAGGGCATTTCGGTGTTTTGGCAAATATGGAGCTACTAAGAAATATTTCGCTGGGGGCCTCCTTGTGTTGCATTTCTCGGGTTTGTGCTCTCCATCACGGTGGGCATTACTTGGAAGTAAGTGTTGCGGGGACGTGGTGTTCTTTCTCATGTCATGTTTCCCATCGTGAATCGTACTGCCATTTGGGGGCAAACCTGTGTTGGCATGTTGTGGACTTGGTTTCACGCAACGACTGCAACGAGAGGTACGGTAACGGGGTGAGGTGGCCGGTAGTGTTTGCTTGGCCAGGCGTTTGCTGGAGGTGTCTTGCGATTTCTTCGTGGGCTTAGCGGGGCAGGCTACCTTGTGCCCGGATTTTAACAGACTAGGACACGCAGCGAAAGTTGTGGTAGACAGGCGCCAAGAGATAGGTCTTCTGATACATCTATGCCTGGTTTAGTATCCAGGCTACGGAGTGGATGTGTGACACTCTGGTATTGGACGTGGTCAGCTGGTTGGCAGGCTGTCTAGATCTGGGTTTCTAGCTCGGGCCTGTCCAAGTAAGGGTTCAAGTGCCAGATGTCGGCCCTGGGAGACTCTTCCACAGGCCTGGGGAGTGGCAGAACAGAAAGTGGCTTGTTTCAATGTCTCGGTCACAGGTTCAGATCCTGGTAGGTCCACTCAGCATGTATCCTTCTGAGGTCGATAAAACGAGTACCATGGAGTTGAGTAACAATAAACATGTTATGCAGCGCCAAGATACCATGGGGTGAACATGTTCCCAATTAGTCAGAAGCGGAATTGTGAAGAACTTTGGTGAATACAGTGGGCTCACTCCGCAGTGTAGTAAGCGAGAGTTCAGCACTATTTCCATGAGGTTGTAGGGGGGCAGGCAACAAAGTTGACACAGCCAAAACGACAAAGCTTTCATTAGCGCCGCAAGTGCAGTGGCATTGGGGCCCCAGGAGAGTAACTAGCCCACTGCGCCCATTACTATGTACTGTGCAACCCAACTTGATGGGAGGGGGTAGTTTACTTGCGCATTACCGACCATGAAGCCAAGTATGCATCGCGGGGCTCTGCTCACACTAAAGTGGGCCAAGATCACACAAAGCATAGGATGAGAGTGCGGTGTCAGTCAGATATGGCGATTTTATGAGAATGCCAGAGGTAGCGAATATGACATCGGATTTGATCAGTGATAATATCATGGTTCTTCTTCTGTCCCAAGATAGACAATAGTTACGGACAAGTTCTCTTTTGCAAAGAATAGTTATTTTGTCTTATTCGAGTGCCTCTTTCGCTGTATAACGAGGTCTGACTCCTTGAAAGGATGAGCTCTTCACCCCCACCGGGGGCATGCGTCACCAGAGGAGTCTCCAGTGGTCATGGGGAACTCTGCGCAGTGCTTGTAGAAGGTCACGTACCATTAAGGGCATGTTACTACCAAAGTTGGGGTCAAAATGGGCTGGAGCAGTAAGCTAAAGTTAATGCACAAATAGGCCACAATGTATTAAAGAACATTTGGCATCCCCAGTATTCAAGAAAGGGCAGGTATTGATACACATTGTTCCCCTCCTGTCCCCACTGTCTTGTCTGCTCCCTGGTACACTAGCAGAAGTTTGGGAGGGCATGACTCCACCTTTGGTGGGGACTGGCTCAATTCGATGGACAAATCCAAAATGTTTCACATTTACTAACGTGTGAAATTCTCTGCTGCCTGTTCATAGTTATTCATATGCACAGTATTATCAATTTAAATAACCGCTGCATTGACAAGTACGACCAGCGGACGTTCACGCACCAGGGCATTTGGTTAATTTACAAACATCATTCTTTCCTCCTCCCTGACAATAATACCAAGGGGGGAGCAAGAGGTTAATCAGTTGTTAGGTTCACTCTTTGGGTGACCTGGGTTCCTATTATAAATGAACAACCTTGTTTATTAAATTACACACAGGAACAGGTGGTGTTCAAGGTCATTTATTTTGCGGTCCTCTTATTTGTGATAAGGGAGGAAAAGTGCATACCATCGACAGTCCCGATGGCTTAGGGAGCGGTGAATGCTCGGCCGTTCGCATTGGCAGGTGATTTATGGATGGGCTTAGCTTTGCATGCTACCCGCAGTGGTTTTAGTGACTAGGGTGAGGCAGTGGATAGTGTTGCAAGCATGCGCTCAGAGACGGGTCCTCGATACCATTATTAATCTTAAGCTCGTCAGTGTACAAGCCAAGGAATGGCGGCATGCCCCCCGGGTGCTGGGGATGGCTTGTTGGTGGGCAGCTGGTCATGTTTGTTGCAAGCTTGCACTTGCTGCGGTTTCCGCAGAGTCTGGGGGCAGGTTAGCATCCCCACCTGGTTTCCGCAGGGTTGATGTGTCTTCGGTCAGTATGATCAAGTAGAGCCATTATCGATTGGCGTAGCTGGACATAAGTATCCAAGGGATTATAGAGCAAGTGTTCCGTGTTCTGAGCCTAGTATATGCAGGCGTGAGTAAGAATGGTAGCCGCCAGTCCAATCTTGCATCACTCTAAATTCAGGAGAATAGGCATTTGTTTAAGTGTGAAATAGGCCCCACACAGAGCTCAGAGGGACCATTCACCTAGGCTAACCGGGACTGTGCAAACTAGTATGAGCTGGGTCGCACGCTGGGACCAAAAACCCCCTTCACCAAACTGCTGGGCATTGTGTTGCCAGGGTCGTTGAAGGACAGGCAAGGGCATTAATGGGCCGTATTAAGCAACAGGGTCAGCTGCGGGGTGGACTGTCAGTTGTCACTCCACGATAGGGTGCGGTGGTGCTAATAGTGGGCACAATACATTACCTTTCCTAACCAGATGTGACACCATTAGGAGGTTCACTAGGGTTTAGCAATCTAGAAGGTTGGTGCAAACTGGTCAACTGGGCGCAGTAAGTGCATCCTAGAACCAAGGGTAGGCTCCATGTTGCTCCGTTAAGCTCTAATGCCCCGCCTGGAGAGCGGGACCAGCCAGGCGGGTTGGGGATGCTGGAAGCCAACATAGGGTGCTGCTGTCCCAACAATTAGGGAAACAAGGTATGTGGGGTGCCTAGCTGCTCCCAGCATAGCACATTAGGTGGGCAAAAACCGGGATGTTACCCATTTAATGTCGCGTCTGCACAAGGGGTTAGCAGTTAAGCAAAGGGAAGTCCCTCAGCAGGAGCTGAACAGGTGTAATTCTGTAAGACAGGAGGGATTCATGGCAAGTACATGAGGGCACTCTTGCCTATTTTCACTTATTCCTGGTTTCATCAGACAGTTCATCCGGTCAGGTGTCTTTTCAGGGACACAACAGGGCATTAATGGAGCTGCATGAGGTAGCGGGGTAACATGCTGTGAGGCAGTGTGGTCTCAGCAGACCCTCAAAAGGGGCTGCGGAAATCCTTGAACCTGGGAACCTTAGATTCTAACATTATCATGGGTGATACACACATGACCCCCTGGTCATGTGGGGTTGGTATGCCCAACCCTGCATTTTAAGGTGCCTGGAAAGGAAGCTGAATGCGGACTTGAAGTTGTGGAGGGCAATGATTCCAGGGATACCCAATTAAACGAGGTCCATAGCTGGATTGAGCTCCAAGGGTCACGGGATCGAGCTTTAGTTAAGCAAGCCAATGGGTCCAGTGCAAATATCTGGGCAACTGCATCAGAGTAGGGGCTCCTTGCTCTACGGGCAGGTTTTGGGTTGCTTCAGTTAGCACAATATTCTCCGCCCTGACAGCCCCAGCAGATAGGCTGGTTGTGGAAGCGGTCATCTAGCAAGGGTGACGCTGTCCCACAAATTTGTGGGAACTGGTGTTAAAGCACTTTAAATATGGGAGGATTGAAACTAAAGGTTGCAGGAGGGTGGGAGCCTACATTAGCCCCAAGGGTAACGTCAGGCACCTTATTGCAGACAGTGCGCACTGTATTAATGCAGACATGTTAACTAAGCTGTTATGTCTAGGGGGGTTTCACCACAGAGGGAACTGAGCAGGCGAAATTCCCATAAGGAATAAGGGATGCATGGCAAGGGCGGGAGGGCACCCTCGATCATTGGCACATACTTCCAGTTATGACCATGCCCTTGCGTCATGATTTAGAAAGCAGAGGGACAGTGCAAACGTTAGACACAGGTGTTCAGGCACACACGGTGCTAGAAGGATGGCAGCTAGGTGAGAGCAGCAAATAGATGGGGCAATGTGAGCCATGGTGTCTGAAATCGGCCCACCCAGAGTGGGCACGGGGCTCGGTCTTGTGAGGCAGTGGAACTTTCCCGCAGGAGGGTGATTAGTTCTTGGCACAGGTTCACAGGCCAGAAGGGCCTTTGGTTTCATCAGATACTAGCTGATCCAGGCTAACGTCAAGGGCTATTGTGATATAGATGGGGTTCATCTATCACCAGTAGGGAGGGATCCCTTCCCTTAGATTTGCAGGAGGCCTGGAAATGAGCTGTTTTGGTGAGATCAGCAACTACATGGGTCAATGTAACTCTGGTGGTCCGAGATGATCCCCCGCAGAGGTGGCACAGAGCTAAGTCAGAGGAGGCCGTTGAACATCCCTGTAAGAGTGAACAGTTCATGGCGTAAGTTCGCAGACCAGAGACGAGCTGTTCCAGGCTAATGTTAAAGGCTACTTTGCTAAAGATGGGGTCCATTGTCACCATGGCCATCCAGGCGTACGCCTAGGTTAGGTTGACAAACTTGGGTGCAATTGCCACAGGTGGGCATGGACACTTTCCACTGGACATGCACGAGGCCCTAGAAAGCAGGTTGCAGGTCGGAAATGAGCTGTTTTGGTGGGGGGCTCTCGCGGCGACGGGAGCCGCCTCCAGAGCTGTGGCGGAGTTACAGGGCGATCTGGAAGCAGACTGGTACAGTAAGGGTACCTCTGCGGCAGACCGGTACAGTAAGGGTACCTCTGCGCGGCACAGTAGGGGTGCCAGAGCCAAAGACCAGGAGCCTCAGGGCAGGTTCCTGGAAAACCGCGACGGCGCCCCGTTAGTCCTTCGGGCGGTTGGGGGCCTGACCAACCGTGGGTTTGCCCTGCTACGCTCCGCCCTGAAAAGGGCGTGAGTAGAACAGACCAACGTGTCACGTGATCCGGAAGAGGATCATCAAAGGTAGCACTGACGGGGTGTCCCACAGTGCTGGCTCACCAGGCGGGCGGGGGCAGCATAGGTTGGCACAGCTGCCCGCCCTTGGATCGCCCGTAAGATAACCCACATATTGCATACTCCTGTATGGAATAAACCTGCAGCAATATTTTCCCACTACAAAGTTGTCTTGTGTATTTATTCATTCTTGCATGCTCAGACGGGGGGTGGGAGAAGTTGCCGATAATGGCACTATGCGGCTGTCCACGGCCCCTGCAGAGGGCCACCTCAGCAGGGCGGCCCTTTAGTGCCATTTTGGCACCGCCCACCCGCTCTAGTCTTTGGAGGGGCTGTGGAACCCTCTAGATAGGTCACCTCTGTGACGTCCTTCCGGTGCGATGGGGGGGGGAGGGCATATATGCCTCCCCTGCCCCTCCTGGCGGTCTCTGTTCGCCAGCCATGCCGTCTCCCACCCCACCTCTTACCCGGCGTCCTGGCTGGTGGACAGGGTACTCTGAATGTTTAATGTTTTCCTTTTGTGTTGCAGGCGGAGTTACAGGGCGATCTGGAAGCAGACTGGTACAGTAAGGGTACCTCTGCGGCAGACCGGTACAGTAAGGGTACCTCTGCGCGGCACAGTAGGGGTGCCAGAGCCAAAGACCAGGAGCCTCTTGGCAGGTTCCTGGAAAACCGCGACGGCGCCCCGTTAGTCCTTCGGGCGGTTGGGGGCCTGACCAACCGGGGGTTTGCCCTGCTACGCTCCGCCCTGAAAAGGGCGTGAGTAGAACAGACCAACGTGTCACGTGATCCGGAAGAGGATCATCAAAGGTAGCACTGACGGGGTGTCCCACAGTGCTGGCTCACCAGGCGGGCGGGGCAGCATAGGTTGGCACAGCTGCCCGCCCTTGGATCGCCCGTAAGATAACCCACATATTGCATACTCCTGTATGGAATAAACCTGCAGCAATATTTTCCCACTACAAAGTTGTCTTGTGTATTTATTCATTCTTGCATGCTCAGACGGGGGGTGGGAGAAGTTGCCGATAATGGCACTATGCGCAAAGGGCTGCCATGTTATGCCTCCACCGTGATAGTGCCTAGATGCCTGTGCGTTTTCAGGGAGATTTGTTTCACTTTCTAACGAGCCTCGCCTGTAACAAAACATGCCCGGCTCAATAGAAGATCGTGCAGAGTTCACCAAACAAAATTTGCTTACATTTTGAATAGCTTCACAATCAGGGGAGACGCATGTTTGTGAGGCTGGACCACGGGAGGGTGGACAGCCCCGCCACTTTCCGACCACAAACGGACTTACATTCTGCACTGGCCCTGTGCTGTCAAATAAAAACACACCTTGTTCCAAAATAGTGCTGATGGGGGTGAAAAAAGGCGCTCTTGCAAGCTATTCACTCGCTAGGCGGGCACTGTCCCAGAACATAGCCACAGGGAGCAGTGGTCGAAGTGGGCGGGATCGGCAGCCGGGCACGGCGTGCCCCTACTACTTTAATTACATAGAGTCCGTTCCCCTACTTTCTTATTTTAAACATGCCTCCCAGAGGGCAGAAGTTGCTGAGGCCGATAGTTAAGGCTCGGCTTTTGGGGATGGGCGGAACGGGCAGAGAAGGAAAAGGACTCTGTCTTTTCCTTCTTGCCCAGAGAACACAAGGAGAGTGTCCAGTTCTCCTGCCGCTGGCAGCTCCCCCCCCCCCCTTTGTTCCCTATCTTCCCTCTCTTTCTGTCTCGCTCCTCCCCATTTAGTGAAAACCGAGACTTCAAGAAACAGGTATTACCTTCTCTTTCCTCCTTTCGTTTATTTGCTCCCCTGTGAAATGGATCCAAAAAAGAAAAACACTTTTGCTGGAAACGTAGTCTTTTTGACATTTTTCAATTTCTAAGTGCAGCCTCGGGGTGGAGAGAAATAAAACATTAAAAATATGAAAAATAACTAACTAACTAAAGCAAGACAGAGTGGTTGCAAGGTGGGCAGATTGATTTATTCACACCTGAACACATTAGCGCCACTTTACAGTGTTTGCCAGTGAGGCGCTATTTTTGTTTTCTCGTTGCTCTTTGAACGAAATTGTTTTCCCTGGGTGGGAAAGTGCACTATTCCTGGAGGTACTGAAGTTCCTGCTGGATTGGTGAATTGGTAAACAAAATGTGGACCGCGGCTCTGTGTTCACGAATGTGGTCTTTTTAAACCATACTGCTTAGGCTTTGTGAGGATATAAGCAATGGCATTGAAGTGGGTTCCTTCTCGGCCCTGTAGTCATGGCCTTAACTTTTCAGGCAAAAGCACTCACTGATTTCTGAATAAGGAGTATAAAAAGAAAAAGGTAACCATGTTGTTTCTGCTTACATTTCACATGCTTTACTTAATCTTGCATTCCCTATAAGCGTTTGCTTTTTCTAGAATGTTGTCAATTTTTTTTTAGCAGCATATTGCTCTTGTCTAGTGCGTAATTTGAATTGAGTCACATCCAGGTGTTTATAGCGGGTCAGTGCAGTGCAAGTTTCTCTCAGTGGGGCAGTATGGTGTTCAGTGGGAGAGAGGATGTGGCACTATGGTCAGAGCTGCTGAGTTTGGAACTGGGTAACTAGGTTCAGCCTTCATGACCAGTCCACCAGACCACTCCCCCTGAGGAGCACATTCCCATGCTAGACCTTACAAGGCCCGCAAGATCTTAAAAGCCCTGGTGTCTTAGCACCAGCAGGTGGACCCTAGCAGTGGCAAGTGTGGGTTAACCTTGAACGCTTGTCCGCCACAATTCATTCTGAAGTTCACCTCCAGTCTTGCAGGCAGGCCTATGAAGCACCACACCATAGAGTGACAGTGATTCTGTCACTGAGGTCACAGGACCCTTGAGCTGGGTGGCTCGAGGGCAGTGTGACCGCACCAGACACTGACTAGCCGCGGTCCGTGCAGGTATCAGTGGTGGGCAGAGGGGCCGGGTAAGGGGGCATTACAAGGGACGATGCAGAGGGAAAATTAAATAAATTATTAATTTTCCCTCTGCATTGTCCTTCGAAATCCCCCCTTACCCGGCCCCACCTCCCCACCGCTGTTACCTGCATGGACTGCGGCTGGCGCTGACTTCAGTTGGGGGCATCGTGTTTGCAAGTATAATATGGTTTTAAAAGCCCTTGCTGCCTGCTTCCTGGCCTCCAACAATTTCCGGCACACCTCTGACTCCGCCCACTGACCCTATCCACGGGTTATTCCCGCCCTCTGATACTCCGCCCACAGTTCCCCTACTTTTTTTCTCCCACTTCGACCACTGACAGGGAGGAGAATAATTATTATGCACACATAACCCTTTCTTCTCACCGCTACAACATTAGCCCGAGCTGTGTTAGTTTTGTGCACAGGGGGGCTGTGGACTCTGTCAGCTGTGTGCACAGGGTGGTGGTAGACCCTGTCAGCTGTGTGCACAGGGTGGCGTTAGACCCTGCCAGCTGTGTGCACAGGGGGCGGTGGACTCTGTCAGCTGTGTGCACAGGGTGGTGGTAGACCCTGTCAGCTGTGTGTACAGGGTGGCGTTAGACCCTGTCAGCTGTGTGCACAGGGTGGCGTTAGACCCTGTCAGCTGTGTGCACAGGGGGGCGGTGGACTCTGTCAGCTGTGTGCAGAGTTGGGGATTGATTTGAACTCTTTCAGCAGTGTGCAGACGAAAGGCTGTGGATTGTCAGCAGTGTGCAGTGATGGGGCTGTACCTTGTCAGCAGTGTGCAGTGGTGGGGCTGTGGATTGTTAGCAGTGTGCAGTGGTGGGGCTGTAGATTGTCAGCAGTGTGCAGACGAAAGGCTGTGGATTGTCAGCAGTGTGCAGACGAAAGGCTGTGGATTGTCAGCAGTGTGCAGTGGTGGGGCTGTGGATTGTCAGCAGTGTACAGACGAAGGGCTTTGGATTGTCCGCCCTAATATCAAACGGTTTAAGGCTTTGATAGTGAATCAGAGTCGGATCCGGGGGCAGATTGTGGGCGGTGGGGTGCTGGCAATCATCTCCTCACCGCCGCAGACATGTTAAGGCAAAGGGGCAGTGGAGGCAGCAGCAATAATGGCAGGGAGGGAGGAAAAGATGGAAGGGATGAAGGTGGGAGGAAGGGATAAGTAAAGGAGGGAGAGAGAAAGCGAGGAAAGACTTCTAGAAGGGAAAGATAAATAAAGCATGAGAGTGAAGGGCAAGGGGTTGTCCGGAGGGATGACAGGAGTAGGGGATGGGAGAGAAGAAAGGAAGAATAGGCGCGGAGAGAGAAGATCTAGAAAACTGCTTAGGACAGACAGAAGGAAGGGAGTTTGCAAGGGAATGAAGTCTGACAAGTGAAGGAAACCAGTGAGAAAGGGAGGGAACAACAACGGAAGAGAAGACAAGCATTGGCATAGCCAATAGGTCTCGCTTTGGGACCTTATAAGTATTTAGTTATGCAGCACAATATCCTTGGTGCAACAACATTAACTGTTGCATGGTTAAACACTTATAAGGTCCCAAAGGCGAGACCTATTGGCTATGCCAATGCTTGTTTTTTTTGACAGATCAGGGAAATAAGTCAAGCACAGTTGTTCTGTGGGAAACCCTAACAATACATTAACTGGTACCTTCGTCTTCCTTCTACAGGTGGCATTCCTGAACTGGCTGCACGATGACAGTGTGCAAAGTAAAGAGATCCTTCAAGCTGTAACTGGTCTGCAGGTGGCCCGTGAAATCCTGAACCGCCTGACTGGTCAAGATGAAATAGACAAATGCAAGGTGAAATCTTTTTTTTTGTTATAAGGGAAAGCAAGCATTCTTAATCTTTTCGCCAGTCTGCTTTGTGCCTTATTTGACAAAGATGGGCGTTGATAGTCCTGGCTTCTCCTCTATGATGCTTACTTCACCAAACCCAGGGAGTTGTGGTGGGCGCCTGATTCCTTCACCACTGGATAGCTCAATCACCCTGGAATTTGAAGACTCGTACTTGGGGTATTTTAGGAAAATCCCTGACCACTTTTAACTGGAGGAAAGGGTGACCCTTGGCTGATTTTGTAGAATGTGTTGTTGACCCCAAGTCACCGATTTCAGGCAGAGAAGATGGAAAACCCTAAGAGACTTTGACCCAGTGCAAGAGAGGCAGACAGAAAAAAGAGAAAGGGCAATAAAGAGAAAGATGGGAAACAGTGACAAAGGGACATTTGAGAAAAGAACCTGCAAAAGTGAGATAAAGAGGCAGGACTCGTTGGATGGTGGAAGTAAAAGGCAGTGAGGTGGAATCAAGATTAGGCAACCTTGGCATTGGGCAGCACCGCTTGTGGGCTTCTAAGAAACAACTTTGGGTCCATGCACTTATTTATTTTACAAATTAAATACTGCACAGGTGAGCTACTCAGAATAAGAGGAATAACATCTGCACTAAACAAATTACATAGCTCCAAATGACCGCAGGAGGGTGGAATTTCCCCAAAGAACCCTTTTGCAGAGGGACACTAATATGTACAGTCTGGAAGAGAGGAAGTAGAAATAGCCATTTTAGAGACTTTAAATTGCATTTTGTGTATTTGAGGTTAAGTAGCCTTTCTAACAGAAGTGCTGTTTGAAGCTTTAAAGTGCTACGCAGAAGAATAATTGCCGTTGAGATGGATGCTTTAAGAGTTAATTAAATATAGTGGTTGAATAGTGACCTGCAGATCCAGTGCAACTGGCCTACTGGTAATTACATATTTAAAGGGAATTAAATGTGGTCAAGGCCAGGTTTGTTTCCTAATGGTTCGGAACTCTCTAGACCGAGAGCAAATTACTGTGAAGTGTGTGGTATGTCTGTCCAGACTACTGAAGCACTTAAAAGCTGTTACCAGTGGAGAAAGAGGAAAGGTCACATTTTTCACTGCCCTGCAGTTTAGGTGCATCAATACATTTTCAAAAAGTCAATTTACAGCAAGACAGGCCTTTTGTAATTTAAGTTGTATTAAAAAATATATATAAATATATATTTTTTACTGCGAGTCTACAATCATGGATTCACGTTCCTCACTTGAGGGGCTGAAAGAGAAGTATAACTCCTCCTTACTTGTCTTGGGGGCAGGTTCATCAAGAGGGGTGGACAGTCGGGTCGCTTTGACGCAGATCCAGCGCATTTTGAAGCACTGCTCTTCTGTTTGAACACGTTTTTAGTATTACAAATGACTTCTCTTCAGTAATGCTCTTTCTAGTGGCCATAGATTCCTCACCGGGCGCCAGACTGGAGCTGGGAATCTTTTCATCGGCGTGCTGCCGCATGCCAATAAAATGGCAATAAGATTTTGTGATTCTTTCTGGCGCCTGGGAGGTATTCTAAGGTGAGTAATCGGTGGTTACTCCATCCGAATCCACCTGACTGATTTAGTTTTAATGTATGTAGCGGTGTCCCCTCCCCCTCCCCGAGTACGTCTTCCTTAATGCAAGCTGCTTCTTCGCTCAGAAAAACTAAGCGAGGCCATGCAAACGTTCAGGCTCCTGGCCCCCACCAGATTCCTACCGACGCTCCTGATACATCTGCCTGGTGACTAGTAGAAAGTTAAGGCCGGGCCCTGCATCGACACTCAAAGTAAGGCATGTGCAGCAAGACGGGACTGCCGCCCTCAAAACGCGCACCGCCCTATTGGGGCCCTTGCTACGCCACTGCATACACTAGAGAAAGCCAGCATACTCCATACTTCTAAACTAAGGGAATGACTCTTCAGACAAAAAGTGGTAAATCTATGTATGAGAGTACCATCTTCCAACAGCATTAGTGCCCGAATTCAGTAAAGTCTCGGACAGACGAGTATTCCTAATAGGAGAGCAAACAGACTGGAGGGCGGGGATGTGTTAAAGAGAGGCTCAGTGGCGCTTGCTCGGTTATGAATATCCGTATAAATGAGGGCCTTTGATTTCACACCAGCTGTGTCTAATTTAGTTTATCGAGCCGCTATTGTGCAGAGATTCTGATTGTATTCGGACGCTCTTTTCCTCGAACAATGATATTTTTGGGAATACTTTGTTGTAATGTGGTGCCCTCTTGCGGAAGTTTGTGGTTGTAGGGGCTTAATGTAGCGCCGGTGATCCTACTATTGAAGGCACATACGTACTTACAGGCCCATACTTAACAAGAGAGGAGCGGGGGTGAGCGAGCGCGGCAGCCTGGGCTTTTGAAAGCTGACCAGACGCTCGTGCGTTATGGCCTTTTCCCTGCGATTACCCGCACGGCCGGCATGTGTTTCCAATTATCGCGCCCGCGTCTGGGCACGATAATTGGAAACAGATGTCTGCCCTGCGGGTAACCGCAGGGAAAAGGCCATTGTGCACGAGCGTGTAGTCAGCTTTCTGAAACCCCTAACTTAAAGTCTCGCCAGAGCAGCGCTTGCGCGCTACCGGAGGCTCGACCTAAAAAAGGGAAAGATGGCGGTAAGAGAATCAATGAATGAGGAAGGAGAAGCGGGAAGCCATAATGTGTCTTGGCTAGAAAAGCCCACAAGGCTTTTATCTGAGGTACGAATCTTGGCAAAGCCAATTCAGCCATTCAGCCTTCTGAGGTCGATACATTGACTCCCTTTAAATTAGTTCATAGCAGCATGTTATTTAAAATTCTTAGAAAAGGCAAAACCTACTGCATTACGAGCTATGAGGTGGCCTGATGGGGGGGGCCACCTCCATGTGCTTTGTAATGAAAAATGTGCTGTAAAATGCACCGTTTTGGTCTGTCTTTTCCCAAAATTTTCTTGGGGGGAGAACCCCCCCAAACTCCCCTAGTAGTGGTCGGGCTCGTGCGCTACGCACGCTCGCTACGTGCCAGGAGGGGGCTGGTCTGGCAAAATTTGCCAGGGCTGCTTTCAGTTCCCAGTCCGGCCCTGCCTGCAGTGCTACCTCGACTCTTGAGCTTTTGCTAAATTCTTGTCTTGCTCCAGCACAGCCTTCAGTGCTACTTTGTTTTCTTGACACCTGATCCAGCACTTTTCTAGTATACCCTTGTAGCCTCCCCTTCTGTGTATCCTTTTCCAGTCCCTGCCTTTCTTCCCATTTCCTTGGTTCCAGTTCCTAGTTTGCTGTCTTTCTGTTCCAGCTGTCTTGCTTCTAATTACCTTGTATGTTTGTTACTTGCTTTCTGCCGAGTGTGTCCTGTGATTTCCTTCCTTTCCTATTAAGCACTCCTCCTTGCTAGCTCCTTGTCTATTGTGCTTGTGTTTAGTTCTACCCCCTTGCTGTTATTGCCTTGCGTGTTCCTGTTTGATCGCCAGGATCCGTGGGCACAGCTGATTCCTAGGTGGTGTTTCTTGTTCACTGTGAGTATTGTCTTGGAGTTACATTTATAACATCACCATAGGTATCAGCTCCACAGACCCTGCCTTTGCATGCATATCCTATATGTGGGTACTTGCAGTCAGTATCTGTAACAGCAATTGAGGGTGAGGAACTGTAACGGTTATGCAGAAGGGACCACGGGACACGCTAAGGAAGTTGCAAGGAGGTTTATTGTTTGTGATATACTCCTTCTCCAGGGTGAAGTAACATATAATGATCAACACAAAAAGGTCTTTAAGTCACGGGTATGTTGTCCTGTACAGAGTGGTCTACGGTCCCTCTTGGTCTTCACTCTAGGCCCTTGGGTATCGTGTCGTCTGGATACACCCGGTATCTCCCTCGGTGGAATAGGGGACAACAAGAAAAAATGACCAGGGATTACTGTTGGGCTTTTCTTTTCTCTTTTCCTTAAGTGCTACCGTCACCAAAACAACCAGTCGGGTAGTGAGGGAAGGGAAGCGTGAGGGATATCCGACGTGGTGAGAAGAGTAAGAACAACACACGCATGCCCTAGTCCCCTGTGCCTTCCCACCACCCCCACCAAAACGTTCCCCGCAAGGGTACTCGCCTTGGGCCACGACCCGTGTCCAGGGCCGTAGCATAAGGACCCGGGGCGTCCTCTCTCCTCTTTGAGCCGCCGGGCTGGGTCGCACTGTACAAGACGCTCTACTCGATCTCCGTTCTCCTGGTTTCGCCGTCCTCGTCCTCCTTCACTGTTTCCTTCTCGCTCTCTGCGCTCTCTCCGCCTCCGGTTTTGCCACTCCACCTTCCGGCCTTTTGTCCTTTTTCTCGTCCCCCATCGATGACGTCAGGAGTTCCTCCTCGTCTCTCCCTGCCACTGCTAGACCGCTTACCTCTTCCGGTCGGGTTAGCGAGTCGGCGCTGTCTGCTGGGCACTTCCGGTGGACTCCGCTCCCGTCCTTCTCACACATCTTCCCCCTCAGGAATGGACGTCGTGGCCATTCAGAGGAGGGGTGCCGTGACAGGTAATCAGCACATATCTGCTTCGTGCCTGGCATGTGGATGGTCTGGAATGAAAAAGGTTGTAGGGCTAAGAACCAACGTAGTATGCGTGGATTGGTGTCTTTGTTGCTTGCCAGCCACGTGAGAGGGGCATGATCGGTGAGTACATGGAATGTACGCCCCAATAGATAGTATTGTAGGGCTTCTATAGCCCACTTAATGGCTAAACATTCCTTCTCAATGGTGGAATAGTGAGTCTCATGGGGAAAGAGTTTCCTGCTGATGAAGAGGAGTGGTTTGAGATCATCATTTAAGTCAGGCTGGTACAACACAGCTCCTAGACCTAGTCCAGAAGCATCAGTCTGCAGGATGAATGTTTTGTTGAAATCGGGACAATGTAAAACTGGAGTCCTACAAATGGCGTTTTTCAAGGCAAGAAAGCTGTTCTCGTGTTCCGGGGTCCAGGAGGTTATGTGGGAGGAATGTTTCTTCGTCAAGAGATCAGTGAGGGGACTGGCCAGGGAGGAAAAACCGGGAATTAACCGTCGGTAATACCTGATAAAACCTAGAAAGGACCGTACCTCCCGCCTGGTTTTAGGGGCAGGGATTGCCCTAATCGCCTCGACTTTGTCCATCTGGGGTTTTATAAGCCCCTCTTGAATAGTGTACCCCAAATACTGAATGGTGTTTGTGACCAGCAAGGATTTTTTGGGGTTTATAGTGAGCCCTGCTGTTTGAATGGCGGTGAATACGGAGTGTAGGTGTAGCAAATGATCTTCCCAGGATGAGCTGAACACGACTATATCGTCAAGGTACGCAGCGGCATACCGGCTGTGGGGCTTCAGAACCCTGTCCATTAAATGTTGAAACGTGGCAGGTGCCACGTGTAAACCAAAGGGAAGCACCCTAAAGTGGTAGAGGCCAGAGGGGGTCGAGAAAGCGGTCTTTTCCTTGGCTTGAGGGGACAAGGGGATCTGCCAATAACCCTTGGTTAAGTCAAGGGTTGACATATATCGGGCCTTTCCCAGTCGTTCGATTAGCTCGTCTATGCGTGGCATGGGATAGGTGTCGAATTTGGTTATGGCATTCACTTGTCTGAAATCTATACAAAAGCGAAGACTACCATCGGGTTTTGGTACTATCCCCACCGGGGAGCACCAGTTGCTCTGGGACGGTTCAATAATGTGGGACTGTAGCATGGCCGTCACTTCCCTCTCTACTGCTTCCCGTCGTGCTGCCGGAATCCGGTATGGCTTTTGTCTTACTATTTTATTTTCCAAAGATATTATGTCATGTTGTACCAGTGAGGTCAGACCAGGGATAGTGGAAAACAGACCCGGAAAGGAGTCCAACAAAGCCCTCAACTAAACGTGTTGTGTAGGTGATAAGATGTCTCCGGTGGGTACCGTTTCCGATTCGGGTGCCCATGTGGTCAGGGGGGGGATATCAATGGGCCTTTCGGTGCTCACTAGGTGTACCGGTATCCCTGTGGTGTCTGACTTGGATGGTTCCTCCCATTGTTTTAAATGGTTTACATGATATATTTGCGTGCCCCCCGCCCACAAGGGTAGAGAAATGTGGTACGTAACCGGGGTGATTCGTTTGTCAACGATGAAGGGACCCTGCCATTGGATTAGCAGTTTATTCTCGCTGGAAGGTAATAAAAGCAACACCTTATCTCCGGGTTGGAACTCCCTCAAACCACTGTTTCTGTCATAGTATGTCTTTTGTTTACTTTGGGCTTCTTCCATGTGTTCATGCACCAAGCCCCATAATTGGGTTACCGTGGCCTTAAGATCAGCTGCATATTTCAACAGGGGTTTTCCTTCCTCATCCTCCCCCTCCCACTGTTCTGCCGCCATATCAAGTAGGGACCGGGGTTTCCTTCCGAACAGTAGTTTGAACGGAGAGAATCCTGTGGAACTCTGTTCGTGCGATCTTATGGCAAAGAGAAACAGGGGCAGTTTGTGGTCCCAGTCTCTCCCTGATTCTGAGATGACCTTGCGGAGCAGGGTTTTAATGGTCTTATTGTAGCGCTCCACCAGGCCATCTGTTTGGGGGTGGTATACTGACGTGCGGATTCTATCAATTCCTAAGATCGTGCATATCTGTTCCATAAGGCGGGACATGAATGGGGTCCCCTGGTCTGTTAGGATCTCGGACGGGAACCCCACCCTTGAGAATAGTGATATCATGGCCTGGGCTATGGTGGGAGTGGTCATGCTCGTGAGAGGAAACGCCTCGGGATACCGACTCGCATAATCCACTATGACGAGGATGTACCTATGTCCTCTGGCTGTGGGGGGCAGGGGTCCCACCAAGTCCATTCCCACCCTTTTGAATGGTATGTCAATTATGGGCAGAGGGTAAAGGGGAGCTTTCTTTACCCCACTCAGGTTCACGTATTGACACCTTACACATGCAGCACAATGATTTGCTACATCTCTGTACACCCCTGGCCAGTAGAACTTATCCAAGAGGTATTTCAAAGTGTTTTCCTTGCCATAATGACCCCCCCCTACTTGATTGTGTGCCAGGTGTAAGACATGCGTACGAAAAGAGGAGGGAACCAGTAGTTGTGTGGTAGTGCGTGTAAGCCCCTTCACAGCTCTGTATAGAAGCCCCCTTTTTACCAGAAAGTATGGTCCTACCTGCGCCGGCTCTTGGTCTTGAACGTGTTCCCAAGCATGTGAAAGGGTGTTGTCCTCCCTCTGGGCCACACGGAAACTAACCGGGATTGCTTCATTCGAATCTGCGAGAGAAAGAGGAAAGGCAGGGCAGGATTGTTGTGACCGGGCGAAGTTCCATTTCTCCCTTCGTCTGTCTTGCCTGCTCTTTTTGTTCTTCATTAGTGTGGTTTCTATGTCACTACTGTTAAAGGGCGCTTCAGTTAACCAGGTACTAGGGACCTCCTTGGTATCGTCCAGATATTGTCTAAACTTTGGATGGTCTGTTCCTATAATGACAGCTTCGGGAAGGGATGGCATGACACCCACTTTCCGTAGATGGGGATCATTATCCACATCTAACAAAACTTCAGCAACTGGGTACGTTTTGGTATCTCCATGTACACACGTGACGCTCACTTGTTCCTTTTCTCGCATCTGGGGGCGGGGTATTAAGGACTCATTTACCACTGTTACATGACACCCAGTGTCCAAGAGAGCCTGCTGTTCTTTCCCGTTTAGGAGGACCTCTTTTCAGTAATTTTGGTGTGCTTTCCCTGTCACGTATATCCGCCCTCTGGAATAGCCTATTTCCATGGGCTCGGTGGTTGGGGCTCGATGAGGACATTGTCGGGCGATGTGTCCCCACTCTGCACAGTGATAACACTGGGGTCCCTGGCTGCTGGGTGTTGGGGAAGGGAAAGAGGTTTTTTGTGGTATGCGGGGAGTCACTCGGGGTCCGGGCTCTGGTCGGCCTGTACTTCTTGAGGGGTTATATGGTGGTCGGGGTACGTTCGCTCTAAAATCCGGGGACCTATGAAAGGCGCACGCCAGTTCAACTGCGGTGGTAGAAGTGAGGTTGGGATGTTGCTTAACCCATGACCTAGTGTTGGGAGGCAAGGCCTCCAGGAACTGCTCCATGTATATTTTCTCAGTGAGTTCCTCTGTACTGGATGTATGGGGTGTCAACCATCTGTTACCCATATCTCGCATCCTATAGTATAAGGCGCGGGGATTGTCTCCTGATGTCCATTTCTCTTTTCTGAATTTTGTTCTATAGTACTCCTGGTCGCAACCCAGGCGTTCCAGGATGGTCTTTTTTACATCCTCATAAGCGGTGGTTCCGGCTGGGTTGGCCGCCTGGTAGGCGGCCTGGAGTTCACCAGATAGTAGGGGAGCTATATACTGGCCCCATCTCTCTTGGGGCCAGGCTGCTGTGGTTGCTACTCTCTCGAAATTAATAAAAAAATAGTCTGGGTCGTCCCCTTCTTGATATTTTTGGAGGACGGATCCAGGAACATTAGGTCTCACCCTGGTGCTTACTACAGCGTCGGTGAGCCGTAATATCGCAGTGTCTTGGACCTGTTGGTTGTTGGTAAGTAGGCAGGCCTGATCCCTTAACGCCTCCTGGAGAGCTTCACGGTCCTTCTGGGCGGTTCAGGATTGTTGCTCTAACACTAGCTGAAGGTGTCGCTGTCCTTCCGCCAGCTGGGTTATTATACCCTCCATAGTCACGGGTTGTGTCATGATTCGACACTTGGCTAGTCAATCCCACTTCTGACACCACTTTGTAACGGTTATGCAGAAGGGACCACGGGACACGCTAAGGAAGTTGCAAGGAGGTTTATTGTTTGTGATATACTCCTTCTCCAGGGTGAAGTAACATATAATGATCAACACAAAAAGGTCTTTAAGATACGGGTATGTTGTCCAGTACAGAGTAGTCCACGGTCCCTCTTGGTCTTCACTCTAGGCCCTTGGGTATCGTGTCGTCTGGATACACCCTGTAGCTCCCTCGGTGGAATAGGGGACAACAAGAAAAAATTACCAGGGATTACTGTTGGGCTTTTCTTTTCTCTTTTCCCTAAGTGCTACCGTCACCAAAACAACCAGTCAGGTAGTGAGGGAAGGGAAGCGTGAGGGATATCCGATGCGGTGAGAAGAGTAAGAACAACACACGCGTGCCCTAGTCCCCTGTGCCTCCCCACCACCCCCACCAAAACGTTCCACGCAAGGGTACTCGCCTTGGGCCACAACCCGTGTCCAGGGCCGTGGCATAAGGACCCGGGGCGTCCTCTCTCCTCTTTGAGCTGCCGGGCTGGGTCGCACTGTACAATAATCTCTCCTCGATCTCCGTTCTCCTGGTTTCGCCGTCCTCCTTCACTGTTTCCTTCTCGCTCCTCGTCTCTCTCTGCGCTCTCTCCGCCTCCGGTTTCGCCACTCCGCCTTCTAGCCTTCCGTCCTTTTTCTTGTCCCCCGTCGATGATGTCAGGAGTTCCTCCTCATCTCTCCCTGCCACTGCTAGACCGCTTACCTCTTCCGGTCGGGTTAGCGAGTCGGCGCTGTTTGCTGGGCACTTCCGGTGGACTCCGCTCCCGTCCTTCTCACAGGAACTTACTGAGCTTCAGTCTTACCGTGTGGAGCTCCCGAGTGCTTTACCCCACATTCCCTTTATTGTTAATGTTGTTTTATATATATGTCTTGCACGTCCATCCTGGGTGTATTTAGTCTGAATGCTAAATTGCCTCGTGAGTGCCCTTCCTTTCTGAGTCTTAGCCATCTTGCTCACTTGTACAGGCTTCCCCCTTTGGATCCCTTTTTCTTCTCTGACTCCCTGTGTGATCCTGGGCAGCGCTGTACTACTCTTTCTGTGCACGGTACGTTTTCTACCCAGTCCTTGCTCAAGTCCCTGACTGTGTTCCCGACATAGTCCCGGACAGTCCCTGACAGAATGACCAACCCACATTTCCAGGGTCACTTGTGAGGTTTCTTTACATTCAGTTAGCTACTGTTTTTTTTTTTTAAACCCACCCAGTCATTTCTTGCCAAGATGTTTAGCTTCGGATCCAGAATGTCTGCGTATGTTGGCAGAAATCCATTGTCAAGGCAGCGCAGTTCTGTACACCCTATTAGGAAGTCCTTAGACTCTAGAGATCGATTTGTGGAACAAAACAGACTTTTATGTGCTGAATATTATTCCCTGTGGTTGGCTGATCCTTCTATGTTAGATTTTCATTCCATCTGTAACCCTGATCCTCACCTGATGTCAGCCAGTGACCTACAGGATGAAAACAAATTTCTGCAAACCTTGTTAGCAGCAGAAAGACAAAATAGTCATTCAAAGAGTGATACTGTTAAGGGAACTTTTTCTGAAGTTTGTAACTCAGAGATCTTCTGTCAAGACAATCTTTTCTTTGAAGACAATTTCCAGACACAGTTTTTATCAACACCTTACCAAACTAGTAGTTCAATGACACTAGTTAAAGCTTGTTTAACCACACAACAGACAAAGAAAGAGCAGATGCATTATATAACCTCTGTTTTCCATACAAACGATATACCTCAGTCTTGTGACCCAGTGAGGATCACAGTCCCTGATACTAAAGAGACAATGTTTTATGCTACATTCAAAGTAAACAATCAGATTAACAAAATAGAGAAAACACCTACTAGAACACAGACAGCCAATAGCCAGTTTAAACAAAATCCAAGGTATAGCGCTGTTGCTTGTTGTGAAGTTGCCAAGTCTACCACTGTCCTTGTAGAGAAAGATCTGCAGTCTTCACAGGATATAATTACATCTAAGATTCTTGAATTACAACGAGAGAATAAAATGTTTCAGACTCTGTTAAAAAATTATAAGCCAGAGTTCAAGTGGGAATCTAAAACCCCTGTACAAGACAACTTTTCTACCTCTATGTTAGCCTCCATAGAAATGGAGAATGAAGTCTTGCGCTCTCTTTTGCGTTCCCCTCAGAGCTGGTCCAGCGAGTGTGTGAACAATACTGTGGCTGATCCCTTGGATTCCATTCAGAAAAACGATAGTACCTTGTCTCACAGTCCAGTTAATGAAAGTATTTGTTTGCATTCTGAATTTTCTACCTCCTCTGATGTGTTGTCTTCTAGTGCTAAACTGTGAATAGGCACTACATCTGAGATGTGTGCCTCCACTTCTAAGGAACGCCAGATGCCAGGAAAAACACTAAATACTTGTTTGCTTTCTCTTCCTGGTAGTGAGGTCAGTTCCACCCCGGGGGTATCACATACACTGGCCATTGACATACAGACAAAACCTGAACCAGTGCCCAACATAATCCCTGATGTGATAACACCCTCTGACTCAGTCTATGCTCTTGGTCTAACTTCTGCGACTGAAGCCAACCTCCTCACTGAGAAGGAACAAAATCTTGATCCCTTGTTTGCTCTCTCGCCTTCAAGCACACCACATATTGAAAAGTCAGGAAATAATATTACTCTATGCTTTGATGCATCTGTACCACCTTGTAATGCTGAAGGAATTGACAAATCACCAATGACCAAGAAGTCTCTGACCTATTTCCTCTGACTAAGAGATGTCAAGTGCCAAAAAGTAAAGGAAGTCTGATCAACAGAGACTCTAAGATAAGCAGTATTATTAGCCATCCTGAAGAAAGCACTTCAGTGTGTTTTAATGAGTCAAGGATCTGTGAAGATTTCACTACTGACAACAGGGAATCTACTGTTCACGGGCTATCGCCATTCCCAGACTTTAAAGTCTGTCATCCTTGTGCCTCTCTGTCATCAGCTTGTCTTCTTGCAGAGTCCCCAGAGTCCTCAGCTGGCCTGCTGCTTTCAGAGTCCCCAGAGTCCTCAGCTGGCCTGCTGCTTTCAGTCTCCAGAGTCCTCAGCCGGCCTGCTGGCTTCTGAACTTCAGCCTGCAGCCTGCCTGTCATCTGAGCCCGAGTCTGCAGCCTGCCTGCCATCTGAGCCCGAGTCTGCAGCCTGCCTGCCATCTGAGCCCGAGCCTGCAGCCTGCCTGCCATCTGAGTCCGAGTCTGCCTGCCATCTGAGCCCGAGTCTGCAGCCTGCCTGCCATCTGAGCCCGAGCCTGCAGCCTGCCTGCCATCTGAGTCCGAGCCTGCAGCCTGCCTGCCATCTGAGCCCGAGCCTGCAGCCTGCCTGCCATCTGAGCCCGAGCCTGCAGCCTGCCTGCCATCTGAGCCCGAGCCTGCAGCCTGCCTGCCATCTGAGCCCGAGCCTGCAGCCTGCCTGCCATCTGAGCCCGAGCCTGCAGCCTGCCTGCCATTAGTACCGGAGCCTCAAGACTGCCTGCATTCAGAGCCCAAGCCCTCAGCTCACCTGCCTACTAAGTCAGAGTCTCCAACCTGTCTGACTTCAGAGCCAGAATTTCCAGCCTGTCTGACTTCAGAGCCAGAATTTCCAGGCTGCCTGTCTTCCGAACCAGAGCTTCCAGGCTACCTGCCTTTTGACCCTATGCTTCCAGTCCGCCTGCCTTTTGACCCTATGCTTCCAGTCTGCCTGCCTTTTGACCCTATGCTTCCAGTTTGCCAGCCTTCAGAGGTCTCAGTATGTATATGTTCAGTCTCTGAATCTCCAGCATCAGAGACAAAACTCTCAACATGTAAGCCTCCAGGGCTTGGATCTCCTGCATACCTGCTTCCAAAGTCTCCTGCATGTGAGTCTTCTGTATCTTTTCCTCCAGGGCCAAAACTTCAGGTCTGCTTCCTGTCACCTCCTTCGTCTTCAGCCAGTTTGCCTTTGACCTCTGTGCCTCCTGCCAATCCGTTATCTGCTTGTGACCCTACAGTCAATCTTCCTTTGTTTTCAGAGTGCTACTCTAGCCTGCCATCATCAGGACTTCAAACATCTTTAATTCAGGCTTCTAAGCCCCCGTTACTGGATTTGGACTCTTCAGGTTCTGCCTTCAATACTGCTGTTAATTTACAGCCTATTGTCCTACCCTCCAAAACATCATAGTTTTCCTGCAGTCCTCTGGTATCTTGCACTACATCTCTGAGGGAAATGGACTTACTTCTTAGGAGCAAAGGCTTTGAATCCAGTTCCAGATTCCCGGACCCAGTCTTTGGAGGGGGTGTACTGTCACGTCTCGCTCCCTGCGTTCTCGTGTCCACCACCAGGGGGCTGAACTGTGGAACTCTCCAGTGTTCTACTAAGCTTCCAGACCCTCCCCTTCATGTACATACTGACTTCCAGCCATTTGGACTCTACTTGGAAATGGCCATCCATTCCCAATCCATGCCAGGTTTTTTGGAAGCCAGCTTGCTCTTGTCGGAAACTCCATTACCTAGAATTCCCTGCTCACTGCTTCATCTCCACCCCTGCAGGCCAAGGATGGGTGGAGGAATTCAGCTCACCTGTGGCTGGCTGCTGCTAGCCTGCTCACACCTGATGCATGTGATTACTGTGAGATCTTTTAAGCCCCAGCTCCTTTCAGGCCAAGAAGGTTGGTCATTGTAGCTGAATACCGGTCCTTGTTTCCAGTGTTTCCTGAGCTTTTGATATCCTTGTTTCCAGTGTTTTTGATATCTTTGTTTCCAGTGTTTCCTGAGCTTTAGTTATTCCTTGTTCCTGAGCTGCTTCTGTTTTCTTGTTCCTGAATTAGCACTGCCTGCAGTGCTACCTTGACTCTTGAGCTTTTGCTAAATTCTTGTCTTGCTCCAGCACAGCCTTCAGTGCTACTTTGTTTTCTTGACACCTGATCCAGCACTTTTCTAGTATACCCTTGTATCCTCCCCTTCTGTGTATCCTTTTCCAGTCCCTGCCTTTCTTCCCATTTCCTTGGTTCCAGTTCCTAGTTTGCTGTCTTTCTATTTCTGCTGTCTTGCTTCGAATTACCTTGTATGTTTGTTACTTGCTTTCTGCCGAGTGTGCCCTGTGATTTCCTTCCTTAAGCACTCCTCCTTGCTAGCTCCTTGTCTATTGTGCTTGTGTTTAGTTCTACCCCCTTGCTGTTATTGCCTTGCGTGTTCCTGTTTGATCGCCAGGATCCGTGGGCACAGCTGACTACCTAGGTGGTGTTTCTTGTTCACTATGAGTATTGTCTTTGAGTTACATTTATAACATCACCATAGGTATCAGCTCCACAGACCCTGCCTTTGCATGCATATCCTATATATGGGTACTTGCAGTCAGTATCTGTAACAGCAATTGAGGGTGAGGAACTTACTGAGCTTCAGTCTTACCGTGTGGAGATCCCGAGTGCCTTACCCCACATTCCCTGTATTGTTAATGTGGTTTTATATATATGTCTTGCATGTCCATACTGGGTGTATTTAGTCTGAATGCTAAATTGCCTCGTGAGTGCCCTTCCTTTCTGAGTCTTAGCCATCTTGTTCACTTGTACAGGCTTCCCCCTTTGGATCCCTTTTTCTTCTCTGACTCCCTGTGTGATCCTGGGCAGCGCTGTACTACTCTTTCTGTGCACGGTACGTTTTCTACCCAGTCCCCAGTCCTTGCTCAAGTCCCTGACTGTGTTCCCGAAATAGTCCCGGACAGTCCCTGACAGCAGGCTGTCTAAAATAGCTTCCGGTCACTGCCGGGACTGGGAAAGCCAATTCCATATTTAAAATGGAAAGGGCCCCTGTTTGTTTTACACACAAATTGATATGGTCTGTGAAATAGAGGGAAATAAACTTGACTTTTATGCTTTATGCCGGAAAGTGAACCACATCTTTATTAAACTGTGTAATGTTAGCTGTTCACAACATTTGTTGATTATTGACTTTAAATTAGTTATATGTAATTTATAGATGCAATCTACATATGTAAAAATTATTTACAAACAATTAAATCTTCAATGTTTTCCATTTGGAAAAAAAAGATTTTTACCGATGCAACTCATACCCCTAAAGATGGAAATGGCTCTCTTCCAAGATGGCAGTCTCGTTAACGTAAGCCTGAAAGCAGCCATTTCATTGGCCGTTGTATTTAGTCTTTCTTTTTGTTCTATGCACGAGCACAGTAACACTCCATGTGCGCATTCTCTGGGCGTGTTGTCCCTTGGTGCACGCTGTATCTGTTCAAACGCTGTCTTTAGGGGTGCAGTTTTTTTTTTGATGGCATGTGGTGTTACTGCATCATAGTATGGGGGTGATTCCTCCAACGATGCGCAGCACTGTATAAAGGCATTCTATGTCAGGACTGGAGGCGAGGATTATGCATTTCTTTCTTCACTCTCTATTATACAGCAAATTAAAAGATCAAATAAAAAACTGCGAACACTGCATATCCCTAGAACCAAAGGGAGAAAGTGTCCATGACAACCAATCATAATACAGTCCACATGTCCATATAAATCTATGCTCCATGAGGCCCTTCCTCTTCAGTCAAGTCCCTCGCTTTCTTTAATGACTCTCGGGTTGTGTGACGGTTTCGGGGGATATAGAGTGTTTTATTGCTGCTTGTTACAGTGGGCTTGCAGAATTTACAGTGTTTTTTTGCTGGTGCTGACTTGGTTGCAATAGCGCGGTAGGCTTCGGCCCGAGTGTGTCTTGATACCGCGCGAGTCCCATAGGTGGCACTGTTTCAACCTGCCGAAGGCTCCTGTGAGGTGCGTTTCAGTCCGTTGAGCAGTACATTTATAATAGCGCTCCACAGGTTCACGACACATGTTAGGGAGACAGCGGTGGCTGTCCTGACTAGACAGGGACTCCCAGCTTCGTGCACACTCCCTACCAACCCTCGCATGACACCACGTATCCGATAAGTTGATATCTTGGTCTTTAGGCCCTACTGTACTGGCACCACCTAGTGGCTGCTTGGCGCATTCATAGATTCTTTGCACCTCTGAGGCGGCTGCCCTTTTTTGTCAATTTAGGGTAATTTTTTCTGAATTGGTGCTCTCACCCTTTGATTATGGAATACTACCGGTACCATGACTACTCACCTGATCTAGCCTCTGAGGAGAAATGCCACCCCCAACGCCGCCTTCCTGCAGACATTGACAAGCTCTTCTCCCAGGCTATTACCAGAGCACTTGCACCCCTGCAGGAAAGTGTGGCTGTGTTGACGTCCCAGGTCTCTAGTAGCACTGGGATCCTTGGGGACACCGGGGCAGGGCCTAGTGGCTTACCGCAAATACATCTCATAAAACACGACCCCATACCTCCTGTCTAGGTCAACTCTCTCCCCAGCAGCTCCGCTGTGCCGTCGCTGTGCAGGGCAGACCTCTGACCACTTCCTGGTAGGTTCGAGGCAGCTGCCCGCCCGCTGGTGCCCGTCTCTGCTGCCCGCTCCGCCTGGGATCTAGCCCGATCCACGCTCTGCCCTCGCCTGCAGCCCCTCAGCCTCCGCCTCCATTTCATTTTGTTGAAATTTCCCGTCCTCAGTTAAATCAACTTATTTTTCATTCCCTGCCTCCATTAATACTAACTTTCTTTTTTAGTCCTTGCCTCCGTTCCCGCCGCTGCTGCCCCCGCGTCCCCTCCCCCCGGACGATCCCCACTCCCGCCTCCCAGCTTCACGTCCCTCCCCTACTTAATGGCGGCCGCTGCGCGGTCGGGCAGCAGGCGCACCGCTGGCGCACCAAAGGCAAGCCCATTTACGCCCGTCCGCGACCCGACCGCGACCAGCGCCAGGGACCCTGGATCTCGAACCATCCACTGCTACAACACAGCCGCCCTCCTCGCACTCAACCCCGGCAGAAACAACGACTGCCAGCAGGCTGCGCTGAACAAGACCCACGGCCAGTTCTCCTGCCACCACTGCCGCCAGACCTTCATTACCGCCCCAAACGCCAACACCGCAGACTCCCTGAGATGCATCCTCCTCAACGTGTGCTCCATGCACAGACACGCCGTAGAGATATGGAACCTACTGGACTCACTCGAGCCCGACGTCGCCCTTCTCACAGAAACCTGGACCAACGCCTCCTCTGCCCCTGACATCGCCATCGCCATCCCGGACGAGTACAAGATCCAGAGAAAGGACCGCCCCAACCACCCGGGAGGAGGCCTCGCCATCGTTCACAAGAACTCCCTCCGCCTCACCACCTCCAGCGAACACCTGCACTTCTAGGTCCAGACCAATTCCACACTCCGTGGCACCCTCGCTTACAGACCCCCCGGGCCTCCTTCACCGACACCATCACCGACCTCATCCCACCCCACGCCATCACCGCGATGGACTACATACTCATCGGAGAACTGAACTTCCACCTCGACAACCCCAGCGACCCCAACTCCACCACCCTCCGCGACAACCTCGCCAATATCGAACTAAAACAACTCGTCACCACACCGACCCACAAGGCAGGACACACCCTCGACCCCATCTTCGCAGGAGGAAACAACGTCCACTTCAGCCACACCACGCAATCCCCATGGACAGACCACCACTGCGTGCACTTCCTCGTCAACAACCCCAAAGCACCCAAACCCGCCCTGCGCCCCCGCGAATGAACTGAAGCAGAGTCACTGACGAGCAACTCCACTCCACCCTCAACCGCGACATCCCCACCACGGCAACCGACGCCAACCTCGCAGTCAGGGAATTACACACATGGATCTCCAACTACACTAACGAGCTCGCCCGCTACGCAACCCAGACAAACGTCGCCCCAGGAAAGCCGCCTGGTTCACCACCGACCTCCAAGAAGCCAGACGCACCTGCAGACGCCTGGAGAAGAACTGGAGAAGCGGCAAGACACCGGGAAACTACACCACCTACAAGGACGCCATGACAGACTACCACAAATGCATCAGAACCACCAAAAGAACATTCTTCCACAACAAAATCCTCTCCAACTCCAGCAACTCCAAGGAACTCTTCAGCGTCATCCAGGAATTCACCAACCCCCGCAGCTAAGCCACAGACATCACCCCCTCCCAAGACATCTGCGACAAGCTCGGAATCTACTTCCACCTAAAGATCAAAAACCTCTACGACCACTTCAACGACCATACGCCCGACTCCGCAGCCAACCCGCCCTCCTGCTACACCAACCAGCCCACCATCTCCTCCTGGACCCCGAAGAGACCGCCTCGACCATGAAAGGTATCCACTCAGGGGCCCCCACGACCCCTGACCACCACACATCTACCACAGAGCTGCCACCGCCATCGCACCAGAACTACAACACACCATCAACACCACCTTCAAGACCAGCACCTTCCCCGACGACAGAAGTCCGGCCTCTGCTCAAGAAGCCCTCAGCCGATCCCACGGACCTCAAGAACTACCGGCCCATCTCATTCCTCCCCTTTGCAGCGAATGTCGCGGAGAAAACCGTCAACTCAGAACTGACTGAGGGGGCTTGGTCTGGCAGTCAACAATGGCGGACGTGTGAGCACATAGCTCCACACCGACCGTCCATTTATCAGGGGGAAAACGTTGTCTCCTGTTCTCGGCTGCGCTCGCTAGCGTGACCGGAGTGTTCCTGGTGTCCCGCTTCCCCCACTGATGACCTTCTGAGGACAGCGGGACCGGGCCTTCCAGCTGCAACGGAGGTCTGCCTGGCTGCCAGACGGGGCCCGTTGAGACGGCAGGCACTGATCCAGGAGGCTGGGCCGAGGCTGGGTCGCGGCACCCGGAAGCCCGGAAATTGAGAGGAGGTGCGCCGCACCAGGCCAGAGTGGTGAGAGGCGGTCACAGCCCCAGGGCATATTTCCAGCACCGACGGGGACCGAGTGTGAACTGTGATGACGCGGACGAGCAGTGGAGCTGTGCTCGGAGCTGCGTGCACTCGTGACTGGGCAGGCCTGTGAGACGGCCCGCTTGGTGGTAGGAGCAGAGTTCTCTGGGTGCCTCACCAATTGCGAGGGACTGAACGTGGTGCAGGCGCCCCCACCCATCTGGCTCTTGGGGCCCCTCTGCCATCTGGACTGGAGCTGTACACGGTGAGAGAGTGTGAGAGGTGAGCTGAGCCCGGTCCTACTGCTCCCTCCCCCCCCCCCTTTTGTGACACTGAACTGGCTGGCCAGATTGGAGGAGGCTTGCGGGTCATTTGGTGACCGGTGGGCCCTGATGCCTGGGGGCGTGCATTGAGGTGTAGCTGGACACGCCCGAGCTACGTGGGCCTCAGGCTACTGGAGAACCCTGGCCCGGACCCCTCTAGAGAAGCATTGCCTGGCTGTGGGAAGCTAGACCCTGAGCCGGTTCTGGAGGAGATTGCACGGATGTCTAGGGCCTGCAGTGTGGCCCCCCCCCAGGCTTGTGGAACTAGTGTTGCCAGAAAACGTCAGCGTGCCCCCGGATGGTGAAGAGGAGGTTATCCATGGAGCGGTGGGTGCATGGTGCATGGCACTAAAGTGAACTACGGGCGCGCTGTGAACTCTCACCAGGGAATAGTGGCTTGGGCCGCGACTGGCCCCCAGGGAAGGTGTCCCGCATGTGGTGACCCCACTGCGTCCCACAGAGGTTAGGGGTCATATGCCCTGGGATCTTGCCAGTTGTTCCCACGGTACCTGGCTCTGTGGTGTGTGGACTGAAGAACTTTGGGTCTGCGCTAGGGCGCTGACGGCCTTGCAGTGCAGTCATGGCCGCCGGCGCCGGGCCGTCCCCCAGACCGGTGGTGGCCAAATTGCTACACTACAGGGACAGGGACATCCTACTCCAGAGAGCTCGCTGCAATGGTCCATTTGAAGTGAACAACAGCAAGGTCTCCATATTCCCAGATTATACCCTGGAAGTACAACGGAATCAAGCCTCCTTCCTGGAGGTCAAGAGGGCGTAGAGAGCGGAAGGTCTCCAATATTCTCTTCTCTTCCCCGCACTTTTGTGATACTGCTTCTGCGGCCTGGGATTGGCTGGAAGAATATAAGACTGGGGCGCCTCGGACGGCGCAAGAACAGGTACTGCCTCATCAGACCCGGCGATCTGGAAAATGATCCAGGAGAAGACTGCAGCGGAATGCTCCAAAGAAGCCGAGCCCTTCGCAAACGGAGCGCGAACGGGCGGCGGCACTACAGGCGGTGGCAGAGATGATGCAAGACTACAAGCAGCAATCTGAGGTGGGCTCGCGCTTGCCAAGGGGCACGGGGGGATCGGACACGGATTCTTAGAATATTGACAGTTTAGTCTTGCCAGAGGTCACTCCGCGAACAGCAGATGATATCATTTAGAGGGGAATGTCAGGTGGAGTGGAGTGGACCAGCCTGTGGAGCTTGGGCTTCGGGAGGTGGCGGGAACACACGAGGCCAATAAGGTAACATGGTCCAGGTTTGATTATAGAGACGGTCGGTGCTCAGCACGTCCCTTTGGTACACCACCTAAGTACTTGAGACTTTTGCCTGGGTCACGAGCCCCCCCTTGTAGGACCATACCATAGGTGGTTTGGGCCTCGACTGACTGTACATGATGCGGAGGGTTTGGGTGGGTGGCCGTTGCCATGCTGCTCTGGGGATGGGGAGTTGGTCCATGTTGGGATCTGTTAATTTCTTTTTGCCCTTTACTTGTTTTGCCTTGGTTTTGTTTAGGCATAAGACCTGTCTTGCCTATGATGTGGGTGCTGTGTTGCTTTTTTGGCCGGGCAGGGGGGGTGATTGGGCCGGGGGGGGATACTTGATTTATAAATGACTGCGCAGCCGCAGACGCTAAAATTTCTTACGTAGAATATTAGGGGGTTGGGATCTATGTCTAAACGCCATAGCATTCATAACTATCTTAAGAGGCGGGGTCCAGGTGGCCTTCCTTCCTGCAGGAAACCCATTTGCTCCAACAGGAGGTGGAGAGGCTACGTAGAAGATGGAGGGGGCAAGTGTATGCCACGTCATTGTCGGCCTACGCCCGGGGGGCTTTAATTTGGATTCGTGCGGGAGTGTCTTTTGAACTTATAAGATCGGTTATAGAAAAGGAAGGCAGGTTTGTCTTCCTGTTGGGGAGCCTGTATGGCAGGGAGGTCACCCTGGGTTGTGTGTATGCCCCCAATCAGGACCAATTAGCCTATATGGCTGACATTTCGACTCGTATGGCAAACATGATGGTGGGCCCAGTACTTATAGGTGGGGATTTCAATGGGGTAATTGATGTGAATCTGGATCGCTCACATCCCCCTCTGCCTGGGGCCCAGACCCGCAGAGTGGCGACTGGTCTGTGTGATTGGATGTCCCATTGGGGGCTGAATGATGTCTGGAGAATACAGCACAGAGACACACGAGAATATTCCTTTTACTCCCCCATGCACCAACTCCACACCCGCTTGGATGCCTTTTGGTGTTCCCCTAGCCTTAGTGACTTTATCCCACATGCAGAATATTTGGGGCGCACCCTGTCGGATCATAGCCCATTGTTGCTGACGTTCCGCCCTCATGGGGACAGACCCCCAATACCAACATGGCGCCTCACTCCAGGGTCCCTTGAGGATGTTCCCTTTGCTGATGCCCTGCAATCCTTAATTTGTGACTACTTTGTTGATAATGAGCGGTCGGCCTCTACTGCTTTGATTGAGTGGGAAGCGTTTAAAGTGGTGGTGCGGGGACATTGCATGGGACAAACTGTGGGGGTGCGTAGGGAGCTACACTGCGAACTGCTAGAACAAGAGGGGGAAATACAGGAGTTGGATAATCTCCAGGGACACGACGCCTGGGCTCGTGCGCGCCTACTGGATAAGCGCGAACAATACACCTCTACAATGGATCGGCTTAAGTTATATGATTACAGGTCTTATATGGTTGGGGTACTAGGAGAGGAGGGACGGGCTGGTCGCTTGTTGTCCTGGCTGGTCCGGCCCGAGACACAGGGGTCCCCGATCATGCGCATACGGCGGTTAGATGGTGTGACCCTGCACGACCCAAGCGATATCAATGCATTGTTTAGAGATTACTATAAATCCCTGTATGCTGCCCCCCCCCCGGGCCCTTCTAGTATAGCTGTTGAAGCTTTCCTGGAGCCGCTCGGCCTTCCTACATTAGACGAAGAGGCGGGTGCGGACCTAGGTGGGCCAATTACCCTGGAAGAGGTGCAAGGCGCTATTGCCGCTATGGCCAATGGGAAGACTCTCCAGGCCCCGATGGCTTACCGGGGGAATTCTATAAGAAATATGGGAGTAAATTAGCGCCGAGGCTGGTGACTCTATATGCGGAATCCCTTCAGGCGGGTTGCCTCCCGGATACCACGCGCGATGCGTTGGTGGTCCCACTTCCTAAGAAGAAGTCCCTGGACGCTGAAGTGACAGACTTCAGGCCCCTCTCCATGCTCAACACTCATTTTAAGATCCTCAGCAAAGTGCTGGCGTTTCGGCTGCTCCCACACATGCGGGACCTGATCCACCCGGACCAAAACTGATTTATTCCTTCCCACAACACCTCGTACAACCTCCGTCGATTGTATTCGGTACTTTATCACCCTGAGGCGCCTACTCTTCAACAGGCTGCTATTCTATCAATTGACCTAGAAAAGGCCTTTGATACCGTAGGATGGGACTACCTGCTGGCGGTTATGAAACGCTTTGGCATGGGGGATGATTGGGTGGCTTGGGTACGATTGTTATACACCTTCCCCACGGCCTGGGTCAGAATTGGTAAGTCCATTTCCTCCCAATATCGGGTGGCACGTGGCACCCGTCAGGGTTGCCCTTTGTCGCCACTTCTATTCGCCTTGGCGATGGAGCCTCTGGCTGAGCTGTTTCGGCAGGGAGGTGAGGGCATGGGGTTGACCCTAGGGGGAAGGACACATATTATCTCCCTATACGCCGATGATTTACTAGTGTACCTCAGTGATGCGACTAGGGGGACAGACACGGCTCTGCGTCAATTGAAGATGTTTGGGGACCTGTCAGGATTACGAGTCAATAAACGTAAGACATATCTTTTCCCTGTGGTTGGGCCTGTAGCGTGCCCGCTGGGGGTGCCTGCGAACATAAATTGGGCGTCGGAAACCTTCCGATATTTGGGCATTCAGATCTTCCATTCTTTGGAGGACCTGAGAGAAGGGAACTTGGGGAAAGCGCTGAGATCCCTTAAATCTAATGTCCAGTTTTGGGGCACATTGTGTCTCTCCATCATGGCCAGGATATCCTTGATCAAAATGATTATGCTCCCTCGAGTGTTATATTATTTCTCCAATATGCCAGTGCTATTACCCACGGGGTGGTTTCGTACCTTGGATTCCCTGGTGAGAGACCTGGTATCGGGGGTTGGCAGGCGCAGAGTGTCATTTTCGATAATGCAATGCCCTATCGATGCGGGAGGTTTGGGAGTTCCTGATTTCGAGATGTACTTGCTCGCGGCCCAGATGCAATGGCTGGCCCAATGGCTAGAGGGTGTGAATGTAGACGGGACCTTTCTAACAGAACCCGGCCAGATACCCAGCCTGTTGTTGGCAAAACTCCTAATGCACATGACAAGAGTTCCTTACACAACTGTATTACAGACTACGGTGTTGCAATGCTGGAGGCGTTGCCTCAGGAGAACACCTGACACTCCGAAATACTCCCCAGAGCTGCCCCTGGTGGGACTGCCTCATGGCGAACCACAGCAGGTTATGACTGCTGAGCCATTGGCCCCTTGGGCGGCAGTGGGGCTTGAAACTGCGGGGGACTGTTACCAGGAGAAGATTTTGCTTCCCTTAGCGGAGTTGGAGGAGGGGTGTGGACTACCCACGGGCCAATTTTTAGTATATGAAAGAGGACGTTTGCTCAACTATGGGGCCGGAATAGGGAGGAACCAGAAACACATGCTGTGCTGCATTCCTTGATTACCCTGGGCACAGCGAGACACCAAATTAAATGGTTCTATGCGTCACTACACGAGGCCTCACTGATCCCCTTGACCCGGTTGCGTGGGAAATGGGAAGCTCATTTGGAAAGGGACCTCACAGATGCGGAGTGGGGCAGGATCTTGGCATCCCCTAAGAAAGTAGCACGAAGCACACGGTTGAAGTACTTACAATTCAACTACGTGCACATGACGTACTTAACACCACATCGGATTTTTGTAATTTTTGGGGGAGAACTACGGCGTTGCCCGAGATGCAACTGGGAGGACGCAGATTTCCTCCATATGACCTGGGCATGCGGGGTCGCGCAGACGTTTTGGCACGAAGTACTCCAGGCGCTCAATGATACACTAGACCGTGTGCTTCCCTGCACTGTGGCGGTCTGCCTGCTGGGACTCTTCCCTAGGCCACCAAAATGTAAAGCTGGAAATAGATTCATAGACTTGGCCCTGGTGCTGGCAAGACGACGCATAGCAATTACATGGAAAGCGTATGTTTATATGGGACCAGGGAGCCTGGGGAACAGGCGTATAAAGTGGAGGTCCCAGAATGCCTGAATGGGGTACCTCTAAATGTTGGTATACATACCTGCTGGCCCAGTCAACTGTTGAAATGACTATGGTTGGAGCATTTGGCTACTGTACTGACCTCTGTAATACTTCTTCTCCAAGAACGATTGTATCATGTATGTTACGGGTACTGTATTATGGAGAAGATATTAATAATGTATGTGGACTACTGTAAGATAAAATGTTAATAAACACATGTTTATAAAAAAAAAACCTCAGAACTGACAAGGTTCATCGAAGACAACGCCGCCCTCGACCCGTCTCAATCCGGATTCCGAAGCAACCACAGCACTGAGACTGCTCTACTCGCCGCCAAAGACGACATCCGCACCCTCCTCGACCAAGGCCACACCGCAGCCCTGATCCTACTCGACCTATCGGTCGCATTCGACACCGTCTCCCATCGCACACTCGTAGCCAGACTACACGACACCAGCATACAAGCAACTGCCCTCGACTGGATTCAATCATTCCTCACCGGCAGAAGTCAAAGGATCAGACTGCCGCCCTTCCTCTCCGAACCCAGGGAAATCAACTGCGGAGTCGCACAGGGGTCATCACTCAGCCCAACCCTCTTCAATATCTACATGGCCCCCCTCGCCGCCATCGTCCGACAACACGGCCTCAGCATTGTATCCTACGCTGGCAACACCCAGCTCATCCTCTCCCTCACCAAGGACCCTGCCACCACCAGACTCAATTTCCAAGAAGGAATGCAGGACGTCGCAGCCTGGATGACAAACAGCTGCCTAAAGCTCAACACTGAAAAGACAGAAGTCCTAGTCCTCGGAACCACCCCATCAGCATGGGACAACACCTGGTGGCCCATCGCCCTCGGCAGCCCGACAACCCCCACGGACTATGCCAGAAACCTCGGCATCGTACTCGACTCCTCCCTCTCCATGAACCAACAGGTCAACGCCGTCGCCGCCAGCTGCTTTAACACCCTCTGCATCCTCCGCAAGACTTTCAAATGGATCCCCCCGAGTCAAGGAAGACAGTCACCCATGCACTCATCACCAGCAGGCTGGACTACGGAAACGCCCTCTACGCCGGCATAAACAAGTCTCTACTCTGCAAACTCCAGACGATACAGAACACCGCCGCCAGACTCATCCATGGCATCCCTCGACACAAGCACATCAGCCAACACCTACGGAAGCTCCACTGGCTCCCCGTTGAGAAGAGAGTCACCTTCAAGATCCTCACCCACGCCTACAAATGCCTACACAACACCGGACCCCAATACCTCAACGACAGAGTCACCCTCCACGTACCCAAAAGAAACCTCCGATGAGCCAACCTCGTCCTCGCCGAAACCCCACGCATCCGCAGAGCCTAAGCAGGGGGAGATCCTTCTCCTACATCGCGGCCAAGACCTGGAACGAGCTCTCTATTGACATCAGGCGCGCCCCCTCCCTGAACACCTTCAGGAAGACTCTCAAGACCTGGCTCTTCGGCTGAACGGAACTGCTACCCCCCCCCCAGCGTCTTGAGACCCTCACGGGTGAGTAGCGCGCTTACAATTCCCTGATTGATTGATTAAAACCCAGAAACATGATGCTGGGCACCTGGAAAGCTTCGATCGTTTGAGGGAGACCTTCTGTAAGAGTATGCGCACATTGAAGAACGCACCCTACCAGGAGGAAGATTACCCTGTGGAGATGAGTGACTTAGGCGCACCAGACTTTGATCCCGAGGAGGGGTCCCCCAAACAAGGAGAAGGCGATACCAATGAGGACGGATCCTCTGATGAGCGGCAGGCCTCGGGGAGACACTGGCGCCCCAGTTCGGCTGCCTCCGGATCCGTTGAAGGGGACTTCCCCCCCCCACCCCCCAATTGATATGTTCGAGCCTGGTGGTATCTGACATCCGAGACCATCAGAATGGCTCCCAGACAAGAAAGTGGCAGATTATGTTGCCAGTAAGATTCACCAACCCCTGGATAAGGAGGTGCGTGCCCACATGCAAGCGGAGTACCCTAGACCTGTCTTGGGGGATAAGGTGGCAGGCACCCAGGACATAGAGCCCAAGCTATGTACCTTTTTTGTGAAATGCATGAAAGACCAAAGAAAGGGGATTGACTGCTCCTGGAGGGTGTGTCAGGATAAGTTACTAGAGATCGTGGGACCCCTGACTAAGATCATTGAACTGGCAAAACAGGCGAGGCAGACAGGGACTCCCTTACCCACTGATATTGTGACGGGTTGGGGGCAGCGGGCGATATGCCTCTTAGGCAACGCCAACTCTGCACTTTCCAATGGAGCAACGACGCTCACTCGTTATTAAGATAGACCCTAAGCTTGGGGAATTGTTGTCGTCTGAGCCAGAGGCAGTTGCACGAGGCAACTTGTTTGGCGAGTCCTTTGTGAAAGAGCTGGGGAAATTTGTGGCTGCCTTCTGGGCACTAGACAAAGCACAGACGTCTATAAAGAAGATCTTCCCGGGGAAGATTTTCGCTATGCCGGAAGAGGCATGGGTCGCTCCCCCAGCCGCTCTTTCCATCAAGGCCCCAACATCGTACTCGGTATACGTATCTGGAGACTTTGATGGCGACATTTGAATTTGAAAGATGACATCGCGCGGATGTACATTTCTATGGGAGAAGTTAATGGATCTCTGATAAAAACGTACATTATCTGTTTCTGGCCCTGAGGAAGCCCAAATGTTGGGCGAAACGTGTTGGCTGTGCTGAACTGTTGGGCAAATATAAGAAGACTTTGAATAAAAGAGCCAATACAAGCAAAAGAAGAAAAAAAACTCTTGTATCATCTGTTTGCGTTGAATACAGCAATAAGCTGAAGCATGTTTCTTTGTTGGAAGTTACCTCTATTTGTTTATACTTGATTGAAATATGAAAGGCTATCATTGGTAGCTAGCTTTTTGAGGTGGGCAATTATCAGTAGGTTTTTGAACCGTTTATCTTTATTGAAAGCATTCAACACACGAAGTGGTGGGGTATCTAGGACCCCTTGCTGCCAATATTTGTTTACTCATTCTACCCCAACCGGTGGGGGGCAAAAAGGGCACTGCCAACCGCGACGCATGAGGAGGGGCTAATGCTCCAGGAAGTTTCAATGGTGAGCAATATCCTTTCTTTCCCTCGAGGACTGGGGAAAGCTCGGATTGTTCGCACACAAGTGGGCAGAACTCACTTCAGATCGTTGGGTCTTGTAGACGGTACAAAGTTACCACATAGAGCTCTACTGAACTCCGGTTCAGATGGCAAGGCCACGTCCCTTGGTTTTCTCCGAACAGGACACTGAACTGATAGACTCCGAGGTGCAGGATCTCCTCACCAAAGTAGCAATCCGTAGGTCAGTATTACATCCCTGAGGTTTCCTCAGCAATCTTTTCTTAGTGGAATAGAAGGACAAAGGGTTTCATATGGTGGTAGATCTCAGAGGCTTCAACGAGTGGCTGGTTTATCGCCACTTCAAAATGGAGGGCATTCACCTCCTGAGAGATTGTTTGCTGCTGGTTGGTGCATCTGGACCTCAAAGACGCCTACCTCACCACCCCAATTTTTCCCCAACATTGCCAATTTTTACAATTTGAGTGGAGGGACTAGATCTTCACATTTAAAACCCTTCTGTTCGGCCTGTCCTCGGCACCTTGGTGCTTTACGAAGATTCTCAAACCGGTGGCGCAGGCTCTCAGGACGCAGGGTATCAGGTTGATTATCTATCTCGATGATGTTCTCCTGATGGGTCAATCGAGCTCCCAACTGTTTTCGTACTTGAGCATGACTATTGCGCTCCTCCAGGACCTAGGATTCGTCATTAACAGACAGAAGTTGGAATTGACTCTAGCACAGACCATGACCTTTCTGGGGTTCCTCATAGATTCCAGATCAGCTACTTAATTGCAATTTTTACACATGGTAATACTGTCTGGGCAAAGATTTCATCTCATTTGTACCAGTTTAACGACCAAACACAGATATTGGCAACCAAAAGATAACCAATTAACATTTGCGAAGGGACTTCCACTGTGGTCAAACACATTTTGCCGCATTTTTAGTAACTTTTGATCCGTTTGAGCAAGAAACAACTTTTTTGTTAAAATCTGCAGATTATGTAGCAGATGACGGATTATGTGGCAAATGTGGAGAATCCATAATTATGCAAACAACGCTGCACCCGCAGAATCTCATAATTGCACATTTTCATAATCCGGTTTCTATGTAGTGTTTGCTACAGCAAATTAAACAGTCCAGCAACACTGTATATGCTCCATAGTGATTCACATTTTATCATGGTCAGAAGGGTGAAAGGCTGAGATGTCCCTGCTGAAAGTTACACCCATGTAGATCCCTGAAGAAGGCCCTGTGCCTATGTAAATCCTGATGCATATTTGTTACACGTTTTCCAATTGTGTTTAGTTTTTCATAGCCCTGACAATGGATAAGTAGAATGAAAATAGAACATTCTTAACCGATTTGAGGAGCCCATGTTTCTTTTACACTTATGGAGCACTGCATATTATGATTCACCTTTTAACACGAAGCAAAAAAAAATACTAATAATAATTGTTTTGTGATGGCATTCACAGCTAAATTCGAATCCATTTTCTTATGAAGCAAAAATCCTTCAAGCAAGCCACTCTCTTTGACTTTTGTGTGCCTCGTTGTTTGAGCTTATTGTGTCCCTTTAGGTTTTTTTGCTGAGGTAGTGTTGCAGAGTATCCCTGTGCACATTTGTGGAGGAGGAAAGATCTGATAATAGCAGCTTTGTCCCGTCTGCTGCTTCCACACCCGTAACCAGAGAGATATTAAGCAGAGCCCCCAGGATATTGAGACACCAAATTGAAAATTATGCGGCACAAGAATGGAAATTTCGTGGCACAAATTGGCGTTTTTTGTGGCAATTTTGCATTGTTTAGTTTACTGATATTCCGTGCTTTATCAAAAGAATGATGGATTTAGCCCAGATCTCTTGACTGGGGGTGAATATTTTGATTTGTTCTGCATGCCATCCATCAATTGTGTGTCTCTTATCATAGTTTAAAGCACCAAAACCTCAACATCTGCTACCATTAATCTGTCCTTTCTCAATCCTAGCAAGCCATCACCCTCCTCTGCCATCACCACCACCCCCGTCATCTTCACTGCCCTGTTTGGACTCCATCTGCCAACACCCTCCTCTGATATTACCTTCCTCTTGCATCATCCCTCCCCCTACTATTCCATCAGCCCCTTCCACCCATCCTTATTTGGAGCAGATCTTTGAGATGCCTCACTCTGAGACACATGCGGCAGTGGCCCTGATGTCACAGGCCAAGAATCCTGGTGAGGGGGACCATGACAATGAAAGGGGCACACAACTGCGGCCAAGGGGATTCATGCCACTGGGTCCCAGAAGGGCTGGAGCCACGTATGCCTGCAGGGGAATAGCACCGGGAGCTGATGCCTGGGGCAAACATACTTACTTGCCACATAGCAGGGAGGACTGGGTAACAGAGTAACATACAGCTGTGCATTAGACACAATGAGTTCAGGTGCACCAGCAGGGGCCAGGTAGTTGCAGGGATGCCAGAGGGGCCACAGACCTCCGCTGGTGAGCGCAGGTGCCAGCAGAGATGTCATGCTAAGGCTGGGAGGGAAAGCCGCACATGGGAGAGGCTAATTGGCAGGTGTTACATAAAAGTTGGTCACATTCTATATAAAGGTAAATATTTCATCCTCAACCTGACATAGGTACTTTACGCAACCTCCACATCCAAATGAACCAGTTCATAGCAGAGAAAAAAAATAACTTTTCTCTACATTTGGCATTTGCATCTCCAACCCATTCTGAGGCAAAACCCTTCACCAGGGCCGGCTTTAGAGCTGGTGGCGCCCAGTGCGACAATGGTTGTTGGCGCCCCCCCCATTGACCACCTCCACCACGGATTCCCTCAACACCACCCTTTAACAATGCCCAAGTCTCCATAACCAGTCTCTCTCAAAAGCATATATAGCACTCTCGCTCAGATGCATATATAGCGCCACTCACCAGTGTAGAGTGTCAGAGCACTTTGCATAAGACACACATTACACAGACACAATAAATCATACGTATGTAACTGAGCGTATGGGAAATGTTACTTAAGACAGAGGACTCCAAGGGGTAGGATTCACATGTCATCAACACTGGTAGGCAGTATAGTTTAATAGTGCTTGGTCTAGAGAAGCACAAACTCAGATTTTAAAAGAAACACCATAGTTGGGGGTTCTCTTTAATAATGAGAATAGATTTCTGCTGCCCAAATTAATACTTTTTGCAACATTAATCTTTTCTCAAATCTATACTTTGCAGCCTGCATGCAGTTCTTCGATAAAAGTTAATAGTTCAGTACAATTACAAAGTGCATAGAATGTAAATAGGTCCGTGGTTTACTGCTTTTAAAAGAGACATCATTTTGTTACTTGCAATTTATAAATTAAAATCCTAATATAGGATTCAAACTTATAAATTGCAAGTAACAAAATGATGTCTCTTTAAAAGCAGTAACCCACTGACCTATTTTCGTTCTATGCACTTTGTAATATGCTCGGTACTGGTTTTCTGCAACAGGCGTATTAACCCTCTGTGCTACTTTATAGTCAGTCAAAACCCCAATTAACCAAAACTCAAAATCTTCTTCAGGAAGAACATTAAACACAGGAGTTATCCTGACATTTGTTTGTTGGCTGGAAATTACTGGGGAAAACGAACGCGGCAGCAGGTGCTTTAAAATAATAATAAACTTGCAAACACAGGGCCCCCCCGGAAGTCAGCACCTGGTGCGGTGGCACCGGTCGCACTGCCCTAGAGCCGGCCCTGCCCTTCACCATATAGGATCAAACTGGCCTGTAGAGCAATCAGGCTATGCCCGATGGCTGGTTAGACAGATCAGCGTGTGGGCCAGGTTTTTTTTAGCAGCTTGTGGGCCTGTTTTATGGCCAGGTGGGCCTGTTTTTACTGTTAATTTCCCTGATATTACCACAAGCATTGCAACACAAAAAGATGATGGACGGAATGTTGAACATTTCGGGCTGGACCGTTCTCATGAGGAACGGGATCACGACTGATTTGCATATGGTTGGGTCCAAACTGGGGTGGCGACGTGAGCAAAACAACGATGGATTAAAGCCAGATCTGTGACTGCTGTGGGTGGTTGAAAACTTTCAGCATCTTGTTGTGTTTGCTATTACCACAAGCATTGTCTGCAGCAAACACAAATGCATGCAGTCACCCATACCTGGCAAAATACTCCCACAGCGTGTCTTTACAAGCTCAAAACCAGCCCGAGTAGCAAATGTGGGCCTCTTTTTAGCTAACTGGTTTGCTAATGAGGGCCACTTTGATTTTGGAGCCCTCGTCTATATTTTTGCCCCAGTCCAACCTTGTGTACATAGTTTGTGATTCCTACAAAACACAGCATTCTCTTCTACCTCCCGCTTAAAATAGTGCACCACAGGAAACTAGTGCAAAGCTCCACGTGGAATGCACTGGGCACTCCGTAACCCACAAACAGTAAACTGCTGGTTCCCATCTTGAGCTTGAAGTGCAAGGCAAACCTTAGAGAAATACTTTTTTTTTAATTTGCGCAGCTTATCGAAGGGGGTCACTGAGATGTGCGACGCACGTAAGGGACAGGCCTTGGATTGCTGCCGTCTCCTCACTGACAACAATTTCCATAGGTGGTGGGAGGCTCGGAGAAAGACAGTGTCAGGCCTGTCAGCTCTGCACACATACCTGCCGGGAGAACAGAGCCTCGGACGGCCAATTCGGCAGACAAATATGTCAGTTTGCCACTTAAGCGCTCTCAAGTTCAGGTTTTCCAGTTTTATTTTTCTTTGCCTCCCTGAGGGTGGTAGCACAACAGAGCCAGTAGAAAATAAAGGACAGTTCACTTCAGGCGCGCAATGTCCATAGGACTGAAAGGGCCCCAGCCCGCCCCCTCGTGTGTCTCAGTCCAGGGCACACACATCATTCGTGAGCACTGCGGGCTCGGCTGGGCGGACACCCGACACCTCAACTCGGCCTCATCTAAGGATTTCACAGGTCTTTAAAAGACCATTTACTTGTCAGCAAAGGCTTTGTCCCCTCCCCCCCATATCCCCTGTGTCCCTCTTCTGCATATTCCTTCCAATTGTAAATAACTTGGCCACAAAAGATGTGGGATGACTCTTTGGGGGGTTCAAGGCTGAGGCTTTGCGGGATGAGCTGGGAGAGAGTGTTAATGTGAAAGAGAAGTGGGAGAATTAATTTCATGAAAAGTGACACTAGGCATATCAAGAGGCTGAAAGTTTGTTGCAGGGTCAACAAATCATTTAGTTTCACCACAACTGATAAATGCCATGATAGTAGTAGTTTAATTGTATCGGAAACCCTCTTGCACTGTCAATGCAGTGGCATAGCGTAAAATGATAGGGTCCCCCAGCAGAACGTGATTAGGGACCCCCGAGTCTCTTATAGATCACAGATATTCATTGGCCGTAGACTGATTGGGGCCCCCTAAAGGCCAGGAGCCCACTGAAGGGCGGAGGCCCTCTCTGCCCTGCAAGGGGCCACAGGGGCCCGTTTTATGCTCCTGAAATGCCAACGGGGCAGAATGCATAGGTATGACATTGACTACAAGAAAAGAAACACAAGCATATTTTTTTAAGTTCCTGAATTTTGGTGTCATTTAGGAGAGATTGGTCCAGCACGGCGTATTCTCAGGACACCAGTTACTACTCTGGTGCCCAGTTAGACAAAATAAAGAGCTTGTGGAAGCTCCCCTCTCCTATTTCACAATTCATAAAATCATTAGAGAACTACAGGCTGTCTTCAATGCGTAACATTTTTTCGTTTTATTAACTTCAATATAGCAATTAATGTATTCGCCTTGATCCCATCCCCTATTGTTTGCCTTTCATAACACCACTTTACATACAGCCAACACGAGTTGTGCGGTAAAAAAAAACCTTCTCAAGAATGTAACTGAAGCCAATATTTATTATAATCACAAATTAATTTCCATACTTAGCACAAAATAGATATTTGTTCATTACACATATCTTGACGGTGACACCTTGAGAGGCAGTAATAAATGTTCTGAATGGCATGTAGTGACAATTAATAACATGTCAACATTATAATAAATTCCCTAAAGGGTTCCTTCCTTATGATTATGGCAATGCTGTAGTTTTGTGTATCTGTAAATTTATTTCTAGTTTTATATTTTATATTTCTAAATGTTATTGCTTTTTCCCCCATAGCAGTCTTCAGCCTATAATTCTTCAGAAATTGGCATGCACACCTTGGCCTGCAGCCACAGATTTATTAATCAGTTTTCATCTCACCTTTCCACTTCTTTCCAGGGTGTGATAAACAGCACTTCGACAGCATGTGTGTCAATAACAGAGTCACATTTAGATCACGCACTTTACAGTCTGCCTTTATGCGGCATTTCACAGAGTATCAAAATTAACATAGAAAATCGTTGATACCACTGGAACATGGAGCATGACGCAGCTCCCCTTGTCAGTTCTGTGCCATTGGGCAGGCAGTACACCAGAAACCACCCGCTTCTGTGCATTCACGCCAAGTGCCTGAACAAATAATCTCAGCCCGTCCACGCCAACCCACCATACCCCACGAAACTGGTTTTCACAGAGCTCTTAACACAGATCCCTGCCCTATTAACGCACTCTTTCATTATCAAATCTGCCCATTTTCCATTTCTATCCTTCTACTCCCAAACATTCTTTTCAAACATCCTTCTGGACTGTGCTGTGTTATCATCCTAGCTGGCACACCTCTCCATCTCATGGACGACATCCTAGATGTGCATCCGCCAGGGGCCCCGGCCCATGCACAGTGCCTACCCAGTCAGTGTACTGTGCTGAGAGGGCCAGCTGGAGGTCAGGCCCCCCCCACACGGAGGCAGCTAATGTGTCAATACCATGCCGAGTTATTCAGAGTGTCTGAGAATATATCCTGCATTCGGACAACTCACCCGTCATTTTCACCGCTCTCCCTTTACTTTCACGCTCACCATGCACTCACAGCGATCACACTACACTCACACTGATCCCCCTGCATTTACTCTTCACTCACATAAGCACACCACTCACGCTGCACTCACATGACACTTTACTCACCTGCCACTCTCACCGCTCAGCCTGCACTCAATCACATAGAAACACATCACTCAACATGGATTTACTCCATCCACTCTGCACTGTCACCCGCACCCTAACTCAAATGGGCACTTCACTTCCCTGCACTCATTCCTCTCACCCTACTCTCACACAGGCACATCAATCACGCTGCACTCACATAGGCACTGCTGTCACTCACATAGGCACACCACTCACCTTGAACTCGCACCTTTCAAACAGGCACATCACTCACCCTGGAATCACACCAATCACACTGCACTCCTTCCTCTCACCCTGCACTCGCACGGGCACAGTACTCAGCCTGCACTCACACAGGCACTCCATTCACCCATCACTCGCACAGCTCAGTATGCCTGCAGGCAGACACAATGGTCTGCCAGAAGTCCCAATGTGTTAAAGCAAATTTGACCCAAACATTTTTTTTAAATTATTCCCAGAGGAAGAGTCCACTCTTCCCAAAACCACCTACAAGAAGTCTGTTTACTCCTTTTGCTCCATGGAATTCAGGGGAAAAAATCACACCTCACCTCTTACAAAGATCATTAGCTGCCACTGATTGGCAGAATTGGCAGGGTGCAGAGGGGAGAGTGTAAGTGTAAAGTGTGCACTGTGTCTGCAGAAAGGACAGGAGCAGGGATTTGGCAATGAAGTAACAGCATTATCTAATCTTAAAATGGGCATAACTACTTGTACTTCAAAAGTGGCTAAGCATGTCACTCTCTTCTCCTACCTGTAATTGTTCCTGATTTAAAGTCAAAATTGGGCCATGCGGTCCAGGCTATACCAATAACTCTCTAAGTCTGGCTCCTATGGCTGAAAGGAGCTGGTTGTGTGCGGGCTGCTGCAGTAGGGGAGAGCGAACTGAGACAGTTGGTTGGTGCAGGAGGAAGGATAGGCTTCAGCAACTGGCCTGTCTGTCGGCACACTGGGATGGGAGGGCAGGACAAACTGCTTATTCTGCACAGCACAAATGTAAATGGGGAAGGTAGAAAACAGGCACAGAAGCGTTTACAGTATTGTGGTGAATGCCTTGGCCATTTTAAATACGGGAACATCCTTCCTGAGAAGCTCTATTTGCAAAAACAATTAGCCTGTCAACAAAAACATAATCCACACTGTAATTAATGCACACGGTGAGAATGTCATGACGCTTCAGCAATATTATAAGCCAATACTACTACAGCATGGTAGAGGAGTCCTCCCGTGGGAAACTGCCCCATAATTACATATGTTTAGGTGACCGAACTCCCCTCAAAAGCCAATAGGAGTATGACAAGCACTATTTCTCGATGGCAGCACACACCACCTGCCAAATAAAATACAGTACTCAAGGTAACCAACATGTGGGAGGAAACAAAACCACTCTCTCACCTGCTTCTTCAAAGCCCTTTATCTCACTCTGGCAGGTTTCTTTTTGTATTTGCTTTCTCCCTTTGTCACAATTTTCCATCATTCTCATCCCCTTTTGTGTTTTTCAAACTTTTGTTCTTAAACATTCTAATGAGGAAAAATTAGTGCAGGGCACCAAAAATGAGAGCAAGTGAGTTCCACTTACAACCACCAGCTCAACTTAAGCACTGACACTAAGCCTAATGTTTTGAGACCTATATATAAGAGCAGACTCACCCGTGAATATTTTACAAGATCCCATTGCGTAAACTAAAATTGTAACTTCAGTCAATAATGGGTCATGAGCATTTTCTGGACTTGAAATGATAAATATTTTACAAGAAGACAGTCCTGCCACAAAATGAATCAGTGATTTGGTAAAAGGGGTGTTGTAAAATTGGTGAATTGGTATAAGGGATGCTTTTAAAGAACACTGTGAGTAGCCTAGGAACAGTGTCAAATCTTCAAAAACATGTTTGTAATAATATCAGCTTTGTCCAATTTGCTTAAATTGCACAGTTGTCACTTCTTCCTCTCATATTGTCTATGAGAATACCTCTGACCCTTTTTCTGGAAATGCCTGTCCTGCCCAATTTGGTGTAAGTGTTACCCCCCTCTCCACCCCGAAGTTAGGATCTAGTTGTACCCCGGTTCGGTTACTGAAGCGCATTTATCTGCTCCGACAGGGAGCTAAAGTGAAACTGCTTTTGGACCAGCTCCAATTTTACACTGGAGACACGCACGGGCATGATATGATGTTTTTGTGCAGACAACCAATAGCCAGGCATTTAAAAATATTAGAAAGGCGACAGGCAAAAAAGAAAAAGCAATCACTAAACGGAGATTTTCTCCTTTTACCAGGACCTACGTAGGAAATAGCGGGTATCGCGTACTTTGTGGCGGCACCTCCACTAAGGCGGAGGAGTGTCACCCCACTGCTCAATAGCGGGTATCGCGTACTTTGTGGTGGCACCTCCACTAAGGCGGAGGAGTGTCACCCCACTGCTCAATAGCGGGTATCGCGTACTTTGTGGCGGCTCCTCCACTAAGGCGGAGGAGTGTCACCCCACTGCTCAAAAGGAAAAATAAAATGATAATAACTTAACTTATTATCATTTTATTTTGACTATTGCAGTCAGTGGTGGGGCGGGGCTGGCCAGAGCAGGGGGTAGGAGTGGTTTGCACTCCATAAGTGCTCATGACTGTTTGGCCGGCCCTCAGGGGCCGGCCAAACAGTCCTGCGCACTTTGCATGTTCCCCACCAGGCTGCATTACACAGCCTGGTGAGGAACATGCACAGGCTCCCTGCCCCCGTCTGAGCGCAGAACCACGGCGCTCAGACCAATCACAACGCGTTGTGATTGGCTCAGGGGAGCCTGTGTGCCCGGGTGCTTCCTGTTGCCGGCCCGGACAGGAAGAAGGAAGATGTAGAGGACGAGGATGAGGGAGAGGCGGCGGCCGGCCATTCCAGGTAAGTCATTTTTTCCCCATTCATTCTGCACCCCCCCACAGACCCCACCCCCGCCTCCCCACTACCCCCGCCCGGTAGCAGCCAATACTGCATATTTTGCAGGAAAATAGTAAATCGTAAAATAGCTAAAAACTGGCGGAAACTGATTAAGAAATGGTGTCTCTACTCCCTATTTTCCATGAAAGGGAAATAAATAGATACAGTGGGTGCACCACAGGGATCACCAGCGGCTGTGAAACAAAAAAACACAAAATAAGGCTCATGCAGATACATGCTTTAATATGATTGTCCTGCATGTCAGGCTGTCAGTCCAGCAGCCCCAGCCCTGCCAGCCCATGGGAGCTGACGGAAGGGGTGCTAAACCCCTCTCAGCCCAATGGTCGTTGTGTGCTTGAGGAGGAACAAATAACTATGTAGATGCCAGAGCTCAGGGTGCGCATCTGTATTCATCTAGTGAGCACTGTTACCTCTGTGTTCTGTTGTCTGTCCTCCATGATCTCAAGAGCCTGATGCTGCCAGTCCTTCCAAATCCTCTATCTGAACAGTCTGCCACACGCCCTCCCTTCACCGCTCTCTGCTGCTGGCGGACTCCGACTGACACTAATCACCTCCGTGTCCATAGGGTCAAGCGAGACGCGGCCCCACTCGTCTGGGAGTGTGCCCCACAGGGAAATAAAACAGTCTCACTAGGTGCTGCCGCCTGCACCAAGGCACTACTTACTGTCTCTTGGACTGTAAAACGCCCGAGGATCAAGGGCCACGTGAGGTCAAGTGACTGAGAGGCCCAGGCCCGCAGCAGATACATACACTGTATCCAACACCGGCCGGCCCGGGGTCACGATAGCAAGAAGTGAGCGCTTTCCCCCGGGCCCAGCTTGCAAGCCATCATGATGTGACTTGTCTCTGCAGGCAAAGCCTCAGCCGTGCAATCAAGCGCTGCACACACAGGCTGACTTTATGCCACCAGAGCCCTTGGCAAAGCGGAGAAACAGTGAGGAAAGTCAGGGGTCGCAAGCAAGGTGGCAGGGGTCGCAATGGGTGGCTTGCGACTCCTTATTGACGTCCATGAGTCTCGACTGAAACACTACAGAAATTGTTTCAGGCATGCGAGATATTCTATAGATTTATTAGGTTAGTTTACAACATAATCACCAATGAAAGTGCCAGATTATCAACATTATGATTACAAAACAGGAAGACAAGAAACCCTCTGATGTATTTAAATAATGCTGCTTGTTCCCACAATCTTTACCCTGGCACACAGCCCCCCACCGCCTAAACCCCCTCTTCCATCTTGACTCAAGGAAGACAGACAGAGCATGAAACGGGCCCTTTATTTGTGTTCTAATTTCACATGCAAAAAAAGGATTGATTTCTCAACTGTGACTGTAAACACCCTTAAAGTAATCCATGCCCGCAATGGAATCGTTGTTTACATAACACATATTTTAGCTCATCTTGCATTCTGTGATTTTATTTGCCCCTTTCCAGATGTTGTCTTTTTGTAGTTTTTAGATCGAGCTTTCGTGGGTGTGTGTTGAGCTTCAGCAGCCCGGAGCTGCTTGCATTCTTTTGCAGCATTCTGTACAGCTCTCATCCCTATCTATTCACCACCCCACATAATTCCCCTACACAAATATGCTCCACACTACAAAAACAATTCCAATACAACCCACATAATTCCACTCCACACCACATGCACCCACTACACTCCAAACCAAAATACATAGGTAAAAGACATTGTCCTTTAGAATGCCAATAGCTCTAACTCTCGCAAATGGGAGACCTATTGCATTGCAAATGCTTGTTTTGTGGTTGAAGTCTTCTATTTTTGGAATTGCAGGCTTTGCAACTGCAAAAAACCTTTTTTGCATCAGAACCATAATCTCCAATTTATCCTGCCTCCAATGTGAAGATCATGTATGGACCTCCCTAAGTTTTGTAATAAGACAATAGTTCAACGCAACACAAATGCCAAAGCTCTTGCCTAGGTATTTAAAACACAAGGGTCTATATCAAATTTATAACTAATAAGTATAGCTACTCATGAAAGCAAGGACAGAGTAGCCAAAGCTACGTACCGAAAAAAAAAAAAACCCCTCAGAGTCACCCAAATAAACACTTTGAAATACTTCTATCCCCTCTCTACCAGGGCATCAAAAACAGAAATAGACCTAAAGCACTCACGGTTCTCTGCAGTTCTCTTACTAACTTGCCCACTAGACCATATCTGGGCACAAATCCCCATTTGACCCTTTATTTCACTCAGACGTCTACCCACAATGTTGACACCATACAGTATTCATACTGTTGTAGATGAATCACAAACCAATGATCACTGTACCTTTGCTTTTATTTATTTGAAGAGTTTTATATAGCGATGGCTAGACCCGGAGGTATCAGAGCGCTTTACATGAGGACAAGTGAGTTACAAGTTACAAATTACATCAGTTACAGGGTTACACAGTACAACGACATATAAAAAACAATGTTACACGGTCGGGGGGGAGGAGACACAGCGGAGAGACGAGGAAAACAATGTCCAATGTCCGGCTAGGTAGGTGACGGCCGAGGGGGTGAACCAAAGCCGATCTCCTCTATAGCTGTCTAGGCAGCTCCACCGGACATCAGCCATATTGCTCGATCTCCGCGGTCAGGGTAATAATCACGGTTCCTCTGAAGATTTCGAGTTTAAACACGGGAGACTGGAGAGATGAGAACCGCAGTCCGATCTAACCGCAGGTTATCCCCCAGGGACATTCAGTACTGGCTTCTCCAGGGATCTCCCCTCCCCCACTGTCGTACCTGGAGAGTTTTTGTGTGGTTATAAGAAGAGTAGCAATGCACTGTAGCAAGATTGGCTTCAAATCATCTGCATCAGCCACACAATGGCAGCAGGGTTAAGACGGTGCGGCCAATCTCCGCGCAGCTCATCTGCCATTTTAAAGTCAGGCATTGTAGACTCAGACCTCCCCCAGCGCCATGAGGCCGCTACCCAGTACAGCGCAGTTCTTCCTCCGATGTAACCCCCAGTGTCCCCACAGCTCCGGCACACAGTGAAGGGTGGTTAGAGTTACGTTGTCTCCACCGGGGCCTCCGAGTCCTCTTAACTGGCGTGGGTGCTGTCCTTTACATCACCTCCTCACGGTCCCATGTTGCTGCGCTATCTTAAGGGTGAGGGCATCTCGTGGGGGTAGGTTATTTGATTGTGTGCTCTTTGTTCGTTCCGCCTCCAACACACAGATCACATAGAAGACTTTTGTGGCAAGGTTATAACACAAGGGTGGTGGCCATCTTGAGGTCAGGCAGAGTGTTCAATGAAATCTCGGAACAGAGGTAGAACAATATATTGCAGATCACTGCACTGAAGGACTAACCTCTACTTAGCTTCAAGTTATGTGAGGCAAGGAGATCTGTTGCCTCTGCATGCGACCAGGGAGATCAGGAGTGACATTAACCTCATGGTGGCAGCCATTGTAGGGTCAGGCAACACAGTGACCCAGCTTGGTGCTCCAATATACACTATCCCAAACCTGGTGTCCGCGAGCCAAGGCTCTGGGAGTTGCCCCCTCTTAGTATCTGGTGCTTTTATAATTCCCTCTCCAACGGATTTCTCGTTGTGGGCCGCTCGGATTCACTGGGGTAAAGCCGCCATCTTAAGGTCAGGCGTCTTCTTCCTGATGTACTGGTGCAATGGCTAATCTCCTAAATCCTGCTGCTCAGGGGTCTCATTATATCCCGTACTGCTGTTGTACCTGTCTCCGCTGGTGATACTTGGCCTCTCATCTCAAACCAGTCATTTGTGGGCCGTCTCATCGGGTCGGCTGGTCGCGGTCAGGCTCACACACTTCTCCAGCTTTCTCTTTCCGCCGGCCTCTGCTTCCTTATGATACTTTGTATATTGTTTGTCTCCCTATGCTGGAGGTACTCAAAGGCGTAGTCCGAAAATTAAAATACTCCTAGCTTTTACCCATTGTGAGGAAGCCCTTTTGTACCCACAGTGGCGTAGCTAGACCTACTGGAACCCAGGGCAGGCCCTAAGTTTGCCGCCCGGTGCAGGTAAGCGCGGGGGTGGCGGGCGTCGGACAACTTGTTCTGCGGGACGGGGGATGGCGGCCGATGGACGATTTGTTCTCGGGGCGGGCGGATAGTGGTAGTTAACAGACATAACTTGCTCACCTCCGCCACCCCCAAAAAAAGTAGCGCCCGGGCGGACCCCCCCCTAGCTACGCCACTGCGGAACTAGCTGCAAGCCGCTGCTGTGCTTGTCTCCGTACGCTGCTGCTGCCTGTAGTCGTTTCACCTGGTGCCTCCTGCAATCTCCTTTGCAACTTTTGGCCTTTCACTCCTTGTTTGCACTTTGCATTGCTCTGTTATTTCCACCTTTTGCCATTTTTGACCTTTTTCTCTCGTTTTTTATCTCACTTCCACAGCCATTTCTTTTTCCTTTTTGTCTTTCTCTCTCTGCTAACACTCTTAATTGCCATTTCTTTTGCCTTTTTGCAACTCTTTCTTTGCTTACTCTTAATTGCCATTTCTTTGGCCTTTTTGCAGTTCTCTCTTTGCTCACACTCTTAATTGCCATTTCTGTTGCCTTTTTGGCACTCTCTCTATGCTCACACTCTTAATTGTCATTTCTTTTGCCTTTTTGATTTTTTTTGCCATTTTCTCTTTGTTCACACACTCACTTGCCTCTTGTGACCCAAGAGCCATTTCCACTCCCCCCTTCCACCTCCCCCGCTCCTTACCTGCTCTCCTGCATGCTTCTCCTGCTCTTCCTTTCCACCTCTGTTAGCCCCGAGCATCTCACCCCTGCACCCCCTTCCAGGACCTTCTTAATAGTGGCTGCAGTGTGACCCCATTGAGCAGGTGCCCAGGCTCCCCACTCACCTAGACTGGTCCGCCGACCAGTCGAGGTCCTTTCGTACCCAGCTGCAAGCCGCTGACGTGCTCGTCTCCCTCCACTGCTGCTGCCTGTTGCCGTTTCCCCTGCAGCCTCCTTTGCAACTTTAGACATTTCACTCTCTGTGCACTTTGCCATTTCTGACCCTTTTCCCTCGCACTTTGTCTCATTACCACTGCCATTTATTTTCCCTTTTTGCCGTTCTCTCTCTCTCTGCTCAAACTCTTAAATGACATTTATTTTGCCTTTTTGTCGTTCTCTCTTTGCTTACACTCTTAACTGCCATTTCTTTTGCCTTTTTTGTCACTCTATCTTTGCTCACACTCTTATTTGCCATTTCTTTTGTCGTTTTCTCTTTGCTCACTCTTTCATTTGCTTTTGCGACCTTGGCTGCCCCAGCGCCTTTCCAGCTTACTCCTCCCGCCTCTCCCACTCCTTACCTCACTCCTTCTCCTGCCTTTATTTCCCTCCTCTGCAAGCCCCGCCAATCTCCCCCCAAGCCCCTCTCCCCCTCAGGACCTACTTAATGTAATATAATGCCGAAGGTGCTCCAAAGGCAAGCCCATGTGTACCTGTCCATGCCTGGACCATGCCCAGCGCCAGGGACCCTGGTTGTGCTCCCACCCACAGCTACTCCGCCACCAAACTCCACGCTCTGAACGCACAACACACCAGCGACCTTTGGTGGCACGCCTGCCCACATTTCACAGAAGGCCCTTTCTCCTGCACCCACTACAACTTCACATGTTTTAACAAAGCCACCAGCCCAGCCACCTGCCCACGCTCCAAGGCCATGTAGACATCCCACCACGTCACCACAGCACTCACCTCCCCCCACGCCGCCATAGCGACCCACCAGCAGCTCACATGCATCCTCCTCAACAAGCGGTCTCTGTGTAAACATGCCTCCGAGATATGGGACCTCATCTCCAGCCTAGCACCCGACGTCGCTTTCCTCACTGAAACCTGGCTCAAACCTTCATCCACCCCAACATCGCCACAGCAGTATCGGAAGGATATGAAATTATTGATGGGGACCGCACCAAAAAACCCGGAGGTGGTATTTCCATCGTTCACAAAGAAACTTTCCAGTGTTCCACCACCAAGGATGCCCTCACCCCGACCATGGAACACCTCAATTTCAGATTCCAACCCAGCGACAAATCGACCATCAGAGGCACCCTCGCCTACTAGCCCGTGCCCCAGCTTCTGCAACTCCATCGCAGATATTCTCGCACACCTTGCCATTGACTCCAACTAAAACATCTTCCTTGGCAACCTCAATTTCAACCTCAAAGACCACAACAACCCCAATACCACCAACCTCCTTGACTGCCTGAGCATCTTAGGACTCACCCAACTCGTCCACGACCCCACACATACCGCAGGACACACTCCGGACCTCCTATTCACAACCAACAACTGAGTCAGTTACAGCCACGCCACCGAACTCACCTGGACCGACCACTTTATTGTCCATTTCAACATCACCAGCACACCGACCACTGCCAACATCCTGGAGAGTGACCCCCACCGCAGCTGGGATAAAATAGCGGAAACACAATGGACCATGTTATTAACCGCTCCAACCCCGACCCCGCTACCTCCCTCGACCGTCGAGTCAAGAACTTCAATGTATGGATCACCAACTGTGCTAACAATGTCATGTCAATCAAAAGCAACCTCAATAAAAAGTCCTCCAAACAAATCAGCTGGTACAGTGAAGAACTCAGGACAGCCAAACGCGCTCCTCCAAGGACTCAACCGACAGAACCGCCTTCAAGACGTCCCTTAACCACTACCATAGGCTGCTAAGAGAAAAGAAGAGAGAGACCTTACCAGCCCGCATTGACTTAGCACCAACCACACCAAAGAACTCTTCAGCATCATCAGGGAGTTCTCCAACCCTGCATCCACTGAGAATAGCATCACGCCCTCACAACAGCTCTGCGACAACCTCGCAACCTATATCCACTGCACGATCCTTACCATCTACTAGAACTTCGAACCCCAACCTGAGCCCACCAACTTCCTCAACTCACATAGCCTCACTATCAACGGCACAGAACCTTGCCTAACCACCTGGAGCACCCTCACTACCCAGGAAACTGCCACCCTCATGGACTTCATCCACTCAGAAGCACCTAATGACCCCTGCCCACACCACATCTTCAACCTCGGGAAAGACGAAATCAGCCAAGAACTCACATCCCTGCTCAACACCTCCATAACCATGGCCTTGTTCCCAGAAGACTGGACGCACGCAGGGATCAAACCCTTGCTCAAGAAACAATCAGTCGACCCCAGCGAACTCAAAAACTACTGACCCATCTCCCTACTCCCCTTCCCAGCCAAAGTACTGTAAAAAGCCATCAACAAACAACTCACCACCCACCTTGAGCTTCACTACCTACTCGACTCCTCCCAATCTGGTTTCTGCAGCAACCACAGCACCGAGACCGCCCTCATCGCAGCTACAAATGATAGCTGAACCCTCCTCGATCAAGGAGAAACTGTGTCCCTGATGCTCCTCGACCTCTCAGCAGTGTTCAACACAGTATCCCACTACACTCTGATCACCAGGCTTCACAACATCGGGATCCAAAGGAGCACCCTCAGATGGATTGCCTCCTTCCTCACTGGAAGAACCCAGAAAGTCTGCCTACCTCCTTTCACCTCTGAACCCAGGGACATCATATGCGGGGTACCACAGGGCTCTTCACTCAGCCACACCCTCTTCAACACCTGCATGACACCCCTGGCCAACATCGTCAGATCCCACGGTCTCAACATCATCTCACATGCAGAAAACATTCAATTTATCATTTCCCTTTACAAGGACCCCACCACCACCAGAGCCAGATTCCACAGCTGCATGATGAGCGTCACCAACTAGATGAGAGAGAACTGCCCAACGCTTAACACCGACAAAACATAAGTCCTGATGTTCTGCAAAAAACTGGAATGACTCCTGGTGGCCTACGGAATTAGGACCTGAACCCTCCCTGTCAGATCATGCAAGGAACTCAGCATTATCCTCAACAGCAAGCTGACTATGAGAGCCCAGGTCAAAGCAATCTCCTCAGCCTGCTCTTTCACGCTGTGCTTACTGCAGAAGACCTTCAAGTGGCTCTCCACCAACACCAGACGCACCGTCACTCAAGCCCTCCTCACAAGCAGACTCAACTACTGCAACTCCCTCTACCATGGCATCTCTACGCACCTCTTCAACAGACTACAGGACATCCAGAACACCACAGCCAGACTCATCCTCGACCTCCCACGTCGGATTCACATCTCACCCCACCTCAAGGAGCTACACTGGCTGCCTATAAAGAAGAGATGCCAATTCAAGCTACTGACACACAAAGTCCTCCACAACCAGGGACCAGCCTACATCAACCACTGCCTGAATTTTCCCCAACCCACCAGACAACTCCGCTCTGCCTCCCTATCAACCGCCTACATCCCCGCATCTACAGACGCACAAATGGAGGACGCTCCTTCTCCTTCCTCGCACTAAAGGCATGAAACGGCCTTCCCCAGCAGCTCCGTACCACCCCGTCTCTGCTTGAGTTCCAGAAAGCACTCAAGATCTGGCTTTTTTGACTGAGCCACCACACTCTGCAGGTGCCTGGATACCCTTGCGGGTGATTAGTAGCGCTGTGTAAATCGACTGATTGATTGATTGATTGATAGATTGAAAGTGCTGTATTATATGGTGTGGGTGTGAGAACTTACCATGTAATAAACACACAATACTGTCTTGGGTCCAGTCAGGGTTGTTCGTAAAACCTTTAGGTCAACCATGGGTAGCTGTGGTTTCAAGCAGCAAGGCTTAAACAAAGGCACAAGTGTAAAGAATTTGAAGTATCAAATATGACAAAATAAGAAAGTCATACAACACGAAAGAAATCCAACACTCATTTATAAAAATAGATATTATTTTTATACATTTTTTGCAGCAAAACAAACAAAATCCACTGGGACTGGCGGGTTCTGGAGATATTGATTTTCAAGTTAACTGTAAATCACTGCATTGCACGCAAAATTCCAACCAGCATTGGTAAGCATAAAGTTTGGAACCTTTGTAAAACTTTGATAAAGTTGTGGTTGACACCTCTGGCCAGCTTTGGGCGACCAACTCCGACAGGGAGGAGGTCAAGGAAGCCAGTTAGGGTTTGTAGAACAGTTATCTTTCACCAAAGCAGTCTCAAATCCAGTTCCAGACTCTGTGGTCGAACTGCCATAGACCCCCAATGGAGTGGTCCTGATGCAAGGGATACAGGATGCTGTAAGAATCTGAGTAAACTGTGTGGTTGTCGGGGGCTTCCTTGGGTTACTTTTCGGTCCACGGTCTTTGTGGGGCAACTCTGGCCACAGGTGGCGATGTGCCTCGAAATTCAAGATCCAGCCAAACTCCAGTTGCCACTGGACTACAAGTCTCTGGCCAGAGCAAAACCAGCGTTTCCCTTTGGTGAAGGCTGGTGTTTATCTTGGGTGACCAAACTGGACTCCAATGACTCACTTAGGTCCAGCAGGCTAGGTGCAAATTTTGAGTGTTGGGTGCACGTTCGCAGTCAGTAGCGATCAAATGATTGTGGCTACTGAACTGCCAAGGCTGGTGTCTTCAGTTTTTGGGGCCCTGGTGCTGTAACAGGAAGTCAGCCAACTGATTCTTGAAGTTCACCTCTTCTGCCTGCGGCTTGGGAATGACTTTTCCATGAGCCACAAACCACAGATCAGCAGGTGCAGCCAAGCAGGTGTTGCAGCCTCTCTTGCTAGGTCTAGGGAACGCCTTTAGCATGTGCAAGCTGGGCCCATGCACAGGGCGCAGACCTTTAGAGGGGCTCAGGGGCTACCTGCAGCAGTTTTCTTCTGACGTGGCTCCAAAGTAAAGTGCATTTTAACACTGTTTCTGGAGGCTGCTGGTGCCCTTGACTGCATATTGACTGCTTTTCTTCTCATGGCTCCCCTTTCTCCTGCCTTCCACCTGCCCCTCCCATTTTTCAACAGAGAGAGTGTTAAAGAGAAGGAAGGGAAGAGGTGCCAAATTTGGTTTCACCCAGGGTGCAAAGGCCAGCTCTGAGTGGAAAGGTCATAGTTTGTGGTTGTAATGCTAGTTCTAGGATTCCCCCCTGCAGAATGGGAAGAGGGGCTCCTTGAGTCTCCCATATCTCACATATATTCTTGAGGGGCCCCAGAAAGGTCAGGCCCTCCCTACGCTGCAGTGGCTGTAGGGCTTGCGTTACGCCTCCGCTTCCAAGGAGGTGCCCTGTCCTGAATGCTGAAGATCACTGCGGTGACAAAGGAACTAATGACATTGATTCTGTATCGCGTAACAAATTACTCTACTAGTTCTCTGTGACGTGACATGGCTGCCTGCCCAATCAGCTGTTTGGCGTAGACCATCGTCACCACACCGCTCTTCCCTGCGCCCGATTTGGTGAGGATTGTGTGGCTCAACTGGAGATTTTCACACTCAATGTAGTGATGGAGTCGTCAGAGAACAAGGGATGATTAAGGCAGCAAACGCGGCACTGCTTTTCTGCAATTAGCTTGTGATGTCAGGACTGTGTGTATGGGACGGACCGGGGTTCACCCGTCTGACTGCCAACAACGGAATTACGTCAGTTATGAGGGCTGTAGAGGGTCAGTTTCATGTGCATGTCAGGCAGGAACTCAAAATATGCTACATCTTTCTCCAGCTTGTTAAAAGATTCTAAAATATGGTATTTAAATCCTCAATTTAATTTTTTAAGTTTCAAAAGATAAGTTTATTGAATACATATCAAAAGGGAACATCAAAGTATCATGTGTTAGAACATCAAAAATACACTGCGAAGGGTATCAATAGTAGCATATAGGCAGGAAATCACAAGAGAAGTGAAAATTTATGGCAGGAATAAAAAAGTAGAAACAGGCTCAAGAATTGATAAGTATACCACTATAACGAGATTAAATCGTACAAAATAAAGATAATAGTATTCACAAAATCAGAAAATTCAAGGAGGCTGAGCAACTTCTTGCATACGAGGGACTGGAGCAAACGTTTTTTAGCACTATTATCTAAAAATTGCGTGATGGGAGACCATAATTGTGATCTTTTTTTGGCAAGAGACATAGGAAATACAAAGGTCGTGTCAAGTCTGTGATTATGACATACAGAGTACCACCAAGCTAAGTACGAGAGTTTGGAAGCATCTTTCCAGTTTTTTGTTATCAGCTGAACAGCAGCTGCCAATAACAAGTCAATCATTTGCAATTGTGTTTTCGTGCTAATCCACCCATTGGAAAGGCTCCCCAGAAAAATGTTTGCAAAAGATAGGGGGATGTTAGCACCAAAAATAATATTAATTTGTGACCAAACTTGTTTCCAAAAATGCAAAACCTGTGGACACGAAAAAGTAAGTGTTGAAGATCTGCCTGTGGAAGTAAACATGACCAACAATCATCAGGAATATCATGATGCATTCTGTGTAAGGAAACCAGTGTTAATAGGAGTCTGTTATAAATAAAAAAAAGAGCTTGTGTAGCGCTAGCCGCTCTGGATGACTTCTTGATTTTCGGCCAAATTGTATCCCAAACAGGAATGGGCCAATGTGTACTCAGGTCAGCTTCCCAAGAAAGCTCAGTATTTGTGTTGACTCTTGCCGTGGAGGGGATTAATAAATAAGTATAAAGAGTGGAGGCCTTGGGCAAACTACGAAGGATGCTAGACCAAGTAAAATCTGGTGATGGAGTGGGGGAAGTCAAGGATTTAAAATAAGAGTGTGAATCTAATATAGCTGTGCATAAAGCTAAAAATGTATGTAAAAAAGAGGGAGATAAGTGGAAAAGAGAGCAGGCCTTTGAAAAAGTAAGGAAGGTGTCATTATCGAATAATTGATGTACACACAGAATGCCCCTATCTCTCCAGGTTTTCCAATAAACAGGTTTATTCTTAATGCAGATGAAGTTATTGTGCCATATGGTGGAATTGAGAAATGTATCCAAATCGTGTGGCTCAGAGTGGAGAAGAGTGTTCAAACTTTTACAAGAATGTTTAATAATTGATGTACAAAGTTTTTGTGGTTTTCGCGTGAAAGATAGGTATTCCTGAAAAGAAAAAGGGGAAAGAAAGGAACTCTCTAGATCAATCCATAAAGGCGAATCAGAAGAAGGGTCAGACAACCACTTGGATATATGTCTTAGTAAAAAGGCTTTATGATATTTAGGAAAATCAGGGAAGCGAACACCACCTTCAGATTTCGGACGCGATAATTTTAGTACGGACATTCTAGGTTTTTTATTAAGCCATAAAAAGGATGTAAGGATGGAGTTGATTTTATGGAACCATTTTATTGGAATGGGTAGAGGGATATTAGAAATAAAGTAAAGGATAATAGGAGTTAGCATCATTTTAATAGTGTCGAGGCGCCCCTACCATGAAAGATGTAGAGGATGCCATTTGGTTGTGAGGGTGCTAAGCTTCTCAATAAATTTGTTGAAATTCAAAGGAATTGATGTTTTATTGGAGGGGGTGAACCATATACCAAGATATTTTATGTGAAGTGGATTCCAAGTAAAGTTAGAGACAGAAAAGTCATCTTTGAAAGTATATTTAGCTAAGGGTAAGATTTCGCACTTGTTGTTTAATCTGTAACCCGATGTAGTGTGGATTGTGGCCTCATGGTCGACATTGCTAAGTTAGCTTAGGCCTAGCTGCCATGATGCCTCCTTTGCACACGTTACTCCGTGACTTTGTTTTTCCAGACCCTGCTTGTGACTGTTCACATTAGAACTGTCTGCCTTTCTGCCTTTCACCTTTTCTCATGTTCTCTGTGGTTTTCGTCTTCACACAATGTACAAGGTCGAAAAACAACGTCCCTTGTTGTTGCTGTTCTGGTCAGCCCCTCGCACTTAGACATAACATGAAATACAGCTGCACTGGAGAAATTCGTGTGCTTTTAATATTGTGATCTCCCTGTTGGTGGCACTTGGAGAAAAACCTTTCCAGGGAGAAGAGATGTGCTTGTCCGATGATGTAAACCTTGCATCTAGTTCTTGAGGTATGGGGGTCCCCCTGACAAAGCCCAGAGGTCTTCTATTTTTATAATAAACTAGTTACTAGCACGGGGAGGGTGGCAAGGCATTATAGTCCTTAATCCACTGTCTTTATAAAATGCTGTCCCCGTTTGTATTCTATGGAATTGTAACAATGCTTACTGTTTTGTCTTTATGCATTATGCTGCTAGTACTGGCACGTGTACTGTGTCTTAGAGCACGATAGTTGAAATAAACATTTTAAACTATACAGTGTCTCTTAATACGCACGTTGTGGACAAGTATGAGTGAGTAATGAAAGAGTGTTCTTGCTCCCGCGATTCCTGAAAGAGTCCGTGTTCTGGGATGTCTAATCATTGGTAGCTTCGCTGTAGTACGGAGAACGAATGAGACACTATAGCTAGTCGGATTGGGACTTTGGGCACTAAGGTGGATGGTTGGTACACCACTATACACCGAGGTCCTGTTTTCCTGCGCATAGTTCTGTATATGTGCAGAATCCCCATAACATGGCGCCACCAACGTGGTGGGCTTCTTTTCTACGAGACGCTTGAGTAGTACTTGTGCTTGTCCACAATTCCCTTCACTTATGTTTCCGGAAATATATGTGAGGGTGTAACCTCCTATATTGATGTTTTTATAGGTTCTTTCAAGCTTGAAGTTATTAAAAGGTGTTCTCTTTCATGTTAACCCTCTATTGCGCTGCCACGCACTACGTTTTAAAAAAAAATATCTTTTTATTGGCATTTATACATGTGTCCAAAAAAGAATCGGTACAATTATTTAAGCACGGCAAGAGGGCAGTCATTACAACATATCGAGAACATCATAGGTATAACGTTACCAGTGCTTCATGCAAAATAATATATATTCTTAAGCTCAATATCGCTCACCAATACAGTACTACTTAACTACGTAATTTCTAGTGGATACGGCACTTCTGTAATAATCAAATTTTTAGTAGCTCCGTTTCCGTGGGGAGTTGATGAGCATCTATCTTTTCTATTGTTTTTTCCATCTGGTTGCCCATAGACATGTCGTTGCTGTCTACATTACCCTCTTCTGTAACAGATATTCAAACAGTGCCAACACGATAAATTATGCCATTCCAAAAAAAACCCCATACTAAACAAACATTCAACAACTTCTAAATCCAAACCACCAGAGGTCCGCTCACCTAAGCCTGTGACATTAATTTAAAGCATCGTAGTCGAAAGCCGACGGGGGGGGGGGGAGGTGGGGGGGAAGGCCCCAACTTCGACAGGGAAAAAGAATAACAGAGTCATGATACCTAACGGAACATCCTTAGCTATCCCTCAGAGTCGGTTGAAGAGGGGATCTGAGCTTGTTCCGGTGTGTGTCGTTGTTCCCACAATCTCACCATATCTGCCCAGGGTTCTGCCAACGGTTTACGTCGTTTTGTAACCCTATCTTCTTGTAGCAAGGCTTGCTCCTCTGCTCTGACCCAACGGGTAACGTCTTCCTCCCAGGCCACCACTAGCGGGGCATGTTTTGATTTCCAACCAAGAGCTATCCATCTCCTAGCCAGGATGAGAGCCAGATCTATAAACCTATGTCCTAGTCTTTGCGGCTTAGGTCTCGGAAATAATCCAAGTAGACAAATCTCTGGGGAACACGCCAGGGATCTAGAGAAGACCCTATTAAGCATATCTACAATGTTAAACCAGTAACCTACCAGCTGCCCACAGGACCAAATCATATGGTCAAAATCTGCATCCAATTGTGAGCATCTAGCACAGGCCTGGTCTTCCCTGCAATATACCACATTTAACCTGTGTGGAGTAAGGTAAGTTCTATGTATAATGTTAAATTGTATTAATTTAAAAGCTGCATTTCGGGATATCTTTTTTGGACCACCCAAGACCCTTTCCCACTCCTTCTCAGTCAATTGTCTATTTAGTGCGGTCTCCCATCTCTCTAGCAAGTTAGGCAGGGATGGAGGTGTTAGTTCCCTTATTGCCAAATACAACCATTTCACCAAGTGCCCCGCCGAGCCCAGAGTCAATAGCGCCTGTAGGGCGGGATGAGTACCTGGTTCATTCTCTGCTACACCCCATAGTTCTGTCAGCTTCCCCCGAATTTTGTGGTAGTTTAAAAACTGTCCTGGTGGGAGTTCATGAAATTCCCAAAACTCGGCCAATGGCAACAGTTCGCCATCTCTGTAACAGTCACCAACCGTCTGTATACCCACCTCCTCCCATCTCACCAATTGCCTGCTAGTAAGGGGAGGACCTATTCCCGCCTGAGGGACACCTGTGAGTGGAACACTGGGTGCATAGAGCAGTGTTTCCTTGGAACGTGCTATACATTTATCCCAACAGGTCACCGCCACGGAGAGCAAAACCCCATACGATTAAGTTTTTGGCGACGATTAATCAATCTAGGGAGCAGAGACATGCGTATAGCATCAGGGGTAAGCGACGATGTAGACAGGTCTCTCCCATCCAACCATCTAGCAAGCCACTGGAGCTGGGCCGCCAGATAGTAACCCTCGAAATCCGGGGCCCCCCAGCCCTGCCACGCACTACGTTGTTCTACATTCTTAGTCTTGATGGCTGTGAATGTCAATATACCGGCACATAGCCGCGCCGCGCTCCGGGCTTATTTAGCGGCCTATGGAGTACCCGACGTGGGTGTTGCCCTCATCTTTGTGGTCCAAGCTGATCCGGCTTACCACTTTGAGGTGTTTTACTCATGGGTAACTTTTCCGGCGGTGGAGGGAGATGACAATTTGTTCCATGCTTACTCTCCCACCGCCCTTCCTAATGTTTATCGGCCTTATCAGGCTCTTGAAGTACCGCTCACGGCATGGCAACACTGTGTTTGGTTTAATGGCGCCCTCCCACATCCGGTCACCCCGATTCGTTTAGGCCCTTTATCGATATATGGGGCCGCTTGGCCTGTTTTGGCCGGGAATACCCCACATCCACGTCATTTAGCGGTTCCAGTAGATGAACTGCGCGTGCTGCATACGTCTTTGATCCGTGTGCACAGAGCTTTAGTACAATATGTTACAGGCAATGTCCAAATGGCCCCTCCTGGAGTTGCGGCGCATCCAGCTGGACTTGGTGGTGTGACCATAAGTTCCGTCATGGTTAATTCGGTGATGGGCAAGCGCCCACAGAATAAGGATGATTTGCCTTATTGGCTTGCAGAAAAATTTAACCAGCTGGAGGCGGTGTTTCCAAATACCTCTCCTGTGGAAAAACACAGGATTTTGACTATCAGTTTGCCAAAAGACTTAGGGGCCGATTCCGATCTCGGTCGGAGGCGCACCCAATACCATTCGGTCGGGAAAAAAGCCATGCGAAAGCCTGTTTCCCGACCGATCCGTCACAGCACACCGAACGAGCAAGTACGATGCGCACAACAGCAAAGAATCTGGCCGAGCCGTACTCACCCAAACCAGGTCCTGTTCTCCGACCGAGGCGAATCCGGAAACGCCGAATCGAGTCGCACGGAAGGAAAAATGCAGCCCCGTCCGGCCGGACAAGTACGATGCGCTTTCCGTATGCGCCGAACCCGTCGCTACGCACGGCACGTCAAAGCATCCGGGAGAGGCGCACATAAGCTCCGATTCGCGCCACAACACGATCCACGGCTACGAGGCGAACACGCCAGCGACGAGGACGACGCGAAGCGGCGAGGACGAGGCGAAGCGGCGAGGACGACGCGAAGCAACGAGAAGGACGAACGACACGAACCAACCATGAATCCCTTCGTCCCGATCATACCAATATTCTACATTTACTACCGGAACAGGCACGGACGCGTACGGCGCAGAAGGTAAGCCAGACACCAACCACAAAACACATACAACACGTACACGACACATCACACACACACACAGGGATGCAGAATATACTTACACCAGCAACAGCAGCACCATAGGGGCGGGATGCCCATCACCAATGCCACATATGCACACAGGGGCCTGAATGCGCACCACCACCCCTACCCAGGGGTGGCATGATGCCTACCACCACTACCACCCTCACCCAGGGGGGCAGGATGCCTACCACTACTACCACCCTCACCCAGGGGGCAGGATGCCCACCACTACTACCACCCTCACCCAGGGGGGCAGGATGCCTACCACTACTACCACCCTTAGCCAGGGGGCAGGATGCTTACCACCACTACCACCCTCACCCAGGGGGGCAGGATGCCTACCACTACTACCACCCTCACCCAGGGGGCAGGATGCCCACCACTACTACCACCCTCACCCAGGGGGCAGGATGCCTACCACCACTACCACCCTTAGCCAGGGGGCAGGATGCTTACCACTACTACCACCCTCACCCAGGGGGGCAGGATGCCTACCACTACTACCACCCTCACCCAGGGGGGCAGGATGCCTACCACTACTACCACCCTTAGCCAGGGGGCAGGATGCCTACCACTACTACCACCCTCACCCAGGGGGGCAGGATGCCTACCACTAATACCACCCTCACCCAGGGGGCAGGATGCCCACCACTACTACCACCCTCACCCAGGGGGGCAGGATGCCTACCACTACTACCACCCTTAGCCAGGGGGCAGGATGCTTACCACTACTACCACCCTCACCCAGGGGGGCAGGATGCCTACCACTACTACCACCCTTAGCCAGGGGGGCAGGATGCCTACCACTACTACCACCCTCACCCAGGGGGGCAGGATGCCCACCACTACTACCACCCTCACCCAGGGGGGCAGGATGCCTACCACCACTACCACCCTTAGCCAGGGGGCAGGATGCTTACCACTACTACCACCCTCACCCAGGGGGGCAGGATGCCTACCACTACTACCACCCTTAGCCAGGGGGGCAGGATGCCTACCACTACTACCACCCTCACCCAGGGGGCAGGATGCCCACCACTACTACCACCCTCACCCAGGGGGGCAGGATGCCTACCACTACTACCACCCCCACTCATAGGATGGACAATGCATGACACAACCAGCACACCACAACCTAGGGAATGCAAGAAGAAGACATCCCCCAACACCATGACAAGCGTGTGTAGACTGTGTCAAATGCCTACAACACCGAACATGACTTTGAACATACAATGTGACCCCCTAGCACATGTGCCACACATATATGTGTGTGGCACCCACAATGCAAGCAGGCCATGACCATTGTGGCAATGGGGTCCAAACCCCCATCATCACAGTGACCAAAAGGTAAGTGTGGGGTCCATAGCTGAAGCACATTTCGAACATTGTGGCAATGGGGTCCAAACCCCCATCATCACAGTGACCAAAATGTAAGTGTGGGGTCCATAGCTGAAGCACATTTTGAACATTGTGGCAATGGGGTCCAAACCCCCATCATCACAGTGACCAAAATGTAAGTGTGGGGTCCATAGCTGAAGCACATTTCGAACATTGTGGCAATGGGGTCCAAACCCCCATCATCACAGTGACCAAAATGTAAGTGTGGGGTCCATAGCTGAAGCACATTTCGAACATTGTGGCAATGGGGTCCAAACCCCCATCATCACAGTGACCAAAAGGCAAGTGTGGGGTCCATAGCTGCAGCACATCTTGAACATTGTGGCAATGGGGTCCAAACCCCCATCATCACAGTGACCAAAAGGCAAGTGTTGACAAAGTAAGAGGTGCAACTGCCAAACTGCATGGATGATTCCTGGTCACAGAACAACAAACACATCAGTGGCAAAGTAGTGTATGTGTCCCATTGCAACATAAATTGGGGGAGCCAAATCCTGCAGTGCAAATAAGACATAACTTTGGCCATGTGCAGACAAACAACACCCATGGGGGCTGACACCGTCAACAATCATCAATGACACAATGACAGAAGTGACCATCCGAATGCAGACCCACATATTTGCACCAATGGGCACACACATGCAGATACCCTGTGGAGACTGCAGATGTGAGGCGAACAGATACCATACCATGGCAGCAATGGGACACACAATCAACAATTAGCAACAAATGAGGGCTCCCGTCCCATCAGCCTGGTCATGGAAGTGCCAACGGAATCATCAGCACAGATCCAACACACTTGTATAGCAATGTTGCACTGACAACACAGATGAGTCCTTCCCCATTGATGCCCAAACCTGTATGTTCACTGGAGATGGCCACACGGTCAGGGAAGTAGACGAATAGAACAATGGAAGGCACAACAGATGTGCAGGGGTGGAAGCCACAGATGTGAAGTTGCCAATCTAAGTAGGAAATCTCATTGCCAAATACTGAACACATGACACCCTCAGATGCTGCTATGGATGACATGGATACACCACAGGATAGGACACATAACCCCTGGACCACATGGGTTCCTGCACAGTAACACTTCATTATCATGAGACCAAATATCACCATCACTGCAGCAAGGGCATTGTTAGCATCATCAACATCATGTACATCAGAAGCAAAAGCACTAGAGAACAGAAAGTTGCTTTATTCAGCATATGTCAATGGCCAGTCCATCAACAAAGTCACAAGTGGGTGACAGTGGCAGATGCCACCCTACACATGCCTGCACAAAACCAGGGACAATCCACTAGGAGGGGCAACCGGGGGGTAGGCCAGGCACCGCAGGGACAGGATCAGGGCTCACCAGGAGGAAGCAGGGAAGGGGTGGTGGGTGCTGGAGAGCCACTGACAACTGCAGTGGAGGTGTCTGACATGGTGTGTGCCGGCACAACTGGGGGCATGGCTCAGATGTTGTGGGTGCCGGCACGACTGCAGTGGACCCTGCAGATGGAGTGGACAGGTCCGCCACTGCAGTGCCCAAGTCAGACAGGGTGGTAGTGGACTCCACTGCAGTGCCTACCACCAGGGGAGGAGAATGGGGAACAGGCAAGGTGGGCTGGACAGAGGGGAGGACACCCTCACCACATCAGTGGCACAGACAAGCGCAGCGGGGGTGTGGTGCCGGGAGAGCAAGTGGCAGGGGGAGAAGGCCGGAGCCTCTTGGGGATGGTATATCTGTGGGTGGGGAACCTGGGGCAGGGTGTGGCGGGGGCACCTGTGGAGTGGGGGCCTGAGGGATGGAGGAAGGTGACCTGGTGCTTGAGCTGCAGGGCGGCGGCGGGGTCTTGCTCTTACCACTCCGGGGGACTTGCGGGTGGGGGCCTCAGTCTGTCTGCGCCTGGGGGAGGGTGTCCGGGGGCGAGGGGCACTCTGCTCCGTGTGGGGGGCTTCCTCTTCCCCCTGGATGCTGGGGCAGCTGGATCGGAGGGGAAGAGGCCGAGGTCACTGAGGAAGAGGCGCTGGGTCTTTGGGGTTGCAGGTGAGGCAAGGGAGGGTGCTTTGGAGGGAGAGGCAACTGAGGACTGCGCAGTGCCCGTGGATGCGTGTGTGTGTACCAGGGCCCCATCCCCTGTGAGTCTGGTTTCAGTCCCCTGACTGTGCGTGCGTGTGCGTTTAGTTTGTGGCATGTGTGTCTGTGTGCTGGATGTGTGTGTGCTGGTGTGTGCCTGTGCCGGTGTGTGTGTGCTTGGGTCGGGCAAGGTGCTGGGGAGTGTGGATGGAGCAGAGGCAGGAGGGGTGAGGGACTGTCTGAGGAGGGACACTGCTGCCGTCAGGGAGGAGTCCATGGACCTGTTGCCCCTCTGTAGGTCAGACATGCCCGATGAGATGCCCTCCATGAACGACACCAGCTGAGTCAACAGTGCGGTGTGCGCATGGAGGACACTCAGCATGGCTGTCTGCCCTACATGGAGCTGGCGAAGGAGGTACACAGACTCCTCACTCAGGGCAGCAGGGGACACAGGGGCAGGGGGTGCGGTGCCTGGGCCAAAGGAGACACGGTCCCGAACATGGGAGCCTCCACGGACCTTGGGAATGGGAGCCGATGGGAGAGCGGTGGTGGTGCTGGTGGTGGCGGGGACAGCAACACTAGCTGGGGTGTGGTGGCTGCTGACACCCGCCTCCACAAGGGAGTCATCCTCCGAGTTGCTCTGGTCCTCAGCTGAGGTGGATGGTGCTGAGGATTCCTCGGTGTGGCTCCCCTCGCCCTCCGTGCCACTGGGTCCCTCCGACCACTCCTCGGCTGCTGACCCAGTCTGGCTCTCTGGCTCCTCCTGGTCCGTGGAGCTGTCCCCTTCCGTGGCCGTGGATGTATCTGCAAACAATGGGGAAACAGACAGACATCAGTCACCTGCACCAAACGCACACACCACTGTGAGCACAGCACATCACAGAGCAAGCCCTGGCATCATTAGTTGTACATTGCTAAAAGTGCCCTAACTGAACAGGAGAAGCCAATTGTCAGTCTGATGCCAAGCATGGCACTCACATCCCACATGGCCTTGCACCCATCTGTCTGGTGTCTGTTGGATTGCAACACCCCAGTGTGGACACATGCACCAAGTACACAGTAGTTGGACAGTGCAGAGGACACGGTGTGGACACATCACAGCTCTTGCCACTGAGTCAGTACAGGTTTCCGGATGAAAGGGATGCCCAGAGTCAAATAGGAAATGCATGTGATGCATACCAGCGACAGACACCATGATGCACCCATGTCCTGATAGCCAGCGCCACTATGGTGTGCATGTAGCACATGTCACTCCCCTGCAGGACCACAAATAAGTTGACACATGCCATGGCAGAGGCATGACTGTTAAGTCATACATCACTGTCTCAGTGATGTATGACTTGGCAGCCAGACAACAACACTATGCACTGTGTCACAATAGTAGGTCATGGGGAATGCAAGTACTGGAGCTGCACAAGTGCACATGTACATCCCCCACACAACACATCATCTCAACCCTCATCTGTCCAGGTCACACCTATTGGACACATGGGAGACCTGTGACACTACCCTCTGAACCTGAGCCCCTCACAATTTGCTGTGAATGGGGAACAGCTGCCTGAACATCACATTCGCATACCCCAGTCTGCACGGGCAGCTGATCAAACACCTATGTGACACACAAGTATCGTCTCCTATGGTCACATCTCCAGGGGCATGCTGAGCCCCTACCAAGAAACACCCCAGCAGTCCTGGCAACTAATCCACAGCACACTGACACAGAGGCAGACACCGGAGGGGTCAAATCACTGTGCACAATGTGTCAGCTGATACACGGGAGTGGGAGTACAGAGTGCATTGCATGGCCTGGAGTAGGCATGACTGTCCTGCTCCACATGAATGAGGGATGTGCCCTGGACAGTGGATAGCTGGCTATGTATGTGTGACACACGTAATCTGCACACTCCTGGGGCACAAACATTGTTCCCACCCGCTGCATGGGCGTGTGCCACATACCCCAGGCACATGTGGTGGCTCAGCTCAGCAAGTGGACCGCATATCAAAGCAACACGCAGATCACATGTCCAAACCCAGGCGTTGTGTGAACAATGGACCCACCCATGATGCCCACAACAGAGTTAGGGAAACAGATGCTGTCCCCCACCTTTAGTGAAGCAAACTGCAAGGACACAGTCCCAAGTGACACAATTCCCTGACTGTAAGGGCCACACCTGGGTATCAGATGAGCAGTGGTCAGTGCACAATAGAGGGACATGGCTCCTGGACAACATGACTGCTGCACTGTGGCAGTTGAACCAGGCCAGAGGAGGGCACAAAGCATGTAATACAGAGTTCACAGTGCAGTCTTTGACTCACCCCCTCCTTGCTGCTGTCTGGCCTTCAGCTGCCCGTCCAGGTCTGGAAAGACCACCGCCAGGATCTGGAGCATGTGGGGGGTCAGGGTCTGTGTTCCGCCCCTCCTGCGAGGAGGCGACAGCTTCAGCTGGACCCGTGCAATCCTCCGGGTCCAGCCCCGAAGGTCCTGCCACCTCTTCTGGCAGTTGCGGATCCGGCGCTTGTAGACCCCCACAGACCGGACAGCCCGGACGATGTCCTTCCAGATTTCCTGCTTCCGATGGGCATTAACCTGTTAGGATGACAAAGTGAAAAGGCCATTACCACACATGCAACATATCCGTGCATGACACAGTTGTATATACATGTCTCAATCACAGGGGCACATGATGTACACAGGCAGTGCAAAGCTGACCATGGACAGTTTGCCAGACGTCACTACATGGTATCATTGCATGGGAAGTAAAACCATGTTCAAATGCACTGTCACTGCACCATACCTGTCCAGTGCAAGTCACTACACACTATGGGGGGTGACAACTACTCAGTGAGCCTGCTAGCCAGTGGCGTGCAGACTCTCAGCCTTGCTAGTCAGACAAAATGCACATTCAGAAAGGCAGTGCACAGAACACTCACCTGCTCCCCTGGTGTCCCATACAGCTTGCTGTACTGTGGAAGTAGGCTGTCCAGCAGGGCCTGGTTCTCTTCAAGGCTGAAGGCTGGGGCTCTCTCCACAGTACGTGCCATTGCAGGGTCCCGAGGGGCAGAGACAGCAGCAGTGCAGTGGCAGATGTCGTCTTGGAGCATGTAGTGCAGGCAAGTGGGCTCTCAGGGGAACAGCCAGCAATATATATGTGCTGGAGAGGCAGATACTGTCCCTTGTGTCCAAAGTGATAGGTCCAAGTCGTTTGCATCTTCTGAATCTGGCCAATCCATGGAATAGCAGCACCAAAACACGCCCACAGCATCCTTCAAATCTTCAACTTCATGACATACATGATTTTGCAACATTGTTGTGGGTGACCAACTGAATTTCCAGCAACCGACTCGTTCGAAATTCGAAAACGCGTCCGTTGCCAGGCAAGCCCATTGTCAATGGGTGTGCACCGATCGGTCCATTGCGGTACAACGCGCACAGGGGTACAACGCGTACCCGCACACATTGAATGCAATGGGCCGGCCGGAGGCACCGATCGGTCCATTGCGGTACAACGCGCACAGGGGTACAACGCGTACCCGCACACATTGAAAGCAATGGGCCGGCCGGAGGCACCGATCGGTCCATTGCAGTTCAACGCGCACAGAGGTACAACGCGTACCCGCACACATTGAAAGCAATGGGCCGGCCGGAGGCACCGATCGGTCCATTGCAGTTCAACGCGCACAGGGGTACAACGCGTACCCGCACACATTGAAAGCAATGGGCCGGCCGGAGGCACCGATCGGTCCATTGCTGTTCAACGCGCACAGGGGTACAACGCGTACCCGCACACATTGAAAGCAATGGGCCGGCCGGAGGCACCGATCGGTCCATTGCAGTTTAACGCGCACAGGGGTACAACGCGTACCCGACACATTGAAAGCAATGGGCCGGCCGGAGGCACCGATCGGTCCATTGCAGTTCAACGCGCACAGGGGTACAACGCGTACCCGCACACATTGAAAGCAATGGGCCGGCCGGAGGCACCGATCGGTCCATTGCAGTTCAACGCGCACAGGGGTACAACGCGTACCCGACACATTGAAAGCAATGGGCCGGCCGGAGGCACCGATCGGTCCATTGCAGTTCAACGCGCACAGGGGTACAACGCGTACCCGCACACATTGAAAGCAATGGGCCGGCCGGAGGCACCGATCGGTCCATTGCTGTTCAACGCGCACAGGCGTACAACGCGTACCCGCACACATTGAAAGCAATGGGCCGGCCGGAGGCACCGATCGGTCCATTGCAGTTCAACGCGCACAGGGGTACAACGCGTACCCGCACACATTGAAAGCAATGGGCCGGCCGGAGGCACCGATCGGTCCATTGCTGTTCAACGCATCACTGTACATGTGACTGGCATATGTCAGCATGCCTGTCTCAGATGGACATATGCCAGCCACAGATAGCTCCCAGGGAGTGAGGGCACACCTACATCACGACAGCCTGTCCAAACTTTATCATAAGGCATGTAAGGCTGCATTTCCTATTGTGTGTATGTTGGTGTACATGTTGTCCTGTGGGTGTCACCTGTGGGCAGCCACCCCCAGGCTGTGCACGTGTTCATGGGGACAGGATCCTGGGTGTTACGTGTACGTGACCACTGTGATGTGCAACTGTTCATATCTGTGCATGTGCCATGGTCACATTTCACAGTGGTGTATGTGTATGTCATGTCACATACCCCGTGAGTCCCATGTGGGACGGTATGTTTGAGCCAGGGTGTCCCAGTGGCACAATAGTGATGGTCCTCCACAGTCTTTGTGCATGTGGTGTTTACAATGTCTCTGATTTCATGTGCACAATGGGAGACAGTCTCCACATCCACGTTGTGTGTGCATGGACTCTGATGTTGTGCGTGTGTGTCACAGACGTCCATGTCTGTCCTGCCGTGGCAAGTGGGGCCACTACCTGTGGGGGTCATGGTTGTTTTGCTGTGGTGTATACATGATACTCCATGTAATGCCAGTGTCCATGTGGCATTACAGGGTCCCTGGGAATGTACCTGTCGTTGAGCTGTGGTGCCTGGGGCACATCTGTCCTCACATGTCCCTGTGGGGGTTATTGTGACACGGCAGCAGGAGATGGGAACTGTGACACGGCCTCATGATATCCAATGGGCCAACCTGGGACTAATTGATGCCACCTGTTGGACCGTGTTGACAGATGTTGGCCATGTATGTACCATACATGTCCTTCCGGTACTGCACACTTCATGTAGTTGTGCCTCATAATGATGTATGTTGGGATCTTGAGTGTGTTCAATGCCGCATATGTGGGGTGACTGACAATCTTGCTTACTTCTCCTCTGCACTGCAGGGCTCCTGCTGTCCATCGGCCATTCCCAGACCTGGCAACGATGGTGGAACGGGACAGCATCCGACGGTACCGCTTCACCAGGCAGCTGATTGAGGATTTGGCAGTGCAGTTGTCCCCACATTTGCAGCCTGGCCGGCCGTATCCTACAGCGCTGACCCCCAAGGTGAAGGTGATGGCAGCCCTACACTTCTTTGCCACTGGTACCTTCCAACATACTGTGGCGACTGCTGGTGGGATGTCACAGACCATGTTCAGCCGTGTGCTCCGCGATGTTTTGGCGGCAATGTTGCTCTTCCTGAACCGGTACATCTATTTCCCTAGACTGCGACGACTCACTGACGTGAAGAGTGACTTTTATGCCCTGGGGAGGATGCCGCATGTAATTGGCTCCATTGATGGGACACATGTGGCTTTGGTACCACCACAGGCCCAGGAGCAGGCCTACAGGAACCGCAAGCACTACCACTCGGTCAATGCACTGGTGGTGTGTCTTGCAGACATGACCATCACACACGTGTGTGCCCGTTTCCCTGGTTCAGCACACGATGCCTTTGTGATGAGGAGTAGTCGCATCCCCATGATGATGGCACAGATGCAGAACCAGCGTGCCTGGCTTGTCGGTGTGTACTGACTTTGTGCCATTGTGTGTGATCTGATCTGTAGTATTCCGCCCACTTTTCCAAGTCAGCTAATGTGCACTTGTCTGTCCGTAGGTGACTCGGGATACCCCAACATGCCGTGGTTGCTGACACCCCTCAGGAACCCTGTGACACCTGCCCAGATGCGCTACAATGAGGCACGTGGTCGGACCAGGAGAGTGATTGAGCGGACCTTTGGTCTCCTGAAGAGCCGCTTCCGCTGCCTGGACAAGACCGGAGGGTCCCTCCCATATGCCCCTGCGAAAGTGTGCAAGATTATCATCGTCTGCTGCATGCTCCACAACCTGGCAGTGCGGAAGGAGTTGCCTCTCATCCAGGATGACAATGACCAACATCCGCCACCTGTGGAGGATCCTGGCCTGGACCACGATGCCAGTGACGATGATGATGATGATGGTGATGATGTCCGCACACAGCTCATCACCAACTTCTTCAGCTGAATGTGAGTATCCTGAGGTGTCATGTCAATGATGTGAGTTGGCATGATGTGTGGGTGGTGCTCTGGTGCTGTGGGAGTGTGTCCATGGGCCACTTGACTGGATGTGTGTTGGGATGTGTGGTGACAGGTGGGCTGTACTCCCCAACAGTGTTGACATGCTAACTTGGTTCTGGGTGGGTATCTTGTAACATGTATTGTGCATGTGTTTTGCTGTTCTGTCCTGTACTCCATTGCTTTTGACTGTGTGTCATTTCTGTCCTTCACAGGGTACTTTCAGATTCGTTTGGTCAACTGTGTCCACCGACGACGTGATTGCACATCCAGGCTGGTAGCTGTTGTGTCCCTACAGGTGATGTGCGCCACACCCATGGACTTCCTTCCGTCTACAGTTGTTGACTGTGTGCCCGCTGCCAGGTGGGGTTACCTTGCATCTGTAGTGGTTACGGCATGTTGCAACTGTGTAATAAACCTGTGCTTCACTTTGTGATGTGCGTTGTCTGTGGTCACACATTTGACTGCCATTTGCTTACTGCACCTGTGGGCTACTTGACTACAACTGGGAATGGGTGTGGTGTCTGTGCATTGCACCGTCTTCCCTGGCAACATCAGTGTAGGCAATGAGTCAGATGGCCTAGGTGTGTATGTGTCGTGTAGCCCTGGTGGTGTGTCTCCCTCATGTGTGTCACGTTTCCTGTACTCACATGCCTGTGTTGTCCTTGCTGTTGCAGTTCGCATACACAGTGTAATTTTGCAGTTCATCATCCCCATAACAGCACCCACGTTGGAATCACGACAGAGGCAAGTATGGTGTATTAGTGTGTTTATTGTGATACATTTGTGTTAATAGTGCATAGGATGGGTTGTGCTGTACATGAATCTTGCAATCCCAAGTTCCTAGGTGAATTGAAAGTCCGGGTAGACAGGATCCCCAGTATCGGGGCCACAGTTGTCTGACACATTGGTCCAACTTGTACTCCCCATGCAATGTGTGGGAGTAGTGTTGCCGTCAACAGGGTGAACAGTCTGTGCACAAAGGCGAACATCCAGAACAGGTTCAGGCTTCCTGGGAGTTGCGCTTGGCCATCGGCCTCTCACTTTTCCCTCCTCGGACGACCCCTCTTCTTGGGGGGGGGCCCTCAAGTGCAGGCTGCTGCGGTGCAGGGGACTCTCCGCTAGAGTCCTCCTCCTTCCCTGTGGCAGTTGCAGTTTGTTCGGCACCAGATGTTGTTGGCACACAGGGAGGTGTGGACTGGTTGCTGTTCATCTGGCGGAGGCATTGTAAAATGTCCCTGTGCACCGCCGTCATCTCATGCAGTGCATCCCACTTGGACTCCACGCGGGACATGTGTGAGTCCACACGGGACATGTGTGACTCCACGTGGGACATGTGGGAGTCCAAGCGGGCATGATGGGCAGCCTACTGCTGTTTAATGTCTCTGAGGAGCCCCACTACCTGGCTGAGCTCTCCGGTGCTGGACTGGTACGCATCAGCTATGCGTACCAGTTGTGGGTCATCATGCACACCAGCAACATCTGCAAGCAGCGACCTCTGTCTCCCACCCCTCCCACCACCCCTGCTGACATGTGCAGTGTGTGCAGTGGCACGCACAGATAACCCTGGTCCACCTTGGGGGTTGGTGGTGGTGGTGGTGTCCATGGCCCCAGGTTGGTCCAGGGTCACTGTGCTGGTGTTGCTCCTTATTCTGTCCATGTCGGCAGGGATGGTATTCGTGGTGACAGTCGTTGTAGGGGTGGGTGCAGGGGGTGCAGCTGGTGGTCCTGCTGGTGCTGCAGCTGGTGGTCCTGCTGGTGCTGCATGTTGACTTGCACCGGATGTGCCAGGTTGTTCTTCATCGTCCGAGGAGGACAGAGGCTGTACGACGCCAGTGAGCTCGGCATCCTCTTGAGCCTGGGACTGGGACTCCTCAGCGTCTGCTGCTGTGTCCCCATCATCACCTGTTTTTGGGAGACACAAACAATGTATGTCATGTTTCTGCAGGCATCAATGGTTGACACACATGACAGTTGTGACTGTGCCTCTGGGTGCGGGCCTGTACATTGCATTGTCCTGAGTCGTCACAGTCAGGGGTTGATATTGGTGTGGCACATTGTCCTGCATTATTTGGGCATTTCTGTGTATTTTCTGGGGTGTGAACATGGTCTGCATTGGTTGTGTTTGGTTGGCAGCCGGACCTCCTTCCCACCCACCCAGCCAGTCAGTTATCCCACCATGGAACGTGCTTCCGTTGCAGGGAGTGTAAGTTGTCTCTCAGGATGTCAGTCAGTGGTGTCCTGCTGTTTGTTGGTGCACATTTGCCAGCAGGGCCTTGTGCTCCCCACAGCAGTAGCCAGTGTCAGCCATCTTGTGAGTCCTTCTCCACTCCCTGTGATGTGAGCATGGTTCAGGGTGGTGTTGATGGGACAGTTGTGGGGGTGAGCTATGTCTGTGACTACGACTCCCATCATGCCATTGCCTCCACCCCACTTCCCAGCATTCCCATACTTACTTGCTTTTGTGTGGAGTTCAGTGTGTGTGGGTGTGAGAGCAATGGCAAGATGGCTGACAGTGGTGTCCTGCTGTTGGTTGGTGTGCAGTACCCAGCATGCCCTTGTGCTCCCCACGACACAGCAACAGTGTCAGACATCTTTGATGGGCCTTTCCACTCTCTGTGGGATGTGCATGCGTGAGTGTGAGCTTGCTGGGCCATGTGGTGGGGGATGTAGAGCTGTGACTACGACTCCCATCATGCTATTGCCTCCTCCCCCTTCCCAGCATGCCCATGCTTCCTTCCTTTTGACTCTGCTTCCCTGTGGGGTGGGCTGGCTGTGCTGACAGGATGGCTGGGAGTGTTGTCCTGGCAGTTGTTTGGCTAAGAGTCCCAAGAGTGTCCCTGTGCTTCACACAACATAACCCAGGGTGGTGGTTCTTTGTGGGATCTTGTGTTAGGATGGAGGGCATTGCATTCTACCAGGTGGGTACTGTGGAGTTTGTGTTGGGGGGTGTGAGGGGAGGTGCTTGTGACTATAGTCAGTGCTGCAAGTCCCCCTTCCCACCCAGCCAGCCAGATATCCCACCATGGAACGTGCTTGCATTGCAGGGAGTGGAAGTTGTCTCTCAGGATGTCAGTCAGTGGTGTCCTGCTGTTTGTTGGTGCACAGTTGCCAGCAGGGCCTTGTGCTCCCCACAGCAGTAGCCAGTGTCAGCCATCTTGTGAGTCCTCCACTTCCTGTGATGTGAGCATGGTTCAGGGTGGTGTTGATGGGACAGTTGTGGGGCTGACCAATATCAGTGACTACGACTCCCATCATGCTATTGCCTCCACCCCCTTCCCAGCATGCCCATGCTTCCTTCCTTTTGACTCTGCTTCCCTGTGGGGTGGGCTGGCTGTGCTGACAGGATGGCTGGGAGTGTTGTCCTGGCAGTTGTTTGGCTAAAAGTCCCAAGAGTGTCCCTGTGCTTCACACAACATAACCCAGGGTGGTGGTTCTTTGTGGGATCTTGTGTTAGGATGGGGGCATTGCATTCTACCAGGTGGGTTCTGTGGAGTTTGTGTTGGGGTGTGTGTGAGGGGAGGTGCTTGTGACTATGGTCAGTGCTGCAAGTCCTCCTTCCCACCCAGCTAGCCAGATATCCCACCATGGAACGTGCTTGCATTGCAGGCAGTGGGAGTTGTCTCTCAGGATGTCAGTCAGTGGTGTCCTGCTGTTTGTTGGTGTACAGTTGCCAGCAGGGCCTTGTGCTCCCCACAGCAGTAGCCAGTGTCAGCCATCTTGTGGGTCCTTCTCCACTCCCTGTGATGTGCGCATGGTTCATGGTGGTGTTGATGGGACAGTTGTGGGGGGGCAATATGTGTGACTGCGACTCCCATGATGCTATTGGCTACACTGACTTGGCCAGCATACACAGAATTCCTTCCTTTGAGTGTTCTTCACTGTGTGTTGGTGTTGTTGTGGTGGCTACATGTCTGGATGTGTTTGTTAGTTCTATTTGTGCCACTGCCTAGCTGTAGTTGTAGTTGTTTGTACATGTGATGGCACAGTTGGATGTGACTTTTTTGATGGCATGTGTTGTGTTTATCTGACTGACATACACATTTTGGGATGATTCTGTTCTGGTTGCTGTGTAATTGCTATGAGTGCATGGTTTGACTCTCCCCTTGACAGTGATGTGTGTGTGTTTTGTGGCAGTATATTGTGTACATTTGTTGTGTACTCACCAGGCTCTGGGATGTCCTCTAGTCCATATACGCTCACTGGCGGAAGGATGGCCCGCACCTTCTCCTCCCAGGGCCTGAGGTATATTGGCTTGGCAGGAGGGCCACTGCCGGTGTGTTGGCTGTTGATGTAGTCTTTCTTCAGCATGTCCCGTACCCTCCTGCGCACGTCATACCACCTGTTCTGGATGTCCGTCTTTGTGCGCCGACATGGTGATTGTGCGTTCACCCTGTTGATGATCCTCTCCCACATCTTGGTTTTCTGCGACATGGGGGTCTGTTGGACCAGTGTGCCAAACAGCTGTGGCTCCACCCTGAGGATCTCGTCTACCATGACTTCCAATTCACTATCTAGGAACTTGGGATTCTTCTTGGGGGGCATGGTGATGGGTGGAGATGGTGGGTGATGTGTGTGTTGGTGTGCAGGTGAGGGTGTGTGAGTGTGTGTTTTGCTGGGTGTATGTGAGGTAGGTATTTGTTGGTGTGCTGATGGTGTGTGGCTTGTGTGAGGGATGAGCTGTGGGTGTGTGGTTGCTTTCTCTTGGGTGCTGGCAGTGGAATGGCATTTGCAAAGGCTCATGGTAGTGATTTGTGTCCTTTATATAGGTGGAGTTGTGGGTGTGTCTTTGTTCTCTGTCCCCACCCCCAGTATTTATTGGCTTGGTAATTGCTTGTTTGGCCTTTTTTGGGTGATTTTTCCTTTGTGCTGTTTGTGTATGTTGGAAACGTTCTTGTGACCGAGTCGGACCCTGCATTGGTCTCGTACGGTGTTCTCCGTTTCGTTCACGCAGTGTTTGTGCAGTTTTCTATGCTGCGTACGCGTCGGTCGCGGTGTATTGTGTTGCTTCGGCTCGGTTTTGTATGCGTGTCGGTCGTACGGCTTGGCCTCTGTCCGACTCGCTCGTGGTTTTCGCACCTTGCATCGTACTTTGCGGTTTGGAGTTCGCGTGTACGTTTCGGTCGGATTTGTTCCGGGTGCGTGTCGGTCGGTTGGATTCGCGTGTTTTTCCGGCCGGATTGCTGCTTTCCGTGCGGCTCGGTCGGTCGACTTTGTTTCGGTACGTGTCGGTCGGATTTTTCGCGCCTTGCATCGTACTTGGCGTGTCGTGCGCCACGGGTACGTGTCGGTCGGTATTTTTTCCGGATCCGAGTCGGTCGGTGCTTTTTCCGGCCCGAATCGGAATCGACCCCTTAGTTCCCGAGTTGACAGAATGCAACAACTGGGGTAAGGTATTTGCGGCAGTGTATGCGAAGTGTTTCAGCACTCCATCCATGACAGTCCTCCCCACTGTGATTAAGCGTGTACAAGATGAACATGGCCCTGAAGCAGCTGTGGAATTGGGGATGAGACTGGCGGGAGTGTTCGATGTAGTGGCTGATCTAATCCTTGCGAACGTCAAGGGTGATGCAGTCAACTTTCAAGTCGCTAATGCTTTGGCTTTAGTCCCAGAGCTGGACAAGCCTTGCGAATTACCAAACATTATTGCACAGGCTTATAAAACCAGTGGCCGCAATAGTTTGGGGGTTAAGCCTTTTGCTAAAACGCAAACTCAACCACAATCACAACCAAAATCTCAGACTGATAAAGATGAGAAACCGTTCTTTTCTACAAAGAACTGGAAGTTGAAGAAACAGGGAAAGCTACAACCGAAAACAGGGTCGCGTGCTGCGTCACCGGTTTCCGTATCTTCTGAACGCACTTATGATTTGCGCGACCGAGCGAGAATTAAGCCTCCTGATAGATTTCAGGTCCCTGACCAGCATTCTCCTCGTTCTTCACAGGCACCATCGATCTCACAGGCTGGTGGAGGAGATCGCCAGGAAAGAGGCAGGGGTCGTGACGCCCCACAGGGACGAGACCAACCTCGACAACCTGGCAGAGGGAAACAAGAAGAATTTCCCCGTTCTCGCCCACAGTTTCAGAAGAAAAAAGTTACCGCTTTAACAGCGAGATATGCCACAGACGGTGAGAACGAGACTCCTGAATTGGAAATGGGCAGTGAGGCTGCTAGACAGCGCCGCAGAAGTTACCATAGTGTGGGAGGCACTACGTCCTCATGTGGAGGCGACAGCAACTAACACTTTCATTACTGTCAAGACAGCTGACACCCGAGTGGCACCCCCTGACAGACTATTTAAAATTGTCCTTCAAATTTAAGGTGACATTGAGCGTGTTATTAAAGGGATTTTTTGGGAAAATCTGACCTCTTCTTACGACATTTTGTTGGCGGAGGCAGATTGGCCGCCCCATTTGTATTTGCTGCTCCAAGGGGGGAGGAAGTAATCCTTCCAAGATTTTCGCATCATGTCCCCAAGGACAGAGCGGAGGCGTTAGCAGCTGAATGGGCTGTGGCCCAGGCACCGGCACTGTACCGTAATCACGTGGGCTGGGATGAGGATTCTCTCCCCATGATATACCATTGCGGTCTCTGCCACAGCCTCAACCCCAATATCCCCTCCGGCGGGAAGCTAAGGGTCCCGTTTCCGAAATTCTGACACAGTTAGAATATCAAGGAGTAGTTGAAACATGCGTGTCACCAATGAATAATCCCCTTTTCGCAGTTTCTAAACCCGATGGGTCTTACCTCTTGGTTTAAGACTACCGGCATTTGAACTCTCATTGTCGAACCTTTGCGGTACAGAATACCCATAGTTCTGCGCTAGTAGACAGTCTTGTTCGTAAAAAATATAAAACGACACTTGACCTTTCCAATGGTTTTTACACTCACAATTTGTCCCCGGACTGCAGTCAATGGGTTGCGTTCACTTCCGGTGGAAAACAAATAAAATTCCGGCGTTTGCCAATGGGCTACAAACAGCCCGGGGGTCTTCGCCGCCCCGTGTTGTCTCTTTGTTGGACAGCATAGACCCAGATGCGTATTTGTACGTGGATGATATATATCTGACAGACGACGAACTATGGCCGCATCTTTCCCGAGTTGACCGCATTATTCTCGAGTTCGCGGTCTTAGGTTACAAATTTAATTTTGCTAAATCTCACATCGCAGAATCCACTGTGCTGTTTTTGGGCTATGAGCTCAACAATGAAGGTAGGGGTTTAGCTCCCCACTTCCTGGAAAAGTGCGCACTTTTGCGCCCTCCAACGACCCTGAAAAAACTTCAGTCTTTGCTGGGATTTTTGAACTTCGGGCGCTCTTACATTCCCGAATATGCCCAGCTTATCAAGCCTCTCTATGCCTTGATACAACCTACCTTTTCGAAGTCATGCTGGCTTCCGGAACATTCGCTTATTCTGCAATCTTTGCAGTCTGATCTACTTGAATCTAAGTTCTTGTTGACTCGTGATAACCACACAAACCTGGTGATTAGAATTGTGCCAGGGGCAGTAGGTTTCACGTACTTGACGTTTAACGAAGGTGACACAGTACCTATTGCCTACAAGTCGCATCTTTACACTTCGGCCGAGTTGCGCTTTTCAACTGTGGAGAAAGTTTTGACTGCAGTGCAAATGGCGATTCTTAAGGAACGCGCACTGGCACAGGGAAAACGCATCTTGGTTGTCACCCCCTATCCTGCCCTAGAGGCAGTGACCAAGGCAAGTGTACCATACTCTAAGGCTTTGCACCCCCGTTGGATACAATGGGCTACTTCTTTGACATCTCCGGATGTCACCTTTATCTTTGATTCCTCTCTTCAGACACAGGAGTTCTTGCAGTATGAATTTGTTCATCCCCCTCCTCTGTCTTTGCTGCCACTTGAGGAGTACAAATGTATCATTTACACCGATGGTTCGGTGCAACCGGCCACGGGTTCTAAGCATGCGTACTCAGCAGCATGTGCTATTGTGGCAGGTCACATGGTGAACGGTGAGTTCAAATCGAGTGTTGTGCACACGCAGGCACTGGGAGACAGTACCGCCCAATTGGCCGAGCTGCGTGCTTTGGTGCTCGCACTTGAGTTTGCAGATCCGGATGTGACTACAATTATTGTATGCGATTCTTACTACTGTATCCAGTCTTTTAATGACAACTTATTCTTTTGGTCTCAAAACGACTATAGAGATTCTAAAGGCAGCCAATTAAGCATAAAATGCTTTGGGTTCGAGTAGCAGATCTTAAACAACATCTGCCTCTCACACAGGTGATTCACACTCTTGGCCACCAGCGTGTGGGCGCACACGCGGTCGGTAACAGTTTGGCGGACGAAGCTGCCAAATCAGCAGTAGCCACGTGCTCAGTAGCAGCTGTTACAAGATCCATGACAAAAATAGATAATGAGATTTTGGCAGCTATTGCTGCAACTAAGGAAGGTTCTAACTACCCACAGGGTTTCCCTTCCAAGTACTCTTATCACTTAACTCCCGACAAGATTCCTTATGTAAGAATTCCGGACGTTGGTGATCGGCTGATTCCCAACGCGGACCGCAGAAATTCGTTGATAACAGCCGCACACGAAGGCTTGGCTTCGGCCCATGCTGGCGTGTCTGCAACTGTTTCAATCTTGCAGCAGCGTTACTGGTGGCAGGGTTTATATAAACAGACCCGTATTTATGTCCTTTCTTGTGACATCTGTAAGCAAATTAAGCCCTCTACGGTTACACGTCCGCCACCAACACAGCTCTGCATTTCTAATAAACCATTTGGTTGTGTACCCCTTGATCACTGCGGTCCATTTTCTTCTGATACTGCATATAAATATATCTTAGTTGCAGTTGATTCGTGCACACGTTTCATCTAGGTTTGGCCACAACGCAGCGCTGACGCTCGAAATGTCATCAGGGATTTGCGTGTCTTTGTGGGAATTTTTGCCTGTGGCACCTTCCATTCTGACCAAGGTCCAGCGTTTGCCTCTAAGGCGTACAAGGACGCGATGAGGTCTATGGGGGTGCTGGTGCAATTTTCGTCTCCATACAGGCCTGAGGGCAACTCAATTGTGGAGCGAGTGAACCGTGACTTAAAACAATCCTTGACAGCTAGAGTCTTAGGTACTGGCAGGAACTGGCTGGCCCACTTGTATGGCGTGCAGCGTGCACTTAATAATCTCCCTAGAAGATCTCTGGGTGGGCGGACCCCATACGAAATGCTCTTTGGCATACAGATGGTCTAGACATGGCGGCAACTGCCGCAATCTTTGACGTAGATAATCATTCTACTATGTTGCAGGACTTACAAGAGACCCGTGACAGGCTTGCAAACGAACATTTACCTTCAGCCACAGACGCTGCGTTGCAGATTCCGGTTGCCGGCTGGCTTCCAAAGATTGGGGATCTGGTCCGAGAGAAGGTGGAGAACAAAAAAGAATTTGGCCCCTCTTATCGTGCACCGGTTCCAGTTCTTGGCTTGAAGGGTACTCGTACAGTCATATCTGAAAGAGACACGTTAGTGACAGATTCCTTACCTTAGAATATCCCCAGGCGTCAGGCTGGATCCAGAAAGTTTTTTGCGTAGCAGTACCCTTGCGCGTCGGTAGGCGGCGTCGTGCGGCTCCGCGTCCGTCGTCGGCGTCGTGGTCGCCGGGATGACGTCGCGGGCAGTACTTAGACGCCGCCCCTGCGCGCTGACGTCAGTTCTTCTTTTTCCGCGCCAGTAAGCGCAGATCCAGGAAGAGCAGTGCCCTAATCACTTTTTGACTATCCTTTTTTGTGAATTTTTTCACTGTTTCTTCAACGAGTCTTCACGACTCCTAAGGTGTTTTAGGGATGCCCGGCTTTAAGCCCTGCGAGGCCTGTGGTCGCATGATGTCGATCACGGACCCGCATCTCGAGTGTCTCTTCTGTCTCGGCCGAGACCACGACACGAAGTCGTGCCCTGACTGCTGGAAACTTCATCCGAAGGCTTTGCGAGAGCGGTCTCGAAAGCTGCTCGAGGTCCGGCAGTCGGCTCCGCGCCGCACCAAGCCTCGGTCCCGGGAGAGGTCGAGGGGCCGGTCGCGGAGTCCCCGCCGTTCATCGGAATCCAAGTCTTCACGCTCCTCCGGTAAGTCGAAGCACAAGAAGTCTAAGCGGCGTCATCGCTTTAAGACTTCGCCTCGCCGGTCTCGCGACTCGGCTGAGGCCCCAGTCGGCACCGTCCCCGCCCCCGCGGCCCCGGACATGCCTGTAGAGCCGCCCCCGAATTACCCGTTCTTTCCGGGGTCGGGGGCGACTCAGGCCAAAATACAGGAATTCCTGTCGGCCATGGCCCGCCTCTTCGGGCCTTCAGGTCCCTCCGGTGCGCCTTCGGGCCCCGCGGGCCCTGATTGAGTTGCCCCGGCGCCGCCGTCGACTCCGGTCCCGGCGCCGCCTGTCCCACCAGCCTTCATCCCGGCCTCTGCTCCGGCCCCGGCCTCGATCCCGGCTCCGGTGGTACCGCAACCCACATCGGCACCGGTTGACCTAACCACGCCTCCGCCTCCGCCGATGTCCCCGGTGCCGTTCCTGACGCCGTCCGGGGCTCCGGACGGCGTCGTTCCCCGGTTCTCTCCGGCTCTGGACATGGAGCCGGACCGACGTCGCCCGACGCCGGTTCCGGCGCCGATGAGACCTTGGGTCCCAAATGTCCCTCCTCCTCCATATTTTGAACAAGAGGAGGACCAGGAGAGCTGGGAGGGGTCTGAGGACCCTCTCACACAACAGTGTGAGTTTGACCCGGACTGGGTTGAGGAACTTGGGAATGCCAGTGGTCTAGACACCTCCCCTGACACTGGCATGCTGTCTCCTCCCGTGGCTACGGAGGAGGGGGCTAATTTTGCAACGGTGTTGCGTAGAGCAGCTGGAGCCTTACATCTCCAGTTGCCTAATGTGGCCGTCAGGACTAACCTCCTGACAGAAGTGCTTCAGCCGGCGGCTTCCTCTTCGGAGACTGTGCTGCCGTTTAATGATGCACTCACTGACGTTCTTTTGGGTACCTGGTCCAAACCCACCACAGGGGCTCCTGTGGATAGGAACGTGGCCCGACGCCATCGCCCTGCTCCGGGCGACCCCCTGTTTCTCTCCCAACATCCCACCCCTGAGAGCTTGGTTGTCCAAGCCTCTGCCTCCCAAACCGCCTTCCCTACCGCCCCTCCGGATAGGGAATCCAAACGCCTGGACCAATTTGGGAAGAAGGCTTTTCTTCCTCCAGTGCTGGCTTGCGGTCCGTCAACACCGCTTGCCTTTTGGGCCGATATACCCACTCCCTGTGGGATTCGGTGGCGGCTGTTTTGCCGCAGTGTTCTGAGGAGGTCCAGACACTGCTTACCCGCGCCATTGCGGAAGGGCGAGATGCGGCTAAATACACCATCCGTTGTGGCCTTGATACCGCCGACTCGCTGGGCAGATCGCTTGCTACGACGGTGGCGCTGCGTCGCCACGCCTGGCTGAGGACTACTGGTTTCTCGGGTGATGTCCAGAATACACTCATGGACATGCCCTTTGATGGAGTCGGTCTTTTTGGTTCAAAGGCAGACCATGCGCTGGAGCGGTTTAAGGACTCACGGGCTACGGCCAAGTCCCTGGGCCTTTCTGTTGTACGCCCTCCGCTCAGCTCTGCTTTTCGCCCCTTTCGTGGCCACGGAAGGGGTGCCCAGTCACGTCAGCTGCCCAGCCACCGGCCCGCACAGCAAGCGTCTACGCGTGGCCGAGGACGTGGATACCGCCGTGGCGGTTCGGGCAACCAGCGTGCGGGTCAGGCCACCACCTCCAACCCGTCCGCGGCCTCCAAGCCCTCCTAGTCCCTCCTTTCCGGTGCACGGCATGCCAGTAGGGGGCAGGGTCCGCCATCACCTTCACCACTGGCGTCCCATCACCTTGGACAGGTGGGTCTTGGACATTGTCCGAAGGGGCTACTCCCTCCCCTTCGAGACCACCCCCCCAGCCATGCCACCTCAATTCCACCGCATGTCAGGGGATCACTTGGTACTTCTGCAGAAGGAAGTCACGGCCCTCTTGGCCAAGAGGGCCATCGAGCATGTTCCGACCCCAGAAGTAGGGCGTGGTTGCTACTCCCACTACTTCCTGGTGCCCAAAAAGGACAAGGAGGACATGCGTCCTATCTTGGACCTACGGAACGTCAATCGCTTCCTCCGGAAGGAGAAGTTCAAGATGCTCACCCTAGCTCAGGTCTTGACTGCCCTCGGCCCTGGAGACTGGTTGGTAGCGTTGGACTTGCAGGACGCTTATTTTCACATCCCGTCCTGCCGGCCCACCGGCGTTACCTGCGGTTCACGGTAGGCCTCGAGCATTTTCAGTTCACCGTGCTCCCCTTTGGCCTTACAAGTGCCCCTCGGGTGTTCACGAAAGTGATGGCGGTGGTCGCAGCTCATCTGCGCCGGGCAGGGGTTCCAGTCTTCCCCTACCTCGACGACTGGTTGCTGAAGGCGGGCTCGTCCCAGGCAGTCGTCTCCCACCTCCAGACTACGGCCGAACTCCTGCACTCGCTGGGGTTCTCCATCAATGTGCCGAAGTCGCATCTGATTCCTTCTCCACAGCTCCTTTTCATCGGAGCAGTTCTGGACACGACGCAGTTTCGGGCCTATCCTCCCGAACGGCGAGTCCGGGACATTCGGGCTATGATTCCGATCTTTCAGCCTTTATCCTGGGTTTCGGTACGGATGACCCTGAGGCTGCTGGGCCTCATGGCCTCCTGCATCCTGCTGGTCAATCATGCCAGATGGCATATGCGGGCTCTGCAGTGGGACCTGAAGTTCCAGTGGGCGCAGCACCAGGGCAACCTGTCCGATCACGTCCAGATCTCGGAGGGGAATGCAAAACAATTGCAGTGGTGGCTCTCGAACCGGCAATGGGTCATGGGCAGATCCCTCTCCCTTCCCCAGCCAGAGCACACAGTTGTGACGGACGCGTCCCTTCTGGGATGGGGCGGTCACATGGGAGAGGCGGAGATCAGAGGCCTCTGGTCTCCGGCGGAGTCCCGGCTCCATATAAACCTTCTGGAGCTACGGGCGATCCGACTTGCACTCAAGGCATTCCTTCCCTCTGTCAAAGGGAAGGTAGTGCAGGTGTTCACAGACAACACCACCGCCATGTGGTACTGCAACAAACAAGGCGGGGTGGGGTCGTGGACCCTTTGTCAGGAGGCTCTGCGCCTCTGGACATGGCTGGAACATCAGGGCATGTTCTTGATGGTTCAACACCTGGCAGGTTCCCTGAACGCTAGGGCGGACGAACTCAGCCGCAGGTGCATGATGGATCACGAATGGCGTCTTCACTCGGAAGTGGCGCAAGGACTCTTTCTGCAGTGGGGAGAGCCTTGGTTAGATCTATTCGCCACCGAAGAGAACGCGCAATGTCATCAGTTCTGCGCGTTGGAATTTCCAAGGCGGCACTCGCTCGGCGACGCTTTTCATCACGAGTGGAGTTGCGGTCTATTGTACGCCTTTCCGCCTATACCACTTCTACCCAGAGTGTTGAAGAAGATTCGGCACGACCGGGCCCAAGTCATTCTTGTGGCTCCGGACTGGGCTCGAAGAGTTTGGTATCCCGAGCTACTCAGTATGAGCGTAGATCCCCCGATCCGTCTGCCTCTTCGGGAGGATCTTCTGTCGCAGCAGCAGGGGACGGTCCTCCACCCGAACCTGTCCAGCCTCCACCTGCTTGCGTGGAGATTGAGCGGCGGCAGTTGATTCCTTTCGACTTGCCTCCCGAAGTTTGTGATGTGATTCTGGCAGCCAGGCGTCCCTCCACTAAGGTGGTATACGCCTGCCGGTGGAACAAGTTTGTGGCATGGTGCACAGCAAAGGCTGTGAATCCCCTTTCTGCCCCTCTCTCTGAGGTTCTCCTGTTCCTTCTTTCCCTGGCCCAACAGGGTTCTGCCCTGGGTACCATCAAGGGCTATCTTTGTGCCATCTCGGCCTTCCTCAGGCTTCCTGATCAGCCCTCCCTTTTCAAGTCCCCTGTTGTTAACAGGTTTCTTAAAGGCATTACACACCTCTTCCCTCCTGTTCCGTTTGTGATGCCTCAGTGGGACTTGAACTTGGTTCTTACCTTTCTTATGTGCGCTCCCTTTGAGCCTCTACATAACTGTCCTCTTCGTCTTCTGACTCTGAAGACTGCCTTTCTGGTGGCCGTCACCTCCGCTCGGCGGGTGAGTGAGCTCCAGGCTCTATCATGTAAACCTCCCTTTCTGTCTGTCCATCCAGACAAGGTTGTTCTTAGGACTCGTCCGTCCTTCTTGCCAAAGGTGGTTACTGCCTTCCACATTGGGCAGACCATCACTTTGCCCACCTTCTTTCCGCCTCCGCATCCTTCCAGAGAGGAAGAGAGGCTCCACCGTCTGGACCCAAAACGTGCGCTTTCCTTTTACATCGACCGCACACGCCATTTCCGGGTGGATGACCAGCTCTTTGTTGGCTACGTGGGCGCCAAAAAGGTCGGGCGGTGCACAAGAGAACCATCTCCCGCTGGGTAACCTTGTGTATCAAAGCCTGCTATTCTTTGGCTAAGAAGGAGCCTCCTGTTGGGCTGCGTGCCCATTCCACCAGGGCAACGGCTGCTACCACTGCTTTGGGCCGCGGTGTTCCGCTGCAGGATATCTGTCAGGCAGCTGCGTGGGCCTCGCTGCACACGTTTACAAAGCATTACTGCCTTGACAGTCAGGTCCGGAGGGACGGCTTCTTTGGCCGTTCTGTCCTCCAGGACTTCCTTGTCTGATCTTTGTTCGCAGACCCACCACCGGGGTTGGTATTGCTGGGGTATCTATTCTAAGGTAAGGAATCTGTCACTAACGTGTCTCTTTCAGATGCACAAGTTACTAACTTGTGTAACGATATATCTGTAAGAGACAGTAGTTAGTGACAGATTCCTACCGCCCACCCATCCTCCCGTTCTGCGAACTGATTTCTAGGGTTAAGAACATCCCTTTCAGGGCCCTAGTATTTTTCAGACACCTATGTCAGCTTCTTGCATGGCTCTGCGTTCCTGGCGCGGAAAGTCGTGTACAGAACTGACGTCAGCGCGCAGGGGCGGCGTCTAAGTACTGCCCGCGACGTCATCCCGGCGACCACGACGCCGACGACGGACGCGGAGCCGCACGACGCCGCCTACCGACGCGCAAGGGTACTGCTACGCAAAAAACTTTCCGGATCCAGCCTGACGCCTGGGGATATTCTAAGGTAAGGAATCTGTCACTAACTACTGTCTCTTACAGATATATGGTTACACAAGTTAGTAACTTGTGCCTTACCACCGCTTCCTGGCCGCAAAGACAACAGATACATATCAGTGGACAATGTCAAGCTACAACATCTGGCCAATCCTGAATAGTGTAACACCTGCGGTATCATGTCCAGCAATTTCAAGAAATCCTGTTCGTGGCCCTCCTGACTCCACAGGCGCCGATGTTGCCATTGGGATGGTTGCTTTGCCAGATCGCCTGCTCAACAACCCGGCTTCCTCCTGCAACGAGGAAAATGAGTATACTTACCCCGCCAGTGAGTCAGTGGCTCATTTGCCTACAACACCACTGAACCCGACTCGTTTTTCCTTTGATTCGTCTTCCACCTCATCAATTATCCCAACCAAATTCAGTATTTTTGTATCCTGGTTCAGAGACAATTTTTTGGTCCCTCCATGGACATACATCTGGTTGGTGCTATTCCTGATTTTCCTGTTCATGTCCATTGGCTTTGTGACAGTTTTTTTCTTGCTCATCAATGGTCACTACTTGCCAGAACGCTCTGTGGTGAACTCTGTGGCTGGAACTTTGGCTCCGCATTCTTCTTCACACATCATGAAGCGTGACCACACATTTGTGAACATTTCCGCCTTTCCAGTTGCATATGGCATCGTATGGGATGCAGTGAATTTCCAAATTCATGGACCGACAGAAATGATTAATGTCCCTAATGTGCTTCGTGTTTCCATGGGTGATGTGGTAAAAAGGAATATTCATTCAGATGATTGGGATGTGCATGCCATTGAATCGTTATTTTCTGATTTGAAATATTATGCTGCTTTTAATGCTGAGGATTTGTACTTAAATTCTGCTAATTATGCCGATTTGTATTGTTACCAGCATTACGGTAACCATTTTCCGCATAAACCCAGTGCAATTCGAGGTAGTTTCAATTACACCCAATGGGAACATTGCCCGACCCCTCTGCAAGGTAGCTCCCAAACACTGATAAATAAATGTACCTACTTTACAGACTTTGACAGATATAACCCAGGGTCCTATTATTTTAAATTGAACATTTCTTCAAATCCAAAGGTAATGTTGACCCACACCAAATTGCTATATTCCAGTTCCTTTATGGACGCATTAGCTGTGGGTGGCTATGAGCACTGGAAAAACACCATTGACTTGAAATCTATTTGGGGCACTAAATCATGGCAGGTACGCGGTACAGAAGCTTTGCACCGTGCTTGCCTTATCCCCACACAAATGTTATTTTTAAACAGTACTATATATCAAACAACTTGTTTGGGTTTGGCAACTTCCAAACAATTGAATGCACCTTCCACTCCTGCGTTGTCTTCCTGGCCGAACAGAAGCTTGCATTTAAATATTTCCCTTGAAAGTTTGCAAGCGTTGTTTCAAAATAACTCGTTTAATGTCTCTACACTAGATCGCTCAGCCTGGTTGGTGTGGCCCATAGCCTCTAATGCCTGCCAACTGCGTTTTCATAACTCTGCTCCTGGTTACAAACAAGATAGACCAGATCCACGTTTTTCTGACTCGCGTACAATTACGACATATTCGGTTGGTAAATTATGTAAACAGTGGTTGCAGCACTCTACATTAGATTCCGTAAAACAACATTTATCCCTCCTATCAAGCAACATCGATCTGACCGACTTTGTTCTAGGACCTCGAGGTCCACGACCTAAAAGATTTCGACCTAAAAGATTTGTTTATGCGACTTACAATTAAATCTGGAAGCTTTCACAAATAGAAGCAGCTTCCCGTTTACTGGAAATAGATCAAGTAAATCTAGAAAAAGTGATTGCTGTTGTCGACAATAGTATTAACACCTTGTCTTCCCGCATTTACACATTAGAGAATATTGTTTCATCTGTTGTTGATATTGTACAAGATGACGTGTCTGTGTTATATCATGGTCAGAATCAATTGCGTTCAGTAATGCAGTTTGCATGGACTTTGCAGACACTGAAAATGGGGAAGGTTCCATGGCATTTTTAAACACATCTGCCTTGTTCTTGCCGTTTAATTTAACTGAGAAAGAGCAGTTCATGTCCATGAAAGATGCAACATACACTCTTCTACATATCGAAAAAATAGATCCTTTACCAGTCTCTGTGGCGGAGACTGACTCTGCAGTGTGGCTAGTACACGGGGTTATCACTTTGCCTTTTTCTTTATTTGAATTCAGTTCATGCATGAAACATTATCCAGTTGGCCGTTTTGAGCCTTTGGGCAGTGCCTTTTTGCACAAACTCTGGTCCCTACCTTTCACATACAGATGCCTTAGGGATGACAAGGAGGTATTTCTCACAGGGGAGTCTTGCGATTCTACAGTGGGTCATTCCCTGGTTTGTAAAATCATTAAATTGCACGGGGCTTGTAATGTTTCTGCCCCGAATCTTGCTTGTGTTTTAAAGGGCATTCCTGTTCCTGTTATATCTCCTACTTTCACTATGCTTGCTAATGGTAGCTATCTGCTTTTAAATAATCAAGACTGCTGTGGGATGCAGGCAGGCATACCCTACATTGTAACAGTTTCGCAACGCGTAGTGTGCTGCAAAAATGTGCTTTTTCCACCCCCGTGTGGGTAGTTAGTTCCATTTGGCCTTACATACCGACTTTGAAGGCGGATTTCAATAAATTGAGCAGAATAAAGGTGCTATTATTAAACCAGGAGGTTATGCTCACTTCCGCACGGGAGACCTTCGTCCTCCAGGTGGCTAGCGCCCACAGTGAAATACAGGCCCTTTTAAACACAAACATCCCCCAACATTTCGGTGAACTGATTCACCGTATATTTAATGCATCTAATACCGAAGGACTTGTACACTTTTTTAAAGTTGTGGGCTCTGGCCTTTTGACCTCCTTTCAGACTATATTTGGTGTAATTCCGGCTTTTATTCATTCTATTTTTTCCAGCGTTTTTGGTGGCTTCCCATTGATCCTAGCCTTAGCTGCTGGAATATTGCTTTTACTTTGTCTGTTGCGAAATGGCTGCACCTCTTGTGGGCCTACACAACCCAGGGCGACTGCGGATGCTCCGTGACCGCATGATTGACAGCTTCGGCGTCCTGCCGCTGGCGACACTCAGCGTGGCTTATGGACTTTCTTATCGCTTTGCGTATTTCACTTGCGTGCAACCTGTGATGTCCTGCTTACGATGTCCGTTCTCTTGGTCCTTGGATATTTGCCTCTCCAATACGTCTTTTCTGACCCGGATTTCGACCAGTTGATGGGCCCCTTAGTGGCCCATGAACGGGAATGTTCCGTTGATGGATTAATGGCGCGTGCGGCTGCACTTGGTGTCTTGGCGCAATGGGATATCTGGGCGGCTGCTCAGAATCTCCTACAACGAAGTTATATTGAGTATCACGCAAGTTGTCCCGCAATGATGATCGCTGCTCCCTATTGTGAGGAGCATGAATGCAGTTTTGATTTGTTGAACTGGATGGCATCTTTTTTTCAGACGATAGCAATGATGTCTTTTTGGAAGGTGTTGCAGTTTTCTGCGCATACACTCTAATGGATTAGTTGCATTGACTCTCAATGAACTGCATGAATGGAGTTTTTTTATTCTCTTTGAGTGACCTGTTTTCGGGCCCTATCTAGAACTTTTTTCCATGTTTCCCCTCCCACCAAAGGACATTTCCCACCAATCGACGTTTACATTCTGCTCCATCTATTTGAACTCTGTTTTCGTCCTATGTCTTGACCTATGGACTGACCAGGGGAGGGTGTAGTGTGGATTGTGGCCTCATGGTCGACATTGCTAAGTTAGCTTAGGCCTAGCTGCCATGATGCCTCCTTTGCACACGTTACTCCGTGACTTTATTTTTCCAGACTCTGCTTGTGACCGTTCACATTAGAACTGTCTGCCTTTCTGCCTTTCACCTTTTCTCATGTTCTCTGTGGTTTTCGTCTGCACACAATGTACAAGGTCGAAAAACAACGTCCCTTGTTGTTGCTGTTCTGGTCAGCCCCTCGCACTTAGACATAACATGAAATACAGCTGCACTGGAGAAATTCGTGTGCTTTTAATATTGTGATCTCCCTGTTGGTGGCACTTGGAGAAAAACCTTTCCAGGGAGAAGAGCTGTGCTTGTCCGATGATGTAAACCTTGCATCTAGTTCTTGAGGTATGGGGTCCCCCTGACAAAGCCCAGAGGTCTTCTATTTTTATAATAAACTAGTTACTAGCACGGGAGGGTGGCAAGGCATTATAGTCCTTAATCCACTGTCTTTATAAAATGCTGTCCCCGTTTGTATTCTATGGAATTGTAACAATGCTTACTGTTTTGTCTTTATGCATTATGCTGCTAGTACTGGCACATGTACTGTGTCTTAGAGCACGATAGTTGAAATAAACATTTTAAACTATACAGTGTCTCTTAATACGCACGTTGTGGACAAGTATGAGTGAGTAATGAAAGAGTGTTCTTGCTCCCGCAATTCCTGAAAGAGTCCGTGTTCTGGGATGTCTAATCATTGGTAGCTTCGCTGTAGTACGGAGAACGAATGAGACACTATAGCTAGTCAGATTGGGATTTTGGGCACTAAGGTGGATGGTTGGTACACCACTATACACCGAGGTCCTGTTTTCCTGCGCATAGTTCTGTATATGTGCAGAATCCCCGCAACACCGAAACCAAAGTATATGATTGGACTTCATTTAAAAAGACTGGTAGGGAAAGATGGGGTTGAGAAAGAAATAGAAGTACATCATCTGCATATGCTGCTAGTTTAACTTGTATAGAGTTTGAGGTGAAGCCTATGATGGACTGATTTTGTCTTATTTTGGATAAGAAAGGTTCTAGAGCCAGGTTGAAAAGAAAAGGGGATAAAGGACAGCCTTGTCTCACTCCTCTGTGAAGAGTAAAATAGGGGGAAGTGAGACCGTTGGCAAAAATTGCAGCTTTAGGGTTCGAATAGAGCAGGGAAATCAAAGAGATGATTTTCGGGCCAAACCCAAACCATTGTAGTGTCTGAAAAATGAAAGGCCAATACACTCTGTCAAAAGCCTTCTCGACATCGAGGGCAATGGCAGCGAGAGGCTCTGAAAGATTTGGTGACTTGGAGATAATGTCAAAAAACAGACGAGTATTGTCAGTGATAGATCGTCCTTTGACAAAGCCCATTTGTTCTTTACCTAACAATTGAGGGAGGTGAGATTCCAATCGAAGAGCTAACGTTTTAGAGAAGATTTTGTAATTTATATTAACTAAGGAAATGGGTCGGTAGTTTTTATAGTAATGAAGATCTTTGCCTTCCATTGGGATAAGACAGATCAGGGCTTCCAGGAAAGTGCCTGAGGAATTACCAGAAGCAGGAAAAGAACAGATTAAAGTATACAATTTAGGTAGAATTACTTGGGCAAAGTGCAGAAAAAATTCAACAGCAAAGCCGTCTGGGCCAGGGGCCTTATCTTTCTTGAGGGTTTTAAGTGCATTGAGTAGTTCAGTCTGAGACAGGTCAGAATCAAGGAGTTCCAGATGTGTAGACGAGGTTGAGTGCTTTTGGATTGAGGAGAGGTAAAGAGAGATGTCCTCGTCTGTGGGAGTGATCTCTGGTGTATAAAGTTGTTCGTAGAACCGAACAAATTCTTGTAGAATATCGGCGTCTTTGTAATAGAAATGTTAGTGTCCGTAATTATTGATTCTATATGGAGTTTATTTTGTTTGGCCTTAAGATAGTTGGCTAAACATTTACCAGATTTATTCTGTCCTCCGTAGAATTTGGCACTAGTCTTTAATAGAAATAAGGAGGCACTGTCTGTCGTATCTTTATTGTATTGAATCTTAGCATTAATCAGATCAGTTAGACATTCTTTCGATTTGGAGGTGTGATAGGTATGCTCTAATTTCTTAATCTTAGAAAGGAGTTCCGTGTTCAAAGACCGGGCTATTTTCCGTTTGTTGGAGGTGTATCGAATAATAAAGTCACGTGCAGAAGCCTTGAAGGCATCCCAAATTATATGAAAGGGCAAAGTGTCATTGCTATTCAAATGAAAGTATTCATTGAAAAAAGAAATAAAGGAAGTATTAAAGTGAGGGTCTAAAAGCAGGGAATTATTGAAGTACCATCTCCTGGGATGGACGGATTGAGGCAAGAGATCTAGCTGGATGGAAACAGGGGCATGATCAGAAATAAGTATGGGGCCCATATCAGCGGACAATAAAGATTGAGAAACATTGTGTGATGTGAAAATATAATCAATTCTTGCCTGGGTCTGGTGAGGTGAAGAGTAAAAAGTATACTCTTGCAGGGTCGGATTACACAGTCTCCAGGCGTCAGTTAGGTGAAGATGCTTTATAGTTTGTGTGAAAGTTTTATGTGCTTTTGTTGGAATGAAAGAAACTTTGGATTTCCGGACAAGAAATGGGTCAAATACTTGATTACAATCCCCAGCGAGGATTACGTTATTAGCAATGTTATGAGTAATCAGTCGATGGATTTGGGTCCAAAAGGGGGCATCACCAGAAGTAGGAGCATAAACATTAAAAAGAGAGATCGAACACCATCAATCTCTAATTTGGTAAACAACCATCTACCCTCTTTATCTATCTCTTGTGAAAGGAGGGAAACATGCAATGATTTGTGAACTAAGGTGATAACTCCATTTCTTTTACCATCGCCAGGTGAGAAAAAGACTTCACCAACTCAGTTTTTCTTAAGCTTTAAGGATTCAGACTCTGTGAGATGGGTTTCTTGTAACAAAACAATTTTAGCATCCAGTTTAGATAGGTAAGATAATACCCGTTGTCTCTTAATAGGGGAGTTTAAGCCTTTAACATTCCATGTAATGATTTTTAAAGCCATAAATTAAAAAAGCAAAATGAATAATAAAATGAACCAGCCATAATGCATACATCATTAAGAGGTAAATAAGATACGAATAGATATAGAATAACATTGAAACTTAAAAAAGAGAGAAAGGGGGGAAGAAAAAGGAAAACGAAGCATCGTAAATGGTGAGAATCAATGTAGTAGAAGAGGATAGAAAGGGAGTAGTATAGGAAAGCGGAATACGATCAAGTTACAATGAAACAGAACACAAAGAGAAGGAAGAACATACCTACAAAAAATCCAAGACAAATGAAAGGTGGGGGAGGATGAGGCCACATGGAACAATGACACATCCAGACTCCAAGGGAAGGGCGGGAAGAGCTGCAGAAACAAACGACATGTACAGCAAATGAAACGGACGGGAAGAAGATGAAACCTGTAAGGAGAGAAAAAAGGTTAGTAATATTTAGAACATAGTAATAAACCAGAAACTTGCACTAGCAATTAAACCAAGAGAGTATCAAAGTAAAACATAGATAATAAAACATGAGATACAACGAAACAAAATTATTTGCTGTGCGGTATTGAAGTATCCATAATCTCTGCGTTGCAAGAGTGTAGAAAACTTCTCAGTCTCATGGGATCCTCATAGGTAGTAGTCTTGTTATTGTAAGTCACCTTAAAAAGACAAGGGTGAAAAAGGCCGAAGCGAGCACCGATGGAGCGAAGTTGCGGTCTCAATGCTAGGAATTCCTTACGTCTGTCTGAAGTAGTCTTTGCATAGTCTTGTGAAAAAACAAAGTTGCCTGACCAAGAAATACGTTTGATGGACCTGACAGCCATTAAAATTTTAAGCAAATCAGTATATTCCAAGAAGTACAAGATGATCCCTCTCGGTTTCCTCATGCTGGAAGAAGACGTAGAAGATGCAGAACCCAACCTGTGAGCACGCTGAATATTGAGAAGAGTTCCTTCTGGTAAATTAAGAATTTTTGGAAGGAAAGATTTAAAGAAAGCAATGGGATCTGACCCCTCTGGCAAACCATAAATTCGGAGGTTGTTTCTTCGGTTCCTGTTTTCAAGGTTTTCAACCTGTTTTTCGAGTGACGTCACTTGAGACTGGAGGGCTTCCACTTTGATGCTAGACGAACTGAGAGATTGTATGTTCTGTTTCGCGGTAGTGAGTCTTTCTTCCATTCTTGACCAACTATCAGCCAGAGTTTGCAGTCTAGAGTTCGTTTCCTCCACAAAAGGGCGAAGTGCTCTGATTTCCTCTAACAGAAGGTCCATAGAAACTAATGAGGTTTGTTTAGGGGGAGAGGGGGGATCCTTTTTCAGTCTCTTACTAGGCGCTTTGTTAGTACCAGAGGATGTGTTGACAGCTGATGACAAAGTGCCCTTAGGCGACAAATTCGTTGAGGCTTCCATTTGAAGGTGCAATAAGGTAATATATGTGTACAAAAAATGCAGAGAGCACCAAATGAGGACCAAAAATATTTATAGTGTCGCAACAACAGCAAGGAAAAAACCGATGTTGCTGTTACACAAGAAGACTCCTTTTATCACCAAAGACACTAATAAATTAAGCAGTAAGGTGAAGTACCTCAGCCAGATCAATGATGTTAGTGTAATCAGTCTCCACACAGCGTCAGTCCAATCATGCACAGGGGGGGGGGGGGAGTAACCCCTGTCAAATATGAAATGACTTCAAAGTGGGTCGCAAATACCCTAATAATAGCGAAGGCTGAGTCAGCTATGGGGAATGAATACCGAATACTGGTGACTGGCTAGTATATGGATGCGAGGAAAATGCTGTAAAAGTTGAAGAGAGATAAATATCTGCGTGCTCACCATCCAGTATATACTTGAAGAAGAAACCATTTGAGGAGAAAAACGAGAACAGAGCACATTTCAATAGAATAAAAAGAGCAGGAGGTTACATGTCATATCCTGACTGAAAACGCTGTGCATAGGAGAAGATGCCATAAAAAATAATCATGAAGGCAATGTCACCGCAACAGCGCCTGAGGAGAAATATCACCGGAGCTAAGATGGCGGACGTCGCGCAGACGGAGCCGCCCAGATGCGCCCTCGTCGGAAAACAAGCCTCTCAGGACACTGCACGTTACAGTAAACACAGCGCCGAAGTCCTTACATAAAGCGGGGACATTGCTGTCATTTTGGTGGACTTACAGGCATCTGGTAAGTAGTGAGGACTGCCACTCGATCCGCCGTCCCGGGAGAGTCACGGGAGCACCGCCATTTTCCCCGGGTGCTAGCCACACCCCCCCCTTCAATTTAATTTTAATACTCAACATGACTGAATTAAATTAATTATGCATTCTCCGAAAGAACAAGTTTGTTTTAAGGTGTTAACAGTTTTCAGGAGTTTTTTGCCAATATTTTAGAAGATGTTTTAACTGTAAATTATATTAATTTGTGTTACCTTGTATCATATATGTAACTCCACAATATTGTTTTATTCGTTTTATTATGTAAAAATGTGGTATATTGCTGATGTCAGTCGAGGTCTATATTAGTTTCTGAATGAAGTAAACTGAACTAGACGTGCTTTCCTAGGTTTGCGCCCCATCTCTTTGCCATGAAGCATTCTACCAAAGAAGGACAGCCCCCTCTAACGCCCCCCTCCCACGGGAGGGAATGCCGGGCGCCCACACTGAGAGAGGCCAGGTAAGTGTGCGTCTTGAAAGACGATTGCGCCTCTGTTGACATGCTATTATTGAATGGTTATCCCATATATTATGTCCCAGCCCCCAGAAGGCAATCGAAGAGATTTTTTTTCAACAGGAACTGTCAGCAGAATGAGTCAGAGGAGCCCTCAAATAAAAATAATGAGTTGCTTCCGGGCGAAGATAATGCTGTATGCTTTGCTGGTCTGACATATTTAAATAATGCATGTGTACCGAAATAGAAGTTTTGTAATTGGCTAGAGTTGAAACGTAAGGGTGATGTGCAGAGTAGGAATGATAAACTCGTTGTTTATCTTCTGTTTGGGTTACGCTGAGAGATTTCACAGGGTAAATAAATCATCTGGTGCAAATACATGTTTTATAGCTTGACCATTTGTCCAGTAACAGTCAAAGGTGACGGTTCTATCTGGAATTTAGCACATAGTGACTGTGAAAGGTCAATAGGATTAAGGCTGTCAGACACGTATCAGGATGATAGCTCCAACACGTTAGGAGGGCTGGGACAGAGTCAGTCCCATATCAGATGATATTTGCCCCTGCCTGGCTTTCCCCTAGTACTTCCTGCTTTTCAGGAGCGTTTCTCTGTCATGCGATGTTCCCTTTACCTTATAGGAAGGGCCACTGGTATTATGAGGCAAAGAAAGATACAATTATGCAGCACGGTTTACCAATTTATGCAGCAAATTATGAGGCTAGTTATACCATTTAAATCAAATTATGTAAAACTTTCTGTGGCATTATTGTGTAGCCACCTTGACATTTTAACACATAGACCCCAATGCCCCAAACAATACATCGTTTTTAAAGAAAGAAAACGATTTATATTTAGCAAATAATTCATAATTTTGTTTTTGCATTGAGGCCCAGGAATCATCTGTCTCCATTAAGAAACAGTTCTGTAACACAATGCAGCAACTCACAATGCAGTATCTCACAATGCAGCAACTCACAATGCAGTACCTCACAAAGCAGCAACTCACAATGCAGCAACTCACAATGCAGCAATTCACAATGCAGTACCTCACAATGCAGCAACTCACAATGCAGTACCTCACAATGCAGTACCTCACAAAGCAGAAACTCACAATGCAGTACCTCACAATGCAGCAACTCACAATGCAATACCTCACAATACACAAACTCACAATGCAGTGCCTCACAATGCAGCAATTCACAATGCAGTACCTAACAATGCAGCAACTCACAATGCAGTGCCTCACAATGCAGCAACTCACAATGCAGTACCTCACAAAGCAGCAACTCACAATGCAGTACCTCACAATGCAGCACCTCACAGTGCAGCACCTCACAATGCAGCAACTCACAATGCAGCAACTCACAATGCAGTGCCTCACAATGCAACAACTCACAATGCAGTGCCTCACAATGCAACAACTCACGATGCAGCGCCTCACAATGCAGCAATTCACAATGCAGTACCTCACAATGCAGCAATTCACAATTCAGTACCTAACAATGCAGCAACTCACAATGCAGTACCTCACAATGCAGCAATTCACGATGCAGTATGTCACAATGCAGCAACTCACAATGCAGTACCTCACAATGCAGCAACTCACAATCCAGTACCTCACAATGCAGCAACTCACAATGCTGTACCGCACAATGCAGTACATCACAATGCAGCAACTCACAATGCAGTACCTCACAATGCAGTACCTCACAATGCAGCAATTCACAACGCAGTATCTCACAATGCAGAAACTCACAATGCAGTGCCTCACAATGCAGCGATTCACAATGCAGTACCTAACAATGCAGCAACTCACAATGCAGTATCTCACAATGCAGCAACTCACAATGCGGTACTTCACAAAGCAGCAACTCACAATGCAGCACCTCACAATGCAGAAACTCACAATGCAGTGCCTCACAATGCAGCAACTCAAAATGCAGTACCTCACAATGCAGCAACTAACAATGCAGCACCTCACAATGCACCAACTCACAATGCAGCCCCTCACAATGCAGCAACTCACAATGCAGCACCTCACAATGCAGCACCTCACAATGCAGCAACTCACAATGCAGTTGCTCATAATACAGAAACTCACAATGCAGTGCCTCACAATGCAGCAATTCACAATGCAGTGCCTAACAATGCAGCAACTCACAATGCAGTGCCTCACAATGCAGCAATTCACAATGCAGTACCTCACAATGCAGCAATTCACAATTCAGTACCTCACAATGCAGCAACTCACAATGCAGTACCTCACAATGCAGCAACTCACAATGCAGTACCTCACAATGCAGCAACTCACAATGCAGTACCTCACAATGCAGCAATTCACAATGCAGTATCTCACAATGCAGCAATTCACAATGCAGTACCTCACAATGCAGCAACTCACAATCCAGTACCTCACAATGCAGCAACTCACAATGCTGTACTGCACAATACAGTACCTCACAATGCAGCAGCTCACAATGCAGTACCTCACAATGCTGTACCGCACAATGCAGCAACTCACAATGCAGCGACTCACAATGCAGCCCCTCACAATGCAGCAACTCACAATGCAGCACCTCACAATGAAGCAACTCACAATGCAGTACCTCACAATACAGAAACTCACAATGCAGTGCCTCACAATGCAGCAATTCACAATGCAGTACCTAACAATGCAGCAACTCACAATGCAGTACCTCACAATGCAGCAACTCACAATGCAGCAACTCACAATGCAGTACCTCATAATGCAGCAACTCACAATGCAGCACCTCACAATGCAGCAACTCACAATGCAGCAACTTACAATGCAGTGCCTCACAATGCAACAACTCACAATGCAGCAGTTCACAATGCACTACCTCACAATGCAGCAATTCACAATTCAGTACCTCACAATGCAGCAATTCACAATGCAGTACCTCACAATGCAGCAACTCACAACACAGAATCTCACAATGCAGCAACTCACAATGCAGCAACTCACAATACAGCAACTCACAATGCAGTACCTCGCAATGCAGCAACTCACAATCCAGTACCTCACACTGCAGCAACTCACAATGCTGTACTGCACAATGCAGTACCTCACAATGCAGCAGCTCACAATGCAGTATCTCACAATGCTGTACCGCACAATGCTGTACCGCACAATGCAGCAACTAACAATGCAGCCCCTCACAATGCAGCCCCTCACAATGCAGCACCTCACAATGCAGCAACTCACAATGCAGTACCTCACAATACAGCAACTTACAATGCAGTGCCTCACAATGCAACAACTCACAATGCAGTGCCTCACAATGCAGCAATTCATGATGCACTACCTCACAATGCAGCAATTCACAATTCAGTACCTCACAATGCAGCAATTCACAATGCAATACCTCACAATGCAGCAACTCACAACGCAGAATCTCACAATGCAGCAACTCACAATGCAGCAACTCACAATGCAGTATCTCACAATGCAGCAACTCACAATGCAGTACCTCACAATCCAGCAACTCACAATCCAGTACCTCACAATGCAGCAACTCACAATGCTGTACCGCGCAATGCAGTACATCACAATGCAGCAACTCACAATGCAGTACCTCACAATGCAGCAATTCACAATGCAGCAATTCACAATGCAGTATCTCACAATGTAGAAACTCACAATGCAGTGCCTCACAATGCAGCAATTCACAAAGCAGTACCTAACAATGCAGTACCTCACAATGCAACAATTCACAATGCAGTACCTCACAACGCAGCAATTCACAATGCAGTATCTCACAATGCAGAGACTCACAATGCAGTGCCTCACAATGCAGCGATTCACAATGCAGTACCTAACAATGCAGCAACTCACAATGCAGTATCTCACAATGCAGCAACTCACAATGCAGTACCTCACAAAGCAGCAACTCACAATGCAGTACCGCACAATGCAGCAACTCACAATGCAGCAACTCACAATGCAGCAACTCACAATGCAGCGATTCACAATGCAGTACCTAACAATGCAGCAACTCATAATGCAGTATATCACAATGCAGCAACTCACAATGCAGTACCTCACAAAGCAGCAACTCACAATGCAGTACCTCACAACGCAGTACCTCACAATGCAGCACCTCACAACCCAGCACCTCACAATGCAGCAACTCACAATGCAGTACCTCACAATGCAGCAACTCACAATGCAGTACCTCACAATGCAGAAACTCACAATGCAGTGCCTCACAATGCAGCAATTCACAATGCAGTACCTAACAATGCAGCAACTCACAATGCAGTGCCTCACAATGCAGCAACTCACAATGCAGTACCTCACAAAGCAGCAACTCACAATGCAGTACCTCACAATGCAGCACCTCACAGTGCAGCACCTCACAATGCAGCAACTCACAATGCAGCAACTCACAATGCAGTGCCTCACAATGTAACAACTCACAATGCAGTGCCTCACAATGCAACAACTCATGATGCAGCGCTTCACAATGCAGCAATTCACAATGCAGTACCTCACAATGCAGCAATTCACAATTCAGTACCTAACAATGCAGCAACTCACAATGCAGTACCTCACAATGCAGCAATTCACGATGCAGTATCTCACAATGCAGCAACTCACAATGCAGTACCTCACAATGCAGCAACTCACAATCCAGTACCTCACAATGCAGCAACTCACAATGCTGTACCGCACAATGCAGTACATCACAATGCAGCAACTCACAATGCAGTACCTCACAATGCAGTACCTCACAATGCAGCAATTCACAACGCAGTATCTCACAATGCAGAAACTCACAATGCAGTGCCTCACAATGCAGCGATTCACAATGCAGTACCTAACAATGCAGCAACTCACAATGCAGTATCTCACAATGCAGCAACTCACAATGCGGTACCTCACAAAGCAGCAACTCACAATGCAGCACCTCACAATGCAGCAACTCACAATGCAGTACCTCACAATGCAGAAACTCACAATGCAGTGCCTCACAATGCAGCAACTCAAAATGCAGTACCTCACAATGCAGCAACTAACAATGCAGCACCTCACAATGCAGCAACTCACAATGCAGCCCCTCACAATGCAGCAACTCACAATGCAGCACCTCACAATGCAGCACCTCACAATGCAGCAACTCACAATGCAGTTGCTCACAATACAGAAACTCACAATGCAGTGCCTCACAATGCAAAAATTCACAATGCAGTACCTAACAATGCAGCAACTCACAATGCAGTTCCTCACAATGCAGCAATTCACAATGCAGTACCTCACAATGCAGCAATTCACAATGCAGCAACTCACAATGCAGTACCTCACAATGCAGCAACTCACAATGCAGTACCTCACAATGCAGCAAGTCACAATGCAGTACCTCACAATGCAGCAATTCACAATGCAGTATCTCACAATGCAGCAATTCACAATGCAGTATCTCACAATGCAGCAACTCACAATCCAGTACCTCACAATGCAGCAACTCACAATGCTGTACCGCACAATACAGTACATCACAATGCAGCAACTCACAATGCAGTACCTCACAATGCAGTACCTCACAATGCAGCAATTCACAATGCAGTATCTCACAATGCAGCAACTCAAAATGCAGTACCTCGCAATGCAGCAACTCACAATCCAGTACCTCACAATGCAGCAACTCACAATGCTGTACTGCACAATACAGTACCTCACAATGCAGCAGCTCACAATGCAGAACCTCACAATGCTGTACCGCACAATGCAGCAACTCACAATGCAGCGACTCACAATGCAGCCCCTCACAATGCAGCAACTCACAATGCAGCACCTCACAATGCAGCAACTCACAATGCAGTACCTCACAATACAGAAACTCACAATGCAGTGCCTCACAATGCAGCAATTCAGAATGCAGTACCTAACAATGCAGCAACTCACAATGCAGTACCTCACAAGGCAGCAACTCACAATGCAGCAACTCACAATGCAGTACCTCATAATGCAGCAACTCACAATGCAGCACCTCACAATGCAGCAACTCACAATGCAGCAACTTACAATGCAGTGCCTCACAATGCAACAACTCACAATGCAGCAGTTCACAATGCACTACCTCACAATGCAGCAATTCACAATTCAGTACCTCACAATGCAGCAATTCACAATGCAGTATCTCACAATGCAGCAACTCACAATGCTGTACCGCACAATACAGTACATCACAATGCAGCAACTCACAATGCAGTACCTCACAATGCAGTACCTCACAATGCAGCAATTCACAATGCAGTATCTCACAATGCAGCAACTCAAAATGCAGTACCTCGTAATGCAGCAACTCACAATCCAGTACCTCACAATGCAGCAACTCACAATGCTGTACTGCACAATACAGTACCTCACAATGCAGCAGCTCACAATGCAGAACCTCACAATGCTGTACCGCACAATGCAGCAACTCACAATGCAGCGACTCACAATGCAGCCCCTCACAATGCAGCAACTCACAATGCAGCACCTCACAATGCAGCAACTCACAATGCAGTACCTCACAATACAGAAACTCACAATGCAGTGCCTCACAATGCAGCAATTCAGAATGCAGTACCTAACAATGCAGCAACTCACAATGCAGTACCTCACAAGGCAGCAACTCACAATGCAGCAACTCACAATGCAGTACCTCATAATGCAGCAACTCACAATGCAGCACCTCACAATGCAGCAACTCACAATGCAGCAACTTACAATGCAGTGCCTCACAATGCAACAACTCACAATGCAGCAGTTCACAATGCACTACCTCACAATGCAGCAATTCACAATTCAGTACCTCACAATGCAGCAATTCACAATGCAGTATCTCACAATGCAGCAACTCACAACACAGAATCTCACAATGCAGCAACTCACAATGCAGCAACTCACAATACAGCAACTCACAATGCAGTACCTCGCAATGCAGCAACTCACAATCCAGTACCGCACACTGCAGCAACTCACAATGCTTTACTGCACAATGCAGTACCTCACAATGCAGCAGCTCACAATGCAGTACCTCACAATGCTGTACCGCACAATGCTGTACGCACAATGCAGCAACTAACAATGCAGCCCCTCACAATGCAGCCCCTCACAATGCAGCAACTCACAATGCAGTACCTCACAATACAGCAACTTACAATGCAGTGCCTCACAATGCAACAACTCACAATGCAGTGCCTCACAATGCAGCAATTCACGATACACTACCTCACAATGCAGCAATTCACAATTCAGTACCTCACAATGCAGCAATTCACAATGCAATACCTCACAATGCAGCAACTCACAATGCAGTACCTCACAATGCAGCAACTCACAACGCAGAATCTCACAATGCAGCAACTCACAATGCAGCAACTCACAATGCAGTATCTCACAATGCAGCAACTCACAATGCAGTACCTCACAATCCAGCAACTCACAATCCAGTACCTCACAATCCATTACCTCACAATGCAGCAACTCACAATGCTGTACCGCGCAATGCAGTACATCACAATGCAGCAACTCACAATGCAGCAACTCACAATGCAGTACCTCACAATGCAGCAATTCACAATGCAGCAATTCACAATGCAGTATCTCACAATGTAGAAACTCACAATGCAGTGCCTCACAATGCAGCAATTCACAATGCAGTACCTAACAATGCAGCAATTCACAATGCAGTATCTCACAATGCAGAAACTCACAATGCAGTGCCTCACAATGCAGCGATTCACAATGCAGTACCTAACAATGCAGCAACTCACAATGCAGTATCTCACAATGCAGCAACTCACAATGCAGTACCTCACAAAGCAGCAACTCACAATGCAGTACCGCACAATGCAGCAACTCACAATGCAGCAACTCACAATGCAGCGATTCACAATGCAGTACCTAACAATGCAGCAACTCACAATGCAGTATATCACAATGCAGCAACTCACAATGCAGTACCTCACAAAGCAGCAACTCACAATGCAGTACCTCACAACGCAGTACCTCACAATGCAGCACCTCACAACGCAGCACCTCACAATGCAGTACCTAACAATGCAGTACCTCACAATGCAGCAATTCACAATGCAGTACCTCACAATGCAGCAATTCACAATGCAGTATCTCACAATGCAGAAACTCACAATGCAGTGCCTCACAATGCAGCGATTCACAATGCAGTACCTAACAATGCAGCAACTCACAATGCAGTATCTCACAATGCAGCAACTCACAATGCAGTACCTCACAAAGCAGCAACTCACAATGCAGTACCGCACAATGCAGCAACTCACAATGCATCAACTCACAATGCAGCGATTCACAATGCAGTACCTAACAATGCAGCAACTCACAATGCAGTATATCACAATGCAGCAACTCACAATGCAGTACCTCACAAAGCAGCAACTCATAATGCAGTCCCTCACAATGCAGCACCTCACAACGCAGCACCTCACAATGCAGCAACTCACAATGCAGTACCTCACAATGGAGCAACTCACAATGCAGTACCTCAAATGCAGAAACTCACAATGCAGTGCCTCACAATGCAGCAACTCAAAATGCAGTACCTCACAATGCAGCAACTCACAATGCAGTACCTCACAATGCAGCCCCTCACAATGCAGCCCCTCACAATGCAGCACCTCACAATGCAGCACCTCACAATGCAGTACCTTACAATGCAGCAACTCACAATGCAGTACCTCACAATACAGAAACTCACACTGCAGTACCTAACAATGCAGCAGCTCATAATGCAGTGCCTCACAATGCAGCAATTCACAATGCAGCAATTCACAATTCAGTACCTCACAAAGCAGCAACTCACAATGCAGTACCTCACAATGCAGCAACTCCCAATGCAGTACCTCACAATGCAGCAACTCACAATGCAGTACCTCCCAATGCAGTACCTCACAATGCAGTATCTCGCAATGCAGTATCTCGCAATGCAGTATCTCGCAATGCAGCAACTCACAATCCAGTACCTCACAATGCAGCAACTCACAATGCTGTACTGCATAATGCAGTACCTCACAATGCAGCAGCTCACAATGCAGTACCTCACAATGCAGCAACTCACAATGCAGCAACTCACAATGCAGCCCATCACAATACAGCAACTCACAATGCAGCATCTCACAATGCAGCAATTCACAATACAGTGCCTCACAATGCAGCAATTCACAATTCAGTACCTCACAATGCAGCAATTCACAATGCAATACCTCACAATGCAGCAACTCACAATGCAGTATCTCACAATGCAGTATCTCACAATGCAGTAACTCACAATGCAGTACCTCACAATGCAGCAACTCACAATCCAGTACCTCACAATGCAGCAACTCACAATGCTGTACCGCACAATGCAGTACATAACATTGCAGCAACTCACAATGTAGTACCTCACAATGCAGTACCTCTAAATGCAGCAATTCACAATGCAGTATCTCACAATGCAGAAACTCACAATGCAGTGCCTCACAATGGAGCAATTCACAATGCAGTACTAACAATGCAGCAACTCACAATGCAGTATCTCACAATGCAGCAACTCACAATGCAGTACCTCACAAAGAAGCAACTCACAATGCAGTACCTCACAATGCAGCAACTCACAATGCAGCAACTCACAATGCAGCAACTCACAATGCAGTACCTCACAATGCAGCAACTCACAATGCAGTGCCTCACAATGCAGCAACTCACAATCCAGTGCCTCACAATGCAGCAACTCAAAATGCAGTATCTCAAAGCAGTAACTCACAATGCAGCCCCTCACAATGCAGCACCTCACAATGCAGTACCTCACAATGCAGCAACTCGCAATGCAGTACCTCACAATACAGAAACTCGCAATGCAATGCTTCACAATGCAGCAATTCACAATGCAGTACCTCACAATGCAGCAACTCACAATGCAGTGCCTCACAATGCATCAATTCACAATGCAGTACCTCACAATGCAGCAATTCAGAATTCAGTACCTCACAATGCAGCAACTCACAATACAGTACCTCACAATGCAGCAACTCACAATGCAGTACCTCACAATGCAGCAATTCACAATGCAGTATCTCACAATGCAGCAACTCACAATGCAGCAACTCACAATGCAGTACCTCATAATGCAGCAACTCACAATGCAGCACCTCACAATGCAGCAACTCACAATGCAGCAACTTACAATGCAGTGCCTCACAATGCAACAACTCACAATGCAGCAGTTCACAATGCACTACCTCACAATGCAGCAATTCACAATTCAGTACCTCACAATGCAGCAATTCACAATGCAGTATCTCACAATGCAGCAACTCACAACACAGAATCTCACAATGCAGCAACTCACAATGCAGCAACTCACAATACAGCAACTCACAATGCAGTACCTCGCAATGCAGCAACTCACAATCCAGTACCGCACACTGCAGCAACTCACAATGCTTTACTGCACAATGCAGTACCTCACAATGCAGCAGCTCACAATGCAGTACCTCACAATGCTGTACCGCACAATGCTGTACGCACAATGCAGCAACTAACAATGCAGCCCCTCACAATGCAGCAACTCACAATGCAGTACCTCACAATACAGCAACTTACAATGCAGTGCCTCACAATGCAACAACTCACAATGCAGTGCCTCACAATGCAGCAATTCACGATACACTACCTCACAATGCAGCAATTCACAATTCAGTACCTCACAATGCAGCAATTCACAATGCAATACCTCACAATGCAGCAACTCACAATGCAGTACCTCACAATGCAGCAACTCACAACGCAGAATCTCACAATGCAGCAACTCACAATGCAGCAACTCACAATGCAGTATCTCACAATGCAGCAACTCACAATGCAGTACCTCACAATCCAGCAACTCACAATCCAGTACCTCACAATCCAGTACCTCACAATGCAGCAACTCACAATGCTGTACCGCGCAATGCAGTACATCACAATGCAGCAACTCACAATGCAGCAACTCACAATGCAGTACCTCACAATGCAGCAATTCACAATGCAGCAATTCACAATGCAGTATCTCACAATGTAGAAACTCACAATGCAGTGCCTCACAATGCAGCAATTCACAATGCAGCAATTCACAATGCAGCAATTCACAATGCAGCAATTCACAATGCAGTACCTAACAATGCAGCAATTCACAATGCAGTATCTCACAATGCAGAAACTCACAATGCAGCGATTCACAATGCAGTATCTCACAATGCAGCAACTCACAATGCAGTACCGCACAATGCAGCAACTCACAATGCAGTACCGCACAATGCAGCAACTCACAATGCAGCAACTCACAATGCAGCGATTCACAATGCAGTACCTAACAATGCAGCAACTCACAATGCAGTATATCACAATGCAGCAACTCACAATGCAGTACCTCACAAAGCAGCAACTCACAATGCAGTACCTCACAACGCAGTACCTCACAATGCAGCACCTCACAACGCAGCACCTCACAATGCAGTACCTAACAATGCAGTACCTCACAATGCAGCAATTCACAATGCAGTACCTCACAATGCAGCAATTCACAATGCAGTATCTCACAATGCAGAAACTCACAATGCAGCGATTCACAATGCAGTACCTAACAATGCAGCAACTCACAATGCAGTATCTCACAATGCAGCAACTCACAATGCAGTACCTCACAAAGCAGCAACTCACAATGCAGTACCGCAGTACCGCACAATGCAGCAACTCACAATGCATCAAGTCACAATGCAGCGATTCACAATGCAGTACCTAACAATGCAGCAACTCACAATGCAGTATATCACAATGCAGCAACTCACAATGCAGTACCTCACAAAGCAGCAACTCATAATGCAGTCCCTCACAATGCAGCACCTCACAACGCAGCACCTCACAATGCAGCAACTCACAATGCAGTACCTCACAATGGAGCAACTCACAATGCAGTACCTCAAATGCAGAAACTCACAATGCAGTGCCTCACAATGCAGCAACTCAAAATGCAGTACCTCACAATGCAGCAACTCACAATGCAGTACCTCACAATGCAGCCCCTCACAATGCAGCCCCTCACAATGCAGCACCTCACAATGCAGCACCTCACAATGCAGTACCTTACAATGCAGCAACTCACAATGCAGTACCTCACAATACAGAAACTCACACTGCAGTACCTAACAATGCAGCAGCTCATAATGCAGTGCCTCACAATGCAGCAATTCACAATGCAGCAATTCACAATTCAGTACCTCACAAAGCAGCAACTCACAATGCAGTACCTCACAATGCAGCAACTCCCAATGCAGTACCTCACAATGCAGCAACTCACAATGCAGTACCTCCCAATGCAGTACCTCACAATGCAGTATCTCGCAATGCAGTATCTCGCAATGCAGTATCTCGCAATGCAGCAACTCACAATCCAGTACCTCACAATGCAGCAACTCACAATGCTGTACTGCATAATGCAGTACCTCACAATGCAGCAGCTCACAATGCAGTACCTCACAATGCAGCAACTCACAATGCAGCAACTCACAATGCAGCCCATCACAATACAGCAACTCACAATGCAGCATCTCACAATGCAGCAATTCACAATACAGTGCCTCACAATGCAGCAATTCACAATTCAGTACCTCACAATGCAGCAATTCACAATGCAATACCTCACAATGCAGCAACTCACAATGCAGTATCTCACAATGCAGTATCTCACAATGCAGTAACTCACAATGCAGTACCTCACAATGCAGCAACTCACAATCCAGTACCTCACAATGCAGCAACTCACAATGCTGTACCGCACAATGCAGTACATAACATTGCAGCAACTCACAATGTAGTACCTCACAATGCAGTACCTCTAAATGCAGCAATTCACAATGCAGTATCTCACAATGCAGAAACTCACAATGCAGTGCCTCACAATGGAGCAATTCACAATGCAGTACTAACAATGCAGCAACTCACAATGCAGTATCTCACAATGCAGCAACTCACAATGCAGTACCTCACAAAGAAGCAACTCACAATGCAGTACCTCACAATGCAGCAACTCACAATGCAGCAACTCACAATGCAGCAACTCACAATGCAGTACCTCACAATGCAGCAACTCACAATGCAGTGCCTCACAATGCAGCAACTCACAATCCAGTGCCTCACAATGCAGCAACTCAAAATGCAGTATCTCACAAAGCAGTAACTCACAATGCAGCCCCTCACAATGCAGCACCTCACAATGCAGCACCTCACAATGCAGTACCTCACAATGCAGCAACTCGCAATGCAGTACCTCACAATACAGAAACTCGCAATGCAATGCTTCACAATGCAGCAATTCACAATGCAGTACCTCACAATGCAGCAACTCACAATGCAGTGCCTCACAATGCATCAATTCACAATGCAGTACCTCACAATGCAGCAATTCAGAATTCAGTACCTCACAATGCAGCAACTCACAATACAGTACCTCACAATGCAGCAACTCACAATGCAGTACCTCACAATGCAGCAATTCACAATGCAGTATCTCACAATGCAGCAACTCACAATGCAGTACCTCACAATACAGAAACTCGCAATGCAATGCTTCACAATGCAGCAATTCACAATGCAGTACCTCACAATACAGAAACTCGCAATGCAATGCTTCACAATGCAGCAATTCACAATGCAGTACCTCACAATGCAGCAACTCACAATGCAGTGCCTCACAATGCAGCAATTCACAATGCAGTACCTCACAATGCAGCAATTCAGAATTCAGTACCTCACAATGCAGCAACTCACAATACAGTACCTCACAATGCAGCAACTCACAATGCAGTACCTCTCAATGCAGCAATTCACAATGCAGTATCTCACAATGCAGCAACTCACAATCCAGTACCTCACAATGCAACTCACAATGCAGCAACTCACAATGCTGTACCACACAATGCAGTACATCACAATGCAGCAACTCACAATGCAGTACCTCACAATGCAGTACCTCACAATGCACAATGTAGTATCTCACAATGCAGTACCTCACAATGCAGCAACTCACAATCCAGTACCTCACAATGCAGCAACTCACAATCCAGTACCTCACAATGCAGCAACTCACTATGCAGCAACTCACAATGCTGTACCACACAATGCAGTACATCACAATGCAGTACCTCACAATGCACAATGCAGTATCTCACAATGCAGTACCTCACAATGCAGCAACTCACAATCCAATACCTCACAATGCAGCAACTCACAATGCTGTACTGCACAATGCAGTACCTCACAATGCAGAAGCTCACAATGCAGTACCTCACAATGCTGTAACGCTCAATGCAGCAACTCACAATGCAGCAACTCACAATGCAGTATCTCACAATGCAGCAACTCACAATCCAGTACCACACAATGCAACAACTCACAATGCTGTACTACACAATGCAGTACCTCACAATGCAGTATCTCACAATGCAGCAACTCACAATGCAGCACCTCACAATGCAGCAATTCACAATGCAGTATCTCTCAATGCAGCAACTCACAATGCAGAACCTCAAAATGCAGCAATTTATAATGCAGTATCTCACAATGCAGCAACTCAAAATGCAATACCTCACAATGCAGCAACTCACAATCCAGTACCTCACAATGCAGCAACTCACAATGCAGTACCTCACAATGCAACAACTCACAATGCAGTACCTCACAATCCAGTACCTCACAATGCAGTACCTCACAATGCAACAACTCATAATGCTTTACCGCACAATGCAGTGCCTCACAATGCAGTATCTCACAATGCAGCAACTCACAATGCAGCACCCCACAATGCAGCAACTCACAATCCAGTACCTCAAAATGTAGCAACTCACAATGCTGTACTGCACAATGCAGCAGCTCACAATGCAGTACCTCACAATGCTGTACCGCACAATGCAGTGCCTCACAATGCAGTATCTCACAATGCAACAACTCACAATGCAGCACCGCACAATGCAGCAATTCACAATGCAGTATCTCACAATGCAGCAATTCACAATGCAGTACCTCACAATGCAGCGATTCAGAATGCAGTATCTCACAATGCAGCAACTCACAATCCAGTGCCTCCCAATGCAGCAACTCACAATGCTGTACCGCACAATGCAGTACCTCACAATGCAGCAACTCACAATGCAGTACCTCACAATGCAGCAACTCACAATGGAGTACCTCACAATGCAGCAACTCACAATGCAGCAACTCACAATACAGTGCCTCGCAATGCAGCAACTCACAATGCAGTACCTCACACTGCAGTACCTCACAATGCAGCAACTCGCAATGCAGCAACTCGCAATGCAGTACCTAACAATGCAACACCTCACAATGCAGCAACTCAAAATGCAGCAACTCACAATGCAGTTCCTCACAATGCAACAACACACAATGCAGTACCTAACAATGCAGCAACTCACAATGCAGCAACTCACGATGCAGCACCTTACAATGCAGCAACTCACAATGAAGTACCTCACAGTGCAGGAACTCACAATGCAGTACCTCACAATGCAGCAACTCACAATGCAGTACCTCACAATGTAGCAACTCACAATGCAGTACCTAACAATGCAGCAACTCACAATGCAGTACCTCACATTGCAGTATCTAACAATGCAGCACCTCACAATGCAGCACCTCAGAATGCAGCACCTCACAATGCAGTACCTAACAATGCAGCTACTCAGAATGCACTACCTCACAATGCAGCAACTCACAATGCAGTACCTAACAATGCAGCAACTCACAATGCAGTACCTCACAATGCAGTATCTAACAATGCAGCAACTCACAATGCAGTAACTCACAATTCAGTACCTAACAATGCAGCAACTCAGAATGCAGTACATCACAATGCAGTATCTAACAATGCAGCAACTCACAATGCAATAACTCACAATGCAGTACCTAACAATGCAGCAACTCACAATGCAGTACCTCAAATGCAGTATCTAACAATGCAACACCTCACAATGCAGCACCTCAGAATGAAGCAACTCACAATGCAGTACCTAACAATGCAGCAACTCACAATGCAGTACCTAACAATGCAGCAACTCATAATGCAGTACCTAACAATGCAGCAACTCACAATGCAGTACCTCACAATTGCAGCAACTAACAATGCAGCAACTCACAATGCAGTACCTCACAATGCAGCACCTCACTAGGATACTCTTGAGGATTCTAGAATTGAAACTTAAAAAGCGGCACACATCGCGCACGCGCCCTCCTGAAATAACTACTACTTTGAGAACATTCCTGTGGCGCCAACATGAATTGATGTGACGATTGAACCCAAACATTTTCATGATAATCATTCAACACCCTGTTCGAGTCACATGAAGTATTTCAGCTTTTTGTTTCTTGCTGCAGTTTAAAGCCCTTCCCCAGGCCATCTTCAATTGGGGGTGTATACAGTTATGGTATGTACAGAGTCCTCATTATGTCCAGGACGCAATTAGCACTATTAAGAGCAATGCACAAGCTGCACATCCTGTAAACAGAGATACCCTGGGATATGGTGTTTACCTGGGGCGCAATGTACTCCCCATTCCTATTTATACATTTTGCAATGAGGAACATCTGCTAATAGAAAGTATTGCGTTTTATTTCGAAGTGTGCTGTATAAAGTGCTTGTTTTGCAGCAGGTTTCGCCTCCCGAAAATCGTGCAGGCAAAAGAACCGCATGGTGCACAGTTTGTGCCCAAATTATATTCTCTATTTAGTGGCATAAGGAGTTTTGCACCCGTATTAAGAAAACTGTCTCCTCTCTAAAGGCCTGAAGTGCAAAGTTCTTTTGTAGCTGCAAACCAAGGAATTCGCAAAATCAGAGCTTGTGGCCGCCAAAGGGATTTGTACAATGTGCGAAACCCTTTTACGAGACGGGAAAAACGTTCCAATTTGTAAAGTGCAAATCATAGATACTTTATAGATACCCTCCTCCCCCGAGTAGGGGTAGTAACTGTTTTGCAAAGAGAAAGCTGTTTCAGATGTCACTTTGGGAATTCAGGGGAGCAGGAAGTTGTCCAGAGGACCAACATCCCACTTTGGATGACTTCCCAAAAGGTAGGCATGTGTTTTTTAAAGCAGCACATGTCCCTTTAATGGACACAGGCTGCTTTAATTTTTTTTTTTCCAGTTTGGGAATGCAAATACAAGGATGGAGATCTGCTGTACCCAGGGCCGGCACTAGGCATGGGCAGCTGCCCAGGGCCTCGCACTCAGCCCACCAGCATTGGGCCCTCACCAGTGCAACACACCACCAAACCTCTTGTGCCCCTGCCTATCACAGTGAAGAAAGGTGTCTGTTTGCAATTGGGCTTACAGGAGGGGGCCCCCATCCCTGGGCCTCTCAGGAATGGTGTGGGGAGTCCTAGGGGAGGGGGACACTTAATCTTGTGCCAGTTGAAAGGAGACGCATTTTGTCCTGCAATTAGGCCTCCTGCCTGGCTGCCCATTGAGAGACACTGCGGGACACCCATTGTCAGCACTTTACCCTCTGCACAGTTTTAACTCTCAGCCCCCAAGCTATTCTCACACCTTCAGCCCGATATGAGCTGTGAAAGAAGTGCTTGTAGGTGGTAGAGAGGGGAACTGCGGCCCAGGAGCAGTCTCACAAAGCAGCTTCCAGAGCCCTGAAGGTGTCACTTATGTAAATTAGAGGGGCCTCGCACATTCCCCTTCGCCCGGGCCCCAAAAATCCTAGAACCGGCCCTGGCTGTACCTTTCAGCCTTCCTCCATGTGTATTTACAACCAATCTCAGGGGGTCACAAATTGCATCCTGCTTAATTAATATTCATTAGACAGATAATTTTACGACCCCCTGGGATTGAACAGTTTGCTGAATGATCTGTTAGTTCATAGGTCACATCGCAGGTTGCTCACCTATTCGCAAGCCAGTCCGTTTGCAAATTGCACATCCTGGCTTGCGAATGGGTATTTGTACATTCGAACCTATACACTTACATGCATCAATCAGCAGCCGAAAGGTGACCAGTTAAGCACCCGGTATTCAGTGATTTTAATAAGGTTGGATCCATCTGAGCTAGAACTGCAATTTATTTTTGTTAAAATCATAAAATTATGTGCATCTCAGAGGATTAGTAGAGGAGGCACTTCAGCTGACACCGAGGATCCGTACATGCTGAGACTTCACCACACAGTGGTCTGACATCTCCGTGAGGGGTGTCCAGTTCGTGATCAAGACTGGGTCCTACACTCTCTCCCGCCAGGTGATGGGGTTGGATCGTCCCTTGGGTGGATTCTTGGATTTACACCTACACACACTTGAGGCACACATAGAGTAGGGTTCGCATAGTAGGAGTACACCTGATTACTGCCTTGTTCATATGCCTGAATATACACACTGTTTTAGCACCATGGTAGAACTATATCTACTATTTACTCTTTTGGTGCTCGTAATCACTTTCATCAGCTTCTGTCTACTGATTATCACAGCACATGTATTTTATACAAGAATAGCATTGGTTCAATAAATATATTGAAAACGTCCCAGTGTGTTTTCTCTGCATATTTGTCTGAGAACTAAAGAGCACGAGTGACTGAGCAAAGGGTCCTGATCTGTTACCATGATCCCTGAGGGGTCAGGGTTGTCATGTTCAGTGGTTACCAGAAACCATTCGCTCCCTGGTAAGGTTAGGGGGGGGGGGGCTTATGGTGGCGCTGTGAGCTAGCTGGTCTCTAGGGCAACATATACTGTGGTCGTGCATGGAATCCGTCTAGGCACCTCACCCAAAGTTTATGTTGTCCAACAAATGCGCACGACATGGCACCGCCAACATTGGTTAGGTTCTTATTTAACAGTCTACCTGAGTAGTTCAGTTGTGCTTTCTCAGAGACCTCTACTCACTTCCAAACCGGAGACGTCCGTGCTGGTAGGGAAATCCGTCTCAGTTGAGTAGGTATACCCTATGTATTGGCTGTAGGTTATTCAAGCTTGTAGGGTAAAAACGTCCCACATTGTGCTTACCCTATCTCCGTAAATTCATCCATTAATTTCCTTCTTCTTTAAAAAACAATGTCTGTAAACAGTGAAAATGGAGAAAACATTGGAGAAGAAGTAGGAGCTCTAAACATTACAGAAAACTGCAGACATGCAGTTACTATAAAATTATTACAATATGGTCTCCCGGCAACGGGTGGAGACGTTACCTTCGTGGTTGAGGCACACAAATCATTCAGAACAGAGGTATTCTATTCCTGGGTTTAATTCCCAGCTGCAAGTGCCACTACACAATTGTTTCACACTTGCATTGAAGATGAAAGACCAGAGAAATATATTCCATACATAGACACAAAAATTCTCTATCTTACCAAGAGCATATAAATTGGTTTAAAGGCACCCTCCCCCACACTACAGAAAATGTGAGACTCGGTCCGCTCAGTAAAGAAGGAGCGACATGGCTGGTCTTAACTGCATACACACCGCATCTTAACACTGCTAACTTAACTGCAGCAGGATTGCGTACACTACACTGAGATCTAGTAAAGATTTACAGCAATCTTACACAGTTCATAATACAAACACTCACAGTTAACCCTGTGCGGGTTGCTCAGGCTGCACAACCACAATTGGCTACCATGGGTATCAGCCCACAAACAGTGAATGCCGTCATGGGAAAAATTCCCACCAGTCGGGAGCAAATTCCTTTCTGGATAGCACAAAAAACAAGCCAGCTTGTGGCAGTATTTTACCATACGGGCCTGCAGGAAAAAACAGAATATTGACTATTTGCTTGCCAATAGAGATGGCTCCCTGGTGGAAGTTTTGCTGTTGGAAAATTTGCCACTAGGGGTACAGTCTTCGCTGGCGTTTGCACCAAAACTCATGGTACCCCTTCACTGGCTGTCTTGTCTGAAATACTGAAACAGGTACAGAATGAGCATGGGGCAGCACCTGCCCTGGACTTGGGAATTAAACTCATGGGCAATTTTGCTGCAGTATCAGCCATTATGTTAAGAAATATAAAGGGGGAGGCAGCAGCATTAGCTATACACCAACGCCTGAGGGAGTTCACTCATGCACAGCAGGAGCGGGAATTGTCTAAAATTATTGAAGAAATCTATGCTTTGCTAGGTAGAGATAATTTGGGAGCCAGACCTGGAAAACCACAAGTAAAGAGTAATTCTGAAAAGGATAACCTAAGCAAGCAACTGAGTCTTCTAAGAAAAAATGGGACAATAAACAAAAAAATAAAAACAAAACACATTCAGAGGGTGGGTCTCCTCAACAGGAAACCACTGAAACAAAATAAATTTTTAGAAACCGTGATAACATTAGAAAGCCTGACAGGTATCAGGATACTGATACACGTTCATCTAATTCCTTTTTAGGAGTCATCCGATACACGTTCGGAGAGAGGTGGATGGTCAGAGCACGTAAAACTGAAGAAGGGATCACAGCGCTCATCAGACTACATTATTAAAAAAGAAGACAAACCAAAGAATGCTAAAGAAGGTAGCTGGGATTAAAATAAGACATGCCCAGGCTACTGAGGACTCTGCTTCTGCATGGGGAATGGACAGTGATGATGCTGGACAGCGCCGCAGAAGTCACGATAGCTCGGCGGAACCTGATGGATTATCTGGCGGCAGTAGCGCTGAGTGAGCATATCACAGTGAAAGCACCTGATACCAGGGTAAGTGTTCCCCATCGTTTATAGGAAACAACACTAAAATTGGGGGTGGAGATACCCAGGAACATCAAGGCTCTCTTTTGGGAAAACCCGACATATGGTTACGATATCCTTCAGGCTGAAAAAGACTGGCCACCTGAGTTTGTAATGGAGTGCCCAAATGGGGAAATGGTAATTTTACCAGCTTTCTCTGATCTCGTTCCGGAATCAATTAAACTTTCTTATGCCAAGGTGTGGGCATTAGCGCTAGCTCCTGCACTTTACCACAATCATGTTGGGTGGGATGATGAGTCACCTCATCATGGGATCCCATCATCAATTCCTCAACCCCAGAGTCAATACCCAATAAAACATGAAGCTAAAAAGCAAGTTAGGGAAATCCTAAAACAACTTGAATACCAGGGTGTAATAGAAAATTGTACCTCATCAATAAATAATCCTTTGTTTTCTGTAATGAAACCAGACAATTCATACCATCTAGTTTTAGATTACAAACATTTAAACACATCTACTCGCACATTCGCAGTACATAATTCATACAGTGCCGCCAGTGGCGGCTGGTGACATTTGAAAGTGGTGAGGCGTAAAAGTTTATTATGAGTGACCTGTAATGAGCGAACGCCACGAGCGAGTCCAAGCGTTATAAGGGGTGTTTGGGGGAGTTCTCCCCTTGAAATTTTGGGAGAAAGAGTGAGAAAATGGCACATTTTCAAGCACATTTGAGAAAGCAAGGTTAATAAGGCAATTGTGAAAGTGTAGTTATGGCATGAATAAAGATATTTCATATGAAGAGTAGGGGTGGGCGGCAAATTCCGTTCCGCTCGAGGAACTTGCGAAATTTCAGCATTTCCGCGTTCCGCGCGGAACACGGAAATGTTGAAACTTCCGCGATCCGCGGCGGAACGGAATTCGGGTGCATGAGGTAATTAAACCTCTCCAGGAAGCACTTACAGATTTTAATAAAGCAGGTGCCCGAGTTGAAGCTCAAATTCTGTAACGCATTAATCAGCACAAAAAATTCGTGAGCAAGGTCGAGGCTAAGCAGGAGTGCTTTCTGCTCATATCTACCGTCAAACATTAGCTGTAATCCTTGATGGAGGTCTTTGCATCCTTGATTTTCTCGAGCGCAATCCTAGTGTTGTTCCTGTCGTCTGCCGCTGAGATCCTGCTCTCACCCTTTATAAACAAGAGGCATGTGAACAGGCCTAGAAGCCCGCCCGTTTGGCCCCGCCCCACATACACTAGCGGTATGCAACGTCTTCCCGCCCTTTCCCCACTATGATGGACAGCTTACTCAAAGGACCCCGGCGCCTTTCCGGCGCGGTGGCAAAGTTACAGACACACGAGGTCACTGGAGACAATTCTTCTGGTCCTTTACGCAGCTGCAGTGTAGGAAAGGCACTATACATTTACCCAACGAGGTAGCACTTACTGATTAGCCAGTAGAAAGTACTCCAGTTGAGTAGAGGTATTGCAAAAAACGGTGGCATCTTCGTGGATAAATATGCAGGGCAGGATTCGTTCTGGAAACGGGCGCAGCAAAATCTCCGCAAGCACGCGAAATTCCGCGTTATCGCGGAGATTTCTTGCCGTTTTGCGGAATTTTGCGTAAGGCAACTCCGCAAATTCCGCCCACCCCAAATGAAGAGTTACAGAGGTAGGGAGAGGTTCTTAGGAAAAAAATGGAGTAAAGTGCCTTACAGGGACAAAAGGTACTTGAGTGCTGCAGATAATATCTGTGATTAATGTAAGGATGTAGGAGACACTTTACTGAAACCACTAGGAGGGATTCTGTTACAGAGCTGACAGAGTCCCTCCTTATATAGGGATGGAGAAGGGAGAACACCTGAGGAGAGCTGGATGCAGGAATATCTGAGAGAATGGAGGACCAACTGCTGTCAAATGGGGAGGGGGGCAGGGGCAGATTACTGGGCCATGCATGGATTGCAGGGTCCATGAGTTGGGCTACGGAAAGAAAGTACCTGAGTAGTGTGATGGAGAGATAACACCTGAGGAGGATAGAAAAGAGGACATGTCTGTTGCCAGTGGAAGAGCCATAACCATCGTGAAAATGATGTAGTTTCTGTAATCATGAAACTTAGACCCAATTCCTTCGCTCAGTTTGTGGTAAAGTGTCACACGAGTCATGAAAATAGTCACTATTAATTCATGAAAAGCCACACTTAAGCTTACTGCAAACATGTTAATGTCATACACAAGCAAACCTGCAATCTTGACAGTCCTGCAGAAGGGAGGGAGAGGGTTGCAGAGGGGTCCATATTCCTAAAGCCACTTGCTTTCCAAAGGTCCCCCACTCCTGCTAAAACATTCTTTTTAGATTTTCAGCAAATCTGCCCTATTTGTTAATGACGAGACAGCCAACATGGTTAATACCAGAAGATGGTGCCAGGCCCTCGTCCTATGCAGAGCCCACTTCAGTTTGTTATCTAGGCCTTGCTCAACTTGGCCTGGGACAATGCAGTAAAATAATGTGCATTAGATAATTGATGTTAGTGCGCTTCCTGGAATGCTGATTAAAATATACATATGCAGTCTTCCAGCAAAGTCGTGTTTTTCTTTTACTTTCTGTAACAGCCTGTGTCAGTAATAGCATGAAATGTGCTGCTCATGAAAAGGTCTACAGTTCTATTTTGTGTAATGGGAGAGGATTGAAATTTTAATGGCTCTGCCATGAAACGGACAAGAGCGTGATTTAGAAGCAAATGTTTCGAATTTAACATGATGGCCACCCTATCCATGTAAACGCAGTCTCGGAAAAGTGATGGGTTTAAACTATGCAAGTGCACTTTTATCACAAAAGTTCCATGATTTCTCGTCGTTGCAACCGCACACTGTTCTTAATGAGTGTTATCATTTTTAGGAGAACAAGGAATCAAAGGTGAAAATATATTTAGTGCCTAGAAGCCACTGTCCAAAGTAGAGTAAAGCATCTGGTAACAAGGAGCACGATTTGCAAATTACTGTGTAATCAGATCTGGTCGGAGGTTGTTCTACAGCCCCCTCCACCAGATTAAAATAAACTATCACCTCCCATCCACGTGTGCTGAGAGGCTGAGGAGGGCACAGGTGTCCGGTTGCACTGCTGGGGTCTAAAGCGCCGTGCGGCACACACTCTCTCAAAGGCGGCCTCGGTGCGCTCTGTCTAACTCACCCACCTCCCCATACCAGGCTGTGACTGCTAGAGATCAGGCTTTCAGCAGACAGTCAGAGCACAGTGAAGCACAAAGACGAGGCTTAGGCAGAGTGCAGTACTGTGCTGTAAAACAGTGGCGAGCCGAGTGCCTCAACCCACCCCCCCAAAAAAATACAACAAAAATACAACAGAAAAATTTGATTCTTTCACACAGCGTGCTGCATTGGATTTACGTTGTGGCATAAAACTAATGCAGCGCGCCATGTGAAAGTGAACTCAGCATGTGCATAAAAGTGATCATCATCACCTATTTTAGAAAATGTTCATTTCTTTGTGGCGCTCTCTAATACTTGTGACTAATTTAACGTAATTAAAAGTTTAAACGCACTTACCACGAACAAGATGAGATTATCGTTGCTGCAGCTCTACCAGTCACGGCCGGCATGGCGGGTGGGGGGAGATGGGGTGGAAATGGGGTTGTCCTGGGGGGGGATGGGGGAGGCGGGAGGGGTTTGTTTAATTAAAAAAAATTTAAAACTTAACTTACCGTCCTGCGCCGCTGCCACCTCAGCTTCTGGATGGGTCCGACTCCCGACTCCCGCCGTCCTGCCTTTTCCGAATTGAATTCCTGCATCGTCATCAGCCAGGAAAGGCAGCCTCCCTCCCTCCCCTCCACCAATCACAACGCTGCAATGGCAGCGTTGTGATTGGTGGCGCTGAGGAGCGCGCCCACCCGGGCCATTTTCTCTGTAGGCTGCTGCATGAGAAAAGGGAGAGTGGACGGTCCTGCTCGAGGGCAGGGGAGTGGCTTGCCCACTGTTGTGCATACTGACTGTTTGGTCGGCCCCAGGGCCGACCAAACAGTCAGTATGCACAACAGTGGGCAAGCCACTCCTGCCCTCGAGCAGGACTGCCCACCCCAACCAGCACTTCTGCTTTCTCGCCGTGCGAGAAGGCAGAAACATAAAATGGTAGTTATTACCATTTATGTTTCTGCCTTCTCGCACTGCGAGAAAGCAGTGGGGCAACGCCCCCACGCCCCAATGGGGGAGCCGCCACTGAGTGCCGCACTAGTGAATAACTTGTGCGGAAGAAATACAAAACAGCACTAGATATCTCAAATGGATTCTTCTGCCAGAATATAGCGCCTGAAAGCAGGTATTTGACAGCATTTTCAGCACTAGGCTCACAGAGGCAATTTTGCAGTTCACCTCTAGGTTATAAGAATAGCCCTGGGCTGTTTTCAGCCAGAGTGACAGAGTTACTTCAAAACTTTGATGAGGAGGCATTGTCCTATGTAGATGATATTTATCTGACGGACGATGAATTAATGGAACACTTGGACAGAGTAGACCGCATAATTCTGGAGGTTTGCTCACTTGGGTTGCAAATGCAACTTTAAAAAATCAAAAGTTGCCCGCCTCAATGTCCTATTTTTAGGATACGAGCTGTCAAGTGAAGGCAAAAGCCTGGCAGCACATGTTTTAGAAAAATGCGCTTTGCTCCAACCTCCAACGACTCTGACAAGACTACAATCCATTTTAAGATTTTTTAATTTTGGCAGAACATACATTTTACACAAAACGGGTAAAACCATTCTACAACTTAATTAGACCTGATTTTCACATTGGACACAGGAATATACAAACATTTTACATTCCGTACAAGCTGACATGATAGCTTCTAAACATTTACACACAGTGTGTAAATACAACTAACCTCGTGATCCGTGTAGTTGCTGGACCAATTGGGTATACATACATCATGTTCAACGTAGGTGATGCAGTACCTATTGCATACAAATCACATTTGTACACAAATGCTGAAATGCGTTCTACCCCCACTGAGAACATTCTCACAGCGGTGCAGACTGCTGTAGTGAGAGAGAGAGAGCACTAGCTCTGGGTAAACGCATAATTGTGGTTACCTTGGTACTGACCTTAGAGGCCGTTACCAAAGCAAGCGTTTCAAATGGCAAAGCTTTACATCCACGATGGATACAATGGGCTAACTCTCTCACTGCAACAGATGTAGATTGCAGTTTTGGTGGCACTGTGAGCTAGCTGGTCTCTAGGCCATCATATCCTGTGGGGGTGCTTGGAAGCAGTCTAGGCACCTCACCCAAAGTTTTTGTTGTCCAACAAATACGCAGGTCCTACTGATTAGTGGGAACTACACGACAAATGTTAATAATGGAACTGGGAGCATGAATCGCAGACGTCGAGGTGGAAGGTAGAGTGACAGGGCGGGGAGAGCCAGCATATATAACAAGATTAAGCACAAACTGTGAGCATAAATATATATATATATATATATTCACTGAAAAAACCATAGGTTTCAGACACGTTATAGTTAGAAATTTGCATTTAAAAAACCTTTGAAATTCACTGAAAAAACCATAGGTTTTAGGGACAGTTATAGTTAGTTGGACATTGCACTCGTACAAAACCCGTGAAATTCCCCCGTTATAGTTAGTTCAGCTAACTATAACTCGCGCCCCCCTCAATGCACTGATGATGACGTCACATATTACATCACTCATGACATGGTCAGTGACATCACTGATGACATCACTGATGACATCTCAAATGACATCACTGATGACATCATGCAGTGACTGTGTGTTTCTATAAAGTTTAAATATGTTTAATATATATGCCAAGGTGTATTGAATAATGAGTGGGTGTATAAGTGTCTGGATGGATGATTTAGTAGGTGCGTGACTGACTCTATAAGTGAGTGATTAAACGTATCTTACTAAATGCATGGGTTAGTGACTAAACTGTGTGAATGTCTTTATCCGTCTGTCTGTTGGTGTGTAAGTGGCTGCATGGGTTTGTAAATAGCTACATGAGTGTCTATATGAGTTATTGATTGGTTGTCTGAGTATCTGTATGGGTGCCTGAGTGTTTGTGTGGATGGGGTGTGTGTGACTGCACATAGATGTATCAGTGGGTGATTCACTGGGTGCATGGTTTCAAGAGTGCATCTGTGATGGACTGTATGGGTGGGTGAGTGTGTGTATGGGTGTGTTAGTGAGTGAATGTATATCTCAGTGGTACATGTGTGAGTAACTACATATGTGAAAGGCAGTATATATGTGTGTTGGAGTATATAAATGGGTATAAGTGAGAGTGTGTGATTGTGAGAGTGGCTGTATGGATGAGTGTGGACTTGTATTAGTGATTGTATAAGAGCTTAAGAATGTGCTAGTATTTGTATGAGTAAGTGAGCTGGTGTGTGTATAACTGTATAGGTGAGTAAATGGCAGTGTGATTAATTATTTGCATGACTGACTAGGTGTGTGAGTACCTCTATGGATGAGTGGCGGTGTGTGAGTGTCTATGTAGGTGTATGAGTGCATATGATAGTCCTGTACTGAGTAACCGTAAGTATGAGTGACTGTACAGGTGAGTGAGTGGATGTGTGTGTAGACCTAAAAATCAGTGAGTGGGTATGTAGTTATTGGTGTTGGAGTGTCTATGGTTTTGAGAATGGCAGTCTGTAATTTAGAGTGGGTGTATCAAAATTTATATTTGGGTGTGAGAAGATGCATGAAATTATCACATGGATGATGTCATCAGTGATGTCATTTGAGATGTCATCAGTGATGTCACTGACCATGTCATGAGTGATGTAATATGTGACGTCATCAGCAGTGCATTGCGGGGCGCGAGTTATAGTTAGCTGAACTAACTATAACGGGGAATTTCACGGGTTTTGTACGAGTGCAATGTCCAACTAACTATAACTGTCCCTAAAACCTATGGTTTTTTCAGTGAATTTCAAAGGTTTTTAAATGCAAATTTCTAACTATAACGTGTCTGAAACCTATGGTTTTTTCAGTGAATTTCAAAGGTTTTTAAATGCTAATTTCTAACTATAACGTGCCTGAAACCTATGGTTTTTTCAGTGAATTTCAAAGGTTTTTTAAATGCTAATTTCTAACTATAACGTGTCTGAAACCTATGGTTTTTTCAGTGAATTTCAAAGGTTTTTAAATGCTAATTTCTAACTATAACGTGCCTGAAACCTATGGTTTTTTCAGTGAATTTCAAAGGTTTTTAAATGCTAATTTCTAACTATAACGTGCCTGAAACCTATGGTTTTTTCAGTGAATTTCAAAGGTTTTTAAATGCTAATTCCTAACTATAACATGTCTGAAACCTATGGTTTTTTTCAGTGAATTTCAAGGTTTTGTAAATGACAATTTTTAAATGTATTATTTGTTATCTTTATTTTTTGATACTGATTTACTACATTTTTTAAACTATTTATTTTTTAAATTACATTGTAATTACATTATACATTACATTACAAAATATACTTTCTCAGAATGAATTACTTTAGTTTAAATTCTTTGCAAATAGGCAATAGACTTTTAAGTACAGTAGTTACAGTTGTTGCAATGGGCAACACAATTTCAAACACAATGCAACATTGAGCTCAATGTGAATTTCTAGTTAAATGCAATTAGTTACTTTATGGATTACTTTTCTAACCACAGGACTGGATCCTAGATTCAGTCCTGGGACATCTCCTGTAAACAGTTGAGTAAAAGCGTTTTGGTTACAGTACTGATTTTTAAGGAATATTATTGTATTTTAAAAGTTGACACTTAGAAACTTTTTCACATAGAATCACCAATGTTATCCTATGGGAGGAAATTCACTTAGCAGGTAAGTAGTGTTATCGTTACTTTTCTTACTCAGTGGTGGATCCTGGATCCAGCACTGGTGCATCTCCTGTAAACAGTTGAAAGAATGCGTTTAAGTCATACAGGCGATTTTAAGGAATATTTGTAGTTTGTGAAAATCTACACTTTGAAACTTTTCTGCTGAAAACCAGACAATGGATTCCTATGGAAGGAAATACAAGTTACTGGTAAGTACGGTTAGAATTACTTTTCAGGGTCAGTGCTGGGCTAAAAGATGCAGCACTGGGTTCTCTCCTGATAACAGGTGAGTAAATCGGAATTCGTAGTTCGGCTGATTTTAGAGGAATATTATAAAGTTCCAAAACTCCACACTTAGAAGAATTTCCAAGTGAAACCAGTCAATGTTAGCCTATGAAAGGAAATTCAAGTTACTGGCAAGTACAATTAGAATTACTTTTCAGGGTCAGTGCTGGGCTAAAAGATGCAGCACTGGGTTCTCTCCTGATAACAGGTGAGTAAATCGGAATTCGTAGTTCGGCTGATTTTAGAGGAATATTTGCACAATGGTGAAGGAAGGGGTGGGGCCTGAGGTGACATGTCTGCAAACACGCCCTGTGGCGCGTTTTAAGTTGGAGAATTAATTCCTCCTCAATCCCGAGGGTCCCTAGGGGCCAACTAGCCCACCAGATACCTCCAGTATGCGCCAGAGAGCTGCGTTGCAGAGAGGTGTTCAGAGGCCACGCCCCTTTTTGCACCTCTCTGCAACGCAGCTCTGTGGTGCTTTCTGGACGTACCTGGTGGGCTAGTTGTCCCCAAGGGACCCTCAGGATTGAAGGGGATTTAATTCCCCATCTTAAAACACGCCACAAGGCCTGTTTGCACACATGTCATCTCAAGCCCCGCCCCCTCCCTTCACCACTGTGCAAACGCGTCCCGTGGCGCGTTTTAAGTCGGGGGATTAACTCCCCTTCAATCCTGAGGGTCCCTGGGGTGCAACTAGCCCACCAGCTCCCTCCATTATGTGCCACAGAGCTGCGTTGCAGAGAGGTGTAAAAGGGCGTGGCCTCAGAACACCTCTCTGCAACGCAGCCCCTGGCCATACTGGAGGTTCCTGGTGGACTAGTTGGCCCCCAGGGACCCCAGTATTCAAGGGGAATTCGTTCCCCATCTGCAAACGCGCCAGGGCGCGTTTGCAGAGTGGTGAAAGAAGGGGCGTGGCCTCCGGCGCGATGCCGGTGTTTTTGTTTTTTTTTAAGAAGGGGGCTGTGTGGCCCCCTTCTTTCTAATTTTTGGCCCTGGGGACCCCATCCCCAGGGCCTGCCCCCTATTTATTTAAAAAAAAAAAAAAAACAATTTGGAAGGGGGCCGCGTGGCCCCCCTCCCCAGGCCTTAATCGGCCCCGGGGACCCCATCCCCCGGGGCATGGCCTTCTTTTTTTTTTTAAATAAATCTTATGGAGGGGGGCTGCGTTGCCCCCCTCCTCAGGCCACTTATGGCCCCGGGGACCCCATCCCCCGGGGCCCGCCCTTTTTTTTTTTTAAATTTATTTATTTTTTTTCATTTTGGGGAGGGGGGCCGCGTGGCCCCCCTCCCGGGCCACTACTTGCCCCGGGGACCCCATCACCCGGGACTGGCCCTCTCCGTTGGGGACTGTGGGGGGGTCCCCAATCCCCCCACAGTCCCACAGGCTCCCCGCGTCCCTCGGGAGCCGGCATTGCTTTTCCACATGGGGAGCTGCTAAGATGCAGCTCCCTGTGTGGAAAAGCAATCTGCTTTGGATATTGGAAGAGAGCAGGTTTCCCTGCTCTCGCTTCCAATATCCAAAGCAGTTTGCTATGACAGGACGGGAGCCGCGAGGCTCCCGTCCTGTCATAGCAAACTACAGTGTCCCGGGGGTAGGCACCCGGGACACTGCAGGAGCCGGCCCTGGGGGTGGCGGTCCCCAGAGCCATCAAGGGCTCCAGGAGGGTGCCGCGCGGCCCCTCCCTTGAATTGCACAGCCCCGGGAGGTGGTGGTCCCGGGGCTCTGGGGTCCGTAACGGACCCCCACATTAAAATATTTAGTGCCCGGGGAGGTGGCGGTCCCGGGGCATGTGGGGGGCTCAAGCCCCCACATAGGTAATTTTTTTTTTAAAAAGAAGCCCTGGGGGGTGCGGTCCCCGGGGCTGCGGGAGAGCCGAGAGCCCTCCCGCATCATTTTTTTTATTAAAGCCCCGGGGGGTGGCGGTCGCCGGGGCTTGGGGCCTTAGAGGCCCCCACACATAAACTTAATCCCCGCATGCCCCGGGACTTGGCCCACCCGGGGGCCAATTACAAAGAAGCGCGGGAGCCCGCGCTTCGTTTTTTTTTTAATCGGCAGGATTTTTGGCCCTGGGGGTCCTTGTAGGACCCCCTGAGCAGGCCTAGGGTGTCAGGGTGTTTCTACCCTGCCCCCTTTTTGCGTATTGCGCACTTTTTTTACTGCTTTCTTGTTCCTCGGTTCTACCGAGAACAAGATGGCTGCCAACACTTCCTGGTTTGGAGTGTTGACAGCCAATTAGCATGCAGCTCGTGGTCGGGAGGGTGCGCGGATCCTCCGTGCCTCTAAATATCGAAACTTTTATTTTGGATTTTGTCAGCAACTACTGAACGGATTTACACCATTTTTAAAAGGGTGCTTTCTGAACCAAGCACTACCTTTTTGCCAAATTTGGTGTAATTCCGTTCAGCAGATTTTGCTGTAGCCTTGCATAACGTTTCCTATGGGAAATCGATTTTTTCACTCTTATTTTTTGAATTTCTCCGCAACTACTGAACGGATTTACACCATTTAAAAAAGGTCGCTTTCTGAACCAAGCGCTACCTTTTTGCAAAATTTGGTGTAATTCCGTTCAGCAGTTCGGGCTGTAACCGTGGCTAAAATTTCCTATGGGAATTAACATGGAGAAAACGCGTTTTGGGACCCCCTTTTTTCTCGGCCCCCGCCTGACGAATCAACCCGAGACTTTCAGGGTAGGAGCGGAGCGCCCCAACAAGTTGGAAGCTTTCGCGAAGATTCGTCAACCGGCGCAAGAGTTATTTCAAATAGAATGTTGCGGATTTCCTATGGATAAAGGTCCTAACTATAACTATCTACTGGCGACCGCCAGTAGATTATATATATATATATATATATATATATATATATATGTAGCACTCATCAAGAGTGTAACTGACAGAAGTTCTCTCAAACTAACCTGTGCATCATGTCCCATAATGCGGCAAGTCCAGCATAGTGCGAGTGTAACGCAAGATGCGTCAACATTAAGTCGGTATGTTGGAGCGGTTTAAGTGCTCATAAAAGCAAAAAGTGAGTAGCTGCAAAACGCACGAGCACTATCTAGAGTGCAGTTAAACCAAATAAAAAAATAGTCCAGAAAATATTTCCTAAAATGGCCGCTGTGTATGAATAGTGGTACTAGATCCCTGCTCTCGGGGAGGGCTAAAGGCGGGAAGAGGCATGACACATGCATGCCATGGATAAATGAGGAGAAGGAATAATGGAGCAACGTGGGAGCCAGCAAATGGCAAGCCTATGTGTGGGCTGAAGACCACAAAGTACATACAACAGGTCTCTTTTTGAGATAGTACATGTCTGGAGCAAAGACCTAAAAAGGTGCCATGGCAGTGGCGAGCATTTTGTCAAAAAACATTCTCAAGCAGGGATGGGGATAGAGGCTTTGATGTTGTTGCTGCCTAAGCCTCATGTGATTTTACTAGATGAAATTACCAGCCGGCTAAATCAGGTCCGGTGTTCCTGCACCAACATTGGGCCAGTTGTTATCAAACAGAGCAGTATCCCACCAGTGGATGTAATGAGGTCCATGGTGTGGGATTACTGGGTGGTATTACTACACCCAGTAATACTGCACTCAGTATTTACACTCTCTTTTCTGTTCACAATTCCACCTGCTTAAAGCGGGTAGGAAAGAATTGTTACTAAAGAGATGGAGTGAATATACAGGAATGACTGTCACGGAAACACCAGGTCCACAAAAGACTGGAAAGAATATAGTTATTCTTATGATTACCCTATTATACATGAGAGCCTGTAATCCGTGTATAAAAGCCTGTCTCTAATTTCCTTATTACAGGTGACTTGTAATGTCTCTAGTTGCCTGGTAGCTGCTCAAATTTGATAAGTCATTACAGTTGAATTTTTACATCACAATGCCTGATGCTAGAGCGAATAGCCAAGGTGAAAGGCAGATCATGGAGGGTAATGGAAAGTTTTATATCATTTGTGAGCAAGAAATTTCAATTCTATTACAGTCACAGTGGAGAAGATTATGCATTCTCTTCTCTGCATTAATATTAATAGCAGCCATGTAAACCTATGCAAAAGCCATTGATGTAAGGGTGCAGTAGAACAAAGACTGCAATACTCAAGGTTCCAAGACAAAAAAGCTACATGTCCCAAGAACAAAGAGTCCATTTACCAATCAGAACACTGGTAGTCATTTAAACAGGAGTAGAAACATGTAAACTTCCTCTTCTTGCTCGGAAGAGTTACTCTATTGAATGAATATCACAAGGTAATCATTCTTGCTTTTGGTCTGAAACTGAGAAAAACAACATACTAAATATTCAATTTTTCCCTTGGGTAATTATATCTGGATGGGCAACAGAAAAACATTACAAACATTGCAAAGCATTTGAATCTGGCATAATATGGGGAGGATAATGTTCGCCTTCACGTCCTTAATAGAATTGAAAACTCTTGTTCACGAATGTTATATTATTTTCTATACTATGACAGGGCCGGAGGCTTCAGATTACGCAATTTTAAAGCTTATCAATAATCATTGAAAAAGGATTACTTACTGGTTTGTAATATAACTCCGTAAAGATTGAGTCTGAGGATTAATCTACCTTACGGTTCATATCCTCTAACCGTGCTCCTACACTGAAGGATTTTGAGGCCATTGTCCCTTTTACTGAATGGGGCTGGACATGGAAGTCCAAATGCCTGCTTCTTATATATTCAATTTGACCCAACATGCTACCATAGGGCAAGATTCAGGGGTATGTGGATACACCAAAGAAATTAGCAATTGACCAGAAGGAGAATTTCTGTGGGAAGAAGTGACCCTTTCATGTTCCTGAAGGCACTGAACCACACATAGTTTCTGGTATCCTGGTAAAGTTGGGAAGGAAACGTGTACGGATCCTGTTTTAGTTGTTTTGGAGAAGAGAAAGGAAACTTCTCCTGTTTTAGTTGTCTTGGAGATTATGCACAAAATTATTTTTGGAGTGAAAACCTTCCTGCTAAAGTCAGACGAGAGGCAAAGAGATCATAGTGATGCGGCCCCCATTTTGTCACGATCTTGGAAAACAAGGACCAATCTAGTTTCCATTGGCTGGAATCTCTGAGGTGTTGGGAATTCCAGTCTACCAGTAAATTCTGTTTGCCTGGCAAATGGAGGGTTATTACTGAGAGATTGTGGGCTAGGCAGTAATACCAAAAGTCTTTGGCAAATTATGCTAGAAGACAGGATCTCGTTCCCCAAGATGGTTGACATATTGGACCGCAGAAACATTGTTCATCTTTAGTACGATCCAGCAGTGGCTTAGTTAAGGTGAAGACGACCGAAGTGCAAAAGAACCTGTTAGTAATTCAAAGCTGCTGATGTGCAAGGAGAATTCCTCTTTGGACCATCTGCCTCCTATCGTCAGATCTCCACATCTCTTCTCCCATCCCAAACGGTTCACATCTGACTCTATCACCATGTACAGAGTGAGGCCGAAAATGGCCCTCCCATTTCAAGTATTCATGTGAATGCGCCACCACTGCAGTTCCTGACAGACTTCTGTGGTCAGACGAACCTGGTCTGAGTAAGTGAGGCCTTTTTGCAAGTGTTGTCTCTTAAGAGGTTGAAGGGCTCGATAATGAAGAGGGCCTAGAATATTGCTTGAATGGAAGACGCCATAAGGCCCACTAGTCTTGCAAGCCAACAAAGTGTGAGGGTTCCTTCTTTAGGGCGTTTTGAATATCTTTCTTAATAGCCCGTATCTTCTGCATGGGGAAAACTAAGGTAATAGAGATGGAGTCTATGGCGAACCTTAGAAAGATAATCATTTTTGATGGATTGACATAAGAGTTGGAATAATTGATCACACAGTCCAAGGAATCCAGAGGAGTGATTGGCTAGTCCAATTATTAGATGAGTAGAGTGTGATCTTGGGACATCAGAAGCATGTTGTCTAGGTAAATGATCAGACAATTATTTCTGGCCATCAGAAATTCTGCCACTGGCTTGAGCAACTTGGTAAAGCACAAGTTGCTGAGGAGAGACCGAAAGGGAGAGCAAAAAAATTGTAAGTAGTTTCCCTTCACTGGAATTGCAGGAAAGAATGGGGAGGCGGCAATATCGGAACTGTTAAATAGGCGTCCTTCAGGTCCAGCCCGACCATGAAGTCGCCTTCTCTTAGTAGGTCTCTCAACAAGTGTATCCCCTCCATTTTGAAATGCCTGTAAAGGATCCACGAGTTGAGTTCTTTGAACTTGATGACAAGTCAAAACCTCCACCTTTCTTGTCTACAAGGAAGATATTGCTCATAAAACTCCTGGTCTAGGGAATAAAAGGAGATATAATCTGTTTCTGGAGAAGAGTAGAAATCTCTTGATTTATGAATTAATTGTTGTTTGTGTATTGTGAACTGTAGTTGTCTGGGTAAGGAGGTCTGGATGGGAGATGCTTAACAATAAGTGGAAACCTAGGACTTTTTGTAGAGCCCATGCATCCTGCGTGATTCATATCAATTGTGTAGGAAATGCCAGGTCTTGCCCCTTAGTACTAGAGGGAGGGATGGGAGGTGCCTCAAGAGTTTTTTGATGTACAACAAACACCACTGCGTTAGAAGCAGCCTCTGGCTCTTCCTTGATGGAAAGTAGTTTCCTCTTTGGTGTTTGTTCTAGGAAGCTCACCTTCATGAATTTTCTCTGAAGGAGGGAGTATGGTACGAGAAGCGGCTGGCGGAGTGGCTCCTGCCTCTTCCAGCCCTGGGGAAATGGGAGGGTTGGAAAACCTTCAGCGCTGACTGTGCTTTGCTGAAGGAAGTGGAACTGTTGACAAAACATGATACCTCCTTGACAAATGGGTCGCCAAATAACAGGCCTTCAGCCGAGGGGTCTGTCTCATAGTTGCAAGGTCACACAGTTTGGGGGTCTTTTTTCAGAAGAATGGAGCAGAGATGCTTTGAGGATAGGACAAAGTTTGCATTCCCTAAAAGATGTTGGGCCCAACCTGACATCACATTCGGGTCAATCACGGTGTCCTGCTCTTTGGCAGCAAAAGCGAAATCTATGTTATTTAATAGAGGGCCCGATAGGCCTAACAGCTTTTCCTGGCAAACTTTCCAGGATATGTCAATAACCTTTTTTGGGTCCTTAACAAATTGTCATAAAAAGGTGGACAATTTGGGGTCGATGTCTGGGGTCATGGCTTTGTGCATTCAGCTCGCAGAAGATTACAGACTTCTGTGGAGAAAAACTGCTTTGGAAATACTTGTCTTCAGTGACAGGGTCCATTCTGAAGAGAGGGGGTGGATGATAACTTCAAAAGTACCCAACCCCAGAGCGAACCTCCCCAACATCAGGATCATCATGTTTTCTCTTTTTGGGAACTGGGAGGCAAGACCGAATGCCCTCACTCTCTGAGGCAACTGCATCACGTACATTGACATCCTGGAGGGAAACTATGCTCTCTGGTGTATCATCCTCATCCCATTCATCTGGATCGTTAGCCACTGAATCAAGATAAACCTTATTTAAATTTTCGAAGGTGTATAATTTCATTGTAGACTTTTTACTTTTGGGGGAACTGAATCTGTAGATCAAGATGGCAACTGAGGGGATCAATGCAGGAGTCCAGCAAAAAAGGCCTGCAATTGCTGGGCCACAAGACGTAAGGAAAGCTGATACAGTCTTCTGTAAATCATTTTGTAAAATTTGATTTAGTGCAGAATAATCGTATCCCCAGACGATGTGACATTATCTTATGTCAATTCAACAGGGATGTTCGCCGGGTTATTTGTGACAAACACTGAGAGCCTGATTACGAGTATGGTGGTCCCAAGACCGCCGTACCCGCAGTGACAATCTGACCACCACCTCCTCGGTGGACCGATCGCCCGATCATTACCGTGGCGGTCAGACAGCTGCAAGACCACTGCCTCTGCCAGGATCTTTGCGCTGATGCTGATCTCGACCTGTATTTCCACCGACCTTTTCATAGCGGCGACCCCTCCATGATAAGGTCGGCAGAAAGGCAGGGAAGGGGCCCCAAACTGGGCCACAGGCCAATTTTGTCCATGGGTGTGTGCATGGGGGCACATGTTGTGCCCCCCTGTGCTTGAACTGTCGTGTAAGTGGTGGTGCCACGGCAGTGGCTTGTGCTGCAGGCTCTCTATGAGCTGAAGCATGCCACTGCAACACCACCAGCCCGGCGGCAAAATAGTAATGCGGCTGTCGGGTAGCCACCCGCTTAGCGGCTTTCTCCCGACCACCGCAACAGCGGTCCGGTGGTCGGACCGCCAAAGCCCAAATCGGGCCTTGAGTCTTGCAGAATCAATCTATCCCCTCAAGAGTTCTGTAATATCACACCCTTAATGTTCTACAGGGTATTAGTTGCCTCTGCCACAGAGGAACTGTACTATATATATAAAAACGCTTTATTGTTTTAATTTGTGGTACCACAGAGCTCCTGCGAGAGTCCAGCGAGACCAACCTTCCAGATATCTCAATTTCTTGAAACTTAATTTCTCAAAAACGACTGAACAGGTTTATACCAGATCACAAAAAACATGTTTTATGAGTAAAGATCTAGCTTTCTCCCAAATTTGGAGTAATTCTGTTCAGCTGTTTTTTCTGTATTGTTGTCTAATTTTCCTTATTGAAATTGTATGGAGAAAAAAGTGTTTTGGGACACCCCTTTTCTCAGCCTCTGCCGAATATATCACCCCAAAACTTTCCAAGAAGGCGCCAAGGTGGATTAACCTTTAATTTTTTGAACGTTTTATGAAGATTTGTCAAACAGCGCCAAAGTTATTAGCAAAACAAAAAACGCTCTTCCTATAGAAACTCTGACTCACGTATAACTATACAGGGGTTACCACCACTGTGTAATATTTATCACCAATATTGTGGGTTTCAGGTAAAGGCTTAAGAGGATAGTCCCTTACAGGGAGAAAATCCTGCAAACTAATAATTATTCCAGCGCTTAATATAGGAGGGGCGGAAATTTATTCCATGTATTGTTACAGCCCTGTGTCCAATATGGTGGCAATTGAAGACACCCAATGAGTTAAACAGCAATGAGTGGGAACTGAAGCTCAACCTCCAGAACCTTGTGAGCCTATTGAGAAAAAACTCTGGAAGGGTAGAAAGCCCAGAGAAGTCCGGTGAGGAGGCTGGCTGGGGACGGGAGCAGTCAGGGCTGGAGGGCAGAGCAGGCAGTGCGACAGGAGTGCCTGTCCGATGTTAGAGCTCACTACTCGCCCGGCAGGCAGAAGAAGAAATACAGAGTGCTACAGTGACTCTGTAGTGGGGAGAGAACAAAGGATGTCAAAAGAGGTGAGAGGGTGCGTCCGCGACCACTGCCGATCTTTTAGACAACATATAGACAAAATGGTGGTGGAGCAGGAAAACTATACCTGACCAACGGGTGACCATGCTTTTGACACAAAATTTATGGCGCCACCGACCGGAGGGTCAGCACGGCCTGCAGTGAACACTGTGGAATGAAAAACAGTTAAATAATTATGAAAATGAAATCAAATAAAGCGGTATAGAGTTACAGTAAAATACTGAACATGGCCACTGAGCAGCAATGAAGAGACGGTTTACACGTTTCTGATTCCTGCTTCTGTGACTACCAGTGTTCTGATTGGTAGATGGACCAATCAGAACACTCTTACATCAATGGTTTTTGTATATGTTTACATGGCTGATATTGACATTAACCCCTTCGCTGCTAGGCTTTTCCCCCCCGTGCTAAGCCTTTTTTTTGGCTATGTGGGGTAGTTTGCGCTTAGGCCGCTGTAACTTTTTGACAACATAAGGAATCCACGCCAAATTTGTGTCCTTTTCTTCCAACATCATGGGGATTTTAAAGGTACCCAGGGTTTGTTGATTCCCCTGGAGGGGACCCTAAATTAGCAAAAATACAGATACATATGTTTTTTTTGGGGAAAAATGGAAGAAAAGTGCTGCAGATGAAAGCGTCCGTTTTTTCCCCCTGCAAATGGTATCAACAAAGGGTTTGTGGTGCTGAAATCACCATTTTCCCAGCTTGTAGGGACTGACAGACTTCTGTCAGAAAACCAAAATGTTTTACACAGTTTTGGCATTTTACTGGGACATAGCCTATAGTTGCTATTTTTTTGTGCTGTCAACCTCCTTCCAGTTAATGGTAGAAATGGGTATGACATCAATAATGGATCCTGGAAAGCTATACATTTCAGATAAGTAGACAAAATTCTGAATTCAGCAAGGGGTCATTTGTGTAGATCCTTTAAGTTTTTTTTCATAGAAACTAGCAGTTGAAAATAGGAAAAATTGAAAATGAGTTGAGAAAAACAGCCATTTGTGCTAATGTTTTCACCTGTAACTTTTTCTAAATATGACAGATTTTTTAAAGCAATATACTGTTACATCTGCTGGACCTTTCTGGTTGTGGGGATATATAGGACTTGTAGGTTCACCAAGAACCCGACGAATTCAGAGCCAATAACGGAGCAGCGTCTTGCAATGGTTTTTTATTGTGTACCGGGTATATAGCAATTCATTTAGGAAAATATATACATGGAAAAATCGGTATGAAAGACACCTATGTATTTCTGAAATGGGAATAAAATATAGAGTTTAGAAACAGTAGCTATTTGCACATCTCCAAAATTGTGGGTACCCATACTAGCATGTGAATTATAGGACATTTTTCAAAGTGACTTCTTTTTTACACATTGTCTTGCATTTGGAAGGCAGAAATGCATCGAAAGTCAATAGATAATAACAGTTTCTCTACAAATCTGTGTTCCCCTAAGTCTCCTGATCAAAATGGTACCTCACTTGCCTAGTGCCCGCGATAGGAAATGGCCCAAAACGCAACATGAACACCCAACATTTTTACAGTGAAAACGAACCCTTTTTACAAAGTGCCTAGCTGTGAATTTTGAACCCTAGCTCTGCCGGCACCTAGGGAAACCTAGCAAACCTATAAATTTTTTAAAACTAGACACCCAGGGGAATCCAGGATAGGGTGACTAGTCTGGCTCACACTAGGTTCTGTTACCCAGAATCTCTTGCAAACCTCAAACTTTGTAAAAAAAAACCCACATTTTCCTCACATTTCTGTGATAGAAAGTTATGGAATCTGCGTGTATCCACAAAATTCTACCCCCCCCCGCATTCCCCAAAGACTTCCGAGAAAAATGGTATCTCACTTGTGTGGGTAGGCCTAGTGTCCGCGACAGGAAACGGCCCAAAACGCAACATGGACAAACCTCATTTTTACAGTGAAAACTGACCCTTTTTTTGCAAAGTGCTCTAGCTGTAGATTTTAAACCCTAACTCTGCCGGCACCTCTGGAAACCTAGCAAACCTATACGTTTTTGAAAACTAGACACCCAGGGAAATCCAGGATGGGGTGACTTGTCTGGCTTTCACCAGGTTCTAGTACCCAGAATCCCTTGCAAACCTCAAACTTTGTAAAAAAAAAAAACACATTTTCCTCCCGTTTCTGTGATGGAAAGTTCTAGAATCTGCGTGGATCCACAAAATTCTACCCACCCCGCATTTCCCAAAGTCTTTCGAGAAAAATGGTACCTCACTTGTGTGGGTAGGCCTAGTGCCTGCGACAGGAAACGGCCCAAAATGCTATGTGGACACACCACATTTTTACAGTGAAAAAGCGCCTAGCTGTGGATTTTGAACCCTAGCTCTGCCAGCACCTAGGGACACCTAGCAAACCTATAAATTTTTTAAAACTAGACACCCAGGGAAATCCAGGATGGGGTGACTTATCTGGCTCTCACCAGGTTCTGTTACCCGGAATACCTTGCAAACCTCAAAGTTTGTAAAAAAAAAAAACGCATTTTGCTCACATTTCTGGGATGGAAAGTTCTGGAATCTGTGTGGATCCACAAAGTTCCACCCACCCCGCATTCCCCAAAGTCTTCCGAGAAAAATGGCATCTCACTTGTGTGGGTAGGCCTAGTGCCCGCGACAGGAAAAGGCCCAAAACGCAACATGGACAAACCACATTTTTACTGTGAAAACTGACCCTTTTTTTGCAAAGTGCTCTAGCTGTAGATTTTAAACCCTAACTCTGCCGGCACCTAGGGAAACCTAGCAGACCTATACATTTTTGAAAACTAGACACCCAGGGGAATCCAGGATGGGGTGACTTGCCTGGCTCTCACCAGGTTCTGTTACCCAGAATCCCTCACAAAACTCAAACTTTGTATAAAAAAAACCCCACATTTTTCCCACATTTCTGTGATGGACAGTTCTGGAATCTGCGTGGATCCACAAAATCCCACCCACCCCGCATTCCCCAAAGCCTTCTGAGAAAAAATGTTCCCTCACTTGTGTGGGTGGGTCAAATACATCCTGGGGAGTCCAGTGAGGTATGGCTTGCATGGATCCCCCAACGTTTCCCTACCCAGAATGCCCTGCAAACCTCAAATTTTGCTGAAAAAATCAAATTTTTCTCAAATTTTTGTGTGGGAAAGTTGTAGGATCACCGGGCTGACACAAATTTCCTATCACCCAGCGTTTCCCCAGGTCTCCCGATAAAAATGGTACCTCACTTGTGTGGGTAGGCATAGAGGCAGCAACAGAATCGTACTGTGGAGATTTCAAAATTGCCTATTATAAAACGACCTGGTTTTGCAGGAGGGGGGGGGCACCTGGTTTTTTGGCCCCGGGCTCACAGCCATCTAGGGAAACCTACGAAACCCACACATTGCTGAAAACTAGACACTCTGGCGAGTCTAGTGAGGTATGGCTTGCGTGGATCCCCCAACGTTTTCCTACCCAGAATCCCCTGCAAACCTCAAATTTAGCTGAAAAATCACTTTTTCCACACATTTTTGTGTGGGATCACCGTGCCGTCACAAATGTCCTACCACCTAGCGTTCCCCTTGGTCTCCCGAGTAAAATGATACTGAAACTGAACAAAAAATATAAAACAATACAGACCAGGTAGTTCACTTTACGACTCATGGATGCTCCCAAAAATTATTTTGCGTGTGGTACATTCTAAAACAAGCAGGCGCACACAGCGCAGGGCTAGAAGGACACTCGGGGCAGTACATACAAGTCTCCTTCTGCGCACCTCTTTGCCAACAGACTCTACATCTCCTACTGGGAAAGTCTTTTGAGGGAGTGGGAGGAATGTGATCAGGAAAGTGGCGATCTTTCAATCTAGCCACATCCTCCACCACTCTAACTCTAGGAACACTTGCCTGTTCCACTACAACAAGGCTGCCTATTAGAGACTCCTGAAACTTATCAAAAGTCATCTTTGACTCAGGACAACAATCCTTAAATACAACAAAAGCATTAAAGGTTGCCAAGTGAAAAAGATGGACAGCCAACGTCTTATACCAAATGTAAGCCTTACGAAGAGCAGTGTAAGGTTCCAACCACTGATCTACTCTATCAATACCACCCATGTGCCTATTATAGTCTAAAATGCACACAGGTTTGTGCACTTCAGCAACCTGACCCCAAACAGTCACAGGTGAAGTGTTTTCATCATGGATAGTAGTCAGCATGTAGACATCTCTCCTGTCTGCAAACTTCACAGCTAGAAGTTCCTCGCTACGCAACGCACTGCACTGTCCCCGCACAAGCTTTTGACAAACAAGTTCTTTTGGGAAACCTTTACGGTTAGAGCGGATTGTGCCACAAGCAACATTGTCCACTTTGGCCAATTCCCTGAACAACTGCACACCAGTGTAGAAGTTATCTACATATAAATGATGACCTTTGTTAAAAAGTCCTCTACTAAGTCCCCACACAATTTTCTCAGTCACTCCAAAAGTGGACGAACAAACGGGGGTCAATCCTGGAATCCCTACCGGTGTACACCCTTAAATTAGAGACATATCCAGTCCTACTGTCACACAGCATATACATCTTAATTCCATAGCGTGCCCTCTTGCTAGGAATGTATTGCCTAAAAACAAGCGGCCCTTGAACAAGACAAAAGACTCATCCACAGCTATTTCTTTCCCTGGAGCATAGATCTCAGAAAATCGTTCTACAAAGTGATCAATGACAGGCCGAATCTTAAAAAGATGGTCACAATCAGGGTGATCTTGTGGCAACGCTAAACCATTGTCGACAAAATGCAGCATCCAAAGCAGAAGCAAATACTGATCACGACTCATGACTGCCGGAAATATAGCCGTTGCCATCAAGGGACTAATACACCAATATGAAGGCATCGATTGCTTCCTTAGCAAGCCCATCAAAAAAGTTAAACCCAAGAACTTCTTCATCTCTTCCAGATTTGTGGGAGTCCACCGGGTAGCTCTAGAGTGGGGCCTAAGGCTGGCACTGTTTTCCCTCAAATACTGTTCAGCATACAAATTAGTCTGCTCAACAATCTCTGCCAAAAATACATCCTCCATAAACAACAGAAAAAATTTATAGGCAAAACGTTTTCAG